>OZ035881.1:42358008-43848301 GCA_964034835.1 Muscina levida | reverse complement strand
GAATGAATGTGTATGTCGGTACGTATGTACTATGTATATATGGATGTGGATTAAGAGCTGCTATGCTGCGGTGTATTGCCCTTTTTCTGGTAAACCATATCTCTGACTGGTGTGATGATGACTCTGGCGATGGCTATAGAGTGCGTCATGTGGAATGAGGCGGCGGGTGGCTTCTTGTTACTGCCATAAACTGTTAAAGACAAGATATGTGTACTCCCTCTTATCATTTAGCCCTTCTCGGCACAAGTAGTACTACGTATTGTTGTGAAAGATGTTTTCATGATGGTTTCTTTTATTTTCCAAAGTGGTACGTGATAATTTCACACTTTATGAAATATCTTTGATGTTAGTTTCACAGACCCTCCCACTACCTAATACGCCCAAAGAGAAGATAAAAACCAAAATGAAGAATTTAGATTGTTCACTTAATGCTGGTATAATAAAGCAAATTAAAATGAATGAGTCAAGAGATTTAAGACCCTAAGTAAGAGGGGGTATTTTTAAATATCATTTTGATGAGTTTTCTTATATTACATCAGATTATGGGACACGCCAGCGTTGAAGGGTTTAGTAAAGAGTTAAGTTGCCGAAGAGGCGTTGTTATCGTTCTTAGAGTGTTTTTTTTTTTGTTGAAAATTTAAAGTTGCATTCGTTGTTATGAGTGGTAATCATAAAGCGAGGTGTTAACATGTTACACTGTAGGACAAATTTAAACTTTTGACCTCACCCATGAACAAACTGACCAGATTCTGAAAATATAGCTAAAATAAAAATATACGTATCTCCCAGTTTTTCTAGATCAGCTCATTTAAGTTTTTTACGAGCAATTCAATTTTTGGAGCAAAGCTCCCATACAACGACTTGAAAGTGACTTCTTCCTGTTCGCAGAACTCAGAAAGTTGTTAATAGATTTTGACGAATTTTTTTTTAATGTTTTTCAAATGGCCTGGATGTAGTTCTGACCGATCCCAAATTTAAAGTTTGTCACAAATTAAATTTGTCACAAACAAATTGTCAACAGATTTTGATGAATATATTTTAAATATGTTTCAAATGGCCAGGGGCTGGTTCTAACAAAGTCCAAATTTATAATTTGTCAAAAATTAAAATTGTCACAATTTTTTTTAAATGTTTTTCAAATGGCTAGTAGCTGGTTCGGAATAGGAAAATGTGTTGACAAATTAAATTTGTGACAAAATTTGTGACAAATTTAATTTGGGACAAATTTAAAATTTTGGCTTCGTCAGAACCCGCTCCTGGCCTTTTGAAAAACAATAAAAAAAAGTTCATCAAAATCTGTTAACAAATCGCAGAGTTCTGCGAACAAGAAGCAGTCACTTTCAAGTCGTTGTATGGGAGCTTCGCTCCAAAAATTGAATTGCTCGTAAAAAACTTAAATGAGCTGATCTAGAAAAACTGGGAGATACGTATATTTTTATTTTAGCTATATTTTCAGAATCTGGTCAGTTTGATCATGGGTGAAAAATCGTGTCGTACAGTGTTATATATTTGATATCATGAATAACACTGTCATAAACAAGTTTGCAATATTTCCAATAATTACATATGAATTGACACTTATATGAAACTAGTGGGCCCGGCAATGCTTCGCTATTGCATATTAACTTGTAATATATTTCACATTTAGGTCTGCAAAGTACTTTGAAAACGGTACTTAAGCTCGACAATAATATATTGAGTTTATTTAGTTATGTAACTTATTTAAAGTAACACCTTAACATTAAAGTTAACCAATTAAGTTTTATTGTTGTAAATGCTAATAAAAAGTTCATCAGCAAAGTCATACCTTTAGTGCCGGCATGTAGATTAAGTTTTTTCTGTATGTAGGGCGAAAAACCACTTCTTCCAAAAATCGGAAACAGACATTCCTCTAAAGATCAAAATTATTTATTTTGATCCGTAGTAGCATGAACCATCTGTATGCTAACTATCTCTTTGGTCATAAAAAAAACATTTTTGTTATGCCTTCTCCTATTGACCGCAAATGAAAATTCCGTTTGAAGCTTCATGCCTTTAGCCATAAAAACTCCTTTTGTCATGTCTTCTTTTCACACGGATCAAGAATAATCCGGAATACTATTTTTGTATTGAACTCGTATTACCATTTTTGAGATACATCGGTCACCAACGTTAGGCTTAACAAAGTGATGGTCTCACGCGCTGTATTGCATGTTACACCGTCGTGTTGGAACCATTTCTCTTTTAAATAATGTGCAATGACATGATAAATAAAAAAAATCAATTGACCGCCCACTGGCTCTAGTTCTTCTACCAGTTGGATTTTATATGAATGTAGGCCAAGATCTTTCCTCAGCATTTGCAGAGACCGAGTTGCTAAGAAAGACGTCGGTTCGATAAATTCGAGTCCCCAGTCACACTAACGTCTACAGCGTCGATGGCTTCTATTAGCTGCACCTCAACTTCACTTCATTATATGCACCCTCAGGTAGAGATATTTTTTTAGCAATGAGCAATTATTCAGTTACTTCAGACCAATGGGCCCGGCTCGAAAAGAATAGTATATTTTTTGATTTTTTTATTGGGATCCCGCCCAATATTCTGAAAAATGATTTTTAAAAACATAATTTCTGTATGCCAACTCTCAGAGGCCATAACTTTTTAACAAATACATAGATTTGCTTCTGTAATACCTTATTTAGTTTGTAGGGAAGTCAGTTTTACGCAGAAGGTCTCAGAAAATATATATCTGATGTTTTCGGTTTGTGCTCATTTAAAAACAAAAAAAATCTTTATTTGAAATCTTCATGCTTTCCAACGCGAGCTAGGAATTGATTTTAGACACAAAGTTTTTTGGTGAAATTTTCTTTAAATTCATTTTAGATTCCGATTTTGGTTACGATTTTTGCGAATAAAAAAATATACTGTGGAATTTTGACAGTTTTAACCGTTTGTTTTAAAAAGGGTGTGGAACAACCCATTTCCACATTTACTGTAATTCATACTGCAACAACAACATATGTAACAAATCTCATATTCATACCTCTGATAGTTCATGAGATATAGCCCTTTTAATTTTCAAGTTGAACGGGCGGTGCCACGCCCCTTTATCCAACGCCCCACAACCAAATATACCCTGGGACTATCAACAGGTCAACAGTACCACTTGGTAACATTTTCGTATCAATCGATCTATTAGAAAAGCCGTTAGAGCGATTTTTGAAAAGAGGGCATGGCACCGCCCACTTCCTCCCTGAATGTAATTAATACTGCTCCAACAACATATATACCAAATCTCATCTTCATATTGACGCCCTATGCTCCAATGGGAGTTAGAGGAACACATATATATATCATCTTCATACCTCTGATAGTTTATGAGATATAGCCCTTTTAATTTTCAAGTTGTATGGGCGGTGCCACGCCCCTTTATCCAATCACAACCAAATATAGCCAGGGATTATCAACAGGTCAACAGTACCACTTGGTAAAATTTTCGTATTAATCGGTCTATTAGAAAAGCCGTTTATTTCATAGATCCCCGAAGATGTGATTTACAATAGCTAAGTATATAAATTAAATGAATGGTTTGAGTAAAATGGAATAGCAACGAATTGCCAATTTCTATTCCCTAAATGTGGAAAACTCCAAACAATGTATTGCCTATGTTATCCGCGGGGTTATTCTGAAAATGCTCTGAAAATTTCATCAAAATCGGCACAACCGTTTTCGAGTCCATACGTTGCAAACATACAAACATATATATATAGGAAAGGGAAGTTTTTATCCCTTTTTCTATTTTCACCCCCTAAATGTGGAAAAATTCAAACAATGTTTAGCCTATGTTACTTGCGAGGTTATTCGGAAGATTCCCTGAAAATTTCATCAAAATCGGTCCAGCCGTTTTCGAGCCCATACGTTACAACAATACACACATCCCCACACACACACACATATACATGTTTCGAAATGAATGAACTCAAGAACCAATGTACATACAAAGACCGTTTATACATAAAAACCTTGGTATTAAAGTCACCTTTCATATGAAGTTTGCAGAAACAAAATCGGTTCACGCATTCCAGAGAACATCAATTTCTAACACAATGCAACTTATTTTTATATATATAGATTACCGGTTGCAGTAACATCTCGATAATCCACACATTTGACTGCATATACCTCATTTGGATTAATCTTGTTACGGGTAATCTTTAATATTGTGAACAGTTATTGCCAAGTTTATGAAGAAGTACATAGTTCATAGAACCAACGAGATATTATTTATAAATTAAAGTGGCAGTTTTTAAAAATCACTTCACATCGCACAAATGCACCATAAAACAAATATTTGCCCCAATTTTCGGGATTCTACTTTAGCCGTTTGGACTTGGTTTTATCCAGTTTCGACTTTTTACCCCAAAAAGTATGAACTTTGAAAAATTCCTTTGTCTCTAAGTCTGTAGAGAGATTTTCGCGATTATTGCTTTAGCCATTTGGTCTGGTAGCCGATACCAATCTTATCTTTTTTTCAGCTTTATATCCTTACTTACTTAAGTGGCCAATTACAACTTACGAACGTGGTTCATAAATTAGAGGCCTGAAGTATAAAAGTATTCCACACGCTTCGGTCTTCTGCGTGTGTTCTCCAGTTACCTACCAGATGATGGCACGTCGCCTACCACTTGGTCCTTCCAACGGAGTTTGGGTCTTCCTGATCTGCACCGTCCTTCAGGTTCGCCTTCAAACACCTTTTTCGCTGGAGCATTTACATCCATCCTGGCAACATGTCCCAGCCATCGCAGTCGTTGGATTCTGACTCTTTTAGCTACGTCGATGTCGTGGTACACATGATACAGCTCATGGTTTATCCGATGGCGATACTCGCCGTCGACACAGATAGGTTCATATGTATATTATATCGGAGTACTTTTCTCTCGAATACTCCCAGGTTTTGTATGTCCGTTGTAGTAAGCATCCATGATTCGGCAGCATACAACAGAACGGTTAAGATTAGCACCTGGTATAGCTGTATCTTAACATTCCGAGGTAAGGTGGTGTTACTAAAGTGCTGCCGAAGTCCGTAGAAACATCTATTGGCTAGCACTTTTTATACCATCACCCTTAGGGATGAGGGTATATATCATTTGATACGAAAAAAAGTGTAACGCATTTAAGGAGACGAGTTAGACCCCAAGTATCTTAAGACCAAATTCGTTTCAGAACTTTTTAAGAAGAATGAGCTATGTCCGTCTGTCTGGCTGGCAGGCTGGCTGGCTGGTCAGCAGGATAACTCGAGTAAACCTTAACGGATCGGTATGAAAATTTACCAGTATTAATATTTTTCGAAACGAACTTATGGGATTGTAAATGGGCAGCATAGACCCACCCCTTCTGGTACCTCCCATAAAAAATTACCTAATTTTGGATAATTAATATTTCTTCCATAACTGTCAAACAGACCATCGGAGGATATCTAAATTTGGTCAGATTATTTATCTTACAATAGTAGACAAACCCTAAAAAAGCCGAAACCTTTGCCACACCCCTTCTGGTACCTCCCATACAAATTACCGAATTGACCCTTATAGTTTTACATACATATCTTTTTTGTAAGTAAACTGATATCACTCAAATTTTGAGTATGATATTCGTTTATGAAAATTGAACTCAGGTATGAACATGGACTATATCGATTCACGCCTTCTGGTACCTCCCATACAAAATGACCTATTTTTGGAAAATTAATATTTCTCCCATAACTTCCAAAAGGACACTTGGGGGGTTATGAAAATTGGTCGATAAATTAATGTTGTGATAGGAGGCGACACATCAGAGAGCCTAACTATTTGACACACCCCTTCTGGTACCTCCCGTACAAATGATCGAATTGACCCTTATAGTTTAACATACATATCTTTTTTGTAAGTAAACTGAGATCACTTAAATTTTGCGTATGAAGTGCGCATATAAAAATAAAAATTTGACTCAGGAATGAACATGGACTATATCGATTCACGGCTTGTGGTACCTCCCATACAAAATTACCTATTTTTGGAACATTAATATTTCCCCATAACTTCCAAACCGGCACCTGGGGGACAATCAGATTTAGTCAGTTAATTTATCTTGTAATAGCCTCAAAAAACCTAACTATTTGACACAACCCTTCTGGTACCTACCATACAAATGACCGAATTTACCCCCATAGGATTACATACATATCTTTTTTACAAGTACACTGAATTCAGTCAGAATTTGAGTACACAACGCTCATGAAAATTTGACTCTTTAATGAATAGGGACTTTATCGGTTGACCTCTTCTGGTACCTCCCATACAAATTGACCTATTTTTGGAGATTGAACGTTAATTTACAAAAATCTTCGGACACTTTGAGCTGCCCCTAACGGTACCTCGTAAACAAATAAGTCAAACTTTTACGGTTTTGCTACATGTCTTTAGACCATTAGTATTATGTTCCGAAAGTCTTAGCTACAACCGTTTACGCTCCAAAGCAAGCATATACCTAATAATACATAAGTAATTTTAATTACAAATCAGTTAATTTGAACAACTCAAGACTTGCACAATATCTCATAGTGGGTGATGGTATTTATCAGTCAGTTTATCTGACTGAAATTTCTGTACTGGTTTCCGTTTAATTTCTTGGCTGACATTATTTTTTGTTGTTGACGGAACATCCGAGGTAGGTAAACTCATCTACTATCTCAAAACAATAATTGTCAACGTTTACGGTGCGTCACCATCGACAGGACTCTTTGTTCGTCGAAATCATTATTTTTGTTTTGTCCTCGTTGACCGCTAAACCCATTTTTGCTGACTCCTTTTCTAGTGATGAAAAAAATGCATTAACGTCACGTAGATTTCGGCCAATGATGTCTATATCATCGGCATAGGCTCTTGTGGAATATGGTGCTAGACAAGTTGACACCAGCCTTTCTCATCACCTTCTCCATTACTATATTTAATAGTGTACAGGACAGGCTATCGCCCTGCCTGAGACCTCTTTCCGTGTTGAATGGTTCAGACTGATGTTTAACAATTTTAACCGAGGATTTGGTGTTGTCCAAGGTACATCTGCAAAGTCGAATCAGTTTTGCAAGAATACCAAACTCAAGCATGGCCTCATATAGCCTATTCCTTATTGGAGAGTCAAATTCAGCTTTGTAGTCGACAAAGAGGTGTTAGGTGTCGATCTGCTTTTAATGGGTTTTTTCCAGGATTTGTCCTAAGGGGAATATTTGATCGGTCGCAGATTTGCCAGGTCTAAAGCCGCACTTATATAGTCCAATTAGTTTTTCTACAATTGGCTTTAGACGTTCACAGAATATGCTTGAAAGAACCTTGTACGCAATTGGTAATGGGCTTATTCCACGGTAGTTCTTACATTCACTACGATCTCCTTTCTTGTATATGGGACATAACAGACTGAGACTCCAAACCCCGGCATGCTTTCTTCTTGCCAGATGTTCTCAATGAGCTGATGCATGTTCCTAATCAGCTCCTGCCCGCCAGCCTTAAACAATTCAGCAGGGAGACCATCGGCTCCAGCTTTGTTGTTTTTAAGGTGGGATATTGCCACACGTATCTCTCTCTGGCTCGAAGGTGGACAATAAATACCATCGTCATGGATTGGAGCGGGGTCTTCTGGAGTGGTGTCCGCATCCAATAAATTTTTAAAATGATCTCTCCATATCTTCAGAACGTTTTCCGGGTCCGTCACTAGCTGACCATCGCTGTCCTTGCAGGAGGGCAACCCTGTTCCACGCATACTCACCTTTACTCTCTTGTAGAATTTTCGGGCGTCACCTCTACTTCTGGGCAACTCATCCTGCTTCTTCTTCAGGTCCTTCTTTTTCCTTCTAAAAAGACAAGTTGCCTCTCGTCTATTCTCCCTGTGCTGTTCACGAACAGCTCGCGTTGCCATTGGCTGCAGTTTCACCCTGTTCGCAGCAACTGTCTCTCTCTTGGCATTGCGACATTCATCATCGTACCAGGCATCTTCTTGAGATGGCTTTGAGTACCTAAGCACGCTTCTCGCAGCCCGTTCTAAGGAGTTGGCTATATTTTGCCACTGCGAGATTATATTATCAGGGGATGGAGCATTCCGCAGCAGTTGAGTTAGGTGGTTGGAGTAGGCGTCCGCTACCTCTGTGGTCCGCAGTTTTCCGATGTCCAACTTTCGTTGTGCCTGGTTACGTACGCTTTTCACCATGCTTAGCCTTGGGCGTACCTTAACTGCGGTAAGGAGGTGATCGGAGTCAATGTTCGCACCCTGATCACTCGTACGTCCAGAACACTCGATGCGTGCCTTCCATCGACTACCACGTGATCTATCTGATTCCTCGTCAATTGATCTGGAGATAACCATGTTGCCTTATAAATATTTTTATGCTCAAATCTAGTGCTGCTAACTACCATATTTCTTGCCGCAGAGAAATCAATCAGTCTGATGCCACTGTTCGACGTTTCGGTGTGCAGACTGAATTTTCCGATGGTAGGCTCAAATGCGATTTCCCTGCCTATTTTAGCATTAAAATCGCCTAGTACAATTTTAATGTCATGGCTCGGGCTACGGTCATATACTTTTTCTAGGCTCTCGTAGAACTCGTCTTTGTCTTCATCGCTTTTCTCTTCTGGCTATACGTACACACACCGGGTTGAACCTTGAGACTAGATGTCTCAGTCTCTTGCCAACCACAAATCCGCATCCAAACTCGTGCTTGTCCGCATGGCCACTATCGTAGATGTCACACTCTGTAAGCTCTGTGAGTAGACTTGAAGTGTAATTGGCAGAATCACTCTGGGTTTGCCAAGTTAAACCAAGCTATAGAAGCTTTACCTTGCATCACACTCCCGACGCCCGCTTTATATCCTTAAAAAATACGAATTTCAAAAACAAAATCTTTGTGTTACTCACCTACTCTATAAAACATATTCACCCCCAATTTTAGTGTTTGTTATACCATCACCCTAAGGGATGAGGGTATATATCATTTGATACGACCCAAAAGTGTAACACATAGAAGTAGTCACTTTAGACCCTAGGTTTCTTTGAACCAAATTCGATTCATGACTTTTTAAGTCGTTTGAGCCATGTCCGTCTGTCTGTCTGACTGGTACCGCCCACTTTAGAAATCGATAATTATTATTAAAAGCCCTAACGCGATCGCGCTCAAATTCTGTATTTGGTAAAGTTCAAGCAGGATAAAGTTTTGGAGAAAAAATCTGAAAGTTTTGAAGAAAAATTAGAAATAGGGTAATAATATCAATACACTCGACACGATCGTGCCCAAATTCTGAATTTTGTTATGTTATAATAGGACAAAGTTTTGGAGAAAAATTTGGAAGTCTAGACACGCCCCTTATGGTACCTCCCATTCAAATGTACCTTTCCGTCCACTTTAGGGATGTAGTAATAATATCACTACACCCAACGCTATCGTGCCCAAATTCTGTATATAATAAAGCTTTTTTGGAGAATAAATCTGGAAGCCTATATACACCTCTTCTCGTACCTCCCATACAAATGTACCACTCCGCCCACTTTAGAAATCGGGTAATAATATCAATATAATAGATAATTATTTGTATTACTGATGTAAGTCGGGTTGCCCGAATAAACTTTCTAACTGGTTTTAACTACAGATCGGTTAATTTCAATAACTCAAGACTTAAAGAATATCTTAGTGGGTGATGGTATTTATCAGTCAGTTTATCTGAAATTTTTGTACTGGTTGTTTAAGCCGTCTTGTCTGGGTGATTGCCCAGTTTTACCCCTTTTCGGTCTTATTATCAAATAAACCCTCGTGCAGCTCTCTAATTATGTAAAAAGTATGCCCATATAGATTATTGCGATTCTAAAAGTACGAAATTCGAAAACTGCCCTTCATTGCATACAACCACTTCATAAGATAACTATTGACCCTTATATTCGTGTTTATACATTGAACAGTTTGGTGTGGGTGATTGCACCAGTTGTATTTCAGTAAATGTTAAGTTAGAAGTTGTCAGATGAATTTGATATAAACAGGATCAAAAGCAACATACATTTTTTTCGTATGCTGCTTGGACGTTGATCACTATTACTGTGATGTTGTGGATGACATTGTTTACATTCGCTCTGCTAGCAACAAAATCAAACCAGACAATCCATAGCCTCGCGAGGTTGGCTCATTTTCACACAGACCCTATCGGCAACTTACACATACTCGAATGTTTTGTTTGACTAAAAGCAGTGAGTCTCTAAGTGTTATAAAGGCAATGCCACACACGCTTGTTTCGAATTTAACAAAAAAACAGGCACAAGTGAAGACTGAGAAAAAATTTGTATTGATTGATGGAAGACCACAACATTCTCACCGTATACAATTTGAAAGCGCTGACGTTTCGTGTGCGACGGCACACTAGATTGTTGTATCAGTGCGTTCGTTTTGCCTACAACTGCTTTACGGCACAGAATGCTAGGGATTTTTATTTGGGCCTTAACCTATTCTGACAGTCTGGAAAAGAAAAACAATTATACCATTATTAGGATCCATCAATATCGCATAAATTATGAGCCTTTATAGACCCACAAAGACATTTTCCCACATGTTAGCGAAAGCACGGTGGGGGTAAACTTTATATATTTATACAACTAAACTTTCTCTTTCTACGTAACCTCCATTTGCGGACTTTTCTGATTTTACTACTAATAGTTATGTTAAATCGCAATTTCTAATTCACGCATATTATCTATCCTCTTCTCTAATCGCAAATGGTAATCCCCAACACGTGTCCAATTCATCATCAATATATTAGTAGGCCAACAAATGAATGCATAGTTATATGCATATCAATAATTTCATGTATAAATGATTTAATGTCTCAACTAACCCCAATCAACATATTTCCATAACTCATTTATATGTTTATGTGAATGCTTATGCTACGAATTTTCATAACTTTTCCCACTCTCGTATCACACTTGGTCATGGGGATAAACCTAAAAACCCCCTAACCCGAAGAAAATCTAAAATAAATTACTGAAACAGAATTGGGAAGAAAAGCTCAGAAATCCATGGATTCAAACGAGAAGCGAATGTGAGTGCCGTGAACGACATAATGTAACAAATAAAATCATTTATGTGTTAAATCTCAAATATATCACAAAATTTATGCAGCATAAAATTTCGCTGAACGGAAGAGGAAGAGAACGAAATGAAATAAAATCCGAAAAAATCCAAAACAGAATGTCTTTCTTTTATATTCTATAATACAATCTCTATCGTGAATATTCATTCAATGGATTGAACACCAGAGCCTGTGAAAGCTAACGCTAAAACAGAAATAAAAGGCAGTACTATTCCGTTTGGTTATAACCTCTGGGGAATTTGTTGGAGCATGTTGCCGCTGTGTGGTCCCTGCTTGAGCAGATATGAATATATTTCATGCTACGGTACGTTTGTATGTAAATTGTCGGCATTTAAGCACGAACGCCCATCCTTAAACAGGAATTCAAATAAAAATCACTTTTCTTCATGGACGTCGATACTGTTGGTATGACTACAACTATTGCACTTGATACCAATGATCAGTTGAAAGAAGCACAGTGATTTAAATAGCGGTGTGAATTTTTGCAACAATTGTAAAATATTAGAATCACTAATACTTATAACACAGCGCAACAACTTTTTAATGATTCCTTTACAAAATGAAAGTCTTAGGTGAGTATATCACACATCCGATAGGAAAGATTCCCCAAGGTCAGTTTTAGTGCTTAGTAAAGCTTTCAATTTGAACTAAAATAGGGAATGAAAGAGGTCCTTAGAAAGTTTGCTTTCTTTCCGTTAAGTGCATTTTTGATAACTGAAGCCCTTAATGAAATTAAACGAAATTTTTTTTGTGGCAAATTTTAAAATTATTCCAAACGCTACTGTGTTTTGCGCTCCTTAGATACTTCGTCACACCAAGCTTAGATGACAACAGTTTCACCTGGGTCATCCAGGTGACCCTTTCTGCGCCACCTGTTTGACTACGTCGATCATTCTTTCGATGACTCCCAAATAGATTGATTACCCAGGATTCTGCGCTGTCGTGAGACAAGATACTATTTGATAATGTGGAAATCTTAGTTTGTAGAGGTAGGGCTTAACATTCAATCGATTAGTTGTTTAATCGCTTGTAGCAGCGGTTTGCAATTCAGGCTGATAAAATCATCTACCAATTGAAAGTTGTCAATGTTCGCGCAGCGTCCCAAACTAGTAGTATTTGTTCGTTGAAAAAAATAACTTGGGTTTGTCCTCTTTTATCACTAAACCCACTTCCGCCGACTACTTCTAAATGCTTTAAAATACCGCATTAACATCCCGCAGTCCTCGGCCAACGATATCTGTATCATCGGCATACGCGAGCAGCTTTCCGCAAGATCATCTCATCATCATAATTTCTGTTGTATCGGACTGTCGACTGCAGCACTGCAATCGATAAAAAGGTGGTAGGTGTCAATCTGCATTTCTTGGGTCTTCTCCAGGATTTTCCCTAGTGTGAATATCTGGTGGGTCGTGGATTTACAAAGTCTTGAGCCGCACTGATTTGGCCAATCAGGTTCACTAGGATGGGCTTTAGTCATTCACATAACATACTAGACATGACCTTGGGTAAAAGGCTGATCCCGCGATAGTTGGTACAGATAGTTTTGTACCTTGGCTGTTAAGACATAAGGCTTACCACGTGATTTCTTGTCTTTGAATCGGGGGATATACTGCTTGCCCTATAGATATCTTTATGCGCAAATTTGGTTTTACTTACTACCATGTTTAATGCCGATGCGAAGCTATCTCATTTGAATCCGTTATCGGAGGTGTTGTTGTGTTGACTGAATGTTTCGACTGGATCATTAGGATCATTCTTTCCTATTGTAGCATTAAAATCTTCCAGAACAAGTTTAATGTCTTGGACGGGTTAGCGGTCATACATTTCCTAGAATGCATCTTTATTGTCCTCGTCTCTGAGTTCGTTCGGGACGTGTACACAAATCAGCGTGATGCAAACACATTCAGCTTTGATGCGTATAGTGGCTATTCAGTCACTTACAGGGTTAAACTGCGAGACCAGACCAATGAATTCGCATTCAAATTCGTGTCTTTCTGCGTGGCAGCTGCAAAAGATGTCTTTCGCCGTGTGCACCCCTGTTCCGCCCATCGCATTTCCGGTGTGTGGGAGTAATGTCAGCATTGTATTTGTGGAGGACATCCACCAATTGGATAAAGGCGCCATCTCTGTGGAGAGTTTTGCATATCGTGGCTATCCTTATATCATGGTCCTTATAATGTTTGCGGGGTCTCCACATTTGCGGAGGTTCGTGTTTTCAGAATAGTTGTTGTAATAGAGGACAGTATGTTATTAGACCACCGCTACCGATCTGCCTCTCAGAGAGCCTTTGTGATGAGCTTCAGTAACTTTTATTACCTTATCCCTAAGGCGTATCGGTGGTAACATGCTATTTAGGTTTCTTAACACTGTGCCTTATCGCAGTTACTATCAATCAACGGATGTACGGTGGCATTTTCCGGAAACACGTGATAACGTGTTAATTTTGTATGTAGTAAAAAAATGCATCAAGCGGTTATCAAAATCTTAATCTGCGATGAATTCTAAGAAAACTTTCCCAAGAAACCATGGGTCTAAATCAAAATCGAGCCCCCGGTTTCTAACGCGAAACTTTTGGTATTGGGGAAAAAATCCACAACAAGCTCCGCAACTTAACCGGAATCTCGCCTAGAGGGTTTAAATGTATGACCGACACCCAGTAATTTTTCCCAAACATACCTTACCCCCATCTTCACCCCCTAAGGGGTCAGCCATACATAAATTGTTGTTGTTGTTCCTCTTATAAGGGGGAAACTGATAAGTGCGGGAATACTTAACCACATTGCAAAGGATAGATGAGTGAAAGCATCCACTGGCACAACGACAAACATATTTTCCCTAAAAAGAATTTGTGCTGAACCTGTCTAGATTACATCTGAGAAACATCGTAGCTGTAACAACCGGTCACTGGCTAGTTGGTAAACACGCTAAGAGGTTGAAACTTCCTTACAACGATTTGTATAAAAGCTGCAATGATGTGAAACAAGACGAGACCACGGAGCATCTTCTATATAACAGCCCTGCTTTAGGTGACCAGAGATATTATATGAAAAGCTGGGTCATCGGACACTTGTAGACAATACCTGTCTATCAGTAGACGATTTGCGGCACCTCAATGCTTTCATCAGAGCAACGAAATGGCTTGAGAGCGACGTTGACCAAACAGAATGCGAATATTTGTTGCGAACTCTTAGAAACTATATCAGAACGGGAGTATACTACGACGAATGTGAGCTGTGCTGAACGCGGCTGACGAATTAATCTATTTTGTTCTGGTTCATACTTTTGGGACCGGCCGTGGCATGATGGTTAGAACACGCGACTACCATGCGGGAAATCCCAGGTGTCGAGTCAATCGGCATGTCTAGTAAAGGTTTCTCAAACAGTGAAGTTCGCATTCGTCGATAAACAAGTAGGGCCGTTAATTGTGAATCTAAAAATAGAAAGCGTTTTAATTCACAACAACGCGAGAAGCTATCTCATACTTCATTCATGGAGTGGAAAGGGAAATAACCTTTTTATACCATCACCCTTAGGGATGAGGGTATATATCATTTGATACGACTCTGTCTGTCTGTCTGTCTGTCTGTCTGTCTGTCTGTCTGTCTGTCTGTCTGTCTGTCTGTCTGTCTGTCTGTCTGTCTGTCTGTCTGTCTGTCTGTCTGTCTGTCTGTCTGTCTGTCTGTCTGTCTGTCTGTCTGTCTGTCTGTCTGTCTGTCTGTCTGTCTGTCTGTCTGTCTGTCTGTCTGTCTGTCTGTCTGTCTGTCTGTCTGTCTGTCTGTCTGTCTGTCTGTCTGTCTGTCTGTCTGTCTGTCTGTCTGTCTGTCTGTCTGTCTGTCTGTCTGTCTGTCTGTCTGTCTGTCTGTCTGTCTGTCTGTCTGTCTGTCTGTCTGTCTGTCTGTCTGTCTGTCTGTCTGTCTGTCTGTCTGTCTGTCTGTCTGTCTGTCTGTCTGTCTGTCTGTCTGTCTGTCTGTCTGTCTGTCTGTCTGTCTGTCTGTCTGTCTGTCTGTCTGTCTGTCTGTCTGTCTGTCTGTCTGTCTGTCTGTCTGTCTGTCTGTCTGTCTGTCTGTCTGTCTGTCTGTCTGTCTGTCTGTCTGTCTGTCTGTCTGTCTGTCTGTCTGTCTGTCTGTCTGTCTGTCTGTCTGTCTGTCTGTCTGTCTGTCTGTCTGTCTGTCTGTCTGTCTGTCTGTCTGTCTGTCTGTCTGTCTGTCTGTCTGTCTGTCTGTCTGTCTGTCTGTCTGTCTGTCTGTCTGTCTGTCTGTCTGTCTGTCTGTCTGTCTGTCTGTCTGTCTGTCTGTCTGTCTGTCTGTCTGTCTGTCTGTCTGTCTGTCTGTCTGTCTGTCTGTCTGTCTGTCTGTCTGTCTGTCTGTCTGTCTGTCTGTCTGTCTGTCTGTCTGTCTGTCTGTCTGTCTGTCTGTCTGTCTGTCTGTCTGTCTGTCTGTCTGTCTGTCTGTCTGTCTGTCTGTCTGTCTGTCTGTCTGTCTGTCTGTCTGTCTGTCTGTCTGTCTGTCTGTCTGTCTGTCTGTCTGTCTGTCTGTCTGTCTGTCTGTCTGTCTGTCTGTCTGTCTGTCTGTCTGTCTGTCTGTCTGTCTGTCTGTCTGTCTGTCTGTCTGTCTGTCTGTCTGTCTGTCTGTCTGTCTGTCTGTCTGTCTGTCTGTCTGTCTGTCTGTCTGTCTGTCTGTCTGTCTGTCTGTCTGTCTGTCTGTCTGTCTGTCTGTCTGTCTGTCTGTCTGTCTGTCTGTCTGTCTGTCTGTCTGTCTGTCTGTCTGTCTGTCTGTCTGTCTGTCTGTCTGTCTGTCTGTCTGTCTGTCTGTCTGTCTGTCTGTCTGTCTGTCTGTCTGTCTGTCTGTCTGTCTGTCTGTCTGTCTGTCTGTCTGTCTGTCTGTCTGTCTGTCTGTCTGTCTGTCTGGTACCGCCCACTTTAGAAATCGATTAATATTATTAATAGAACTACATTTTGTATTTAGTAAAGTTCAAGCAGGATACAGTTTTCGAGAGAAAAACTGGAAGTCTAGACACGCCCTTTCTGGTACCTCCCATACAAATGTACCACTCCGCCCACTTTAGAAATCGGGTAATAATATCAATATAACAGAAGTTTTTTTGTTTTACTGAGGGTGATGGTATATGCAAGTCGGGTTGCCCGACTGAAACTTTCTTACTGGTTGTTTATGTATTTTAGTCAACCAGTATTTGTGCGTAAATGAAAAAAATTCAGCATGATGTAGATTGATGTAGAAATGGACCCGGTAGGTGGCGCTGCAATCGCCCATTTCCGAGGTTTGGTAGTTTGTATTTTATAGGGACAACAGATCTCAAGCGATTATAAGAATTTTTTACCCCATCTATTAGTCAATTCTCAGTGTAAAATAGGGTACTTATTATTTTGATATGTGAAGTGGGCTTGGCATATCCCATATAACGTGAATAGTGATCAACACTTTTGGATTACTAATAGCGTAAGTGCTATGAAAATGAGGGATTTAAAAGTTTGATAGAAGTAATCGGATTGATGGGTCTGGCAACTCCCATACTAGGTTAACAACATACATATATCTGGTGTACTGTAAAAGAAAATGACATAATTTTGGAAAAAGGCATGTCCCATTAGATAGGGTTTATGTTTTCTCCTTTGTCGGAAGACAATTTGAGGACATAAAATGTTTTTCGGATCCGTCTACCCTATGACCCCCAAAAATAGTTTTTATTAACTGTATCGTTATTTGATATCCGATCGAAAAGATGCGCATATCATTATTCATGGTTAATCAATGGCTACATTTTGTCAGTTGGTCATTTTTGACACCTTAATATGCCTATTTCTGATAAAATTTTTAAAGATCATAAAAAAATTGATGTCCTGAAATTGTCTTCAACCATGCCCCTTCTGGTACCTCCCATACAAATGCACTACTTCGCTCACTTTACAAATCGGGTAATAATATTAATGTAGAAAAAAAAAAGGCATGTTTTACTGAGGGTGAATGTATATGTAAGTCGGTTTACCCAACTGAAACGTTCTTACTGGTTTAGATACCAACATTTTGCTACATTCCACCACATTCAACATATTCAACGATGCTGAACCACTGTCAAGTGACAATGAGTGTAGTGTAGTACACGACTGTTAAAACTACCACTTGACTATACAAAATGCGTTGAGTATTCGTTGTTACTCCCATCTCTCTGCCAACGAAGCTGGGCTGTTGCTGCTTATAAAAATTGGTAGCGATTTATGTATTTATTTTTGTCAGAAGTGTTTTATGGTATTTTGCATTTCGGTAAAATTTATGGATTTTTCGCTACCAGATATCGGTATCGAAAATTGTACAGACGTACGAAAGTACTCCTGTACATAAAAAAAATATATGCGACAACAACAACATCATTGTTACACATATAGACTTATGTAAAGTGTAAAACTAATAACAAAAAACAACCGGCAAAATCTGAGTATGACGTCGACACTGATGATGATGTTGTTCTTGTTGTTGTTGTGCATTTTGTATGGACCATAGAGTAGAGTTGACGCCAATAACAACAGCATTCACTATTGATATTGCTTGAACTCTTTGGCAAAATGTTGGCATTTAACTCATAAATCTTGAATTGATTGTTTGGGCCACGTTTCCCATATATTGGTGTAGACAGATAATTGAGTATTCGGTTCAAATATTCGCATATTTGCCATAAAAACAAAAATCTCAATAACAAAAGCATACATTGTGTGTTATGTAGCAACGAATTGTGTTAACTCTTACATAATATTTTGAAAATGAAACCTAAAGTATCAATGTGAGAAATGAGTGAATATAAAATCTTAGTATGTGACAATACGTTGTAAAGATACGTTAATAAACACAATAGTTACTTATTTTGTTAAGTAGTTACTTATTTTGAACCGGCCGTGGCATAGTCGTTAGAACACGCAACTACTATGAGGGAGATTCGTGGTTCGATTCCCGTCATCTTCTTTTCTCTTCCATTGCCAGCTCCCTCGATGTTGTCGTCAACAACTTCTCAAAGATTAACGTTCGTATTCGTCGATAAACAACTAGGTGCCGTTAATTCTAAATCTAAAAATAGAAAGCGTGTTAATTCAAAACAACGCGAGAAGCTATCCCATGCCTAATTCATGGGGTGTAAAGGGAATTTAAGATAAGTTACTTATTTTTATTATAACGACAGAAATATTTTTAAGTATAAAACCCAACAAAAATTTCAGTTTTATTAGCTCAACAATTTCATGGCCAGACATTAATTTAATGATATCTTGCATATGGCATCCGCGACTGCGCCTTATGAACGCCATTCTGTCGTTTCACATTTGCACCACATATTTGAGCATAAAACTTAAAAAAGTTTAATTTCCCTTTACACCCCAAAAATGAGGTATGGGATAGCTTCTTGCGTTGTTGTGAATTAACACGCTTTCTATTTTTAGATTCACAACTAATGGCACCTACTTGTTTATCGACGAATGCGAACGTCACTGTTTGAAAAGCTTATACTGCGAAGTTGTTGTCAACAACATTCGAGGGGGGCCGACAATGAAAGAATTTTTTTTTTTTTTTAAAGATGACTGGGCCATGAGTTGAACTTGTGATCTCCCGCATAGTGATCGAGTGTTCTAACCACTATGCCACGGCCGGTCATAAGCATGTCCGTTCTTATTTCTTAAATAGTGCATCGAATGTTGGCATCTAAATGATCAACCGTTGCTGGTTTATCAGCATAGATAAGGAGATAAGAAGTACCCCACAGAAAGTAGTCCAAAGGTGTCAAATCACACGAACCAGGTGGCTAATTCACAGGTCCATTTCATGAGATAATTCGGTCACCAAACGTTTGGTTCAAAAAGTGATGTTTTTACGCGCTGTATTCAATGTTGCGACGTCTTCAAGTCACAGCTTACAAATGTAAAATGTTAAATTCTTTATCTCTTTAGCAACACCACCACCCTTAGGTTTGATGGTATATATCATTTAATACGGCTTTATGGCATTAGGCCCCACGAAAATACACCCCACAGTGAAAATGAAATTAGGGCCAAAATTTGGGGTCTAATTACATTGTGAAAATAGACCCCAGGAAATTATACCCCAAACATTAAATGGAAATAGGCCCCCAAATTTATATATTGGGGCCTAATTTCGTAGTTGTTATTTGTAAGTATGCAAATACACCCCAACAAAATGCAAATATGCCCCAAAATATAGTGTTGTTGTTTACTGTATAAAAATAGGGTATATTTTCATATTTGTGTTTGGGGTCTAATTTTCAAATAAATATCGCTGTTCGTATATAAAAACACAACACGCAAATAGGCCCCCAAAACGGCGGTAGAAAATATAACCCAAACAAAAATTACCCAAAATTAGAAATGACTAGTAAGAAAGTTTCAGTCGGGTAACCCGACTTACATATACCATCACCCTCAGTAAAGCAAAAAATTTTCTATTATATTGATGAAGTGGGCGAAGTGGAACATTTGTATGGGAGGTACCAGAAGGGGCGTGTCTAGACTTCCAGATTTTTTCTCCAAAGCTTTATCCTGCTTGAACTTTACTAAATACAGAATTTGGGCACGATCGCGTTAGGTCTATTAATTATATAAATCGATTTCTAAAGTGGGCGGTACCAGATGTGTATGGGAGGTACCACATAGGGCATGGCTAGACTTCCAGTTTTTTTCTCCAAAGCTTTATCCTGTTGTAATTTAAAAAAAAACAGAATTTGGGCACGATCGTGTCGATATTATTACTCCATCTCTAAAGTGGGCAAAGTGGCACATATGTATGGGAGGTACCAGAAGGGGCGTGTCTAGACTTCCAGATTTTTTCTCCAATGCTTTATCCTGCTTGAACTTTACTAAATACAGAATTTGGGCACGATCGCGTTAGGTATATTAATTATATAAATCGATTTCTAAAGTGGGCGGTACCAGATGTGTATGGGAGGTACCACATGGGGCATGGCTAGACTTCCAGTTTTTTCTCAAAAACTGTATCCTGCTATAGCTTAACTAAATAAAGAATTTGGGTACTATCGCGGTGGATTTATTGATATAACTCCATCTCTAAAGTGGGTGAAAAGGTACATTTGTATGGAGGTACCAGAAGGAGCGTGGCTAGACTTCCAATATTTTTTCCAAAACTTTATCCTGTAATAGCTTTACTATGTACAGAATTTGGGTACGATCCCGTTGGATGTATTGATATTATTACTCGATATCTAAAGTGGCCGGAATGATGTATTTGTATGGGACGTGCCAGATGGGGCGGGGCCATGTAGCCCATTTGCAATACCGTAAGTAGTTTTGGGGAAATATTAACTCGTGCAAAATTTCAAAACATTTGGTTGCGTCTTTCGAAAGTTGTCGTGCGAACCAGCCGGACAGCCAGACGGACAGACAGACGGACATGGCTCAAACGACTTAAAAAGTCATGAATCGAATTTGGTTCAAAGAAACCTAGGGTCTAAAGTGACTCCTTCTATGTGTTACTCTTTTAGGTCGTATCAAATGATATATACCCTCATCCCTAAGGGTGATCGTATAAAAATTATCGGTGGTCAGTTGCTCTGTACTTTAACTTATTGGATTTTTCTGCTCTCAACGCATTTATAATGTGGACCGAAATAAATCATCAATAGCAAGAAAATAAACTGCACAGAGCAACTCAGCGAAGCCTTAGCCAATTAAAATATCAAAAGGCGTTGTCGATTTTCTAACGTAGAAGCCTGCATCGTTAGTACAAGGAATTCGAGCAGAGGACTGAGCCTCGCCAACTACGCATTCGCCTTCTTCAAAATGTGAATGTGCTAGCGAACGGAGAATGTAAAACATTTTTCCCAGTTATTTCAGCAGCCGCGTTCAACACAGCTCACATGGGTCCAAGTATGAGTCCCGTTCCTATTATGTTCGGTCAACGTCGCTATCAAGCAATTTCGTTGCTCTGATGAAGGCATGTATGTTCCGCAAATCGCCTACTGATAGATATTGTCCATAAGTGTCCGATGACCAAGCTTTTCATATCTCAGGTCACCAAATTAGGGAAGTGACATAGAAGATGCTTCGTGGTCTCCTCTTCTTCCTCAACATTGCAGCTGTCGTTGTAGGGATTTCACCCTCTTACCGCGTGTACTAACCGGCCAGTCACCGGTTATTGCAACTATGATGTTTCTCAGGTGGACTCTGGACAGGTCCAGCTCAAATCATGTCCTCTGTATATCCATTGTAGGCCAAATTTGACAAATTTCCTTAGCAATGAGTTTCAGTTTCCCCGCAATTAACTGTTTCCTCTTTATGAGAGGCCCGTCGAAGAAGTAAAAAAAGATCTTAACTGAGTACATATCTTGCAAAAAACCTATTTGTCCATCACACCGACCCACAATTTCTCTAAAGACAACAAATTGTAATGATTACAAGGTTTGAACTATGTTTTTAAACTATACAAATTTAATTTTTCTCAGTAATACTATGTGGGGTCATAGTATGACCCAAACATAACGTGTGCGATTTTTTTCTAACATAGTAGCAGGGTTAATTGAGAAAGTTGGTTGGAATAGGCATTGTTTATTTCGGTGGTATGCAGCCCTGCGATGTCTGGTTTCGTTTGCGTTTAGTTACTATCGTTTTTGGCACTGTTTAATCTCGTGCGTACTTTGGCTTCAACAAGGTGACGATCCGCTTCACACGCACGACCATAACAGTTGAAAAATGAATTTTATCGGTTAACACAAGAGCAACTTAAGTTATTGTCTTTTGATCAGAGGATATCCACTTTGACTCGAGTATATATTTGTGTTAATCTGGTTCCACTCCCCACCATTTTAATTACAGACGCGATGCTAGTCAGTTTCAATAGATTAGCGTAGGTGTTGCTCTGTTGACTGATTATTCCAACTGCGGAATCAAGAGCATCTTCTTAATAGACGTTCATAAATTTCATACTTAGTGTTTTTTGTTACTGTGTCCCATCAATGTATGGAGACAAAGCATTGTGAGGCGATTGTTTCTTCATTTTTTTCACTATTAAGCAGCTGTGTTGAGCTTCAATAATTTCTGTGACCTATTCCCAAAGACGCACCTGTGGTGGCATGTCATTAAGGTCATTCAACATTGCGCTCACAATTATTAAAATTGACGTCGTGAATTGCCCAAGAATAACGATAAGTAAACTCATAATAGAAAATCCTTTATAGTTGCACAGATCTATTCTTTCGCAATTTAAAAGCGGGCTGCAACAATTGGCTATCGAAACTTCGTCGATAATAATATCTAAACATACATACATTTTAATTATATAAACTAAAATTAATGTCTGCTTTATGTTATGAATATACCCAAAATATTTTGCTGATAAATATGAACATTCGTAACCATATAGTAACCATATGCAATAAACACCAGCGACGATCGTAGTGAAGCTACGCTAGGTTAAGCAGTATAACTTGTTGTTGTAATGTTTAATTATCCCTGAAGATGCAATTCAAGATAATTGCGAAATATTGGATAAATAAATAAAAAAAATTTTATTAAAATCAAAAAGACCTCGAGCTTGATAAATTGAACACTGGAATTAAAGATAACAGGTCGAAAAATAACCAAAATATTATATGCGATATATTTTTTCAACAGAAAACTGGAAAACAATTGATTCTTATCAGATACTTAAGAAATTATGTGAACAATGGCACTAAACCAAATTTTGTTACTTTAAGTCGTGTATAAAAGGTTACTGACCTCTTTTTTCCATTAAAGACTGTAAATTTATTTTAAGCCTTTGACTGCATATCCGTTTTTAGATTAAAACATTGTTCCGATTTTTTCGAAAACACTGTTCTACACAAAACTATTCTTCTTATTAATAAGTCGCCAGTAAGCCTCACCACTGTCATATCGGGTATTTCATTACCAATATTTTCTACATCACTAAGTTTATATCCAAGCCATTTATTTTATCCACTCCCTTTGTATTTTTCGCGAAGTTGTTGGTGAATACTCTACATATTAACATAAAAAAGCCTTAAATAGAATCGATTCCTTGTTTTTGTGCGCAAAAAAAAAAGAACGGAATAATATAGACATATACATACGTACGCAATGTAAATACATATATGGTTTATTGGGGTATATCTGGGTGTTTGTCTATTGACTTTTTCAACCCCTTTACCTTAAACTGTCAAAATATATTATAAAGATGTTTGTGGACCAATAAAAAGGAGGCAGTTAGTAAAATCTATGTGGCGATTTCTTACTCTGTGTTTGTATGCTAAGACCTAAGAAGCTCACCAAGATTTATGTGATGTGCAATTAGAGCTGGGGCTTTAACGATTGATTGCTTTTTGCTCCCACTCTTGTCTGCTGGCCTATTTTTATTAAATATTTACCAAAGCCAAATTGGGTTGAGACTGATTTCTTGTTGTTTTGGTTGATAAATCTTATGGTTAATACCCATAAGTCTCGTTGGTTTTGTAAGCTGCTACATATAGTTTTTATGTGTATTCAATAAAAAGCAACGAGTAAACATTGAACTTAATCCTGCAATTAAACAAACGACATATTACGTAAAAAAATTGAAATCAAAAGTTATGCGATGTATGCCAAAAGAAAAGTAACTCAATCTAGTTGTGGCCAAAGTCTACTGTATTATAACCAATGAAAACACTTACTAGAAAAATAAAAAATTAATGATAAATATTAAAAGCTAACCAAATTTTCACTGTTCTATAAATATTTATGTAATGTAGCTCCTAGACTTAAGTAGCTTTTATATTACAATTAATAAACAAATAACAGTAAAATGCAAGTATATGGCGAACATCTTCAAATACATTTGTTTGTTTTAAAAAAGACCATAACTATAAATATTTTGGGTACTGAAAGTGAATAAAAAACCCCATTAATGAGGTATCCGCATGCTTCTTCCGTTGCCGTTAATTTATACGCTTTCTATTTTAAGATTCACAACTAACGGCACCTACTTGTTTATCGACGAATGCGAACGTCACTGTTTAAGAAGCTTTTGCTGGACATGCCGATTGACTCGACACTATACTGCGATGTTGCTGTAGACAACATAGCTCATTTAATTAGTATTTAAACATTCACCAACACCTTCAACAGCTTATAAGTTATCTAATTGATTAAAACTCCATTAACGCTTTCATGCCTAAAAACGCAACATGATTTCAACAACTTGAAGTCCACATTAATATAATATTAATTTTGCAACAACCCGTTAATGAACTAAAACATTTTTAAATATCAATTTGGTATTTTACCAAATAACAACTCAATTAGTTCTCAATATTTTGGGATACAAAACATCTTAATAATTATGATAAATCATTGGAATACGAGTAACTTCGGCTAATGGCTTGCAATCATTAATCTTAAAACATGACAAAACAATTGCTGTAACTATTAAAACTGACGTGAAAACTCTCAATTAATAATTCGAAATGCCAAAGTTGTTTGCCCATAATGGGATAGAATACAAATCGCGAGTACTCGCCTAAGAACGCGTAAAAGTTTTGTTTATCAATATTGTTTGTGAAATAAATTAGCGTAAACAAATTCAAAAATAAATTTCATCGCTGCGATCCAAATTGCAGGATTAAGAGAATCATACTGAAATTTCATTTAGACTAATAAACTGACACGTAAAGTCAGGCCCTCACAATAACTTGGCATACACTTTTATTATTTTGAACAAAATTTTGCCTTAATTTAAATACGTTTATTGCATTATATTCTGTGGCAGAAGTAAGAATATGGCTGAAACATGGATTACATGGATGTCCATCCTCCAGCGCAAACGTGCGCTTAGACAGGATTTTTGGAAAATGCTGCGGGGAGGGCTAGATGAGGAAATATTTTCTTTATCCTTATATGACCTTACCTTCTGGCATGGTACTTTTTTGAACATGATAAAAATATGGTGTTCAATAAACGATTAAATAAATGATATTTTACTCAATATCGCTAAAAAGTGTGCAAAAATTGGCGGTAATAATGCAAGGAACACGAAGAAATATTTCTGTTAAAGCTGTAAATACATCTTGTCATACGTAACTTTTTTGTTTTTAAATAAAACTAGCGGACCCGGCGAACTTCATATCGCCTCAAATTAATGCCTTCAGATAAACTCAGTAGAGAGCGATATGATAAACAATGTTTTTCGATTAGTTTTCCGCCGCAATAACAAATAAAGAAGTCGAATCTCCAGAACGCGAAAAGGCAACGTACAGCTGCCATCACGAAAAACAGGGAAATTCGACATTATTTCCTCATACTTCCAACGATTTATTGATTGTCACTGCCAAAGCCAACCGAACGGGGAATTGGAATGAATAACACTATGACACAATTTAAGGGTCATTGTCTCAGGGGTGAGCCAAACCAATTTCAAACGGTAGCATTTGACCTCAGCAACAAAACCCCAATCTCCATTTTGCTCCACTACGTCACAAATTTTTTTTACAGTGGTTTGAAGTTTAAATTTTTTGGTCAAAAGTCGATTCAAAGAATATAAAAAATCATCTATAAAAGTACATTTGGGGTATTTCATGTCTTCGGAGACCTATACTAAAACATTTAGGGGAATATTTCCTGGGAACATTTGAACCCCCTAGCTGCCATCCGTGTGGTACATTTTTGGCCCAACTTGGAAAAACTGTTTATATTTCAACTTTGGAGGGAGGTCAAGGACTAGAATCTTCTATAAAAATATTTTCCGGAAAATTTCACTAAGAGTCACCGAAGACAAATAACCTCTACGAGTCAAAGGTTATAAAATAAGATCAAAATTTAATGTTAAGAAGGCTACATTTGAGCAAAGAGTACAACAAGCTTTTTCGGGAGTAAACCAAACTAATACACTATGTCACAAAATTTCAAAAGTTTCTGTATCCGGGACATTTAATAATACATTTTAATGTAAAATTTCACGCTGAATTCAAATCTGCTCTCAGATATGTGGAAAGTAGAACAGATTTTGAGATATGGTCAAATTTCTATTTTTTGTGTTTTGAAAAAAGGTAGGTCTACTAAAATGTCACTTTCTCTGGCTTTAATTCACCGATTTTACTGAACAAAAACAAACAAAACCGGAGCAATTTTTACGGAAACACGGAAAAAAACTTAATTAAAGGCAACGAAAACTTGAAAAATCATTAAAATTTTTACAAAAATCCAACTTTGAAATGCCATAACTTCGTCATTAATGATTGGATTTTACTCAACTATCGTTTTTTAAGAAATAATTTTATTATCTTTCATTTTTGTCACAGTTCAGTAAAATCGGTGAATTAAAGGCAGAGAAAATGGCATTTTAGTAGACCTACCTTTTTTCAAAACACTAAAAATGGAAATTTGACCATATCTCAAAATCTGTTCTACTTTCCACATATCTGAGAGCAGATTTGAATTCAGCATGAAATTTTACATAAGGATCAACTATTTTGAAGCCGGAATCAAAAATTTGTTGCATTGTGATATCAAACGGTAGCATTTAACCTCAGTAACAAAACCTTAAACTCCATTTTGCTCCACTACGTCACAAATTTACACATGATTTTTCATTTCCTTTTATTTAACATTTGACTAAAAAAATCAAACTTCAAACCACTGTAAAAAAAGTTTGTGACGTAGTGGAGCAAAATGGAGTTTAGGGTTTTGTTACTGAGGTCAAATGCTATCGTTTGATATTGGTTTGGTTCGCCCCCGAAAAAGTGTGTTGCACTGTGTAATCAGTTGGAAAAATCGGAATTCGGGAGAAATGAACTTCCTCTTCTTTGAACTTGCCCTTGATGATCGTCGGTTAAATCACACTGTCTATCAGTTTCTTGACGAACACCCGCGTACCGTTGCACAATTTCGGTTTATTCGAATTCCGCAATATGATTATGATCGATCCCAAATTCATCTGTAAATTATGTTGCACAACAAGCGAGTTAAAAAATTCGGTCGGGTTGTTGGTTGTTGGATTTTTATAATTTTGTGCAATGCCGGGAACACTTTAGTGATGTGTAGCTCTTTCGACGATGTGAACTCGCAAAAATTTGCAGGAAACGTTTTCACTTCAGCCGAAGCATCAACACGAATTTGGCCATTGCCAAGCGCCAAAAGTTGTCTCGAGAATTTAATATGTGATGGGAGGTTCTGCAATATACTTTCTCGATAAAATGCTTTCAAATCTCGTTTATTCGCCATTGCGCATTCATCCCAAATGTTGATTTTGCATTCTCGCATCAATTTCGCTGTTGCCGAATTCTTGGTCAATGTGTACTTGTGTGTACAACAAAAAACCAGTACAGAAATTTCAGTCAGTAAATCTGACTGATAAATACCAACACCCAATATATGATATTGTTTGAGACTTGAGTTATTAAAATTAATAGAATATTAATTGAAATAAGATTACTTATGTATTATTTTTGCCTGTTTGTGGACCAAAACCGTAAAAAATTGACTTATTTGTATAGAAGGTACAATTAGGGGCAGCACAACGTGTATGATTTTTTTTTCGTACATCAATGTTCAATAAACGCTTACCCTGGTAAAATTTGTCTGAATTCAGTGAACATACAAAATTAATATGCATGTAAAAGGGGCAATATCGGTTATTTACATATATGGGAGGTACCAGAAAGATGTGTCAAATAGTAAAGTTTTCTGACTTTCTGCCTCCTATTATAAGACAAATTAACTAAACAAATTTGAATATCACACAGGTGCCGATTTGGAAATTATGGGTGAAAAATAAATTTTTCAAAAATAGGTCATTTTGTATGGGAGGTACCAGAAGTGGCGATCCGATATAATTCATATCCATTCCTGAGTCCAATTTTCATAACCGTACAACTTAGGCAAAATTTGACTGAATTCAGTGCACTTACAAAAAAAAGATATGTATGTAAGACTATGGTGGTAAGTTCGGTCATTTGTTTGGGAGGTACCAAAAGGGGTGTGTCAAATAGTTAGGTTTTCTAAGGTTTCGCCTCCTTACTTAAACTTAATTTTCATTTATACCCCATGAATGAGGTATGGGATAGCTTCTCGCGTTGTTGTGAAGTAACACGCTTTCTATTTTTAGATTCACAACTAACGGCACCTACTTGTTTATCGACGAATGCGAATGTCACTGTTTGAGAAGCTCTTACTAGACATGCCGATTGACTCGACACTGGCACTGCGAAGTTGCTCTCGTCACCATTCTAGGGGAGCCGACAATAAAACAATTTTTTTTCTTTTTTTAAAAAATGACTGGAGCCAGGAGTGTGGTCTCCCGCATGGTAGTCGAGTGTTCTAACCATCATGCCACGGCCGGTCCCGAGTTTCGCCTCCTATCACAATATAAATTAGTCGACCAATTTTCAATACTCCCCAAGTGTCCGTTTGGAAATTATGGTAGAGGTACCAGAAGGGGTAGGGCTATTCTGCCCATTTACAATCCCATAAGTTCGTTTTAAAAAATATAAATACTGGTAATTTTTAATACCGCTCCCTTAATGGATATTCGAGTTATCCTGCTCACCAGCCAGCCAGACAGACGGACACAGCTCAATCGTCTTACAAAATTCTTGAAACAAATTTGGTCTTAAGTTACTTAGGGTCTAACTCGTCTCCTTTAATGCGTTCTATTATGATATGGGGATGTGTAACACCAGATGGTGTGGGACTACTTATACGGATCGAAGGAATAATGCGCAAATAAGGCTATCTTTGCATTTTGCAAGATAATTTTCCCCATAGAACTTGCCAATATGACAATGACCCAAAACATTCTGTAAAAATTGTTCTCAGGTATTTGGGGTCAGGGAGTGGCTACTTCAGAGTCCAGATCTGAACGCGACCGAAAACTTCTGGGCATACATAAATCACGGGCTGGCAGAAACGTAGAAGCTCTGGAAAGTATTAATGAGCTGTGGGAGTGGGTTCAGGTTAAATGAAACAAAATTACGGTATATTATGTTGCTCAACTTTGTCAACATACGCCAAATTGGATGGAAAGTAAAAATATACAGGACTAATTATTAAATTTAGATAAGCAAAACTTTGGAGCAAACGTGTGCCAATGGTCTGATATAAAAAATGTTATGTTTTTATATACTTACAGTAATGTAAGTTATATTTATACCATCACCCTTAGGATGTGGGTATATATCATTTAATACGACCCAAAAGTGTAACACATAGAAGGAGTCAATTTAGACCCTAGGTTTCTTTGAACCAAATTCGATTCATGACTTTTTAAGTCGTTTGAGCCATGTCTGTCTGTCTGTCCGTCCGTATGTCTGGCTGTCCGGCTAGTGCGCACGATAACTTTCAAAAGACGCAACCAAATATTTTGAAATTTTGCACGAGTTAATATTTCCCCAAAACTACTTACGGTATTGCAAATGGGCTTCATGGTCCCGCCCCCTTTGGTACCACCCATACAAATATATCATTCCGCCCACTTTAGAAATCGAGTAATAATATCGGGATCGTACCCAAATTCTGTACTCAGTAAAGCTATGACAGGAAAAAGTTTTAGAAAAAAAGTGGAAGTCTTGACACACCCCATCTGGTATGTCCCAAATTCTTTATTTATTAAAGCTATAGCAGGACAGAGTTTTGGAGAAAACAATTGAAGTCTAGCCACACCTCATCTGGTATCTCCCATACACATCTGGTACCGCCCACTTTAGAAATCGATTAATATTATAAATAGACCTAATGCGATCGTGCCCAAATTCTGTATTTAGTAAAGCTATAGCAAGATAAAGTTTTGGAAAAAAATTTAAAGTCTAGCCACGCTGCTTATGGTACCTCCCATACAAATGTACAATTCCGCTCACTTTAGAAAACGAGTTATAATATTAATAAACCAAAAGCGATCGTATCCAAATTCTGCAGTTAGTAATGCTAAAGCAGGAACAAGTTTTGTAGAAAATAACTGGAAGTCTAGACACACCCCTTTTGGTACCTTCCATACAAATGTACCATTCCGCCCATTTTAGAGATGGAGTAATAATGTCAATACACTCGACCCGATCGTGCCCAAATTCTGTATTTTGTTAAGCTATAACAATATAAAGTTTTGGAGAAAAAAATTGGAAGTATAGCCGGGCCTTTTCTGGTAGCTCCCATACAATTGTACCACTCCGCCCACTTTAGAGATGGTGTAATAATATCCATATAATAGAAAATTTTATGTTTTACTGAGGGTATTTGTAAGTCAGGTTGCCCGACTGAAACTTTCTTACTGGTTATACCCTTCCCCACGCGCATGGACAGTGTGAAGGCTATATTAATTTTGTTTCTACACTTGCAACGCCCATAAGGAGGCGTGGTAGGTATGACAATATATACAGTAAAATTCGCTTAGCAGCACATTCCGGATTCGAGCTGCCTACAGCCTACAGTCTGTCCGTTCCCGCTATTACAGCCGCAGTTTAAGAGATATGGAGAATTTGGAATGCATGCTTCTATCCTCTAAGCAGAGGTTAAGTTCTCAGATGAGCCCGATCGGTCAAAAACTCCCCCTTTTTTGGGGTCTGTCTCTGCGATTACAGCCGTAGTTTATGGGCAATCAAGCTTTATACAAGCTTCCCTACTCTAAGCGGAGGTTGAGTAGTAAGATGAGACCGATTGGTCAAAAACTGCTCTCACCTCCCATACAAACTCTCCCTTTTTGGGGTCTGTCTTTGCGTATTTTAAAATGTATATAGCTGACATTTTATACGCAAGTTTCTATCCTCTAAGCGGAGGCTACTTTCTATTTCTTTCTACTATGTAAGATGAGCAAGATCGGACGAATACTTCTCCCACCTTTCATAAAAACTCCCCCTTTTTGGGGATGTCCGTCTGTATGTCCCTGAAGTCTATGAGCTTTCAGGCTGAAATTTGGTATGTAGGCTTCTGTCCGGAAGCAGAGGTTATGTTCTAAGATAGAAATTTCTTAATTTCATAAAAAAATGTGATTGTACCAAATTTTATTTCTCCTCAATAACTACTATTTTTGGCCATCGAATGTATGAAGACGTTACACTGTACACGGAATATTTTTAAATCATTCCTCCATTATTACTATATTGATACCCTGCACCTCGTGCACTCACGGACAAAGGAGTATACTCAGTTTTTTCTTCCATTTCTAACGCCGATTTCGATACTGAGTCGATTAAAACATGTCCGTCCGACAGTCCCCGCGACTACTGCCTCTGTATAAGAGCTATCGATCTGAAATTTTTATTCCAACTTCAGAAAAAAAATTATTGACATAAAATGGAAGTGTGAAGCCAAAAGTAACGTCCACCTCTCACCAACTCCCCAGTTTTGTGGTACAAAGTTTAATCTATATATATAACCAGTACAGAAATTTCAGTCAGTTAAACTGACTGATAAATACCATCACCCAATATAATATATTGTTTAAGTCTTGAGTTATTGAAAATAATCGATTTGTAATTAAAACCAGTTAGAAAGTTTCAGTCGGGCAACCCGACTTACATTTACCCTGACCCTCAGTAAAACAAATAATTTTCTATTTTATTGATATTATTACTCGATTTCGAAATTGGGCGGAGGAGTGGTACATTTATATGGGAGGTACGTGAAGGGGTGTGTTTAGGCTCCAGATTTATTCTCCATAACTTTATCCTGTTAAAGCTTTACTAAATACAGAATTTGCGCACGATTGCGTTGGGTGTACTGATATTATTACTACATCCCAAAAGTGGGCGGAAAGGTACATTTGTATGGGAGGTACCATAAGGGGCGTGTCTAGACTTCCAATTTTTTCTCCAAAACTTTGTCCTGTTATAATATAACAAAATACAGAATTTGGGCACGATCGTGTCGAGTGTATTGATATTATTACTCTATTTCTAAAGTGGGCGGAGTGGTACATTTGTATGGGAGGTACCAGAAGGGGCGTGTCTAGACTTCTAGATTTTTTCTCCAAAACTTTATCCTGCTTAAACTTTACCAAATACAGAATTTGGGCACGATCGCGTTACGTCTTTTAATAATATTAATCGATTTCTAAAGTGGGCGGTACCAGATGTGTATGGGAGGTACCAGATGGGGCGTGAATAGACTTCCAATTTTTTTCTCTAAAACTTTATCTTGTTATAGCTTTACTCAAAATAGAATTTGGGTACGATCACGTTTAATTTATTGATATTATTTCTCCATCTCTATAGTGGGCTGAAAGGTAGATTTGTATGGGAGGTACCAGAAGGGGCGTGGCTAGGCTTTCAAAATTTTTTCCAAAACTTTATCCTGTTATAGCTTTACTAAATACAGAATTTGGGGACGATCCCTTAGGGTGTATTGATATTATTACTCGATTTCTAAAGTGGGCGGAATGATGTATTTGTATGGGAGGTACCAGAAGGGGCGGGGCCATGTAGCCCATTTGCAATACCGTAAGTAGTTTTGAGAAAATAATAACTCGTGCAAAATTTCAAAACATTTGGTTGCGTCTTTCGAAAGTTATCGTGCGAACCAGCCGGACAGCCACCGGACAGACAGACAGACAGACGGACATGGCTTAAACGACTTAAAAAGTCATGAATCGAATTTGGTTCAAAGAAACCTAGGGTCTAAAGTGACTCCTTCTATGTGTTACACTTTTGGGTCGTATCAAATGATATATACTAAGCCGGGTCGGAAAAAAAGTTGTCAATGTTACCGCCTTATATGAAAAATTAAATAAAACCAATTTCGGGGGAGCGAAAATTTTTTTTCTGTGGTCGCGGCAAAAGCGCCGGATTCGGGGTTTTTACCAAACATGGTTATTTGTATACCGATTGTCAACATCTATGCATCGTTGAAAAGGTGTTAGCCACAGCTTTGTTAGTGTGTTAAAGACTTTTAACTGCGACGCCATCTTCCAGCGGTTCTCATCATTGTACTCTTAAAAACCCCCCTAAGCATATATTTTTTTGATGTAGATTTGAAGGCCTTGAAAAACTATTAACGATTTTAGAAAAAACCCTTAACTTTTATTCACAAACAAAAAAGTTATATTGATTTAAAAAGTCAGTACATGTGATAATGCAAAATATACATTTGTTTATTTTTATTACATTCGTTTGTTATAAAACGTGTACAATTGAAAAAATAAAGCTCAAACAAATAAAAATCAATATTCGAAAATACTAAATAATCGGAATACTATCTAATGAAGAACTTCCAAAGATTTTTTTAGCGACCAATGTAAATTAAGTATGATGACGCTTAATGCCATATCGGATCATGAGGAAATCTTTGGTTGAGCAAATAAAACTTTTTATACAAATCTACTTCGAACTATCATATGTTGTAGTGGATTCATAAGGCGACAAGAACCAACACTTATTCGTTATGCCCAATATGAATCCAAATGACATAATTTAACATTTGATTGCAATGCACGCCGGTCTTGTGACGAAACACAGAATAAATTCCAATAAGTGCATTCACTGTCTGTGTGGTCTAAGTAATTTGATGTTATGATTTTAACTTTTCCTTTTTGTTCTGACCGCACTTATGATCCATAATTATGACCCACTTAGCAATGGTGTAAACTGATCCGGGTTTAATGAACACATCAGAACAAAACGAAAACATACTTAAAATTAAACGCGTATGAGGCTCGCATGAAAAATAGCACAGCGAGATATATCGGTAAAACCAAACGCTCACACTCATATATATGAATTGCAACCAATGCAAATACATTGGAGTAAATGCAACAGAAGGTACATATAAAACCATGACCACGGTCAATGCGATCAAATGTTAAAAGGCGGAATCAAATTAGAATGAAAGGGGGACATTGATTCCTAATAATGACTCAATGTCCACCAATGAAATCAAAGAAACTCTAGGGTAAATTTAAGTAGAATAATTGGGATTGAATAAACCCAAAAATATTAAAAAGTAAACTAATGTAAGCTTATGGATAAATTTAGAAATTAAGTTGTTATAACCACTCCCACATTGTATTAGACTGTAAGAAATATTTTCAAATAAATACCGGGACAAATTCGGTCGAAAGATCAGTCTTGTTCCACAACCAAAAAAAGAAACTAGTCGTTTTTCATTACATGGCGATCCTGCCCACTGCGATCTTTGCTTAAGTGCATTGCGCTGCCCACTGCGAACTGTGCTTAATTGCACTGCGCTGACCACAAATAGAATTGCGTATAAATCCGCATAATTCTAGTGGGAACAAGGACGTGCCAATACTGACGTTGTGCACTAGGATGAATCTTGTATTTGTTTAAAAAGCAACAAGTAATCCTACAGAGAATAGTGCTTTGGTGCATCAAGAGCATCACATAGCCCTGATAATAATTCCTGACGTGAAGCCAGTATCCGTCAGACGAAGATGGAAGGAAGATACTGTCTAGCCAAGAGGCAGTGGCACGACGAAAGTCCCCAACGATCAAGAAAATCAAGGCTGCCATTGAAGAAGATGTATTTTCCTGAAGATCGTAAAGAAGATTCTCACAACTCTAACCATCAAGCTTCAACAGAAAAACCGGAAAAAAACAACAAAAACTAATAATTTTTCTAAAAAATAAAAGAAAAATTTTTTTTTTAGCTATGTAAATGACGTGCGTCCATCCGCACTCATAGGGCCAGTAAGCGATCTATCGCTCGTGGCAAATTAAATAAAAGGGAAAAACAAAATATAAGAAAGTTATGTTAAAGTAAGATCAAATACAACTAGAGATAAGTATAATTATGAACAATACTCGCACAAAGAGAAATAAGAAAAAAAATTGTAATGCAAAAAAAAAAATTAAATTTAATATGTAAGCAAATTAATATTATTATAATTGGTATAAAAAGAAAACATACAAACATAATAAAAAGGGAATTAACAACACTAACGCAGACGCTCTGTCAAGAGTACAGATTGATTCTGACATTTTAAAGATGATGACCCCACAGGAAAACGACGAAACTGTGAAAAAAACGCTGGTAGTAACAAGAAAAATGAAAAGAGATATGATACAAAAAAAAGGCTATTAACCAAGATGATGGAACGAATCCTGCTGAGCCTGATCAACTCAACATGTGGGATTGTACATCAATGAACGATATAAAACCTGCTAGAAAATTGCGGTTTATATTAGGAAGTTCGAAGAAATTATGGTTCGAACATGATGCTGCTTTAAATCAAACGTACGTCAGATGTAGCGATAATCGCTATTACTTAGGTAATCAGTTAGAGAAACTACTATCTGGATTAGGCAGATCTGGCTATTATGGAAAGTTCGCACTAGAGAAAGGTGACGAAATCTTCAGCATAATAAGCATTGATTCATTTAAAAAAAATAATGAACACGAGTGAATGTAAGGAGATAAAAATACTCCTATACGAAAACCCTCAGAAAATAGAGAATACTGAGAGGCAACAAGAGTTAATAAGCTTGTATCATAGTACACCATGCGGAGGTCATAGCGGAGTCAGCAGAACTCTAGCTAAAATAAGACAAAAATATATCTGGAAAAATATGTACAAAATGGTAAAAGAATTCGTAAGAAAATGCGACCTATGTCAAAGAAACAAGCAAGTCAGACATACGAAAGAACCATTGTGCATCACTGATACGCCTACACATAGTTTTGAAACTTTAGTCATCGACACTGTTGGACCACTTCGTCCATCAGAAAATCAGAGATACATATTGACAATGCAGTGTGAACTCACTAAATATGTAATTGCTTGTCCGTTGGAAACTAAAGAAGCAAAATCAGTAGCGACAGCACTAGTACACAATGTAATCCTAAAATATGGATTATTCAAAACACTCAAATCAGACAGAGGAACAGAATTTGTGAATGAATTGATGAAAGAAATATGCGAGTTGTTAAAAATAGAACATAAATTGTCCACACCGTATCACCACGAAACGTTGGGAACTATTGAGAGAAATCACAGGGTCTTAAACGAATATTTTCTATCATTTGTGGAAGATGACAATTGGTGTTCTTGGATACCTTACTATACTTTCGCTTATAACATCACACCTCATGTCGACACAAACTATTCACCATTTGAGTTAATATTTGGTAAAATACCAAGTCTTCCAGGAGACAACATAGTTAAAAACACTGACAAATTTTACAACTTTGACAAATACTCCAACGAATTGAGAGCAAGATTAAAATTTTCTTTGGAAAACGCTCGAAAAATAATTGAAAAAATTAAATTTAAAAGAAAACAAGATTCATACAAACATAATAACACTATTGAACTAGAAATAGGAGATTTAGTACTAGTAAAAGTAGAAAATAGAAAGAAAAATCAATCACCATATAAGGGACCTTATGAAATAGTTAATATAAGCCATCCAAATGTAGACATAAAAATTGATAATAAAATAAAAACTATGCACAAAAACATTCTTAAGAAATATACACGTTAGATATAAGAAAGAAAAAAAAACCAAAATATCATTAAGAATAACCAAAACAAAAAAAAAATGTTCCTAAATGTAAGCAACAAAACAAAACAAAAATTTATGACATAAGAACAATATCAAATATCAAAAACAAAATAACATTGTATTTACGAAACACATGTAGTTATAGAACAAACAAAAAAAAATATACCCAGAGTACAAAAAATAACAAACAAAATATTGTATTACAAACACTCTACAACCAATGAATATATGAAAATCATACGAGTTGACACAACCCGTACAATTTTTTTAAGGTTGGGGGTGTAGTGGATTCATAAGGCGACAAGAACCAACACTTATTCGTTATGCCCAATATGAATCCAAATGACATAATTTAACATTTGATTGCAATGCACGCCGGTCTTGTGACGAAACACAGAATAAATTCCAATAAGTGCATTCACTGTCTGTGTGGTCTAAGTAATTTGATGTTATGATTTTAACTTTTCCTTTTTGTTCTGACCGCACTTATGATCCATAATTATGACCCACTTAGCAATGGTGTAAACTGATCCGGGTTTAATGAACACATCAGAACAAAACGAAAACATACTTAAAATTAAACGCGTATGAGGCTCGCATGAAAAATAGCACAGCGAGATATATCGGTAAAACCAAACGCTCACACTCATATATATGAATTGCAACCAATGCAAATACATTGGAGTAAATGCAACAGAAGGTACATATAAAACCATGACCACGGTCAATGCGATCAAATGTTAAAAGGCGGAATCAAATTAGAATGAAAGGGGGACATTGATTCCTAATAATGACTCAATGTCCACCAATGAAATCAAAGAAACTCTAGGGTAAATTTAAGTAGAATAATTGGGATTGAATAAACCCAAAAATATTAAAAAGTAAACTAATGTAAGCTTATGGATAAATTTAGAAATTAAGTTGTTATAACCACTCCCACATTGTATTAGACTGTAAGAAATATTTTCAAATAAATACCGGGACAAATTCGGTCGAAAGATCAGTCTTGTTCCACAACCAAAAAAGAAACTAGTCGTTTTTCTTTACAATGTACTAAAATGTTAAATCAATATAACTTTTATGTTTATGAAGAAAATGTAACGTTTATTTCGCAATTATTTTATAGTTTCTACAGAGCTTCAAATCTGCATCAGAAAATATTATGATTAGGGGTTTTTAAGGATACAGTGTTGAGAACCACTGGAATATGACGTCATAGTTTTAAGTAACTATATTAATAACAAAGCTCTTGTTAATCCATCTTCAACGATATATAATACTTAAGAATCGGACCGTGAATAACAAAGTTATGGACAAAACGTAAAAACCGGCGTTTTTGCCACGCCCACAAAAATAAAAATTTTGCACCTCCGAATTTGTTTTTATTAGACTGTTCATATAAGGCGGTAACATTCATATATTTTTTTTTCTCCATATAGATCGACCCGGCTTAATATATACCTTCATCCCTACGGGTGATGGTATAAAAAAGTTCTTCAAAATCTGCTAACAACTCGCAGAGTTCTGCGATCAGGAAGTAGTCGCTGTATGGGAGTTTCCCTTTAAATATTAAATTGCTCGTAAAAAACTTAAATGAGCTGATCTAGAAAAACTGGAAGATACGTATATTTTTATTTGAGCTATATTTTCAGAATCTGGTCAGTTCGACCATGGGTGAAAAATCGTGTCGTACAGTGTTATCGTATGATTTGAAAATTTTAAACGATGTAACAGTGTTATTATTCCGAAATGACTTTTCGAATGAAAAAATAGAAAAATTTTCAGTGGAAAACTAAAATTTTACATTTTATTGTGTTTCGATAATTTTGAATGATGTTAATGTGAAAAATTTCGAATAATCATTCCGAAATGGCTTTTCGGATGGAAAAGTAAAAAAATTCTTGGTTAAAATCTCGGAAAATTTCAGAAAAAACTCGAAAATATTGGATTTTTTCGACGAAATTTTTCATTGTATCGCTTGATTTGATGATATTAGACGACGTAAGGATGGAAAATTCGTTATGATGTTTGAAAAATTTCGATGTTTTCAAAATTTATTATGTTAAAAGATTAAACGCGAAATGGTCGAACAATTTCAAAATCTTCTGCATAATCATATAGCATTGGTCCGATTGTTCAAAACCGCATTGAATACAATGCATTATTACATCCACAAAATCATTATCAGAGCAGACAAAAGACCCTTTGGATGCCATGTAAGACAATTCAATGCTCCCACTATAAATGAAGTCGCAGTGGTGGTTGTTGGGGAGAATGTGGAATCACACGATATTTTTCTCAAGCTTCGGGAGACTCATCAGTCATATGATTCAATTCAATACCCGTTGATGTTCTGTGGTGGAAAGGATGGCTATCACCTCAATTTAAAGATGGTCAATACAACGAAAGGTTTGTTTACCAGTCATCAGTAGAGTATACAAAACCGAAACCGGAAACCGACAAACCGGTTTTTTTGTTGAAAACCGTCAGCCGGTTTTTACAAAATATCGATTTTCGAATAACCGGTTTAACCGGTTTTTTGAGGTCGGTTTTACCGGTTTTCTGAAATCATGAAAAGTTGAAGATATCGATCTTTTGCCTTAGAACAGCCCCAAAAATTTTTCTAAGCAACATCTTTAGTAGCAAATTTTATTGTTCCAAAGTCCCATTTTACGACACTTTTCTTGAAATAAGAACGAAAAGGGCACGTAAGGAGTCCAGATAGAGAGTTTAAATGTTTCACAACAAAAATAATCGTTAAATTTCATAGAAGGCATCTGATATCAATAAGTGCTAAAACAATGACAAACTTCAGACTCTGAATGAAAAGAAACCAAACCAGTAAGAAAGTTTCAGTCGGGCAACCCGACTTACTTATACCATCACCCTCTGTACGACAAAAAAAAAATTCTGTTATACTGATATTATACTCGATTTCTAAAGTAGGGTAGTGGTACATTTGTATGGGAGGTACCAGAAGGGGCGTGTCTAGACTTCCAGATTATTTCTCCTAAACTTTATCCTGTTGTAGCTATACTAAATACAGAATTTGGGCACGCGTTGGGTGTATGGATATTATTACTCCATCTCTAAAGTGGGCCAAAAGAAACATTTGTATTGGAGGTACCATAAGGGGCGTCGCTAGAATTCCGATTTTTTCTCCAAAACTTTATCCTGTTTTAACTTAACAAAATACAGAATTTGGGCACGATCGTGTAGAGTGTATTGATATTATTACTGCATCTCTAAAGTGGGCGAAGTGATACATTTGTATGGGAGGTACCAAAAGGGTCGTGTTTAAACACCAGATTCTCTAAAACTTTTTCCTGCTTAACCTTACTAAATAGAGAATTTTGGCACGATCGCGTTAGGTATATTATAATATTAATAGATTTCTAAAGTGGGCGGTACCAGATGTCTATGGGAGGTACCAGATGGGGCGTGGCTAGACTTATAATTTTTTTTCTCAAAAACTGTATCCTACTATAGAATTACTAAAGAAAGAATTTGGGTACGATCGCGTTGGATTTATTGATATTATTACTCCATCTTTAAAGTGGGCGTAAAGGTACATTTGTATGGGAGGTATCGGATGGGGCGTGGGTAGACATCCAATTTTTTCCGAAACTTTATCCTGTGATAGCTTTACTAGGTACAGAATTTGGGTACGATCCCGTTGGGTGTATTGATATTATAACTCGATTTCTAAAGTGGGCGGAATGATGTATTTGTATAAGAGGTACCAGAAGGGGCGGGGCCACGTAGCCCATTTGAAATACCGTAAGTAGTTTTGAGGACATATTAACTCGTGCAAAATTTCAAAACATTTGGTTGCGTCTTTCGAAAGTTATCGTGCATACCAGCGGACAGCCAGACAGACAGACGGACATGGTTCAAACTACTTAAAAAAAGCTCTGAATCGAATTTGGTTCAAAGAAACCTAGGGTCTAAAGTGGCTCTTTCTATGTGTTACACTTTTTGGTCGTATCAAATGATATATACCCTCATCCTAATGGATGATGGTATAATGAGTAGTAAAAGTTGGAGATATTGATTTTGGTCTTACAACACCCCATGTGAAATTTTCCGAGAAGCATTTTTGTAAAGCATTTGAATGTTGTAAAGTCCTATTTGAAGATATTTTTCTGACATTTCTTGAAACAGGTACGAAACGGGCACGTAACAATTCAAAATAGACAGTGCCATAAAAGTTCCATTAAAAAATTATCGTTAAATTTTATTGCAGACATCTGATATCGAAAATGCACTAAAGCAATAAGGGTAAGAAACGTAGTCTTAAGTGCCTATTTCAATGTCTATTATGGGTTAAGCTGAAAACTTCATCAGTGATATACTCATCTAAGGCTTTCATCCCGTAAAGGAATTATTCCGCCCTTAAAAATTTGCTGGCTTCAAATGCCCAATAATTGGCTTATATTACATGATTTTTGTCTAATTAATATTAGAATTAGATTTAGACATGTTTTCTGTTAAACGCTGCCTTCCATACACCATTTTTAACATTTCTAAATTAAATTGCTCATAATAGTAACACTTTTTCTTGTTTTCGTGCACAAATAAAAAACTCGAAAAATAACCGGTTACCCGGTTTTTTCTTAATTAAGTATTCGAAAACCGAGTTTTTGAAATTATGTAAATTTCGAATATAACCGAAACCGGGTTTTCAAAAAAGTCGAATGTTTGTATACTCTAGTCATCAGTCCTTTTTCATTATCCCTTTAAGTTCGAATTCGTATTTCAGGAGAAGAAACGAATAAAATGTTTAGCTCACAAGATGTTGACAATCATCTGTTAAGATATCGCCGATTATTTCAATAGTACTGCATTGACATGAACGTCTAGGTTGAAACGGAGCGTCTCAATTTTATTAGTTTCAATCAGTCGCCACACTTCGAGAATCTCGCCAACAACTCTTTCTGCTCCAGCGAATCAAATTCGTACATTGTTTGCGATCATCATAGCCACGTTGCATCTGCCGAACCCGAGCGCATTGTGGGACAAATTAAAGAACGAGATGGCTGACGACATTTGCACAGAGTTCGCACGACAACATCCAATTCCGATCTTGAAATTATCTTCTGATCAAAGAAATGTGCGTGCTAATGTGCGACAGTCTACTGTCGAAATTTGGAATACCAGCGCCAAATCGTTCGATGCATGATTCAATCGTGAAATGCAAGACTTTGATCGAGTTGAGCTGACTGATAGAGTCCAAACAAATGTGCCACTCTTAAATGCCGAGCAAACGAACGAGTACGATTCGCTGATGAAGGTTGTTGACGATGGAACGGGAGACATTTACTTTCTCGATGATCCCGGTGGGACAGGCAAGACATTCGTAATTTCATTGATTCTGGCAACTATTAGGTCAAGAGCGCAATTGAGTTAGCTGTTGCATCCTCTGGTATTGCTTCCTTATTGTTGAAAGGCGGTCGAACTGCACATTCCGCTTTTTTCTTCCAACGTGTAGCGAAATTGTTGCGAGAATGCTAAATCATTATTTGGAATGAATGCACGATGGCGCATCAACGAGCTTTGGAGGCAGATGACCGAGCGATGAATAATTTTCGAGGTGATTTAACGAGAATGAGGCTACCAACTATTCGACAGAATTTTTGAACTCTCTAGATGTGCCAGAAACTTTGACGCATAATTTGCAGCTGAAGGTGGGATCGATCATGATCATTTTTCGGAATCCAAATCATCCGAAATTGTAATTAAAGGGCAAATTCAAAGGAGAGGAAGTTCTTATCCCTCGAATTTCTATTATTCCAACCGATCTTCCCTTCCAATTCAAGCGAATTCAACTCCCCATTCGATTGGTAATTGCGATAACAATCAATAAATCGTAAGGCCAATCGTTGGAAATTTGAGAATTTCCCTGCTTTTCACACGGTCAGCTGTGCATCGTCTGTTTGTCGGAAACAAATCGAAAAACAAAGTATATCAGATCGCTCTTCACATATTTCGATTAAATTCAAGTAAATCAGATTAAAACTTGAACTATCTGTTCACTATTATATGAACGCCTTCAACACCTTAGAAGTGAGACGAAGTTTGCCGGGTCCAAAGTTGTATGGCAGAACAACGTTTGCCGGGTCAGCTAGTAAAATATAGATGTACTGCAAATAACCAGTTTTATCACCATTTTTACAAATGGTGAAGGTTATTCAGCTTCGGCATAACCAAAGACAATGATTTTTACCACAGAGGTAGTGATTTCTACCACAGTTTTGCACCATATTATAAACATCATAGGTCACGATGCACTTCTTTTTTCAACTACTTTTTGTGAACAACTACTAACAAACTTTTATCTTTTAAAAATCCTAATAAAAATGTGAGATATCTCAATTTTTCGCAGCAGTTTTGACATTTGTAGTGTTCGAAAGCCGACAATTGGTTGATTACAGCGATTTGCCAAATAAGCAGATAGTTATCGGCGGGAAATCAAATTTTGGTAGATCAAAAATTTTAATTTTGTTACGCTAGATCAGCAAAATCGACCACAGGGCGTTGTATTGAATGCTTAAAGAGCAAATTTGGCCTGAGCCATTATAAAAGTTGACAGTGTGATATCTGAGATGATTAAGCTTTTCCTGCTTTTTTACAATATTAACATCATCAACAGTGAGATTTTCAAAATATTGCATCATTTATGCCCATCAATTTATAGATCTCCCTAAGGGTGTTGGAGCCTAGCCTGACATTCTATAATTTTCTACCAAATATATTTGCCTGCAGAATTTCGACGCATTCACCGAGAACGGTTTTTAAGTTTTTGTTTAATTCTTCCTACCAAATACGTATGGTCTTATATTATATGATTACCACCTATTTCTGTCCATGGCGAACGAGCTTGGTAGTCGGAAGTTGGCCACAAGAGAGTCCTGTGAAAATTGGCTCTCCGAGTTTTTTGACAATAGGGAAGCGAGCTTCTATAAGAGGGGCATTATGAAGTTGGCATCTCGTTGGGAACTCGTCATCGAACAAAACGGCGCATATTTGACTTAAATCGCATTATTATAACCAATTTTATGAACAATTGAAAATTCAATAAAAATACCGCAAGACTTTTTGACAACCTTATACAATTGTCTTGAGTTCGTATAAAATTTCCTATTATATTGAAATTATTACTCGATTTCTAAAGTGGGCGGAGTGGTACATTTGTATAAAGGGTACCTGAATGGGCATCGCTAGACTTCCAGATTGTTCTTCAAAACTTTGCCCTTTACCCTCCTACCCGTAGGGTGAGAGTATAAAAAATAAAACATAGCAACAGTCTATAGACATTTAGTAGGTTTTGGAGAGGTGGTGAAATCTTGGCAACAAAAGACATTCTCAGCACCTTTATGTTATTACAATCTCATTTTTAAATTCTAGCAAAACCTTATATGTGTATGTGTTCAAATAGAAAATAGTATTGCTATAGCACTTTAACATTCCAGAAATTTTCTTTTCTCCTTCATAATAATGGTCAAGTCTTTTAGATTTTGTCTTCAAATCATAATATCAACTTTAAAACAAATTACATGATGGTATTTAATTCCTTTGTGGCCAAATTGTTATGACTTCTTGTTTACAATCCATATTGTGTGAGATGCTGTGAAGTAGTAAAATCTCTTTGGCCACAACTATTATAATATATGTATGTGTACAGACACTTACTACATAGTGTGTTTGCTTTCTAAAAGATATTTACAAATACATATTTTCTCACACAAATTACCATCCAAAAGAATTTTTGACTTAAAAGACATTATGTTTTCTAGAATAAATTAGTCAAGTCAAAAGGCCTTAAGTTAAAATATTAAGTTCAGAGAGTGTGAACAATTCTCAAACTTAAGTTAAAAGTATTTTTATGGAATTTTCTAAGAACTTGAATAAAAATGTCATAAATTCTGATGATGACAGTTATTTGGGTTATGGCATTTTGCCCAGTATATTTCTATGATAGCACAATTATTCATTAGGAATGCAAAGGTGTTACATATCATCTCGTTTTGTATTAACCCATTGTAAAGATGTTATTTGTAAGAGTTAATAAGAGGGTCATGGTAAAATTTCGAATGTTACACTAACAAAAATTTAAAATTTAGTCTCATTGGAGATTTAGTTAAGACTTTTTACATTTACCCAAAGGGATGAGAATATATGTAAGTTATGTTTGATATGGGAACGCAATAAACGAAACCTTCCAGACCCTGGGTATCTTTAGGCGTAATTTTGTCAGCATTTTATAAAATAGTTAATGGTTTAACTGGATGGTAAACGCAATGAAAGCAGTAAACCAAAAAGGCCGAGTTTGTATAGGGGGTGGGAGTATTTTATTTTTTTTGTTTATGCCCATCTTAGAACTTAAACTCTGTGATCGCAGGGACAGACACTAAAAAAGGTACAATTTGCAAGGGCGTAGTCAGGATCTAATGAAGGGGGGGGGGGCAGTCGGTTTTACATTTCATGTTAATAGTTTGTTTACAAAAAAAAAACAATTAAAGTACCTAACGAAAAATAAATACTCATTGTTTCGACAATATTTTATTAAACAAAGGTAGACCAGACTAAATTTTTTTAAAAAAAATTAGGTCGTCGAATTTTAAAAAAAAAATATTTTTATTCCTCTGTTTTTTGATTGTTTTTTGGACATATAACATTTTAAGCCGCAATTCTTGAGCAATTTTAAATTTTTTTCTTGTGTTATTTGAAACAAACACAGAATAACCGTTTTTTTATTCTGAATTCCCATGTTTATTTTTTTTTTTAAATGTGTCAAAGTCGATGAAATAAAAATAATTGTTGACTTTAATTTCAAATATTTTTTGGGGTTTATGGGCTCAAATCGATTTTCGCTATGATATGATATGCCGTCTTTGTTTGTTGTTTTAAATAAGTCTTGCTTAACAGAAATCCCAACTATAGCTTGGCGAAAATCTATTTAACCCCTTAAACACTATTCAAAGTAAAAAAACTTTAACTAAAATTCTGTATGAAACCGTCATTGTAACTCAAAAATCTAATGATGCAGTACGATTCCGAATAAGGTTAAAACCGTCGAGTCCGGTCTTGTCTAGTTTTTCTACTACCATAGTGTTCTTATTCACAGAATGTAATCTACAAATCCAAAGAACAAATTAATTTAGTCTCATGTCTTGTTAAAAGAATCGATTCGAAAATCGAGTACGGAATCAGTTACCTCAAAAATTATTAGTCTCGATAGTTTTTTTCATATTTTTACTGTGTTCGTTCGATTGGCTACATCCGGCTCGCATCGAAGCACCTCATTCTGTCACTCCAATTTCCCAAGACCTTGTTAATGCCTTCGGGCTGTAGCTCACGGATTGCTTTGATGATATTGGCCTTAAGTGTTTGAATCGCTTCTGGATCAAAATAAACTTTAATTTTAAATTAACTTGTATTTGGACCACATATATATTATTTGACACGAGAAAAAGTGTACAGTTAAAGGAAACACGTTGGGCCTTAAGTATCTGAAGAGCGAATTCAATTCTGGCAAAGTGTCAGTCTGTCTGGGCGGCTGGCTGGTGTGGAGGAGAACTCGAGTAAACTTTACTGACCCTTTTAAAGATTTAACAATTTTATTAATTTTTAAAATTTGGTTTTAACTTCCTAAATAAAAACATAACTTCCTAATGAAAAACTGGAAGATATTTGAATTTGGTACATTTACATACATACTAAGTATCTTTCTTGCAATTGCACTTAATAAAGTTAAAATTTTGCACAATCTAATTAGTTATTGAACGTTAACTTACAAATAAAAAAGAGCCTCGCTCTGCGTTCTAGTACTTCCAATACAAGGTAGTCTAAAAATCAGTTAATTTCATTGAATCCGAGTTAAAAAATATCCACTACAATTTTTGAGAGTGAACATATGGTGAAAGTTTTTATTAGTCAGTTCACCTTTTGTAAAATTTCTGTACTATTTTATTTTAATTTTCATATTTTCTAGGATTTTGACCAATTTTTCAAGCAGTCCCCCCTGCTCCTACCTGGCTACGCCCTTGACAATTTGTATGGGAGTGGGAAGTAGTTTTTGTCCGATCATAACCATCTTAGAAATTTATCTCCGCTTAGATGATAGAAGCTTTCATACTAAATTTCAGCTCGTGAGCTCTTAATCTACGCCTGTGATTGCGATGACAGACAAAAAATGCGATCTATCCCAAAAAATGTACGAAAGAGCCCTCTGGCGGCGCTCAAAAATTAAAATAAATATCAAAAATGGATTCTTTGACCCCAAAAATAGTAAGATACTACAACTTTCCTGGATAATAAAACCAGTACAGAAATTTCAGTCAGTTAAACTGCCACGCCCCTTCTGGTACCTCCCATACAAATCTACCTTTCCGCCCACTATAGAGATGGAGAAATAATATCAATAAATTAAACGTGATCGTACCCAAATTCTATTTTGAGTAAAGCTTGTTATAGCTAAAGTTTTAGAGAAAAAAATTGGAAGTCTATTCACGCCCCATCTGGTACCTTCCATATACATCTGGTACCGCCCACTTTAGAAATCGATTAATATTATTAAAAGACCTAACGCGATCGTGCCCAAATTCTGTATTTGGTAAAGTTTAAGCAGGATAAAGTTTTGGAGAAAAAATCTGGAAGTCTAGACACGCCCCTTCTGGTACCTCCCATACAAATGTACCACTCCGCCCACTTTAGAAATAGAGTAATTATATCAACACACTCGTCACGATCGTGCCCAAATTCTGTATTTTGTTATATTATAACAGGACAAAGTTTTGGAGAAAAAATTGGAAGTCTAGACACGCCCCTTATGGTACCTCCCATACAAATGTACCTTTCCGCCCACTTTTGGGATGTAGTAATAATATCAGTACACCCAACGCAATCGTGCGCAAATTCTGTATTTAGTAAAGCTATAACAGGATAAAGTTATGGAGAATAAATCTGGAGCCTAAACACACCCCTTCACGTACCTCCCATATAAATGTACCACTCCTCCGCCCAATTTCGAAATCGAGTAATAATATCAATAAAATAGAAAATTATTTGTTTTACTGAGGGTAAGGGTAAATGTAAGTCGGGTTGCCCGACTGAAACTTTCTAACTGGTTTTAATTACAAATCGATTATTTTCAATAACTCAAGACTTAAACAATATATTATATTGGGTGATGGTATTTATCAGTCAGTTTAACTGACTGAAATTTCTGTACTGGTTTCTCCAAAACTTTGTCCTGTTATAATATAACAAAATACAGAATTTGGGCACGATCGTGTCGAGTGTATTGATATTATTACTCTATTTCTAAAGTGGGCGGAGTGGTACATTTGTGTGGGAGGTACCAGAAGGGGCGTGTCTAGACTTCCAGATTTTTTCTCCAAAACTTTATCCTGCTTAAACTTTACCAAATACAGAATTTGGGCACGATCGCGTTAGGTCTTTTAATAATATTAATCGATTTCTAAAGTGGGCGGTACCAGATGTGTATGGGAGGTACCAGATGGGGCGTGAATAGACTTCCAATTTTTTCTCTAAAACTTTATCTTGTTATAGCTTTACTCAAAATAGAATTTGGGTACGATCACGTTTAATTTATTGATATTATTTCTCCATCTCTATAGTGGGCGGAAAGGTAGATTTGTATGGGAGGTACCAGAAGGGGCGTGGCTAGGCTTTCAAAATTTTTTCCAAAACTTTATCCTGTTATAGCTTTACTAAATACAGAATTTGGGGACGATTCCGTAGGGTGTATTGATATTATTACTCGATTTCTAAAGTGGGCGGAATGATGTATTTGTATGGGAGGTACCAGAAGGGGCGGGGCCATGTAGCCCATTTGCAATACCGTAAGTAGTTTTGAGAAAATAATAACTCGTGCAAAATTTCGAAACATTTGGTTGCGTCTTTCGAAAGTTATCGTGCGAACCAGCCGGACAGCCACCCGACAGACAGACAGACAGACGGACATGGCTCAAACGACTTAAAAAGTCATGAATCGAATTTGGTTCAAAGAAACCTAGGGTCTAAAGTGACTCCTTCTATGTGTAACACTTTTGGGTCGTATCAAATGATATATACCTTCATCCCTACGGGTGATGGTATAAATAAGCATTAAACGGCACTGATGATGATGGTTTGGCAACCATCGAAATAGCTATCTGCCCTGCCAGCTGTCAACATAATACATTTCACACAACTCTTGTAAAACAAATTCTATTAGCGATAATAGAAAATAGATCTCAAACCGAACAATGAAAAACATATTCATATTTCTGTACAGATCCACAATAACAATCAAGAGAATAAGCATTATTTTCATTATACCATCACCCTTAGGGATAAGAAAACAAGTGAGGAAGTTTTAGTCGGTTAAACCGACGTACAGATACCCTAACTCTCAGTAAATACATAAAATTTGCTTAACAGAACACTTAAAAAAACTTAATTTCCCTTTACACCCCATGAGTGAGGTATGGGATAGCTTATCGCGTTGTTGTGAATTAACACGCTTTCTATTTTAGATTCACAACTACGGCACCTACTTTTTATCGACGAATGCGAACGTCATTGTTTGAGAATTTTTTTACATGCCGATTAACTAATACTGCGACGTTGCTGTCGACAACATCGAGAAGGCCGGCAATGAAAGAAAAATGTAGATGACTGAAAGCGGGATTCGAACCCGGAATCTTCGCGTGTTCTAACCACTGCCGGTTAACAGAACACACTGATACGTATTATTAATCGATTTCTAAAGTGGATGGTACCAGATGGTTATGGGAGGTACCATATGGGACATGGCTAGGCTTCCAGTTTTTTCACAAACTTTACTTTATACAAAATTTGGGCACGATCGCATTGAGTGTATTGATATTATTACTCGATTTGTAAAGTAGGCGTAATAGTACATTTCCATGGAAGTACCAGAAGGGGCGTGGCTTCACTTCCAGTTTTTCCTCCAAAGCTTTAGCCTGTTATAGCTTTACTAAATATAGAATTTTGGTGCGATCACGTTGGGTGTATTGATTGTATTACTCGATTTTGAAAGTGGGCGTAATGGTACATTTGTATAAGAGGTACTAGAAGGAGTATGGTCACGTAGCCCATTTGCAATACCACAAGTAGTTTTAGAGAAATATTAACCTATGCTAAGTTTCCAAACAATTGGTTGCGTCTTCCGAAAGTTATCGTGCGTACCAGCTGGACAGACAGAAAGGCGGACGTAGAGACAGACGGACATGGATCAAACGACTTAATCGAATTTGGTTTAAATACCCCAGCGTCAAAAGTGACTCCTTCTATGTGTTACACTTTTGCATCGTATCAAATGATATATACCCTCCCACCCGTAGGTTGAGGGTATAAAAACTGCAATGTCTAGCCACGCCCCTTCTTGTACCTGCTATACAAATGCACCCTTCCGCCCATTTTAGAAAGGGGGTAGTAATATCAATACACTCGACACGATCATGACCAAATTCTGTATTTTGTAAAGCTATAAGAATATAAAGGTTTGGAGACCAAATTTAAAGTCTAGCCACACCCCTCTGCTATCTCGCATACAAATGTAAACACTCCGCCCTCTTTAGAAATCGAGATATAATCAGCCCTATTCTGCGTTTCGATTACGCACGGATTTTCTCCGTTTTGACAACTCTGGTATTCTGCGTTCCGTTCCGTTCCGCTTTTCTTTCGATTGTAGCTATTCTACATTACGAACGTAGTTACGTTTTTGTAAGTTGTAATTTAGCTGACGGAGTTTGCGTAAAAAAATACAAAATATAAAAAAGTATTTAGAAAAATGTAAGTATCAAATAGATAAATGTTTTTTATTTCTTTTTACTGATTTCTGATGTTTATTTCATTTATTACAGGTCAAAAACAACAACGCCCGCGCAATACGAGAAGCTGCTGGCTTTCATGGCCAAAAATACCGATATTGCTGGAGGCTTCCACTCCAGACCAAAGGAGGCTTTACAGGCATTTTGGGAAGAAGTGCGATGTGGCTAAATGCAATAGGGCCACCAAGTAAAGATGAGAATGCATTGAAGAAGGTATGTATGACATTTTAGTTTGTATTTCATGTATGAAATACTTTTTTTATTTAGGACGTAATCGAAACGCAGAATAGCCCTGAATATCACTATACTAGAAAATTGTATGTTTTACTGAGGGTGAGAGTATTTGTAAGTCGGCTTTCCCGACTAAATATTTCTTACTGGTTTCCCTATTGTGTTACAAGAGTTGTGTGAAATGGATTATGTTGACAGCTGGCAGGACGAATAGTTATTTCAATAGTTGCTAAGCTATCTGCTCAGCACCCTTTGATGTGCCTTCTCAACACATTATCACAAACCTAAAGTGCTACAAGCTTCAAGAAAACATCGAGAAGCCCAAACACACCGGTGTGAAAATGGCATCAACGAAGACCACACATTAACATAATCTACACAAGCTCTTGTCTACGCTTTGACCATTGGACAAAATTGTATAGAATTGTTGTTAGCACAAATGCCAACCCAGTGTACCCCTCCCGTGTTCGTTTTGCAGTTGTATGTTATTGACGATCATGCATAAATATGAATATATTTTTCAACGTTCGGTTTGAGATAATTTTTTTTATTATTGCTAATAGAGTTTGTTATACAAGAGTTGTGTGAAATGAGCCTAAACACGGTCTAAAACACCAGTCGTGTGCTCTTTGTCTGGGCCACAAAATTAAGTTTACTCGTTTATCATCAAAAAAAAAAGATATCACCATCAATAAAACCTTTTATACTACGTTGTCATAGGAATTTATAAAATTTTAAAGATCCAGACATCATTTTTGACTTATGAATAGAAATTGTTGGCGAACAATGTAATAGAATTTAATGTTATACTCCCACACACACTTACAAGTACTAAGTTAGATACAGGACAATATATATTTTACCAAATACAACCACAAAACTTCCCACATAACCGTCTTGCAACGGATTTCCGTTTGCATGTAGGAGAAAGTCAACAAAGAGTCAAAGAACATATGTCTGCATGTTGTCGATAAATTGATGATGGCTATAATGATGTTGGCAAATTATTTCTGATGATGACATTAGATTTTTTCTACATTCTGGGAAAATCTTTTGTTACTGAAAGGGATTGTTTTATATGTAATAGTAGTGACATTTGCCTTCTATTTGTTTTGCCAAAACACAATTTTCTTAGAAATTCGCCGACTATACAACTTAAGGAAGGCAGAATTTACTTTCGTGTAGATATGTTGGTGAATAATAAGGAATAATATGTAGTATTAAACGTAGGAGGTGTACAAAGAAATATCGGAAATAATGACTTTACATTTCGCATTCCTGTTACATCGGCCCCAATCCTTAGCAACATTGACGTTAATACTATCGGTGGGTACAACAAAAATTTAGTAGGACATTTCTCCTACGTATTTTGGCATATGTGAAAAGTGTAAATAATACAATGTATTCCTCATGCACTGCATGATAATAAAATGTAACTCAGATCGTAGCAAATCGGTAGTATTCCGTGTATTTTATTTATTTTGGGCTGGATGTAGCAAATTAAAAATATCTAAATGTAGCCAACTATTAATTTCGTAAAAACGTATACTGGATATAATTTTTATTTTGCAGCTAATGTAGATTAATGTGTGGTATAATATCCTATATCGGGAAAATTAACCGGTACAGTTCGAGTCACGGGACCAGTTCCCTGGGGTGCATGAACCGGTTCTAGTTCCGGCCGCTAAAGTGTCAATTGACACCTAACTAATACTTTATGATGTGTCTTGAACCGGTTCAGCAGTACTATCCCTATGACAGATTCGGTAAAAACCTATCGCAAATGACTCTGAAATGAACCGGTTGTAGAATACCAAATGCCATTAGAACAGCTATCGGCAACTAACACAACCACAATATGGGTTTGTGTTGGTGAGTTGTTCTCTTCCCTCTCTCACTGTAGTGAAGGAAATTGTTGTAAAGATTTTTTCATAACTATGAACAAAATTATAATATAATAATATAGGAAATATTACTGTTGTGCGCGTGGCAATGCACATTAACATATAAGAACTCATTTTTACCAAAAAAATTCATTTCTTTTATTGTCTTGCTAACAACAAGCGTCGACCAGTGTTGCCAGAAGCCGGCAAAAAAAATATGCTAAAACTCAAAACAAAAGTGCAATTTGGAAAAAAAATATGCTAAAAAGTCCCAAAAAAAAGTGCAATTCATAAAAAAGCAGTGCTAAATTTTTTTTTGTTAAAACATACGTATTTTCATATTTTATGTTTATTAAACATTTACGGCCGTATTCATAAAAAGTTATAAGAGGTTTATAAACCATTTTTAAGCTTTTAACTAAACTTGGCATAGTGGTTAGAACACGCGACTACCATGCGGGAGATCGCAGGTTCAAACCTGGCTCCAGTCATCTTAAAAGAAAAAAAAAATAAATAAAATTTTCTTTCATTGTCGGCTCCCCTCGAATGTTGTTTGACAGCAACTTCGCAGTATTAAGCGTCGATTCAATCGTCGTGACTAGTAAGAGCTTCTCAAAACAGTGACGTTCGCATTCGTCGATAAATAAGTAGGTGCCGTTAGTTGTGAATCTAAAAATAGAAAGCGTGTTAATTCACAACAACGCGAGAAGCTATCCCATACCTCATTCATGGGGTGCAAAGGGAAATTAAGTTTTAGTTATAAACTTTGGGCATTACCACAGAAAGTTGGACCTGTGACCAAAATAAAAAGGCAAGTAAAGACAATTACTTAAATTTTATTAAATTAAAATGCGCAAAGCCTTTCTTATTTTCATTTATTATTAAACGGACTGCAAAATTGCATCAATGATCTGGTCACATCTTTGAGTTTTTAATATATACTTTACATATATACTGATGATGTAAGTACATTCTTAACATAAAATATTTGTTACAACAATAAATAACTCCAATGAGATATAACATGGGGCAAAGAACGTCACTTCTAAAAAAGCAAAAAACGGAGATACAAATCAAAAAATACTTTTATTTTACAAAAAGGATAAGCTAGGATTTTGAATCATGTGGATTTTTAATGTACAATTTACTCCCAACAAAACCCCATTAATCGTTTTTGTTGCTATTTTAGGTCAACCTATTTATCATTCCGGAGAGATGTGAGGAAAATATAAAATTTTTGGGAAAAATAAAAAATAAAAGACTTTCAGTTTTTTCCGCAAAGCTTAATTTAGTGCAGAAAACTTAAAATTGGACAGAAGTGTCTTAAACCTGAAGTCCGTACACTTCCAATGAGATATAACGCGATATATTATCTCTATGATTTGAAGGTGGAATCATGGAGCAAAGAACGTCACTTCTAAAAAAAAGCGCAAAACGGACTAAAAAAACGAAAAATCATTTTATCTTAAAATAAGGGATCAGCTAGGATTTTGATTCAAGTGGATTTTTGATGTACAATTAACCCCTAACAAAACCCCATTTACCATTTTTGTTGCCATTTTAGGTCAACCCATTCGTCATTCAGCCGAGGTGTGGCTTAAGTATTATATAAAAAGATAAAGAAGTAATAAAAAAAATTAAGTTTTTCATTGTTTTTTATCTCATTTAAACGTACACGTACGACTGTCACAATGGAATTACCCATATATATATACATATTCCATTAAATAAAGTTCAATTCAAATTGAAATTATTTTAATTTCTGCAGACATCCAGTTTTAGAAATGCCTTTTTATTAGGTTCATCCATGTACAGTGAAAAATGCTATTTCTGACAAAAAAAATGCTAAATTCAACATTAAAAATAACAAAAAATCGATGATTGTCAAAAAAAATATGCTAAAAAGCATTTAGCATTTGGTTTCAAAAAAAAAGTGCAGCAGGCAAAAAAAATATGCTAAAAAAGCATAAAAAATGCCAAACTGGCAGCACTGGCGTCGACACAACCGCGTCGGACGAATGCTCAAGCGAGACTGATTCAGTTTGTTTGTTTTCGTTCAATGTGTGTGAGAATACATGTGTGGCTCTCTCGCTCATGTTGCACAAGTGCGCGCTCTCGCCGATCGCTGCATTAGAATGCCAAAGCAAATAGTATAGTCAATTTTCATTTTATTGTGCTACAATAGAGGACCATATATATTTTTTGATTTTTAGTTTTTATAAATTTGTCAAAGAACATAAATTATATTAAAATATTACTTATTATATATCCATTTCATATGCACTTTTACTGCTGGTTTTGTTTCCAGGCGAGGTTTTTTTAGATGACAGTTTTTGCTAAATATATAGCATTTCTAATATTTCTCACGACAGTTATGGCGGGGTTGGCCCCTACATCATCGAAATAAAAATAAACACTGATTATTTATTATACAATAATTATTATTATATTTTGTATTAAATTTACGTTAAGTGTATCAAATGATGTGTGTTTTTTTGTTGTTTTTTTTTTGTTTGATATTTTTGGTCAAATTCAGTGTGTCACGCACTAGGATGACGCGTTTCGAACTCCATGACGAGTTCATCTTCAGACCCCTTTGTGACCAACTGATGCACTTTGTGACCAACTGATGCACAATGGTACATCATCAGCTGTATATATATCTACAGTGTTTTTGCTTCTTACCTTCGATTGCGGCAAACACATTTTTGAAATCTTTCATCCTCATATTCATAATTTCGCTTTTTTTAGGTTTAAAACCGAAAATTTCAAAATTTTTCACAAAGTTTTTACTCTTGCGACTGTTTTCCGTTTTTCTGCAAATATTGTGAGCAATTTATTATTGGTTACATTATACACACCTCAGCTGAACGACATGTAAACAACGGCGTAGGTTCTGTTTCTGTGCTGTTAGCCGTCGCATTAAAACAATATGACGGCGACAGTACGATATCTGTTTTTTGTTATTATGCCCCAAAATAAGAAGCTATGACATCCTTCATAGCGCTCTAACTGTGAGGAGCGAAACATAAAACCCAGGCAGAGTGAGCGGTACCCTGGTCAGCTTCTGACCCAGGATTGGCGGCTGTAATAAAATCCTGGGAGGAGGAGAAAACTGCGACGTGGTGCGATTGCAAATTTTGAAGACCACCGCAAACGATTTAAGAACCATGATTTGAGGATATGCACCTGGAATGATGGAACACTGTATAGACCAGGTGCCTCCTTCCAACTGGCGGAAGTCCCGAACAAACAGGCTGACATAACCGCTTTGCAGAAAATCCGGTGGACACAGGTGCTCGCGACATCTACTATAGTGGCCATGAGGATAAGCACGAGTTTGGATGTGGATTCGTGGTTGGCAAGGTTCAACCCGTGTGTGAACCTATAGCCACCATAAGGCTCAAAACAAAGTTTTTCCACATAACACTTATATTGGCCAATGCTCCTACAGAAGTGAAAAGCGATGAGAACAAAGACGAGTTCTTAGAGAGGCTAGAAAATGCATATGACCGTAGCCCAAGCCATGACTGATGATGGTATTAACTGCCCACCTCCGAGCCAGAGTGAGATACGTATGGTAATATCCCGCCTTAAAAACAAAAAAATGGCTGGAGCTGATGGCCCCCCTGCTGAATTGCTTAAGGCAGGCGGGGGAGAGCTGATAAGGAGCAAGCATCAGCTCATTGAGAGGAGAGCATGTCCGGGGATTGGAGTCTCAGTCTGTTATGTCCCATATACAAGAAAGGAGATCGTAATGAGTGTAAACACTACCGTGGAATAAGCCTATTACCAACTGCTTACAAGGTCCTCTCGAGCATGTTGTGTAAACGTCTAAAGCCAAACAACTCATGAAAAGCAGATCGTTACCTACCACCTGTTTGTAGACTACAAACCTGCCTTCGACTCTCCGATAAGGGGTAAGTTATACAAAGCCATGTCTGAGTTTGTTGTTCCTGCAAAGCTGATTCGACTTTGTACCTTGGAAAACACCAAATCCTCGGTTTAGATTGGTAATAATCACTCTGAACCATTCCACGTGGAAAGAGATCTCATGCAGGGTGATAGCGTGTCCTGTACACTATTTAATATAGTTATGGAGAAGGTGATGAGAAAGGCTGGTGCCAACATGTCTGGCACCATATTAAACAAGAGCCAAATGCCACTAGCCTATGCCAACGATATAGACATCATTGGCCGAAATCTTTGGGATGTTACTGCAGTTTTCTCATCACTAGAAAAAAAATCAGCTAAAATGGGTTCAGCGGTCAACGAGAACAAAACAAAAATATTGATTTCGACGAACAAAGAGTCCTCTCTATGGCGACGTACCGTGAATGTTGACAATTATTGTTTTGAGGCAGTAGATTAACTTACCTATCTCGGATCTTTCGTCAATAAGAAAAATAGTGTCAGCCAAGAAATCAAGCGGAGACTAGTGCTAGCCAATAGATGTTTCTACGGACTTCGGCAGCACTTTAGTAACACCACCTTATCTCGGAATATTAAGATACAGCTATACCAGGTGCTAAACATACCCGCTATGTTGTATGCTACCGATTCGTGGGTGCTTACGACAACGGACATACAAAACCTGGGAGTATTCGAGAGAAAAGTACTCAGAAAAATATATGGATCTATCTGTGTCGACGGCGAGTTTCGCCATCAGAGGGAGACCAAAACTTCGTTGGAAGGACCATGTGTTTAGTCACGTGCCACCATCTGGTAGGACTAACTGAAGAACGCACGCAGAAACACCGAAGCGTGTGGAATTCTTTAATACTTCAGGCCTTAAATTTATGAACCACGTTCGTAAGTTGTAATGGACCACTTATGTGAGAGATTGAGAGACTTTGACCTATGTAGTCATCTTCCAGTGGATCTTAACATTATTTATTGTATAAACCTTCCAATCTTCTCTTTTTTATTTAATTTTAAAATGTGTTCAAGTTTTTTCGAAACTTATAATGAAACTTATATGAAAATAAATGTAACTCATTTAAATTGATATTAAATTGATATTAAAATTTTAGAACTGGTATTCACCATGGGATAACTGAAAGTGGACTCTAGTAGGAATTATTTATTACTCAGCCAACTCTTCTGTTGCGCTAACTCTACATATTCAGTGAGTTACATTTATTTTCATACTTCAAATCTTTAACGAAGCCAACGTATGTCACATCTTCATTACATTGATTGTCTATATAAGTTCAGGAATAATGTAATAAGTAACAATTTAAATCAACTATTATAGCGCCCAGCAAAGCACAGCCCATGGTACTTTCCAAACCAATTCCATATCATGGCCTCCCGTCTTTGCATATGCAAAGAATGCATATACATATAGTATACATGCTGCATGTTTTTTATAGATTCAACAATTGATCAATATATATAAAATGTTGTGGTTTTGTTTTAAATTTATAATGTGGTTATATGTTAAAACAGTGTATGTGTATCAATAAATGCCGAATTTTTTAATTATATTCTTTGTTATTCATCCTTATAATTTGGCATGTAAAAAATGTGTAAAACTGACAATGTGATTTTAGAAGTGAATTGCATATGATAAAAAGTGTACTGAATGCAAAATTTATCACTTAATATAAGATTGTAAGGCAAATAAATATTGCTGTTTGAGATGCAAAATCAAAAACAACATAACTTTTCATTGGAAATTATTTTATAACATATGACCGCATAAAACAACTGAATATAACTTTTACAGATGCTTTTCTTTAGTGACTTACAATCAATTTCAAATTGATTAGTTCCATATTACTTATAGTTTTTCATTGCTCCAGATGTTTTGTTTTACATTTAAATATTCTTATTAGTCAACCCAAGTCAACTTTCATGAAACATAACTTAGGTTGCTTCAATCGTCTTTTGGCGAAATTGTAACCAATACTTGAAAGGACGTCTTGGGGGGAGATATACTAAGTACCACACAATTAATTGTAGTCATTTATCTCAAATAGTTGTCTTTACAAAAATATTTATTCAATACTGCAATATCTTACTCGTTTTATTACTTCAGCTAGAAACTGACACACACAGCCATCTTTACATTCATTAACATTTATTTCATAAAACTCAAAACAAAAACTGTCCTGAGGCAAAATTTTAATTAAAAACCTCATAGTTTGTTGGACGAATGGTTGGGACGGTTAGTTGGTCGATTGTAAGTTATACAGATAATGAACCCTATGAACAATGTCAACTTAATTTACCGGATGTTGTTGCCCTCTGGTTGAGTTTCATTTTGTTTTACCCATATTATTGTAAGGTTTTTATGCAGAGGTTGACATTTTACTAATACTTCTTGTTATTATTTTATTTCAGTTTATATTTTGTTCTTTAGCCGGGTATGGGACGAAATTGTGCTGAAAAAGGATATCGTTGGAAAGAACACACAAAAGGATACAACAGTAAAGGCAAATAAATGGAAATAGGTAGGTAAAACTTAAATACCAGCAACACCTTTTCTACATGTAACTTTTTATTTATTAAAACGAAACTTATGTCCAACGGTGAAGTTATTTAATTTAACAACAGTCTAACATAAGGGAAATATAAGGGGTGCAAAAGGTTAAAAGGGCAAATTAAAAAATAATAAAAAGAGAAGATTTGTATCGTTTCTCAGAAACCATTGGTATAAAAACAGAAAAAACTAGTAATATCACGTATAAACCATGTTTATATATTACACTAAGCAACAAAATTAAAAGAATTTACTTCAGTATACCCACTATATTTTTTTGGTGCATTATTTTCTTCCGGTTACATAATCTAAAAGGTTGTACCGAAAAATTATATTTTTAAACCAAAAATTTTTAAATTCTTCTAGTACTTTCCATACGAAATTACTTTTTTTGGGAAAATTTATATTTTTTCCAAAACACACAGACGGAGAACAGGAGGATATTTAAATTTGGACAATTTCATTAACCTTTATACAAATTAACATGAAACCGAAACCTTTGCCGCACCTCCTATACAAATCGCCGAATTTTATATACATATTATTGTATATCCTTTCCAAGCTGTCCCAAAGAGTATGTACTCCGATGACACATAATTAACATACCCGCTAATTACAGCTGCTATGTCATCTGCATAGCTCACTAGGAATGTGTCCTGTGGCATTTCTATTGTCAGTATTTCGTCGTAGGTGGTATTCCACAGGTCTGGCCCGAGAATTGACCCCTGTGCCGCACCCGATGTCTCTTTTATTTTGCGCTGTCCTTCAGTTGTATTATATAGCAGCTCTCTGTCCTTTAAATAGTTTTTAACCATACGCGGCAGATATTTCGGTATGTTTCGGCCATCTGGGGCTATTTAAAGCGTTCTTAACGTCTAATGTGGCCAATAGAAGCAATGTTCTGCTAAAGTGATTTTTTTTTTGTGCGGCTTCGAATGCGTCGATTACGTCTTTGAGAGCTCCTACGGTAGACCTTCCTGGTCTAAAGCCGTGTTGTCTGTCCGAGAGTCCCCCGTTGGCGATTATAGCTTCTCCTAGCCTTGGTTTAAGTAGCCTTTCCAGAAGCTTTCCTGCTGTATCAAGCATGCAGAGTGGCCGGTATGCTGATGGTGAGTCTGGGTCACCCTTTCCTTTGCTGATAAGGACCAGTTCCTGTCTTTTCCACATTCTTGGGAATAGTCTTTCCATCAAACATTTGTTATACATGTTGAGGAGTAGTTCAGGTCGTTTACCTGCAATCTCCTTAATAACCTCTGGGGGTACACCATCCGGGCCAGGGGTCTTCCTGGGTTTTAATTTGTTCGCAGCTAATGTCAGTTCTTCCATTGTAAATAATGGAAAGTCTTCGTCTGTTTCAATTTCCGGTTCATCTGCCGGGACTTCGTTGTTCGGGAAAAGGGACTTTACGATGTTGGTCATTTTCCCTTCGTCCATCAGTCTTGCCGGACTTTTGTTGACCAGTTTGTCCATGACCAACTGATATCCTGTACCCTACGGATTCCTATTTATATCACCCCGAAGAGCTTCCCATAGCCTCCTTTTGCTGTAATTTATTGCACTTTTAAGGGTTTTTATTGCACTTCCCTTCTTTCGTTTTCGACTTCGCCTCGTCTCCTGGCCCTTGTATATATTCTTCTGTATTTGAAACAGTCGCGTCTTGCCTTTGCTATATCCTCGTTCCACCAATAGACTGCTTTTTTCAGCGCCTTGTTTGCCTTAATTCTGGGCATCGACTTATCACAGCTTTCTGATATAATTCTCATTACAATCTCGGCTGTCTGCTCGGTGTCTGCTCTATATCATCATTATCATTACCTGCCACATTCTGTAGGTTGCACATTATCGGAGGGTGTAGGGTATGCATCTTCGATATATTTTTTGAAGGCTCACTCATAACACTGTTCGAGGACCCTGCACATCTTAGTGGTGATCTTTGCAAACCTCCTCTCGGTCGGAAGGGGTTCACAGCTTCATCTCTAATGATCTTGTCATGAGGCTTCTTATTTCCGGGTTTTACATTGCTTGTAGCATTATCTGTTGCTCCGGCCAAGGTAACCGGGGTAACATTGCAGGCGCTGGATATCGACGACTGGTAGCCTGCTCGCGCACCACCTAAAGCCGCCGGCACTGGGTTTATTACTCATTGCATCGAAAACAAAGTTTCTTCTCTATACTTTTCCATTTTGATTTTTTATTCCGGGGAATCTACCCGTAGCGTTTTTAACCTAACGGACAAGTGACTCAGGTTTTCAGCCGCCCCTAACCTGGAGAACAGACGCTGACCAGATAGCCGCTCATTTTGGATCAGACGCCTATTGTGGGTGGACGCCTACTTAGATGACGGCTTCCATTCGCCATGTCGTGAAAACGTCTGTGGGCGTTGATGCCTTTTTGTAGCATACCCTCGGCATTCACCGCTATATGATCTGGGACTTCTTATTTAATTCGCAGCTAACCTACATATCTGCAGGCCGTTCAGTTATCCGCCAACTACTGACCCACCATGATAACTCAGAGCTTTGATGTGCTTCGAAGTATTAAATTTGCCAATTATACTATGTCGCAAAATAAAAAAAAAGTCAACATCAGTATTCCCACCATATTTTTTATACCCTCATCCTTAGGTATAAGGTAATAATAGACAAACCCTTAGAAGATCAAAATGTTTGCCACACCCATTCTGGTACCTACAATACAGATTTTGCATTCATAGGTTAAACTTAAGAAACGGATTGTTTTACCCAACCCATTAGAAATAATGAATTCTCACCCCTTCTGGTACCTACAATACAGATTTTGCATTCATAGGTTAAACTTAAGAAACGGATTGTTTTACCCAACCCATTAGAAATAATGAATTCTCCAGAAATTGTTGTGCGTAAAAGACTCTTTCGGTACAACACAAAATTATAATTTCAACATTTGACACTTTTTACACTGACACTATGTGTCAGTAAAAAAAAATGTTCATACGACCGAGAGTCCTATCTCCAACAGTGTACGCTCCACAAGTTGGAATAAAATAATACATAAGTAATTTCATTTAAAAATCGTAAAGTTTCAATAACTCGAGACTGGACTTGATTTGTTTAATAATTTGTGCACTTTTTATAAAGAAATTATATTTTTATAAAAAAATAATTGAAATATTAAAAACTTCTAACGGATGAGCATTTTTATTTGTCAAGATTTTTTTTCACACTCAAGATAATTTTTGATGGATGTTAAGAATTTTACAATTTTAAATCTGGCAAGCCTAGTCACAACCCTTCTGGCCTCTCCCTCAAAAATTACGGAGCTTATCTTCGTATTTCTACAGACATATCTTTTACACAGATTTAAACCTAATTTTTCTCAAGATAAACCACTCAAATTTTAAAATGCTCGACAGGAATATTTTACCACTTGACGTAAAAAATACATTTTTAATTTAAGTAAAGTCGGACACCTATTTCCCGTGGCCCAAAGTAGTCAAAGGTCAGGTTCTTACTAAATCCTTTTTTTAAACCATCATCCTTAGGGTGCTAAGTGTAATCCATTAAAGGAGACGAGTTAGATCCAAAGAATTTTAAGACCAAATTCTGACTGACTGACTGACTGCAAATGCATCCGCACAAATGGAGAAATAGTCCTCCAGATGTTGCGGTTTTAAAATTGAGATCCAATTTTCGGGGCCACGCCCACTTGATATATTAAAATATATAATACTAGCTGACCCGGGCAAACGTTGTTTTGCCACAGTTACGGTGCAAAAACACAAAAAAAACTAAATATTGCGCCATCTGTCGGACGAACTTCAAACTACACAGAAACACTGCTCACGTAGCATGCATATAAAATTTGGCCAAAATCGGTCCAGTAGTTTTTAAGTTTAGCGATCACGAACAGAACAAATTTTTATATATGTAGAGATTTCCCACAACTTCGTTGAACTTTTTTAGCTGTACTTTATTAAATTGCCAGAAGCGTACCAAATATAGGGTATATAAGAAACTTTTTTTCTCCAGCCTTAACAATTTTTACCCGATTTAAGAACAGGTTTTTGTACTTGATCTTTTCTTTCGCCACGGTTTTAAGCAAAATAAGCAAGTGTGCGACGCACTGTGTCGCGAGGGTGGCCAAAAATTGTTAACGTCAATGTTAGAATTTGAACGTATGTTTTTAAAAATTGTTTTTAAACACTCTGGTTAGATGATATCTAAAATATGTTTTTTTAATTTTTATAAATTTTAAAGTTACAGTAGTTCAAAGTTAAGGTTTGTGTACAGCATACGAAATTTATGGAAAATTCCATTTTATGTTCATTTATAATACTAAGAAATTAATTATTTGAATGTAACGGCTACCAAAATGTGTAACAGGGTTGCTTGTGAAGCTTTTTCTTATAATTACAACACTGTTTTTGTATACAAATATTGATCATATGTCAGATACAGTTAGACCAAAGGTAGTAGTGAGGCATTGTCAAGATTTTTCAGCAACAGCGAACTTTCATAGAGAATTTAAAAGAAAATAAAAATAATACTTTGTAATTTTTGTTGTATTTTGTAGCTACAAGTATGTACTTTAATATATTTAAAATTGACCAGCTCGATTTTGCACAAATTTCTTTTATGATTGTTTTTTAGTGTCAACCTCGTTGCGGATTCGTACTATTTTTCAATTGTGGCTAGAGATAAAGCAAAACAGACCCTGCGATGGTATGCATCATATTAAAGACTTTGTAGAAAAGCATTTTAAACGCGTATTATTAGAAAGTGAACGACAGAAAATACAGCTGACTCTATTAAAATTTTCTAAGAATTGGTCTAAATATCATCGCATTAGAGACAGATTTGAAACTGAGTTGAGTGCCTGGCTAGATAGCGATGTATTTTGTGGAATCATTTGTAATGTAAGTATCCGTGTAAAGTTTTGGTTTTGCAATAAAACTAAATTATGTTATACTATATTAGGAAGCAAGTACAAGTGGTAGAGGCCGACCGAAAGTTTCTTATCAGGCGGGATCAATGCGAACAAAAAGGAGGCGTGTGAAAGAACTTGTCGCTTCTACTTCATCTGAAGCTCTTAAAAAAGCCGCAGAAAGGGTAACAGGTTCAAACACTAATGACAAAATTTCTGTTGAAAGTGCTCTAGCATTATATATTGATATGGATTTATCCATGAGGGAGTACAATATGATGAGAAGAATAGTAAATTCTATTCACGAAGATTGCTTCCCATCATACTATATGATTGCAGATGATAAAAAAAAAATTTTGCCTGATGACATTCAAATAACAGAATCTTTTGCAGAGGTACCCTTCCAAAAGATTTTAGACAAAACTGTAAAAAGCAGTTTAGATGTTCATGATATTAATACCCAAAATGATATAGTCCTGGAATGCAAGTGGGGATTTGATGGTAGTAGCGGTCATAGTGTATACCTTCAAAAATTTCAAGATGAGGAAGCTAGTGATGAATTTATGTTTGTAACTTCTTTCGTTCCTTTACGCTTGTTGGATTGGGGAGATAACCAAATAGTTTGGGAAAATGATAGATATTCATCTTCGAGGTTATGTAGACCACTTGAAATTATTTTTACAAAGGAGAATCCAAATGGAATCAAATCAGTAAGGGATAGCATAAATACAGAAATTGAAGGTCTAGATACATATAATTACATTTCAAAAAACAATGCCTTCAACTGTGCATACAATTCTAGTTCATGGTATAGATTTTATTAAATATTCCACTATTCCCATTGGAATGTTATCAGAAGAAGCAATAGAATCAAGTCATAAAATTATAAGACATGCAAGATTAAAACATACGAGAAAAATAAGTAGGATTGCCTCCATGAGAGACCTCATAAATTATCTTATTCTGCAGTCAAAGCCATCAATTTCGATGCATAGTCAGAAAATACTTTTAAGAAAAAGTGATTTGAATGATCTGAAAGAGTATTTAGTTACTAAAGAAAGATTTAACGACATAAACACAGCGAATCTGGTAGAATCTGAAAGTGATGACAGTGATAATTGTTAATATATTTTGATTGCCTGTAATATCTATAAATAATTTTTGTATGTATATAAATTAAATATGTTATGTTAAATAAATAAAATTCGTAAAATGTTGCTCTTATTATAATATAGGTTTTATTATTATAGTAATTTAAATTCCACGACTAATGCACACGAGAATACAAAACAGAGTAGATTGTAATAAAGACTTAATACTGTACCTTATTAATAATTTAGAGGTTTTTTTAATCTTTCATATTTTCATTCAAGGATATATGAGAGGTGGGCATGTCCTTTGAGATTATTTCATATAACTCACCTCAGTTATCAGTAATATATCAGAGACAAATCGAGCCAAATTTGGTTCAATTCCAACAACAATTTTGGAAAATATAAGTTTTTTTCATTTCAGGATATATGAGAGGTGGGCATGTCCTTTGAGATAATTTCATATAACTCACCTAAGTTATCAGTAATATATCAGAGACAAATCGAGCCAAATTTGGTTCAATTCCAACAACAATTTTGGAAAATATAAGTTTTTTTCATTTCAGGATATATGGGAGGTGGGCGAGTCCTAGGGCCGATTTTTTCAAAACTTCGTTTTTTTCCTTTCCTACTAATAATAGTAATGTGTACCAATTTTCATTCTTCTACGATAACTCCTTCTATTTTTGGCCGCCGTTTATATGAAAACATGACACTGTGCGACGTCCGCTTCATTGATACACTATGTTACATCACTAGTACCTAGTTTGAGAAGAGCCAGCTATCATGTTTCTAATGAAATCTCTGGGGTCAGGAGTGTCAAAAATTGTGACGTAGTACTATGAGGTTTCCAACTACCATCAGGCTATATCGATGGTGATACAGACTCCTGTTGTGCGTATAGATGGAAATAACTTAGCTTTCTGTAATCCATATCAATGCTCGGTGAAATTTTTTTAACAGGCCGGTAATATTCGCTGCCTGCATCGATTTGATATAATAATTTGAATAACTTAATTATATTTTTTTGATGAAGATATAATAGTTTTATTTTGCTCTTGTTTTGCAGTTTTATTCCCTACATTGCTATTAATTGTTCCATTTTCCTCAATTGATATTTTTTTTTATTTAAGAGAGCTTTTTGTATGTTATGAGTTAGTGAAAACACTTTATAGTTTTACATAAGGGTACCTACAGCTTAACAGCCATTCAGAACGTTAGATTATTTAAAATTTTGTTTTAAAACAACTGCCGATTGACTTGACTGCTCGGATGTTGCTTTAATTTAGTACTAGTGGACTAGCGCTAAAAAGATTAATAACTTAATAAAGCCTTTTATATTTTCAACAGCTAATGAAAGTCTTTACTCTCAATTCTTACCAAATATAGATTTCTCACAATTCCTAACCAATGAGGTTTTATAGATTATACAATTCTAACAGTTTCCAGGATAACCCTTTAAATATTACTTAAGTTGAATTTTTCGGATGTTAAATCTATATTAGCTCAAACTCATGCATGTCTGATGTATAAACGTATAATAATATGAATATATAACTCATCTTAGCACAAAAGAAAGTTCCATTTTTATTTGCGTTTCGGTTGTATGGCATTGGTCTACAATGGAAATGAAATATTCGTAACGTAACGCAAAGGCATTCAGACCTTTTGTATAAAATCTCGGACACCGGCAGTAGCAAGAAGAAAAGAAAAACTGTGTAGAAAACAATAGGGCATGCCACAACCAATGAATGGCATATAAGTTGCTTTTAGTGTGTGTATGAGTGTGAAATAGGGTGGCACTAAGATGACAGTTAAAATCCTATGAATTACGGGACGTCTCTTCTTCCAACTTGAAAGGAACTCGTTATTATGATTCGGAATAGAATCGTTTTTTTTTGATTCGTAATGCAAAATACTTACAATCGAAACGAAACGGATACCAAAGTTGCCAAACGGTGAAAATTTCGATTCGAATCGAAATGCAGTAATGAATATTTTCTTCATAACTTTCAAAAAGTATGTATTATAATTAAACACTTTGAAAGAACTTTGACAGAAATTCAGCGAATAAGTTTAAAAGAATTTGAAGTCACTTCACACGAAACAGGGATGATCGACATTTATTCATAGCATTTTTCTTTAATAGTGACGTTTGCATTCGTCGATAAACAAGTACGTGCCGTTAGTTGCCAATCTAAAAATAGAAGGTGTATTTATTCACAATAACGCGAGACGCTATCCCATACCTCATTCATATGGTGTAAAGGGAAATTAAGTTTTTAGTTTTGTTAGGATAGTGAGCTACGAACCCTGATGGTTGGGCTAGCCACCCACCTTCAGGTCCTTTACTAGCTATGAAAACACGAGAAAGAAAAATTTAGAAACGGAACCCCCCAAATGTTGACGACCCCAGCAAACGTAATAAAGACCATGACTTAAGGATATGCACCTGGAACTTTCTACACCTGGACTCTCCATAGAGAAGGCGCCACTATTCGACTGGCAGATGTTCTCAAAAAATATAAGGCTGACATCACCGCCATCCAGGAGATGAGATGGACATGGCATGTATACTCGCGACGTAAAAATTGTGACATCTTTTACAGCTGCCTTTGCGAATCAATCCAGTTAGTGGTGGAATAGCCACAATCTGGTTCAGAAAAAATTCGGAAAATTTAGTCTGCACAACATCACATCCGACAACGGATTCAGACTAGGTAGCTAGTCTCATTAACATGGTAATGAATGGAACCAGATTCTCGCATAAAGATATCCCCAAGGCATCCTGGATATCCTTGACCAAAATACAAGAATCCAGATTGATCACGTGGCATGTCTCAAGCGTTATGGATGTGCGTATGATACGCGGTGCAAACATTGACTCGGATCACCTCCTTGTTGCATCCAAGTAGTGCCAAAAACGTAACATCAAAGGAAGCTAGATATAACAAAGCTGCATACCACCGCGATAGCCAATGTCTACTCCAAATAACTTTCTCAATTACTTTAAACCAACCCCCCTAATTCTGATGTTCCCGACACCCAGTGGCAGCATATTGTGAATTCTATGACCACTGCCGCAACGACTGTACTGGGTTATAAAAAACCATGCTCAGACAAGCCCTGGTACGATGAGGGATGTCGCAAAATGTCTGAAGATAAGGATGCTGCATACAGGGCAAAACTGCAGCCAATGGCAACGAGTGCAACACTTTCAGTCTCTACACGTTCCCGAAGGCAGCATAAGTGACGAAATCACACCAATCATCGACGATGGAGTATAATGTCCACCACCGAGCCAAAACGAGATCAGCACGGCAATTGCACGGCTTAAAAACAATAAAGCTGGCTAGACCATTGCCAAACGGCAGAGCTTTTTGAAGCCGGCGGCGATGAGCTGGCAACGTGCATGCACTAGCTCATAAACAATATTTGGCTTAAGGAATACATGCCCGATGATTGGAATCTGAGTGTTTTATGACCTGTGCTTAAAAAAGGCGACCCATCGCATACAAGGTCCTGTCTAGCGTATTATGTGAAAGACTAAAGCCCATTTTAACGAACCTGATTGGACCTTATCAGTGTGGCTGTAGACCTGACAAATCCTAGAGAAGACCAAAAAAATGCAGCTCGACACCTACCATCTGTTTATCGACTTCAAAGCTACATTCGACAGTCGACAGAAACTATTAGATGCTATGGCTGAGTTTGGTATACCCGCGAAGCTAATACGGCTTTGCTAGATGATATTGATTGACACGAAGTCTTTAGTGAAAATAGGCACTAATGTAAGAGAGCCATTTTCTACCAAGCGAGGCTTCAGACAAGGCGATAGTCTGTCATGCGATCTTTTTAATATCAAAATGGAGATGATCATGCGGAAGGCAGCAGTAAACACGACTGGCACCATCTTCAACAAAAGCCACATGCTGCTCGCGTATGCCGATGATATAGATATCATAGGTCGAGGACTGCGGGATGTTACTGCGGCCTTTTCGAGCATTGAGAAGCAGTCGGCTGAAGTGGGTCTGGTGATTAATGAGGACAAAACTAAGTTATTTGTTTCAACGAACAAAGAGTTTACTCGTTTGGGACGCTGCGTGAACGTTGACAACTATAACTTTGAATTGGAAGATGATTTTGTCTACCTCGACTCTGCCTGGAAATCAAGACACGAGCATTGATAGCAAACCGCTGCTACTATGAGCTAGGCAAGCGATTTACCTATACAAAATTACCTATTTTTGGAAAATAATATTTCTTACTTCCAAACGGTAATGAAAATTGGTCGATTAATAGGAAGCGAAACCTCAGAAGCCCTAACTAATTGATACGCCCCTTCTGGTACCTCCCATATTATAACATAAATTGACATTGCCCCTTTTCATACATACCATTTTGTATATACACTGAATTCAGACATGTTTTGCCAAGGTAAGCGTTTATTAAAAGTTGATTTACGAAAAAAAGCAGACACGTTGTGCTGGCCCTAATTGTACCTCCTATACGAATAAGTCAAATTTTACGGTTTTGCTCCATAAGGAGGCAAAAAATAAGAAGTAATTTTATTTTAATTAAAAATCTATTAATTTCAATTACTCAAATCTGCAACAATATATTTTATGGGCTGATGGTATTTATCAGTCAGTTTACCTGACTGAAATTTCTGTACTGGTTATTTTTTTAATTTATAAATTTAAAATTTTTGTTTACAATAATTTGTCATAAAAAGTTAGTGCCAGCCTTAGACACAAATAAAACTGTGTGCAGTAGTAACAAGTACATATACATATTATTTTATGTATGTGAATTTAAAATACATATCTTCACTGTATATGAAAGTATGAAGCATGTCCATTCATATCACATATGCATAAATTGGACATAGTAAAATTGTTGGTTGTTGTGAATGTTTTGAGAGAAAAATGTCTTTATATCTGTTGCATAAGATCACAGTACCTTCAAATTATCTACGAACAGTGCAGAACTATAGGATTTTTAAGTATAGAATTTTTTAACAATTAAACAAAAACCAAAACAGTTTATCGATTGCCACATACATATTAAACTAACAACTTCAATATGTTAAATTTTTAAAAAGCCAACAAATGTTAAACATTTCTTTACATAACGTATGCCTAACTTTTTTTTCCTTGCTGTCTCTACGACTTTGTGTAAATATACTACATACAATCAAAATAGCCATAGCCTCTGCCTCTATGGAACGTATAAATAAAAGGGATTATAAAAATTCAAAAATATAAAAATGAAAAGAAAAACAGGTTTAATTATCCATGTGCTACTTGGTATGTCTATAGAACCAAAGGATTATGAACGCATTCGACCCTTTTTCGTTTGTTATGAATAAACCAGAACATGCACACCCCCATGCAGTTTGAATTTAGCACTTGTGATAAAACCTTCAGAAAGAGACAGTTTGATGGGTCCGGAAGAATTGTGCTAAGCAAATAAACACAAATATTTATATTTGAAATTAGGTTTTACGATTTGCAATTTATGAAATTACAATGTGGTATGACAACACAGATAGTAGTTTACCCAAAGGGAGTCAAGGATATTAAATTATATTTAAATAATAATTCGTTGTCATGAATTAAATTATATTGCAATATAGAGAAAAATACCTCTATTGTCTAGTACTTGCGATACAAATATACCCATTTATGATGGAATAGCATCACAACCATGGGAGCCACGGCCTTCCCTGCTCCATTGCCGTAGCAAGCCCTATATCAGGTCCGTAAAGCCAAGCGTTAAACCAGGCCTTTGAATGAAGGGCATTTAGCAGGGCCGCAAAGAAAAGCCATGTAGAAAGCCTACAAGCACTTAGGTATTGGGTTTAGGTTATGTGCAAGTCCGTTTTTTACTATAATTTCATACTACCTTTGAAATATCTCAACAAAGCTTCTCAATATATGAGCAGGGTTGCATGATACCGATAACATCTTCAACTGAATATTTAAAAACTCTCCAAGAGTAAAGGTAAGAGTAAAGTCAAACCGACTAGAAACATAAAATATGTTACCTTAATTTGTCACTATTATAAATCAGCCAAAGAAATTATTTTGCTGTCTATATGTTGATATATGAATTAAAAAACTCACATGGGTTTTAAAACTCTTTAACACCAAAGCAGCTAATTTCGAAAAAAAATTACAAATTTAAATCTACATTCATATAATCTAAATATAGAACTCTATAGACAAACCTACCATAAGCAAGAAACAAGAAACTCATACATTCTAAGGATACTTCAAGTAGTAGAATAAGTGAGACGTCTTTACCAACCCGATATAAATGCGGAAGTAAACAATCAGATAATTGTGTTTTACTTTACAGTACTACAAGTATTTCACAGAAGTGGCGAAAGTAAATTCTTAATGAATCTTAAACTTACGCAGCAACAAAAAAAAAATCTCCTAACATCTATGAGGAAAGTACATGGTGAAATATATCCATGTACTTGTTAAATCTCGTACATGCAAAATGAGTATTTATGTTTGCAAGAAAAGGCGTTGCAAAGGATTTGTTATAATAATATAAGTAGAATACTTGTGCGCCTTCGTTATTTTTGTTACAACGTAACGTGAGATGGCTTCAAAGGATTCAAAACTTTATGTTGCTTGAAGGCATTAACACACAGTGCCAAAAAAAAAAAAACTGATGGTGATGATAATGATGATGATTTGCAAAGTTTGTTAATAAAATGTTTATGTTTTTCTTCAACGTTCTTAAAAATGTTGTTTCTGTTGCTGTTTGTAAATTAGTAAAAGTAAATATCATTTACAAAGTAAATATTATGCAACGTTCTCGTTTCCCCCACTCGTCAACAACAGAATGTTGGACTGCGATTGTAGAGGAACATAGACACATAATATAAGGAGCACATCACCAGCACCATCATCACAGCTAAACTCGTTTTCAAGTTAAGCGCCTACATAAGAATTTAAGCTTAATCATCCTACTTTCGATTTTTGTAGTTTTGTAGCACAGCAAGTTACACTCGTAAAACGAAGTCAAAGCAACTACATATAATGAAACTAAAATTATGGTATACAGTGGTGCGAAAACTGATAATAGTTGAAAAAACTTAATTTGCCTTTACAATCCATGAATGAAGAATAACTTATCGCGTTGTTGTGAACTAATACGCTTAGATTCACAACTCACAGCACCTACTTGTTTATCGACGAATACGAACGTCACTGTTTGAGAAGCTTTTACTAGACATGTCGATTGACTCGACACTATAATGTCGACAACATCGAGGGGGCAGGCAATGAAAGAAAATGTAGATGCCTGTAGGCGGGAATCAAACCCGGGATCTCCCGCATAGTAGTCGCGTGTTCTAACCATCATGCCAAGGCAGGTCCCGCATGTTGTGTTACTTACAGGAAACAGTACTTTGGGCAATTTGGTATACAAACATCACCCACAAAAATGTTTTTTAAAGTCTCCCAAAAATAAAAAGTAAATACAAAATTCAAAACTTTCTCCAATTTTTATTACTTTAGTCTGAATTTGAGTCTGAATTCCTCATTTTATTATATTAATAATAATTTTGTTCTTTCATTTGTAACGCCCTTAAGGAGGCGTGGTAGTTATGACAATCTTAATATATATAAATTACGTGTCACGTTGTTTGTCCGCGATGGACTCCTAAACTACTTAACCGATTTGAATCAAATTTGCACACCGTGTTCGGTTTGATCCAACTTGAAAGATAGGATAGCTTACATCTTAAAGTATAGTCGCAATATTATTTTATTGCAAATTATAAAGGGGCGTGGCACCGCCCATATTACTTGAAAATTAAAAAGGCTACATTTCATGAACTATCAGAGGTATGATGATGAGATTTGGTATATATGTTGTTGGAGCAGTATTAATTACAACCAGGATGAAAGTGGGCGGTGCCACGCCCCCTTTTCAAAAATCGCTCTAATGGCTTTTCTAATAGATCGATTGATACAAAAATTTTACCATAAGGTACTATTGACCTGACTACATTTGGTTGTAATTGGATAAAGGGGCGTGGCACCGCCCATACAACTTGAAAATCGATAGGGCTATATCTTATGAACTATCAGAGGTAGGAAGATGAGATTTGTTACATATGTTGTTGTTGCAGTATGAATAACAGTAAGGGTGGGAATGGGCTGTTCCACACCCTTTTTAAAACAAACAGTTAAAACTGTCAAAATTCCACAGTATATTGCTGTTCGCCTAGAGATATGAACAGTAAGGTGGGCCAATTTTTTTATTCGCAAAAATCGTAACCAAAATCGGAATCTACGATGAATTTTAAGAAAATTTTACCAATAAACTGGGAAGCATGAAGATTTCAGATAGAAATTTTTTTTGTTTTTAAATGAGCACAAACCGAATACTTCAGATATATATTTTTTGAGACCTTCTGCGTAAAACTGACTTACCAACAAACTAAATGAGGTATTACAGAAGCAAATCTATGTATTTGTTAAAAAGTTACGATCTCTGAGAGTTGGCATACAGACATTAAGTTTTTAAAAATAATTTTTCAGAATATTGGGCGGGATCCCAATAAAAAAATCAAAAATATACTATTCTTTTCGTCTTGGTCTCCAAACATCGGAATGGTAGGTAAAAATTAGAGCCGGGGCCCATAGGTCTAAAGTAACTGAATAATTGCTAATTGCTAAAAAAAATATCTCTACTTGAAATCTGCATGCTTCTCAGCGCGAACTAGGAATTAATTTTAGACATAAAGCTTCTTAGTGAAATTGTCTAAGAATTTTTCGTACATTCCAATACTGATATACGGTTAACAGGATTTTTTTTGACGCGAACTAATTGATTCGCCCCTAATGATCAGGCTATTTCGAACAAAATAAGTTAACAGTGCCAAGGCGCTGCCCACGCACTTTAATAGTTAACTTTTTAACTGTATCAAATAATGGTCCGTACACTAGGCAGTGTAGGAAGCGCAGACTAAAATAGTGATTTTTTTTTAATTTACTTTACAGGTATGCATTTTTTAATTGCTTTTCAGGAGAACAATAAATCATATAGATAGAAAAATTAATCAATATTCATTGTAGTTATACTACAATGGTTAAATTTTTATAGTATGTCAGAGGTAACATTAGCAAACAATTGAAAATAACCTATGCATGGGGTATTTTTCTTGACATATAGATCTTCTGATAGGTATAAGTGTAAATCTAGCTGTCATACTAATGAAATGTAATAGACTTTCTTTTAGTATACTTTGCAAAATCACCATGTAAAAACTGAACAAGAACAACGTTTAAGAATCTTGCAAATTTATTTTCAAAATGCAAGTTCTGTTCGCCAAACTTATGGAGCCCTTTGTGAAGTTGAGGGTGCATATAATGATCCATCTGAGCAACTAATAGAAGCCATCGACGCTGTAGACGTTTGTGTGACAGGGGACACGAATTTATCGAACCGACGTCTTTCTCAGCAACTCGGTCTCTGCAAATGCTGAGGAAATATCTTGGCCTACATTCATATAAAATCCAACTGGTAGAAGAACTAGAGCCAGTGGACGATCAATTGATTTTTTTATTTAGCATGTCATTGCACATTATTTGAAGGATAAATAGTTCCAGCACGACGGTGTAACATGCCATACAGCGCGTGAGACCATCACTTTGTTAAGCCAAACTTTGGTGTCCGAATTATCTCAAAAAATGGTAATACGAGTTCAATACAAAGATAGTATTCGGGAATATTATTGATCCGTGTGACCAAAGAGATAGTTAGTATACAGATGGTTCACGCTACTACGGATCAAAATAAATAATTTTGACCTTAGAGGAATGTCTGTTTCCGATTTGTGGAAGAAGTGGTTTTTCGCCCTACATACAGAAATAACTTTATCTACATGTCGGCACTATAAATATGACTTTGCTGATGAACTTTTTATTAGCATTTACGACAATACATCTTAATTGGTTAAATTTAATGTTAAGGAGTTACTTTAAATAAGTTACATATGTAAATAAACTCATCATTTTATTGTCGAGCTTAAGTACCGTTTTCAAAGTACTTTGTAGACCTAAATGTGAAATATATTACATGTTAATATGCAATAGCGAAGCATTGCCGGGCCCACTAGTATATATATATATCTAAATGATCAGCATTGAAATCTGAGTCGAGTCGAGGTGACCGTCTGTCTGTCTGTCCGTTCCCGCGCTTTCAGCCGCAGTTTCAAAGATATGGAGCTGAAATTTGGAATGCAAGCTTTCATCCTCAAAGCGGAGGTTAAGTTTTAAGATGAGCCCGATCGGTCGAAAACTAATCCCAACTGCCATACAAACTTCCCCTGTATGGGGCCTGTCCCTACGATTACAGCCGTAGTTTAAGAGCAATCATACTGGAATTTTGTATGCAAGCTTCCCTACTCTAAGCGGAGGTTGAGTATTAAAATGAGACCGATTACTCAACAACTTCTCTCACCTCTCCTTCAAACACTCCCTTTTTGAGGTCTGACCCTGCGATTGCAGCCGTATTTTAAGAGGTATATAGCCGACATTTTGTACGCAAGATTCCAACCTTTAAGCGGAGGCTACTTGCTAAGATCAGCAAGGTCGGTCAAAAACTACTCCCACCTCCCATATAAACTCCCCCTTTTTTGGGGTGGCCGTCTAACTACCTCCGCGAAATTTATCATATAATAGGAGCTTATGCTGTAAGATGAGCAAGATCGAACGAATACTTCTCTCACCTTCCATACAAACTCCCCCTGTAGGTTATGAGCTTTCGGAGACAGATATTTTTATCTTCCTTCATAACTAACGCTCGTATATTTTTTTTGGACAAAAACAGTACATTTCACTGAAATTTTTTAAAAAAGCAGTACATCGATTTGGAAAAACAGCACTTTTCGCAGTACATATTTACATAGCATATATATTTTAATAGTGCTCCTCATTTCCCGGGAAACGGTATTCCCGGGATATTAGCTTAAAAACTGCGGCCGGTCCGGAATAGACAGGAAAACTGAAAAAAAAACTTCTTCTCTCCCGCACCGGCGTTTCAGCAATTTCAAAGCAAACGTCACAGCAATTCGTGGAAATGCTCTGCAAATACTGTTCTTCAATATTGCCAACTCGCGATCCAATTGAGTAAGTATTGTAGAAACGCCGGTCCGGGATAGACGGGAAAACTGAAAAAAACAACGCCGGACCGGCGTTTCCGCAGTTTTAAAGCAAACGTCACAAAAATTAGTGGAAATGCTCTACTAATGCCGTTCTTCAATATTGCCAACTCGCGATCCATTTCAAAAAGTATTTTAGAAACGCCGGTCCGGGATAGACGGGAAAACTGAAAAAAAGAATAGAAACTTCTTCTCTCCCGCAACGGCGTTTCAGCAGTTTCAAAGCAAACGTCACAGAAATTTGTGGAAATGCTCTGCAAATACTGTTCTTCAATATTGCTCGCAACTCATTTCAGAAAGTATTGTAGAAACGCTGGTCCGGTATAGACGGGGAAACTGAAAAATATAATAGAAACTTCTTCGCTCCCGGACCAGCGTTTCCGCAGTTGTTAAGCAAACGTCACAAAAATTTGTGGAAATGTTGTACTAATGTCGTTTTTCAATACTGCTGACTCGCAATCCATTTAAGTAGTTTAGGAACGCCGGTCCGGGATAGACCGGAAAATTTATTAATTTCATACAAATGTAGGATAATAATAGAAATTTGTTGTTTCCCGGACCGGCGCACAGTGGCACCGCCCCATACATTTCTTGGAAAAAAATAGAAGGAGTGGTCGTACAGCAATGAAATTTTGCAGAAACACTTCTCTGGGCTTAATTTAGAAATTTTAAAAAAATCTTGGAAAACCGCCTACTGCCACACCCACCTCCCATATAACTGCACTTGCCAAAATTTTTATTTTTGGACCTAGGGACTCGAAATTCGGGACACTTCTTAATTGAGTTCTCCTTATGAAAAAAAAATTAAACATATTGGGGATGCCACGCCTACTTTAGATTTTACGCCCATCGAAAGTTGTAGATTTTAGGTGTTTTTCTTCCCTGTCTAGAATCATATGAAAATTTCATATAAGTTAAAAAATTTTAATTTTTATTCAAAAGTCAACATGTGTTGTCTCCATACAAAAGAAGAGAATATCCCTAACAACCCTCCGCGAAAGGTATTAGCCTTCAAATACACCGAAAATATCGCACAAATGCATGCATTAAAATCGATGTTACTAAAAGGGACGGTATTTGGCGGTGATTTTTTTTTTCTTAATTGAAAGTACAGACTCGGACCTTTAATTTTTTTATGGTTAGAGGGCTAAGCAAGGCAAAGCATATAAAGTTTTTTTCCATCAAAAAGTGAAAAGTTGATATTTTTTAGTATAATTTTTGATAAATTATAATAATTAGTATACCTTTCCAATTTCAATAATTTTTTTTTCTTATAAAAGAGTAAGTGCTATATTTTCACTGAAAAATAAACCAAAAGCCATAGCTATAAACGTACACACACAAAATATACTTTATTTGGACAACAATTTTAATCTAATTTCATTGAATAAATTTCCGTTGAATTCTGTTAGTTTTTCTAACTACAAAATTTCACTTTTCATAAAAAACCATGTTGAATTTTTCTTATTCAAATACTTCTTTACAAAACCCAATCATTAAAATTTTTAAATTAGAAAGTTGAAAAACCCTATTTTTTCCGCCGAAATGCCACTGTGCGGCGTTTGAGCAGCGTTCTATCAGATGGCATATTTTTTTTGGAGAATACAACAAAGTCTCTGTTTATGATCTGTGCAAAATTTCAAGCCATTCTGTGCATCTTTGCTTCACAAACCGAAGAAAAATCAATTCCCGGGATTCCCGGAATGATCGCCTTCAATGTTTGCACATCTAATCGTGTTTAGGCTGACGTCCAAGTTTTGTTCACTGCAGAGAAGATTCGCTCCAATGATGCTGAAGTTCCTGACAAACATAAAATATATTCAACGATCGTGGCCATTTCTTTGAATTCGCAATCAGCGTTATTGAGACGAATAAATATCTCCACTCACCGATCCACATTCGAAACATTGCCTTCTCTCCATTGCGTAATTTTGTCGCTCGTTTTTGATATATCTAAATTGGGTGTGGAATATACAGCATTTTCATTGGCATTGTACAAATTGTATTCCCTTAACTTGTTCATAACGGCTTCGACTTCATTCCATTAGTATAAAATCATTCAAATCAAAGCAGGCAAAATAACCGAAAAAATCAGTGCGTAAAGCAGCCATGTCAATCGAATTGTATCCATTGTCAATAAGTTTTTGCTTTTCTGCTACTACAGCTGGGGATAAAAAATCATCCTCTTGACGCATTTTTAATGTTTCTTCGAACTTATTTTTGAAGTAAACAATATTATTGCATGAATTCGCTGTTCGCCGTTTATATTTCTATTATGTTTCGAAAAACAGTACTTTGAGGGAGAAAAGCAGTACGCAGTTTTTGATGTCGAAAAACAGTACTGTACTGCGAAAAACAGTACAGATACGAGCTTTATTCATAACCGACACAAATTATTTTTATATTTATACCCTACACCATGTGCACTCACGGACCAAGGGGATTACTCAGTTTTTTCTTCCATTTCTAACGCAGAGAAGGGACGTCGATTCTGAGTCGATTGAAACATATCCTTCCAACTCTCTCCGTGACTACTGCCGCAATATAAGAGCTATCAATCTGATATTTGATATGCAATCTTCTGTTCTATAAGCGAAACATTTCAGAAAAAAATTATTGACAAGAAATGGATGTGTGAAGCTAAAAGTAACATCCACCTCTCACCAACTCCCCTGTTTAGTTGTACAAAATTTAATAACACCAGTGAGAAAGTTTCCGACTTACATATACCATCACCCTCAGTAAAACAAAAAAAAAATATTTTATTGATATTATTACTCGATTTCTAAAGTGGGCGGAGTAGTACATTTGCATGGGACGTACCAAAAGGGGCGTGGATAGACTTCCAAATTTTCTCCCCAAAACTTTATCTTGTTATAGTTTAACAAAATACAGAATTTGGGCACGATCGTGTCAAGTATATTGATATTATAACTCCATCTCTAAAGTGGGTGGTACATTCGTATGGGAGGTACCAGAAGGGGCGTGTCTAGACTTCCAGATTTTTTCTCCAAAACTTTATCCTGCTTGAACTTTACTAAATACAGAATTTGGGCACGATCGCTTTAGGTCTATTATTAATATTAATCGATTTCTAAAGTTGGCGGTACCAGATGTTTATGGGAGGTACCAGATGGAGCGTGGCTAGACTTCCAGTTTTTTTCCCCAAAAACTGTATCCTGCTATAGCTTTACAAAAACAAAGAATTTGGGTACGATCACCTTGGATTTATTGATGTTACTACTCCATCTCTAAAGGCGGAAAAGTACATTTGTATGGGAGGTACCAGAAGGGGCGTGGCTAGCCTTCCAATATTTTTTCCAAAACTTTATCCTGTTATAACTTAACAAAATACATATTTTGGGCACGATCGTGTCAAGTGTATTTTTAAAGCTGACTTATATAACTTTCTAATAGCACCAAGATCTTTCAAATCGGTTGAGTTATTCCATAGTAATCGCAACTTAAAAGAAATACCTATTACCGTCATTACACCATCACCCTAAGGGATGAGGGTAAATATCATTTGAGAAGACCCAAAAGTTTAACACATAGAAGCAGTGATTTGAGACCATAGGTTTCTTTGAACCAAATTCGATTCATGACTTTTTAAGTCGTTTGAGCCATGTCCGTCTGTCTTGCTGTCCGTCTGGTTCGCACGATAACTTTTGAAAGACGCAACCAAATGTTTTGAAATTTTGCACGAGTTAGTATTTCCCCAAAACTACTTACGGTATTGAAAATGGGCTACATGACCACGCCCCTTCTGGTACCTTCCATACAAATGTACAATTCTGCCAACTTTAGAAATCGAGTAATAATATCAATACATCGAACTCGATCGTTCCCAAATTCTATATTGAATAAAGCTATAACAGGATAAAGTTTTGAAAAAGAAATTGAAATTCTTGCCACGCCCCTTCTGGTACCTCCCATACAAATGTACCACTCCGCCCACTTTAGAAATCGAGTAATAATATCAATATAAAAGATTTTTTTATACCATCACCCTTAGGGATGAGGGTATATATCATTTGATACGACCCAAAAGTGTAACACATAGAAGGAGTGACTTTAGACCCTAGGTTTCTTTGAACCAAATTCGATTCATGACTTTTTAAGTCGTTTGAGCCATGTCCGTCTGTCTGTCTGTCTGTCTGTCTGGTGGCTGTCCGGCTGGTTCGCACGATAAGTTTCGAAAGACGCAACCAAATGTTTTGAAATTTTGCACGAGTTATTATTTTCTCAAAACTACTTACGGTATTGCAAATGGGCTCCATGGCCCCGCCCCTTCTGGTACCTCCCATACAAATACATCATTCTGCCCACTTTAGAAATCGAGTAATAATATCAATACACCCTACGGGATCGTCCCCACATTCTGTATTTAGTAAAGCTATAACAGGATAAAGTTTTGGAAAAAATTTTGAAAGCCTAGCCACGCCCCTTCTGGTACCTCCCATACAAATCTACCTTTCCGCCCACTATAGAGATGGAGAAATAATATCAATAAATTAAACGTGGTCGTGCCCAAATTCTATTTTTAGTAAAGCTATAACAGGATAAAGTTTTGGAGAAAAAAATTGGAAGTCTATTCACGCCCCATCTGGTACCTCCCATACACATCTGGTACCGCCAACTTTAGAAATCGATTAATATTATTAAAAGACCTAACGCTATCGTGCCCAAATTCTGTATTTGGTAAAGTTCAAGCAGGATAAAGTTTTGGAGAAAAAAATCTGGAAGTCTAGGCTCGCCCCTTCTGGTACCTCCCATACAAATGTACCACTCCGCCCACTTTAGAAATAGGGTAATAATATCAATACACTCGACACGATCGTGCCCAAATTCTGTATTTTGTTATGTTATAACAGGACAAAGTTTTGGAGAAAAAATTGGAAGTCTAGCGACGCCCCTTATGGTACCTCCCATACAAATGTACCTTTCCGCCCACTTTAGAGATGTACTAATAATATCAGTACACCCAAGGCAATCGTGCCCAAATTCTGTAATTAGTAAAGCTATAACAGGATAAAGTTATGGAGAATAAATCTGGAAGCCTAACCACACCCCTTCTCGTACCTCCCATACAAATGTACCACTCCGCCCACTTTAGAAATCGAGAAATAATATCAATATAATAGAAAATTATTTGTTTTACTGAGGGTAAGGGTAAATGTAAGTTGAGTTGCCCGACTGAAACTTTCTAACTGGTTTTATTTACAAATCGGTTAATATCAATAACTCAAGACTTAAACAATATCTTATGTTGGGTGATGGTATTTATCAGTCAGTTTAACTGACTGAAATTTCTGTACTGGTTTTGTTTTACTGAGGGTGATGGTATATGTAAGTCGGGTTGCCCGACTGAAACTTTCTTACTGGTTGTTATTTTTTTTTTAAACAAATTTTAAGTAAATACTTCTCACCAGCTTTTTCATGTGTTCTACAAATTTCTTGACAAAAAACAGTAAGAAAGTTTCAGTTGGGCAACCCGACTTACATGTACCCTCACCCTCAGTAAAACATAAAATTTTCTATTATATTGGTATTATGACTCGATTTCTAAAGTGGGCGGAAAGGAACATTTGTATGGGGGGTACCAGAAAGGGCGCGACAACACTTTCAATTTTTATACCATCACCCTTAGGGATGAGGGTATATATCATTTAGTACGTCCCAAAATTGTAACACATAGAAGGAGTCACTTTAAACCCTATGTTTCTTTGAACCAAATTTGATTCATGGCTTTTTAAGACGTTTGAGCCATGTCCGTCTGTCTGGCTGTCCGGCTGGTGCGCACGATAACTTTCGAAAGACGCAGCCAAATGGGCTACATGGTACCTCCCATACAAATGTTCATATTCGTCCACTTTAGAGATGGAGTAATAATATCAATAAATCCAACGGGATCGTACCCAAATTCTGTACTTAGTAATATTATTAATAGACCTTACGCGATCGTGTCCAAATTCTGTATTTAGTAATGTTCAAACAGGATAAAGGTTTGGAAACATGCCCCTTCTGGTACCTCCCATACAAATACATCATTCCGCCCACTTTAAAAATCGAGTAATAATGTCAATACACGCATCTTGCGGAGCCATATAGCCCATTTGCAATACCGTAAAAAGTTTTGGAGAAATATTAGCTCGTGCAAAATTTCAAAACATTTGGTTGCGTCTTTCGAAAGTTATCGTGCGCACCAGCCGAACAGACAGACAGACGGACATGGCTCAAACTATTTAAAAGTCATGAATCGAATTTGGTTCAAAGAAACCTAGGGTCTAAAGTGACTCCTTTAAACGTTGAAAGACCTTTATAATTGGGCTTCACAAACAGTTAAGACATCCATAGAAGTTGCTTATGCAGACGCTGACGACTACAACAAAACAAAAGAATAGCTATTTTCAAGGTATAAAAATGCTAAAACTATTACAGGAACTCAAAGCTTCCATTCTTTTATACCTTTAGATGAAACTTCACTAAATGTTAGCAAATACTCCGAAAGTCAACAGTATTTCTTGCGCAAAATTGTATATTAAATCTAAAAAAATAAAAATATAACCAGTACAGAAATTTCAGTCAGGTAAACTGTCTGATAAATACCATCACCCAATATAAGATATTGTTAGTCTTGCGTTATTGAAATGAATAGATTTTTAATTAAAATAAAATTACTTATGTATATTTTTTCCCTGCCTGTGGTGCAAAATCGTCCAAAACTTTACTTATTTGTGTAGGGGGTATAGGTGCCGGTTTAGAATTTATGTGAGAAATATTAATTTTTCAAAAAAATTTAATTTTGATAGGGGGTACTAAAAGGTGTGAACCGATACAGTCCTTATTCATTCCTGACTCAAATTTTCATACGTACAACTTACGAATAATTTGACTGAATTCAGTGCACTTACAAAAAAAGATATGTATGTAAGACTATGGGGGTGAGTTCGGTCCTTTGTATGGGAGGTACCAGAAGGGGTGTGTCAAATAGTTGGGTTTTCTGAGGTTTCGCCTCCTATCACAATATAAGTTAACCGACTAATTTTCATTACCCCTCAAATGTCCGTTTGGAAGTTATGGAAGAATTATTAATTTTCCAAAAATAGGTAATTTTTTATGGGAGGTACCAGAACGGTTGACCCGATATAGTCCATGTTCACTCCTGATTCATATTTTCATAAGCGTACAAATTACTCATAATTTGACTGAATTCAGTGTACTTAGAAAAAAGATATGTTTGTAAGATTATGGGGGTGAGTTCGGTCATTTGTATGGGAGGTACCAGAAGGGGTGTGTCAAATAGTTAGATTTTCTGGGGTTTTGCCTCCTTTAATAACAGAAATTTATCGACCAATTTGCATTACCTCCCAAGAGTCCGTTTGGAAGTTATAAGAGAAATATTAATTTTCCGAAAATAGGTAATTTTGTATGGGAGGTACCAGAAGGCGTAAACCGATATAGTCCATATTCATTCCTGAGTCCTATTTTCATAAGCGAACATCATACTCAAAATTTTAGTAAATTAAGTTTACTTACAAAAAAGATATGTATGTAAAACTAAAATGGTCAATTAGGTCATTTGTATGGGAGGTACCAGAAGGGGTATGGCAAAGGTTTCGGTTTGTCTAGGGTTTGTCTACTTTTGCAAGATAAATAAACTAACCAAATTGAAATATCCCCTCAAATGTCCGTTTGGAAGTTATGAAAGAAATATAAATTACCCAAAAATATGTAATTTATATTATTTTGCCATTTATACTATTTTGCCCATTTACAATCCCATAAGTTCGTTTTGAAAAATATTAATACTGGTAAATTTTCATACCGATCCGTTAAGGTTTACTCGAGTTATCCTGCTGACCAGCCAGCCGGCCAGCCGCCAGCCAGACAGACGGACATAGCTCAATCTTCTTAAAAAGTCCTGAAACGAATTTGGTCTTAAGATACTCGGGGTCTAACTCGTCTCCTTTAATGCGTTACACTTTTTTATCGTATCAAATGATATATACCCTCATCCCTAAGGGTGATGGTATAAAAAAATTTATCAGGGTTAAGTCCATATTTTTGAGGGAGTCTAAAAATTTTATTAATACGATTGTCGTACTAATTTTTTAGAATTACAAAAAAAATGTGTATAACTTCCAAAGTTTAGCTACTTTATTCTTTTTTGTCACACAAAGATATCAAAATATAACGAAGTTATCAAGAGATGCATATACTTATAAAATTTTGAAAAATAAAATAACAAAAACCCCATTTTAGTTTTTAGATATGTTATATATATTAAATAGACCTATCTAAAAATATTTTTTTTTGGAAAAAAAATTTGATCTTGGACGTGTTTTCCAAGTTTGAACTTATATTTTGGTAAAAAAGTTTGAACTTATTTTTTTGGTAAAAAATTTTTCATTGTAATATAACATTTTTACAGTGTATGTTTTTGAAAGCTGGTTTATATACCTTTCTAATGGCACCAAGATCTTTAAAAATCGGTGGAGTCATTACATAGTAATCGCAGCTTAAAAGTACCTATTACCGCAATTTTTCAAATATTTTTTTTTTGGTTTTGATATGAAATTCATCATATGAATGTAAAACGAGAAGAAATGATCATCATTGCATTTATAATGATCATTAAAATTATCATTAGTCAAACTCTCTGTTAAGATTATAGAGCAAATGTTAACTTAGAGACTAACATAATTGCCCCTGATAACAAGTCAATAACACTATGACACAAAATCAAAATTTTTGAAAAACACCCGAACGTCACTATATAGGTTCGATAGTACAACCGGAGCTGAGTAAAACCCTAGCTCAGTTTGGCTAGATTGGCTACCAACATTTTTTTTTGGCCCTCGTTACTTTTTAAAATACCTTGGATCCCTTGAAAAAAGGTCACATCAGTTTTTGGCCAACAGTTGGTACAGTTTTTAATCTAGCTCTTTCTCTTTTTAAGCAAAGTTGTAGCGTATAGTCCGCTTAACGCCTGATATCTCGAGAATTGATAGAGATATTGATAATATACATATATACTATTTGAACATATAGATTTTAACTTGATTAACCTTAAAAAGTTAAAATATACAATAGCCCATAATAAACTACTTCGGAATCCAATTTCAAAATTTTTAATAATATTTTTCAAAAATACCCCAATTTCTACATCAAATATCTTGGCGTCTATAAGAGATAGGGCAAAAGTAAACACATACTATTTCAGGTCTTCACTTCAGCTATTGAACGGCTTCTTACTACTTAGTCTGTATACAAAAGAAAAATACTCAGCGGCAATAAACTGATTTGAGAACAAATTCGAATTTTAACCTCATTGCGGCACACCCTAATGCCTAACTATCGATAAAAAATTGTTTACAATATATTCGTAATTTTAGCAAAAACAAATGTAAGGTGAAGCCCTAAAAAATTAATTTGTTTAAAGTAGATAGTGTGTTTTGAGAGCCAATTAGTATCCCTAGACTTGTTCAAATTGCATGGGTTTGTTCAGAAAAGTTTTTTGGTGTTACCTAAACTACAATTTCACTGAATAGAGTATGCAAAAAATCTGGACTCCCTACGACTTATATGCAAAATAGTGAAAAAATTTGAATTTTATTCGAAATTTTTTGAAAATAAACGAGGGATATCTAATTTTTTTGGGAAATTTTATTATATCAACTTCTTAAGCGGACTATTAGCCACAACTTTGCTTAAGTAGAGAAAGAGCTATATTAAAAACTGTACAAACTGTTGGCCAAAAACTGATGTCATATTTTTTCAAAGGATCCAAGTTACGAGGGCCAAAAAAAAATTTTGGTAGCCAATCTAGCCAAACTGAGCTAGGGTTTTACTCAGCTCCAGTTGTACTATCGAACCTATATAGTCACGTTCGGGTGTTTTTTTCACTGTTGCACTGTGTAATTAGCAGCATTGATCTGCATCCCACAAAGAAAGATTGAGGGTATTCTTGTTTGTTCAAATTTCATTCGTTTGTGAAAAGTCTCGTTCTGTCAAACTTCGAAGTGACGTAAGCTGCAGTTACCCAATACTTATTATGTATAACATTTTGTCAGATTCGTTTTTTTTAGGCACAAATCTTAGTCGACCCACAAATCAGCTGTTTTTATTACGGATGGAACTTCTGAACATGTTATTTAGTCGGTAATGTAAATATCATATGTATTGTTTTGTTAGGACATTAACTCATTTATACTACTTTCTGATATCGCTGTGCTTATATTAACTTAAGTTGTAGTAGAAATAGCAAAAGTAGCATTTGCACGAGAACTAGGGTAAGTTGGGAGAAATGGATTGTCCCAGTGACCCCATCTAATATGAGACTCGAAAATATCAAACGTACTATCATTCTCACATTAGATATGAATTTGCGTATATGCGTAAATTGTTTTACTGCGAAACTCTGCCTCTGGCCATTTATTCGATAATAGCTAAGTAATTATACAAAGGAAGCATGCTATCTTTATAAATTGATTTGTTTTCCATCTAAGTATTGTTTATGTTCGTCTGAATTACAATGATTCAATTTATGGAATTTCCAAAGTGTGTGGCTTTTGTCAATTGCTGCAACGCTAATTAAGTATAGATTTTAATAAAACTCATTAACAGTAGACTTGATGTCACAGTCATTGACATAGATAGATTGAAAAGGCTGTGCTAAGAAATTCTATGGCTCCAAGGTTCATATGGTAATAAAAGCTTTGGATTGCGTTAATCAATTCTTCGTGTCTTTTTTAATGGTTACACAAAAAAAAAACAGATTCTTCAAACCTTGTCATGCTGTTCCAAAATGCTGAATTTTACTCCGAATTTTGAATTTTTCCTTGAGGTGACTTTCTACGTTAATGCCATTTGATATTATCATCACTTGTTTAAGGAATTTCTATTTAAGTACAAAAATTAATTTCCATTGCAATTCATCGCCTTTACAATCATTACAATTTCATTAAAATGTAGCAAATTCCCTAACAGTTCTGCTTGTTTTATGATAAATTTAAATCTGGAACTAGGTTATATAGGCTTTTTTGAGTTGTTTTATTACCCAGGATTCTGCGCTGAAGAGCAAGACAGGTAGGATCAGAGTCTGGTACAGTTGGATCTTTGTTCTTCGAGAAAAGGAACTTAGCGCATTGTAGCTGCGGTTTGCGATTACTTTTGTTTACGACGGGTAGACAAAAGCATTTGCCACTTCAAAGTTGTAGTTCTCAACGTTCACGCAGGGTCCCAGACAAGGAGACTCTTTGCTCGGCTAAACAAATAACTTGGTTTTGTTCCCAGATTCACTTCTGCCGACTTCTTCTCAATGCTCGAAAAGGCCGCAGTAACATTCTGCAGTCTACGACCAATGTCTTCGGCATACGCCAGCAGCATTTGACTTTTGTTAAAGATGGTACCAGTCCTGTTTAGTGCAGCTTTACGCATGATCATCTTAATTAAGATGTTAAAGAGATCGCATGACATGCTTCACCTTGTCTAAAGTCTCGCTTGGTAGAAATTGGCTCAGTCAGATTTTTGCCTTTTTTCACTAAAGATCTTTGTCAGTCAGTGTAATCTCGCAAAGTCGTATCATCTTTGAGGGCATACCAAACTCAGCAATAGCAACTAATAATATATGTTGTATCGGACTGTCGAATAGAGCTTTGTAATCTATAAACAGATGGTAGGTATCGATCTGCATCTCGTGGATCTTTTTTTAGGATTTGTCGTAGTGTGAATATCTGGTCGGTCGTGGATTTATTAGGTCTGAAGCCACACTGATAAGGTCCAATAAGGTTCACCTTAATGGTCTTTAGTCTTTCACATATAACAGGATATTGTAAGCGATGGGTAAATGGCTGATACAGCGATAGTTGGATAATTGGATCGTCACAAGACATAAAGAACAAATACACTCAGATTCCAAGCATCGGGCATGCATTCCTTGAGCATTATCGTGTTTATGACCGTCTGTTTACGCCTGCTATTGAAATCTCTGCCGGCAGTCCATCGGCTTTCGCAGCTTTATCACTTTTAAGCCGTGCACTTGCTGTGCTGATATCGATTTTTCTCGGTAGTGAACAATCTACTCCGTCATCGATGATTGGTGTGATTTCGTCACTTATGCTGCCTTCGTGTACGAGAAGAGAAGGAAAGTGTTCCCTCCATATTTGCAGCACACTCTGAGTGCAAGACCAGATTTCCCTCTCTGTCCTCAAAGGTAGGGATACCTGTTTCAAAACCTTTGCTTTTTACTTTCTGGTAGTATTTTCGGGCTTCACCTCTATACCTGTAGTTTTCGATATCCTGGCTCTCTCATTTCTTCCACAGACCCTTTTTCCGCCTGAACAGGCTTGTCATCTCCCTTCTCTTCTTACTATAACGCTCCGTCACAGCACCTGTGCCATTGGCTGCAGTTTTGCCCAGTATGCAGCATGCTTTTCCTCAGACATTTCGCGAGATTCTTCATCGTACCAGGGCTTGTCTGAGCGTGGTTTTTCATAACCCAGTACGGTCGTTGCGGCAGTGGTCATATAATTCGCAATATGCTGTTACTATTTGTCGGGAACGTCAAAATAAGGGGGAACTTCAAATTCAGAGATGGTTAAAGGAGGCACTGGCTATCTCGGTGGTATACAGCTTCGTGATGTCTAGTTTCCTTTGCGTTAGGTTACGAGCGTTTTTAGCACTACTTTATACCGCGCGTACCTCGGCTGCAACTAGTTGGTGATCCGGGTCAATATTTGCAACGCGCATCAAACGCACGTACATATCGCTTGAGACATGTACTCAATCGTAAGCTCGTGATCAATCTATTTTCTTGTCTTTTGATCAGGGGATACCCAGGTTGCCGTGTAGAAATCTGGTTTCACATACTACTGAGTTTCTTGCCGACACAAATCTATCCAGTCTGAATCCGTTATCGGAGGTGTTGTTGGGTAGACTGTATTATCCGACTGCTGAACCAAGAGTATCTTGTCTTCCTATTTTAACATTAAAATCTCCCCGAATAATCTTAATGTCATATATAGGGCAGCGGTTATATATTTCCTCCAAGCGCTCATAGAAATCATCTTTAATGTCCTCGTCTTTGTCTTCCATTGGGGCGCGCACACAAATCAGCGTAATGTTAAAATAGTTTGCCTTGATGCTTATAGTGCCTATTCGGTCACTTACAGGGTGTAACGACGAAAACACATCTAAATTCGTGGCTTTCTGCATGGCAGCTGTAAAAGATATCACAGTTTTCCTCGTGTGCATTCCTGTCTCATTTGTCGCATATCCTGTATGGCGGTGGTGTCAGCCTTGTCTTTGGCCAGAACATCCGCCAATTAGATAGAAGCACCATTTCTGTATAAGGTGGTGTTACGGAAGTCGCCAACATTTAGGGGGAGCCTTCTTGTTTTTTTACACAGTGCGACAAAAAATATACATGGGAAATGATACTAATTTTCTGGTAGCGACAACTGAGTACAACAAGAATCTGTTTTTGAAATTTCCTTAACACCCCAAAAATCTTGAGATATGGGTAAAAAACAGTTTTTCGTACCTTTACGAACTTACAAGCCAGTAACGTGGTTGAATATCAACCGAATTTTAGAGACTGTGGCCTTCCCAACGATACATATAGTTTTATGTTAACTTCTTACATCTGTCTGGATTTTTCCACTATTTTTTAGTTTATAAAAGTTTATAGCCACTATTTTATAAGGTCACTTTAATGTTTAATATATTATTCAGAAAGCGCACGGTATAACGTGTAATACGCATTTTTTTTTGCAAAAATCGGTTAACAAATGGTTAAGTTACTCATGTTTTTCGAGGAAAAACTAAAACCAAAACAGTATCGAAAATTATCATTCCCTCATCACAAGTTAATACACGATCACTATTTAGAGTTAGTGTGGCATGACTTCTGCTGGTCAGTGTTGTTTTCCTATCAGCTGCGCTCATGACATCGGCGATATTTTAAAACCAACGACTTGGTGCTCTGCGCAGCTATAACACTTCTGGCTTTTATAAATTCATTGATAACAGAAGCTGTTCAACACAAACTGGTTTTCCATTATCGCCTGTGTAAAACGTACACACGTTCGGCTTTTACTCACTCATATGTTTGACGTCATGAGAGATCTAACCGCAGTGAGTCACAAAAGAAGAAATTCTGAAATTTCAGCTTTAAGCTTGTAAACACGAGCGTCGTAAAAAGCGGTGTGAACCACAAGTTTAAAGTTGCTCTCGCTTAATAGCCGCTACTAATGGTAAAGCTTGTACTTTAAGCATAACGTTTAAAGCTCAATACGAACCAGGGATGGGAAAAAGTGATTTTGTAATTATCTTCAAAGTACAATTTACACAGCGCCTAATGTATTAACATAAGAGATATGTAAATAGGTTTTATATGCAATAATTAAGTAATCAAGTGTGGAATAAACATTTTTAAAGGCAACTGATTAATCTTTGGATTGATTGTTATCAAAGTATAAGGAATCGATCGTTGATATTTGTATATATTTTTTAAAATGTCTTCTTCTCACATGGATCAAGAATATTTCCGAATACTATCTTTGTATTGAACTCGTATTACCATTCTATGAGATAATTCGGTCACCAACGTTTGGCTTTACAAAGTGATGATCTCACGCGCTGTATGGCATTTTACGCCGTCGTGTTGGAACCATTTCTCCTTCAAATAATGTGCAATGACATGATAAATAAAAAAAATCGTCCACTGGTTTTAGTTCTTCTACCAGTTAGATACATGAATATAGGCCAAGATCTTTCCTCAGCATTTGCAGAGACCGAGTTGCTGAGAACGGCGTCGGTTCGATAAATTCGAGTCCCTTTCACACTTACGTCTACAGCGTTGATGGCTTCTATTAGCTGCTCAGATGGATGAGTATATGCACCATAAACTTCACAAAGGGCAAACAGAACGCGCATTTTGAAAATAAATTTGCAAGATTTGTAAACGTTGTTCTTGTGTAGTCTTTGCATGGTGATTTTTCAAAGAAAGTCTCAATGAAAGTCACACTTCACACACCTCTCCTGAATGACGAATTGGTTGACCTAAAATGGCAACAAAAACGGTAAATGGGGTTTTGTTGGGTGTCAATTGTATATTAAAAATCCACATGAATCAAAATCCTAGCTGATTCTTTTTTTAAGATAAAAGGATTTTTCGTTTATTTACTCCGTTTTGTGCTTCTTTTGGAAGTGACGTTCGTTGCCCCATGATTATTGAAAGCGTACAGACTTCAGCTTTGAGACACTTCTATCAAAATTTAAGTTTTCTGCACTAAATTAAGCTTTCCCAGCGCGAGCTAGGAATTGATATTACACACAAAGTTTATTGGTGACATTTTCTAACAATTCATCGTAGATTTGGTTACAATTTTTGCGAATAAAAAAACTGGCCCACCTTACTGTTCATATCTCTAGGCGGACTGCAATATACTTTCGAATTTTGACAGTTATAACTGTTTATTTTTAAAGGGGCTCCAACAACATATATACCAAATCTCACCTTTATACCTCTGATAGTTCATGAGATATAGCCCTTTTGATTTTCAAGTTGTATGGGCGGTGCCACGCCCCTTTATCCAATCACAGCCTATTAAAGCCAGGGACTATCAACAGGTCAACAGTACCACTTGGTAAAATTTTCGTATCAATCGGTCTATTAGAAAAGCCGTTACAGCGATTTTTGAAAAGGGGGCGTGGCACCGCCCACTTCCGCCTTGGCTGAAATTAATACTGCTTCAACAACATATACACCAAATCTCATCTTCATACCTCTGATAGTTCATGAGATACAGCCCTTTTGATTTTCAAGATGTATGGGCGGTGCCACGCCCATTTGTCCAATTGGACCGAATTGTAAATCTAAACCATCCGGGGCACCACCCAAACGCATACAAAAAAATTTATGCAAATCGGTCCAGCTGTTTAGGAGGAGTTCAGTCACAACACACGTACGGTAGAATTTTATATATAAAGATTTAAATAATCAAACAGATAAATAAGTGGTTATTTGGGAATGTGCTCCTAAAGCATCGGTTCCGACGAGATTGTAATTCGAGATCTAGAAATTTACTTATAGTAATTTGAGTTAGACAGGTATTAGAAGCGGTCGATTTATATGGGTGGATACAAATTAACAGCAATAATGAAAACTACGGAAAATTCTAAGAACATTTCTTCAAGAAACTATTGGTCTAAGATAAATTTCCCGCCCGCGCAAATCGGCCCTAAATATTTGTATTGCATTTTACCAAAACTTAGTCTTTTTTGAAGTCTTTCTACTGCAAGAAAATATACCAATATCGGCAAAAAAAGGTAATTTTTGTTATTTTTTTATACTTTAGGCAGATGATTACTTTTTTTGGATAGAATATAAATCAAACTATTGATTAGCAAGCAAATTTGTGTACAAAGCTTGGCTTTTGGACCAATTAGGGCTTATAGAAATCAGCCGAAAATAAATGGTAACGTTACTGACAAATTTTTATAAAATGTATTGTTATGCATTAACTAATTAGAAAAGAGGTTGGACGAGCTGATTTTTTTCGAGTACTTTTGAAGTACTTTCATAATCAATGCTTAAATGAAGCATTATTTTTTTACTTTTTATACCATCACCTTAGGGATGATGGTATATATCATTTGATACGAAAACCAGTAAGAAAGTTTCAGTCGGCCAACCTGTCTTACATATAATCTCACCATCAGTAAAACATAAAATTTTCTGTTATATTGATATTATTACTCGATTTCTAAAGTGGGCGGAGTGGTACATTTGTATGGGAGGTACCAGAAGGGGCGTGTCTAGACTGCCAGATTATTTCTCCAATACTTTATCTTGTTATATCAATATACCGTTGGTTGTATTGATATTATTACTCGATTTCTAAAGTGGGCGGAATGATGTATTTGTATCGGAGGTACCAGAATGGGCAAAAGTGCAGAATATGGGGCGGGAGCCCAAAAAAAATATGCCACTCCAAAAAAAGGGGCCCATTGGGTTCTATGATAACCCTCCATGTGTGGATACTCAAATGAAAGATACTTTCGAGATGAATCCAACGGTGGTATTTTGAAGTTCCAACGGGTCTCCTGGGCCATTAGCTATTAGAGCCATTTCCGGGATATACTAAAAAAAATTTGAAAAAATCTTGGAAAAAGTTTGAAAAATGTAATTAGAATTTATACTTCATTTCACAAGGTAAAATAACCGGCGATACCAGAAAGGGTGTGGCAAATATTTCGATTTTCTTAGGGTTTGTCTATTTTAGCAAGATAAGCTAACTGACTAAATTCAAATATCGTCTGGTGGTCCAGTTGGAAGTGATTGTTAATTTTGTATGAGAGGTACCAGTAGGGGTACATCTATTTTGCACATTTACATTTTTATTACTTCATTTTGGAAAATATTAATACTGGTATATTTTCACTGGTAAAAATCAGTCAAGTTTTACTCGAGTTATTGTGCTGACCAGCAAGCCAGCCAGACAGACGGACATAGCTCAATCATTTTAAAAAGTCCTGAAACAAATTTGGTCTTAAGATACTTGGGGTTTAACTCGTCTTCTTTAATGCGTTACACGTTTCCTCGTATCAAATGATATATACCCTCATCCCTAAGGGTGATGGTATAAAAATATGATTACTTCTATAGTAGCTTTATTGAGAGGAAGTTTGGAACTTACTGCTTGAGAGCTGGATGGAACTGGAAGAGAGATTTTAGGCTTTTTGTTTGTTTGTTAATTTAACTTCGGATTCGTTAAACTTATTCGACTATATTATCCACAATAATAAGGAAAATTTTTACAATTGTAATAAAACATATAAACATATTGTAACCAATTTGTTTTGCTATAATGTTCCGGTAGACTTTCAAAAGAACATGATTTTCAGGAAAAAACTGTGCCGACATTTGTTTCTACTGACATCCCACTTTAGAAAATGAGAAACCAGCGTATAAGAGGTTTTGAGGAATACAGGGACCACCAAGTGCGATCTGAAACTTACTTACTTAAACTTAATTTCCCTTTACACCCCATGAATGAGGTATTGGATAGCTTCTCGGGTTATTGTGAATTAACACGCTTTTTATTTTTAGATTCACAATTAACGGCACCTACTTGTTTATCGACGAATGCGAACGTCACTGTTTGTAAAGCTTTAACTAGACATGCCGATTGACTCGACACTTATACTGCAAAGTTTCTGACGTCAACATCGAGGGGGCCTGCAATGAAAGAAAAATTTATTTTTTAGATGACTGGAGCCAGGAGTTAAACCTGGGATCTGCCGCGTGGTAGTCGCGTGTTCTAACTATCATGCCACGGCCGGTCCCGCCATCTGAAACAGTTATTCGAAACATGAACGACTGTGTGACGACGCTATCAAAAATCTGGACGTCAACTTCAATAAGAATAATGTTTTGCTCTTTGTGACGGATGCAGCTTCATACATGGTAAAGGCTGCAAAAGCTGTAGTGGCATTTTATCCCTAAGAGACGCATGTGACAGGTATTGCTTTAGTCTCCATCGATTGTGTAAATACTTATTAAGAATTTATTGGAACTTTTTAAGCAAATGTTTAAAGGCCTTACAAACGTTAAGTTATAGGTTTTGGATGTAACATATAACTAAACGTTTGGAAACATAGCTTGAATCAGTTAATTACTATGCCAACAATTATCAAGGCATTTCAAAGGTGAATAAGAAGAAAATTTTTGTGACTTAAATTTTTAGAGCACATTTTTGTTGATTTAATATAATATGCTCCATATGATTTAAAGAGCATATTTTGCTATTTCTGGGACATATTTTATGAGCATAAAACGCGATTTTTAGTGCATTTGAATAAACTGTTAAAAATTAAACCTAGATTTTTAGCCGATGAGATTGTATCTCAATTTTTTCGCCGTTCAATAGTTAATCCTGGCTTACGATTGGCGATACGTTGTAATTATTTATAAGCAAGCATTTGGATTTCATCGGAATTAAGGACAAACCATTAGTAGCACCTCAACCGGACGAAGTTTTCTATTAGGTTTTACAAATATTGTATTGCAATAGGTGAATTAAAATTTATTTAATAACGACTATGATTATAAATTGTATGTTTCTATTTTTAAGAAACATTCGTATTTTCATGGATAAAACAAAGAATAAAAACCAAATACATAATATTCACATGGTAAACGAATTTAATATCATCTATGAAAGACTTAAATTTAATGTAAGATTGTTTCTTTATATATGTCGTACGAATACATTATAAATTACAATCTATCCTTTCTCTATTATAACGGAAACTTATTAGACTAATAACATTTTATTAAATTCAAACAAATCGATTTGATTAACCTGAATTGAGTTTTTAAGGTCTGCTGAATGTTAGTACTAGGGTGCAACGCTTACATATATTTTCATTCGATACCAATCTCACAACTAAAGAGTACATTTCAAACAATTCCATCTCTGTTACGAAAACTAAAACAATGATCGTGAAATTATGTCCGGAATGAGATTCAGTTGTGAGATGGCTTTGAGATTGTGCGGTTGTGAAATAAGTTCAAGTATATGATTCGGAATTTTACATAACAAAAGTTCAGAACGCCGCGACACATTGTACTATTGATAAAGAACCTCTGGTATTGCAACAAAAATTTAATTTGTTTGTGGTTAAACAATTATTATAATGCCCGCTGTATTAATAAAATATTGAAGTGATTTTCAGTAAAAACTATATCGAGAAGTTAAATCAGATTGTAATCTGTATATCGGTTTGATACTTTTTATTTTATGTAAACAAAAATTTCCGAAACTCTTTGTTTCGTATTGCGTTGCTGAAGATGAAGCTTTACACTGCAACGGGTGAGTTTGTGTGTGATCGATTGCGTTGAATAAATAAGTTTACTTTAATTAGTCACTACTGAACAAACAACAAATTTCCGAATATGTGTTTACTACGGCAATGGGTTTTTTTTGCTTCGATTCAGATAATTTCCGCTTTGAATAAACTATACAGATGTACATACATATATTTCTACGTGCTCGATTTATGGCAGGTCGCATGGCTGTCAATGTTTTTCAAGCTTATTATCAGCATCTTTATTTGCCTTGAATTGCTGCATAATGGATTACAATTTTTGGAATTTTTTGTCTTTTATAAATAAGGAAAATTTATTCTTATTTATGTTATCAATGTCTGAGGCGTCATTTTTTTGATGTATTTTTAAAGCAGATTCATGTTTAATATATTGCTACTTATGTTAACTAATATGTAGCTTCTTATGTTAAGTTTTCAAGCAGCAATTACTGTATTAGCGACTATGGTAATCAATATGTAGCATATCGTAGATTTATGGTATAAAGCACATATGGCGATATGGTTTGTGGTCAAAACTCGTCTCTTGACTTCCAGGTTGACACTATTATTTTTGTTTACGGCGGAGTCCAAGTAGACAAAATCATCTACCACTTTAAAGTTATAGTTGTCAGCGTTCACGCAGCTTCCCAAACGACTAGACTTCGATTGTCGAGCATTGAGCCACGGGAACTATGGCCATGCCGAAATTCTGGACCTAATCAATGTGACATGGGTTACACTTTACCAGAACCTGTCTTCGTTCCGGGTATTTTAAGCAACATCCCGGATAGGTCCTACTATTATGATAATGATAATGCCCTAAACTTTGGAGAGGATGGCATCCAAATTTTCACATACGGTTTGAAATTAAAAGAAAGAGCAGGCTGTGTAATCTTTACAGAGGAGTTGAATATGAATAGAATTTCTATCAGAATACCAGATCACTGTAGCATCCACTGTAGGTTCATGCCGAAATAGCGGCTATTAGAAAAGCCGTAGAGAAAAATCTGTATAGTGGGATATTGGGCGGCAATATTCATATTCTTACTGATAGTAATGCGGCTATCAGATCCCTGGAGAACGTGTACACCAGAATCGATAATGTCGGTCGTCTCTTGAGGGGATAGCGAGACATTCGAAGGTTACCCTCACATAGATTCCATGATATGGGGACATATAAGGTAACCAAATAGCCGATACATTGGCAAGGGCCGACACAACCGTGAACTAGGGAGAAGTTTACGATCTAATTGGTGTTCCTTCCACAAGGGGGAGCTTATTGCAGGGAAACTGAATCACATTGATAAGGAGAGATGGATGAGAGAACCCACTTGCACGGCGGCCAAACAAATTTGGCCTACAATGGATATACAAAGGACATGATTTATACTGAACCTGTCCACAGTCCACCTGAGAAACATCATAGCTGTAATACCAGGACACTGGCCGGTTGGCAAACACGCTAAGATGTTGAAATTACCATACAACGATTTTTGTAGAAGCTGCAAAGATGAGAAAGAAGAGGAGACCACGGAGCGTCTTCTATGTCACTGCCCTGCTTTTGGTGACCTGAGATATGAAAAGCTTGGTCATCGGACACTTCAGGACAATACCAGTCTATCAGTAGGCGATTTGCGGAACATCCATGCCTTCATTACAGCAACAAAATGGCTTGATAGTGACGTTGACCGAAAATAATAGAAGTATTTGGTGGGAAAATTTGTAAATGGTATCATAATGGGCCTCATACTAGGACCCATGTGAGCTGTGATGAACGTGGCTGATGACCTAACCTAACCTAACCTTGCTTGTTGAAACAAATAATTTAGTTTTGTCCTCTTTCATCACCAGACCCACTATTGCCGACAGCTTCTCAATGCTCGAAAAGGCCGCAGTAACATCCCGCAGCTTTGGCCAATGCTACCTATATCATCGGCATACGCGATCGTCATGTAATTTTTATTAAAGATGGTACCGCATGATCATCTCCATTTTGATGTTTAAGAAATCACAGACTAATGCCTCGCTTGGTAGAAAATGGCCCTGTCAGATTTTTGCCTATTTTCACCAGCTTCGCGGGTATACCAAACTCAGCCATAGAATCCAATAAGTAAAATCGTTTCGGACTCTTGAATGCAGCTTTGTAATCGATAAACACATAGTAGGTGTCGATCAGAGAATGACAATAAGTACTCGGCATTAATGTATACTTAAGTACATACCCATAAATTGTATACTTGTGTGGAACTATACCTAACACACAGAGAATGCTTACAAACTCTTATTTGCGTTGTAAAAGACATGTTTGCACACCATTTATAACGATCGTTACCTCTACCTACCCTTACTTTTGTTTCTCATACACAAGTATACACAAAATACACTCGACGCACACGAGGTCAGAAGCCGAAGCAGACTCAAATTAATTATGAAGTTTTTTTATCTACGATAATGATCATCATAGATCATCGTGTTTGATCGTCCTTACATTCGTCAATACTTCTAAGCACTACGAGTGACATGAGTACTCATGTGTACTCCTGTACATTCCCATACTCTGCGAAACAGAAATAGAAATTTGACATGTATAACTAGCACCCAACACAACAAATACTTGTAACAACATGTGCTGGGTTCTCGTGTACTTGGGTATACCAATGCGCAAGTGTGTGCGGGTATGGGCATGGTTTGATCGTTTACTCTTTACACATGTACATGTTTGGACATTAATACTTCAACAGTACTCTTATTATACATTTTGTCATTCTCTGGTGTCGATCTGCATTTATTGTTGCTTCTCCAGGATTTGTCGTAGTGTGAATATCTGGTCGGTCGTGGATTTACCAGGGCCAAAGCGACACTGATAAGGCAATTGGAAAAAGGCTGATCATGCGATAGTTTGTCTACACATTTGGATTGCCTTTATTAGGCACAGGACATAAAACACTCAGATTCCAAACATCGGGCAGGCATTTCTTTAGACAAATCGTGTTTAAAGGCTGCTGTGTGCATGTTGGCAGCTCATCGCCGCCGGCCTTAAAAAGCTCTGCCGGCAGTCCATCGGCTACAGCAGTTTAGTTGTTTTTAAACTGTGCTATTGCCGTGCAGATCTTTTTTTTTGGCTCGGAGGTGGACAATCTATTTCGATTGGAGTGATATAGTCACTTATGCTGCCTTCGGGAATGAGCAGAGTACGAAAGTGTTTCCACCATATTTGCAGCACACTCTGCGTGTCCATCGCTGTCCTTACAGATGGGAAATCCTGTTCCAAAACCTTTGCTTTTTACCTTTTGGTAGAAATATCGGGATTCACCTCTATTTCTGTATCTTTCGATATCATGGCGCTCTCTTTTCTTCCATAGACGCTTTTGACGCCTGAAGAGGCGTTTTATCTCACTCCTCTTCTCATATTGTTCCACCACCGCACTCGTTAACATAGAATGCATTTTAGCCTTTTACGCAGCATTTATTTCCTCCAACTTTACGCGACATTTCTCATCATACCAGGGATTTTCTGAGAATGGTTTTTAACTCAGTACTGTCGTAGCGACAGTGGTCATAGAATTGGCAACATGCTGCTACTGTTAGTAGGGAGTTAGTAGGGTTTGTTTGAAGTAATTGAGAGAGTTGATTGGCTATCTCGGTGGAGTGCAGCTTTGTGATGTTTAGTTATGAGTGTTATTAGCATTACTTAATCGCGTGCGTACCTTGGCTGGTACACTCACTTATAGAACTCTTGAGATATGCCTTCCATCGCTTACCACGTGATCTATCTGGTTTCTTATATGAGTTGTTGTTGTGTAGGCTGAATTTTCCGACTACTGAGCAGATAATCAATTTACCACATTATTGGAGGCATTCCGGTTGATGCATAATAATTAATTGATGGAAAAAACTAAAAATTTAAATATGAAACAATCATTCATTCACAAAATTCTTACTTAATTTGTTTGCATACTACAAACATGAAATATAATACAACAATATTGAGACACTATGATAAATAATTACGTCTTCTATTCTAATCAGTTTTTTCAGAGAACTCAGAATATTAAATTCACCCAGACAGCTGCCACAGTTATTTATTTGAGAAATTTAACTATATTACATTCTAACAAATATAATGAATATTTACCTATAAAAAGCATCTCAGCTTAGATTACGAACAAAAACTAGCATCAAACCAATAATAAACTACAAATCAAAAGCAAATAATTATATCTCGTTATTGACACAAGGAAAAGCTTCAAATGATTCATGATCTGATTTCTAGACATTAAATTAATTCAAATCAGCTTGTAAGTATTAATTATTGTAAAGTATTATTCATAAAAATATACTTAGTGCAAATAAGTCGAGGCTAAGCCAAGTGTTGTACCGTTAGAACACACAGTATGTAGTTAGGATGTCATTAACAATATTCTAAATATACTTCCAAATAGTATTTTATTGGTTTACTAAGTCATAAAGTTATGTCAATCATAAAAATGTGATATTAGTCCACATGAGCCTACAATACTAAATAAGAACATCAACATTATCTCACCTATATTGTATGGCTTGATTACAATGTATCTGCTGAAATTCCAGTACAGTCAAAATTGTATACATTGCTTTTGCAATTGTATGCAAAGTTTCATCCAGCTACAGATATAATTACATTTTGTTTACGACCCTGAGATATCTTTTAAAAACAAGGTTATTTGGTGTCACCAACGTAACCAAATGTTTTGCGTAATAAATTTATTTATTGATTCGACGAATTCATAAAATTAAAAACAATGTACAATACATTTCCTGACTTTCAACGTTTTATTCGGGAATTCCCGTTATATATTTAGTCAACATTGTTTTATGACACATATCACTGACAGTTTACTTAAGCAGTATACAATTGATGTTAAAAATACACAGAAAAAAAATTAACTTAAAAATACAAGCACTACCAGTAAATAAATGTGAGTAAGGTGAACAGACTTCTCCATAAATTGAGGGAGCTTAATTAAGCTTGTACAAAAGTTGTCAAAACGAAATTAGGAAATATGTAAATACGTACGATATTATATAAAAAAAGTCATACAGCTACGCAGAAATAAAAAAGTGTTAATTGTACAACATCACCGTCACCTTATTTTTAAAATTAGCAAGATTGAACAAAAATATATTAATGAAATTATAAACTTAGTCAATTTCCTGGAATTATTAAAATTGTCTTATAATCAGTTGTAGGATGTGTTACAAATTCCCCAATCATTACAATGTAATCAAACTGACAATATTCCTTTGTTAAAATAGATAAATTTTGTATATAGTAAATTTTCAATCCCGGCTAAAATCTGCAAATATATTGATCAAAATAAAGAAATTTAGTATAGCTGCGTTCCTCGAAAAAAAAACATAAATAGCTTAACTATATTTTAAACGATTTTTGCAAACATATTTGCGTTTTACTCGTGACGCCGTGTACTTTTGAATTATGTATTAAACATTATGGTGGCCTTATAAAAATGTGGCTACAAAGTTCTACAAACTTGTTACTGCCTTTAAATGCGTAAAGATACGAAAAATCGTTTTTTTACCCGTAACTCAAGATTTTGGGGGCCCCTACCAGAAATATAGCATCATTTCCCAGTTATATTTTTTTTGTCGCACTGTGTTATAGAATTATTGGGAGTTTTTTATGCTAAAATAGGAATAAAAGATGTTCTTGATCCATCGATCGGTAAATTCAGTCTATTTACTAACACGTCCGACAATGGGTTAAGGCTGGTTAGGTACGCAGCGGCAAGGAACTTGGTAGTGCGTAGAATCAGATTTCAGCATAAAAGTGTTCACAAGGCAACTTGACTATCTCCCAGTCAAAACAAGAAAAATCAAATTGATCATATGGTAATCGATGGAAGGCATGCATCTAGTGTGATGGACGTGCGCATGGTCTGCGGTGCTTACATTGGATTGGATAATTACCTGACTACATCTTAGGTACGCACATGATTGACCACTCGATGAACTAAGTCCAAGTGTAATATGTCCTGTGCTGAAATAAAGTGCGCTCTAACTATCGAGGGATCAGCCTTTTACCCACCGTCGAGTGTGCTATATGTATGACCAAAACCAGTGTTATCCAACCAGATCGAGCCTTATCAGTGTGGCGTTAGACCTGGTAATCCAACAACTTACCAGATATTCACACTGCGGCAATTCATAGAAAGCCCCCAGAGAAATATGTACCATCTTTTCGTCGACAATAAAAATTGCCTTCGACATCCCGATACTGCAGAATTAACTTGAAGCAATGACTGAGTTTGGTATGCTTGCGAAGCTGATAAGCCTTTGCGGAATGACGCTGACTGACACAAAATCTTCCATAAAGATTGGCAAGGACCTTACGAAGCTATTTTATACCAGACGTGGCCTAAGACAATGTGAGAGCCTATCGTGTGACATCTTTAACATAGGGATGGATATGATGTTAAGTAAAGCTACAGTAAACGCTGATAATATAGACATCATCAGCCGAAAACCGCAGGATGTTACTGCAGCCTTCTCAGGCAAACAAAAGAAATAAGCTAAAATGTGTCTAATGGAATTAAGAATCTACTCATATGGTTTTATCTTCCTCGGTTTCGCCATCAATAAAACAAATAGCGTAATCGTTAATATTTGGATAAGAATCATGCTTGCAATCGATGCTATTTCGGACTTAGCAAGCGATTTAATGATAGAGTCCTCTCTCGACGAACAAAAATACAGCTATAACAGGTACTAGGTACAAGGCTTTTTGAAAATTCGGACGTGGCATTGCCCCATACAGCTTGAATTTTGAAATGGCTATATTTCATAATCCATGACATAATCCATTGCAATGAAATTTTCTGTGTGTCGTACTGTCCTCTATCGGTAAGGCCTCTATCAGAGGCTACATGAAAAAATAGTTAGACAATTGGGCGTGGCATCGCCTACACAAACCGAAATTTCAATCTGTCATATCTTACGAGTCATTAGAGGTATGAAGACGAGATTTGCTACATATGTTACTGGTAGAATCGCGAAAATAGGGGTGAATATTTATATATCACTGAGACCATGAGAATAAAATTATAAACCCGAAAATTTAAATGGGCATGCTTCCTATAGAACTAGAGAGGTTTTTTTTTTTGAAATTTGTGCTTTTAGGGTTAATAAATACCAAAAAAGGGATCAAACTGGTATGGCCGAGACCAAACAGCTAAAGGAACAATACCGAAAATTGGCGTTAACAATTAATAGTTGTCCGTTACGAAAGGATTTTTTCGAATTTCCTGCTTTTAAATGGATAAAACTGTTGCTACTGAAAAAAATTTGAAAGATGCAAAAAGTGATTTTTCAAAATTCGACTATTTAGCGCTAAAAAAGACCCAAAAAGCGATAAAATTGGTACTATCAGTACTGGAGTTATCAAAATTAATTTATCAACAAAAAGGCCGAAATAGAGATAAAACCAGTACAATCACCCAAACTAAACCGTTCAAAGTAGAATCGCGAAAATAAGGCTAAATATCTGTTTTGTGGAATTAAGGTTTTTCGATATTCCAACTAGTGGGCGTGATTTTTGAATATCTAAATTGGGAGCGAAAGAGATAGTCGTGTCACTAATTTAGACTAACAAACTTTCAGGTCAAACGAATGGTTCTGGAAAACAATTGTAAACTTAATATATGTCTTGCAAAAACTGAGATTTGATATGCAAGGTCACACATTCATTCTTAAATATTTAATTAATGGTTATATTTAAAGTAAAAAAATAGAAATATCTCACAAGTTTTTCTTTTCATTTTAAGGTTTTATATATTGAAATAGCGGACAGATAAAAAAAGTCATCGAATTCGTCACGTGTAATTTTTTTTTGGAAAAAAGCCGTCACAGTTTGCAAATATGTTTATAGCTTTGTTACAAAATCATTATTTTCATTTTGCAAATTTTTTTATTATTTTTTTCAGTGTATTTTCAATGCTTGAAATTAATAATGAATAATAATTATATAATCTAGAACAAACCGCAAACTAGCTTAATCAAATTCATACTAGAACTGGTTTAAAAAAAATGTAAATAAAAATGCAATGAACTGCTATAAAAACAAATTCAAATCAAAAGCAGCTACTTACTTTCAAAACGTGACTTTTAATTATTATTAAAAAATCACATTTCAATTTGCTTCCCATCAATGAGATTTTGTGTAGGCTTTACTGAAAAGCATCTTACTACATTTAAACGACTTTTTAATAAGCTTTTACTAGATACATCAAATTTTGAAATGTTCATCGAAAGGGCAATTATGAACCGTTTGAAAATATACTTACCATAAAAAAACTTGGTTTCAAAAACTCATGATATCTGCTACAATGTTCCTTCATGAACCCGAGAAAAATATGAAAATAACTCTGTAACGTCCACCGTTTACCGAAAAGTCGTTTGCAGCCTCATTTTCGAAAAAAAAATACAAAAATACGGCTCGCTTTGGCATTGGCTGCAGTTACACCCTGTATGCAGAATCCGTCTCTCTCGTGTCAATGCGACATTTATCATCGTACCAGGCATCTTCTTGAGACGGCTTTGACTACCCAAATACGTTTCTCGCAGTCCGTTCTATGGAGTCGGCTATAAATTGCCACTGCGAAATAATATTATCAGGGGTGCATGGAGCATTCCGTAGCAACTAAGTCAGGTGGTTGGAGTAGGCGGCCACTACCTCTGTGGTCCGCAGTTTACCGATGTCCTGCTTTCGCTGTGCCTGTACGTTTTTCGCCTTGCTAAGTCTTGTGCGTACTTTTACTGCGGTAAGGTAGAGATAAGAGTTAATTTTCGCACTCCTGATCACTCGTACGTCTAGAACACTTGATGCGTGCCTTCCATCGACTACCACGTGATCTATCTGATTCCTCGTCAATTGATCTGGAGATAAACATGTTGCCTTATGAATATTTTTATGGTCAAATCTAGTGCTGCTTACTACCATCTATTGTTTGCCTATCTATTGTATAACCAGTACAGAAATTTCAGTCAAGTTAACTGACTGATAAATACCATCACCCAATATAAGATATTGTTGAAATCTTGAGTTATTGAAATTAATAGATTTTTAATTAAAATAAAATTACTAATGTATAATTTTTCCCCTGCTTGTGGTGCATAATCGTCCAAAACTTTTCTTATTTGTGTAGGAGGTTTAGGTGCCGGTTTGGAATTTATGTGAGAAATATTAATTTTTCAAAAAAAGGTAATTTTGATAGGGAGTACCAAAAGGGGTGAACCGATACAGTCCTTATTTATTCCTGACTCAAATTTTCATACGTACAACTTACAAAAAATTTGACTGAATTCAGTGTACTTACAAAAAAAGATATGTATGTAAGATTATGGGGGTGAGTTCGGTCCTTTGTAAGGGAGGTACCAGAAGGGGTGTGTCAAATAGTCAGGTTTTTTGAGGTTTCGCCTCCTATCACAATACAAATTAACAGACTAATTTTCATTACCCCTCAAATGTCCGTTTGGAAGTTATGGGAGATATATTAATTTTCCAAAAATAGGTCTGTTTGTATGGGAGGTACCAGAAGGGGTGACCCGATATAGTCCATATTCACTCCTGATTCATATTTTTATAAGCGTACAAATTACGCATAATTTGACTAAATTCAGTGTACTTACAAAAAAGGTATGTTTGTAAGACTATGGGGGTGAGTTCGGTCATTTGTATGGGAGGTACCAGAAGGGGTGTGTCACATAGTTAGGTTTTCTGGGGTTTTGTCTCCTATAATAACATAAATTAATCGTTTTCAGTTTTCAAGGAGTGGGGCTATTTTGCCCATTTACAATCCCATAAGTTCGTTTTGAAAAATATTAATACTGGCAAATTTTCATACCGATCCGTTAAGGTTTACTCGAGTTATCCTGCTGACCAGCCATCCTTCCAGCCGGCCAGACAGACGGACATAGCTCAATCGTCTTAAAAAGTCCTGAAACGAATTAGGTCTTAAGATACTTGGGGTCTAACTCGTCTTCATCAATGCGTTACACTTCTTTTCGTATAAAATGATATATACCATCATCCCTAAGGGTGATGGTATAAAAAAAGTGTTATATGCTTACTGAACCGAATTCAACTACCTCTGTGACTATAAAATATATTTTTTCCGAAGTCAGTCAATTGCATCCGTTTCGTTTGGTGCGAAATAAATTGTGTTCTTATTTCCATTTCAAATCATTATTTCAAAAAGTTATCTTCATTTTTTTCAGTTCAAGTAACCATATGCTGTATTTTTCTGCAAATGTTAACCGTGGCAACAGCACAACTCTCAGCGCCGCCAGTGCTAACATCTTCTGTATCATCAAACTTCCCCATCCGAACAAACATCGATCGCAATGCCTTACTGGAAAGTCAGCAGCAGATATCAGATGAGGCTGGAAAGTTTGCTTTGGAATTTCTAAAACAAATGTCTGATGCCCATGTTGCATCCCCTACGAGTAGTTATATGGTATCTCCATTCGCACTATGGTCTCTGCTACTACTTTTAGCCGAAGGTGCTGATGGGAATACCCAGCAGGAGTTACGAAGAACTTTACATTTGAATAGCGATCCTCAGGCAATGCGTATGGCTTACAAACAAATTGCCCAGCTATTGGCGTAAGTATTACGCTGCCCTGTTTGTTATTTGTTCACTTACAAGTATTAATGCTGTTTTATTCTACACAGAGTAAACACTACTACCATAGAGGTTGCCTCATTTCAAGCACTCTTTACGGATATCAATAAACCTGTTAATCGAGATTACGAGAATCTTGTTAATCGAGTGTATGCATCGGCTGTAATACCAGTAAATTTCAGTGACATTAATAATACATATACACAAATCAACGCAGACATTAACAGAGCCACACGGGGCCTTCTGCCACACAGCGTGACTCCGCAAGATTTAAAGGATGCAGCACTTTTAATGATGTCGGCACTGTACTTCAAGGGAAAATGGAAGGTGAGTTTATGCACATTTTGCATAGTTGACAATTAACAATTTTATTGTTTGCAAACATATTTTAGTATCCCTTTAAACCAACGTATACCAAACCTGCACCATTCTACAATGAAAATGGTCAAGTTATGGGCAATGTCCCAATGATGACGCAAACGGGTCCTTTCAACTACATTAACATGAAATCATTGGATAGTTTTGTTTTGGAGCTGCCCTATGGCAAGGAAGATCGTTTGTCCATGTTAATTATACTACCTAGAAAATGTGAGTATGAACTAGAACATTTGCGGTACATCATCTGCAATGACAGTGATTACGATGATTTGTATACAACAATAATTATAACTAGCTGACAGTACCTGCACAGTCGCGTACAAAATTAATGTCAATAAATTGTTTAGAATTTAGCTACACTTAAAGAAATTAAATTTATTCTGTACTACTTTCCTAAAGTCTTTTGGTTCATCGCTAGGTTTTGATAGGAGTAGTAATATTCAACGATCGATATAATTTGTCGATAGCGGTACCAATAAATTATTATAAATTTCAGTCAGATAAACTGACTGGTAAAAACCATCACCCAATTTAAGATATTGTTTTGGTCTTGAGTTATTGAAATTAATAGATTTTTAACTAAAATAAAATTCCTTATGTATTATTTTTTGTCTGCTCGTGGAGCAAAAATGCAAAACCGTAAAAATTTTACTTGTTTGTATAGGAGGTACAATTAGGGGCAGAAGGTGCAATATCTGTTATTTATATGGGAGGTACCAGAAGGGGTGTGACAAATAGTTTGGTTTTATGAGGTTATTCTTCCTATTACAAGATAAATTAACTGACCAAATCAGATTGGCCCCCGGCAGCCGGTTTGAAAGTTATGGAAGAAATATTAATTTTCCAAAAAAGGGTAATTTTGTATGGGAGGTACCAGAAGAGGTGAACTGACATAGTCCATATTCATACCTGGTTCAAATTTTTATAACAGTACTACTGACGCAAAATTTGACTGCATTCAGTGCACTTTCAAAAAAGATATGTATTTAAGACTTGGGGGTGGGTATGGTCATTTGTATGGGAGCTACCAGAAGCGGTGTGTCAAATAGGTTTTCTGAGGTTTTGTCTTCTATCAGAATATAATTTACCCGACCAATTTTTATTATTCCCCAAGTGCCCGTGCGGAAGTTATGGGAGAAATATAAATTATCCAAAAATAGGTTAATTTTTTATGAAAGGTACCAGAAGGGGTGCGACTATTCTGCCCATTTACAATTCTATTGGTTCGTTTTATACTGGTAAATTTCCATACCGATCCGTTAAGGTTTACTTGAGCCACCAGCCATCCATCCAGCCAGCAGACAGACGGACATAGCTCAATCGTCTTAAAAAGTCCTGAAACGAATTTGGTCTTAAGATACTTGGGGTCTAACTTGTATCCTTTAATGCGCTACACTTTTATACCCTCACCCTACGGGTAGGAGGGTATATATGATTTGATACGAGCCAAAAGTGTAACACCTAGAAGGAGTCACTTAAGACCCTAAGTTTCTTTAAACCAAATTCGATTCATGACTTTTGAAGTCGTTCGAGCCATGTCCGTTTGGCTGTCCGGCTGGTGCGCACGATAACTTCCGAAAGACGCAACCAAAGTCGCAAACTGCTTAAGGTATTGCAAATGGGCTACATGGCCCGCCCCTTTTTGTACCTCCCGTACAAATACATCATTCCGCCCACTGCTGACTTAGCTGGCACTTTTTCGTAATATATTGTGATTATATTCCGCACGTAATAAAGTGTTATATGCGCTTCAACATTCAGCGTTTCTTCGTCATACACAAGTTTTGTAAGGTTCTCAGTCACCTTGCCGGAGTTTTTGTCGATCTCTTCTGCGCCGTATGTCGAGTTCATTGTCGAAGGCTGAACAAGCTGTAGCATTTTCATCCATGTGTACAACATGAACCAGCCGGTACAATTCATGACTCATACTACGTCGATACTACTTGTTAACAATGACGGGCCCATACATTTTACTTGTATTTTCCTCTCGAACATTGCCAGAACGGATTTATCCGCTTGTGTCGTAATCCAGGATCCTGAACCACTCATCAGCACATGTAGAATCAGTATCTGGTTTATTCGTTCATCGAGAGAGGGTTCTGCCAGTAAATCGCTTGCTTAATTCGTAGTGACAAATATTAGCAAGCAGGATTCTTCTCAGAATTTCGAGGCTAACGCTATTAGTTTTATTGATGGCAAATCCTAGGTTATAAAAATCACCTACCAATCTGAAATTACAGTTTTCAACGTTCAAACGAGTAGATTTGTTGTTCGTTGAATCTAATAACTTCGTTTTGTCCTCATTTACCGTCAGACCCAGTTTCGCAGATTTCTTCTGTATACCTGAGAAGGCTGCAGTGACATCCAGCAGTTATCGACCGATGTAGCTCTCCTCGTTATTAAATTCATCACTATGTTAAAGAGATCGGACGATAGGCCTTTGCCTTGTTTTGGGTCTCGTCTATCATAGAATAGCTTCGTAAGGACCTTCCTAATCTTCACTGAAGACTTCGTGTCAGTCAGTGTCGTACCGCAAAAGCGTATCAGCTTCTCTGATATATCAAAGCCATGGCTTCTAGTAATTTCTGTCATATCGTACTGTCGAAGGCAGCTTTATAGTCGTCGAAAAGATACTTTTCTTGGGTCTTTTTCAGGATTTGCTGAAGTGGGAATATGTAGGTAGTTGTTGATTTACTAGGTCTAAAGCCACACTGATAAGGCCCCAACAGGTGAGATAACACTGGATTAAGTTTTTCACACACTACAGGATCTTACATGATATATGTATAAGGTTGATCCCGCAGTAATTGGAGCACACTCTTGGATTAACCTTTTTCAGCACAGGACATAATACGCTTCAATTCCAACCATCGGGCATGCTCGTAATTAGCTCATCGCCACCGGACTTGAAAAACACTGCCGGAAGTAATTGGTTACATGCGTTTTTCGCTCTGCTCAATCATGCACGCACCTTGGCTGCAACCAGCTATTGATCCCAGCGAGTGTTAGTACCACGGATCACGCGCATGTCCATGACACTAGATGCATGCCTTCCATCAATTACCACATGATCAATTTGAATTTTCTTGTTTTGATCGGCGTATAGACAAGTTGCCTTGCGTATATCTTCATGTCTAAATCAAGTTACACTCACTACCATGTTCCCTCTCGCCGCGAAAATAAACAGCCTAATCTTGTTGTGGGACATGTCGGTATACAGGCTGAATTTATCGATCGATGGTCCTAGAATACATTTCCTTCCTATTTTTGCATTAAAATCTCCTACGATTGTATGAATATCGTGATCAGTGCAACGGCTGCCATTAGACGATCGTAGAATACATCTTAATCTCACTTCATTATCTTTCGTCAGGGCATGTGCAGAAATCAGCGTGATGTAGAAGTATTTCGCCTTGATGTGGGTTGTGGATATTAAATCACTAACAGGATTGATACGCAAGGCAATATCTGAGTCTATGGCCAGTTACAAGTCCACATCTGTGCTTTTCCCATGATACTGTTATAGATGCCGTATATTTTACGTCGCGATCATCCTTTCCTGAATATCCCATATCCTGGATGGCGGTGATGTTCGCCTTGTATATTTTGAGTACATTTGTCGGTCGGATAGTGGCACCTTTCCTATAGAGAGTTCGGACATTCTAGGTGCTTATACCTTAATCGTGGTCTTTATTACGTTTGCGGGTGGTTGTCAACATTTGGGGGTTCAGTTTGTTACTTTTTCTTTTGCGAGTTTTCATTGCCAGTATAGAACATGAAGGCGGGAGCCCAATCATGATAAAAATATCTCGAAACAACGTTGCCCAGGTGGCAGCACGTGATGTTTGTAAGTCAGCTTGGGATGCAAGTTTTACTTTACATCCCCAACTGCAGCATTTCGGAGCATAGCTCTGTAAAAAAGTTGTCGGCAAGAAATCCTGGTATCCGCAAGACCCTTAACCAACCACGGAGGTAACATAGTAACATTGTTACTTACATCGCTAAAATACTTAGAACCTGCTACAGATGGCAATATTTTCAGTACTCATTATCTGTTATCATTGGACACAAGAATCCTTATCATAACAAATTTTTCTTTGCAGCTGTCAGCCTCAACAAGGTAGTCGGAAATTTGCGCAATATAGGCATAAAGCCAATTCTCCGTGAACTGAAAGAATCTGCCGCTTTGTACGAGGACGACGATATGTTAGACGCTGTCGAGGTATCCCTACCCAGATTCACGACCACTTCACATTTTAGTCTGAGACCCATATTATCGAACGTAAGTAAACACAGTTAATACATTTGAACAGTACCCGTTAACCTACTTCATTTGATTATTTCTCTTCAGATGGGTATCTATGACGTATTCGAGCCCAGCTTAGCTAACTTGGAAAAAATGGCTAAAAATATATATGTTGGCAGCATATTCCAATCAACTCGTATTATCGTCAATGAAGAGGGTACTGAGGCGGCTGCCGTAACAACCGCAGTTCTTGTTAATAAGGCTTCGCCAACAAAATTCTACCTTGAACGTCCGTTTGCTTATTTGATTGTGGAAAAAATTTCTGGCCTCTTGCTATTTGCTGGCGAAGTGAGATCAGATAAATTTACTTAAATGTTAGCTGTCGGGATGAAGTTTCGAATTTAACTAAATAGTATCATGTACATAAACACACATACATATGATATGCTCAGAGTTTTAAGGAAATAAATTTAATAATTTTTTTTTAACTTGTGGTATTGAACAAAATTAAAATGAAATGAAGGAGGCATTGAAAATTGTTTGCAAGATATAAGGATACAATAACCAGTTCAGAAATTTCAGTCAGATAAACTGACTGACAAATACCATCACCCACTATAAGATATTGTTTAAGTCTTGAGTTATTAAAATTAACCGATTTGTAATTAAAACCTGTTAGAAAGTTTCAGTCGGGCAACCCGACTTACATATACCCTTACCCTCAGTAAAACGAATAATTTTCTATTATATTGATATTATTACTTGATTTCAAAAGTGGGCGGACTGGTACATTTGTATGGGAGGTACCAGAAGGGGTGTGTCTAGGCTTCCAGATTTATTCTCCATAACTTTGTCCTATTATAACATAAAAAATTCAGAATTTGCGCACGATCGTGTCGAGGGTATTGATATTATTACCCTATTTCTAAAGTAGGCGTAGTGGTACATTTGTATGGGAGGTACCAGAAGGGGCGTGTCTAGACTAGGGATGTAACGAATGTGCTTTAGCGAATGCGAAAGCGAATATTTTAATATTTTTTTTGCGAAAGCGAATACTTACTTCTGGTTTTTGCGAATGCGAATATTCCAAAATTGTTAAGCGAATGTCAAAAAATGGTTTACGTAAACGAATAATTTAGTTTCATTCCTACTGTCTGCCTTTTCAAATAAAAATATGTCTTCCAGTTAAGTAATTAAACATAAAATATTTATTTCAAAGTAAAACAAAAACAGAAATATATATAATTCTTAGAAATTTAGTCTTAAAGATAACTAAACCATAATTGTATTTACTTTCGAAAACGTTGATGTATTCAGTATTCAAAGTTTAGTAGAGCCGAGTTGTACTTAACAAAAAGAAGCTATGCTGCTTTTTCGTTATGCAATCTAGTTCTTAGTGGATCATAGTTAAGTCCAGCTCTACTAAACAAGTGTTCGCTGGGGACACTTCCCGGAGGCGTAGCTAAAAACTGGCGTGCCAAAGGTACTAACTTTTGGTATTTCGAGCTGTTTCGTTTCCACCACAATACATGATCTTCTGAAATATGATTTTTTTTTCTTTATTGTATTCAGCTAACAATTTTTTTTTCATGAGAGACTGAAAACGTAACCACTTGCATGTCGGCCTCAGTCTCATTATTACTTGTATTAAAGAAATTTTTTTGCGAATGCGAAAGCGAATATTGAAATATATATTTATACGAATGCGAAAGCGAATGTACAAAATGATGCGAATAATTCGCATTCGCATATGCGAATGCTAACGTTCGTTACATCCCTAGTCTAGACTTCCAGACTTTTTCTCCAAAACTTTATCCTGCTTGAACTTTACCAAATACAGAATTTGTGCATAAAAACACGCACCTGATGGCAAATAAAACCAGGGTGAGTAACATTACCACCATATTTGGTATAAAGTCTTCTAATTAGGCTATCTAGCTTTTGCGCTTGAGGGGAAATGAGTAGATACGGTTAGATAGCGTGTAAACCATACTTAATATAAGGTTTTTGTACTCCGGAATTTTACGAAGTGTCAATATCGTTCTTATATTTGTATTAAAATGTAGCTTTCTTTACCGTGACTTCTAAATTTTTTTAGTGATATGTAAGTAAAATATGTTGTACCTACACATGTTCATAAAAGTCAAAAAAGTCTTGCAGTATTTTTATTGAATTTTCAATTGTTCATAAAATTGGTTATAATAATGAGATTTAAGTCAAATATGCGCCGTTTTGTTCGATGACGAGTTCCCAACGAGATGCCAACTTCATAATGCCCATCTTATAGAAGCTCGCTTCCCTATTGTCAAAAAACTCGGAGAGCCAATTTTCACAGGACTCTCTTGTGGCCAACTTCCGACTACCAAGCTCGTTCGCCATGGACAGAAATAGGTGGTAATCACTTGGTGCGAGATCCGGACTATACGGTGGATGCAAAATAACCTCCCATCCGAGCTCCCGGAGCTTCTTGCGCGTCACCAAAGATGTGTTGTCCTGATGGAAGACAATACGGCCTCTGTTGATCAAAGATGGCCTCTTCTGCATGAGTGCTGCATTCAAGCGGTCCAGTTGTTGGCAGTACAGGTCCGAATTGAGCGTTTGGCCATAGGGGAGCAGCTCATAGTGGATGATTCCCTGCCAATCCCACCAAACACACAGAAGAACCTTCCTGGCCGTCAATCCAGGCTTGGCCACCGTCTGGGCAGCTTCACCGCTTTTCGACCACGACCGTTTGCGCTTCACGGTGTCGTAAGTGACCCACTTTTCATTGCCAGTCACCATCCGCTTCAAAAACGGGTCGATTTTGTTGCGATTCAGAAGCGATTCGCATGCATCCATCGAGCTTCTTGTTGAATCCAAGCTTCTTCAAATGGTTTATAACGGTTTGATGACTCATGCCCAGCTCTTGGCCGATGCTATGGCTGCTACTATGCCGGTCTCTTTCGATCAATTCAGCGATTTTATCGCAATTTTCGACGACAGGCCTTCCGGACCGTGGCGCATCTTCGATCACCTCTGCACCAGAACTAAAACGTTGAAACCATCGTTGTGCGGTGGAAATGGAAACTGTATCGGGTCCATAAATAACTTCTTCTTCTTCTTCTTCTTTACTGGCAGCAACAACAGAAATTCATCCATCAGTAGCCGCACGTAGAAAACCATTCCAAGCGCTTCGGTCTTTTGCGCTCCGTAGATAGTTCGTCATACCAAGCTTACTTAACATTTCCGTCACCTGGTCTATCCATCGGAGTTTTGGTCGCCCCCTCCTGCGCCGCCCATCGAGTTTATTGCCGAAGACTTTTCGAGCCGGAGCGTTATCGTCCATTCGTACAACGTGTCCAAGCCAGCGCATTCGGTCTATTTGAACGCGCTTGACCACGTCGATGTCGTTGTACAGCTCATACAGCTTATGATTCATTCGACGACGGTACTCGCCGTTCACGATGATGGGTCCAAATATTTTGCGAAGTATTTTTCTCTCGAAGACTCCCAGAATAGATTGATCCGCTTGTGTCATTACCCACGATTCTGCGCTGTAGAGCAAGACAGGTAGGATCAGAGTCTGGTAGAGCTGGATCTTTGTTTTTCGAAAGAGCGCTTTGTAGATTTAACGACAAAGCGCTCTCCATAAACAACTGCACAAATTTTATTGGCAGCATGAGATGCATTTTTGCCTTTATCGTAGTAGTACTGTAAAATATGCCGTATTTTCTCTTTATTTTGCTCCATTTTTGCGACGCTATAACTCACGAACGACTAAAATCAAACACGTGTTAGCGCGTGAAAAGAGCTTTCCAAAAAGCTCTAGCGTGAATCGATGCGACGAATACAACTAGAACTACGCGCGGAAATACCGCAAGACTTTTTTGACAACCTTATATTAGCAATAGTCGTCATATTATGGATCGCGACCAAGTATACGAGTATATAACACAAACATTAAGTCAGACAAACAAAAACTTTATTATAAATCAATAGGAAATCCTCATTATAGATCTCAATAGATTTTGTTAAAATATTAACTGCTTCCTCATACCTACTTAGATAGTTGCTATCGCCAGTGTCACCACAATTGCATTGTACGGATTAAGGTATATGCTGCAGTGAACATCATACAGCACCACCTGACTCTTACGAGTATTTAGTTTTATATCCATTGCAAGAAATAAATGATGCTAGCCTGGTGATTCTTGGATTTTATATTCAGTTGAACGTAAAACCGTGAGTTCTAGTGATTATGCTCTATGTGTAGTTTGCAGTTCATTCAACATCTGTGTGATGACATAAAAGTGGAATTGCCACTGGAAAAGGGACGCGGAGCACAAAAAAAATTTAAATTTATTTTATGGATTACGTGCATTGCTGAGTTGATATCTTGAACCAACGGTTTATACCTATATCTGGGAGTACACTCATTCGTTACTACTGGTGAACGGTTGGCAGCATAGTGACTGGAGTTCGTGTTTAATTAATTCACTAAATTATTTACATGTACAGATTTTAATATTACAATGTAGCCTAATAGCAGATATATTGATGCATTTCACAAAGAATTTGCATTTCTTTTTATATTTTCTAATAATACAAGAAATTCCAAATATAAACAGTAAATTACACCAGTTTACAAATCTTTATTTTTTGTCAGCTGCAAAGTTGTAAATATTTTTTTATAGATTTCGGCCTCCTAAACACGAATATGGGGTTTAAAATTGTTTCCTCCGATTAGTTTTCAAGCTATGAATTTTTGAATTATTTTGCAAATTTTTTTGAGATGCATCAGCTTATTGGAAAATAATTAGTAAACGCGTCCAACGATTTGAACAAGAGTGGTCTCCAGTAAAAGGTCATGTGCTCCCCTAAAACCTTTCTATACAAGCTTTTAACATCGGTTGGGTAGTTTTGATGGTAGGAGCATTTAAAGTTTAAACTGACCAAGTTTAAATATCCTCCATTTGTCCGTTTGGAAGTTATGGGAGAAATATTAATTTGCCAAAAATGGCTCATTTTGTATGGGAGGTACCAGAAGGGGTCAACCGATATAGTCCATTTTCATTCTCTGGACAAATTTTCGCATGAGCTCATCTTACGCAATATTTTATGGCATTCAGTATTCTTACAAAAAAGATTTTATGTAAAACTATGGGGGTTAATTCGGTCATTTGTGTGGGAGGTACCATAAGGGGTGTGGCAAAGGTTTTGGTTTTCTGAGGGTTTATCTGTTATTGCAAGTGGATTAAGTTTAAATATCCTCCAGATGTCCGCTTGGAAGTTATGGAAAAAATATTTATTTTCCAAAAATGGGTCATTTTGTATGGGAGGTACCAGAAGGGGTGGGGTAATTCAGCCCATTTGCAATTCCATTACTAAGTTGTGGAAAATATTAATTCTGAAACATTTTCATAAGGATATGTTTAGGTTTACTCGAGTTATCCTGCCTATTCCAAAGAGTGACGGTAAAATTACAAACTTTGAAGCTCGGTAGCGACCCCTAAACCTTTAAGAAAAAAATCAAAAAAATTCACAAAGGGTTTTTTTGTACGTCTTAATAAAATTTTTAGTTGGCCCATGAAAAAAATCGAAAACATTTTTTTTTGTCAAATAAGAATCAACCTAATGCATATACATATGCACAGGCATATGACAGCATTAGTTAAGCTAAATTGTTATTTTTTTGCAATAAACAAAAACTCGCGTCGTCGTAACGACGAAGCTCACCTTTTGTGTGACTTTTTGCACTTACAAAAAAGTCACAAATCAAAAAATATTTTGATTTTTTTATTTATAATATTTTAAATGTCTGAATTATTAGATAATTTCATTGAAAATTGTGTAAATGCTTCTTTAGACTCCAATTGCGATTCAAAGACCGAAGAGAGAATTGTCGAAACTATGGAGGAAGATGAATTTTTGTATTTTTGCATGGAGAACGAAGATGGTGCCGATTCGGGTGGTGGAAATAATCGTGTGCAAGTAAATTTGCTCAAAAATTACTAAAATGTATAAAAAACCAGTAAGAAAGTTTCAGTCGGGCGACCCGACTTACATATACCATCACCCTCAGTAAAATAAAAAAAATTGCTATTATATTGATATTATTACTCGATTTCTAAAGTGGGTGGAGTGTTAAATTTGAATGGGAGGTACTAGAAGGGGCGTGTCTAGACTTCTAGGTTTATCCTCCAAAACTTTATCCTGTTATAGCTTTACTAAATACAGAGTTTGGGCACGATAGCGTTGGATGTATTGATATTATTACTCCATCTCTGAAGTGGGCGGAAAGGTACATTTGTATGGGAGGTCCCATAAGGGGCGCCGCTAGACTTCCAATTTTTTCTCCAAAACTTTATCCTGTTATAACTTAATAAAATACAGAATTGGGGCACGATCGTGTCGAGAATATTGATATTATTACTCCATCTCTAAAGTGGGCGGCGTGGTACATTTGTATGGGAGGTACCAGAAGGGGCGTGTCTAGACCTCCAGATCTTCTCTCCAAAACTTTATCCTGTTATAGCTTTACTAAATACAGAATTTGGGCACGATCGTGTCAAGAGTATTGATATTATTATTCCATCTCTAAAGTGGGCGGAAAGGTACATTTGTATGGGAGGTACCAGAATGGGCGTGTCTAGACTTCCAGATTTTTTCTCCAAAACTTTATCCTGCTTGAACTTTACTAAATACAGAATTTGGTCACTATCGCGGTAGTTCTAATAATAATATTAATCGATTTCTAAAGTGGGAGGTACCAGATGTGTGTGGGAGGTACCAGATGGGGCGTGAATAGACTTCCAATTTTTTTCTCTAAAACTTTATCTTGTTATAGCTTTACTCAAAATAGAATTTGGGTACGATCGCGTTTAATTTATTGATATTATTTCTCCATCTCTATAGTGGGCGGAAAGGTAGATTTGTATGGGAGGTACCAGAAGGGGCGTGGCTAGGCTTTCAAATTTTTTTCCAAAACTTTATCCTGTTATAGCTTTACTAAATACAGAATTTGGGGACGATCCCCTAGGGTGTATTGATATTATTACTCGATTTCTAAAGTGGGCGGAATGATGTATTTGTATGGGAGGTACCAGAAGGGGCGGGGCCATGTAGCCCATTTGCAATACCGTAAGTAGTTTTGAGAAAATAATAACTCGTGCAAAATTTCAAAACATTTGGTTGCGTCTTTCGAAAGTTATCGTGCGAACCAGCCGGACAGCCACCCGACAGACAGACAGACAGACAGACGGACATGGCTCAAACGACTTAAAAAGTCATGAATCGAATTTGGTTCAAAGAAACCTAGGGTCTAAAGTGACTCCTTCTATGTGTTACACTTTTGGGTCGTATCAAATGATATATACCTTCATCCCTACGGGTGATGGTATAAACATTTCGTGGGAAACAATTAAAATTTTGTTCGGCTAAAAATAAAATGATTAAAGGCGTGGAATAACTGAATTTTTTTTCAGTTGTTCGTAATTGTCAGGAGAAGGTTTATGTAAAAGAAAATTTTGGGAAAATCCTCTGGAAAAGCCGGAAAATTGAAAAAAACATAAAATTGCTTTTTTGTATAGAATTTTGTGTGCAATTGTTACGAATGACTTTTCGAATGTAAAAATAAATTTGTTTTTTGGAAAATTCGGAAAATTCCGGAAAAATTCGAAAAAATTTTGTTTTTTGTTTTATGATTTAATAGTTTTGGACGATGTTACTGCAAAAAATTTCGGATAATTATTCCGAATAAAAAAATAGACAAATTCTCGGTGGAAAACTCGGAAAATTTCGAAAAATTTGAATTTGCGTTCATGCATTGCATCGCTTTGACTTAAATCACATTAAGTTTTTGTAGCTTTTCGAGTGGAAAAATAGAACATTTTGGTTGGAAAATTATGAAAAAATGCCACATATTTTATTTTTTTTCGAAATTTTTTATTTTTATATTGTTATTGTTATATAATTATTCAGAAATGACTTTTCATATGGAAAAATAGAAAAATTCTTAGTGGAAAACTTGGAAAATTCCAGAAAAAATCTAAAGATTAGGATGTTTTTGACGAAATCTTCTATTGTTGCGCTTGATTTGATGATTTCAGATGACATAACTTTAACTTAATTTCCCTTTGCACCCCATGAATGAGGTATGGGATAGCTTCTCGCGTTTGTTGTGAATTAACACGCTTTCTATTTTTAGATTCACAGCTAACGGCACCTTTTTATTTATCGACGAATGCGAACGTCACTGTTTTGAGAAGCTCTTACTAGACACGACGATTGAATCGACGCTTAATACTGCGAAGTTGCTGTCAAACAACATTCGAGGGGAGCCGACAATGAAAGAAAATTTTATTTATTTTTTTCTTTTTTAAGATGACTGGAGCCAGGTTTGAACCTGCGATCTCCCGCATGGTAGTCGCGTGTTCTAACCACTATGCCACGGCTGGTCCCGATTTCAGATGACAAAAAGGTGGAAAATTGGTTGTAGTGCTTGGAAAACTTCGGATTATTGTGAAATCTATATAAATAAAAATGGTGTGAAAAATTTATAGTAATTTATCATGTGAGAACGCTGGCCCAGTTTCCCAATTAGTTTTCTCAATTGTTCGTAATTGGCAGGAATTTTTTATGCAAGAAAATGTAGGGAAAATCCTTCGGAAAAGTCAGGAAATTTGAGTGCACTTGTTACAAAATGGCCTCTCGAGTGGGAAATTTGAAAATTATTTGCGAAAAACTCGGAAAAATGGAAAAAATTTGAATTGTTTTTATCAATGAAATTTTGCAGTTTTCGCATGAATAATGATTTAGATAAAAAATATATATATTAATATCCTATGCAATATATATCAATTTGATATTTTTTTCAGAAATTGATTTACGTATGAAGAATGAGGTTATCCAATTGAATTGCGGGCATTCATTCCGTAATGACTTTGAAGATTTTTAGGAAGTGTTATTAACTTCACTAATGCCTCCTATTAGACGATCAAACCTTAGATGACGTAAATGTCGTACAATTAATTAGTACACAGTTCATCCACGCCAGTGTGTATGCTTCTATCTTTGCTATCCTTCAATTCCCTGCGTACAGTGGATGGTGTGCTGTGCACACATTTTGAGAAGCTTTCCAAAATTTAAATTTGGTTGACCTCAGTGCTCGCCGATGCGACCGATTCTACGTCAGTGATTCAAATTTGTACTTTGTCTGCGTACCTAGGAGTCACAATTCTCGATTGGGTTAATCAACTGGCAGTACTAGCAGCGAAGAGTAAGGATATCGATAGCATGCATTTCATTTCAGAATGTCAAATCGCTGGAGAACTGTATTCGCACAAATCTATTTACAGCGTGACCGACGAGGATGAAGCGACTAACAATCCGACCGAATTTTCCAACTCGCTTTGTACCGCATAATGAATAATTAAGATGGGATCGATCATAATCATATTGCGGTATCTGAATCAACCAAAAAAGCGGTTGTCCGTCAATAAACTGAAAAACAATGTGATTTAACCGACAAAGAAGAGGAAGTCCTTATCTTACGAATTCCGATTATTTCAAATCATACCACCCTCAACAGAGTTTATGTGACATTAACTTGGGGCGAGACGAAGTTGGCCGGGTCCGCTAGTAGAAGAAAAAAATATTGAAAATAATTTTAGTTATTAAATTGTCAAATGTTGAAAATGAAAAGAAGAAAAAACAACGCAAAATTGCAAATATTGTTCTTACGAAAAAAGAAAAATGCAAAAGTTTTTTTGTAATACCTGTATGTGGGGAGGACATATTCTAACTTGTGTCTATTGTACAAAGAAATAACTTTTCGATGTTTTTTTGTTTCAATTGATAAAATGAAGTATATTATAAATTTTTTTGCAATAGTTGAAGAGCCATGACTATTAATGTAACCCTTAAATACTAGTATCTACTTGAGATTAAAAAAAATGGGCTGAAAAAAGAAATGCTCGAAAATAAACCAAATAGCTTTAAAAATATTCAGATTGTGTGTTATCTTTTTCGCTAGAGTCTATTATTCATTAAATGTGATGTTTTGGACTGGTACACTAGATTTTTCGCTAAGAATTTCCAAGAAAAACAGGACATCGTCGATTCAACGAAGATTACCCTTAATGTATGTAAAATATGATTACCCTTCTAGGGTTACAAATTAAATATCAGTGAACTTCAACATATAAGAAAAGCGAAAGTCTTTTTCGATTCTATGAATGGGATATAAACTTTATAATATACCCCAATTTTGCAAATAAAATAACAGCTAAAACAAACATTTTTTTAAACTTTTCACAGCTATTGGAATATTTGTCACATAAAGTCAGTAGCATAACGTAAGTCTTTATTACCTCGTGGTTGAAAAACCAGAGGAACAAATTTGCCCAACAAAAATATATTATTAAAGCGCTGTTGGTCTATTTTTTGAAACTATGAAGTACATATACTAAGTCTTAAACAACACACTTAAGATCTGACACAAATATACTTAATCAACCACAAAGAATTGAAACAATGAATTACAGCGTTTTTCAATGCATTACTGCAAGTTGGTATCAACTAGAATTGATGTGGATCAGATACTACAGGACTCATCCTATTACTGATCAAGAAGTGGAAGGAATTACAGTAGTTCATTTCATGTAGCAGTTGGTTGGTCACTCTTCAAAACTCTGAATATTTATACTATGCGGTCCAAATATGTTTTGGTATACCAAAGCGGTACGAAAAATTTATTTGATATTGTAATGCAGGTTTAGTTGTTATAGTGAAAGAAAGTGTTCAAAAACTGAATATTTGTTTAAATGGTGGCAGGGGCTATATTATGAGGTATAAATGATCAACAAACAATGAGTCAGTCATCATCTGAATCAGAGCATATAACAATCGTTGCAGATATACAACAATACATTTGACTTAGACGAATGAGTCTTGTGATACAAAAACAATGTGATTGCTTTACTTAGATACTTATAATATAATATTTAACCAAAAATTTAACAAAAACAACACCGGTCGACGTAAACATTTTTATACCCTTCACCAGTAGCACGAACAGATTGAAGGGTATATTCATTTTGTTCTTCCATTTGTAACGCCCATAAGAAAGAGTGGTAGGTATGACAACGCATATATATAAACTAGTACGAAAGTTTCAGTCGGCAAAACCGACTTACATACATACCCTCACCATAAGTAAAACAAAAAATTGTCTAATGTATTGCTATTATATAAAGTTGGCGAAGTGGTACATTTGTATGAGAGGTACCAGAAGGGGCGTGGCTTCACTACCATTTTTTTCTGCAAAACTTTACCATGCTATAGCTTTACTAAATAGGGAAAAAGGGCGCCAGCACCCTGGGTAAAATGATATTATTACTCAATCTCTAAAGTGGGCAAAATGGTAAATGGGAGGTACCAACAGGTCCGTATCAAATGATATATACACTGTGGTGCAAAAATGAGCCAATGTTTTAAACAAAGGATGTAATTAAATATATTTTGAAGTTTTTATTAAATTATATTCAAACTTTTTGTTAAATTTAAAATATGCATTTATAAACTATGTAAAGCAATAGCAGAAATATATCTAACATAACTGTATGTATATTAAAACAAAACATTTTTAAATTAGTCTATTGGCACACTTTTGCTCCAAGGTTTTTCTCATTTAAATTTAATAATTAATCCAGTATACTTTTAGTTTTTTCAACTGATCTATCCTATTTGGCGTAAATTGACAAAGTATAGCAACATAATATACAGGAATTTTGTTTCATTCACCCTGAACCCACTTCCACAGCTCATTAATACTTTTCGCGGCTCCTTCGTTTCTGCCAGCCCTCGTTTTAGGTAAGCCCACAGGTTTTCGACCGGCTTTAGATCTCGACTCTGCAGTGGCCACTCCCTGACCCCAAACACCTGAGATCTAAGCCATTCCTTGACAATTTTTACAGAATATTTGGGTCGTTGTCATATTGGAAGATGACATTCTCTAGTCTTTTCGCATTTTGGCTGGGATTATGGGGCAAATTACCTTTCAAAATGCTAAGATAGTCTTCCTTTCGCATTATTCCTTCGATCCGTATAAGTAGTCCCACACCATCTGAGGTAACACATCCCCAAATCATAACAGAACCGCCTCCGTGCTTAATGGTTTGTGATACATGAGCTGGATTTGGTGTGTTCGATCAATTGGCCCAATAAAAAACGTTCCCAACCGATTGGTATCTATTGATTTTGGTCTCATCTGACCACACGACCAACAAGTTAATCATATATTTAATTTGTATTAGTTTAAACAAATACTCACCAGGTGCCAATCTCAAACCATATAGCACAGAGGCTGTTCTATCATGGCATGGGGATGTGTAACCCCAGATAGTGTTAAACCACTTATATGGATCGAAGGTATAATGCGAAACGAAGACTATCTTAGCATTTTGCAAGGTAATTTGCCCCATAACCCTGACCAAAATGCCAGAAAGACTAGAGAATGTCATCTTCCAATATGACAACGACCCAAAACATTCTGTAAAAATTGTCAAGGAATGGCTCTGTTCTCAGGTGTTTGGGGTCAGGGAGTGGCCACTGCAGAGTCGAGATCTAAACCCGATCGTAAAACTGTGGGCTTACCTAAAACGAGGGCTGGCAGAAACGGAGTAGCCGCGAAAAGTATTAATGAGCTGTGGGAGTGGGTTCAGGGCGAATGAAACAAAATTCCTGTATATTACGTTGCTATACTTTGTCAATTTACGGCAAATAGGATAGAGCAGTTGAAAAAACTAAAAGTATACTGGATTAATTATTAAATTTAAATGAGAAAAACCTTGGAGCAAAAGTGTGCCAATCATCTGATTTACAAAATGTTTTGTTTTAATATACATACAGTTATGTTAGATATATTTTTGCTATTGCTTTACATAGGTTACAGATGCATATTTTAAATTTAACAAAAAGTTTGAAAATAATTTAATAAAAACTACAAAAAATATTTAATTACATACTTTGTTTAAAACATTGGCTCATTTTTGCACCACAGTGTATATACACCCACTCCCATACAAATTGTCCTCTTAAGGAAGTCTGTTTCGCGATTACAGAAAAATCGTGCAAAAATTTGAGCGAACCGAGTCTGTAGGAGATGTGAAAACACCAGTGAATGCGCGTACAGCTCGTTCTGCATAAAATATTGCTGCTGTTCGCGATAGTGTGGCTGAAGAGCCGCCCACCTAAACTCGTCGTCGTGCCCAACAATTGCACCTCTCACGCTCGTCGTTGATGAACATTATGCATAAAGACTTGCACTTACACGCTTACAAGGTGCAATTGACTCAAGAACTTAAGTCTCTGGACCATTCCAAACGTCGTCAATGGTCAGAATGGTGGCAAGAAATGGTAACAGTGGATGATCAATTTTCGAAGAAAATCATCTTTAGTGATGAGGCACATTTTCACCTCAGTGTGGATTCGTCAATAAGCAGAATTGCCGCATTTGGTCGAATGATAATCCAAGATTAATTTAAAAAAAAAAACAATGTACCCACAAAGAGTGACTGTTTGGCGCGGTTTATGGGCTGGCGGCATCATCGGCCCGTATATTTTTCAAAATGAGGCCGGTCAGGCAATTACTGTGGATGGTGTTCGCCATCGTGAGATGATACCAAACTATTCATGGCCCGAATTGGAAGATATGGATGTGGACGATATGTGGTTTCAACAGGACGGTGCCACTTGTTATCAATTGGCCACCAAGATCATGTGATTTGACACCGTTTGGGGTATTTGAAAGAAAAGGTGATAAGCCAGCAACAATTCAAGACCTTATGGTTGAGATAATTCGGCACATTAACGGCATAGAACCTCAATTATGCCTTAGCGTCATCGAAAATTTGGACCAGATCAGAGGTGTGCCGTCGAGGTCGTGGCGGCCATTGAGCCGATATTTTGTTCCATACATAATTGAACCATACCAATATTATCATTATAAAAAGAAATAACAATAATTTCCTAAATAATTTGTGTTTTATTCAATATCAATATCGGTCTTATAATATAACCACCCTTTAGTAATGGAACAGAACCAGATTTGAGCATAAATATATCTACTAGGCATAGCTATTGTCTATTAGCTATTAGGCTATTAACAAAAAACACCACAAAACACCACAAATAAAATTGATCATGTAATAATCGATGGAAGGCATACATCTTGTGTCATTGATGTGCGGGTGGTACCCACAAGATTGATCAGAACGAAAAACATTGTAACCGATCACAAAGAAAGCTGGGCATCGCAAAGTTGCAATCCCCAGAGATATCCATTGCTTGCTCCAGCCAGCTCTCCTAACTACTGCGACACAACGCCTCTACTTCTGAAGTTTCCGACACACAGTGGCAGCATATTGCGCATTCCATGGCAACCCAACTTCTGCGGGGAAAAAACAGCTTTTTACCCATCGCATATAAGGTCCTGTTGTGTGTGCTTTGTGAAAGACTAAAGCCAGTGTTATCCCATAAGATCAGGCCTTATCAGTGTGGCTTTAGACCCAGATATTCACACTACGCAAATCCTTGAAAAGACCCAAGAGAAACAGATCGGCACGTACCTTCTTTTCGTCGACTATAAAGTTGCCTTCGACAGCTCGATATTGCAGAAACTACTCGAAGCCATGACTGGTATTCATGCGAAACTGATGCGCTATTGCGTAATGACGCTGACTGACATGAAGTCTTTAAAAAAACATAGTTGGATTATTGATGCCAATATTAATGAAATCTTCAAGGACTTGGCTTAATGTAAACATAAGGGTGACAGATAGTCACATAGTTAGGGTAGCCAGACAGTACATGTACTGTTTTTTTGTAAATGTACTTTTTTATGCCCAACACGTAAAACAGTACGCAAAAGTACTGTTTTTCAAACCTTTTACTCTTTTTGTACTGTTTTTTTATTTTACTGATATTTATATAACAATCCATTTCAATATTTGATAAAACATGTTTCGTATAGTCTACAAAAATAGCCGAAGATAATAAAACACTCTACCATAGTAAACACATAATTTGTTTAAACGTTGTTATTGTTTTGGGTGCATAAAATTTTTAAAATAAGTTCGAAAATTACATTTTAATATCACGGTATGACATTTATATCCACACACTTAGTGAATATCATTTGATACTCGAAAGTATCAAATATCTTAAAACAAAATTGTTTCAGCACTTTTTAAAACGATTGAGCCATGTCCGGCCGCTTGGCTGGGACGATAACTCAGTAAACCTCCACTAATCCTTATGAAAATGTACTACTGTTAATAGTTTTCTAAATGAAGTCATGGGATTATAAATAGGCTGGGGCTATTCTGCCTATTTACAATCCTACAGCAAAATCCCCCATCTGGTATCACCTATATTTGAAACATTTATATTTCTTTTACAAAATCCAAACGAGACTCTGTTAAAAGTATAAATTTATAAAACATTTGCCACACCCCTTCTGGTACCTCCCACACTTATAACTTAGTTCACCGTCATTCACTGGAGAGCGATTATACGCTACACTATATTTCGGTGCAGATGTACTTGAGGGGTCATAATTCAAAAATCAAATATGAGGAATGAAAAAGAAGCAAAAACTACACTTTTACACCCAACCACAACAAAATGCAACGTATGACGATATTCCACGAGGTGATATCGTAATAGTTATGGGAGACCTGAACGCCAAGGTCGGTTCTGGCAAGCATGGGCTTGGTTCTCGGAATGACAACGGGGAACGGTTTATTGACTTTTGCAATGCTAGAAAGTTAGTTATCGGTGGCACTCTCTTTTCCCACAAAGATTGTCACAAGGTAACGTGGCTGTCTCCCGACAGGCATAACACCGCGAACCAAATTGACCACTGCGCCACCAGCCACCGTTTTAAAAAATGCCTGCTTGATGTACGTAGTAAACGAGGTGCGGATATTGGCCAATCTCGAGACCACTACCTAGTAGCAGCCAAAATACGTTTATGTACCGCAGCCATACAAAACAACAGACAGAACCTCCGACCCAGGAAATACGATGTTGGTAGATTACGGAATATGAACGTCCGAAACAACTTTACCTCCCAACTCCGACAGGCGATGAATACCACCGGAAATTTACTCCCTGCTTCCATTGATTCGAAATGGTACCATCTTAAAAACACAATACGGTCATGTGCAGATAAGTCAATCGGACCAACCCCCAAAGGAAGAGAAGATTGGATGTCTGAGGCTACTTGGAGTTTAATTGCAGAACGCAAAGAGCTGAAAGATAAATTCAATGCTTCCAAGAACCCCGAAGAGAAGAATTTTCTAGAAAATAAGTATAATGAAAGCCATAAAACGGTACAGCGTGCAGTGCGTAGGGACAAACGAAGAAGTGTGGATTCTCTCGCTGAGCAGGCTGAAAATGCCGCAAATTCTGGCGACACTCGCACAGTTTTCCATGTCACCAAAAAACTCGCGGAACGCAAATTGCACACAGAACATCCTATCCGAGATCTGACTGGAAATCTTCTCAGCACCGACCAGGAACAATTGCAAAGGTGGAAAGAAAATTTTTTCATAGTCTTAAATAACATAATAGACCCTGCAGCTGAACTTCCTATACCTGCAAGTTCAATAAATACCACAAACTACATGATTGGAACCTCACCACCTAGTTTATCCGAAATTATAGCAGCGATAAAACAACTTCCGAACGGTAAAGCCGCCTGGTATCCCTGCAGAAATATATAAGTGTGATCCAACACTCACTGCAGAGCTATTACACCCACTCATTACTGAATCATGGAAAACTGAGTCCTTCCCTGAAGAATGGAAAGATGGGATAATTGTCAAAATTGCAAAGAAGGAGACTTGAAAAATTGTAAAAACTGGCGTGGAATTTGTGTTCTCCCAACGATAGCAAAGCTAATGGCAAAAATAATTCTAAACCGAATTAAAGAACACCTAGAACATAGTATTAGCTCCTGTCAAGCAGGTTTTCGCATTGGATATTCCTGTGCAGACCACATCAATACGCTGCGAATTATTGTAGAACAATGTTTGGAATTCAATTCCAATCTTCATCTTCTCTTTGTGGACTTTGAGAAAGCGTTTGACAGCATCAACCGTGAATACATATGGTTAGCCTAGCGAAGAAGATATATACCTGAAAAATTAATATCTCTGATCAAGGAAAGTTATAACCAGGCCAGATGCTTCGTTCTCCATAAAGGAAAGCTCTCAGACCCATTCCATGTTCAAAGTCGAGTGCGTCAGGGATGCATATTGTTACCTCTATTATTCCTAGTAGTTATGGAAGATGTTCTTAGTTCCATCGAGAACCGAAGCCAAGGAATACAATGGCAAATCAACGGCAAATACCTAAATTACCTCTCTTACGCAGACGATATTTGCTTGCTTTCTCATAGGCTGTGTGATCTAAAACGGACAACATTAGATCTCCAGGAAAAGCTGCAACATAAGGGTCTTAAAAGAAACACCAGCAAAACAAAGACTCTTAGCATAGGAACCGAAACAACAGCTCCATTAAGGGTAGGTGGTGAAACCTACAAATATGCTCCACACTTTTGATACCTGGGGTGTGAGATTGATACTGAAGGAGGTTCTGATTTAGATGTAGAGGGCAGAATAAACAAGGCAAGGTCGTCGTTCGGTATACTAGCACCAATATGGCAAAATAACAAAATCAGCCTCCATACAAAACTGCGAATTTTCGAAGCATGTGTGAAGTCTGTACTGCTGTATGGATGTACAACTTGGAAAGTTACCAGTAGTATTACCAATCGGCTTCAAACTTTTGTCAACCGCTGCCTTAGACGAATACTTCGTATTTTCTGGCCGCGTACCATCTCAAATGCAGAACTGTTGTCGCGATCACGGCAAATACCACTGGCAACGCCGAAATGATGACAACGTGGCTAAGCAAGCACTTAAATGGAATCCCTTCCATCAGGCAGGTCGTCGGCGTGGAAGACCACGTATAACATGGCGAAAGCGAAATGAGTAACCTCGGCGTATCCTGGAACCAATTAAGATCGATTGCACAAAACCGTGTCCGGTGGCGGACGGCTGTAATTGACGCCCTATGCTCCAATGGGAGTTAGAGGAACACATATATATATATATACAACAAAATTGTACTTAGTTAAGTTTATTCTTTTCGCATTTCTTTACATTGTGGGGTGATCATGAAATTATACGCAAAGTTTTTTATTTACGATATAAATCTATTTATTAAAACAAAAAACAAATTAAAAGTAAAAACCACTTTTTAATAATACGTATGATCTCCCTTCTTTTTAATAACTACAAAAATGCCTTTCGGTCATACTATTTATGAGGGTTTTTGAAGTCGCTATTACTGCCGATTTAAGCTCTGCAACGCTATTGTATTGCCTGTTGTTGGAGTACATTATATGAACAAGTACGCCCCATCAGCGCTGCCAGTTTGGCATTTTTTATGCTTTTTTAGCATATTTTTTTTGCCTGCTGCACTTTTTTTTTGAATCCAAATGCTAAATGCTTTTTAGCATATTTTTTTTGACATTCATCGATTTTTTGTTATTTTTAATGTTGAATTTAGCATTTTTTTTGTCAGAAATAGCATTTTTCACTGTATATGGATGAACCTAATAAAAAGGCAATTCTAAAACTGGATGTCTGCAGAAATTAAAATAATTTCAATTTGAATTGAACTTTATTTTATGGAATATGTATATATATATGGGTAATTCCATTGTGACATATGTGACAGCCGTACGTGCACGTTTAAATGAGATGAGAAACAATGAAAAACTTAATTTTTTTTATTACTTCTTTATCTATATATATAAAAGGCTTGGGTGACTGACTGATCACTCCCCAGCCCAAACGGCTAAAGCTAGAACCGTGAAATTTAGAATATAGGTTTATTTTATGACGTAGGCGCGCACTAAGAAGGGATTTTTGGAAATTCGGACTGAAATGGGGTAAAATGGGCGTGGCACCGCCCCATACAACTGGAATTTTAAAATGACTGTATCTTTTGAACCATTATATGTACGAAGTCGAGATTTGGTACCTATATCGGTCGTACAAGAAAAAATACTTTGTTTGTAGAAAGTGGGCGGTGCCACACCCATTTTTTAAAAATAGTAATATTGGCTTAATAAATGGACCGATTGCAATTGAATTTTCTATGTGTGATACTGTCCAAAGGGCCTCTATCATAGGCTAAATGAAAACATAATTAGACAAAGGGGCGTGGCACCGCCCACACAAACCGAAATTTTAATCGGTCTTATCTCAAGAGCCATTAGAGGTATGCAGATGAGATTTGCTACATATGTTACTGATATAAAGAGGATTATGTCTTGCTGGAAAATGGGCGGTGTCACGCCCCTTTTGAAAATATCGTTATCTGGGCGAAATTAATGAATCGATTGCAATGAAATTTTCACTGTGTTGAACTATCCCTAGGGTCTCTATTATAGGCTACATGAAAACATAATTAGACAAAGGGGCGTGGCACCGCCCACACAAACCGAAATTTTAATCGGTCTTATCTCAAGAGCCATTAAAGGTATGAAGATGAGATTTGCTACATATGTAAATGGTACATGGGGGATTACGTTTCGCTAGGAAATGGGCTGTGCCACGCCCCTTTTGAAACAATTGTTATGTCGGTCATATTAATAGCTAAGAGCGGATTTTTGGAAACTCGTACTTTTATGGGTTAAAAATTACCAATAATGGATAAAAGTATATGAGGGATAATGGTATAATCGCGAAATTGATATGGAAATGCTTACTATCAAATTGGATTCAAGAATTTTTTTTAAATCCGATGTTTTTGTGTAAATTTTTCGTAATAGGGATAAAAAAGTTACTATCGCCTAGACCAAACGGCTAATGATGTAATCATGATAAGTTACATAGCCTTGCTCCGTATGGAATTAGAACGAACCAAGGAGGGTTTTCAAAATATATACCTTTTAAGGGTAAATAGAACTGAAAAGGGATAAAACTGGTAATAAACGGCTAAAGGTATTGTCTCAAAAATTGTGCGATGTGAAGTAATTATAAAAGTTATATTCTTAAGTTATACAGATATCGAAAAAGGGTTAAAATTAATGATGTCACCCAGATCAAATACCTAAAGGTAGATTTACGAAAATGTATATAGAGTTGCTCCCTACAGAATTAGAGAACTGCCAAATGGGGTTTTTCTAAACTCGATTACTTAGGGTAAACTGGCACAATCGTCCAGACCAAACGGCTATAGCTATAATCGTATATGGGGATGTTTCCTATTTAGTTAGAGGAAGTACCGGTCCATTTAGCTGTGCTATACGAAAATTTGTTTTAAAATTCATAATTTTAGGGATAAATGGGACTAAAGCGGTACAATTGCTAAAACCAATTGGATAAATCGTTCGTCTTATGAAGCGTAGGCATTTTACCTGTATTGCTTAAAGTCATAAGAAGGTTAATTGTAAGAACGGGTGAAGCAACGCGAGCCGGGAAAGCTAGTCTTTTTATATAATACTTAAGCTACACCTCGCCTGAATGACGAATGGGTTGACCTAAAATGGCAACAAAAACGGTAAATGGGGTTTTGTTAGTGGTTAATTGTATATCAAAAATCCACTTGAATCAAAATCCTAGCTGATCCTTTATTTTAAGATAAAATGATTTTTCGTTTTTTTAGTCCGTTTTGCGCTTTTTTTTAGAAGTGACGTTCTTTGCTCCATGATTCCACCATCAAATCATAGAGATAATATATCGTGTTATATCTCATTGGAAGTGTACGGACTTCAGGTTTAAGACACTTCTGTCCAAATTTAAGTTTTCGGAACTAAATTAAGCTTTGCGGAAAAAAAACTGAAAGTCTTTTATTTTTTATTTTTCCAAAAATTTTATATTTTCCCCACATCTCGCCGGAATGATAAATAGGTTGACCTAAAATAGCAACACAAGCGATTAATGGGGTTTTGTTGGGAGTAAATTGTACATTAAAATCCACTTGAATCAAAATCCTAGCTTTTCCTTTTGGTAAGATAAAAGTATTTTTTGATTTGTATCTCCGTTTTTTGCTTTTTTTAGAAGTGACGTTCTTTGCCCCATGTTATATCTCATTGGAGTTATTTATTGTTGTAACAAATATGTTATGATAAGAGTGTACTTACATCATGAGTATATATGTAAAGTATATATTAAAAACTCAAAGATGTGACCAGATCATTGATGCAATTTTGCAGTCCGTTTAATAATAAATGAAAATAAGAAAGGTTTTGCGCATTTTATTTTAATAAAATTTAAGTAATTGTCTTTACTTGCCTTTTTATTTTGGTCACAGGTCCAACTTTCTGTGGTAATGCCCAAAGTTTATAAAGTTTAGTTAAAAGCTTAAAAATGGTTTATAAACCTCTTATAACTTTTTATGAATACGGCCGTAAATGTTTAATAAACATAAAATTTGAAAAAATTATGTTTTAACAAAAAAAAATTTAGCACTGGTTTTTTATGAATTGCACTTTTTTTTAGAGACTTTTTAGCATATTTTTTTCCAAATTGCACCTTTTTTTTTTAGTTTTAGCATATTTTTTTTGCCGGCTTCTGGCAACACTGCGCCCCATACATTTTTAATAGGGTTTATGTCTAACTGGTGCAATTAAAATGGATTTACTAATGCGCTTATGATAGAATATTATATTTAATACTTTGTCTTTGTTGCTTTTGGAATAAATTCTCTAAATATATGATGCTTAATAAATTTTTATGTTTTTATTTAAAGTGTACTGTTTTTTCTTCGTTTTACTGTTTTTTGTTCACTAATGTACTGTTTTTCCAATTTTAATATCTGGCTACCCTACACATAGTTTAGGGATAAATCGGACTATTTTAACGTTTCGAACATTTAAGCATTACCTATTAATAAATAGCTGACACAACGAACATTTACCTTATGTATACATGCATTGATAAATACGATTTTCTATTAAGATTGTACTTCCGTTCAGTATTTACATATATATACATTAGACCATTTCATTTTACCATTTTTTTCGAAAAGTCATTGGGATAATATATTTTCTAATTCTACTTAAAAAAAACAAAAATTTTGGTATATAAAACTTGAAAATTGATCGACGTTTAGGGGTCGCGCAAAATCGTTTAAGGCTTTTGGCTGCAAAAAGGCATGTTTCAAAAATACTGATTTACTTATATGATTAAAAGTTTTGATACGCTTGACCGATTTTGATCAGAATAGACTTGTTTTATAGGTAATAATATTTCACACATTTTCTGTGAAGACATCAAAACATTTCAGATAGTTGTTTGAGTTTTATAACCCTTCGAACCTAAAAATTTTAAAATTTTAATTTAAAATTTACCTACTTTTGCTCATTATTTTTTTTTTTTTTAGTTTTGGCTCTAATTTTTGTATATCTTTAAATGCACAATTGACAAACACTTCCTAACGATACTTTTGATGTATGGCAGTACCATGCAAATGACATATGTTCAGCAGCAGCAATATTAATCAATAGTGATATAACTGAATCGAAAACTGTGTACTATGTATATTTTTAGTAAGGAAAACGATTTAGGTAATTAAAAAAAAGGTTTTTTTTTCAAATTGGATACGATAACAACTTTTGTGTTCTTTTTGTATGTTTTATTGCGTTTTTAGATGACTTGTACTAATTAGTTTTGCTGGTTATTATCCTTCGTCAAAGTGTTGTTCACAGTTTTAATAAGCCCAATAGCAATCGTTGACAACGCTGATGTTTTTCAAAATTTCTTTAATCCGTTTACAATTCTCATTCTTGGGCCAATTAGACGGGTGGATAGCAAGAAAACTGCTGCCTACTCCAATAATATTGAAGAATTTCATAGTATTTTCTGAAATCATTTTTGTAACATTTTCTTCGCAATCTTGGTCACCAGGATGCTTTAATGCAGATGTAATTTTAATTAAAGTTCCTTCGGTATGCGTGGGGTCGAAAAGAAAAAAGCCGAACGCGATGTCACTTATATACCATAAATGCCACACAAAAGTTTTGAGTGCAACATTTGCTATCATTTCATTTGATTTGCGGTATTTTTGAAGATTCTATCAACAAAATGTCGTTTAATGGGGCTTGTGTTGCAAGGGGACACGTAAACCAGATTTGAATGTAAATTTTGACCACAAAAATGTTGATCTGAATTAATCCATTTAGCTCATCACCAGCGAAATAGTAAAAATTTCAGCAGCAATTAAAAATTCTATTCATTCTGTTATCCATCAAAAGTATCGTTAGGAAGTGTTTGTCAATTGTGCATTTAAAGATCTACAAAAATTAGAGCCAAAACTAAAAAAAAAATTTTTTTGATGGGCAAAAGTAGGTAAATTTTGAATTAAAATTTTAAAATTTTTAGGTTTGAAGGGTTATTAAACTCAAACTACTATCTGAAATGTATGGATGTCTTCACAGAATATGTGTGAAATATTATTACCTTTAAAACAAGTCTATTATGATCAAAATCGGTCAAGCGTATCAAAACTTTTAATCATATAAGTAAATCAGTATTTTTGAAACATGCCTTTTTGCAGCCAAAAACCTTAAACGATTTTGCGCGACCCCTAAACGTCGATCAATTTTCAAGTTTTATATACCAAAATTTTTGTTTCTTTAAGTAGAATTAGAAAATATATTATCCCAATGACTTTTCGAAAAAATTTGTAAAATGAAATGGTCTAATATACATATTTCAATATTTTATTTATTTACATTAACCCTCTCCAAAAATAAATATACCTACCTTTACAGTAATGTACAGGAAAGTATTTCAATTTATTTGCTTATCTAATGATTCCTTTATAACAATTACAAATATTAAACTTATGCTTGTTAAGCACAATCGTAAATCGAAGGATCCACAACAAGTAGTTACCATTATTGTATGAAATTACCACATGTACATATATCTAATATATCTAACATATTCATACTATTTCCTTTAAGATATATAAACTAGGTAGGTGGAATAATTAATTTATCGTTATATACAAACATACATTGCTTACAATTTCTCACACTACATTAACAAACGTAGACTGATAATTGTTTATGAAACGTTAGCAAAATTAAATTATCATTGCCATAGTGAATTATAACTCTATATGTAACAATGTACAGTTTACACGAAAGGTATACCAGATACTGCCGAAATAAAAAAATACAGGGGGATGCAAAAATATTAGAAAAGGCAGAAAACAAAAAATAAATTGTAAGCAAAAATTAAATTTTATAAATATCTAGTATAATTCTGCCAGCGCTTTATTACTTTTGCTCTGCGAACTACTTCTAAATGCTTGAGAAAGTTGCAGCAACATTCTGTTGTCCTCAGCCGTTGATGGCAATCAACATATAACTTCTATTGACGATAGTGCCAGAAGTGTTTACTGCAGATTTTTGTATTGAATGGCTTACATATCTTCACGGAAGCTTATTCCGCAAAAGGAATACTTACATCAGACATGGTCTCAACTAATTTATGTCGGGTCATCTAAAGAATTTCTATTTGTGTTGATATTTTGCAGTTGTTGACTTACCTATGTATTAAATCGCAATCTTAAATCGCACTTATAACGACCAATCAGAATGAATGGGAAAAACTTTTTTTTGCAAAAACAGCTGGACAACAATTTGGATCGCACAAAGTTTAAGTTTTATTATAGATTTATCCAAGATCAATTTACAAACACTTCGATTACAGCCTCGCTAGTATATGAACATGTATATAACATACAACAACACACCCGCTTGTTTATTACTCTCGCACATATTTTTGCTCACACACGTTAACTCACTCACATATCGTAAGCACCCTTTCGTTAGGAGACCCTTGTGTTTTGTATTGGTATCTACTGCTATTGTTGCACGATTGTGTAGGAAAAATTTCCTCATTAAATAAACTTAGTGGTCATAATATTGCTGATGAAGAGGTTTCACTTACCAACAATTAAATTCGTACATAGAGCCAAAAAATAAATCCCCTAATTGGTTACCATAAAATGTACGAATGTATAGCTGTTGCTATTGCCACTGCAGCAGCCACCACTACTGGTTGGTGTTGCCACTACCCCACCAGTCTTACTCAAACATCAGTGGCAATAACAATGAGGCGATATGAATCTAAGTAATGTTGAGCTTTAATGCTAAAAGTGTCTGACTACCACATCCTTATGCCCGTGTGTGTATGATTGTTAAGTTGTAATTGTATTTGTTCATGTTTAATTTGCTTTTGTTTGAAATAAAATTGAGGATGCAGTAAAGAGAAGAGGACCCAAGCAGTCACAGTGGTTAGAGATAATTATAAGCAGTTGCTTGTACACATTAAAGATTAAAGTATGTACAAAAGCTTTTTTTGCGATGGTTCTGAATTTCATACTTTGACACTCCGCCATTTGGAAAATGCAGCAGATTGACCAAGAATGCACACAACGGAGATTTAATATTATTCTGCTTTCTTTAAAACTTCTAACATATGTATTAGTTCTCATCATTCAGTCGGCTTCTCAAAAAAGTACACTCCTTGTTCTTTGAAACAAATCACAAGGTTTTGTCATCATAGCACCAGACCAACTTCTACCGACTGCTTGTCAATGCTTGAAAAGGTCGCAGTAACGCCCCGCAGTCTTCGGATAAAGATATCTATATCATCGGCAAACGCTAGAAGCATGTGAAACTAATTAAAGGTGGTACCAGTCGTGTTAACTGCGGCCTTATTCATCATCTTCATTATGATGATATAGAAATCGCATGGCAGACTATTGCCTTGCCTAAAGCCTCGCTTGGTAGAAAAATGGATCTGTCAGCTTTTTGCCTATTTTAACTTAAGACTACGTGTCAGCAGTCCTGTTGAAACCACATATTGTCCACATTCTTATCTTCCAATTCGGGCCATAAAAAGATCGTTATCATCTCACGATAGCGAAACCATTCACAGTAACTGCCTGACCGGCCTCATTTTGGAAAAAATACTGCTCGATGATGCCGCCAGCCCATAAACCTCACTAAACTGTCACTCTTTGTGGGTGCATTGGTTTTTCGACAATCACTCTTGGATTATCATTTGCCCAGATGCGGCCATTCTGCTTATTGACGAATCCACTGAGGTGAAATTGTGCCTCATCACTGAAAATAGTTTTCTTTGAAAATTTATCATCCACCATTCTGACCATTGACGACGTTTGGAATGATCAAGAGGCTTTAGTCCTTGAGTCAATTGTACCTTGTAAGCATGCATTTTGTAAGACTTGCATTTAGTCTTTATGCATAATCTTGTTGAACGACGAGCGTGAGAGGTGCAATTATTGGGCACGACGACGAGTTAAGGTGGACGGCTATCAGCAGTATTATCTGCGGAACGAGCTGTACGCGCATCTCCTACAGATCCGGTTTGTAAAATTTTTGCACGATTTTTGCGATTGTACGCATTGAAGTCACGAAGTGTATGAAATGCATTTTGATTTGAACGTCCATTTTCATAATAAGCCTGAATAACTTTAACGCGTTGCACGATTGTGTATCTTTTTTATGGTTCAAATTGAGTTAGTCTGAAATTGAGAAATGTCAAATGAAATGCAGAAAAGATCTTGACGTTTAGGTGTGGTTCACATTCAACATCGGCCCTTATAATTTAACCACTCTTTATTAGTTTTTGTCGTATCGGACTGTTAAATGCTTTGTAGGCGTTGATCTGCATTTCTTTGATCTTCTTCAGGATTTTTTGTGGTGTAAATATTCGGTCGGCCGTGAATTAATCAGCTGCACTGATAAGGTCCAACCAGGTTCGCTAGGATAGGTTTTAGTCTTTCAGATAACATACTAGACAGAACCTTATATTCGATTTGAAAAGGCTGATCCCGCAATATTTGGTACACACATTTGGATCGCCTTTCTTAAGCACGGGACATACAACCCTCAGATTCCAATCATCGGGCATGCATTCCTTTAGCCAAACCGTGTTTATGACCTGGTACATGTGCGTTGTCAGCTCATCCCCGCCTGCAGTTCATCGGCTCCCGCAGTTTCATTGTTTTTATACCGTGTAATTGCTGTGGTTTGTTTCCCGGTGGTGGACAATCTACTCCATCGTCGATGATTGGTGCCATTTCGTCGCTTATGCTGCCTTCAGGAACGAGTTGTGACCAGATTTCCGTCTCTGTCCTTACAGGTGGGGATTCCTGTTCCAAAACCTTTGCTTTTAACCCTTTGGTAGAACTTTCGGGCCTCACCTCTATTGCTGTAGTTTTCGATATCCTGGCTTCCCTTTTCTTCCACAGACGCCTTTTCCGCCTGAAGAGGCGTGTGTCTGCCTCCTTTTCATTTTAACGCTCCGTCACTCCACGCGTTGCCATTGGCTGCAGTTTTGCCCTGTATGCAGCATCCTTATCTTCAGGCATTACGCGACATTCCTCATCGTACCAGGGCTTGTCTGAGCATGGTTTTGCATAACCCAGTACGATCGTTGCGGCAGTGGTCATAGAATTTGCAATATGCTCCTACAGCGTATCGGGAACATCAGAATTAGGGGGTTTGTTTAAAGTATTTGAGAGAGTTGATTGGAGAAGGCATTGGCTATCTCGGTCGTTTGCAGCTTTGGCCGAAACAAGGTGCTGGTCCTAGTCAATATTTGCACCGCGCATTTCACGCACGTCTACAACGTCTCAGACATGCCTTCCAACGATTAACATGTGATCTTTCTAGTTTCTTGTGTTTTTATCAGGGGATATCCAGGTTGCCTTGTGAATATCTTTATGCGGGAATCTGGTTCCACTTACTTCCATGCTTCTAGCGAAATATGTCATTATCCTGATGATGCAATGCTCCGTTTTTAAGATACGGTCGATACTGCATTTCTGCATTTCGGAACATGCAAGGGCGCGATAAAATGTTCATAAATATTTTTTTCAAATAGTAATTTGTGGGAGTTAATGGAAAGGATGGGGCTACTGCTCTCATCCACAGAATTAATTTAAACATTTATTGTGTGCAAAGATGCAACGAAATTTGGGCGTCCGTATTGGGGCTCCAGAAGGGTAAGGATAATAAGACCTATTCTCGCAGCTTATATTAAACACTTCCAAAAAAAATTGTCTTCTATGTTTGTGGTTCAAAAGATCGATAATATGACAATTGTTTTGCTTTATTCAGTAGGCATTTAAGAAATAGTAACATTTCTTTTTGTAATAAAAGAAATTTTTGCCAAAAACTAGATTTTAAAAATATGTTATTTTATTATAACATTGTTACTTGTAAACTACTGTGCAAATAAATACAACGCACAAAAAATATAATTTTTTTTAATTTTTATAAATAAACAGAGATTTTTAGATACCGCACACACACATGCAGTGTTATGCAATAAGTATAGTGAGGAGTTGTGATTAAACATTTAGATAATATTTCAATTAGTTTTAAGTGCCAACAAACAAGAGTTAATGAAACCAAGCAACACAACTTTTTGGTAATTGTTATTAAAGTCCTAAACAATAATAAAAAAGTACATACATGTCAACTTTGTAATTATAAAAACGAAATCAAATGTAAAATTTTTAAAGTGTTGTAAGATAAAATGTACTACATATTTACTTAAGTGGCAAAAGACATAATGTTAGAATTTTGTTAGTCACTGCTAAAAAATTTTTGGGTTTTGTTACAATCTTAATGTTAGTAAAAATTTTTAATTTTCAAGCAATTTTAAATGGAAATGCTAACAATCAAAATTTTTTGACGTATTCTTAAACTGTTTTCATATATTTCACACTCGATGTTGTTCGTTGAACATTTTTTACAAATTAACAGTTGTTTTTTATTTCTACTACATTTTAAAGTTAGTTAGAAAATGCGACAAAACCGACTAACTTCTTAGGATATGCAAAAAAGTATTTATTATAAACATAATAGTAACGTAATATAGGCTTCCTACATAACTGTTTCGTATTGCTACGCTATATAAACAATCGGTTTATTACTTTGGTCTCTGCAACTTAATAGTTTTATTCAGCGTGACTTCTTCCAGATGTTACCAATTCCACTAAATCTCATATTTAGCACCATGTGAAGTTAAGTTTCGAGATTGAATCAACCGTGGCATGAGAGTAGAACCCCCAACTACTATACAGCAGACATGGGGGGTTACTATGTAACTCGATTCGAAAGTTGAAACTGGTCAAAAGCTATAATTGATTTGAATTTAAATTTAACTGTTTCGAATCGGGTAAAAAGTGCTGCCATTAATTGGCAGTACTTTCGAATGTATTGATCAAACTTGACAGCTCCTATTAGCAAATGGCAATAAATTAATAATACAAGAAAGTAAACAATAAATATTTTGTTGATCATAAAAATAATTTGCATTTATGGGCAAACAATTTACTACCTATATTATTCCAACCGAGCACTTCCCACATTGGCGAGCTGGCTGCATTTAGTTCTTCTACCAATTACTTCCAAAAATCATGGAACGCTTGTTTGGCCTCCAGAATTTTTACTTAGCCCTTAGCCAACTACGGCACCGTCATAAAGTTGAGGATCATTTTGAATTGCCGTTGCTAGGTGTCCATATTTGTATTAATATGTATCTATTTATGTGAATAAGTTTAACAAATACTTATATTTTCCTGTGTATGCTGTCAGTGTTTCGATTTTTAAGATTATTTTATTTCATTCGATAGCTACATATCAAACGAGTAAAAATTACAACTTTCGAGCGATTTTAAAAGCTAAATTCGAAATACGTAGTGGTGTACATCCGAAAGTTTAGTATGATATTTGATAATCGGTTATGCCAAGCCGAAAGTAGAAAATGTTTGTCCGAATTCGAGTTGCTTGGAAAAAAACAATCCGTTTCCGTAATATTTAACTTTCGCATCGACTTATTTAGTAGCCCCCTAGGTCCGATATCTGTCTAAGTCATGCTAGTAAAAGTAAAAAAAAAAAGTTTGCTGGCATTTCTTTGCAATCGTATGTACTTTTATGCATCACGTGGAAATATGTAATATGCGCTTCGATCTTCTGCGCTTCTTCTCCAGTTAGTTACACCAAGTTTTGCAAGGTTCTCAGTAACAAGCTCTTTCCAATAGAGTTTAGCTCGCCCTCTTCTGCGCCGTCCATCGAGTTCATTGTCGAAGACTTTTCGAGCTGGAGCATTTTCGTCCATGCCTAAAACATTACCTAGCCAACGCAACCGCTGCACCTTAATGCGTCTGACCACGTCAATGTTAGTGTACAGCTCGTACAGGTAGTGATTCAGACGACGCTAATACTGTCCATTAACGATGATGAGCTTATATATTTGATGGAGTATTTTTCTCCCGGATAATGCCAGAACCGATTCACTTGTGTCATAACCTAGGATTCCGAACCAGTATCTGGTATAGCTGGGGTTTTGTTCGTCGAGAAAGGGCTCTGTCATTGAATCGCTTATCCGTAGTAGCATTTATATACAAGCAGGATTCTTCTCCGGATTTCGAGGCTTGATATTGATGGTGGAGCCTTAGCAGACAAAATAATCTACCACCTCGAAATTATAGTTGTCAACGTTAACGCAGTTTCGATGATTCCTTCTGTGATTTTTGTTAATATCGTGCCACTCGTGTTTACTGTTGCTTTTCTTATTATCATATCCATCACAATGTTGAAGAGGTCATACGATAGGCCGTCGCCTTATTTTAGGTCTCGTCTGGTATAGAATGGCTCCGTAAGGTGCTTGCCAATATTCATTGCAGACTTAGTGTCAGTCATCGCTGGAATACCAAACTCAGCCATGGCTTCGAGTAATTTCTGCCCCATCGGGCTGTCGAAGACAGATTTATAGTCGAAGAAAAGATGGTATGTGTCGATCTGTTTCTCTTGGGTGTTTTCCAGGATTTGCCGAAGTGTGAATATCTGGTCAGTTGTTGATTTACCAGGTCTAAAGTCACATTGATAAAGCCGAACAGGTTGGATAACACTGGCTTTAGACTTTCACATAGCACACTTAACAGGACCTTATATGCGATAGGTAAAAAGATGATCCCGCGGTAGTTGGAGCACACACTTGGATCACCTTTATCAGCACAGGACATAATACGCTATGATTTCAATCGTCGAATATGCAGTCGTTGAACCAAACTAAAGGAGTTGGCGCATATTCTATATCAGCTTCTCGCCACCGGACTTCAAGAGCTCTGCCGAAAGTCCGTCGGCACCGGCTGCTTTATTTTTTTTTCAGCCGTGATGTTCTTCTTCCTACCTCAGTTTGACTTTGTGGTGGGCAATCTAAGCCGGCGTCGACAATTGGAGTGATACCTTTACATGCGACGCCTTCCGGAACCAGCAGTTGCCGGAAGTGTTCTCTCCATATATCTAGCACACTCTGCGTACCTGAAACCAGATTTCCACCCTTGTCCTTACAAGAGGGGAGCCCATTACCGTAGCCTTTTGCATTTTCTTTCTGGTAAAATTTTCGGGCCTCACCGCTATCCCTGTATCGATCTATATCCTTGTTCTCCTTTAAGCAGCATCCTGTTCTGCAGACGCTATACTACATTTTTCATCGTATCAGGATTCTTCTGAACGCCGGTTTTTATCCAAGCTCGGTTTTTGTTCCGGATGCCATGGAATGTGGTTTGCAGCTTCACGATGTCCAGCTTTCTTTGTGTTTGGTTAGGTTCGTTTTTCGCTCTGCTAAATCTTGAGCGCACCTTGGCTGCAACCAGGTAATGATCCGAGCTAATATAAGCACCACGGATCACGAGCACGTCCTAGACTCTAGACACATTCCATCCATCAATTACCACATGATAATTTAGATTGGGGGATAGCCATATTGCCTTGTGGATATCTTTGTGCTGGAATCTGGTTCCACTCACTACCTTGCCAGCCTAAACTCGTTGACTGACGTGACGGTATGCAGGCTCAATTTACCGATTGATGGACCAAGCATATCTTCCCTTCCTATTGTGGCATTTGAATCTTCCAGGACGATTCAATGTCGTGGCTAGGGCAACGGTCGTATGTTTCCTCTAGGCGTTTGTAAAATGCATCTTTATTCTCATCGTCTTTATCTTCCGTCGGGGCATGAACACAAATCAGCGTGATGTACATAGAAATATTTCTCCTTGATGCGGATTCTAGCTATTCGATCACTAACAGGATTGAGCCGCGAGAAAAGATGTCTGAGTCTCTCGCCAACTACAAATCCACATGCATATTCGTGCTTTTCGGCATGTCAGCTGTAATATATGTCGCAATTTTTACGTCGCGAGCGTCATAGTTAGTAGACATCCGCCAGTCGGATAGTGGAACCTCCTCTATAGAGAGTCGGGGGTCGTCAACATTTGGGGGGTTCCGTTTGTTACTTTTTCTTTTTCGTGTTTTCATAGTCAGTAAATGACCTGAAGGCGGATGGCTTGCCAAACCATTAGGGTTCGTCGCTCACTATCAGCCGCTATTCATGATCAAAAAATATCATGAACAACGTTGAAAATGTGCCACCACGAAGGAGGTTGTGAGTCGGCTTGATATGTAAGATTCTCTTTACATCCCCAATGGCACCCAATAAGTACTGTGTTTCTTCCTTACAGTTATCTTGATGTCGGCCCAGAATTTTATCCATCCTTCAGTGTCGAGTGGGGGAGTGCCAATGCTGATCAATTTCCCATAAATAAATATTAAGTTTTTGTATAGTTTTATAAAAAAATTAAATTCCTCCTTTATTCGGAGTTGTCACCGGCAAAATACACGAATTTTAGTCTCATAATTGACACCGGAGATGCCATATTTAAAAAACTGCAAAGATTCAACATGACTGCGACATATATTTGTAGGGGGATTGTCTTAAAACCGTGGTGACTTCCACCCGAAATTCGAAAGATGTTAAAAAATAAAGTATCAGCATTGCACTTGATTTATACAAACGAATATATCCCTATAATCCTGTTTCTGGGTGCTTCCATTAACTTGTTGGCATTTGCTGACATTCGTGCAACGAATTTTTTACTTATAATTGAAATGCCTTTAGAATATCTATGCAAACGAAATTGAGACAGACGAAGAAGTGGAAAACGGCATTTAATTTATGCTAAATAACAATTAAAATGCAAGGAAATCAACAGTTTTGTTCACGGTCTTGTGTTCGAAATCGCTTCTCTGCTGTTGTGATAATAAATGATATGCTAGAAATTGTTTAAAGGAAATGAAAGAAATTTTGCGCGGGAATGAACAAAGTACAGAAAAAAAAACATTCACAAGATGAAAAACAAAAATTGAGGAGAAAACTTAATGAAGAAATAACACAATAAAATTCAAATGTTCCTTGTTTGCCTGTGCCACAACCAAATCAGCATACAAAAGTCCTTAAGTTAGAGTTGAGGGGTGGAAGTTTCGTAATCACTTCTTCGCAATGCAGTCATGAAGAGCACCACAGCTGAAATCGTGGAATATTCAAATGAATGAATGAAATGAATGAATGTTGTTAGAATATGTTGTCGGGTTAATTCTGAACATGCACTTGACATTTGTAATCTTAAAAGGGTGATCATTTGTTTATACGGATTACGGAGATTGCCAGTAAGATGAATGAATGGAGTCAACCTAAATGACTCCGGGGAATGTTATTGAAGGGACGTTTTGTAGAGGCCACAATAAAAACCCTTAAGTTAAAAGTAATGAATGGAAATCTATACCCAATTTAGAAATGATAACAGTATACATTTATTTAGTTATATGACTGACTTTTAATGTCCTTTGTGAAGGGTTCCGTCACAAACCGAGTTTTGCAATCGTGATAGTGGCATTGTAGTTAAAACACGCGACTACCATGCAGGAGTTCACAGGTTCAACTCCTGGCTCCAGTCATCTTTCATGGTCAGCTCCCCTCGAATGTTGTCAACAGCAACTTCGCAGTGTTAGTGTCGAATCAATCGGCATATCTACTCAGAGCTTCTAAAACAGTGACGTTCGCATTCGTCGATAAAATAAGAAGGTGCCGTTAGTTGTGAATCTAAAAATAGAAAGCGTGTTAATTCACAACAACGCGAGAAGCTATCCCATACCTCATTCGTGGGGTGTAAAGGGAAATTAAGTTTTTTTTTTTAGTAAGAGTAGTTGTTTAGCAGCACACACCTGCCTGGCTGGTGGGCAGGACAACCCAAGTAAACCTTAGATGATGCTTCTAAAAATGTACAAGTATAAATATGTTCAAAAATAACGTGAAGAATTGTAAATGTGCAGAATAGCCCCACCCCTTTCTGGTACCTCCGATACAAAATTAACTTTTTCGGATAATTATTTCTTTCATAACTTCCAAAGGGATCAAACTGGAACAGTCACGCAGTCCAAACGGGTAAAGGTGGAATCGCGAAAATCGATATATGCTTGCTTCCTATATAATTTCTGAGCTGGATGAAGGGATTTCGAGTTTTGGACCAAAAAAGGTTAAAAAGATGAAAAAAAAACTGGTACCATCGCCAGTATCAAACGGCTAATGCTATAATCACGAAAATCTAAATGAGCATGCTGCCTTTGAACAGGAGGAATTTTAAAAATTCGTACCTTTAAGGCTAAAGAGAGCCAAAAAGGCATAAAACTGGCACGATCACTCACACCAAACGACTAAAGGTAGAATCGCGACAATCGGTATGGGCTTACTTCCATTAGAATTAGTGAGCTAGATAAAGGGAGTTTCTGAAATTCGTACTTTTAGAACCAAAAGCGATCTACAAAGGGATAAAACTGGTACCAGCAACAGGACCAAACCGGTATAGCTACAATCACGAAAATCTGAATGATCATGCTCCCTATACCCACCTGCACGACGACCAAACAAATTTGGCCTACAATGGATGCACAGAGGACACGATTTGTGCTGAACTTGTCCAGAGTCCACCTGAGGAACATCATAGCTGTAATATCTGGTCACTGACCGGTTGGTAAACACGCTAAGAGGAACATCTTCTATGTCACTGCCCTGCTTTTGGTGACCTGAGATACGAAAAGCTTGGTCATCGGACACTTCTAGACAAAACCTGTCTATCCGTAGGCGATGTGCGGAATATCCATGCCTTCATCAGAGCAACGAAATGGCTTGACAGCGACGTTGGCCGAATAGAATAGGAACATTTGGTGCGAAAATCTTAAAATCACAACGGGACTCATACTAGGACCCAAGTGAGCTGAGTTCAACGTGGCTGCCGAATTAACCTAACCTAACCTATGCTCCCTATAGAACTTGCTTAAGCCTAAAATCATGAAATTTAGAGACTATGTTGCTCTCCTGGAATAAAAGCAAAAATTTCGTATTTTTCGAAACTTCATCGGGAGGCGGTAGAAACTGGGCCGTGTCATTAAGTATAACCAATAAGCACCCTTATCAAACGATTCAAGTAAGGATTATGCAATTTGGTGCGGTTTTCACCTAATGAAGTGGACTTCAGCTATCAAGGCATTATTGAATATCTAAGTAAAGAGCTGGAGAAATAGGCGAGACACTAAATCAGACTAGCGAGCATTCTGATCAAACTACTGGTTCTGGAAAAGAGATTATATAATTTATAAAAGTAAATATTTGTCTAGCGGAAAGTATGACCAATGGACTAATCGGATCTGTGGACCAATTTTTAATAGACTAACAGTATATTTTTAAAATTATATATTTTAGAAAAATTTATATTTCCCCACAAATTCTTATTATTTTTTTTATTATTATTAGCCTTTAAAACAACTTGTCAACATACATATTTATATCTTAGTGCCTAAGTCAGAGGCCGAAATGATCAAAGATTTCCATTCGCTTCGGTCTTGTGCGTACCGTCTCAAGTCAGTTTTACCAATCAGCGTCAGTGATTCCTCCACCTGGTCCTTCCAACGTAGTCGCGGTCTCCCTCTTTTGCGCCGTTCTTCGAGGTCTTGATAGAATACCTTTCGCGCTGGAGTTTCCTCATCCATTCTCACGACATGGCCTAGCCAGCGTAATCGTTGCACTTTGATTCGCTTGACCACATCAATGTCGTGGTATAACTCGTACAGTTCATGGTTTATCCAAATCCTAAACTCGCCGTTTACGCAAATGGGTCCATATATTTTGCGGAGTATTTTTCTCTCAAACACCGCCAGATGATCTGCTTCTGCCTGTGTAAGCACCCAAGATTCGGAGGCGTACAACAGGACCAGTAAAATTAGTACCTGGTACAGCTGGACTTTGGTGGTTCGAGATAGGGTGGTGTTTATGAAGTGCTCGCGTAGTCCAAAGAAACACCTGTTGGCGAGCACTATTCTCCGTTTTATTTAAAGGCTGACACTTTTGTTTTTATTCAAGGCGGATCCGAGATAGATAAATTCATCCACTACCTCAAAGCAATAGTTTTCAACGTTCACGCTGCCTCACCAACGGGTGTACACTATGTTCGATGAGACCATTAACATCGTTTTGTCCTCATTCACTGCCAAACCCATTTTCGCTGACTCCCTTTCAACTGATGAGAAAACTGCTGGTACCTCTCGCATTTTTCGACCGATAATGTCGATATCATCGGCATATGCGAGCAGCATGTGGCTTTTATTAAATATGGTGCCAGACATGTTAATCGCTGCTTTCCTTAACACCTTCTCCATCACTATGTTGAACAGTATACATGACAAACCGCCAACCTGTCTAAGACCTCTCGTCGTATCGAATGGTGCAGATAGATCCTTGCCAATCCGAACAGAGGATTTGGTATTCGTAACGGAACACCGGCAGAGACGAATTATTTTCGCAGGAATACCGAACTCAGACATGGCTTCGTATAGTCGATGCCTGATGTTACTATCGAAGGCAGCTTTGTAATCGACAAAGAGGTAGTAAGTGTCGATTTGCTTCTTATGGGTTTTCTCCAGAATCTGCCGTAGTGTAAATATTTGGTCCATCGTGGATTTGCTTGGTCTAAAGCCGCAGTGGTAAGGTCCAATAAGGTTTTCCACAATTGGCTTTAGATGTTCACACAGTATGGTAGACAGGACCTCATACGCAATCTGTAAGAGGCTAATTCCACGGTAGTTTTTAAACTCACTACGGTCACTTTATTGGATTGGATTGGATTGGACATAGCACACTGAGATTCCAATTCTCTGGCATGCTCTTCTGAAGCCAAATATTCTCTATGATCTGTTGCATGCTTAAAACAAGCTAATCTCCACTCACCTTAAAAAACTCAGCTGGAAGACCATCAGCCCCAGCGGCCTTGTTTTTCTTTAGGCGGGATATGTCAGTTGTTATCTCAGCTTGGCTCGGAGGTGGACACTCGATGGTATCATCTCGGATTGGTACACAGTCTTCATCAGCCATGTTTTCAGACATTAATAGGCTGCAGAAATGATCTTTATATATTCTCAGTACGCCCTCGGAGTCAGTTACGAGATGACCATCCTTGTCTTTACAGGATGGAAGCCCTGTTCCATGTACTCTACCATTTATCTTCTGTTAGAATTCGCCTGAAGAGTCGAGTCGCCTCCCGCCTCTTCTCCCTGTACTTTTCATGAACAGCTGGCGTTGCCATTCGCTGCAGTTTGGCTATGTATGCAGCATCTTGTTCCCGGTGGCATCGCGGCATTCGTCATCGTACCAGGCATTATCGTTAAAGGGCTTCACATATCCCAGTACGGTCCGCGCAGTCCTTTCCATCGAGTGGGCAATATATTGCCATTGCGCGCTAGTATTTTCGGGATTTGAAGCATCAAAAAGTAGTTGAGTGAGTTGGTCGGAATAGGCGTTGGCTATCTCTGCGGTCTGCAGTTTAGCGATGTCCAGCTTTCTTTGTGCCTGGTTACGCAGGGTTTTCGCTCTGCTTAGCCTAGTACGCACCCTCACTGCAGTGAGGTGGTGATCCGAGCTGATGTTCTCACCTCTGATCACTCGTACGTCTAAGACACTTGAGGCGTGCCTCCCATCGATTATCACGTGATCAATTTGGTTTCTCGTTACTTGATCGGGAGATATCCACGTTGCTTTGTGAATGTTTTTGTGGTCAAATCGTGTGCTGCTAATTACCATGTTCCTTGCTGCAGAGAAATCAATCAGTCTGATTCCGTTTGGCGATGTGTCAGTGTGCAGACTAAATTTTCCGACTGTTGGGCTAATGACATTTTCCCGGCCTATTTTGCCATTAAAATCTCCCAGCACGATTTTAACATCATGGCCCGGGCTACGGTCCTATGTTTCTTCAAGTTGGGCGAAGAATTCGTTTTTGACCTCGTCACTTTTCTTCTCCGTGGGAACTTAAGCACATATTAGCGTGATGTAGAAAAATTTTGCATTCATTCTAATGGTGGCGATTCGTTCACTGACAGGAGTAAACTTGGAGACCAGGTCTCGTAATCTCTTGCCGACCACAAATCCACAACCAAACTCATTCTTATCCGCGTGGCAGCTATAGTACACGTCACACTTCCTCTTCCGCGAGCATCCATATCCAGTCCACCGGATTTCTTGTATAGCAGTAATGTCAGCCTTATACTCTTCGAGGACATCCGCCAGTTGCATAGAGGCACCTGGTCGGTATAGAGTTCTAACATTCCAAGTGCATATTCTCAAATCATTTCCCCACAATTACCAAACGGAAAACTGGAGGATATTTTAATTTAGTCAATTTAATTATATTGTTATGGTAAGCAAGACCTCAGAAAACCAAAATATTTGCACATCCATTCTGGTACCACTCATACGTAAGATCGAAATCACCCCATAGTTTTACATGTATGTATATCATTTTTGTAAGTACACTGAATTTAGTCAAGTTTTTGCAATTTGACATAACAGGAGGTTTACCCACATATTAGAAATTTTGTTTTCTTTTGAGGTTTTTTGGCGAATTAATTAGATACTTTGGGACCGGCCGTGGCATAGTGGTTAAAACACGCGACAACCATGCGGGAGATCTCAGGTTCAAACCTAGCTCCAGACATCGTAAAAGAAAAAAATAAATAAAATTTTCTTTCATTGTCGGCTCCCCTCGAATGTTGTTGACAGCAACTTCGCAGTATTAAGCGTCGATTCAATCGTCGTGTCTAGTAAGAGCTTCTCAAACAGTGACGTTCGCATTCGTCGATAAACAAGTAGGTGCCGTTAGTTGTGAATCTAAAAATAGAAAGCGTTTTAATTCACAACAACGCGAGAAGCTATCCCATACCTCATTCATGGGGTGCAAAGGGAAATTAAGTTTAAGTTTTAATTAGATACTTTTGCCCTAGTCCACAGTCGTTACCGTAAAATATCCTTTCGTTAACCCCATACAAAAGTACCGTATGCCAGAGATATTCAATTGCACACATAACAATTAATTTATTAACCAGTACAGAAATTTCAGTCAGTTGAACTGACTGATAAATACCATCACCCAATATAAGATATTGTTTAAGTCTTGAGTTATTAAAATTAACCAATTTGTAATTAAAACCAGTTTGAAAGTTTCAGTCGGGCAACCCAACTTACATTTACCCTTACCCTCAGTAAAACAAATAATTTTCTATTATATTGATATTATTACTCGATTTCTAAAGTGGGCGGAGTGGTACATTTGTATGGGAGGTACGAGAAGGGATGTGGTTAGGCTTCCAGATTTATTCTCCATTTCTCTATCCTGTTATAGCTTTACTAATTACAAAATTTGGGCACGATTGCCTTGGGTGTACTGATATTATTAGTACATCCCTAAAGAGGGCGGAAAGGTACATTTGTATGGGAGGTACCATAAGGGGCGTCGCTAGACTTCCAATTTTTTCTCCAAAACTTTGACCTGTTATAACATAACAAAATACAGAATTTGGGCACGATCGCGTTAGGTCTTTTTGTTGAAAATACTTTGTAATGAAAATTGTTTGTATAAACATTGTAGCCTGGTTTTTACTATTAGTTAGTAATGAAAAATATTTTAGTTTTTTTTCATTCTCTCAACAAACTCTATTGAATAAAGACGTTTTCTGTATTGTTTTATAAAAGCCTGCGTAAACCTTTTATTTGATCCTTAACAAAGGTTATGGGCCCAGGACATACAATTATAGAAATGTTCGCCGTGTGTTTTTAAGTGCCTTTTATTTTATTTTTGCCGCTGTTAATTGATGTCAAATATCCATAAAGATGTCATCAATTTTTCAAATTGAAAAATTAGAAGAAACTAATTATGACGGCTGGAAAATCCATATGCGTTCCGTACTAATACAAACAGACTTATGGGACTATGTAAGTGGAGCCATGGAAAAACCTAGTGATGATGCTGGTCGAATGGTTTGGGAAAACAAGGATCAGAAAGCCCTGTCGACCATCCTGTTGAGCATGAAGAGGTCTCAATTAAATGTTGTCAAAAACTGTCCTACATCAAGAAGTGCTTGGTTAACATTGGAGAAAAAATTTCAACCCAAAGGACCTGCCCGTATGATTTATTTATTCCGTAAGTTATTGGCCACAAAGATGAAGCACAATCAGTCCATGTCAGAACATCAGGCAAATTTCAACGACGTAGTTGAAAAACTTTCTGAAATTGATGTTAATATTTCTCAAGAACTATTGTCGATTATATTGCTGGATAGTTTATCTGAAGACTACGAGAATTTTGTAATCGCAATGGAATCAAGAGATGCATTACCTAATTTGGATGCACTAAAAAATAAGCTGATGGAGGAATATGAGAGGAGGTCAAGTAAAGTGGCAGTAGAAGATCATCATCAACAGGCTTTTTTGTCGAAGTCTAAGGAGAAGAAATTCGTCAAGAAGAAGTCAGATTTTAAGTGCTTTAAGTGCGGTGTTAAAGGGCACATAGCAAAAGACTGCAAGTCTGGAAGAACTGCTGCAAATGCCTTGCTTAATGGTGTTACCACTGATATAATGCAGAAAAATGCTTGGGTGTTTGACAGTGGATCTACAAGTCACATGTGCTGTGACGAGAATGCTTTTCATCAACTAAGAAAACACACTGAGAGAATCGAATTAGCTGCAGACTTCGTCATATATTCGAAAGGAATTGGGCAAGTATATTTGAAGTCAAATTGCAAAAATGTATGTTTGCAAAAAGTACTGTACGTTCCGGAATTAAAATATAATTTCATTTCCGTTTCCAAATTGACCGAGGAACGTTTTTCTGTGACGTTTGAGAATGATGATGTTCGAGTCCAAAATGGAGAAGAAATTTTACTGGGTGGAAAGAAGCTTGGTGAATTGTTTTTATATCAGCCCAGTGTAAAATTACACCAAATGCGTACCACAGTGTCGAATGAAGAGTTTTTACTTTGGCATCAACGCTATGGACATTTAAATGCAAAAAGTTTATGCGAGTTGGCGAAACAAAACCTTGTTCATGGCCTTAATCTTACAAAATTTTCACCTGAAATTCAATGTGAGGTTTGCTATAAGGCAAAAATCCATGTCGAACCATTTCCAAAAAGGGCATCTCGAGCGTCCAAAGGTGTGTTAGAGCTCGTACATTCGGACATATGTGGCCCGATTCGTATAGATTCTTGTGGAGGTGCAAGATACTTTGCCTTATTCATTGATGATTACTCCAGGATGATATTCGTGTATTTCTTAAAGAACAAAGGTGAAATTTACAATGCTTTCATAAGCTTTATTGCGATGGCTGAACGGCAAACGGGGAAAAAGTTAAAAGTACTTCGCAGCGACAATGGTCGCGAATATCTAAGCACGCAGTACTCAACTTGTCTGAATAAACTTGGAATTCAGAGGCAGCTGACAGTGGAATACACGCCACAACAAAATGGAGTGGCTGAAAGGGCCAACAGAACAATCGTGGAGATGGCACGTTGCATGTTGATTGGATCTGGATTGCATGAATCTCTATGGGGAGAAGCAGTTGCCACTGCAGTATACCTCAGAAATCGTAGTCCAACATCTGCGTTAGAGGGCGTTACACCAATAGAACGATGGAGTGGAAGAAAACCCACAGTGGCCCATTTGAAGACGTTTGGATGTAAAGCAATCAAATTAGATAAACGCCCTGGAAAGTCTAAATTTAAACCAAAGGGAATTGAATGCGTACTTACTGGCTATTGCAATGAGTCCAAAGCTTATAGGGTTTACGATATGAAAACGAAAACTATGTACAAGAGCCGTGATGTAAAATTCCTGGAAGAATTGACAAATAATCCAAATGATTGTAGCAATGTGTTTGGGACTTATGAGCAAGAAGATAATTATCCGGTTGTGGATACATTGGAACTTGTGGAAAGAGCTAGAAACGATGCATGTGAAGAACCAGAACATATGGTTGAGGTTAATCATGGCGTGAATGATCAGGAAATGGAAGAATTCCATGAAGTTAGAGACGAGCCTATTCACTTGAGTGAAAATGATGAGCCGGTAATAGTGGAGGAAAATAATAACACTGATTTGAGTGGAATGGTGTTAAGATCTGGAAGGCGTGTTTTGAACAACTTTATCGCTTGCGAGAAAATGGATGATCCAACAAATGTTGAAGAAGCATTAACAAGAGAAGACCGAGACATGTGGATTGAATCTATGAAAGCTGAGTACAACTCCCTACTTAAAAATGATACTTGGATATTAGTGGAAAAACCAGAAGGAGTACCAGTCGTAAAATGCAAGTGGGTTTTTACCATGAAACGTGACAAAAACGGTAATGTAGAGCGATATAAATCAAGATTAGTGGCAAAGGGTTGTAGTCAAAAGTATGGGGTGAACTACACAGAGACTTTTTCACCCGTAACCCGATATTCCACTGTAAGAGTGCTGTTAGCCTTGGCAGCAGAATTTAAACTTCATGTCCATCAACTGGATGTTTCTACCGCATATCTTAACGGTGAAATAGATGCTGAAATTTACATGAATCAACCTAAGATGTTCGAAAGTAAAGAATTTCCGAATAAGGTATGTAAACTACAAAAATCAATTTACGGACTCAAACAGTCTGGAAGGAAATGGAATGAGAAATTGGACGAAGTCCTAAATGAAATTGGATTTACTCGATGCAGTGCAGATCAATGCGCATATATCTTAAAAAAAGATAATAATACTGCAATTCTCATTGTGTATGTAGATGATATTCTACTAGCAAGTTCCTGTGAACAGTTTCTGAAAGTAATTAAGGAACAAATTGGTTTGTACTTTGATGTACGAGATAAAGGACCAGTAGACTACTTTCTGGGGATGGAAGTGTATAGAAAGACGCCTACAGGACCTTTTTATTTATCCCAGAGGAAAATGATATTGGAATTGCTAAAAGAACACGGAATGGAAAATGTAAGAAAAGTAACAACACCATTAGATCCAGGACAGCAGTTTAAGAAATGTTTAGATGGCTGCATTAATTGCAAGAAGGTAGATGAAACCATGTATCAGTCGTTAATTGGATCTTTGATGTACATTGCTTTATGTACCCGACCTGACATCCTTCATGGGGTTACAAAACTATCCCAATTTTATAAAGATCCACATATGGAACATTTAAACGGAGCCCATCATATACTAAGGTATCTGAGTAACACGATAAACCAGAATTTGTTTTATAGATGCACCGCAAAACCAATACATGGATTCGCAGATGCTGACTGGGGTGGCAGTTCTGATGACAGAAAATCCTTTACTGGATTTGTGTTTATTCTCGGTGGGGCAGCTGTATTATATGAATCGAAGAAACAGCCAACCGTGGCTTTAAGTAGTACGGAAGCCGAGTACATGGCATTGTCTGCGGCAACCAAGGAAATTATTTATATGCGAAATCTGTTGACTGAACTTGGATTTGAAAGAATAGTAAAAAACGCAACTACTTTGTACGGTGACAACATTGGATCTCAGCAACTTGTCAAGAATCCAGTTTACCACTCAAGAAGCAAGCATATTGATATCAAGGTTCATCATGTCAGAGAAGTTTTTAAGAGTGGAAAACTTGATTTGAAATATGTTCCTTCAAATGAAAACACTGCCGATATCTTGACGAAGTCTCTATCAAGGGTTAAGAACAAGTACCTGTCGGAGAAATTGGGATTAAAGACATTTTCATTAAGGGGAGGTGTTGAAAATACTTTGTAATGAAAATTGTTTGTATAAACATTGTAGCCTGGTTTTTACTATTAGTTAGTAATGAAAAATATTTTAGTTTTTTTTCATTCTCTCAACAAACTCTATTGAATAAAGACGTTTTCTGTATTGTTTTATAAAAGCCTGCGTAAACCTTTTATTTGATCCTTAACACTTTTAATAATATTAATCGATTTCTAAAGTGGGCGGTACCAGATGTGTATGGGAGGTACCTAGAGTGTTCAAAACCGAAACCGAAAATCGTCTAACCGGTTTTTTTCTCCGAAACCGTATGCCGGTTTCTTCAAAAATGCCAATTTCGAATACCCGGTTTAACCGGTTTTTAGATGTCGGTTAACCGGTTTTCCAAAAATCAGTATTTCACAGAACATTGCTAGGTCAATTATATGTAAATCGGCAAAGAATGTTGTTTATGCTTATCCGATATTCTTCAGGCAAATTTCAAAGAATGCTTTTATTAAAATGTCCTTATGCAATGCGAAAATTTGTTTGGAAAATGCTGTTAGATGACTGTTTTCTTTTATCTTTAAATGGGTGGGATGACTTCGTTTTCATATAAAAAACTTTCAATTGTCGCTATCTCCTAAACTAAGCATCCAATCGCGAAAAAGGACTATGTCACTAAGACATAGTTGGGAACTCATCTTGTAAAGGCTAAGAAGCCGTCAATATTTATATGAACAAGTTCAAATGCAGTTATCTCCTAAACAAAGTTATGATTACCATACAATAGTTGGGAAATCACCCAGTTACAGTTGGGATCTAATTTTGAAATAGATTGTGTTCTCACCTCGAAATGAGTGTGAAGCCGTCGATATTCATATGAAAAACGTTGTGCCTTTATTTCTTATGCTAAGCGCCCAATGGTAGAAAGGAGGTCAATTTGTGCTCAAATTGATACCTTAATTCTAAACCATGCTAATTGTAAAATGTAGAATGTGAGAAAGCGTATTCAAAGTTTGTGAGTAATATAAACTTCACTTATACAGCCATGTTCTGGAAAACAATTCGGTTTGAAAACAGAGCAAAATCGGTAGAAATGTATTAAAAAGTATTGACTTCTTATCGATTTTGATCTGTTTTTAAACCGAATTGTTTTCCAGAACATGGCTGATATAGTAAGTTAAAATTTCCTGATAACTTCTGTTTGGATGAACAAGTTATAAATTGAATGAATTAATGTATCGATATTCATATCTTTTCATATTTAATAGCATATTTGGTTATATTTTACAATTTCCGAAAAACCGAACAAAACCGGTTAACCCGGTTTTTTAGTAAATCGTGTATTCGAAACCGTATTGTTGGAAAAAGGTCTTTTTCGAATAAACCGGAAACCGGTTTTCTGAAAAATTCAAGTATTTGAACACTATAGAGGTACCAGATGGGGCGTGAATAGACTTCCAATTTTTTTCTCCAAAACTTTATCCTGTTATAGCTTTACTAAAAATAGAATTTGGGTACGATCACGTTTAATTTATTGATATTATTTCTCCATCTCTATAGTGGGCGGAAAGGTAGATTTGTATGGGAGGTACCAGAAGGGGCGTGGCTAGGCTTTCAAATTTTTTTCCAAAACTTTATCCTGTTATAGCTTTACTAAATACAGAATTTGGGGACGATCCCGTAAGATATATTGATATTATTACTCGATTTCTAAAGTGGGCGGAATGATGTATTTGGATGGGAGGTACCAGAAGGGGCGGGCCATGTAGTCCATATGCAATACCGTAAGTAGTTTTGAGAAAATAATAACTCGTGCAAAATTTCAAAACATTTGGTTGCGTCTTTCGAAAGTTATCGTGCGAACCAGCCGGACAGCCACCGGACAGACAGACAGACAGACAGACGGACATGGCTCAAACGACTTAAAAAGTCATGAATCGAATTTGGTTCAAAGAAACCTAGGGTCTAAAGTCACTCCTTCTATGTGTTACACTTTTGGCTCGTATCAAATGATATATACCTTCATCCCTAAGGGTGATGGTATAAAAATTTTTACACTGTAACTTTTTTTACTGTTTTAATACCTGTTATCGTAATATCTATTAGGTAATTCAGGTATACAAAACCAATAATTTGAGTGACATTCGATGAAGTTTGTATTTCGCACTTGTGGCCGGTTCGTAAGTACGTGGTCGCAATAGTTATCCAAACAAACAAGTCGCCACATTTGGAGCTTAGCGCTTTTGTCGTATGCAACAGTAATGTGCTGCATAAAAATCAATATTTTTATTTAAACTACATTGATTGCCTTATTAAACGTTCTTATTTTTTTCATTTTTGTTTCAACATTCCATATATGTAGATACCACTATTGCAAACAATGCTCAAATGGCGCAAATGTATTCACCATTATCCACATATTTAAATTGCATCCACAAATTTAAACTTCGTTATGTTAACTTACACTATGCAGCAACTTTCGTTTCATTACAGGAAACAATTAATTGTGTCCCGCCAACTACTGAAATTCATTTCCTTGTCTTTAGTCCTAATTTGTAATTTCACCACTTCCTTACGTGTCTTCGCATAATTCCACAGTCGTGTGGCATGCCTGAGACAAGAATGCGATGCAACTTTTTCCATTGTTTTTGGCAAGAAAATAAAAGAACAATTACGAAAATAATAGCTTTTAAAAACAATTTGAAGAAATTATATTTAACTATACTTGCAAGACATGCCGTTAGCGTGCAATTTGTAAGCTGCGATATTTGAAAACTTCTTTAAAATTGCAACTTTGTATTATGTATGTGCGACACACTACTGTGTCTTAAGTGTTCCTGACATGAAACCCCACTGGAGAAATCAATTAGAAGCAGCATTCGCTGTACTCAAGTTTGAAATAATGTTATGTTTAGTAAGTTTTGGCAAAAAAAAAAAAACGAAGAAATTTCCTTTTCGTTGTCATGGAATTTGAAATTAACAGTGTTGGCATCATGTGATAGTGCTGTTTGATGTGTTGCACTTTCATCGCATTTAAAAAGATGTTTTACTTCTGCCAAAACAAAGAAAATTTTATTAAATAATCCTACAACCACATTACTTGGTTAAAATGAGTCCTTAATGAAATATATTACATTAATGCAGAACGTTAAGCATAGTACAAACGGAAAACATGAGGTTGATCATCAATTCCATATAATGTCAGACATTTTAAATTCAGTGATCTACTTAATTTTTTGAACAAATGGTACATATTTTTCTCAAATTAACTTCAAAGTTGTATAGAAGTAGGCCTAAATTTTTTACCCATAATATCTTTCCATTGGGGAATGTGACTTTTCCCAGAGGTTGAAAATTACTGATTGTCACTCACTTGGGAGTGGCCAGAAGCGTTTCACGGAAAACACGAAGAATAGAAAAAACAAGAACCCCCCCAAATGTTGACGACCCCCGCAAACGATATAAGGACCCTGATTTAAGGATATGCACCTGGAATGTCCGAACTCTATACAGAGATGGTGCCTCTATCCAACTGGCGAATGTCGTCGACAAATACAAGGCTGACATCACCACCATACAGGATATGAGATGGACGGGACAGGGATGCACACGACGAAAGAACTGTGGCATCTTGTACAGCTGCCATGCAGAAAGACACGAATTTGGATGTGGTTTCATAGTCGCCAAGAGACTTCGACACCTGGTCTCGCGGTTTAATCCTGTAAGTGACCGAATAGCCACTATTCGCATCCGGGCGAAATATTTTTACATTACGCTGATTTGTGTACACGCCCCGACGGAAAATTAAGACGATGAGATTAAAGATGCATTTTACGAGCGCCTAGAGACATACGACCGCTGCCCTGGCCACGACATTAAAATTGTTCTGGGAGACTTTAATGCAAAAATAGGAAGGGAAGATGTTCTTGTTCCATCGATCGGTAAATTCAGCCTGCATACCGACACGTCAGACTACGGGTTTAGGCTGTTTAGCTTCGCAGCGGGAAGGAACATGGTAGTGAGTGGAACCAGATTCCAGCACTAAAGATATCCACAAGGCAATTTGGCTATCCCCCGATCAAAACACCAAAAATCAAATTGATCATGTGGTAATTGATGGCAAGCATGCATCTAGTGTCATGGACGTGCGTGTGATCCGTGGTGCTAATATTGGCAGGGATCATTACCTGGTTGCAGCCAGGGTGCGCACAAGATTGAGCAAATCGAAAAACGTACGTAACCAAACACAAAGAAAGGTGGACATCGCGAAGCTGCAAACCCTAGAGATAGCTACTGCCTACTCCAACCAGCTATCCCAAGTTTTACGATGCAACGCTTCTACTTCTGACGTTCCCGATACACAGTGGCAGCATATTGCGCATTCCATGGCAACCGCCGCAACAACCGTGCTAGGATATGAATAGCGGCGCTCAGACGAATCCTGGTACGATGAAGAATGTCGCATAGCGTCTGAGGAACAGGATGCTGCTTATAGGGCAACGCTACAGCCAATTGTAACCCGTGCTGTTAGGGAACGGCATAAGGAGAAAGCAAAACAGGCGAGACAGCTATGTAGGCGAAAAAAACGTCAGATGAAGGAACGGGAGAACGAGGATATAGAGCGATACAGGGATAGAGGTGAGGCCCGAAAATTTTACCAGAAAATAAGAGCAAATGGATACGGTAATGGCCTCCCCACCTGTAAGGACAATGATGGAAATCTGGTCATGGATACGCAGAGTGTGCTGCACATATGGAGAGAACACTTCCAGCAACTGCTGGTTCCAGAAGGCAGCGCACGTGAAGTTATCACGCCAAATGTCGACGACGGCTTAAATTGCCCACCACCAAGTCAAGCCGAGGTAAGAAGAGCAATATCCCGGCTGAAAAACAACAAAGCAGCCGGTGCCATCGGTCTGCCCGCAGAGCTCTTTAAGTCCGGTGGCGAGGAGCTGATTACGAGCATGCACCAGATACAGCGCACGGCTTAAAGAGTGCATGCCAGACGATTGGAATATAAGCGTATTATGTCATGTGCTCAAAAAAGGTGATCCAAGTGTGTGCTCCAACTACCGCGGGATCAGCCTTTTACCCATCGCATATAAGGTCCTGTCGAGCCAGTGTTATCCAACCTGATCGGGCCTTATCAGTGTGGCTTTAGACCTGGTAAATTAACAACTGACCAGATATTGACACCGGCAAACCCTGGAAAAGACCCAAGAGAAACAGATCGACACGTACCATCTATTCGTTGACTATAAAGCTGCCTTTGACAGCTCGATACGGCAGAAATTACTTGAAGCTATGGCTGAGTTTGGGCGAAGATGATACGCCTTTGCGGAATGACGTTGACTGACACGAAGTCTTCAGTGAAGATTGGTAAGGACATTACGGAACCATTCTGTGCCAGACGAGGCCTAATGCAAGGCGGCGGCCTATCGTGTGACCTCTTTAACATAGTGATGGAGATGATAATGAGAAAAGCTGCAGTAAACACGAGTGGCACTATATTCAACAACGTAGACATCATCGGTCGAAAACTGCGGGATGTGACTGCAGCAAAAATGGGCCTAACAGTGAACAAGGACAAAACAAAGTTATTAGTTTCAACGAACAAAGAATCTACTCGTTTGGGAAACTGCGTGAACGTTGACAACTATAATTTCGAGGTGGTAGAAAATATTATCTACCTAGGCTCCGCCATTAACAAAGCAAATAATGTCAGCCTAGAAATTCGGCCCTCTCTCGGCCACAAAAATCCAGCTATATCAGATACTGGTTCTACCTGTCTTAATGTATGGTTCAGAATCCTGGGTTATGACACAAGCGAATGAATTCGAGAGAAAAATACTCCCTAAAATATATGGGCCGATCATTGTTAACGGCGAGTATCGGCGTCGTATGAATCATGAGCTGTACACTGACATTGCCGTGGTCAGACGCATTAAGGTGCATTGACTAGGTCATGTTGTACGCATGAACGAAAATGTTCCAGCTCGAAAAGTCTTCGACAATGAACTCGATGGACGGCGCAGAAAAGGGCGACCAAAACTCTGTTGGAAAGACCAAGTTACTGAGAACCTTACACTACTTGGTGTGACTAACTGGAGAAGAAGCGCAGAAGATCGAGGCGCTTCCATTGCAGCTGATGGTACTGCTTTGAATTGTAACGAAAGGACAAAGAAAAGGAGTATAATATAATTGTAATTTTAATGATATTTTCCAAAATATAAAAACAGGAACATATCCTGCGAACAAGGCAACATCAGTATCAGAAGATGACATTATTTTAAATTTCTTTAAAAAAGTTTGTTATATGCGATATGAGAAATCGAGTTTCACCTTGAACTTTTTATATAACTAGAAAGATAATTATCTTCGGCTATGCCATCTCTAAAACTTACAGCACAGCATTTTCATTCAGGTGAACTGACTGATAAATACCATCACCAATACGACTTTCGGTCGTGTAGCCAGACGAGACGTATAGTTAACCTATAGAAAAGTTACAGCCCACAAATGTAAAATGTTGAATTTAATGTTATATTCATTTTCCGAAAATATGTTATATTTTGTGTGCGAGGTACGTACGAAAAGGGGTAGGCCGATATAGCCCATATTCATTCCTGAGTCAAATATCAGTAAGGTTATTACTTGCTCAAAATGTGACTTATTGCAAGCTACTTACAAAAAACAATGTTTGTGAAAGTAAGAGGGTAAATTCCGTTAATTGTATGGAATATAACTTCCGTTTGGTAGTTGTGGAAGAAATAATAATTTTCCCAGAATAGGTCATTTTGTACCAGTAGGGATCGGTCGATGTATACCATATTCATAACAGTGTCAAATATTCATAAACGCACTTCTTTCGTAAAATATAACTAAATTCAGTGAACTTAGAATAAAGATACGTATATAAAATTATGAGGGTGAATTCTGTCATTTATATGGGAGGTGCCAGAAGGGGCGTGTCAAAGATTACGCTTTTTTGAAGATTTGCCTACTATTTTAAGATAATTAAACTGACTAAAAACACATAAAATTCAAAAAAATTCATGAAATGTTTATTTGAATCGATAGTACGGTCCATATAATTTAATGTTTGAAGATTATTTCATGCAAATGTTGACCGTGACTGCACCTCAAATGGTCCATCCGCTTAGTCCAATTTTGGCATACTCTTTCCAACATTTCGGCCGGTATCTTATGAATAAATGCTTCAATTGAAGCGGGCATGTGTGTATAGACATGAGCTTTAACATAGCCCCACAAAAAATAGTCTAAAGGCGTTAAATCGCACGAACTACGCTGCCAATTGATCGGTCCCGAACGTGAAATAAAATGTTCATCAAACTCGCCTCTCAATAAGTCCATTGTTAAGCGTGCTGTGTGGCATGTGGCACCGTCTTGTTGAAACCACATGCCATGCAAGTCAAGCTCTTGCATTTTGGGCAAAAAAAAGTTGGATATCATCTCACGGTAGCGCTCACCATTCACAGTTACGTTAAGATTCGCATCATCTTTGAAGAAGTACGGTCCAATGATGCCACCAGCCCATAAAACGCACCAAACTGTGACATTTTCTGGATGCATTGATAGCTCTTGCAATGCTTCTGGCTTATCTTCACTCCAAAATCGACAATTCTGCTTATTAACGTACCCATTGAGCCAAAAATGAGCTTCGTCGCTTAACACAATTTTTCGAGAAAAAAAATGGATCTTCGGCCAACTTTCCAAGAGCCCATTCACCAAAAATTCTACGTTGCGGTCGGTCGTTCGGCTTCAATTCTTGCACCAGCTGTATTTTGAAAGGCTTCACACCTAAATCCTTCAGCAAAATTATGTTAAGTAACAGAGGCCCAATTGCTGCGAACGGCGACGAATCGATAACACAAGGGAACAAGGTATTTGTTGTTTAAGAACTGAATATTGTTTTAAAGGTAATTTGGGACGCTGAATCCAAATCTGGACTTGGTTTTTTTGTATCAGCTCGACTTTTCGCGATATACCGTTATGTCCAAAACTAAGCCACTTTAATCCGTGCCTACATTGTTTTTAATTTGGCCTAGTAGTTTCAGAGATATCTTTGTAGTTTAAAAAAAAAAACAAAAATTTTACAAAGAAAAAAAATTGCTTTTTAAAAATTAAAAAAAAAAAGATAATGCAACAAAAATCACAGTGTTGGTCTTAAAACATTTAGCTTAATATAGTTTGAATCAAATGAGCTATATTTCATTGAAATCTATGCACAACTTTTGATTTTGTCAACAATTTACTAAGATAACTAAATTCACACAAATCGCGATTTCCATACAGAAATAACATTTATTAATATGTTTGTGAAAGTGTAACTCGAGCAAACCTTAACGGATCGTTATGAAAATTTATCAGTATTAATATTTTTCGAAACGAACTTATGAGAATGTAAATGGGCGGAGTAGCCCCACCCCTTCTGATACCTCCCATACAAAATTACCTATTTTGGAATAATTAATATATCTCCGATAGCTGCCAAACAGACTACCGGAGGATATTTAAATTTGGTCAGTTTATTTATCTTGCAAAAGTAGACAAACCCTAAAAAAACCGAAACCGTTGCCATACCCCTTCTGGTACCTCCCATACAAATGACCGAACTCACCCCAATAGTCTTACATACATATCTTTTTTGTAAGTACACTGAATTCAGTCTAACTATGCGTAAGTTTTACGGTTATCAAAATATGAATCAGGAATGAATTTGCACTATATCGGATCACCCCTTCTGGTACCTCCCATACAAAATGACCTATTTTTGGAAAATTAATATTTCTCCCTAAACTTCCAAATTGAAAACTGCCGATTAATTAAATTTGGTCAGTTAATTAGTATTGTAATAGGAGGCAAAACTATAAATAAAACTATATATAAATTTGCAAATTTGTCATGATTTTTAAAAATAAAAAATTTTAATTTTTTTTGGGTAGAAACAAAAAAATTCGAAAAATCTGTTATCACCGAACTTAGCATAACTCATTCAATTTTCAATCGATTATTATGTACATACATGTTTTAGAAAGCTACTTTAATATGATATTCAATAAAGCTAATAAAAAGAACAATTTGCCCCCAACCGATTAACTTTCAGCGTGAAGAAAATTAAAATTTCCATTTTTTTTTGTATTTTTTTTTTTTTTTTTGAATAAAAGAGCCTTTACTCATTAATTTTTTTTTGTGATATTAAAAAATTTGGTTTTTATCAAAGGTAACAACGATATCTTTAAAAAAAACAAAATTTTAAAATCCGGCATGAAAAAAATAAATTATGATTTTTTGAACTATAATATTTTGGAAAATGGGCGAAAATACGATTAGTACCTGTAACTTAAAAATTCGAGCTGATGAAGAAAAATGGAGATTAGATTTAAAATCAGCGACCTTAAATTAGTAAAAAACAGCTATAGAATTCCAAACAACACTCAAAAAGTTCAATTTTGTTCCCTTGTGTAATTGATGGTCATCATTAACACTGGCCGATACAGCTGCGATATTTTCTTCACTTCGCACTCTACGTAAGCGTGTTGGTGGTTTAATGTCCAACAATGTAAATTTGGTGCGAAATTTAGTCACAATAGCCCGAATAGCCACTTCAGTGGGTCGATTAAACTGACCATAAAGTGGAAGAAGCGCTCGATGTACTTTCTTAACAGAGCACGCATTTTGATAATAAAACTCAATAATTTGCAAGCGTTGTTCGTTTGTAAGACGATGATTAAATTATAGACCAAACTGAACACTAGGTGTGAAAATGATAGTTGGCATCAGTGAACTGCGGCGGTAGGAGTTTTCGCCACTACTGGTGTTCTCGCTTTTTATGCGGCTGCGGTAAAAAACTGCTTGGATATTTTTGTGCCTTTTGTTTTCTTTTACCGGGAAAGTTTGTCACCTCATCAAAAAAAAAAAAAAATTAACAAAAAAATTACTCTTTGTAGTGGGAGCTCTTTCTATGGTGGTGGTTTAGCACGACAACGAAGAAACACAAACAAAAATATTACGAAGAAGAATATGACGTCGGTGCGATCGCCACCAACATACTAACGTCTCGCTGTCAATTTGTAACGTTTTTTTTTGCTTATGCTTTGGCGACAAATGTTAAAACAAGTTCATTAGGCGGACAGATTTCCAACAGAAACAAAAGAGTTTTAAAGTGTCAGATCATACATTTGTTTTAGACAAAATTTTGAGTGGTACTTATTCGTTGTCACCTCGAAGAAAGGGAATCGATCGATGTAATGAATGGTGGTGCATATCGCCATCACCACACATCGCTACGCGCAGTTGTCATACGTTCTGATGCGGTGTACCTGCGGTTGCGGTCTACCGGTTTTGATCTCTGGTTGGCATATATGTTATTACAGAGGTTTAAAGATAAGACTTCGTATTTATGTTGTTGATACAGTAGAAATTACAGTCAGAGTGGGCGATACCACACTCCTTTAAAAAGAAACCGTGATAACAGCTGTTTATGCCTCCCTTAATTAGTACGCTACCCCGTATTGCGTTTCACTTACTACCAGCCAATACGTCCTCTCGCATTATAATGGGATAGCTTCTCGCGTTGCTTTCTCCATTTTTCGATTCATAACTAACGGCACCTACTTGTTTATCGACGAATGCTACCGCCACTGTTTGAGTAGCTTTTACAAAACATGCCGATTGACTCGACATTACACTATGAGTTGCTGTCGGCAACATCGAGGTTGCTGGCAATGAAAGAAAAATGTGGATGACTGGAGCCAGGAATCGAACAATGGATCTTCCGCATGGTTGTCGCGTGTTCTAACCATCATGCTACAGCCAATCCCCGAGAAAGTGGTTACATTGTTTAAAACCAGTACAGAAAAACAAATAAACTGACTGATAAATACCATCACTCAATATAAGATATTGTTGATGTCTTGAGTTATTAAAACTAACCGATTTTTCATGTAAATTCCTTATGTATTATTAGTTGTAAGCCTGCTTGTAGAGCGTAAACGGTTGTATATAGCACTTTGGGTCAGTTGTTCATATGGTAGATACCAAAAGGGATGTTTCATAATGTTTGGATTTTTGAGGTATTGCCTCCTGTTACAAGATAAATTAACTGACCAAATTTCATTAACCCCAGGTACCTGTTTACAAGATATTGAAGAAATCTTATTTTTTTCAAAAATTTTCTGAAGTTTTAACTCTTATTACAAGTTAAATTTACTGACTAAATTTAATTATCCACAGGTTCCCGTTTATAAGTTATGGGAGAAATATAAATTTTTCAAAAATAGGTAATTTTGTATGGGAGGTACCAGCATAGCTCAACAGATATAGTCTATATTCATTGGCTGAATTCAGTGTATTAACCAAAAAGATATGTATGTAAAACTATGAGGGTCAATTAGGTCATTTGTATATGAGGTACCAGAAGGCACAGGTTTCGGAATTTGATATTTAGATTCTTGGGGTCTAACTCGTTTACTTTAAAGCGTTACAATTTTTCTAGTATCAAATTATATATACCCTCATCCCTAAGGGTGATTGTATAAAAATGTCTAATGAAATATTTAACTTGAACTACGTTATGGCCAGCAGAAGATATAGTTTGCTCTTCTCTTGTATTATTTTTTTTATTGAAGTGCATTATATCTAGTCATATGTTAACATACACACATTTGCAAATCCTGTTAATTGTTGCAATTATTTGGGCAATCCCTTATGTATAAAAAAAGATGTAATGGAAGCGTTAACGTCAACAGATGTGTCCCCAGAATATAAAGCTGTGTAGGACATTAAAACATATAAGCATATTTTATAATATCTTAATAGTATCAATATAATAGGTGTTTGTGGCTTATGGTTATGTTACTTTTAGTTTCCCCATAGTTTATTTGGTACCTTACGATTAAAATATCTTTGCCATTTGGACGTACATATGGTACCATAAAAAGCTATATAATTCAAAGAATATATTCTGCAGCATGTACCTCAATGATTATAAATTCTGACATTGCCTCTATTTAAAAAACACTCTTAATAAATATAAAGTGGTGAAACATGCAGTAGCCTTACCTGTAAAGACATAAAGTGTATAGTGATGCAAGAGATTTAAAATGTCGAGACAGTTTCATTGTACACCTACATGTATAATAAATAAATGCAGTCAAATGGAGAATGGAAATTGACACAACCCTTTCATTACCTGTCATACAGGTGACCAATAAGTGCTACAAATTTATTATACAAATTTGATACCGTCTGTTTTCATAAGTTAAGATTATGACTGGACGAGCTTACCTCATCTATTTAGGTAACTCCAAAATAAAATGACGTATTTCACAAGAATTACACTTTTCCAATAAAAGCAATTTCACGCACATGTTCACCGCTTTCTTTAAAACCAATTGACCTTAAATCTTAAATTCTACAAAAATTTTACATTTGTAAGCAATATATGGAACAAATTTACAAAAATTCGTAGGAACCAGCCTGCTTTTATGGACATATAAATATGAGACAACCTTGATTTATCAATCAATGTAAAGAGTACATTTAATTTAAAGGCACGTGTACAACTAAAATAGTGCCTCAAGTACAGCATGAGCTTAATTGATTTGTTGACATCTCTCGAAACCAACAATAACTTTTCAGTCAAGAGTCCCATATAAAATCTATACCAGAAAATTCACAAGTCAATCATTAGTAAGTGAAATTGTAAATTAAAGGTTTTCACACGAAAATAATCCAAAAATAAACAGATGAAACTCTTTTACTTTCTTCTTTGACACTTTTGTATTGTATTCTTTTAAAAGTCCTCTGTAATGAAACTTTTTTTCTATACTTTGACTGATGCCTTGCATCCGTTGTCGTGACGATGATAGGGAACGGCAGAAATGATTGCAAATCTTCACACTCTATTGAACTTCTTTAGTCCGTCAACAGTTGTCACTTCTTGCCTTTTTATATACAACAACAACAACAACACCAACAACAGCAATTCCCAAATACTTCACGACACAAAGAGATCTTAACGAAAACAGCGTAGAAAAGTGGAATGAAAACAGAAAAAATCATCAATTTACGTTTCTTGATTTAATTAATTGACAAAGGTAAAGTGTTTGACAAATATCAACGAAGCGAATTGCAAAATAAAAGGATGAAAGGAAGGGTTAAAATAACTGAAGCGTGTAGAAAGTCCACGCAGCATTTCCCACTGATGATGGCTGGAATGATAGGAGGTGCAAAAGTACGATATTAGTTAGGATGTGAGGCAAAGATGGAAACAAAATGTCACTTCTGTTTATATCATTTATATATAAAAATACATCTAGAAAAAGAGCACAAAGCGCAAAATATTTTTAAAAAATGTCGTCATTGGCGATAATGTCAATCGGAAAAAAAACTTGTTTAGGTAATATTTTATAACTACAGCCAGTGACAGTTATAGAACGGGTTACATCAGTGCAAATCTACTATGATATAGGTATAGTAATATTATATTAAATTTCTATTCTCAGCTGAAAACTGTCGAACTGGGCAATGATACAAAGTTTTTAAATTCACCGTATAGAGGTCGAATCTTTATTATTTTGAAGTTGTTTATAATCTGCCGCAAGTACCTGTTCATTAAAAAATACTTACCACCTTATCTCGAGAAACGAAGAAACGGCTATACCAGGTGTTAATTTTACCCATTCTGTTATATGCTGCCGAATCATGGGTGCTTTCGACAACGGTCATACAAAACCTGAGAGTATTCGAGAGAAAAGTAGTCCGAAAAATATATGGACCTATCTGTGTCGACGGCGTGTTTCGCCATCGGATGAACCATGAGCTTTACCACGACATCGACGTAGCTAAAAGAGTCAGAATGCAACGATTACGATGGCTGGGTCATGTTGCCAGGATGGATGTAAATGCTCCAGCGAGAAAGGTGTTTGAAGGCAAACCTGAAGGAAGGCGCAGAGCAGGGAGACTCAAACTTCGTTAGAAGGAACAAGTGGTTGGCGACGTACCACCAACTGGTAGGACCAACAGAAGACCGAAGCCTGTGGAATTCTTTAACACTTCAGGCCTCAAATTTATGAACTACGTTCGTAAGTTGTAATAGGCTACTTAAGTAAGTAATAAGAAAAACATTTACTTTTCTATTTTTATACCCTCACCCTACGGGTAGGGTGTCTGTCTGTCCGGCTGGTATGCACGATAACTTTCGAAAGACGCAACCAAATGTTTTGAAATTTTTCGATTAATATTAGTAAAACACCCAACGCGACCGTGCCCAAATTCTGTATTTAGTAAAGCTAAAGCAGGATAAAGTTTTGGAAAAAAAATTAGAAGTCTACCCACGCCCCTTCTTGTATCTCCCATACAAATGTACATTTCCGACCACTTCAGAGATAAAGTAATAATATCACTGCATCCAACGCGATCGCACCTGAAGTCTGTATTTAGTTAAGCTATTACAGGATAAAGTTTTGGCGTAAACATTGGAATGCTAGCCACGCCTCTTCTGGTACCTCCCATACAAATGTACCAAGAATTTTTCTATCCGGACTATGCCGAAAAGGAAATCCTTTGAACTCTGTGTGGTTTCAACAAGCTGGAGCACCTGTACACATATAGCTAATGCCGGTTATGGCCGTTGCAACAGGTTAATTTGAAGAATATCAATATCAATCGGACACGTTGTGCCCCCAAGTTTAGATAAAAGCTATTTGATCTGGTCCATCCATCGGAGTTTTGATCGCACGTTCTTCTCATCGAGTTAATTGCCGAAGACCTTTCGAGCTGGAAAATTTTAATTCATTCGTACAAGATGTCCAAGCCAGCGATCTATTTCAATGCGTCGATGGCATTGTACAGGTCATGGGTTCATTCGACGACGGTGCTCGCCAATATAAAGAATAAATTGCTACGCTTGTGTCAGTACGCAGGATTCTGAGCTGTATAGCAATAAAGGTAGGATCAGTGTCTGGTACAATAAGATCTTTGTTCTTCGAGCGAGGGCTATGACATTGTATCATTTTCTTAGCGGTTTGCGATCAATACTCGTATCTTGATTTCCAGGCTGAAAATATTATTTTTGTTTACGGCGGAGCCAAGGTAGGTTTCGTCCTCATTTATCACCAGACCCACCTCTGCTGACTGCTTTTCAATGCTCGAAAAAGCTGCAGTAACATCTCGCAATCCACGGTCAATCTTTATCATCGGCATACGCGAGCAACATATGACTTTTGTTGAAAATATTACCATTTTTATTTACTGCAGCCTTCCGCATGATCATCTCCATTACGATGTTAAAGAGATCGCAGGACAGACTATCGCCTTGTCTAAAGCCTCACTTGGTAGAAGATGGCTCTGACAGATTTTCGCACATTTTCACTGAAGACTTCGTGTTAGTCAGTGGCAAAGTCGTGTTAACTTTGCAAGGGTACCAATATGCATTTCTTTGATCTTCTCCAGGATTTTTCGTAGTGCGAATATCGGGTCGGTCGTGAATTTACCAAATCTAAATCCACACTGATAAGGTCCAATCAGGTGGAATGGGCTTTAGTCTTTCACATAACACACTAGACAGGACCTTGTATGCGATGGGTTAAAGGCTAATCCCGCGATAGTTGGTACACACACTTGGATCGCCTTTCTTAAGCACGGGGCATAGGACTCTCAGATACCAATCATCGGGCATGCACACCCTGAGCCAAATCGTGTTTATGAGCTGGTACATGCATGTTACCAGCTCATCGCCGCCGGCTTTAAAAAGCTCTGCTGGCAGTCCATCGGCTCCCGCAGATTTATTATTTTTAAGCCGTGCAATTGCCGTGCTGATCTCGTTTTTACTTGGTGGTGGACAGTCTACTCCATAGAGATTGAAAGTGTCCCCTCCAGTTTTGCAGCACACACTGAGTGTCCTTGACAAGATTTCCGCCTCCGTCCTTACAGGTGGGGATCCCGGTTCCAAAGCCTTTGCTTTTTACCTTTCGGTAGATCTTTCGGGTAATTTTCGATATCCTGGCCCTTTTCTTCCAAAGACTCATTTTCCGCTTGAAGAGGCGTGTCATCCAACGCGTTGCCATTGGCTGCAATTTTACCCTGTATTCCTTAGCCATTTCGTGACATTCTTCATCGTACAAGGGCTTGTGGTTTTTCATAAACCAGTACGGCCGTTGCGGCAATGGTCATAGAATTCGTAATTTGATGCCCTTGTCTGCAACTAGGTGGTGATCCGAGTCAATGTTGCACAGCGCATCGCACTCACGTCCTTAACGCTTGCGACATGCCTACCATCGATTACTACGTGAGTAATCTGGTTTCTTGTCTTTAGATCAGGGGATATCCAGGTTGCCTCGCGCAAATCTTTATGCGGGAATCTGGTTCCACTCACTACCATGTTTCTTGCCGATGCGAAGCTAACCAGTCTGAAGCCGTTATCGGAGGTGTTGTTGTGTAGACTGCTGAATTTTTGAATTTTCCGACTGCTAGACCAAGAGCATCTTTCCTTCCCTTCAGTCAGTTCACCTGACTGAAACTTCTGTGCAGCTTATCGTATCAAATGATATATACGCTTATCCCTATAGGTGATGTTATAAACTTATTATGAAAGTTTTGATGCCGAAATATTATTTAATTTAATTAATTCTATTTTCTCAATTTTTTTTCTGTGAAAGCCCTTCCTAAAAATAAATACATGGTCTCTGAAGCTGCAGTAAAGTACTGTTGGATGCAAGTTCAGGAATGTAGAAACATAAATCTGTGGTTTTCACAGATAACCGCTTATCTTAAAAATCCCGTTTTTTCAGGAGAGCAAAAATAAGAAAACATTTTAGTAAAAAGAAGTAACATTTTAACCAAAAGATTTTAAATTCTGTGAACGCTGTGGTAATATTTTACTGTTTCATTTAAAATAATTTTTATACTTAAAAATATTTTAAATTCCAAGGACTAAAATGGGGGTAATTTTGATATATGTACTGTATGCACCAACATATATCATTACTTTTTTTGTTTCGTATCTCAGTAAAACATTCAGTTTGTTTGTGGTTGTTACTTTTATTTTTTTTATCAGGAAGTCCAACAATCCCCTCATAAACTATACTTTAAAGGCAAGGAAGTCCTATACCATATGACTATTTGCTGAATGTTTGTTTTTGTTTTCGACTGTTACGCTCAACAGAAAAACAAAAACGCAACATTCATTCATTTCTTCTTGTGGCTGTACTCGCATTATGATGTAGGCTGAGTAAGAAATCATGAGATGTTGGATGGATTCGGCAGCCAAGCACCTATGTAAAACGCAGTTGAAAACATTTCGTGTGAGAGCTAATTTAAATAGGATGAAGAAGGCAGTCATTGAAAACTTTAAATTAATGTATGATTAAGCAGCGTTATGTTGTTGTCTTCGAGCAATTTTTTTACACAGAAATGACATAATGTTTTGACAACAACGGGTACGGTCTGTAACGAATTAATATATATGGGTAAAATCTATCTGACCATAATATATTACACATATCAAAAATATAATTTGTTAAGACTTATTGTTATCTATAGAGGATAAAACTTCAGGTGGTTGGAAATAATAATAATACTAGGTATTGAAATGGTTATACATTTATTCATTTCAATATTAAGTGTTATTTGTGAACCTACCTTCCTTATGAACTAACCATACCTGCCAACATCCCGCAGTGTATTGTACCCCATATAGGGGCCCACAGTAGCTAGGGAACATACATATATACCGTCGCACGCTGCATATAGTTACATTTACTTACGGAGTACTCGTATGTACAATTAGCTGAAATTTTGTTCTTGTTTTTGTTAAATACCCACTCACATCCGTTTGTTATATTTTATATTCCACCGACAACAACTTTTTGATTAATTGTGTGTTGTGTGGTTTTTGTGCACAGATACGGATACAGTCAATGCTAAGCCTGCTCCTGTATGTATGAGAGTGTATATGTGACTGCCTACGTCAACGACTAAATGTGGTGATAGTTGTACTGCAAGTTGTCCTGTCTATTGGTATTTTATTTAATGGGAGTATGTGTTTTGGTTGTCTTAAGTATAAAAACAAGGAAGTGAGTTGGTTTCAGCAAAAATTTCAACTCATGTGAGTATACGATGCATGTGAAACTTATACATTCTCATAAATAAATTGTATTTTTCGCATACACGCAGACAAAATATGCAAACAAAACACATACGGATGGAAGACAGCAAAAACTATGAGTGTACACACAAATCGCTTGTGAAATACAACGCCAATGTTGGTAATTTGCATAAAACATAAATTTACTAAAAAGACATTTATTTTATTTTCTTCATAAGCAGTGGGTGTATGTTTACGACAATCTTCTATCATGCGATACATTTAAATCTCTATGTTAAATTGTTTCCTTTGGCAAGAAGTAAGTTTCTAATGCCAAAAAGGAAATGCGTGTTAAGTTATTTAAAAATATGTATATAATATTAACCAAAAGAATTTGACAAATTTAATAAAATGTCCTTAATTTTTACTATTTCTGTGACACTTAAATATTGTTATAGAAATGTACCTACACGTTAACGTGAACGTACGTCGGAAAAGTATAAGAGATTGAAAAGCTAAAAACTGCGTGAGATGATTAATTAAAATAAACTATTTACTGTGATGCTTCACTTCGGTCTTTTGCGCTCTGTAGATAGTTCGTCACACTAAGCCTAGATAACAGCTCATTTACCCGGTCCATACATCGGAGCTTTGGTCGCCCCCTCCTGCGCTGCCCATCGAGTTTATTGCCGAAGACTTTTCGAGCCGGAGCGTTTTCGTCCATTCGTACAACGTGTACAAGCCAGCGCATTCGGTTTATTTGAACGCGCTTGACTACGTCGATGTCTTTGTACAGCTCATACAGCTTATGATTCATTCGACGACGGTACTTAACGATGATGTGTCAAAATATTTTGCGTAGTATTTTTCTCTGGAAACTCCCAGAAAAGATTGATCCGCCTGCGTCATAACCCAGGATTCTGCGCTGTAGAGTAAGATAGACAGGATCAGCGTTTGGTAAAGTTGGAACTTCGTTCGTCGAGAGAGGGCTTTATCATTCAAACGCTTGCTCAGAGCATAGTAGCAGCGCTTTGTGATCAATACTCGTCTCCTGATTTCCAGGCTGACATTATTATGTTTGTTTATGGCGGAGCCGAGGTAGACAAAATCATCTACCAGTTCAAAGTTATAGTTGTCAACGTTCACGCAGCTTTGTTCGTTGAAACAAATAACAAAGTTTTGACCATATTAGTCACCCGACCCACATCTGCCGTCTGCTTCCTAATGCTCAAAAAGGCCGCAGTAACATCCCGCAGTCCTCGGCCAATGATATCTATATCATCGGCATATGCGAGCAGCATGTGGCTTGTGTTAAAGATGGTGCCAGCCGTGTTTATTGCCGCCTTCTGCACTATCATCTTAATTATGATATTAAAGAGATCGCACGACAGACTATCGCCTTGTCTAAGGCCTCGCTTGGTAGAAAATGGCTCTGTATCAGTCAGTGTCATCCCGCAAAGTCATAGCAGCTTCGCGTGGATACCAAACTCAGCAATAGCATCTAATAGTTTCAGTCGAATCGGACTGTTGAATGCAGCTTTGTAGTCGATAAACAGGTGGTAGGTGTCGATCTGCATTTCTTGGGTCTTCTGCAGAATTAGTCGTAGTGTGGTCTAAAGCTACCCTGATAAGGTCCAATCTTGTTCGCTAAAATGGCCTTTAATCTTGCACATAACACCCTAGACAGGACCTTGCACGCGATGGGTAAAAGGCTGATCCCGCGATAGTTGGTACAGACACCTTTTTAAAGCATAGGACATAAAACACTCAGATTCCAATCATCGAGCATGCATTTCGTGAGCCAAATCGTGCACTCAAAAAAAAACCCATTTGTTGCTCGCTTGCTGCAAAAAAAGTTGTTTTGCTTCGAAAATTCAACGTTTACCACAATCATTGAAGTATTCGACGCAAAATGAAACAGTTGCCATCAACATTGCTTTTTTTACAGTACACGAACATTTGTTTACTCCTACATCGTTTAATTTTTCGTTTGGGACAATGATGGGAGACGTTTGTGCAAAATATAAAACCTTTATATTCGGGAGAGTTAAGAGAACAAAGAGCGTTACTTATTTCTAACAGCAAGCGAACATTCGTTTGGCACAACCGTAGAAGATTTTTGGGGAGTATTTAAATCTTTTATGTTTAGAAGAGTTGAGAGAACATTCAGTTTGTTCTCCCATACTCTCCTAAACAAAAGTTTTATATTTTGCACAAACGTCTTCCACGTTAGTCCCCAACGAATGTTCGTTTGCTGTGACAAATGAGTGATTAGAGGGTATCAATCATTGAGATGTTCAAGAATGATCGCTATCGTGTAGTGTTATGGTGTTTAGTTTTTCGTTTGTGGTTGAATTGCGAACATCAGTTTGTTGAGCGTCGTGTCGGTGTTTTTTTCTATATGTAAAGACAATGTTCTTAAAAGTGAACTTCAATGGAAAAGACAATCTAGTGAAAAAACTAACACTTTTGACGGGTTAGTTAATAAATTAAAGAAAATGTTTGAACTATGAGTGGTATTATAATTCGCTAATAATAATTTGGAAATTGCGCAAGAAGATGTTATGAATATATTTCACAATATATAAGCTATTGCACATAAAGGGTAAGTATTTTATTTTTCAAGAAGCTGAACACCAAATGAAACTTAAAGAGCAACTTCATTATTTTTAATATGGTTATGAAATTTTTACACTTTTATGTTATTGCAGGCCCTAAAGACAGAATCGAATTAATCATATTATTGAATATGGAACTCTTTTATTCGAACACAGTCACAGTCGTTCTCGACTACACCTGGACACAAATGCAAATTTGAATACTAAACGGTATGATATTAAAATATGTCTGTTAATTTTATTCATTTACAAAATTGTTTTTTTTTTCAGGAATTCACAATATTTTTGGAAAGGAATCACTAAATCATTTTTGAGAACTTCAGACTGAACAAAAAATTAACCAATTGTAAATGTATGTGTAAAATTCTAAATCCATGTATATATTAAACATACTAACGAATATAAAAATAAATCCTATTTAAAAAAATTTGGTATTTAATTTTTGGTAAAGCAAAAATCCCGATTGGGCCAATGGCGTTTACCGTTTGTATGTTTGCAGAAAACGAGGATTTATTTTGTGGTAAAAGTGGGTTATTTTACGGCAAATAATCAGCAACGCAAATCAATTTAAAAAACATGTTTTTGAATATTATAAACTCTATGATAGTATATAAATTTAAATGCATATTAAATGTTATTAATTATACCATCACCCTTAGGGATGAAGGTATATATCATTTGATACGACCCAAAAGTGTAACACATAGAAGGAGTGACTTTAGACCCTAGGTTTCTTTGAACCAAATTCGATTCATGACTTTTTAAGTCGTTTGAGCCATGTCCGTCTGTCTGTCTGTCTGTCTGTCTGTCTGTCTGCCTGGTGGCTGTCTGGCTGGTTCGCACGATAACTTTCGAAAGACGCAACCAAATGTTTTGAAATTTTGCACGAGTAATTATTTTCTTAAAACTACTTACGGTATTGCAAATGGGCTACATGGCCCCGCCCCTTCTGGTACCTCCCATACAAATGTACCACTCCGCCCACTTTAGAAATCGAGTAATAATATCAATACACCCTACGGGATCGTCCCCAAATTCTGTATTTAGTAAAACTATAACAGGATAAAGTTTTGGAAAAAATTTTGAAAGCCTAGCCACGCCCCTTCTGGTACCTCCCATACAAATCTACCTTTCCGCCCACTATAAAGATGGAGTAATAATATCAATATATTAAACGTGATCGTACCCAAATTCTATTTTTAGTAAAGCTTTAACAGGATAAAGTTTTGGAGAAAAAAAATGGAAGTCTATTCACGCCCCATCTGGTACCTCCCATACACATCTGGTACCGCCCACTTTAGAAATCGATTAACATTATTAAAAGACCTAACGCGATCGTGCCCAAATTCTGTATTTGGTAAAGTTTAAGCAGGATAAAGTTTTGGAGAAAAAATCTGGAAGTCTAGCGACGCCCCTTATGGTACCTCCAATACAAATGTACCTTTCCGCCCACTTTAGGGATGTACTAATAATATCAGTACACCCAAGGCAATCGTGCCCAAATTCTGTAATTAGTAAAGCTATAACAGGATAAAGTAATGGAGAATAAATCTGGAAGCCTAACCACACCCCTTCTCGTACCTCCCATACAAATGTACCACTCCGCCCACTTTAGAAATCGAGTAATAATATCAATATAATAGAAAATTATTTGTTTTACTGAGGGTAAGGGTAAATGTAAGTTGGGTTGCCCGACTGAAACTTTCTAACTGGTTTTAATTACAAATCGGTTAATTTCAATAACTCAAGACTTAAACAATATCTTATATTGGGTGATGGTATTTATCAGTCAGTTCAACTGACTGAAATTTCTGTACTGGTTTTGTCTATTTTTTTTCAAGTTTAATTGTAATGTAACCAGTAAATAAACAATTAAATGTTCCATGTAGTATGTAAATTAAAAAAAAAAAAAAAAACTTATTTTATGTTTTATATATATATATTATTATTAATTGTACCCTCATTTTCAATGATACTCTGATAATTAAAATTCATGTACTGTAATTATAAGATTTATTCTTGTTGTGCAGGATACCAAATAAAATCAAATTAACTAAACTATAAATACAATTGTATTTGCGACAAACGAAATAAACGTTTGTTTCTACCCGTTTTTCATTTGTGGCAAACGTGGATTTATTTTGCGGCAAACACAATTGTTTTAGCTACAAACGAGTTTTTCATTTGCGACTAACGAAATAAAAGTTTGGGTCTACGTTCTTTTCATTTGAGGCAAAAGAAATTTTATTTTGCATCAAAAGAGTTTTTCGTTTACGACTAACGAAATAATAGTTTGCCATAGTCGTTCTTCGTTTGTTACAAACGTATAGTAAGTTTGCGATAAACGATTATTTCATTCCCACAATAGACACAACTACTTGTGGTAAACAAGTTTTGTTTTGCGGCAAATTAAAACTTCAAACGAAGTTCATTTGTCTAATTTTTCGTTTGGGAGCAACGAATTTTTTCCTTCAGTGTGTGCATGCATGATGCCAGCTCATCGCCGCCGGCTTTAAAAAGCTCTGCCGGTAGTCCATCGGCTCCCGCAGCTTTATTGTTTTTAACCCGTGCAGTTGCCGTGCTGATCTCGTTTTGGCTCAGTGTTGGACAGTCTACTCCATCGTCGATGATTGGTGCGATTTCGTCACATATGCTACCTTCGGGAACGAATAGAGATCGAAAGTGTTCCCTCCATATTTGCAGCACACTCTGAATGTCAGTGACCAGATTTCCGTCTCCGTCCTTACATGTGGGGATCCCTGGTCCAAAACCTTTATTTTTACCTTTTGGTAGAACTTTCGGGCTTCAGCACTATCCCTGTAATTTTCGATATCCTGGCTCTCTATTTTCTTCCATAGACGCTTTTCCCGCCTGAAGAGGCGTTCTATCTCCCTCCTCTTCTCATTATAACGCTCCGTCACTGAACGCGTTGCCATTGGCTACAGTTTTTTTCTGTATGCAGCATCCTTATTTTCAGACATTTCGCGACACCCCTCATTGTACCTGGGCTAGTCTGAGCGTGGTTTTGCATAACCCAGTACGGTCGTTGCGGCTGTGGTCATAGAATTCGCAATATACAGGGGGGTTGGTTTGAAGTAATTGGGAGAGTTGGTTGGAATAAGCATGGGATATTTCGGTGTTATGAAGCTTTGTGATGTCTAGCTTCGTTTGCGTTTGGTTACGAGCGTTTTAAGCGAGCGTGCACTTTGGCTGCAACTAGGTGGTGATCCGAGTCAATATTTGCACCGCGCATCACACGAACGTCCATAACGCTTGGGACATGCCTTCCATCAATTACCACGGGATCAATCTGCTTTCATGTATTTTGATCAGGTTGCCATGTGGATGTTTATGCGGGAATGTGGTTCCACTCACTACGGTGTTTCTTGCCGACGAGAAGCTAACTAGTCTGAATCCGTTATCGGAGTTGATGTTGTGCAGACTAAATTTTCCGACTGCTGCACCAAGAGCATCTTCCCTTCCTATTTCAGCATAAAAATCTCCCAGAACAATTTCAATGTCATGTGCGGGGCAGCGGTCAAATATCTCCTCCAGGCGCTCCTGTTCTTTCTTTCTTCTTGTTTTCATTTTAATTGGTTTTGTTTAAGGAGAGTTGCGACCGCACCCGATCCTAGTTTCTTGGGGCTGCCAAAGACACATATTACCAACATATTAAACGTATTAAATATGTTTTGTCTTTTCATTCACAAATCACCATCTAAAAGTCACATATCGATGGCTAACAATCCAAAAAACGTATCTTAGGCGACTCTCCTGAAATAAAACAACTATTATAAAAACACAAAGGAAAGGAAAGACTAGAACCCCCAATGTTGAAGACCCCTGAAAACATTTTAAGGACTATGATTTAAGCATATGTAGCTGGAATGTCTAACCAATTGGCGGATGTCCTCGTCAAATGCAAGGCTGACATTACCACCATACAAGAACTGCAATGGATGGGATAATGTTTTGTGAAAATACTTCTTTTCGAAAACCGGTTAACTGACATCAAAAAACCGGTTAAACTGAGTATTCGAAATTGTCGAGTACCTTCGTCGAATGAACAATATGTATAACGATATGAATGCAGTCAAGCGCGTTCAAATAGACCGAATGGGCTGGCTTAGACAGGTTGTATGAATGGATAAAAATGCTCCAGGTAGAAATGTCTTCGTCAAAACACTCGATACAGGAATGTATCATGTGATAGAGCTGTTATCTAAATTTGGTGTGATGATTTATCTTCGGAGCGCAGAAGCCCGAAGTGCGGCTACTGTTGGATAAATTTCTGTTGCTGCTGCCCTATTAGAAGAAGAAGGCTTTAGTCAAGACATTGAACATGCGGAAAACTGCAGTAAGCGCGGCCAGAACCTTATTCTACAAATGTCTCTTGTCCTATGATGTTGATATCATTGACCGCGTTCTACTGTAAATTATTACTGCCATCTCAAGCATTATGAAACTGTCGCTTGTTGTTGAGTTGTTGTAGACGATATTACTTACATTGACTGGGCCGTAAACATTTTTAATAAATCCTAAGTAATGATACAAGCGTTTCTATCTGTTGTCCTAAAAGCTTTGATTGGTACATCAGGTTAAAAAAACGCTATAAATACATGGTGATTTATGATATGAGCGAAAATTCTGTACAGAATGATATAAACTAATCATGTAAACTGGCCTCGCCCTACCGGATAAACTCGCATATCGTTAGAGAAACGTTAAATAACTAAACATTTTTCATCCAAATATAATAAAGCAGTTCCACATGCCACTACCTTACATTCATTACACGTTTTACTATTTAAAGATAACTTAAAAATTAAATTTCAACCCTTCAACAGTTAAACATCTACAAGTGAAAAGAATGTAACGTTGATTGATATTTAACACATCCCCTCACCATCCTTTTCAAGGAAAGAATGGGTATCTGTCAAATGTAACATTCCCTCCCCTGACATTACCTAAGTATTAAGATTGAAAGACCGTGACGTTTCCCACACATTCATCATTCTACTCCCTTCCAACGGCTATTCATTCACATGATAATATCGGTAGTGTGCTGTAAATAGCAAAAAGGAAAAAAATACTTGACAAAGGCATAAGAATGCAGAAAAGGAATGGCAGCATTATGGAATGTGATAAAGAAGAAAGAAGGCGGAAAACAGAAATAAATAAATCAAACATAAGACTATTAAATCAAACTTGCTACTGTTTGTGCTTTAATAAAGCAGACGAAAATAGCAAGGCCTGTGTTATACTGTCAAGGCAGTTATAAATATTAAATATCAATCATACGCCCACTAGTGAGATATTTAAACGAAAGTATTAATAAACGCCTAGTTGCAAAATGTCTAATACAATTCATGTTTTTCCGTACTAACATGTACTAAAAGCTGCCATGTAAAAACACTTCATTAAGCAGTTTTATTGCTACAGTAAATAATAAAATTGGTAATAGGATAGGTCAGCGCAACAGACATTCTATATACATTTGAGAAGACGTAAATACGATTCCAAACAGTTTGTTAAAAGCAACTTACATGGATTGCAAGTTATGATATATAAAAGAAGCAACAAAGATATCTTACCAATTTTAGTCCGCATCGTCTGATATATATCCGTCATTGGAAAAGATAGAAATAATTGATGCAATTTTCGTAATAGGTGGGGGATAAAAGGTATCTCGTACACTGTGAGGAAGGGTGGAGTTAAGCTGTAACATTAGTTGTGGATCCTTTGTTGTTTGTCGACTACCTTATAGGTAAGCATCATTTGTTCTACAACTTAATTTTGAGGAACCGCATGAACGTTTCCCTTTGTAAAAAATAGTTAGAATAAAAATTCGATACAGTGGTATGTAATTATATACGTTATATAAACGTCAGACGCTAAAATAAATATCCATAAAATTGTACACAATATAAATAAAGACCAAATATACCTCAGGCTGGAAAAGGTTTGCGTTTCCCTATGTTTGGTACCACACAGATGATCATGATGTAATTTTTGATAGAAATAGAATTTCTGGTCGGGCGTCGGGAGTGTGATGCAAGGTTAAGCTTCTGATTGGTTTAACTTGGCAAACCCAGAGTAATCCTTGCCAATTGCTCTTCAAGTCTACTCACAGAGCTCCGTATTCGTAGTACTACTACACTATATGTGCCCACACTCAGAAAAAAGTGAACTAAATTGAAGTAAAATTGAACTAGAATTGAGTAAAATGAGTCTTCATATGGCGCCAAGTAACTCTGTACTCAAATTGAGGTTGCAAATTTCTTTAATATAAGTCTAAAATGCGAACTAAAATAAAGTATACATTTCTTTGTTTTGAGTACAACACGACTTATTTTTGAACACATTTTGAATCAAAAGTAGTAAGTTGGTATTACATATAAGTATGCACTAGGAGAAACATGTACTAAGTTTAAGGAAATATTTACTAAAATTGAGTAAGAGTGGCCATCAATTCGGAGTCAAGTATTACGGTTACTCAGATTGAATTCATTTCATACTTGATTTCAGTAAAGTTGTTACTACATTCAAATACATTTGGAATAAAGACAAGTAAAAGTTACTGAATCTTAGTCGACATATACTATAAGCAAGTATTATGTGTCAATAATCAAGTATGCACTTACTCATTCGTAGTTTTTTTTATACGATTTGAGTGCAAAATTTCTAAAATAAGGAGAAATGATGTTTCACTGAGTATGCACTTCTTACATTTTACTACCGATATTCAGAAAATTTCCTAAAGTCAACCACAAATTGACTTGAAATAAGTACACGCGGCAATCATGGAAGTTTGCATCGTATTCAAAAAAAGAAAAATGTGACTTACTACAAAGCAAATTTTCTAAATTGAAGACCGCATTTTCTCCGTATTAATGCAAATTAAACTACATTTAAGTACGAGACATGTTAATACGTATTGGAATTTAGTATAGTTGAACCTAATTGAAATCACAAACGAAGTAAAAATAAGTATGCTCTCCTAGAATTAGCGAGAATTTACTTAAATTTACAACTAATCAGATCTGAAATTGAGTCAGATTGTACTCAAATTGAGTTAACTTGTAGCCAATATGAACATAAATGTCTTACACTATAAGACTGAATGTACTATATTTGAGTTTAGGGTCAACTTGGCTCAAGTTTATCTATCCTATTGTGGAATATATATGTACTATATTTAAGTTCGTCCAGACTTGCTTGTATGCTTTTTACCCTTAATTGAAGTCACAAAGAATTAAAACAAGTATGCTTTCTTGAAATTAACGAGAATATACTTAAATGTACAACCAAACGGACGGAAAATTGGATTTATTGTACTAAAATTAAGTTTAATCATGGTTAATGTAATATTTGCATTTCCCCCAACTAGCTTTAATTTTTTTTTAATAATTACGTTATATAAGCTTATAAATAATTTAAAAGAAAGAAATTGCTGTCAAAATAAAAAGCTTTTATTTTATTATTATTAATAAATTGTTTTTGCAATTGACTTATATTGCAGAAATGCCGTGGTCATGTCTGATGCTAGAACACGCATGCGTACAAGTAGTTATTCATTTTAAAATACAATTATTTTACATAACTAATACATACCACTTCCAACTGCAGATATGCAAATGTCAGCAAATTGTACGTCATCGCTCCAAAAACGACTTCGCTGCCTTCAAATTTTAGGTAAAGGAATTAAAGTTAATGTTTGGCCAACATGCTCAGAAAGTTGAGGAAGGATTGGGGTTTATAATATTAATTATATATTCGAATATTATATTATATTATTCGAATTTGTCATTAATTTGCGCAAATACACGTTCATTAGATAAAATTATTTTAAAAGAATACTACAAATCAAATTCCATTAGCAAATATAAAATAATATGCCGCGTGGAGGTTTTTATTCAAATGAAAATCTTTAACTCAATTATTGAATTATGTTTTTCTCTAAATCAAATTTAGCGAACGGCAAAGTTGACTTTAAAATACAAATTTTTAAGTCAAAAGAAAATTTAGAAGCAAGTTGTCTACAAAATGTTCACATGAACTATTTTACGTATGGTTACATAGATTTAATATTTGACTTGATATATAATAATGGTATTGATCTAAACAATTAGAACCTGCTCTTTAGGTTTCCCCGCGGCATAATAAACTGCGTCAAAGTCTCATCATTGTCAGTTATATTGCAAACGGTTATTTGTTTACATCAGTAAACTGCTTCAAGCATAATAGAGGAGGTCTCAAATCATACGTAGCCGTGACACAGACGAGCCTCCCCGCCACACGCTAGAAGTCTAACTATCTGACAGCAAACTGAACTATTAAAATAATTTGCAGTATTATTACGCGAAAGCCAAGAATAAAAATTATCTAGATCATGCCAATAATAAATATCTGTCTAACATTACAATATATGAACTAACGAAGATAAAATAAAATTTTTATAGTCTAAGGGGTTTAAAATGAAATAACTAATAGTATTTCAATTGATATTTGATCGCAAATTCAAAAATGTTTTTTAATATTTTTTTTTCGAGTACAACATATCCCATACTAAAATCAAACAGTTAAAGAAAATATTTTGTTGTGGTGTTGTTGTTAATTTCGAATTTGGATTTGAAGATTGCGTTCGAAAAACATTAATAACTTATCCATTTGTTCACCAATTTTTACAAACAAATATGTGTTTTACAAATGGCTAAATGCACTTTCTGAATAATACAACAAACATAAGGGTAATGTAACAAATTAGTGGCTAAAAACTTCTTCAAACTTCGAAAATAGTGAACAAAATCAAAAAAGTTTAAATTTGGGGGGCAAAATCAGACAAATGTGGCACGTTATCTATAGTAAAATATATATATTTATATATCGTTGGAAAGGTCTCAGATTTAAATAAATTCAAAATTGGTTTAGAACTAACTGAGTTATTAGCTCAAAAGTGATGAAAGGCCCGATATTAGACTTAACAAGATTCTTTGGTTAACAATAATCATGATGTATTTTATTTTATATTTTTTTTTTAAACAAATTTGATTAACTGCAAAGTTGACTTCAGAATAACAATTTGTAAGTTATATGAAAATGTATAAGCCAGTTGTCTACAAAATGTCCAGATGAACTATTTTCCGTATGGTTACATAGATTTAATATTTGACTTGATATATAATAATGGTATTGATCTAAACAATTAGAACCTGCTCTTTAGGTTTCCCCGCGGCATAATAAACTGCGTCAAAGTCTCATCATTGTCAGTTATATTGCAAACGGTTATTTGTTTACATGAGTAAACTGCTTCAAGCATAATAGAGGAGGTCTCAAATCATACGTAGCCGTGACACAGACGAGCCTCCCCGCCACACGCTAGAAGTCTAACTATCTGACAGCAAACTGAACTATTAAAATAATTTGCAGTATTATTACGCGAAAGCCAAGAATTAAAACTATTTAGATCACGCCAATAATAAATATCTGTCTAACATTCCAGCATATGAATTAACGAAGATAAATCAAGTTTTAATAGTCCAAGGGGGTTTGAAATGTTTAGAAAACGAAAATAAAACTATTCAGTTTAACAAATTGTATTTCAATTGATATTTGATCTAAAATTCAAAAATAATTTTGAATTCATGTTGTACGTTTATTTGGAATTTGATTTGTGATTGAATTTAGAAAGAATAAATTCCGATTTGTGATTAGTAATTGGATTAGAATTTGTTATATAGAAATGAATTTAAATATTCAAATTGCGCTCTTGAAATTCAAGAATAAATTCAAATTTGTAATTATAATTATTTAAGTATAAGTAAACGGAAATTAATAATCAAAAGTGAATTCACAAATTAGTTGTAGTTTAAATTTGAAATTCAGCAATAACCTTCAATTAAAATTAGAATTTGTAATTTGATATTCACAAATTAATTTAAATTTTTAATTGCCTCTAAAATTGAATTCTGTAATTGTATTAAGAATGAATGAAATCATAATAGCAATATAATTCAGAATAAATATTTTATTCAAAATTTTATATTCTGATTTCGAATTGTCATTCATTCTGCAATTTTAATTTTCAAAACTTAATTTTATATTTAAATTTATTTTTTAATTTTAACTCAGATACTGACTGCATATTTAAAATTATAATTAGAAATTGCATATTTTTATTTAAATTCCAATTACAAATTGGAATTACATAATTCTAAAATTTAATATCTTAATTTAAATGACACCTCTAAATTTTAATTTGAAATTTGCACTCCAATACCCATTTAAATTCCATTACAATTTGGAATTCATTTAATTAATTAATTAATTTTTGAATACCAAATGCAAATTACAAATTTAAATTCAATATTCAATAACAAATTATAAACTGTTCTACACTTTTAGTTTATAATTTTTTGTAAAATACATTTGTAATTTTTGAAATTTGAATTTAAATTATTATTAGTATTAGAAATTGGAGTTTGGTATTCAGAAATTTATTCAAATTTGCAATTGACACTTGTGGAAAGAATTACAAATTAAAGGAACTTTTATATTTAAAAACGAATTCGAATGACAATAATGAATTTGAATTCATTTTTCCACACTAAATTCCAATTACTAATTGCAAGTCAATTTGGATTTTACTATACAATTTGTAACATAAATATTTGCACACACACACACTACATACGCGTAATTCTATAAAGACAAGCGCCATACAATTTGAATTTCGTTAGTAGCATTAATTGTAAATTTGAACTCATTACATATTATTGAATTTGCAATTGGAGCTTCTAATGAAATTCAAATTGCTTGTTATTTTCGCCGGTCACACACACACAACAACAATGAACGATTACACAATTGTACTTACCCATTTTTTCCTATTGAAAACACCACGGTTGAGAACACCACCGCAAAGACTTTTTCGCCAACAATCTTCTTAAATTATTCACATCTAAAATTGATAATTAAGGTTCTTATTATCACTTACCTTTTACAAAGTCTCCGAAAAACACTTTTTCACTATTTAATTTCTTTTACAGTAACATGACACTCCAAATAAACACTTTACTCCTAAACCTCTTTAACAAAACTGTTCTAAACGCAACAAATACCAGCTTGTATGCGCACAAACACTTATACACACACACACACACAAATCACATAGTTCGATCGCTGTCGAATGTTTGTCTCTTTTTGTTTCACAGTTGTTGAATGCTGCTCATTATGGTTTCATAGAGTTTATCTCTTTCACTCACATTTTGTGTGTACTTATGAGAACACAGAGCTGTATTTCTGGGAATGAACTTAATTTGAGTACACAGTGAACTAAAATTAATTACAAATGTATTCAAATTTAGTTTGACGCTTCTCATATTTACAACTATATCCCTCAACTTGAATACCCTTTTTGACAACAAATTTGGCACATAGCTAAAGACTTTTTTACTTCAAATAAGTATTTTGTTACAATTGTTTATTCAAAATGAACTCAAGTTTAGTTTAATGTCTTATTTTTAAGTAAATGTTTACCTAATTTGAGTACGCATGCTTACTATATTTGATTATTTTTCGAACTACCATTGGGTAATATTCTCTTTTAATATAAGTTGAGCATACTACAATTAAGTTTTTCGTCCCCAAATTCTAGTTTATTTTGAATAAAATTTTTTGTTACAAATGTATTATTTTAACGTAGTTTGCTTGTCCATTTTAAGTCTACAATATCCTATATTTTATTATTTGCAACCTAAAATTGAGAAAATCGTACTCAATTTAAGTACAATATTCTTGAAGATAATCTTCCTTTATTTTAGTACACCGTAACTCAAAATTACTACATCTATACTTGAAACGATCATACATGTGTACTCTGTTCTACAACTTCTTTGAACTTAATTTTAATATCTGGAGTAAATTGAAGTACAATGCGAACTAAACTTACATTCTTCCATACAATTTTGTTTTCAACACTTTGCAAACTTAAATATTTACATGCCATACTTCAAACGAATAATATTTTCCTTAAGGCGAGAAAAATTTTACTCATACTGAAGAATACAATTTGAGTAAAATTTCGTACTTATATGAAGTATGCACTTTTTCAACGCATACTCAAATCCAGTACAACATATTCGAATTGAGTATAATTTATTAATTTTAAGTACAAATTTACTAGTTTTGAGTAAATTTTGCAAACTCAAATCTAGTATGTTTTGTCCTCAAATTTAGTACGGACTTTTTTCTGAGTGCATGCTCCGACAGAAGAGAAAAGCGATGATGACAAAGAAGTAACCAGGCACAACGAAACCTGGACATCGGTAAACTGCGGACTGTCTAGTAAGAGCTTCTCAAACAGTGACGTTCGTATTCGTCAATAAACAAGTAGGTGCTGTTAGTTGTGAATCTAAAAATAGAAAGCGTGTTAATTCACAACAACGCGAGTAGCTATCCCATACCTCATTCATGGGGTGCAAAGGGAAATTAAGTTTTTTTTTTTAAGAAAAGGAGTCAGCAAAGATGGGTTTAGTGGTCAATGAGGACAAAACAAAAATAATGATTTCGACGAACAAAGAGTCCTCTCGATGGGGACGAACTGTAGACGTTGACAATTATTGTTTTGAGGTAGTCGACGAGTTTATCTACCTCGGATCTTCCGTCAACAAGAAAAATAATGTCAGCCAAGAAATTAAACGGAGAATAGTGCTAGCCAATAGATGTTTCTACGGACTTCGGCAGGACTTTAGTAACTCCACCTTTTCTCGGAATACTAAGAAACAGCTATACCAGGTGCTTATCTTACCTGTTCTGTTGTATGCTGCCGAATCATGGGTGCTTACTAAAACGGGAGTATTCGAGAGAAAAGTACTCCGAAAAATATATGGACCTATCTGTGTCGAAGGCGAGTTTCACCATCGGATGAACCATGAGCTGTATGAGCTTTACCACGACATCGACGTAGCTAAAAGAGTCAGAATCAAACGACTTCGATGGCTGGGACATGTTGCCAGGATGGATGTAAATGCTCCAGCGAGAAAGGTGTTTGAAGGCGAACCTGAAGGACGGGTTTGGGAGACCCAAACTCCGTTGGAAGGACCAAGTGGTAGGCGACGTGCCATCATCTGGCAACTGGAGAACACACGCAGAAGACCGAAACGTGTGCAATTCTTTATTACTTCGGGCCTCAAATTTATGAACTACGTTCCGTAAATTGTAATTGGCCACTTAAATAAGTAAGTAAGTAATTTCTGGTCACGTTTTCAACATGGTGAAAAGGTAAAACATGGTAAAACTAATATTCGCACATCCAGAATATATTTTGTTAGCTACAACGTGTGGTGTGGCAAAATTACTGTAATCTAATTGTGAAAGATAGAACAAAACAATGATTAGGTTAAGTCAGTGTGAGAAAACGACGTGTCATTTTTTTTTGTTTGTTTATTTGTCGTTAGTGTTAACGCCTTTAAAAAATAATAATAATCACAACTAAGTTGTATCCATAAATACAAAATAATAGCATATATTCAACGTTTTAAGGGGTTTCTTTTAAGAAATTATTTAAAAAATTTTAATTTTCGCTAAATTGACTAATTCCTAAGGGAGGCACCAGTGCGGCAACACAATGTGTCTATACAACTACGGGTAGTATTCGGTTATTTGAATGGGAGGTTTATTTGTTATTACGAGGTAATTAAACTGACTAAATGCAGATGTCCGTTTGGAAGTTTTTGGAGAATTATTATTTTTAAAAAAATATTTCACTTTGAATGGGAGGTACCAGAAGGGTTCGGCTGAGATAGTCCATATTCTTTGCTGAGTCAAAATCTCACAAGCGTACAGGGTACGCAAAAACTTTCGAATTCAGTGTACTAACAAAAAAGATAAGTATGTAAAACTATGAGGGTCAATTCGGATATTTGTATGTGAGATACCAGAAGGGGTGTGGCAAAGGTTTTGATTTTCTGATCTAGGTAATTTCTTATGGGAGGTACCACAAGGGGTGATCTATTTTGTTCCTCCCGTTACTTCATTTTGAAAGTAATAATACTTGTATGAATACTTGAGTATGGCTGGGGTATAATCATTCTCATCCAGATAAGGTTCCACCAACCTTACGAAATAAGAACACAAGTGATTTACCTTACTTGGCAATTAAATTGCGTTTATTAGGGTTTGACTTCTTATAACACACTTGTGGATTCGGAATCGTGAAGTAAGCTTGGGATCGTAGAATTAGCTCGGGATCGTAAAAAAAATGTTCGGCTACAACTTACTGGTTCGGGATTCAGGATGGGGTTTCAACTTCGGTTGTCGGGTTGTAGCATATTCTTGGCTTCGGTCTACAAGTGATGGTTATACGTACTTTTGTTCTTATAATATACTTATTATCTTCCTTACAAACAGACAACCGATGTCGCGGTGTGGGAACCGATAACTGAAAACAGTGTGGGGGAATAGACAACCGGAGTCGCTGTGGGGGAATAGACAACCAAATTCACTATGAGGGAATAGACAGCCGAAGTCGCTGACTTTACTACTGTACTACTGCCAGTAAAGTTTTCTACTTATGAAAAATTCCCGAAACGAATTTGGTCTTTAGATACTTGAGGTCATGCTAGTGCATATGATATCAATAATTTTTTTAAAAGCAGAAAAGTCGGCTGCATACCTAATTGTTGCAATTTTGACAAAAGAATGTCAAGCAGCAATCTATTAAAAACTTGTGTAATGGCCGTATAATTTTCCTCAATTTTGTCACCATTTTCTAATGTGGTTAAGCAATATTCACCAAATCCTACAAAAATTCTTCACTAAGACTTTAGTATCACTATATAAGAATGATATAGATCTATAAAAAGTTACATGATACAGGTGATATTAAAGCAAATTTTCAACATTCAATAAAAAATAATTAAAAAACATTCAATAAGTTAATACAAATGTCATAGTAGTAGCACATTTTTTTACAAGTTCAGTAATTATATCCAATACCTCAATGCATACGGTTTACACGAGAAATAAATGTACAGAAACGATTTTGTAGCTCTATTTACTTTTTAATACTGAAGTATGCCTTACTCTATTTTTATATGGTTAGTTGTATTACCAGAATAGCGACCGACAAAGTGGTGCTGACTACACTTTTTCGCTGATTGTCCCATATATTGTGTTCCATTGTGTTCCTGAATATTTGTATCCCTTGTATCCCGATAGGAATGAGATATATTTGTATACCCTTCAACTCGCGCATGAACAGTGTGAAGGGTATATTAATTTTGTTGGCCCATTTGTAACGCCCATAAGGAGGCGTGGTAGGTATACCAATCTATATATATAAAAAGGCTTGGGTGACTGACTGATCACTCCCCAGCCTAAACGGCTAAAGCTACAACCTTAAGCTACAATTTAGAATGTATGTTCATTTTATAATGTAGGCGCGCACTAAAATGAGATTTTTGGAAATTTGGACCGGAAAGGAGTGAAAAAGGCGTGGAACCGCCTCCATACAACTCGAATTTAAAATAAGCTGTATCTTTTAAACCTTTATCTTTTTAAACCGGGACCGGCCGTGGCATAGTGGTTAGAACACGCGACTACCATGCGGGAGATCGCAGGTTCAAACCTGGCTCCAGTCATCTTAAAAGAAAAATATAAATAAAATTTTCTTTCATTGTCGGCTCCCCTCGAATGTTGTTTGACAGCAACTTCGCAGTATTAAGCGTCGATTCAATCGTCGTGTCTAGTAAGAGCTTCTCAAACAGTGACGTTCGCATTCGTCGATAAATAAGTAGGTGCCGTTAGTTGTGAATCTAAAAAATAGAAAGCGTGTTAATTCACAACAACGCGAGGAGCTATCCCATACCTCATTCATGGGGTGCAAAGGGAAATTAAGTTAAGTATCTTTTAAACCATTATAGGTACGAAGTCGAGATTTGGTATGTATATCGGTCGTATAAGAAAAAATGCTTTGTAAGTTCAAAGTGGGCGATGCCACGCCCCTTTTTAGAAAATCGTTATATGAGCCAAATAAATGGACTGATTGGCAATTATATTTTCTTAGTTTGATACCGTCTATAGGGCCCTATCATAGACTACATGAAAATATAGTCAGACAATGGGGCGTGGCACCGCCCACACAATCCGAAATTTCATTTTTCACGAGCCATTAGAGGTATGAATATGAGATTTGCTACATATGTTACTGGTACAAGGAGGTTAGAGTCTCGCTAGGAAATCTGCGGTGCCACGCCCCTTTTTAGAAAATCGTTATATGGGTCAAATAAACGGACCGATTGCAGTAAAATTTTCACTGTGTAGTACTATCCGTAGCGCCCTATCAATAGCTACATAAAAAATTAATTAGACAAAGGGGAGTGGCACCGCACACACAAACCAAAATTTAAATCGTTCATATTTTACCAGCCATGCAAGGTATGGAGATGATATTTCCTACATATGTCAATTGAAGGGGGGGTTTACGTCTCGCTGGGAAATGGGCGGTGCGACGCCCAAATTGATAGATAATTGACACTTTTTCGGGTGTGAACCAAACCAATATCAAACGATAGCTTTTTACCTCAGTAACAAACCTCTAAACTTCATTTACTCCAATACGTCACAATTTCCGGAGAATATTTCTATCGAAAAATCTAAGCCTTGACCTCCGTTCAGTTGACTTTCAAACAGTTTTCCAAAATTAGGCCAAAAAAGTCCCATACGGGTGGGAGCTAGAAGGTTAAAATGTTCCGAGAAAATATTCCCCTGCATGTTTTAATATAGGTCTCCAAAGACATGAAATACCCCAAATGTACTTTTATAGATGATTTTTCATATTCTTTGAATCGACTTTTGACCAAAAAAATCAAACTTCGAACCACTGTAATAACAATTTGTGATGTAGTGAAGCAAATTAAAGTTAAGGGTATTGTTACTGAGGTTAAATGCTATCGTTTGATATTGGCTTGGTTCACCTCCTGAGATAATGACCCTCAAATTGTGTCATAGTGTAATTTATCGGATTCCGAAATAAATTTAATAGTGAAAAAAATTTAATCAAATTATATCAAAAAACGTTGGCTTGGAGGAAGTGAAAAGTATTTGTAAAGAATTGTGTGGATCTGCGCCAACATTAACATCAAAATACGAAGTAAAGGAAATACTGTCCTTTAAATTCGCTCCAATTACATATGTGGATGTCGAAAGATCGTTCTCAACAACAATCTCAAATAAGATGCTCAACAAACATAAACACATGGTTTAAGATTTTTGTTACTTTAATGTTAAATAAGTTCATGTGATATTTTTTTAATTGTTCCTTAAATAAAAATACTTAAATATTTATTTCTATTTTTTTTTACTTACTTAACATTTGTGTATGTAAATTTATCAAAAATACTTACAAAGTCCGAATTTAAAATAATATTGTATGTAACTGTTTTTTTTTACTTTAAATTAAAATATTTCTAATTCACATCAAAAAAATTGTGTGAATTTAATTTTTTAGGGCATGTTTTGTTGATTTAAGGTCATATTTTGCCATTATTCAGATCATATTTTATGGTAATAACATTTTCATAATCTATATATTTAAAATTGCTTACTGGCTATAGATGGGATGATGAAATTTTGGATGGTTGTTTCCCTTTTCGAGTAAACGTCTACTAAGAATGGATTTTTAAAAATTCGTACTTTTAGGGGTAAAAATTGGCAATAAGGGATAAAAGTAATACTATCACCCAGACCAATCAGTTAATGCTATGAAGCGTTTGCATATTACCTGTATTGCTTAAATTCATAAGTATGTTAGATTCCTTGTAAGTACAGGTGAAGCAACGCGAGCCGGGAAAGCTAGTATGTCCCCGCGAAATGTTGAAATTTAGCAAACTTCTGTTCTCTTAGTGAAACATTTCAAAACAATTATTGACAAATAATGGATGTGTGAAGCTAAAAGTAGCGTCCACCTCTCACAAACTCCGCTGTTTTGTGGTACAAAGTTTAATAAAATATAATTGTAGTGCAAATAACAAGTTTTATCACCATTTTGACAAATAGTGAAGGGTATCTGAGCTTCGACATAACCGAAGATAATCACCTTAATAGTTTTTCCGAAGTTCTAACTAAGTATTATATGAGTAAATGGATGGTCTTAACCCAATGTTCCGCTAGATCCCATATATAATATATTTTATTGATTTTCTAAGAAAATACTCTTATTTCTTTAGCTTTAAAATGGTGCTTTGGCGCAAGGTAAATGCTTATGAAAACCTGATGCAGTTTTAAATATGGACTATAACCTCCGACTCCTCCAGTCAAAATTCGAACAATGTAAACGTATACTAAACGTTGACTTACGAATCGAAATGGGCCACGTTGTGATGTCCCTACTGTCATCTTCCATCAAATTCCATCAATATTTTCCCAATAATTTCTAAATATATAAGAAACAGGGAAATTTACAAAATTCATTCTGCGAACCACCATAAAAATTATAAAATTTCCCTAAGATGTAGAAGTGATGATTTCTTTCAAAATTACGAATAGAAATTCGACTGTGGGAACTAATTTGTGTAAACTGCAATTTTTTCAATAGTTCCATTTTTCAAATAGTTCCTTTTCCATACCAAATGGCCGTGCGCCCAGTGATATGGTATTCATTTATTATTAACATTTGTTGACGAATGCATTAACACTTTCTACACAATAAACTTTTTTACAGTTTTAATACAGGTCTGTAAAAAGAGACCTTACCTTTATTATCTAATTCATAAAAACTCTTGCGTTTATACCTTCCATGTACCTCCACATTTTTTGTGTTTTACCAGACTGTTAAGAGTCTCCATTAATTCCATTAATGTTGTGTCTGATTTGTTATTTCTATTTTAAAATAATTTACATAGTTGCATTATTCATAAAATTTCGAATAAAATAGCTGTAAAGTAGCTGCAAATATCGACACTATGGCGCGAAATTATTGTATATTACAAAAGCCAAATTTTAAGGTAGTACGTCATTATTTTCAGTTTTTGTTATTGCTTTGGGTGGTGATATCGGTACCAAATTGTGAGTTTTTTGTAATAATCGAGCAATTTTTGTATATTCTAATACTGATCTTGTACCTTGAATAAATATTATAATATTAACAACACATTTAATTGCTTTGATTACATTGTTGTTGAATTTAATGTTGACTTTTAACAGTTCTTTTTAAATGCTTAAAATTTGTAGCTTGCACAAATCTTAAGATTTTTTGTTACTTTTTAAGCCATCTAATGAAGCGAAGTTTTGACATGCAAATACTAATGTGTTCCGCCTACATATCATTTGTCCGGGTATTGTACAGCATTGAGCGCAAAAAAGTCACCAAATATTATTGTGTTGCTATCACACTCCCTAATGTGCTTGTCATTGCGACGAATGTTTTGTAAACGGTTGGATGCGGCACTCTACCAGATCGTTGTAAATGGCTATCATATAACCTAATATTATAAGAAGACATTTGAATGAATTTGTGTAATCAAACTTAGACCCATTCGATAGCAGAACATACCCGTGATAGAACGAAAAACAATATTTTAACTTTGTGTTATACAATAACGTTAGAATTACAACATCAATAACACCCATCTTCATGCAATTGCCTAGGGTACTTTAAAGTTGACCAATACCACTACATATAGCGCATTTTAGCTATAACACTGCTCTGTTGATTCATGCGGTTTACCGCGACAGAAATAGCAGCGCTTGTATAACAACAAATTCTATTAAACAAATCGGTCGGAAAGGGAATTCACACACAAACCTTTATAGAATAAAACTACTGGTCACGATTACACTTTGACTTTAATTATGCGGTTTTACTCAGCATTCTTTCTTATTAGATTTGTTTTTAGTAAATTTGCAGTCAGTCTTCCAACGGCTATGAATTGAACTAAACATCATGAAATATTTTGCAGTTATTTCGATCATTGCAATACAATGTATTGGGATGATCACGTCGGCATGGATACCGAAGGATAAAGTATACCATATAGAAAATGATTTGTTTCTACCTCAAGATGAAGCTAATAAATTCTGCCAGAAATTGGGTATGCAGTTATTAAGTGTCAAGTCAAAAACGGAATTCCAACGGCTAAAACTTTATATTAATGACAAATATGGTATGTATTTGTGGTATTATTTTTATTACATAAAAATTTATTTCATTCCTCGTTGCAGGTCACATTTTACCTTATTGGATAGGTGCCTACAGGGTCGGTGGAGTATTCAAATGGTTGGCATATAACGAAATAATCGAACCATCCAAAATGATGTGGCATCCAGGTGAACCAAACAACAAAACCGGCAATGAATTGTGTGTTCATACATGGGCAGATGACTTCGATTGGAATGATAATGATTGTCGATTGAAACTACCATTTATATGTGAATTGCAATTAGATATTTTGCCAGAGGATATAAAGGAAGTAACCTTGGGCATACGAATAGGAGAGTGAACACATTGAATATGCAAATTGAGCGGTGTGGTGTGAGCAGTTCAAGCACCAGCTCACATTTTACCGAACGAAAATATATCTGTAGTAATATACACTGATTGTATGCCCCTTTATTTGTGCATTACAAGAAACTAACCATAAGCAACGCGAATATTTTAAGATTTATGGATGGAAGTGAATGGAGGAGTGTTTTAGCTCTTTGGAGATTAATACTGATATACACATAGTATAGAGTATTAAAAATTTTAATATGTTGTCGCTATTTTCATTATCTGTCTGTAGACGTTTTTGTAGCGAATAACACCACAAACATTTTTCACAAATAAACACTTATTAAAACACACTTAAACTCTTTCAAAATTGGTTAAGAGAGCACTTTGAAAATCAAACCCATCCTTAAAGAATTTTTAAACATTATGTTATCCTCTAACTTCTCTTGTGTAAATGCATACAGCGATGTTGGTTTTGCGCTAAATATATAAAATAAAGCATTGTTAAGCACAGTGGAAATTTATCAAGCTCAAACGGGATACAAGTCCTATTTTGTCAACATTCTATGTTTCGACTAATAACGCACAAGTTTCAGCATTAAAATAGAAATTAAATAAAAAATGTGTTTAAAATGAAGTGAAATTCCAAAAGCGGTTACCGCTAATTACCCCAATATCTTGAATGGGTTCAACAAATGACGGAAACTCTGCTAGACATTTTTTAGTCATCAGCTCTTACCATCCAGCACGCCACCCACAAAACAGCGATTAATTTAGGGAAGCATCCGATCTTAACCAAATTTAGTACAAATGATCCCCCAGCTGCAAGAACGATCGGAACGATTTGGATCGTGTACACTTACAAAAGTTAGAATACACAAAGATTTTGGGAATATTTTTTCACTTGCACCATTTTTAGCCACTCAAAGATAAAAAAGTAAGATTTCAAGTTTTTTTGATGATCGTCGTCACTTAGTACTACAAAAATCTAAGATAGAACTAGTAAGGCGGTTATCTTCGGCTATGCCGAAGCTCAGATACCCTTCACCATTTGTAAAAATGGTGATAAAACTAGTTATTTGCACTACAACTATATTTTATTAAACTTTGCAATACAATTGCGGATTCCGGATACCCCGGAAAAGGGGGAATTTGTATGGAAGGTGGGAGAAGTATTCGTCCGATATTGCTCATATTACAACGTAATCTCCTATTATAGGATTAAAGCTTGCATATCAAATTTTAGCTCGATATTTCCTAACCTACGGCTGTTAGGGGCATTTAGGCGGACACCCCAAAAAAAGTACAGTTTGAATGGGAGGTGGGAGTAGTTTTTGACCGACATTTATTATCTTAGAAAGTAGCCTCCGCTTAAAGATTGAATCTTGCGTACAAAATGTCAGCTATATACCTTTTAAAATACGGCTGCAATCGCATGAATTGACCCCAAAAAGGGAGAGTTTGTATGGGAGGTGAGAGTAGTTTTTGACCGATCGGTCGCATCATAATACCCAACCTCCGCTTAGAGTGAGGAAGCTTGCAAGCAATATTTCAGTTTGATTGCCCTTTAACTACGGCTGTAATCTCAGGGACAAATCCCGAAAAGGGGGAGTTTGTATGGGAGGTGGGAGTAGTTTTTGACCGATTTGGCTCATCTTTGAACTTAACCTCCGCATTGAGGATAGAAGCTTGCATTCCAAATTTCAGCTCGATATATCTTAAACTGCGGCTGTAATCGCGGGGACAGATGGACGGACAGACGGTCACCTTTAAATCGACTCAGATTTCGATGCTGATCATATATTATCATACCTACCACGCCTCCTTATGGGCGTTACAAATGGAAGAACAAAATTAATATACCCTTCACTCTGTTCATGCGTGTGGTGAAGGGTATAAAAATGGCGAACAGTCAACCAGTAAAGTTGTATTTTGAATTGAATATGGTTTTATGACACTATTAGAAAATTGTGTGTCTTGACCAGTGGACAGACTAAATAAGGCAGTTTGTTGTACTAAGCATTACCTTTTGATACATCTTAAGTTAGTTCCACTTTTATAGAAGAATTCTTCTTCTACTATAATGGCAGCAACAACAGAAATTTATCCATCAGTAGCCGTACGTAGAATAGTATTCCAAGCACTTCGGTCTTTTGCGCTCCGCAGATAGTTCGTCACACCAAGCTTAGTTAACAGCTCTTTCACCATGTCCATCCATCGGAGTTTTGGTCGCTCCTTCCTGCGTCGCCCATCGAGTTTATTGCCGAAGACTTTTAGAGCCGGAGCGTTTTCGTCCATTCGCACAACGTGTCCAAGCCAGCGCATTCGGTCTATTTGAACGTGCTTGATTACGTCGATGTCGTTGTACAGCTCATACAGTTTATGATTCATTCGACGACGATACTCGCCGTTAACGATGATGGGTCCAAATATTTTGGGAAGACACCCAGAATAAATTGATCCGCTTGTGTCATTACCCAGGATTCTACGCTGTAAACCAAGACAGGTAGGATCTGATCCTACCAAGACAGGTAGGATCAGAGTCTGGTAGAGTTGGATCGTTGTTCTTCGAGAGAGCGCTTTGTCATTAAATCGCTTGCTTAGCGCATAATAGCAGCGGTTTGCAAACAATGCTGGTCTCTTGATCTCCAGACTGACATATTATTTTTGTTTAAGGCGGAGCTAAGGAAGACGAAGTCATCTACCACTTCAAAGTTATAGTTATCAACGTTCACGGAGCGTCCCAGACGAGTGGACTGTTTGTTGATTGAAACAAATAACTTGGTTTTTTCCTCATTTTTCACCAGACTCACTTCCCCTGCCAGCTTTCAATGCTCGAAAAAGCCGCCGTAACATCCAGCAATCCACGGACAATGATATCTATGATCATGTGACTTTTGTTAAAGATGGTACCAATCCTGTTTACTGCAGCCTTCCGCATGATCATCTCCATTACGATGTTAAAGATAAAGCCTCGCTCGGTAAAAAATAGCTCAGTGAGATTTTTGCCAATTTTTATTGAAAACTTCGTGTCAGTCAGTGTCATCCCACAAATACATATGAGCTTCGCGGGGATACCAAACTCATCCAAGGCATTTAACAATTTCTGTCGTATCGGACTGCCGAATGCAGTTATGTAATCGATGATCAGATGGTAAGTTTCGATCTGCATTTCTTGGGTCTACCCAGGATATGTCTTAGTGTTAATATCTGGTCTGTCGTGGATTTACCAGGCCTAAAGCCACACTGATAAGGTCCAATCAGATTTGCCAGAATTGGCTTTAGTCCTTCACATAACACACTAAACAGGACCTTGTAAGCAATGGGTAAAAGGCTGATCCCGCGATAGTTGGTACATACACTTGGATCGCCTTTCTTTAGCACAGGACATAGAACACTCAAATTCCAATCATCGGCTTGGCTTTAGTCCTTCAAATAACACACCAGACAGGACCTTGTATGCGATGAGTAAAAGACTGATCCCGCGATAGTTGGTAAATACACTTGGATCGCCTTTCTTAAGCACAGGACATAGAACACTCAGATTCCAATCATCGGACATGCATTGCTTGAGCCAAATCCTGTTTATAAGCTGATGCATGCATGTTATCAGCCTATCGCCGCCGGCCTTAAATAGCTCTGCCGGCAGTCCATCGGCTCCCGCGGCTTTATTATTGTTAAGCCTTACGATCGCCATACCGATCTTGTTTTGGCTCGGTGATAGACAATCTACTCCGTCATCTATGACTGCTGCCTTCGGGAACGAGGAGAGATCGAAGTGTTTCCTCAATATTTGCAGCACACTCTGAGTGTCCGTGACAAGAATTCCGTCTATTTCTCTACAGGTAAGGGTCCCTGTACCAAAACCTTTGCTTTTTACCTTTTAGTGGAACTTTCGGGCTTCACCTTTATCCCTATAGTTTTCGATTTCGTGGCCCTCTCCTTTCTTCAACAGATGCTTTTTCCTTCTGAACAGGCGTATAAATATAAAACTAAATCCATGGTTTTATATGCTATAGTTTAAGACAAGTCTTGGAATGGAATTTTCCAATTTTTTCTTTAAATTGGCTGCTTGTGGAGCGTAAATGGTTGTAAATAGGACTTTCGTCATAATACCAGCGGTTTAGAGACATGTAGCCAAACCGTAAAAATGTTACTTATTAGTGATGGAGGTACCATTAGGGACAGCACAACAAATCAACGTTCAATAAACGCTTTCCTTGCCAAAATTTGACTAAATTCAGTGTACATACAAAAAAGATATGCGTATAAAAGGGAAGTGTCACATAGTTTGGATTTCTAAGGTTTTAACTCCTATATCCAAGTGCCTGTTTGGAGGTTATGGAAGAAATATAAATTTTCCAAAAACAGGTCATTGTGTATGGGAGGTATCAGAAGGGGTCAACCAATTGAGCCTATATGCATGCGTCAGTCAGTGTGCTTATAAAAATAATATGTAGTATGTAAAACTGTGACGGTCAATTCGGTCTTTTGTATGGGAGGTACCAGAAGGGGTGTGGCAAAGGTTTCGGTTTTCTTAGCGTTTGTCAACCATTGTAAGGTAATTAAACAGATCAAATCCAGATATCCCCCAGTTGCACGTTTGGAAGTAATGAAAGAAATATAAATTTACCGCAAATAGGAAATTCTGTACGGGAGGTACCAGAAGAGGTAGGGATATTCCTCCTATTTACAATCCCACTACTTCATTTTGGAAAACATTAATACCGGTAAATTTTGATACCGAACGGTTAAGATTTAAACAAGTTATCCTACTCACCAGCCAGCCAAACAGACGGACTTAGCTCAATCATCTTAAAAAGTTCTGAAACGAATTTGGTCTTAGATATTTGGGGTCTAACTCGTCGTTAATGCGTAACACTTGTTCTAGTATCAAATGATATATACCTTCATCCCTAAGGGTGATGGTATAAAAATTAAATTATCGAAACACGGAGCCTTTTATTTACTGATGTTGCGTTGTAAAGGTTTTTTTGGCCGAATGAAATTTGACCCCATAAAACTACACTGTGGAACATTTTCGGGGTCATTGTCTAGGGGGTGGGGAAGTCAGGGTGAAAGCACTAGGCCAGTATAGTAAAACCTCCATCAGTTTGGTGTTCTCAGGCCTTACCTTGATGTTTGTACGCTTAGGCAAGAATACATAATGTGAGGCCGGAGCTCTAACTCAAGAAAAACATTATTCCACGCCCCATCCCCTAAATACGAGCTACAATGCATCAAGAATGACTATCCTCAATAAAATTTTAAGATTTTTCTAAAAAGACAGCGTTCGAAAGGCAAAATATTTTTATTTTTATTGTGAAATAGTTAAAAATGCAAAATGTTTAATTGCCTTTCGTTGTACTGATTCGGAATAACTTTAAAAAATTAATTTCCCTTTAACCTCAAGAATGATAAATGGGGTGCTTCCGCGTTGTTGTGAATTAACTCGCTTTCTATTTTAGATTCACAACAAACGGCACCTACTTGTTTATCGACGAACGCGAACGTCACTATTTGAGAAGCTATTTACTAGACATGCCGATAGACTCGACACTTATACTGCAAAGTTGCTATCGATATCATCGAGGGGGCCGGCAACGAAAGAAAAAGGTAGATGACTGGAGCAGAAATCGAACCACGGATCTCCCGCATGGTATCCGCGTATTATACCCACTACGCCACGGCTGGTATCGTTTCAAAATTTTTACAATTTTACTAAGTATATTTATGGAAATTTTCGGAAAAAAAATCGATTTTAGCGTGACATATAGGGTACAAAATTATTGCACGTTACAAGCTGAAACCAATCATACACACGTACAACATTCTATTAAAATCGATCAAGCCGATGAAGATCTTTTCAGGACTTTTTTAAGCATTTGAGCTAACCATCATGCCACGGCTGGCCTCAATATAAAATTACATATACATATGATAAAAATAACTTTTTCACCTATATTCATAAATATTGTCCTTTTAATCGAATTACAATTTGGAAAATACAATCTTGACAAATTTGTAGGGAACAACATTTGGTGTGACAGGTATTGGTAATCATTACCAACTTTTCTGTTATCCCATACCAATGACATAAAACCCCTTAAATATTTAAAATTCCCAATTCTTACTGTTTATAATTTTTTGACAATAAAACATTAAATAAATACACTAAATATTCTAAATATATTCTAACAAGCGGTAGGTTATGTATTAGTCAGTTTACCTGACTAAAAAATTACTTTATAATGTTGCCATTAGATCATAAAGGAACACCCGATGAAATTTTCTACTAATTTTATACTTTGCGTTATGCTATATATGGATGAGCCACTCCGCTGTGATATATGTACTAGAAATATTTAGAACCTTCGATTCCTTTTCATTCATTTCCAAATTTATAATCGTTCAACTTCATGTTCTAATCGGGTTTAAATACAAATGATAACAGTAATAACTTACCATTTCTCTGCGCCAGTAATAAAACTCTTATATTTTGTGTCAGCAGTTACATTTCCTTTTATGCCATTCAATCTATAACCATGTTTCCTCTTAAAACAATATACGCCATAAGGTCCTTGGTGACATTTGTTTCCCAAATTTCGAAGATTTTTTTTTTGCAATATGTAAATAAGTTATAGTTCCAATAATATTCATATTCCTGCAAAAAAAAAACATACAAATATGCCGGTCTCTTTACGTATGGGCTCGTGCAAGGACATTGGCTTAACAATTGAATTAATTCGTGTCCACCAACAGTACACTGCGCCCGGCCTCATTCACACACACACACATACTTACACCCGTGTAGGGTAAATGCAGGGCCTATTTATACGTAAACGGATGTTACGGATATACATCGAAAAAATGTCTCACCGGACACATGTAAATACTTTGTATGTATTGTATTCCCAAGTGTTGTGTGTGAGTGCCTTTGCCGTGTGTGTTTGTGTGTGTTTTCGGTTGGCATGCATATAGCTTTGTGCGTTTTCATTCATGTATGGATGTGTAAATATATTTGTTAAATTGCCTTGATGACATTTCGTTAAAATTTACTGTTCCACTTTTAATGTTTTATTTATTTATGTACACGCTTGTTCGCGGGCTTGTTGGCGTTGTCTTTTTGGCCATTCTCGTTTGCGTTTCTTTTGTTTGTTATACTTGTCCACTTTTCAACTTTCAGCGTTTTTGTTTTTTTTACAGTCATTTTCAGCGTTCGTCATTCCGCGGTGAATGTAGTGAAATTGACTTTGAAAATATATTATAAAGGAACATTGTATTTATTACGTAATTGTTCATCTCGCACAGAACCTGCACAACCGAATATTAGCCGACTACACTTTTTAAATTTAAAATTAAGTGCATACGAGTAAAAGATTTAATTATTGATTATTAATATTAAAATTCACTTATTTCCGTGGAACTATGTTCAGCGAGTGTGGTCCTCTCGAACGTTTTATGTCAAAGATTCAAACCCATCTTAATGAACCTCCTCCACGACCGAACAAATATTCTCAATACGACAAATCCTGGAAAGACCCAAGATATGCAGCTCGTCGCATTTCATGACTGTACTTCTAAACGGGCACATGGGGAATAATTTAATTTGGTCAGTTAATTTAGCTTATGATAGGAGGCACAACCTCAAACAACATAACCATTTAACACACTCCTTCTTGGACCTCCCATACAAATGGCCGAATTCACTCTCTTCCTTTTGTAAGTACAAATCCTTTTGTAAGTACACTAAATGGAGTCAAATTTTGCGTAGATATACGCTTATGAAAATTTGTCTCAGGAAAGAATATGAACTATATCGGTTGATCCCTTGTCGTACCACCCATTCAAAATGCCTTATTTTTAGGAAATTAATATTTAAATTTTTATAACTCACAAACCGGCACCTAGGGGATAATGACATTTGGCCAGTTAATTTATGTTAAGGTAGAAGACAAACACATCCCTTTTGATACATCCAATATAAATAATCGAAATAAATCCTTTTTCGTATGTATACTGAATTTATACAAATTTTTTCAAGGTAAGCGTTTATTGAATGTTGGTGTACGAAAAAAATCGGACATGTTGTGCTACTTCTAATGGTAAATTGTATACAAACTACTCAAATTTTTACGTTTTCTCTTCATTTCTCTAGACCGCTGGCATTATGACCGGAAGTCCTATCTAAAACAGTTTACGCCCCACAAGCAGGCAAATATTAATACATAAGTATTATAGGGCGACCAAAACTCATCAGGAGTTAATATTTTCCCAAAACTACTTACGGTATTGTAAATGGGCTACATGGCCCTGCCTCTTCTGGTGCCTCCCATACAAATGCATCATTCCGCCCACTTTAGAAATCGAGTAATAATATCAATACGCCCAACGGGATCGTACCCAAATTCTGTATTTAGTAAAGCTATAACAGGATAAAGTTTTGGAAAAAAATTGGAAGTCTAGCCACGCCCCTTCTGGTACTTCCTGTACACATGTGGTACCGCCCACTTTAGAAATCGATTAATATTTTTAATAGACCTAACGCGATCGTGCCCAAATTCCGTATTTAGTAAAGTTCAAGCTGGAAAAAGTTTTAGAAAAGAAATCTGGAAGTTTAGACACGCCCCTTCTGGTACCTCCCATACAAATGTACCACTTCGCCTATTTTAGAGATGGAGTAATACAGTATTTACCGCTTATATGCACTTCGTAATTTGCTCGACTTTTAGTGCTTATAAGCGGGAAATGCATTTACCAAAACTCGGTTATATGCATTTGCAGTGCATGTAGAAAAACTCGCTTAGTTGCATCGGTGGTGCTTATATAAAAAATATGTTATGTACATATGTATTTAGTAATACATGCACCAGAAGTTCAGAAACGTAAAATGTAAAGTCACAGCATAAATTTACGATTCCAACTTACAACAGCTGATTTCAAACAGAGATGGAACATCAGATATGTAAACGTACAAATGAGTCAAAAGGGGTGAAACAGTTTGCTATTTAATTGCGATGGAACAATTTTCGTACATTTTCCTTATTGATGGTGAAAAATTTAGACAGTGCATATATGAGAATTTTTTACATGCAATTTCTCAAAATCCTACATAATTTTGGTGCATAAATGCGAGAAATGCATATAGGCGAAATGCATATATTAAAAAATATTGCGTGTATTTTATATACAAAAGAAAGATTGTTCAAGTTCGGCTGCATATAAACGATAAATGCTTATAACCGGCGTGCATATAAGCGGTAAATACTGTACTATCAATACACCCAACGCCATCGCGTTCAAAATCTGTATTTAGTAAAGGTATAACATGATAAAGTCTTGGAGAAATAATCTGGAAGTCTAGACATGCCCCTTCTGGTACCTCCCATACTAAAGTGTTCAAATACCTCCTTTTTTAGAAACCCGGTTTCCGAGTTATTCGAAAAATTGATTTTTTAGAAAAATCGGATTTCGAATACAGCATTTTAAAGAAAACCGGTTTAACCGGTTTTTTTCGGTTTTTTCCTAAAAAGTTAAAAATACTTTAAAAAAAACTAATTTGGTTTAAAAAAATGCATTTATTTATGCATATGTTATATCAATACAACCAATTCGATCGTGCCCAATTCCTACATTTAGTAAAACTATAGCAGGACAATGTTTTGGAGAAAAACTGGAAGTCTAGCTACGCCCCATGTGGTACCTCCCATACCCATCAGGTACCACCCACTTTAGAAATCGATTAATATTATTAATAGATCCAAAGCGATCGTGGCCAAATTGTGTTTTTAGTAATGCTCAAACACAATAACAATTTAGAGAACCAATTTGGAAGCCTTGCCACGTACCTGCTGGAACCTCCCATACGAATGCACTATTCCGCCCAATTCAGAGATGGAGTAGTAATATCAATACACCCAACGTGATCGTGTCCAAATTCTGTATTTAGTAAAGCTAAATCAGGATAAAGTTTTTAAGTATAGCCACGCCCCATCTGAGACCTCCCATACAAATGTACTATTCCGCCCACTCTAGAGATGGAGTAGTAATATCAATACACCCAACGTGATCGGCCCCAAATTCTGTATTTATTAAAGCTAAATCAGGATAAAGTTTTGAAGAAAAAAACTTTGTCTATCCACGCCCCTTCTAGTACCTCCCATACAAATGTACCACTTCGCCCACTTTAGAAATCGAGTAATAATATTAGTATAATAGAAAATTTTTTGTTGTACTGAGGGTGATGGTATACGTATGTCGGGTTGCCCGACTGAAATTTTCTTACTGGTTCTACATGCGGTATATAATCCACTGGAATTGCAAAGAAGTACCAGCTAAGTAAGTAAGTAAGTACTTATACCATCACCCTTCTTCTTTCTTCTTTATTGGCAGCAACAACAGAAATTTATCCATCAGTAGACGCACGTAGAAAAGTATCCCAAGCGCTTCGTTATTTTGCGCTCCGTAGATAGTTTGTCACACCAAGCTTAGTTAACAGCTCATTCACCTGGTCCACCCATCGGAGTTGTGGTCGCCACCTCCTGTGCTGTCCCTGAGTTTAATGCCGAAGACTTTTCGACCCGGAGCGTTTTCGTCCATTAGTGCAACGTGCCCAAGCCAGCGCATTCGGTCTATTTGAACGCGCTTGACTACGTCGATTTCGTTGTACAGCTCATACAGATTCATTCGACGACCCTAAGTGCCCGTTTGAAAGATATGGGAGAAATATTAATTTTCGAAAAATATGTCATTTTGTATGGGAGGTAACAGAAACCGTGAACCGATACAGTCCGTATTTATTCCTGGGTCCAACTTTCATAAGCGAACATCTTACGCCAGTGAATTTAGCGTACTAACAAAAAAGATATGTATGTAAAACTATGAGGGTCAATTCGGTCATTTGTATGGTAGGTACCAGAAGGGGTGTGGCAAAGGTTTCGGTTTTCTTAGGGTGTGTATAATTTTGCAAAACTGACTAATTTCAAGCATCCTCAGGTCGTTAGTTTGGAAGTTATGAAAAAATATAAATTGACTTCGTGTCTGTCAGTGTCATCTCGCAAAGTCGTATTAGCTTCGCGGGGATACCAAACTCAGTCGAATGCAGCTTTGTAATTGATGAACAGATGGTAGGTGTCAATCTGCATTTCTTGAGTCTTCTCCAGGATTTGTCGTAGTGTGAATATCTGGTCGGTGGTGGATTTACCAGGTCTAAAGCCACACTGATAAGGTCCAATCAGGTTCGCCAGAAGGGGCTTTAGTCTTTCACATAACACACTAGACAGGACCTTGTATGCGATGGGTAAAAGGCTAATCCCGCGATAGTTGGTACACACAATTGGATCGCCTTTCTTAAGCTCGGGACATATGACACTCAGATTCCAATCATCGGGAATGCACTCCCTGAGCCAAATCGTGTTTATGAGCTGGTGCATACATGTTACCAGCTCATTGCCGCCTGTTTTAAAAAGCTCTTGCGGCAGTCCATCGGCTTCCGCAGCTTTATTATTTTTAAGCCGTGATCGTCGATGATTGGTGTGATATCGTCACTTATGCTGCCTTCGGAAACGAAAGTATACCCTCCTTATTTGCAGCACACTCTGAGTGTCCGTGACCAGATTTCCGTCTCTGTCCTTACAGATGGGGATCCCTGTTCCAAAGGCTTTGCTTTTAACAGTTTGGTAAAACTTTCGGGCCTCACCTATATCCCTGTAGATTTCGATATCCTGGCTCTCTCTTTTCTTCCACAGACGCTTTTTCCCCCTGAACAGGCGTTTCATCTCCCTCCTTTTCTCATCCATCATGACAATGTAAGCTCTCACACATCAGCTGAGACCATTGGCTATTGAGAACTCAACATGCCTGAGTTGGCATGCAATGACTTCTTTTTATTCCCTGATTGGTAAACTTATTTCGACGGCTGAACCAGCTGTTGAAACATTCAAAAACCATGTGTAGGAGGTGTCTCAATCGGAGTGGAAGAAAGTGCTTCGAAAATTAGTTTGAAAAAAAAACAATAAAACATTTAAAAATAATAAATTGCTGTTTCCAAAATATAAATAGCAACCCTCGTATGCGAGCCTAGGACAATGCAACACGTTTCCCCTGGATGCATTTTGTTTAGAAAACGGATCCAATATAATTTTTAAACTGAAAATTCTAATGAAACAATCATATCTCTGACATGTTTTAATAGCAAATATTTTCTAACTTAATAATTGGAAGATAACATCTGCTAAAATGTAAACAATGCAATCATCAGTTTACTATAAGCAAACGCATCGTAATTTTCGGTTTGTACGTCAGTCAGTTAGTTGGAAAAATGTAAATATTATAGTTAAGTAGCAGATAAATGAAGTGGGCTGCGGTGTAAATGGAGCATTTACCCCTTTGATTCATTGCTAATTGCAATTTGTAATCCCTTTAACAACTCCAACAATGCCAGTAAAAAGCGTATTTGTTTTGGTAAATATGCTGTTTACATTGCGTATGACGCTTTAGAATCGATCACCTTGTAGCAGACATTTTTTTTTAAAGCAAACTTAATTTGTTTATACATTAATTGCATTCGAACTAATTAACGAAAGAAAAATTTGTTTGATCTGGGAAAGTGCTTAACTAATATGGAAAATAAACAAGTTGTTTACGAAAACAAAGATCGGGGAAATGTGACTCGAAAACGTTATTCGCTGGAAAATGTATATGAGCATTCACTAGCCATACAAACGTCGACCTGCCTGAAAAGTTATTAATAAAAATATTTATTTTATATGTTTTATAATCGGCTCCACGAAAAGCCCCCCAATGAAATAACGCCCAGGAAATAACCCCCAATGAAATAAACCCCAAAAAATAGGAAATAACACCCAAAAACAGTGAATGAAATAACATCCAAAAATAAATGAAATAAACCCCAAAGCGAAAACGAATCAACCCCCAATATTTAGGAGTTATTTCATATGAAATAACACCCAATGATGAAAATGAAATAACCCCCAATGAAATAAACCCCATCAGCAACAAAAATGAAATTATGCCCAAAATTCATAAAAGAGTCAGTTTCACTTAGGATTTCAAGAAGTCAATATGGACCAACAGCAAAGTCGCAAAATTATTGACATGAATCGTGTGGATCGTAGATCGTTGTAGCCCTGCTCTACTTTTGCAGTTCGGAAGACAATTTGCCTTTTACGTGTGGCCTTTACACAACCACCTCCACTGTTCACAAGCAAACCAAACTCTCTGCTTTTATTGAATTCCTCCTTCTGAAGAACTCTTACAAATTTGAAAAAATTTCCATTCTTAGATATCATTCTCAAAATGAAAAAATGCTCGTAGCATATTGTTGATTTTCTATACGTCAATATGAAAAATGGAAATATCTGTATACATTCAAAAGATATTGTTATATATTCACAGGCTAAAAGTTTTCTTGTAAAAGGCATATTTTTATACTCGTATAATTATAACCCCTAAAAACCAATAGCTTTAAAAATGAAATAACCCCCGAATAAAAAATGAAATAACATCCAAATTGTACACGATATGAAACAAGCCCCGAATTTAAAAAATTTGTTGGGTGTTATTTCATTGGAGATTATTTCATAATTTGAAAACCCCAAATGAGGAATGAAATAATTCCCAAAAATAAATGAAAAACCGCCCAAAAAAATTGGGAGTTATTTCATATGAAATACCACCCAAAAATGTATGAAAAAAAATTGGGGAATATTTCATTTCTCGTTTGGGCGTTATTTCATTGGGGGGCTTTTCGTGGAGCCTTTATAATCAACAATTTCTGTTGTCTTCTCTGGTGTTTTTTACACATCATATTTTAACCTTAAATGAAATGCCACTTTTTCCACAATCTAAATTCTAATCAAAAATATAGGTAATTCTTAGTTTAACTAAAAAGTTACCCTAATTTAAGTATTTTCCTATACTAATATAAGTCAGAAAAAAATTGTTGTCAACTTTTTATATTTCGACCAAGAACATACATACAAAATTTTCTATTGTCGAAACAAACATTCGACCATAAGTCGACCCAGGCTCCAACTACCTGGTCCGTTTACACATATAATTTTTTCTTATGATCAAATAAAAAAAATTCTGATATATATTAGGTAAAAGTTGTCTACAGACTAAAATTTCGAAATAAATCCACCCCAGCAACACCTTACGAGTCGAAACAACATGTTCGGCACAAACCGAATATATGGTGCAAATATAGCTTATGTTGCTCTTATCGTTAAGATCTGATGACCGGACAAACATATTCAGGATTGATTTGATACCCTATGGTAGAATATAGAGATGTCCTTTACAAATGATTAATATTTGTGTAGCCTATATTAATCACATAACTCATACGTGAACTTACTTACTTACTTAGCTGGCACTTCTTTGTAATCCTATAGACCGCACGTAGAAAAATATTATAAGCGCTTCGATTTTCTGCGCTTTTTCTCCAGTTAGTCACACCAAGCTTTGCAAGGATCGCAGAAACCTAGTCTTTCCAACGGAGTTTTGGTCGCCCTCTACTGCACCGTCCCTCGAGTTCATTGTCGAAGACTTGAGTGTACTGCTCATGATTTATTCGACGTCGACATTCGCCATTAACGATGATGGGCTTATATATTTCACGGAGTATTTTTCTCTCGACTACTGGCAGAACCGCTTCATCCGCTTGTGTCATAACCCAGGATTCTGAAACATACATCAAGACAGGTAAAACCAGTATCTGGTATAGCTGGATTTTTGTACGTCGAGAGAGGGCTCTGTTATTAAAGCCCCTGCTTAGTTCGTATTAGCATTTATAAGCAAGCCGGATTCTTCTCCGGATTTCGAGGCTGACATTAATTGTTTTGTTGATGGCGGAGACTAGGTAGATAAAATTATCTACCACCTCGAAATTATAGTTGTCAACATTCTTGCAGTTTCCCAAACGAGTAGATTTTTCGTTTGTTGAAAATAATAACTTCGTTTTGTCCTCGCTCACCATTAGACCCATTTTCGCTGATTATTTCTGTAAACTTGAGACCACTTGCGTCACATCCCGCAGTTTTCGACCGATTACGTCTATATTATCAACGAACGCGAAAAGCAGGTGGCTTTTGTTGAATATCGTGCCACTCGTGTTTACTGCGGCTTTTCTCATTACCATCTCCATCACTATGTTGAAGAGGTCACACGATAGGCCGTCGTCTTGTTAGGCCCCGCCTAGTATGGAATGGCTCCATAAGGTCCTTGGGAATCTTCACTGAAGACTTCGTGTCAAACAGCGTCATTCTACAAAGGTGTATCAGCTTCGGAGGAATACAAAACTCAGCCATAGTTTCGAGTATTTTTTGCCGTATCGGGCTGTCGGAGGCAACTTTATAGTCGACGAAAAGATGGTACGTGTCGATCTGTTTTCCTTGGGTCTTTTCCAGGATTTGCCGAAGTGTGAATATCTGGTCTGTTGTTGCTTTACCAGGTCTAATGCCACACTGATAAGGCCCGATCAGGTTGGATAACACTGGCTTTAGTCTTTTACATAGCACACTCGACAGGACCTTATATGCGATGGGTAAAAGGCTGATCACGCGGTAGTTGGAGCACACACTTGGATCACCTTTTTTCAGCACAGGACATAATACGCTTACATTCCAATCGCACTCTTTAAGCAAAACCGTGCGCAGATGCTGGTGCATGCTCGTTATCAGCTCCTCGCCACCGGACTTGAAGAGCTATGCGGGCAGACAGTCGGCACCGGATGCTTTGTTGTTTTTCAGCCGCGATATTGCTCTTCTTACCTCGGCTTGACTTGGTGGCGGGCGATCTAAGCTGTTATCTGTAACCAGATTTCCATCCTTGTCCTTACAGGAGGGGAGCGCATTACCGTAGCCTTTTGTTTTACTTTCTAGTAAAATTTTCGAGCCTCATCTATATCCCTGTATCGCTCTACAACCTCGTTCTCCCGTTCCTTTATTTGACTTTTTTTTCGCTTAAATAGATGTTTTACTGGCTGCTTGTGCCGTTCCCTAACAGCGCGGGTTACAATTGGTTGTATATCTTGTTCCTCAGACTCTATGCGACATTTTTCATCGTACCAGGATTCGTCTGAGCGCCTATTTTCATATCTCAGCACGGTTGTTGCGGCGGTTGCCATGGAATGTGCACTATGCAGCCACTGTGTATCGGGAACGTCAGAAGTAGTGGCGTTGTGTATCAGAAGTTGGAAGAGCTGGTTGGAGTAGGCAGTGGCTATCTCTGGGTTTTGCTGCTTCGCGATGTCCAGCTTTCTTTATTTTTGGTTATGTGAGTTTTTAGCTCTGCTCAATCTTGTGCGCACCTTGGCTGCAACCAGGCCTGATCCTAGCCAATATTAGCACCACTGATCACACGCAGGTCCATGACACTAGATAGATGCCTGCCATCAATTACCACATGATCAATTTGATTTTTGGGGTTTTGATCGGGGGATAGTCAAATTGCCTTGGGGATATCTTTGTGCTGGAATCTGGTTCCACTCACTACCATGTTTCTTCCCGCTGCGAAGCTAACCAGCCTAAACCCGTTATTTGACGTGTCGGTATGCAGGCTGAATTTACCGATCGATAGATCAAAAATATTCTCTATTCCTATTTTTGCATTAAAGTCTCCCAGAATAATTTTGATGTCGTGGCCAGCGCAGCGGTCGTATGTTTCTTATAGGCGCTTGTAAAATGCATCTTTAATCTCATTGTCTTTATCTTACGTCGGGGCATGAGCACAGATCAGCGTGGCTATCTCACGAGACAAGATGTCTGAGTTTCTCGCCAACTCCAAATCCACATCCAAATTCGTGCTTTTCGGCATTGCAGCTTGTCACAATTTTTACTTCGTGAGTATTCTTGCCCTGTCCCTCTCATTTCCTGGTTGGCGGTGATGTCAGCATAATATTTTTTTAAGGATATCCGTCAGTCGGTTAGTGGCACCTTCTCTATAGAGAGTCGGGACATTCCAGGTGCATACCCTTTAATCAAGGTCCTTATAACATTTGCCGGGGTCGTCAACATTTGGGGGGTTCCAGTTTTTATTGTTTCTTACTTTTCTCAGTGTGTGTTAATATAACACACACACAATATTTAGACCATCTTAAGTGTTTTTCTCTTACATTTACTTAATACACCCTGCTACAATTTTCAATTTTTTGTTTCACACTAGATGAAGACCATATATACGTGAAACTAGAGATATTATGTAGTAAAACTGCGTTTTCAGTTTATCGTCAGAACGTCAGGATTTTTTTTAAAAGGACTTCAAAGTTTCAAAGTATACACCACTTTCAAAAAATTAAATCAAATATTTCCACGAACCATATGATAATGATATGGGTATCAAATGAAAGGTTAGAATCTCAGCAATGTAAAAAAATAACAGAGTTTAATGGATCTGGACCAAAAATGTCAAAAAAGATTAATTTTCTAGAGAACCCTCTTCACTTTTTTCCCGACAATTTGGGAAATTTCAGTGATGAGCATGGTAAGCGCTTTCATCAAGAAATCGAGACGATTAAAAATCGATTTGGAGGAAAAAGTGCATGCCACATGATGACAGAATATTGTTGGACAATATGTCGTGACACAGACGATCAACATAAGCGGCAAATTTAAAGTTTACATTTTATTTAATTTTATACAGTTTTTTTTTATACATACAATATTTTGAAACAGGATTAATAATTTTTTCTTTTTTACTAAACTAGTACAGGTAGATTAATAAAATGTACATATAACTTCTTCAACATATATTTTTTTCATAAAAAATTATTTGTATGATATTATATTAAGCTTTGAAAATGTAAAAGGACATTTTTGTAATTTTTGGTCCAGATCCATTAAAATCTGTTATTTGTTTGCATTGCTGAGATTATTACCTTTAATTTGATACCAATATCGTTATCATATGGTTCGTGGAAATATTTGATTTAATTTTTTGAAAGTGGTGCATCCTTTGAAACTTTGAAGCCCTTTTAAAAAAAATCCTGACGTTCTGGCGATAAACTGAGAACGCAGTTTTACTACATTAGGTCTCTAGTATCACGTATATATGGTCTTCATCTAGTGTGAAAACCACTGTTGCACCGTGATATATTTAGATAAATAAGGTAAACAGGAAAAAAAAATTTGTGCGAAAAATATATAATATATTAGAGATTTTTAGTTTTTTTTTCCACAAAACTTACTTTTGTGCAGAAAAAATGCATTCGAATAGAAGTGCCTTAACGCAGGAGTCCGTAAGCTTCCAATAAGATGTAACACGATATAATATCTCTACGATTTGATGGTGGAATCACAGGCCAAAGAACGTCACTTCTTAAAAAGAGCACAAAACAAAGATAGAAAATCCTTTTATATTAAAGAAAGGATCAGCTAGGATTTTGATTCCAGTGGATTTTTAATGTCCAATTGACTCCCAATAAAACCCCATTTATCGTTTTTGTTCCCATTTTTGATCAACCCATCACCACGCCTGAATGACAAATGGGTTGACCAAAAATAGGAACGAAAACGAGAAATGTTAATTTTGCATAAAACTGTAGGCTATGTGATATTTTCATACTTAACTAAATACAATTTTTATCTAAAAAGGGTTATTTCATATAAGTGCTATATAAGTGAGCGCATCCACTATCCAAAATTTCCATTAATAAATTAACCAGTACAGAAATTTCAGTCAGTTGAACTGACTGATAAATACCATCACCCAATATAAGATATTGTTTAAGTCTTTAGTTATTGAAATTACCCGATTTGTAATTAAAACCAGTTAGAAAGTTTCAGTCGGGCAACCCAACTTACATTTACCCTTACCCTCAGTAAAACAACTAATTTTCTATTATATTGATATTATTACTCGATTTCTAAAGTGGGCGGAGTGGTACATTTGTATGGGAGGTACGAGAAGGGGTGTGGTTAGGCTTCCAGATTTATTCTCCATTACTTTATCCTGTTATAGTTTTACTAATTACAGAATTTGGGGACGATCCCCTAGGGTGTATTGATATTATTACTCGATTTCTAAAGTGGGCGGAATGATGTATTTGTATGGGAGGTACCAGAAGGGGCGGGGCCATGTAGCCCATTTGCAATACCGTAAGTAGTTTTGAGAAAATAATAACTCGTGCAAAATTTCAAAACATTTGGTTGCGTCTTTCGAAAGTTATCGTGCGAACCAGCCGGACAGCCACCCGACAGACAGACAGACAGACAGACAGACAGACAGACAGACAGACAGACAGACGGACATGGCTCAAACGACTTAAAAAGTAATGAATCGAATTTGGTTCAAAGAAACCTAGGGTCTAAAGTGACTCCTTCTATGTGTTACACTTTTGGGTCGTATCAAATGATATATACCTTCATCCCTACGGGTGATGGTATAATAAATAAATAAAAGTAACAGATAAGCGCAACTACATGTAACATCCTAGGGCATTTATTAACTAAATAATTTATCTATTATTTCCCCCTGTTTGTGCGGTAAAAATACGTAGCTCTTCAACCGACAACGCAAACTCAATATTTTGTACGGAACAAAGATACACACCACTACTAAAAATGTAATGCTATCACTACTTACGACAACACATGTATTTCGATATTAGATTGTCTCAATACACATCGCTAATAACATAATTTTACTTAAAAGCTCTCAAAATTTAAACCAGTCAGTCAGTTATTCAACGTAGATTGGAAGATCTACATATTAAGATGTCGAAAGTTGCAGTAATTTCCATCATTGCATTTCAATGTATCTGGATGGTATCCTCGGTATGGATACCGAAGGAGAAATTATATTTTATAGAAAATGAGTCGTATCTATCGAGAGATGATGCGAGCAAATACTGTCAGAAATTGGGTATGGAGTTATTGAGTGTCAAATCGCAAACGGAATTTCAACAGCTTAAGGATTATATAAGAAACAAGTATGGTACGTAAATGGGAATATTGCATTGAAATTAACCAAATTTCTAATGAAAAAAAAACTACCCCATTAAGGTTACATTTTCCCCTATTGGATAGGAGCTTACAAGGATGGTAACACTTGGAAATGGTCGGCTTATAACGAAGTGATTGAGTCATCGGAAACTATGTGGCATGAAGGTCAACCTGATAATGCTGGTGGCAATGAGCGTTGTGTCCATACATGGCAAGGCGACTTTGATTGGAATGATAATGACTGTAGAGTGGTTTTACCCTTCATATGTGAATTACAATTAAATGTTTTGCCGAAGGGTATAAAGGTAGTGACGTTGACCAACAAAGGCATACGAATAGCATGAACAAATTAATGCGATTTGAGCCATACAGCCTTAATGTAAAATACCAATGAATGTAATACAAATATTGATAACTGTGTCCCAAATACGCTGTTCGGATTGACACATTAATAAATTGTTTTAAAATAAAATGGCACAATGTGTCACAAAAGAATTAAGAGCATAAAAGAGAAAAAAAAGAATTGAAGTATATTCAAAATATTATGATCAAATTAACATTGGTGCATACAAATAAACAACGATTAAAAGTGAGTCATGATCGTTAGTGGTATAAAAACAAGTAAGAATTTGCTACATACAAAATCCCGATACGAATATCGAGAGCTCACAAGTATGCGTAAAATTGCGCAAAAACCGTGAATGTGAAGGGAAAAACATCCACATCAAGCACCACAAATGCAATGGAGTCAGCTTTAGAGAAGTCAAATGTATAAACGACCCCAACATTTTTACAAGCCCAAAAATTTCTTAAGGTTGCACTACTACCAAATTTTTATACCATCACCCTTAGAGATGAGGGAATATATCATTTGATACGAAAAATGGTGTAACACATTAAAGGAGACGAGTTAGACCCCAAATATCTTAAGACCAAATTCGTTTCAGGACTTTTTAAGACGATTGAGCTATGTCCGTCTGTCTGGCTGGCTGGCGGGTCAGCAGGATAACTCGAGTAAACCTTAACGGATCGGTATGAAAATTTACCAGTATTAATATTTTTCAAAACGAACTTATGGGATTGTAAATAGGCAAAATAGCCCCACCCCTTCTGGTACCTCCCATACAATATTAACTATTTTTGGATAATTTATATTTCTTTCATAACTTCCAAAAGGACGATCGTAGGATATTTAAATTTGGTCAGTTTATTTACTTTGCAAAAGTAGACAAACCCTAAGAAAACCGAAACCTTTGCCATACCCCTTCTGGTACCTCCCACACAAATGACCTAATTGACCATTATAGTTTTACATACATATCTTTTTTGTAAGTAAACTTAATTTACTCAAATTTTGAGTATGATGTTCGCTTATGAAAATAGGACTCAGGAATGAATATGGACTATATCGGTTTACGCCTTCTGGTACCTCCCATACAAAATGACATATTTTTCCAAATTTAATATTTCTCCCATAACTTCCAAACGGACACTTGGAGGATAATGACAAATGGTCGGTTAATTTATTTAGCGATAGGAAGCAAAACCTCAGAAAACTTTACTATTTGACGCACCCCTTCTGGTACCTCCCATACAAAATTACCTATTTTTGAAAATTAATATTTCTCCTATAACTTCCAAACGGACTCTTGGGGGGTAATGAAAATTGGTCGATTAATTTATGTTATTATAGGAGGCAAAACCCCAGAAACTAACTATTTGACACTCCCCTTCTGGTACCTCCCATATTTTTGGAAAATCAATAATTCTTCCATAACTTCCAAACGGACATTTGAGGGGTAATGAAAATTAGTCAGTCAATTTATATTGTGATAGGAGGCGAAATCTCAGAAAACCTAACTATTTGACACACCCCTTCTGGTACCTCCCATACAAAGGAGCGAACTCACCCCCATAGTCTTACATACATATCTTTTTTTGTAAGTGCACTGAATTCAGTCAAATTATTCGTAAGTTGTACGTATGAAAATTTGAGTCTGGAATGAATAAGGACTGTATCGGTTCATCCCTTTTGGTACTTCCTATCAAAATTAAATTTTTTTGAAAAATTTATATTTCTCACATAAATTCCAAACCGGCACCTATACCCCCTACACAAATAAGTAAAGTTTTAGACAATTTTGCACCACAAGCAGGGGAAAAATTATACATAAGTAATTTTATTTTAATTAAAAATCTATTCATTTCAATAACTCAAGACTTCAGCAATATCTTATATTGGGTGATGGTATTTATCAGTCAGTTTACCTGCCAGAAATTTCTGTACTGGTTTATATAATTTTTTATGACATCTCCTCCTGTGACTCCCATGATACCGCCTTGTGAGGTGAATGTAGGATCGGCCCGCTATTATTTCCTATATCCCAACATTTTTTCTGATCCCATAAGGAGGGTCCAATATAACATGTGTTGAAAATGGACCAATACCAAAAAATCTAGTAAGGTGATTATCTGTTGCTATGCCGAACCTCAGATACTCTTCACCATTTGTAAAATAATGTGTAAGTAGTTTAAATCCTGTCTTGCTTATCTTAGAACTTAACCTCTGCTTCTACACAAAAGCCCACATAAAAAATTTCAGCCCGAAAACTCATAAATTACAGTGACATACAGACGGACACACCCAAGAAGGGAGTGTTTGACTGGAAGGTGGAAAAAGTATTTGTTCGATCTTGTTCATCTGAAAAGTCCTATTATAGGATAAAAGGTGTAATCGCGGGGGCAGTTAGGCGGACATCCCAAAAACGGGGGAGTTTGTATTGGCGGTGGGAGTAGTCTTTGACCGACCTTGCTCATCTTAGAAAGTAGCCTCCGCTTAGAGGATAGAATCTTTCGTACAAAATGTCGGCTATATATCTTTTAAAATACGGCTGCAATCGCAGGGGCAGACCCCAAAAAGGAGAGTTTGTATGGGAGGTGAGAGTAGTTTTTGGCCGATCGGGCTCATCTTAGAAGCCAACCTCCATTTAGGGCAGCAAAGCTTGCATACAAAATTTCAGCTTGATTGCTCTTAAATTACTGCTGTACTCGCAGTGACTGAAATACGGACACCCCCAAATAGAGGGATTTGTATGAGAGGTGGAAGGAGTTTTTGACCGATCGGTCTCTGGAAAAAACATTTTTTGGGCGAAGAGTTTGAATTCCAGAGAGACGAACTTAAAATTAATTTATTGCTCTTCTTAAAGCAAAACGAGGAGATATATTGCATTTCTCAGCAAAAGATTGCGTCTACTCACTCCCATAAGAGAACAAAATGTAGGGTTCGGTCAGAAAACGTTAAAGTCTTAGAGAGACCAGCGTGTTTCCATGACAGGAACCGCATTGAAAATGCGTGGGGCATACTTGTTCATAAAATGTACTCCAACAACAGGCAATACAATAGCGTTGCAGAGCTAAAAGTAAAAAAAGACAGTAATAGCGGCTTGGGACTCCTTAGAAAGTTCAACCCTGATAAATAGTGTGACCGAAAGACATTTTTGAATTTTTTCAAAATAAGAGAGTTCATACGCATTATTACAAAGTGTTTCTTTATTTTAAATTTGCTTTTTGTTTTAATAAAAAAGTTTTATATCGTTATTAAAAAACACTGCGTTTAATTCCATGATCACAATGTAAAAAAATTCAAAAAAAATAAATTGAACTAAATACAATTTTCTCTTTCATTCCTCATATTCGGTTTCTGGATTATGACCCTTTAAGTACATCTGCATCGAAATACAGTGGAGCGTATAATTTCCTGCTCTTCAGTGTATTCCGCGTTCTAGCGGAGCAAACCGATTCATGGCTTATCGATTTGTATTCTGCGTTTATTTACAACACAAATGTCGAAACCGAACTGACATTTGGTGTCATTTGCAAAAGTTATAATGTTTTTAAATGAGGTCATCACTTTTGTCTCACATTGTATCTTTTATAACAAACGTAATAAGAATATGTCGATGTTATTGTTATCAATATTTTATTTTTTATATTTTAACAGGACATTTACAACACAATTATTAAGATATTTATAAAATTATAGGTAGGACCTATAATTTTCAATCATCCATGAAAACCATATTGCATTTCCATTATGTATAATATATTGTCGCACCCATTCTATCCATTATGCCCTAATGCAAATAATCTAATTGCAATTCACATATGAATGGTAAGTTTACTCGGCAATCATTATCGTTCCAGTCAAAAGGCCCTTCCCATGTGTGAACACAAACCTCATTGCCACTTCTATTGTCTGGTTGACCTTCATGCCACATCATTTTCGACGGTTCGATAACTTCATTATATGCCGACCATTTCCATACTCCACCATCCTTGTAAGCTCCGATCCAATAGGGATAAACTCGACCTTAAGGACGATGTATTTGTTTTGCTTTTAATAATTTATTTAGTTATTCGTAGGCGTAGCCAACATACCATATTTATTTTGAATATAGTTCCTGAGCTCTTTAAATTCCTTTTCCGATTTCACACTTAATAACTCCATGCCCAAATTCTGGCAGAATTTACTTGCTTGGTCTCTAGGTAGAAATTTGTTATTTTCTATATAATAAGCTTTCTCCTTAGGTACCCAAGTCGATGATACCATCCAGATGCAATGGAGTGCAATGATGGAAATAATTGCAACTTTTGTCATTGTGATGATTAGATCAACTGATCTGCGTTGAAAGACTGACTGAAACATATATTGGATTAAGCGCTTTTAAGTAAAAAAAATGTATTGAGTGCTGAGACAACAAGCAATGTAGCAGTATGAGTGTCATTGTGACTAGTGGTGGTAATGCATTGTAAGTATTAGTAAGAAATCTGTTTCGATCTGGCGAAATTATACAAGTGTTTATAAGCATTTTATTCGATATATTTTATAGAGTTGTTTATGCGACAGCTTATATTACATCGCGATAGAGCTTTGTAAAACACTTTATCGCGATAAAAAGTTTATTATGATAGTTAAGTATGATTTTCGCTTCATATCACCATATCAAATCACAATAAGTGAACAGATTACTTAGCTTACTTTATCACGATAGTCATATGTTCAATTTAGCAATCTGTTTTAAATAAAATTATACCTTTTCTATGAACACCGATAAAGAAATTTTAATATTATTCGCAATTAAAACTAGTAAGGTAATTATCCCCGGCTATGCCAAAACTCAGATACCCTTTCCAATTTGTAAAAATTTGTTTGTATGGGATGTGTGGTTCGTTATTATCCAATCTGACTCATATTGGAGCTTTACCATCGCTTACAGAGTATAAAATTGCCCATTCAATTTCACCTCAACATTACTAAGACTACTGAAGCTTGCATACCGAATTTTAGCACGATAGCTCTTCATTTACTGCTGTAATCGCAGGGACTCCCTTAAAGGGGCTATTCGTATCGGAAGTGGGAGTCGTTTTTGACCGATCTTAATCATCTTGGAATTTATCTCCGCTTTGAGGATAGAAGTTTGGTTTCCAAATTTTAGCTCGATATCTCGTAAACTACTGCTGTAATTGGGATGAAATTTTGGAGAAAAAAATGGAAGTCTAACAACACCCATTCTGGTACTTCTTATGCAAATGTACCAATACACCCAACGCGATCGTGCCCAAATCCTTTGTTTAGTAAAACTATAGCAGGATAAAGTTATGGAGAAAAAACTTTATGTCTAGCCACGCCACTTCTGGTACCTCCCATACAAATGTACAATTCCCCCCACTTTTGAGAAGGAGTAGTAATATCAATACACCCAAAGTGATCGTGTCCAAATTCTGTATTTAAAACAGTGGGGGAAAATTTTTAAGTCTAGCCACGTCCCTTCTGGTACCTCCCATACAAATGTACCACTCCGTCCACTTTAGAAATCGAGTTATTATAATATACCAGAAAATTTAATGTTTTACTGAGGGTGAGGGTATATATAAGTCGGTTTTCCCGACTAAAACTTTCTAACTGGTTTTTATTGTATTCGTAAGTAAAGTCTATAAATATTTTATAACCGATGTTGTAGTCCATTTAATATTTTCTATTTCGTTTTCTGGTAAGTTGATTTTAAAAAACGATGTGCGTTTATAGGAATATGCCCCAGTCTATATATATTGTCATACCTAACACGCCTCCTTATCGGCGTTACACATGGAGAAACAAATCTAATACACCCTTGACTTCCTTTGACATTTAGCCAAAAATTTCGAATGTTTGTTTGAAAGCATTTACATTTTAAGTCATAACAGTGGGTCCAAAAGGGGTGAACTGAGTTTCTCACGAAGAACATAACAATTTCTCATTAAGAACATAACAATACAATAATCAAGATTATGGATCAATGATAATAATGTAATGTATAATACATATTATATTTACTACAGTTATCGTGTCTACTATCCAGTCAACAGCCTTGTACAACAATCGGTAATACAATTTATTGGAAATGTGTGTTTGTTAATAATTAATTGGCGATGAAACTGTTTACATGTAAGCAGTTGTTTTCTTAAACGTCGTATTTAGTGATGCATCTTAATAACTCTGCGATTGTTATTGACAACAAATTTTTAAGACGTAACCGGATTGGATGCGATAATTACTAATCGAACTGCATTATTACATTTTTGAGTTTCTTTCATTTCCGGCCCCCTCGATGTTGTCGGCAGCAACTTCGCAGTATAAATGTCGAGCCAAGACGAGTTCTATGACAGCCTAAACAATCTGTATGACTGTAGCCTAAACCATGATATCAAAATTGTACTAGGCGATTCTAATGCTAAATTAGGCAGGGAGACCGAATTTCAGACTACCATCGGAAAATTCAATCTGCACACTGAAACATCGAACAATGGCATCAGACTGATTGATTTCTCTGCCACAAGAAATAGGGTAGTTAGCAGCACTAGATTTGAACATAGAAATATTCATAAGGCAGGGGTGCGAACATTGACTTCGACCGCTACCTTACCGCAGTTAAGGTACGCAAAAGGTTAAGAAGGTTAAGAAACGCACTAACCAGGCACAACAAAAGCTGGACATCGGTAAACTGCGGACCACAGAGGTAGCGGACGCCTACTCCAACCACTTAACTCAACTGTTACGAAATGCTCCAACCCCTGATAATATTACTATGCAGTGCCAATATATAGCCGACACCATAGAACGGACTGCGAGAAACGTACTTGGGTACACAAAGCCGTCTCAATATGGTGCCTGGTACGACGATATACTTATATGAATAAGTATGGTGTCGCAATGGCACCAGAGAGACGGATGCTGCATACAGGGTGAAACTATAGCCAATTGCATCGCGAGTCTTTTAGACGGAAAAAGAAAGAGCTGAAGAAGAAGCAGTATGAGGGAGTTGCTCCGAAGTAGAGGGGAAGCCCGAAAATTCTACCAGAGAGTTTAGGCGAGAATCCGTTGAACAGGGTTGCCCTCCTGCAAGAACATCGAAGGCCAGCAAGTGACGGACCCTCATAACGTTGGTACTAACTGTCCACCTCCGAGCTTTAAAAATAACATAGGCGATGGTCTCCCTGCCGAATTGTTTAAGGCAAGCTCATAGAGGACATCTGGCTGGAGAGCATGCCCGGGGATAGGAGTCTGGGTCTGTAATGTCACATATACAAGAAAGGAGAAATAGGCCAATTGCCAATTGTAGAAAAACTAATTGGACCTTATCATTTCGGGATGTTACAGCAGTTTTTTTATCACTGGAAAAGGAGTCAGCAAAAATGGGCTAAGCGGTCAAGGAGGACACAACAAAAATAATGATTCGAAAAACAAAGAGTCCTCTCGATGGGGACGCACCTTCAATGTTGACAATATTGTTTTGAGTTGTAGATGAATTTACCTACCTCGGATCTTAGGTGAATAAGAAAAATAGTGTCAGCCAAGAAATAAATCAAACGGATAATAGTGCTCGCCAATACATGTTTTTACGGACTTCGGCAGGACTTTAGTAAAACCACCTTATCTCAAACTACTAAAAAACAGCTATACCAGGTGCTAATTTTACCAGTTCTGTTGTATGCCGCCGAATCGAGTGAAAATTGCTCCGAAAAATATAGGGCCCAATCTGTATCAACGGCGCGTTTCGCCATCGGATGAACCATAACCATATGAGCTTTACAATGACATCGACGTATCTAAAAGAGTCAAAATCCAACGACTACGATGGCTGGAACATGTTGCCAGGATGGATGTAAATGCTCCAGCCACAATCTGGTAAGACTAACTGGAGAACGCACGCAGAAGACCGAAGCGTATGTTTTTTTTTTTTAAATACTTCAGGCCTCCAATTTATGAACATCTTTTGTAAGTTGTAATGGGCCACTTAAGTAAGTAAGTATGTAATATCCCACGATACTTAATTTTTTCCACAGCTATTCTAATGGCCTCTATTTCGGCCTGATCAATTCTACAGCGATCCATGGCCTGATCGCTTGTTTGCAAAATCGACTCCTCCGAAAAGACTTCACAGCACGCTTTTTTCCTTAATATCGAGTCTTCCATGAAAGTGTAGGACATTATTATTATCATCATATACTTTTTATACAGCACCGACAAAATGTTGAAAGAGAATAAAGTCTTGATATGAAAAACCAATGATTTCATATTAGGAAGTCATATTATTTCTCAAAAGAAAAAAAGTGTTGATCTTAAATTAGAATTGCAATTACTTTAAATCATTGGTAGGGCAGTAGGGAATAGGGTTGCCAGGGACCGAATTTGAAAAGTCGGGAAAACGGAGACTAAAAAGCGGGATTTGTCGGGACAAATGAAAAGATCATATTATATTGGTTTTGACATTTTTTATTAAGAAATATTATTTGAAAACTCATTGCAGTTTCATGCTGTAACAACCATTATTATAATGGATTTAAAAAAACGTAAACATAACAATATTCAGATATGACTTATACATACAATATAAGCTAATATTATATTTGCCACATATACTTTGTGTTGTTTTTCACCGAATCAACTAGTTTTACTCCCTCGTCAGTTGTTAAAAATTACTGGAATTCCTGACAGCTTTTATCAATATTCTGTCTTATGATTAGTTCAGTTTCGTGTATAAATTGTTTAAAATTCTAAATACTTTTTCACAATCAGCGTTACTTATCGGTAAAGAAAATATAAATGAGATCAAATGATTTTCTTTGCCACATTTGGTAAAAAAAATGTGACCATATTATGTCATTTGGTATATCTTTGGGCAATTCTCCATAAACAGCTCGAAGACTGCAGTAGTCGCTGTACAACATGTCATTGTCCATTGCATCTGATATTTGTAGAACTTTGGGAATTTCTCCCAAGTCAATAGTGAGTCTAATAGATTAAATGCTGCAATTTGTCCAAAAATTGACATTTCTTGAGTCGTAATGTTTTTTTAAATAATAATTGTAGTGATGGAAAAATGTTAAGTGCACACAACTAGTTCATAAGAGGAAAGTTTTTTTGTACCTTCTTTAATATGTTGTTTCTTTGATTATTCTAAGTATTGGTAGTAAATATTAAAAAGTCGGGATTTTGCCCGGAATAACTTCAAAACTCGGGACTCGGGATTTTCGAGAGAAGTCGGGAAAATAGCGCCTAATCCGGACCATCTGGCAAGCCTAGTAGGGAATAGCACCGAACCTTATGCTATGGGAGGTACCAGATGGGGCGTGGCTAGACTCCCAGTTTTTTCTCCAAAACTTTATCCTGTTATAGTTTTACTAGATATAGAATTTAGAAACGATCTCGTTTGATGTATTGATATTATTACTCGTTTTGTAAAGTGGGCGGAATAGCACATTTGTATGGGAGGTACCAGAAGGGGAGTGGCCAATGGCCATGTAGCCCATTTGCAATACCGTAAGTAGTTATTGTCTGTACCAGCAGGACAGACAGACGGACATGGCTCAAACGCCTTAAAAAGTCCTGAATCGAATTTGGTAATTTTGTAATTTTGTAATTTTGAAATTTTGTAATTTTGTAATATTATACTCGATACTTGTTTATAACAACCAGTTCTCAAATCAATTGCCATTGTAAAAGTAAATATTTAAATTTGGCGACTTATTTCAACCCACCAGAAGTGTAATTCTTAGTACAATAATTGATAAACTTAAGTAGTAGTTTTTACAAATTGAGCAAAGAACAATGGCTTCAATTTGGTTAAAGCGCTAGTAGCTTTCTAAGGCTAATAACATAACGAATTACAAGACCTTCGAATAAAACTAAAATGCAATATGAGGAAGGAATATATAATAGCAGTATAATCCGGCTGTTAACCTGAAAATAAAAATCAAAATCGAACCATTAGCATGAAAAGAGTATATTCAACTGAAATTTAAAAGATAATGAGAGGGCAACAACACTCGAATAGCTGTAGGAATTATTGTTGGTGTATCTGCTTTTTGTTATATTATATCGAAAGTTATTGTTATTGTAGCGAAATTGTTTTATGTTGCTGAACTTTCGAGACAATATTAAGCTGAGAGGCATGATTATCAATCAATGAGACAAGCCATTTGCATACTGTCTTGTATAAAATACAATAATGATGATTGTAAAGTATATTAATTGCTTTCCTTGGTATTCATCGCAGGATTAGGATTTTATACATAGTTCGCCTTAGATTTTCTTCTTAACTATAATAAGAAAGGCCGATATGCTTATAAGATATTGTATCTATGACAACAATATATGCATTTGAGGATGTGTTGCGTAATTTATCATCTGTATGAATTTTGCACATATATGAGGCCTTTGTGACATAAAGTATTTGTGACGTATGTGGCATACGTATACGACGTCGTTAACTTAACCATTTCATGGATGGAAAATAAATTTAATTTTTTCACAACAATTTGATAAGATCAAGTCGAACATGATTCGTAAAAATCTTGAGGAATATTGACATATTAATTTGTGGGTTCCTAACCATAATGATAGTTGCTTAAAACATTCTTTCAATTTTAGAAAAAGGTAAATTTTGCACCTAACGTTTGTAACTAACGATTACGTATCGTTTGTATGAAAGTGAACAAATTTCTCTTAAATGAACCGCCCACTTTAGAAATCGATTAATATTATTAGTAGATCCTACGCGATCGTGACCAAATTATGTATTTAGTAAATCTAAATCAGGATAAAATTTTGGGGAAAAAACTGTAATTCTAGCCACGCTCCTTCTGGAACCTCCCATACAAATGTACCACTCCGCCCACTTTAGAAATCGGGTAATAATATCAATAATCTAGAAATGTTTATGTTTTACTGAGGGTGAGAGTATATATAGGTAGGTTTTCCCGACTGAAACTTTCTTACTGGTTTTCTCCACAACTTTATCATTTTAAAGAGTAACAATATACAGACAGAATATTAACATTAACATTTAACATTTATTTTAAATTTGTATTTAAAAGTAAAAAAAACCTTAACATAATTATGAGTATCGTATTGTTTTATTTTGAGTAGTAAAATCTTTTAGCAAATTATTACAGTAAACAAAATTAAAATTCCGCAGGTCCAAACAAAGTAATTATATTTGTCCATAACTAATTTTTTCACTTCCTGGGGAAATTATAAGAATCGAATATAATCGACCTGACATAGATCTGAGACTAAATACATTTTTAGCAATTTCGTGTTATTGGCTTTCGTTCGCTTGGTTTTTCGTTTGAGATACAGAAACAGGCTAAACGTTTTTTCGTATTTCACACTTGTCGCCTTGATGTTCGTCTAACATTATATAAGTCCATGAGTAAAGTTTATAAGTAGAGTTAACATAAATGTATATATTGTTAAAAACTTTGCTTGATATCAGTGTTTCCTAATTTTCGTATCGATGCCCTGCTCTGATTCCTCGAACCACAGGCAAATTATTCCTCTCAATTCCATTGTCTGCAAGTCTAGGGTGCTATCCTAATATGCAAAAGCTATGTAATCAAGCAATTTAAATTCTTTTTGAACCACGCAAGTTTATTAGAAAACGTTTCTTCTCTAATTTACAGAATTTTTAATTGGTATTAAAGTTTTTCCTCCCGTCTGAGCGAACTTTTCTCGCCTTGGCGCTTCAGTCAGAACAACAGGCAAAATGAAATAGCATGAAAACTAAGGCGAACTCTGGGCTTCTTAGCATTCAGCATTCATGGTAATGCAGAATATCCATCCATCCATCCATCCAATTCAAAATTAATAGAGATGTTTGTGGCCAAAGACAAAGAACTCTAGCGCAGCTGCAAAAATAGCAGGATAAGGAAGAATAACTTCGCCAAATAAAACAAAATGTTGTAGATATATACGTACAAAGTTGCTGGAATTGAAAGGTAAAGTTTGTCCTGGTAATTAGAGAGAAGCTGCACAAAGTTCCTATGTGGTAATGAGCCAGAGAGAGCACTGAGAGGAGGAAGCTTGGATATCGGTATAAAATAGGGCAATCGTGTACACAGAAGTTATTCGTACAATGACACGCATAGTTTCATTCCTACGTACATACGCAAGTATTTGTTCAAAAAGTTATTGACCGGCATAATAAAATTGTTCATATAACTTTTTAACCTCAGATATAATAATATATCGCAATAAGCTTATTTTGAAGAGAAAAATAAAATGTCAGTTAAGAATGACCTGTATGCAAAATAATGAATGCAGTTTATGATAGACTTGTTTTAATTAAGGGACCTATCATTTACTTGTTGTCAGTGGAAGTAAGTCAATTGCATTTGCATATGTTAAACAACTTGTTGTTGCCACATAATCTGTTATTTTTTGTTGGTATTATTTTACATTGCCATTGGTTGTTTGCGGTTTGTTTACAATTGTTTGTATGAATAATGAAGGAATAGATAAATTTAAATTACTAACTACATACATTTTTCTATTCACAATCCTTTGTATGTGTCTACTATAAGGTAGTCAACAATAGCTATACCTCTTTTTGGAGTTTTCTCTTTCAATATTGGGGAATTATGATGATTTTTGCTATATTTTGTAATTATATGAAACAAATAAAAACTTATTATCTATCTATATAAAATTGTTTTGTTACTGATTGACTGACTAAATAGAATAACGAAAATTTATGCGTCAATTCTTCCTTATAGAGTAGGTGGTCGATAAGAAACGTTAACTTTTTAAAAAAAATCGTATAAAATTCGATATTGCCTTTAAATAATATGATAATGCAATGGACTGAATAATTTGCTGACCATAGTTTTATACTGTCGTAATGTATATACGATCGATGTAAATAGGTATTCTAATTTCGTACGGCACACAGTGGGGACATTTGAAATTTTAGGTCGCAATTCTTGACCGATTTTTCAAAATTCTTTTTTTGTATTATTGAAAACAAAATTGTGCACAGAATGTACGTTCTTTTTATTTTGAATTCCTTACCGTTATTTTTTAAAAATTTGTCAAAGTAGAAAAAAAAATTATTTTTGATTTTAATGTCAAATATTTTTTGGATTACGTGTCCTAAAAATTTCGAACTGAACTCAATTAATGTGAACAGATGTTACGAATTAAACACAGTGAAAAAATTATACAAAAAATTTTTTGGCTCAACTGCAAGTTATTATATGGAGGCACTATTTTCACACTTTAACTCGGTCTCCTGTCCATAATTATTATCCGATTAGAACGAATCTTAATATACAACCTGAAAAAGTTTTAAGAAAAAATTCAGTCGAACCCCAAAACTAATTTATAAGATGAACCACCAGCTCCTACGCACTCCTACATTCTCGATGATTGGAATCTAAGCATTTTATGTCATGTGGAGAAAAATTGATCCAAGCTTGTGCACCAACCCCAGGGGTCAGCCTTCGACCCATTGCATATAAGGTCCTGTCGAGTGTGCTATGTGAAGACGAAAGCCAGTGTTATCCAACCCGAGCGGGCCTTACCACTGTGGTTTTAGATCTGGTAAATCAACAGCTGTCTAGATATTCACACTTCGGCAAATCCTGGAAAAAAACCAAGTCGACACGTAAAAGCTTTTTGTCGACTATAAAGCTGCATTCGACAGCCTGATATGGCAGAAATTACTCGAAGCCATGGCTGAGTTTGGTATTCCAGTAAAGCTTATATGGCTTTGCGGAATGTCGCTGACTGACAGGAAGTCTTTAGTGAAGATTGGCATGCACCTTACGGTGCCATTCGATACCAGGCGAGGCCTAAAATGATGACCTATCGTGTAACCTCTTCAACATAGTGATGGAGATGATAATGAGAAAAGCTACAGTAAACACTATTGCCACAATATGCAGAAGTAATCAGAGAAAATGGGACTAATGGTGAAGAAGGACAACACCACGTTATTAGTTTCAACGAACAAAGAATCTAAGCGAGAAAGACCTCTAATTTTTGCTCTGAAAGTTTATCCTGCTATAGCTTAACAAAATACAGAATTCGGGCACGCTCTTTTCGGATGTATTTTTATATTACTTCTCGCTTTTTAAATTGGGCGGAATGACACATTTGTATGGGAGGTATTAGAAGTGGCGTGGCTAGACTTTCAATTTTGCCCCAAACCTTGATACTGTTATAGCTTAACAAAATACTCAATTTGGGCAAGATCGCGTTGGGTGTATGCAATGATATATGTAATGGTACAGTTGTATGGGAGCTACCAGAATGTGTGTGGCTAGACTCAAAAACTTTATTTTGCTACAGTTTTACTGAATACTGATTTTTAAAGTGGGCGGAGTTGTATATTTGTATGGGAGGTACCAGAAGGGGCGTGGCTAGACTTACAGATTTTTTCTTCAAAACTTTTTCCTGCTTTATCTTTACTAAATACAGAATTTGGGCACGATCGCGTTAGGTCTATTAATAATATTAATCGATTTCTAAAGTGGCGGTACCAGATGGGTTTGGTAGGTACCAGAAGGGGCGTGGTTAGACCTCCAGTTTTTTCTTCAAAACTTTATCCTGCTTTAGTTTTACTAAATACTGAATTTGGGCACGATCGCGTTGGGTGTATTGATATTATTTTTCGATTTCTAAAGTGAGCAAAATGGTACATTTGTATGGAGGGTACGAGAATGAGGGCGGCTAGTCTTCCAATTTGTTCTCAAGAACTTTATCCAGGTATAGCTTTACTAAATACAGAATTTCTGTATGATCACGTTGGGTGTATTGATAGTAGTACTCGATTTCTAAAGTGGGCGGAATGGAACAATTGTATGGGAGGTACCATACAAATAGTACAAATGGATACAGAGTTTTTTGCGGTGGTGTTAGACTTTAGTTTAGACTGTTATCTGCTGTACGAAAACTATGGTATTCTTGCTACATCTCATGTACTATGTGATACAAACTTACTCTCAAATTTCATCAAAACCTTGTTAAGTTGTCATTAGGGTGTACAAAACCGAAACCGAAAAACCGTAAACCGGTTTTTTTATTTGAAACCGTATGCCGGTTTTTGCAAAAATGCCATTTTCGAATAACCGGTTTAACCGAGTTTTTTCCTTCGGGTACTCGGTTTTTTTAAATTGCTTTGTTACAAGTCTAAAATGAGTTATTGAAAAAATAGTTTCAAACTTGTAATAATAATGAACATAGCTGATTAAAAATGCAACCGACCTAACTGCATTATTGGCTGCAATCAAATTCACTGTTGATGTGCTTTTTAAAATATCGAGCACTCTACCCCGCAGCAGAAGTCAGTCTTATTGATTACTTTCGGAAGTATAACCCTCGGAACAGAAGTCCATCTATTGTTTTTTTTTACATATTTACTTGTGGAGGTATCTACCTCAAAGCAGAAGCCATTACTTTTTTTTGAAATATTTTTTTATTTTATTTTTATTTAATATAGTTACCTTTATAAAAAAAAGTGTCAAAGAAAGTGTTTTTAAAAATAAATTCCGTTATTGAAATTTTAATAAATATTTTACAAAATTGTTCATTAACATGTTTTACAAAAAAAAATTGTTTTAAATCTGAATTTACAAAATCTTATTAAAAATTTTTAACTTTTTTTTCATTTACAAAGTGTTTTTAAAAATGAATTTAATTTATAAATGAAACAGAACATAAAAATTTTTATAAAGTGATTTTAAATATAATTTTAATTTTGTAAAACATACATCTTATTAAACAATATTTGGAATAGATATTTATTATATTTCAAAATTTTGTATAACGTTATACAAAGATTTGCAATATTTAAATATTTTATTGTACATTTAGAAAAAAACGAAAATGTTCTTAGAAGCTTTGTAAAATTTTAAAATTCTATTTCAAATTAATTTAGAAAAAACTTTTTACGTTTTATAAAAGAGAATGCTTTAAAAAGCTTTGAACAATTTAACAATTCAATTTCAAACTAACCGGAAACGGGGAAATTCCATTGAGCTCAAAAAAATAACTCAGCCTTTAGCGCTGGTAATTAAAAGATTATCAAATGAATCTGCGACTCTAATCGATGCCGAAGAAGTATATGCGTTTATACTGATACTCAAAAATATGGCCTCCGCATATGCGCGGGAGCTGCGAGACAAAATTATAGCAAGATTGAAGGAAAGGAGAATACAAACATTAAATACCCTAATTACATACATTAGCTCCTAAATATCCTATAAGCTCATCCTGTGTACAGTATTCTAAAGAGGCGCAAACGATGGAATATGCAAACGAACCTTGAAAAAGACTTTAACCTGCAAATCTCCAACAAAGACAGAGTCTAGTAACAGTTCAGATTGTGAGATGGAGGAATCCCGTAATGGTAGTCTTTGCAACGATCTAAACAGTACAATAAATAACATCCAATTGCCAAACGTGGAAACAAATTGCAAATACACAAGCCTATATGATGGTTTCAACTATTTCTATAGATTTAATAAAAGGATAGAAAAGCTCAACATCCTTCTACAACAGCGAACCGCGAGAGCAAGATCTTTTGTCAATAAATCCTACTTTCACAATTAGTGAGCGCATGTTTTCTGTATCAAGCTTTATAAAAACGAAACAGAAGAATAGACTCAAAATTGAACACTTAAATTCCATACTATTTCTCAAATACTATTAAAAAAAAAAAAAAAAATATTCCAAAAATGTATTCCTTTAAAAAATTAAATGAAAGAGATTCCAACAATTTATTAAAAAGTAAAAACACAAAATAAAACAACACATTTTTTTTGTTTTGTAAATATTTTCATTTTTTTAAACCAAATTATTTTTTAGAATTGTTATTTTTAACTTTTTAGAAAAAAAAACCGAAAAAACCGGTTAACCCGGTTTTCTTTCAAATGCTGTATTCGAAAACCGATTTTTTTAAAAAATCAATTTTTCGAATAACTCGGAAACCGGGTTTTTAAAAAATGGACGTATTTGAACACTCTAGTTGTCATCTCACAAATTTCCATTGCAATTGGAATTCCTTACAATTAATTTTTTTTCACAGCAGTTTCAAGTTATTCTTTTTTACCATCCAGGCTGAATCTTGTGAATATTTCTAATATCTTTATCGTTAAATTATAGAAAAACTAATTTCACATAGTGACAATAATAAATTCAATGTTAATGGAATGTTGTTGAGGAAGCCCTTGTACAACAAATGCGATTACGGCGAAAAATATGCAATCAGAGTGATAACTACAACAAATTATTCTAAACAAGATTATACAATAAAGACAAATATGTACAACAACTATAAAATTTCCACGTAGAACGATGAAGAGCGCGCTTTCGTAGTCACAGGAAAACAAATCATGGAGAGTTTCTCTAACCACCTAAACACTTAAAAATTAATTTCGAAGCAATATAAAAGTTTTCCGAAAAAATAAAAGTTGATAATACATTGTGGATCCCTGTGCGCCCTTCTTCGTCCTTTCTGGTTGCCTTTATTTGTAATAATTTTCATATCCTTTGCTTATGCTCAGCATAGGTCCCAGCAGTTGGTGCAAACAGAGAAAAACACTTTTTACCTTTGAATGACCGGTAAGTTACTGCTGCGATAGCTTTTGATATTTTTGCTGGATTTCCTTATTCACTGAAAAAGTATGGTTGCCCCGGTGTTGTTGTTGTATTTGTTGTTATTAAAGTAATAATATTTATCGTTATCCTTGGCACAAGTTGGCGAAGAAGCAACTTAAAGATATAAAAGAGGAAATAAGGAAAACTTTGTTTGTTTGATGAAAAGACATTCATAAGTTTTTTTTTTTTGGTTAAGAAAAAGAAACAGACTAAAATTCGACTGACCTTTACATATTCAAATGAGGGTTACCAAAATTAATGTGGAAAGTTGAAAATGATTTTGAGCAACGATTGTCATTATTCGGATGCTCTGCTTAACACCGAATGCAACCTAAGTACCCACTGTATTACATTTTAGACAACCTTTAATGAAATTAAATGTAATGCTAAGAAACAATTCTATGTAATAATTTCACATACATACTTTATAAATTGATATGTAAGTTTAATTCACTTAAAACTAAGCCAAAAACCAGTAAGAAAGTTTCAGTCGGGCAACCCGTCTTACATATACCCTCAGTAAAACAACAAATTTTCAATTATATTGATATTATAACTCGATTTCTAAAGTGGGCGGAGTGGTTTGTAAGAAAGGTACCAGATGGGGCGTGCCTACACTTCAAAATTTTTTCTCCAAAACTTTATCCTGTTAAAGCGAGGGGTGTATTGATATGATTAATCCATCTCTAAAGTGGACGGAAAGGTACAATTGTATGGGAGGTACCATAAGGGGCGTGTCTAGAATTCCAATATTTTTTCCAAAACTTTATCCTGTTATAACTTAACAAAATACATAATTTGTGCACGATCGTGTCGAGTATATTGATATTATAACTCCAACTCTAAAGTGGGCGGAGTGGTACATTTGTATAGGAGATATCAGAAGGGGCGTGTCTAGACATCTTGATTTTTTCTCCAAAACTTCATCCTACTTGAACTTTACTAAATACAGAATTTGGGCACGATAGCGTTGGGTATATTAATAATAATAATCGAATTCTAAAGTGGGCGGTACCAGATGTATATGTGAGGTACCACATGGGGCGTGGCTAGACTTCCAGTTTTTTTTTCTCAGAAACTGTATCCTGCTATAGCTTTACTAAAATAAAGAATTTAGATACGATCGCCTTGGATTTATTGATATTACTACTCCATCTCTAAAGTGGGCGGAAAAGTACATTTGTATGGGAAGTACCAGAAGGGGCGTGGCTAGACTTCCAATATTTTTTCCAAAACTTTACCCTATTATAACTTAACAAAATACATAATTTGGGCACGATCGTGTCGAGTGTATTGATATTATATATCTCCATCTCTAAAGTGGGCGGAGTGGTACATTTGTATGGGAGGGGCATGACAAGACTTTCAATTTTTTTTCCAAAACTTTATCCTGTTATAGCATTACTAAGTACAGAATTTGGGTACGATCCCGTTGGATGTATTGATATTATTACTCGATATCTAAAATGGGCGGAATGATGTATTTGTATGGGAGGTACCAAAAGGGGCAGGGCCATGTAGCCCATTTTCAATACCGTAAGTAGTTTTGGAGAAATATTAACTCGTGCAAAATTTCAAAACACTTGGTTGCGTTATTCGAATCCGGACAGCCAGACAGACGGACGTGGCTCAAACGACTCATGAATCGAATTTGGTTCAAAGAAACCTAGGGTCCAAAGTCACTCCGTCTATGTGTTACACTTTTGGGTCGTATCAAATGATATATACCCTCATCCCTAAGGGTGATGGTATAATAATATTTTAGTGTCCGAGGTGGTGCTTAATTTATGATCAACATACAAAAGGAAATCCCCAAGATACAGTTGGGATCTCATCTTGAAATAGATTGGGTCTCACCTTGAAATGGATCGGAAGCCGTCAGTATTCATATGATAAACTTATCTCCTGTACATACTAAGCGTCCAATTGTAAAAATGAGTTTAATTTTTAATTAAATCGATACCTTAATTGTGAACCATGCTAAGTGTAAAATGCAAGTTTTACAGGAAACGCGGTCAAAGTTTGTGATGTTAAGTTCACATTTTCTAATAACTTCTGTTTGGATGAACTAATCATCCTGAAATTTAATTCTATATTTTTTAAATAAGTATGTGTTTGTTTATTAATTAGTTTGTTTGCATTTTTTATGTACCATATAGACTCGAGAACGGCTAACCGATCTTTTTGAAATATTCACAGAATGTAGCTGTGGGGTGGGTGGTGAAAATATGCTACTTAAATTTTTGATTCATCAAGTGAGAGTGGCTCCGCCGATTGGACCAAATTTTTAAAAAGGACCCTGACTAATCGCCTTGAAATTTTGTATGGATGCATGTGGCTGCAAAATTCGTGATCCAACTAAAACATGGCGGGATCTGATCAGTGGGCGTGGCCTCCAACTTGAAACTTAAAACGGCTATATCTCATGTACTACACTGATCGACAAGGGTTTTTTCTTGTGTTGCATTATATGTTTCTAAGGTCTTTTGACATGGAAATTCGAATACGAAATCAGAATTTTGCTATAAGCCATAGTTTTTTGGTTATATGAAATAACTTTTATTTTCTATTAATAATTTGTATGAAAACGATTGCATAAAAATTTAGTAAAAACAGGTGGCAACATCAGCGACATGGCTGTTATGCTGCTATTATCACTATATGCTATTTTATTAACTCTTTTTAATTTTCTACGTAAACCTGGGGTGTAACATATCCTTGAAAGTGTATTTTTGCACTCTCATTTGGATTTCATCCATGATTGCTGTAGTAACGTGTCCGATGAACATAGTGAAACGAAATCGCCCTACATACAAAAAAAACTTGATCTACAAGTCACTATATATATGCATTTGCTGAAGAACTTTTTACTATCATCATAGAGCCAAAGTTATTAAGTCATAGAGCCAAAGTTATTCAAACTAATAAAACTTCCTCGGTTTGACCATGTTAAGGAGTTACTTGAAATAAGTTACATAAGTTACTATACTCATCATATTATTGTCTAGCTTAAGAACCGTCTTCAAAGTATTTTGTAGACCTTTTCCTCGGACATTCCGCGTCATTCCCCATCATACCAGGTCTTGTGTGAGCATGGTTTTTCTTTACCCAGTATGGTCGTTGCAGCTGTGGTCATAGAATTGGCACTGTGTGTTGGAAACATTAAAATTAGGGTGGTTTGATTGACAAAATTGAGAGAGTTGGTTGAATGGGCATTGACAAACTCGGTGATATGCAGCTTTGCGATGTCAAGCTTCCTTTGCTTTTGGTTACGAGCGTTTTTAGCACTACTTAATCGCGTACTGTTATGGCGGGGGCCACGGTCATATATTTCATCCAGGCTCTCATTGTATGCATCATTAATGTACTTGACTTTGTCTGCCGTCGGTGCGTGTAGACTAATCTGCTTTGATGTGGATAGTGGCTATTCAGTCACCTACAATGTTTAACTGTGAGACCATATGTCGTAGTCTCTTGTCGGCTATGACTCCACATCCAAATTCATATCATTCATCATGACTGCTTCAAAAGAAGTGACAGTATTCATACATGCAGCACACTCTGCTTATCTGTGACCAGCTTTCCAACCTTGTCCTTACAGGAGTGGAGCCCATTACGGGCCCATTAGTAAAAGCCTATTGCTTCTACTCTCTGGTAAAATTTTCGGGCCTCACCTCTATCCCTTTATCGCTCTATATCCTCGATCTCCCATTCCTTCCTCTGACCTTTTTTTCGCCTAAATAGCTGTCTTGCCTGTTTTTGTGTTCGTTCTTGTGCCGCTCCCTAACAGTCCGGGTTACAATTGGTTGTAGCGTTGCCCTATAAGCGGCATCCTGTTCCTCAGACACTATGCGACATTCTTTATCGTACCAGGATTCGTCTGAGCGCCGTTTTTCATATCCTAGCACGGTTGTTGCGGCGGTTGCTATGGAATGCGCAATATGCTGCCACTGTGTATCGGGAACGTCAGAAGTAGTAGTTGGGAGAGATGGTTGGAATAGGTAGTGACTTTCTTTGTGTTTGGTTACGTGCGTTTTTCGCTCTGCTCAATCTTGTGCGCAACTTGGCTGCAACCAGTTCATGATCCGAACCAATATTAGCATCACGGATCACACGCACATCCATGACACTAGATGCCTGCCTGCCATCAATTACTACATGATTAATAAGATTTTTGGTGTTATAATCGGGGAATAGCCAAGTTGCCTTGTGGATATATTTGTGCTGGAATTTGGTTCCATTCACTACCATGTTGATTTTCGCTGCGAAGCTAACCAGCCTTAATTGATGTCTGACGTGTAAGTATGCAGGCTGAATTTACCGATCGAAGGACCAAGAACACCTTCCCCTCCTGTTTTTGCATTAAAGTCTCCCAGAACAATTTTAATGTCGTGACCAGGGCAGTGGTCGTATGTTTCCTCTAGGCGCTCGTAAAATGCATCTTTAATCTCATCGTCTTTATCTTCCGTCGGAGCATGATCAAAAATCAGCGTGATGTAGAAATATTTCGCCTTGATGCGGCTTGCGGCTATTCGATTACTAATAGGATTGAATCGCGAGACAAGATGTTTGAATCTCTCGCCAACTACAAATCCACATCGAAATTTATGCTTTTCGGCATGGCAGCTTTAATAGATGTCACAATTTGTACGTAGCGAGCATCCTTGTCCTGTACAATTTATCTCCTGGATGGTGGTGATGTCAGCCTTATATTACACTATGACACAAAATCAAACTTTTTGAAAAACACCCGAACGTGACTATATAGGTTCGATAGTACAACCGGAGCTGAGTAAAACCCCAGCTCAGTTTGGCTAGATTGGCTACCAAATTATTTTTTTGGCCCCCTAAACTTTTTGAAATCCCTTGGACCCCTTGAATAAAGGTGACATCAATTGTTGGCCAACAGTTTCTACAGTTTTTAATCTAGCTCTTTCTCTTCTTCAACAAAGTTTTAGCTAATAGTCCGCTTAACAAACTGATACAATAAAATTTTCCAAAAAAATTAGACTTCCCTCGTTTATTTTCAAAAAACTTCAATAAAAATTCTAATTTTTTCACTATTTTTTACATAAGTCGTAGGGAATCCAGATTTTTTGCATACTTTATTCAGTGAAATTGTAGTTTAGGTAAGACCGAATAACTTCTCTGAACAAACCTATGCAATCTGAACAAGTCTAGGGATATTAAATAGCTCTCAAAACACACTATCTACTTTAAACAAATCAGGTTTTTAGGAGTTTTGGGTCATTGTGCAATGTTTTTACTTGCTATCTTTACCAAAAACGTACTTATTGTAGAACTGAATAACTTCTGTAAACAACCAACATGATCGGAATACTCCACCCCCTTAATTGTTCACAAGCAGCATTAGGGTGTTCTTTATATGACTTTTTTTCGAATTTCGTTAAAAATATGTATTAATCGCGATGTTGGTCATCTGTCTTCACCTTACGTTTCTTTTTGCCAAAATTAGGAATATATTGTGAGAAATTTTGTATCGATAGTTGGACATTAGGGTGTGCCGCAATGAGGTTAAAGTATGAATTTGTTCTCAAATCAGTTTATTGCCGCTGAGTATTTTTCTTTCGTATATAGACTAAGAAGTAACAAGCCGTTCAATAGCTGAAATAAAGACCTAAAATAATATGTGTTTGCTTTTACCGTATCTCTTATAGTCGCCGAGATATTTGATATAGAAGTTGGGGTATTTTTAAAAAAATTATTAAAAATGTTGAAATTGAATTTCGATGTAGATTATTATGGGCAATTATATATTTCAACTTTTAAAGTTTAATCAAGTTAAAATCTATATGTTTAAAAAGTATATGTGTATATTCACTATCTCTATCAATTCTCGAGATATCAGGCGTTAAAAAACGGAATTTTTGACCGTATGCATAGCAATGTCTAATGAACTTTTGTTCCATCTGAATACCCATTGAATACTTACCAATAACGATTTTTATATGATAAAAGTAAAAAATCCCCTCAAAAGACCATTGGATATTAATGGTTTTGGTGACATTTGTAAGCATACATAATGGATATACCGGTAAAACAAGTTAAGTAGTCATTGCTATGCTTTTTAAGCCCCTGATATCTCGAGAATTGATAGAGATAGTGATGATATACACATGTACTTTTTATACATATAGATTTTAACTTGATTAAACTTTAAAAGTTGAAATACATCGAAATTCAATTTCAACATTTTTAATAATTTTTTTAAAAATACCCCAACTTCTATATCAAATATCTCGGCGACTATAAGAGATATGGTAAAAGCAAACACATATTATTTTAGGTCTTTATTTCAGCTATTGAACGGCTTATTACTAATTAGTCTATATACGAAAGAAAAATACTCAGCGGCAATAAACTGATTTGAGAACAAATTCATACTTTAACCTCATTGCGGCACACCCTAATGTCCAACTATCGATACAAAATTTCTCACAATATATTCCTAATTTTGGCAAAAAGAAACGTAAGGTGAAGACAGATGACCAACATCGCGATTAATACATATTTTTAACGAAATTCGAAAAAAAGTCATATAAAGAACACCCTAATGCTGCTTGTGAACAATTAAGGGCGTGGAGTATTCTGATCGTATTGGTTGTTTACAGAACTTATTCAGTTCTACAATAAGTACGTTTTTGGTAAAGATAGCAAGTAAAAACATTGCACAATGACCCAAAACTCCTAAAAACCTGATTTGTTTAAAGTAGATAGTGTGTTTTGAGAGCTATTTAATATCCCTAGACTTGTTCAGATTGCATAGGTTTGTTCAGAGAAGTTATTCGGTGTTACCTAAACTACAATTTCACTGAATAGAGTATGCAAAAATCTGGATTCCCTACGACTTATGTAAAAAATAGTGAAAAAATTAGAATTTTTATTGAAGTTTTTTGAAAATAAACGAGGGAAGTCTAATTTTTTTGGAAAATTTTATTGTATCAGTTTCTTAAGCGGACTATTAGCTAAAACTTTGTTGAAGAAGAGAAAAGGGCTAGATTAAAAACTGTAGAAACTGTTGGCCAACAATTGATGTCACCTTTATTCAAGGGGTCCAAGGGATTTCAAAAAGTTTAGGGGGCCAAAAAAATAATTTGGTAGCCAATCTAGCCAAACTGAGCTGGGGTTTTACTCAGCTCCGGTTGTACTATCGAACCTATATAGTCCCGTTCGGGTGTTTTTTTCACTGTTGCACTGTGTTATTGAGGACATCCGCCAGTTGGATAGTGGCACCTTCTATATAAAGCGTTCGAACGTTCCAAGTGCATATCCTTAAATCATGGTCCTTATTTCGTTTGCGGGGGTCGTCAAGATTCCTTTTGTTACTTTTTCATACTCATCTTCTCATAGCCAGTAAAGGACCTAAAGGCGGGTGGCTAGCCGAACCTTCAGGGTGCAAGGCTATTCATGATAAAAAAAAACTAGTAAGGCGGTTATCTTCGGCTATGCCGAAGCTCAGATACCCTTCACCATTTGTAAAAATGGTGGTAAAACTGGTTATTTGCACTACAACTATATTTTATTAAACTTTGTACCGCAAAACAGGGGAGTTGGTGAGAAGTGGACGTTACTTTTAGCTTCACACATCCATTTTGTCAGTAATTTTGTATAGATTTTATTCGATTTTATGAATTATGTAACTCCCCAAAAATGGGAAGTTGTGTGGGATGTGGGAGTAGTTTAAATCTGATCATGTCTATCTTAGAACATAACCTCTGCTTCTGGACACAAACTTACATACCAAATTTCAAACTGAAAGCTCATAAACTATAGGGATATACAGACGGACACCCCCCAAAAAGGGGGAATTTGTATGGAAGGTGGGAGAAGTATTCGTCTGATATTGCTCATCTTATAACGTAAGCTCCTATTATAGGATTAAAGCTTGCATGTACAATTTCAGCTGAATATTTTCTAACATACGGCTATAATCGGGGGGGCAGTTACGCGGACACCCCACAAAAGGTAGTTTGAATAGGAGGTGGGAGTAGTTTTTGACCGACATTGCTAATCTTAAAAAGTAGCCTCCGCTTAGATATTGAATCTTGAGTACAAAATGTCAGCTATATAACTTTGAAAATACGGCTGCAATCACAGGGACAAACCCAAAAAAGGGAGAGTTTGTATGGGAGGTGAGAGTAGTTTTTGACCGATCGTTCTCATTTTAATACTCAAACTCCGCTTAGAGTAGGGAAGCTTGCATACATTAGTTCATTGATTGCTCTTAAATTACTACTGTAATCGCGGGACTGACATACGGACACCCCCCAAAAAGAGGGATTGTGTATGGGAGGTGGGAGTAATTTTTGACCGATCGGTTTCATCTTACTCGCTTAGTGTAGGAAAGCTTGCATACAAAATTTTAGCTTGATTGCTCTTAAACTACAGCTGTAATCGTAGGGATAGACCCCAAAAGGGGGAGTTTGTATGGGAGGTGGGAGTAGTTTTTGACCGATCGGGCTCATCTTGGAACTCAACCTCCATTTAGGGCAGCAAAGTTTGCATACCATATTTCGGCTTGATTTCTCTTAAATTACTCTTGTAATCGCGGGGACTGACATACGAAACCCCCCAAAAAGAGGGATTTTGTATGGGAGGTGAGAGTAGTTTTTGACCGATCGGGCTCATCTTAGAACTCAACCTCCATTTAGGGCAGCAAAACTTGCGTACAATATTTCAGCTTGATTGCTCTTAAATTACTATTGTAATCGCGGGGACTGACATACGGACACCCCCAAAAAGAGGGATTTTGTATGGGAGGTGGGAGTAGTTTTTTACCGATCGGTCTCATCTTACCTCTCAACCTCCGATTAGTGTAGGGAAGCTCCCTGTAATCGCAGGGACAGACCCCAAAAAAGGGGAGTTTGTATGGGAGGTGGGAGTAGTTTTTGACCGATCGGGTCCATCTTAGAACTTAACCTCCGCTTTGATGATAAAAGCTTGCATTCCAAATTTCAGCTCGATATCTCTTAAACTGCGGCTGTAATCGCGGGGACAGACGGACAGACGGTCACCTTTAAATCGACTCAGATTTCGTTGCTGATCATTTATATATATATATATTGTCATACCTACCACGCCTCCTTATGGGCGTTACAAATGGAAGAACAAAATGAATATACCCTCCGTTCATGCGCATGGTGAAGGGTATAAATATCACTAACAACGTTGCCCACGTGCCACCACGAAGGAAGTTGTGAGTCGGCTTGAGATGCAAGATTCACTTTACCTCCCCAACGGCACCCATCAGTAATAGTAATATTTCTGTCATTTTCCATTTTTCTGCGATTTTGCCGAAAGTTTCTTGGGAATTTTGAAACCCAAACCCTTGCAACAATAAATACCATGCAAATATCATATAATTAGTATAAGGCAACCATATGTATTAACTGCCTTTATCAGATCTTTCCACAACAAAAATTCGACTTTCAATTCACTTTTTTGTTTGTTTCTTGAATATGGCGGAAATGCAAAAGTTTCCAAGTTTGATTTCTGTCACTTGAGCTGGTTTACTGATGTTTGCACAGATTTCCTCAAACAGAACAAACGAATGAATGAAACTTTCAAGGAAAAATTTAAGCATCCTGTTCAAGTGTCTTTTCGATTGCGAATGGACAAAACGAAAATGCATAAAGCAAAAGCAATTGAAATCTTACCGAAATCCTATTAGCTTCTTGTACTTTTCCTAATGCCCAAAAACTGTTTTGAACAAAAATTACTTTATTGGGGTTCTTAGCAAATTCAAAGGGAAATTAAAATCCTGTTTGTTAAATGAAGATTATGTGTATGTCCATTTTTGAAGAATGATTCGTTTTTTCTGTGGCAATTTTTGGGCATAGGTTTTATTTTAAACATGAAATAATACATTTGTATGCATTGTGTTTTTGAAACAATAAAATATTCATTGCAGAAACAGAAAACATGTTCTCTATAATGTATACAGAGCAATTCATTGTTGGTCCTCCCAGCGCAATTCTTTATATTCAGCATTTTGGCTAAATGTCCCAAACTTAAAATCTCCTGGTTGTGTTGATAAGTGACTGGACACACTGGTTTATAGGAGTTTTTTTTTAAGTAGTGTTATTCTGATGGCTTTAAGTTAGGAATATTTACAGATTGATGACTATAGTGTGGATATGAAAAAAGAAACAATACACCTCGATTGTTTGTGAAACGTTGAATTCAGAGGGGCGCCTTACTGTAAAAGAGGTGCCAGAAGATAGTTGTTTCTACCCCATATGCCAATGTCGATGACGTCAACTTGGATGCATACAAAAACTGGGAGATCCTCCCGAAAGCCTCATCTCACAACTGACATTTAAAAGATTGTTGAAAATTTTGAATTTGAGGAAACACTTTACGCTATCTAAATATGTTTTTGTTTTTAAGAAGTGAAACATAAAAGATGAAGAAAAACATTTAAAATTGTAATCCTCTATTACCCTTTTTAGATGCACAGTAGAAAATTTTGAAAAAAAAAATATAATTTTCGAATCTTACTGTTTTGCTATTCATACCCAAATTTACGTTGATGTAATTTAGTGATAAAAATTAAAATACTTACATTATTTCCACTACTAAAATCTAAACTAAACAGGAATCTACTTAAAACTAAATTGTCCGGCAAAACTACTGTTCCTACATGCACTACACATTGAATGTTGTTGCTAACTTTAATGTTGTCGTTGGTTATTGTTGCCATTTAAACATAAGTATATCCTCTCTGTTTTCTCTCCATGGAAAATTTACATAAATTGTCCATTTATATTTCCAGCACCACGTACTGCTGTTTGTTGCACTGATTTATGTTGGCTACGGCGGCAAGTACATTTAACTGAATTAAAACGCGTAAATGTTGCTTCTTGTTTCGACGGTCATTTTAAAACACAACTGTTAACAATGATGGTTTGAACGTGACCCAATGATTACGCGTACAGAATAGAAGCAACTAATGTAAATGACTTTATTTGAACATTTTCAAAGTTTGCGAAGACACATAGGACGGAGAACAGATGTTGCCAAGAAAAAACATTTTCTGAGCCTGAAAAATAAATGGCCAGTTTTCGTATTATATTTACACACTTTATAATATTACATACATTTTAATGGTGAAATTTTAAAGTATTCTAATTAGAGCTAATTTAATGGTTGAGAAGCAATTTTAGGACCTGAATGCGAAAGATTTAGAAAGCAAATGAGAATTTTGGGGAAAAAAATTGGCTAGACCGATCTCTTCCGATTTTTGTGTTTTTAAATTTGTCTATAAAAAATTCTGTGGATTATGCTGACGTGTGATCTTCGTTGATGCTATCTTCGCACCGGTGTGTTTCGGAGCTTTATGGAGCTTTTAACACTTAAGGTTTATGATGATAGTGGAGAAGTCACAAAAAAGGGTACTGATGAGATAGTTTGGCAACTATCGAAATAGCTGTCACATAACTCATTTCACAAATTCTATTAGCAATAATGTAAAAGATCTTAAACTGAACGATGAAAACAAACGATGAAAACAAATACAAAAAATATTTCGTACTATCAGAATTTTATATCCATGAATGTTATATTGTCTTCAATGAGCTAGTGTGATAAAATTTGGTACACAGATACAGATAGTACTCGACACTTCAGATTCAAATTTGCAGACGAATTTTGTATTTATCATTGGGCGGTGGGGGCGTGGCAAAACTGTATTTTAGCCCTTGAGATATAAAATTTGGTACACACGTAGAACTCGGCAGGACTGGTTGAAATTTGCAGACGAAATTTGTATTTCCAATCAGGAGGATTGACAAAACTGTATATTATTCCTAGAGAGACAATACTTGATATATGTATATTACTCGGTACAACTTACTTACTTTACTTACTTAGTTAGTACTTTTATGCAATCCCAGTGGATTATATACCGCACGTAGAAAAATATTATAAGCGCCTCGATCTTCTGCGCTTCTTCTCCAGTTAGTCACATCGAGTTCTGTAAGGTTCTCAGTAACCTGGTCTTTCCAACGGAGTTTTGGTCGCCCTCTTCTGCGCCGTCCATCGAGTTCATTGTTGAAGACTTTTCGAGCTGGAGCATTTTCGTTCATGCGTACAACATGACCTAGCCAACGCAACCGTTGCACCTTAATGCGTTTGACCACGTTAATGTCAGTGTACAGCTCGTACAGCTTATGATTCATACGACGCCGATACTCTTCGTTAACGATGATGGGCCCATATTTTTTACGGAGTATTTTTCTCTCGAATACCGCCAGAACCGATTCATCCGCTTGTGTCATAACCCAGGATTCTGAGCCATACATTAAGACAGGTAGAACCAGTATCTGGGATAGCTGGAGTTTTGTTCGTCGAGAGAGGACTCGGTCATTGAATCGCTTGCTTAGTCCGTAGTAGCATTTATTTGCAAGCAGGATTCTTCTCCAGATTTCTAGGCTGACATTATTTGCTTTGTTGCTCGGTACAACAATTACAACTTTTCGATAAGGGGGTGGAGTGGGCGTGGTTAAACTGCATTTTAGGACTAGGCCTACATTGATACCATTTAAAACAATTTGTAGGATTAGAGCGAAACAATTTGATATGCAAGTAATAGGTAGCACAATGATCAGCGGTTTTATGTGCCAAAAATGTTTTTTTAACCCTAGAGAAATAATATTTGATACAACGATACTACCGGCCTTATTCATAAAAACTTATAAGAGGTTTATAAGGTATTTTTAAGCAAATTTCGAGAAAACAATATTCATAAACGATTTACATCTTCAATAAGTTAAAGTAGGGTTGTCTCAACTTTAAGCATGCTATAACTTGACGTTTGTACAATTTATTCTATATTCATGAATTTGAGATCTTTATTTTGAGTTTTCAGGCATTTTTCCTATTGGAAAGAGTTCTTGCATGTATTCATTTTGTAGGAAATTTTCTTCTTAATCATTGCGCATATAGAAAAGTATCTAAATAGACACTTTCCATTCATGAATATTATTTTGAACAATATTTCTCAAAAATTCTTCAAAAATAATTTATAAATAATGAAATAATATTCGTGATGTATAAACAATCAAAACAAGGAAAAAATTTAATCGGTATCCGAATATTATTTCAACATAAGGAAAAGAAAATACAATTTTTTAATACAATTTTTACTTTAACGTCTTTCTTATCGTCATGAGAATCGTAGTCAATGAAAAATTGAGCAACAATAATGCTCGTAGTTAATATAAGTGAAAAGGTATCCCATTATAAAGCTTTTGTATCCGATTATAAAGCTCTTTTTATACATCAATAACCACCAATAACAGTCGGCGTTGCCACCGGTACACATTAGGCTAAAGGACTGATAACAAACGTTTATGAATACAATTTCTTATTAAAGGTTTTTTAGAGCAAAAGAATACTTTAGCTAGAGAACGCTTCATAACCACTTTAGAAATTTTTTATGAATAAGGCCGTACGTCTATTCGTTTGAAGGCGAACATTTTAATTTCGAATAGTGGACGGAGCAAATAATATAATATTTGATACCCATTTACACTCAGTAATGTAGGCCGAATTATACAGACAAAACATTTTATTCCGATAAGTGGGCGGAAGGGGCGTGACAAAAGTGTTTTAGCGCTCGAGCAATTTTTTAAGCAATTCTATACACAGTTTTTTTCACTCGGTTGGCGGGCAAAAGTGCAGAACATGGGGCGGGAGCCCAAAAAAAAAATGCCACCCCACCCCAAATACGTCCCAAAACACGAAAATCGAAGTCAAAGTTGGCGCAAAGGCCCGGGAGGGGCCAAAAAAGGTTCTATGATGACCCCCCATGTGTGGGTCATATATACCAAAATATACCAAAAAAAAAAAATTTAAAAATTTGAAAAAATCATGGAAAAAGTTAGAAAAATTTAAGGAAATAAATTGAAAAATTCTAAAAGAATAGAAAATCTAAAAACCGCGCGATTTTTAAAAAAATATTATTTTTTCTGAAACACCCCGTAAAAAATTTTAAAAAAAAATGGGGAAAAATCTTGGAAAATTAGAATAATTTAAGAAATGAATTAAAAAATTCCATAGAAAAATTAAATGTCATGTAAAATGTGTGAAAATTTTAAATTTTTTTGAATTTTTTAAGGTTTTTAAAGGAAAATTTCAAGAAATATTTAAAAAAATTCAAGAACCAGTACAGAAATTTCAGTCAGGTAAACTGACTGATAAATACCATCACCCAATATAAGATATTGTTGAAGTCTTGAGTTATTGAAATGAATAGATTTTTAATTAAAATAAAATTACTTATATATATTTTTTCCCCTGCATGTGGTGCAAAATCGTCTAAAACTTTACTTATTTGTGTAGGGGGTATAGGTGCCGGTTTGGAATTTATGTGAGAAATATTAATTTTTCAAAAAAAATTAATTTTGATAGGGGGTACCACAAGGGGTGAACCTTATTCATTCCTAACTCAAATTTTCATACGTACAACTTACGAATAATTTTAATGAATTCAGTGCACTTACAAAAAAAGATATGTATGTAAGACTGAAGGGGTGAGTTCGGTCCTTTGTGTGGGAGATACCAGAAGGGGTGTGTCAAATAGTTAGGTTTTCTGAAGTTTCGCCTCCTATCACAATATAAATTAACCGACTAATTTTCATTACCCCTCAAATGTCCGTTTGGAAGTTATGCGTGAATTATTAATTTTCCAAAAATAGGTAATTTTGTATGGGAGGTACCAGAAGGCGTGAACTGATATAGTCCATATTCATACCTGAGTCTAATATTCTTAAGCAAACATCATACGCAAAATTTGAGTGATCTCAGTTCAGTTACAAAAAAGATATGTATGTAAAACTATAAGGGTCAATTCGGTCATTTGTATGGGAGGTACCAGAAGGGGTGTGTCAAATAGTGAGGCTCTCTGAGGTTCCGCCTCCTATCACAACATTAATTTATCGACCAATGTTCAACATCCCCCAAGTGACTGTTTTGAAGTTATTGGAGAAATATATAATTTCCAAATATAATTTCCAAAAATAGGTCATTTTGTATGGGAGGTACCAGAAGGCGTGAACCGATATAGTCCATATTCATACCTGAGTCTAATATTTATAAGCAAACATCATACGCAAAATTTGAGTGATCTCAGTTTACTTGCAAAAAAGATATGTATGTAAAACTATAAGGGTCAATTCGGTAATTTGTATGGGAGGTACCAGAATGGGTGGGGCAAAGGTTTCGGTTTTCATAGGGTTTGTCTACTTTTGCAAGATAAATAAACTGACCAAATTCAAACATCTTCCGGTTGTCCGTTTGGAAGTTATGGAAGAAATATTAATTTTCCAAAAATAGGTAATTTTGTATGGGAGGTACCAGAAGGGGTGGGGCTATTCAGCCCAGTTACAATCCCATAAGTTCGTTTTGAAAAATATTGATACTGGTAAATTTTCATACCGATCTGTTAAGGTTTACTCGAGTTATCCTGCTGACCAGCCATCCAGCCAGCCAGCCAGCCAGCCAGCCAGCCAGCCAGCCAGCCAGCCAGCCTGCCAGCCAGCCAGCCAGCCAGCCAGACAGACGGACATAGCTCATTCTTCTTAAAAAGTTCTGAAACGAATTTGGTCTTAAGATACTTGGGGTCTAACTCGTCTCCTTTAATGCGTTACACTTTTTTTCGTATCAAATGATATATACCCTCATCCCTAAGGGTGATGGTATAAAAAGTCTAAAGAGAAATATTTTAAAGAAGAAAATTGATTAGAAAAAGGATAAAAGTGGAAAAAATTAAGAAAAATTTGAAAAATATGTAAAAAAGCTATGTATTGAAATTACATAATTTTTTTTGTTTGGTATATCCCTTCAAAATATTATTTTTTTTTTTAATTAGAGTTGAAACGGTTGAGATGGTTGCAGTAGCGCCGCAGGCAAAATTTTGTTTTAAAAAAATCGCGCGGGCCTTAGCGCCAACTTTGACCCACCATTTCGATGTTTGGGGGACAAGACGAAGACAATGGCATATTTTTTTTTAATCGGACTCCCGTCCCATATTCTGCACTTCAGCCGAATATACATATATTTGCAGATTATTAATTTCGGTAAGTGAGCGAAAGGCGCTTGATGAAGTTAAGCAAGCCCAACATCAGGGCTAAGGAAACGTTTCCAAAGTATGTTTAAAAGTAGCAGCACTTACACCTGTTGGGAAATTGCGCTAAATATGTTATATGAAATAGAGGTGGGCGTTATTCACATATACAGTGTGTTCACGATGGAATCACTTGGAAACACATGTGAATGTGCAAAATTAAAAAATTTTCACACGTGAGTGTGAGTGAATGTGCAACAGCCTCTGCGTGAGCGTGAGTGAGTGTGAAAATGTTGTTCGTGAACGTGTTCACAAGAATTCACGACAAACAAAATATTTTTTTTACTCTAGTTCAGATTTTTTTGGCAACACTATTTTTATGATTAGTCTGGTAACCCTTACACAGCAGCCACACATGAGACGAAGTAAACTACTTGGAGAAAATGTAGATATGCTTTTATTTCTAAATAAAAATATATAATAATTTTATATATTAAAATACAAATCATAAAACTTTGCATATGTATATGTATTACACTTTCTTGTCTATATATATAAAATGTATAGTAATTCATCAATTGAGAACGGCTGGGCCGATTTTGCTCAAACTTTTTTTCAGTTGTTCGTTATTGCCAGGAGAAGGTTTATGTGAAAGAAAATTTTGGGAAAATCTTCCGGAAAATCGGAAAATTGGAAATATCGAAAATTGCCTTTTTGTATGGAATTTTGTGTGCAACTGTTACAGAATGGCTTTTTGAATAGAAAAATGGAAAATTTTTGTTGAAAAATGCGGAAAATTCCGGAAAAATTTAAAAACTTTTTTTTACGAAATTTTGCATATTATCGTGTGACTTTATAGTTTTGGACGATGTAACAGTGAAAAATTTCGGATAGTTATTCCGAAATGACTTTCCGAATTGAAAAATAGAAAAATTCTCTGTGGAAAACTCGGAAAATTCAGGAAAAACTCGAAAAATTTAGATTTTTCGGAAACATTTTGCACCGCATATTGAATTTTTGTATTACATTTTGTGTGTAATTGTTCCGTTGTGGCTTTTCGGTTGGAAAAATAGAAAATTTTGGTTGGAAAATTATGGAAAAATTCCAAAAATTTAAAGTTTTGTTCGACGAAATTTTACATTTTATTGTAAGTTTGGATAATTTTGAATGATGTAAATGTGAAAAATTTCGGATAATTATTACAAAACGACTTCACATGGAAAAATAGAAAAATTCTTGGTGGAAAACTCGGAAAATTCAGGAAAAAACTCGAAAATTGTTGATTTTTTCGACGAAATTTTTCATTGTATCGTTGATTTGATGATTTTAGGCGACGTAAAGACGAAAAGTTCGTTATGATGCTTGAAAAATTTCGGAGTATTGTGAAATTTATTATGTTAAAAGATTAAATGCAAAATGGTCGAAAAATTTTAAAATCTTCTGCATAAGCATAATGCATTGGTCCGATTGTTTAAAACCGCATTGAATACAATGCATTATGACGTTCACAAAATCCTTATCAGAGCAGACAAGAGACCCTCTGGATGCTACGTAAGACAATTCAATGCTCCCACTATAAATGAAGACGCAGTGGTGATTGTTGCGGAGAAAGTGGAATCACGCGATATTGTTCTCAAGCTTCGGGGTGCTGGGCAAGTTGGACGAGATGGCTGCCGACATTTGCACAGAGTTCGCACGACAACATCTAATTTCGATCTTGAAATTATCTTCTGATCAAAGACATGTGCGTGCTAATGTGCGGCAGTCTACTGTCGAAATTGGGAATACCAGCGCCAAATCGTTCGATGCATGATGCATTCAATCGCGAATTGCAACAAGAACAAGACTTTGATCGAGTTGAGCTGACTGAAAGAGTCCGAACAAATGTGGAGCTCTTAACTGCCGAGCAAACGAACGGGTACGATTCAATGATGAAGGTTGTTGACGATGGAACAGAAGCACTTACTTTCTCGATGATCCCGGTGGGACAGACAAGACATTCGTAATTTCTTCTGGCAACAATTCGGTCAAGATCGCAATTGAGTTAGCTGTTGCATCCTCTGGTATTGCTTCCGGTTTCTTCTCACGGATGACAATACGACGTGTAGCGAAATTGTTGCGAGAATGCTTAATCATTATTTGGAATTAATGCACGATGGCGCATAAACGAGCATTGGAGGCAGATGACCTAACGATGAAAAATTTTCGAGGTCATTTAACGAGAATGAGGCAACCAACTATTCGACAAAATTTTTGAACTCTCTAGATGTGCCAGTTGTGCATAATTTGCAGCTGAAGGTGGGATCGATCATGATCATTTTACGGAAACTGAATCATCCGAAATTGTAATTAAAGCGATGATCATCAAGGGCATATGCAAAGGAGAAGAAGTCCTTATCCCTCGAATCTATTATTCCAACCGATCTTCCCTTCCAATTCAACTCCCCATTCGATTGGGTTTTGCAATAACAATCAATAAATCGTAAGGCCAATCATTGGAAATTTGTGGAATCAACCTCGAATTTCCCTGCTTTTCACAGGGTCAGCTGTGCGTTGCTTGTTTGCGTGTTGGCAAACAGCCTTCATTGTTTGTTTTTACGCCGGAAACAAATCGGTAAACATTGTATATCAGATCGCTCTTCACAGATTTCGATTAAATTCAAGTAAATCAGATTAAAACTTGAACTATCTGTGGTTTACTATTATATAAAGGCGTTACCTTAGGAGCGAGACGAAGTTTGCCGGGTCCAAGGTTGTATGGCAGAACAACGTTTGCCGGGTCAGCTAGTATAATATACAAATAAATATGTTTTTTGTTCTAACAAATTGATTTTAAGTTATATGTGTTTTACCAATTTCTCTAAAATTGTTATAGGTAGTTACGTGGCCGTCGGTGGTGTAATGGGTAGCGTGCGCGCCTGTTATTCATTAGATCGTGGGTTCTAATCCCGGTCAGACCACTTTACATTTCTTTCGACGACGGTCACCTCGCTTAGTGCCGGCGACACTATCGAGTATAATTAGCCATGAAAAAGCTTCTCAATTCCGTTCGGAACCGGTGTAAAACTGTAGGTCCCAATCAGTGTGTCTAAAAAATAGAAAGCGCATAGCTCATTGATTGCGAGAAGCTCTCCCCTATCCCTCCATGGGATGTAATGGGAAAAAATTTGTATTTGTAGTTACATAAATAACAGACTGCCGATAATTTTGCCACGTTTTGCTTTCAATAGCATTATTTGTCAGTTGGAATTTTATATTTTTTCTATTTTCTGTTTTTTTTCTTGTCGTGAATTTTCGTGAATATTCGTGAACACGTGAATGTGAGTGAATGTGAAAAAATATCTTCGTGAGCTTTCGTGAATGTTCAAAAATGGTTCGTGATCACACGTGATTGTGAAAAATTAAAAAATTTTCACACGTGAGTGTGAGTGAATGTACAACAACATGTTCGTGAGTGTGCGTGAGTGTGCATAAATGTATTCACGAATCCCACCTCTAATATGAAATTAATAATTTCTTCAATTATGCAATAGCGAAGCATTGCCAGGCCTTCTAGTAAAGTATAAATTAAATGAAATGTCAATCTTCTTCATGTATGAATATTTAAATTACTTAATAACTGAACATTTTTTTTTAAGTTTTTTGTAATAAATGTGCCAAAATAATTATAATTAAATCAGAAACATGTGTTTTGAGTTATTATTCCAACTGTCACTGTTGACAGTTCCATAAGTAGTTCGATTATTCCGTATCTTTGTAAATCAATGTTATAAAATATAACTTGTATTTTTGATTTTTAATAATTCCAATGTTTGTAATCTTTAAACAACGGATAATAAATCGGAATTAATCACTCAAGTCGCAGATGCTAGTCTCATTTTTATAAACACAAATTGCATATTTTTCTGTGGAACACACAGACTCATATTGAATACAATCACACTTAAGATTCTGCAAAAGTGATTTGATGCAAATGTGACTTAAGAAACACCAAAGCCACCACCGCAAATTGTCAATTCCACTTCACCCCATGCAATGAGACCACAACATTTGCCACAGGCATCACCATCACGAAATCCATAACAATCACCTTCATGAATGTCTGTCTACCCAGAGTCGTCTTGATCTTCATCAAATATGATTAAGTCGCTTATGTTCTAATGTCATACGATTTGTAATATGTCATATTTGAAAAATAATGCCAAGTAAAGACGATGATGATGAAGATGAAGAAGAATAAATGTACTTCAATCCTTTCCGGCTCCCCATCATCATCCACATCCTGTTATTACAGAATTTGCTGATGTTACTTCATTGCCATATGACATACCCAGTTTGTAGCAGTCGCTGTCGTTAGCATCGTCTGTGTCGCCGCAATGTAAATGATGATTGCCAGAATTGAAAGTGTTACAAATTGTGTCAGGCAGAAGTTATGATATATCATCGTACTTAATACGATGGTGTATGACAAAAGACAAAGTACTAATAACAGGCACGATGACTTATTTTGTAAAATTTATTACACACACTGCGTATTTACATACATTGCCAGTTCCCGTGCATCCCATACAAAAATGCACGTTAAATATTCACTTCCTAAAATCGTTATGGTAAAATAATTTAAAGCGCGTTAAGACTGCTTTTTCAATGTTGATGATGGCAGGCTCGACTAAGCACATTTATAACAGCCTGCCTGCATATAAAGTTTGATGACCTTCGATATCAATTTTTTCTGATATGTGATTATAAATATTTATGAAACATGCCACACCACACTCTCATTATTTTAATTACGCGCAATAGTCACAAAGGAACTTAGCGGCAATTCACCATGTGCCATGAAAAAAAAAGTTCCACCCCCGACCAAACCGATCACACCGATCTAACATATGTACACTGACATCAAATAAATCCATGCCAAATGTTAGACGAATGGTGTTACAGTCCCTCAGATAATGCTATTTACTTATTAATTCCCGCCCACTTTTGGATTGATCGCCCACAATTCCGTTTTTTGCATCCACACATAATTTCAACTCTTATTTAAAGAAGCCATATTTCCCTTTACACCACATGAATGGGCTATGGGATAGCTTCTCGTGTTATTGTGAATTTATACGCTTTATATTTTAGGCTCACAACAAGCGGCACCTACTTGTTTATATACGAATGCGCACATTTCAGAAGCCCTTACTAGACATGCCGATTAACGCCACACTATACTGAGAAGTTGCTGTCGGCCGATGGAAGAAAATGTATATACTGCACAATAATCGCCTGTTCTAACCACCATGCCACGGCCGGCCCCAAATTTCAAGTCGCTAAGGGTAATATTACCCAGATATAAAATGTTTGTTAAAAAGGCTCGTATCGGCGGGTCCACATTTCCTGATACGATCCTGTTCATTTTCTTCCAATTAATCTATACCAAATTTAAAGGCGAATGGTGGTAAAGTTTCTCAGATATTGCTTTTTAAAATATAAAGTAGTATGGAAAGTCCTAATTATTCATTTCAGCCCATTTTTAGACAAATAACGCACGATGCTGTTTATTACATAGTTTAACTTTGTCAAGCGTAAAAGTACGCCATATGTTGAATTTTTGTTCATATGTTCGTACTGCGATCATAAATATCCAATGAATCCATACAAAATTTCACGACAAATGGTGAATACGACCAGCGATTTTTAATATACGCACAAATACAGGTATATTCACTCTTTCGTGGGAACTTTTAAGAAATTGTTTCTCAGTAATTTTCAGAAAATTCATGCGTTACAGAAAATCTCGGTATCAATCAAAATGCAACATATTATTTGATACGAAAAAAAGTGTAACGCATTAAAGGAGACGAGTTAGACCCAGAGTGTTCAAATACCTCCTTTTTCTAGAAAACCGGTTTCCGAGTTATTCGAAAAATTGATTTTTTAGAAAAATCGGATTTCGAATACAGCATTTTAAAGAAAACCGGTTTTTTCGGTTTTTCCCTCAAAAGTTAAAATATTTATAAAAAAATAATTTCGTTTTTAAAAAGCTTGATACAGAAAACACGCACTCACTTATTGTGGAAGTAGGATTTATTGGCAAAAGAGCGTTTAGATAGATGTTGAGTTTTTTTGTCCTTTTATTAAATCTATCAAAATAGTTGTAATCATCATATAGGCGTGTGTCATTGCAATTTGTTTTCACTGGTGGATTTTGGATGTTATTTATTGTCATGTTTAAATCTCTCCATTAGGAGATTCCCCCATCTCACAGTCTGAACTGTTAATAGACTCTGCCGTTGTTGGGGAAATTGCAGGATAAAGTTTTTTAAAAAGCTCGTTAGCAAATTCCATCGTTTCCGCTTTTTTAGACTACTTTACACAGGATTAGCTTGTAGGATATTTTCTGGTCCTAATACATATAGTTAGGGTTTTCAATGTTTGTACACGAGAATGTTTTCAGAAGCTTTTTAAAGTTTTAAAATTCAATTTCAAATTAATTTAGAAAAAACTTTTTACATTTTATAATCAAGAATGTTTTTAGAAGCTTTGTAAAATTGTAAAATGCAATTTCAAACTAATTTTAAAAAAACCGAGTACCCGAAGGTAAGAACTCGGTTAAACCGGTTATTCGAAAATGACATTTTTTCAAAAACCGGCATACGGCTTTAAACAAAAAAACCGGTTTACGGTTTTTCGGTTTCGGTTTTGAACACCCTAGTTAGACCCCAAGTATCTTCAGACCAAATTCGTTTCAGAACTTTTTAAGACGATTAAGCTACTTCCGTCTGTCTGGCAGGTTGGCTGGCTTGATTGCTGGTCAGCAGGATAACTCGAGTAAACCTTAACGGATCGGTATGAAATTTACCAGTAGTAATATTTTTCAAAACGAACTAAGGGGATTGTAAATGATCAGAATAGCCCCACCTCTTCTGGTACCTCCCAAACAAAATTACCTATTTTTTGACAATTATTATTTCTTTCATAACTGCCAAACAGTCGACCGGAGGATATTTGAATTTGGTTAGTTTATTTATTTTGAAATAGTAGACAATCCCTAAGATAACCGAAACCTTTGCCACACCCCTTCTGGTTCCTCCTATACCGAATTGACCCTCATAGTTTTACATACATATACTTTTTTACTAAAATTTTGCGAATGATGTTCTCTTATGAAAATTGGACGCAGGAATGAAAATGGACTATATCGGTTTACGCCTTATGGTACCTCCCATACAAAATGACCTATTTTTGGAAAATAAATATTTCTTCCATAATTTCCAAACGGACACATTGGGGGTAATGAAATTTGGTCGATTAATTTAAATTTTGATAGGAGGTACACTCCTTCTGGTACCTTCCATACAAATGACCGAACTCACCCCCATAATCTTACACACACATCTTTTTTGTAAGTACACTGAATTCAGTCAAATTTTGCTTAAGTTGTACGGTTACGAAAATTTGAATCAGGAATGAATATGGATTATATTGGATCACCCCTTCGGGTACATCCCATACAAAATGCCATTGTTTGGAAAATTAATATTTCTGGTTTGTTAATTTTTCTTGTAATAGGGGACAAACCTCAGAAACTATTTAACACACAAACACCTCTGGTACCTCCCATATAAATAACCAAAATTGCCCCGTTTACATATATATCTTTTTTGTATGTACATTGAATTCAGACAAAATTTGCCAAGGTAAGCGTTCATTGAACGTTGTTGTGCTGCCGCTAATTGTACCTCCTGTACAAATAAGTCAAATTTTTACGTTTTTGCTCCACAACCAGACAAAAAACAATACATAAGTAATATTATTTTAATTAAAAATCTATTATTTTCAATAACTGAAGACTTTAACAATATCTTATATTGGGTGATGGTATTTATCAGTCAGATTACCTGAGTGAAATTTCTGTACTGGTTTTATTTACCTTCTAACTTAAATAATTTTTGTTTTTAATCCTAAAATCAAAAAGAAAAATTTGTATTGTGAAAAAGTTATATTTACATTAATGATTTTACATTTACATTTAATGATTTTTTGTTTATTCTCAGACGTAAACTAAAAATAATTTTAAATGATTTGAATTATTTATAAAAATATCTATTTTGTCAAAATTTTTAAATTATTGATATAAATTTTAAAAAATTAATTAATTTGAATGCTTTAGTCGAACTCTGTATTAATATCTTTTACTAATTACTCTAGCATCAAATGCTCTTAATGTAAAGTCTACATGATGCGATGCTAAAAGAACTTCCATTGTCTGTCTTACAAAGTAGTTGTGCGAATTTCTTATTTATACGATTATGCTTTGGTATGCCAGTTGTTATATCAAACTGCATACAATGGACAATAAGAAATATCCTCCACATATCTTTTTTGTAGGACTGTCTCATTTTGCACCATAATTCAATTCCATACAGCTCAACTGATTTAGTTTTATTTCTTCTTCAATGTTGAAATCTTTTTGTTCTACCGAAAGTAGCAGAAGGCGTGCTACAAGGTAATTATGTCCATGTTCTTTTAAATCTTTCCTCTGCTATTTATTTCGCTGTTTCTCATCGTTCACGTTGTTGTATTTTACTCTATTTCTTTTGTGTAAGATTCATCTTTATCGTTCCACTTTCAAGCCGGTACAATTGCAACTGACATCTATTGTTCCACCAAATGCATTGCATTGTGTCCTCCAGGTCCATTATCACAGACGATGGATGTAAAACAACTGTGTGCTTGGGACGGACGTCTGCTTCCTTGTCCTTTGTCGTAGCTGGAAGGATCGCCTTTTGTTTTAAGTTCAGACAAAAGGAGACAATTTTTTTAGCAACGAAAATCTGCGATTTTAAATCTACGAAATTTTAGTTTAGATATTATAGTTTTCGGCATTATTTGCTGGTTAATTGTAAGTAAGGATGTTATCATTGTTAGACTTGTATTTACACAAGGTGCTGCTTAATTGGGATGAGACTGAATAGGATAAGCTTTTCGTAGTAAGTGTTATTTCATTTCAAGGTTATTTAACACGTTTATTTTTTTGTGCAGCCTTTGTGTGTTAGATATAACAGATTTTTGAAGATATTTGTTAGAAAATGGAAGGGCGCAAGTCCTTTAGTTATCTTATTGAAGACGAATTTGTATGTTTTAACGTTTTGGATATATCGACAGCTGACGTCTACAAAATTGTGAAAAAAAATACTTTGGAGAACAGAGAATCTTATTTAAAAATTTCTACTAGATTATTTTTTATGAATATTATATCTACTAGATTATTTTTTATGAATATGGTAAGTGCTATATTTCAACTTTTTTAACAATACAGCTTTCTTAATACAGCTTTTCTCGTGCCAAGTAATATTTGGCATATATATATGTGACACTAAAAAAATAGTGAAAAATTTACAAAAGTTTGAAATTTCGAGGCAAAAAACAAACAGATATGATAAGCTACTAATATAACTATATATAAGGTTAGAAAGGCCGCAGTCTCTTCTTTCAAAATTCACTGAGAAATTTAAAATCGGTTGACATTCAACCACGTTACTGGCTTATAAGTGCGTAAAGGTTCGAAAAACCAGTACCAACGTGGACTTTATGAGCTATTTAGGTTGCCTAGATTGGATTGATATGTTCACGAAAGTTGTTTATCTTTACTAGTGCTGCAATTTTGGGGAACAGTGTTAGAGAAAAATTTGGACTCCCTCAGAGTAATGCTCAAAAAAGTGAAAAAATAATAAACTCTTCTTCAATTTTTTTTTGAAAAAGGGCAGGAATAACCAACCTTTTTCACATAATTTGTTAATAAAGTTAGTGCGCAAAACTCCCAGCTACATTATTGTCAAATACAGTTTAGCGCTATCACGAAGTGTGAGTTAACTGTTGGACAAAAACTGATGACACCTTTTTTCATGGGGCTCACTGATTTTGAGAATCTTTAGGGGCCCATAAAAAAAAATTGGACACCCATCTGGCCAAACTGAGTATGTATAGGGTTTTATTACCCTTTGATAGTAGAATCGAACCTATACTATCCCGTTTTTGTATTTTACAAAAAGTCGTCATTTGTTGCATAGTGTAATAAATAAAAAAGATTTTGAAAATCGGTCATGAATTGCGGCCTCAAATTTCTTATGTTCAAAAAACAAAAAATTTAAAACAGTTTTAAATTATATGAAAATGACGATAAAAAGTGTAAATGCCACTGTATTCTAGGTTGATCATATATCAAAAAAATGCTTGAATTCAAATCCCAGGTGATCCTTTTTTTAAATATCAATATTTTTCATTTCTGCAGACTGGACCAAAAATCTTTTTACTTTTTAATCGACGACAGTAGAAAATCTGGACAAATGAGATAAAATCTGTTTATTTATTATAAAATTTCACAAACAGGGATTATAATAATAATTCATGTATTGTCTTTGAATATTTTGACATTGGTACAAGCTGGAGGCTTAACGTGCATTAAAATTTTACATTTAAAATAAAATCCTTTAAAATATTAAAAGTCTTGTACAAAGTAAACGAAACCGTGGATGATAAAGTGAGTATGCAGTTTTCCTACATATGGTCACTACTTTCACTTGTATATAGTTCGATCATGGGTCATAATAGGTGTCGCATTGTGTCATATACTTGGTATTGGGTAAAGGATTTCAATTATGAATATTAGTTTTACTGGTTTTCTGAATCAAACCTGATTTTAGTGTTAAGGTTTGTATCCAAAAGTACAAACAGAAAATATTTGGAACAATTTTCGTAAAAACCAGTACAGAAATTTCAGTCAGTTAAACTGACTGATAAATACCATCACCCAATATAATATATTGTTTTGAGTTATTGAAAATAATCGATTTGTAATTAAAACCAGTTAGAAAGTTTCAGTCGGGCAACCCGACTTACATTTACCCTTACCCTCAGTAAAACAAATAATTTTCTATTTTATTGATATTATTACTCGATTTCGAAATTGGGCGGAGTGGTACATTTATATGGGAGGTACGTGAAGGGGTGTGTTTAGGCTCCAGATTTATCCTCCATAACTTTATCCTGTTATAGCTTTACTAAATACAGAATTTGCGCACGATTGCGTTGGGTGTACTGATATTATTACTACATCCCAAAAGTGGGCGGAAAGGTACATTTGTATGGGAGGTACCAGAAGGGGCGTGCCTAGACTTCCAGATTTGTTCTCCAAAACTTTATCCTGCTTAAACTTTACCAAATACAGAATTTGGGCACGATCGCGTTAGGTCTTTTAATAATATCAATCGATTTCTAAAGTGGGCGGTACCAGATGTGTATGGGAGGCACCAGATGGGGCGTGAATAGACTTCCAATTTTTTTCTCTAAAACTTTATCTTGTTATAGCTTTACTCAAAATAGAATTTGGGTACGATCACGTTTAATTTATTGATATTATTTCTCCATCTCTATAGTGGGCGGAAAGGTAGATTTGTATGGGAGGTACCAGAAGGGGCGTGGCTAGGCTTTCAAAATTTTTTCCAAAACTTTATCCTGTTATAGCTTTACTAAATACAGAATTTGGGGACGATCCCTTAGGGTGTATTGATATTATTACTCGATTTCTAAAGTGGGCGGAATGATGTATTTGTATGGGAGGTACCAGAAGGGGCGGGGCCATGTAGCCCATTTGCAATACCGTAAGTAGTTTTGAGAAAATAATAACTCGTGCAAAATTTCAAAACATTTGGTTGCGTCTTTCGAAAGTTATCGTGCGAACCAGCCGGACAGCCACCCGACAGACAGACAGACAGACAGACAGACAGACAGACAGACAGACGGACATGGCTCAAACGACTTAAAAAGTCATGAATCGAATTTGGTTCAAAGAAACCTAGGGTCTAAAGTGACTCCTTCTATGTGTTACACTTTTGGGTCGTATCAAATGATATATACCTTCATCCCTACGGGTGATGGTATAAAAATTTATATATCAAAAACTTATGATGCAGTTCGATTCCTCGTGTCTCAATTACAGTAAAACCGTCATTCCGGTCCTGTTATATTTACGACTACCACAGTGTAATCGGCCATATTATAACTCAACAAAGTGCACTAAAGTAGAGCTTCATAGTTTATGTTTCGCATGCTAGGGCGATCAAAAAAGAAATATATTTTTTTATTGTAGGTTGAAATTCGTTTGTGTTTAATTCCACACTCGATTGCTTTTTATACCATCACCCGTAGGGATGAAGGTATATATCATTTGATACGACCCAAAAGTGTAACACATAGAAGGAGTCACTTTAGACCCTAGGTTTCTTTGAACCAAATTCGATTCATGACTTTTTAAGTCGTTTGAGCCATGTCCGTCTGTCTGTCTGTCTGTCTGTCTGTCTGTCTGTCTGTCGGGTGGCTGTCCGGCTGGTTCGCACGATAACTTTCGAAAGACGCAACCAAATGTTTTGAAATTTTGCACGAGTTATTATTTTCTCAAAACTACTTACGGTATTGCAAATGGGCTACATGGCCCCGCCCCTTCTGGTACCTCCCATACAAATACATCATTCCGCCCACTTTAGAAATCGAGTAATAATATCAATACACCCTAAGGGATCGTCCCCAAATTCTGTATTTAGTAAAGCTATAACAGGATAAAGTTTTGGAAAAAATTTTGAAAGCCTAGCCACGCCCCTTCTGGTACCTCCCATACAAATCTACCTTTCCGCCCACTATAGAGATGGAGAAATAATATCAATAAATTAAACGTGATCGTACCCAAATTCTATTTTGAGTAAAGCTATAACAAGATAAAGTTTTAGAGAAAAAAATTGGAAGTCTATTCACGCCCCATCTGGTGCCTCCCATACACATCTGGTACCGCCCACTTTAGAAATCGATTGATATTATTAAAAGACCTAACGCGATCGTGCCCAAATTCTGTATTTGGTAAAGTTTAAGCAGGATAAAGTTTTGGAGAACAAATCTGGAAGTCTAGGCACGCCCCTTCTGGTACCTCCCATACAAATGTACCTTTCCGCCCACTTTTGGGATGTAGTAATAATATCAGTACACCCAACGCAATCGTGCGCAAATTCTGTATTTAGTAAAGCTATAACAGGATAAAGTTATGGAGGATAAATCTGGAGCCTAAACACACCCCTTCACGTACCTCCCATATAAATGTACCACTCCGCCCAATTTCGAAATCGAGTAATAATATCAATAAAATAGAAAATTATTTGTTTTACTGAGGGTAAGGGTAAATGTAAGTCGGGTTGCCCGACTGAAACTTTCTAACTGGTTTTAATTACAAATCGATTATTTTCAATAACTCAAAACAATATATTATATTGGGTGATGGTATTTATCAGTCAGTTTAACTGACTGAAATTTCTGTACTGGTTTTAATTATTTTTACTGTGTTCGTTCAGTTGGCTGCATCGGCTCGCATCGAAGTAGCTCATTCTGTCACTAGAATTATCCAAGACCTTGTTAATGCTTTCGGGCTGTAGCTCACGGTTTGTTATGATGATATTGGCCTTAAGTGTTTGAATCGTTCTGGATTAAAATAATCTATGATTTTAAAATTTACTTGTATTTGGCCCACCCTCTATATCATTTGACACGAGAAAAAGTGTAACGTATTAAATGGGTCACGTTGGACCTTAAGTATCTGAAGAGCGAATTCAATTCTGGAGCCATGTCCTTCTGTCTGGGTGGTTGGCTGCAGGATAACTAGAGTAAACTTTACTGTTCTTTTTAAAGATTTAACAGTTTTATTATTTTCCAAAATTTAGTTTTAACTTCCTAATAAAAAACATCACTTCCTAATGAAAAACTGGACGATATTTGAATTTGGTGAGTTTAATTATCTTACAACAGTAAGTAAAATCTCAGAAAACTGAACCCTTTCGATAACTTCAATGCAAATGACCAAATTCATCCATATACATTTACATACATACTGTGCATCTTTGTTGCAAGTGCACTGACTACAGTTAAAATTTTTCACAATCTTATAGCCTATTGAACGTTAACTAATGAATAAAAAACGGCCTTGTACTGCGTACTAGTGCTTCCAATACAAGGTAGTCTAAATTTTCCTAATAATTTCTAGGAGGAACGTTTAATATTGCTAAAATAACAGTTAATTTAATTGACTCAAAGTTAAAAAATAGCATTTTTAAGAATGAATATAGGGCGATAGATTTTAACTGTCAGTTCACCTTAGTGAAATTTCTGTACTGTTTTATTTTGTTTTTCATAGTTTCCGAGTTTGGACAGATTTTCCAATGTGTAGATGGGGGGGGCAGCTACCCCCTGCCCCTACCTGGCTACGCCCTTGTATTACAAGCTTCCCCGGCTCGCGTTGCTTCACCCATAGTGATTTACCGCTTTAGTCCCTCTTTATCCCTAAAGTACGAAGTACATTCGTGTCGCACAACTAAAATGGACTGGTACTCCCTCTAATTCAATAGAAAGCATGCACATATACGATTCTAGCTTTAGACGTTTGTTCTGGGTGATGGTACCAGTTTTATCCCTTTTCGACTTCTCTTATTCTATAGAGAGCAAATCAATATACACATTTGAACCTTAAGGCATTTGGTCTGGGCGGTAGAACCGGTTTATCCCTTTTCAATATTTTTATACCTTAAAAACGAATTTCGAAATCGCACAACTAAAATGATCATTTCAATTTTATTCCTTTTCGGCCTTTGTATCCCCTTTTAAGTACGAATTTTGAAAACCCTGTTTGCATGTTCTTATTCTATAGGGAGCAAGCCCATATAAATTGTCCTGATTATATCATAAGCTATTTGGTCTGGGCGACACTAAAATTGTTATCCCTTTTTCGATTTTAGTAATTTCGGATTCGAAAAAAACCTATATCAACTTTCTCGATTATAGCTTTAACCGATTTTTCTAGGTGATGGTCATTTTAACCATAAAAGTACAAATTTCCAAAAAAAACCATTCTTAGCTGATGCAAAGTGGAACAACCACCACAAATTTCATTATCCTATCCACAGCCAGTAAGCAATTTTAAATCGTTAAATTTTAAATTGTACAATCGTGCTATTAATATAACCGACATAACAATTTATCCAAAAGGGGCGTGGCACTGCGCATTTCTCAGCGAGACGTAATCCCCCATGTACCATTTACATATGTAGCAAATCTCATCTTCATACCTTTAATGGTTCGCGAAATATGACCGATTGAAATTTTGATTTTTGTGGGCGGTGACACGTCCTTTTTTCTAAGTATGTTTTTTAATGTAGCCTATGCTTTAGACAAGGCGATAGTCTGTCCTGCGATCTCTTTAACATCGTAATGGAGATGATCATGCGGAAAGCAGCAGTAAACAGGAATGGTACCATATTTAACAAAAACCACATGTTGCCCGCGTATGCTGATGATATAGATATTATTGGACGTGGATTGCTAGATGTTACTGCGGCATTTTCGAGCATTGAAAAGCAGTCGGCTAAAGTGGGTCTGGTGCTAAACGAGGACAAAAGCAAGTTATTTATTTCAACGAACAAAAAGTCCACTCGTCTGGGACGCTGCGTGAACGTTGACAACTATAACTTTGAAGTGGTAGATGATTTTGTCTACCTTGGCTCTGCCATAAACAAAAATAATAATGTCAGCCTCGAAATCAAAAGACGAGTACTGATCGCAAACCGCTGCTACTATGCGCTAAGCAAGCGATTTAACGACAAAGCGCTCTCTCGAAGAACAAAGATCCAGATCTACCAGACTATGATCCTACCTGTCTTGCTCTACAGCGCAGAATCCTGGGTAATGACACAAGCAGATCAATCTATTCTGGGAGTCTTCGAGAGAAAAATACTCCGCAAAATATTTGGACCCATCATCGTGAACGGCGAGTACCGTCGTCGAATGAATCATGAGCATTATGAGATGTACAACGACATCGACGTGGTCAAGCGAATAAAGCGAATGCTTGGACACGTTGTACGAAAAGACGAAAACACTCCAGCTCGAAAAGTCTTCGGCAATAAACTCGATGGGCGGCGCAGGAGGGGGCGACCAAAACTCCGATGGATGGACCAAGTGACGGAACTGTTAAGTAAGCTTGGTATGACGAACTATCTGGGTGTACCACGTTATCCCCAAAATCAAAATCCCCAAAACCAAAATCCCCAAACACAAAATCCCCAAATCAAAATCCCCAAATCAAAATCCCCAAACACAAAATCCCCAAATACAAAATCCCCAAACACAAAATCCCCAAATTCTGTGTGATAACCATTCAAATTATGTTAAAAATCGCCGCGATTTTAAACATAATTTGAATGATTATCACACAGAAATTGAGAATTTTATGTTTGAAATTATTTTTGAAATAAAAATTCCAAAAATTTAAATTATAAATTCACGTTTGTATTGAAATTAATTTACTTTTTAAAATATTAATTGTTATCGGGCTTTCAAGGTCATTTTGATGTCAAACATTATTTTTTTACATTTATGCATCCGACGTTTCGCTGGGATTCTTTCCAGCATCTTCAGGGATGATTTTTTATTAGATCTGGCAACCACAATTAAAAAACAGAATTTTTTTTATTACAGAAAATTTATTTACAAATACTGAAATATATAAAAAATTCATTGAGGACACTTGCATTAATAATAAATGAAAAATAACAATATTTACGGTTTAAACAAAAAACATTTACAACATTTCATACACAAAGATATTAATTGCAAAGTGAAATATTATGCATGCCAAATAAATTAATTTTTCCAAATCAGCTCGAGATTCAACAACTTTTTTAATTTTCTTGAGACCGTCCACATTTTTTTTATTTTTTCTTATACCTATGCCTGAGTAGTTTTTGGCTATGTTTGTTTTTATTTCTATAAATTCTCTCCCTTACTCTTTAATAAATTCATAAACACCGCATTTTTTTCTCCTACAATAGTTTTGAATCTATAAGCTTCAATTGAGTTTTGAATGCGCGGAAAATTGTCGCTAAAAGAAACCGAACCACACCAAAATGTAGGGTGGGGATTTTGTGACATTGCCGCCAAAAAAGTGTGGGGATTTTGTGTTTGGGGATTTTGAGCTTGGGGATTTTGTGTTTGGGGATTTTGATTTTGGGGATTATGTGGCACTCCCGAACTATCTACGAAGCGCAAAAGACCGAAGCGCTTGGAATGCTTTTCTAAGTGCGGCTACTGATAGATGAATTTCTGTTGTTGCTGCAAGTAAAGAAGAAGAGAATGTCCATTAGAGTAAGAAAATGTTTTTCTCGCCCAAGCGGGTATCGAAGTCGACATCTACGATGAATTATAAGAAACTTTGCTCAAGAAACAATTGGTCAAAAATCTAAATCGAGCCTCCGGTTTTTACCGAAAAACTTTTCGTAACTGCCCGGGAATCGCCTCTATTGGGACAAAACCAAGTTATTTATGTTTGATCGACCCCCAGTCATTTTTATACCCTCACCCGACAGGTAGGTGGGTAACACATAGAAGGATTCACTTTAGACCCTATGTATCTTTAAACCAAATTAGTTTCATGACTTTTTAGCCATGTCCGTCTGGACTTCTTTCTTTGGAGTTATTTGAAAGAAAAGGTGTAAGTCGATAAGCCAGCAACAATTCAAGAGCTAAAGGATGAGATAATTCGGCACATTAACGGCATAGAACCTCAATTATGCCTCAACGTCAACGAAAATTTGGACCATCGGATGAAGGTGTGCCAATAATGACAATAATTTCCTAAATAATTTATGTTTTATTCAAAATCAACATCGGGCCTTAAAATTTAACCACCCCTTTTATGGGCTTAGGCTTGCCAGATGGTCGGGATTAGGCGGGACTATTGAAGTAATTCGGGGGAAAGTCCCGACTTTTTAATATTTACCACCTATACTTAGAATTATCAAAGAAACAACATATTATTGTCTATGTCCGAGCTGTTTCTGGATAACTGCTTAAAGATATATCAAATGACAAAATATGGTCACATTTTTTTTACCAAATGTGGCAAAGAAAATCACTGGAATTTGGTTAAATTGATCTCATTTATATTTTCTTTACCGGTAAGTATCGCTCATTGTGAAAATGTGTTTAATATTTTAAACAGTTTATACATGATAGATTTTTTGTCTTTTGATCTTTTTTGATCTTATAATGGCCGAACTATCATAAGATTGAATCTTCTATAAATATTTGTATTTTTCATTTTTAATAACTGACGAGGGAGTAACACTAGTCAATTCGGTGAAAAATAGCACAAAGTATATGTGCAAAAATAATATTAGCTTATAGTGTATGCATAAGTCATAATCATTATGTTGGATTTTTTTTTATCAATTATAAAAGTGGTTTTTATCAGCATGAAACTGCAATGAGTTATCAAATAATAATTCTTAAAAAAATGGCAAACCAATACATATATGATCTTTTCATTTATCCCGCTTTTTAGTCTCGGTTTTCCCGACTTTTCGAGTTGGGTGCCTGGCAACCCTATATGGGCTATATGGCAACACATCTTATGTTACCTCCCATGCAAGTGTACCCCTCCGCCTACTTTAGAAATCGAGTAATAAAATCAATACAACCAAAGCGATTGTTCCCAAATTCTGTATTTAGTAAAATTTTACACCATGAAAGCAACAGTCTAGCCACGCCCCTTCTGCTACCCCATATACAAATGTACTATTCCTCCCACTTTAGAAATCGAGTAGTAATATCAATATGTATATCTAACGCGATCGTGAACTATTTCTGTATTTGGTAAAGCTATAACAGGATACAGTTTTAGAAAATATGAAAGTCTAGCCACGCCCTTTCAAGAACTATTACGCCCACTATAGAATATGGGTAATAATATCAATACAACCAATGTGATCGTGTCCAAAATCAGTTTTTAGTAAAACTATAATATGATAAAGTTTTGGAGAGAAAACTGAGAGCTTATGCACGCCCCTTCTGGTACCTCTCTTACCAATGTACCATTTCGCCCACTTTAGAAATCGAGTAATAATATCAATACACCCAACGAGATAGTTCTCAAATTCTGTATTTTCTTAAGCAATTTTATTTTTTAACTGATGGTGAGGGTAAATGTAAGTCATTTTGCCCGACTGCAACTTTCTTACTGGTTTCCTTCTTAAATTTTTGCCAAACCTAGCTACTTCACATCTTCCCCACCGTTTCCCGGAAATTCGGGAGCACTATTAATTGCAGTCAATAAATACGAAACACTTTAACGGAAATATTATTTTGTGGAGATTTTTGAGTTTTGGTCGGCTTAAGTATATTTTGTATGGGGGCCCCCTAAGGGGCTGAGGAGAATGCGTTGGGAAAGATGTTGGGAGGGAAATAGTAATGGCGGTCGGTTGTACTTTTTACCCCTCTAGAGACACCATGAAAGCAGCAGGAGCTGATTTCATAAAAAAAGATAAAAATAAATAAAAATTCAATGGTGACCACCTTAAGGGTTGCAGATAGAGTACAGATATGATCTGAGAAAGTGTTGGGGTTAAAAATATATTGGGCACTGGTCATTACACGGGGTCGGTCCCCATACAAAAATTTTTTTTCTCCAAAGTGGCTAAATCAAAGGCATCGGTGTATAGGTTTCGACGAGTACTACATTTTTCCCATAGATGTCGCTGACATACGACATCATCTTGTAATGATGGTCTCATTTAGAGCAATTTCTACCCCTAAAATTTAAAAATATTTTTTTCTAGGATTAAAGCCCTTTAAAAACCAAGAACATTTTGCTTTGGAAGTATACAGTTTTATTCAAAAACAAAAAAGTTACGAATGATAAGATATATTTACAACATCAACAAAAACATTTTTTTATGTTGTTTGCCCTCGACTTTGGAAATTTTTTTTCGGGACCCGGTCTACTAGTCTTATATTTGACTTTTCACTTTTATACAAAAATGTCTGTATGGGAGCCCCCTTAGGGGGTGAAGATGGGGAAGGTACGTTAGGGAAAATTTTAGGAGGAAAATTGACTGGGGTCGGTCATACATTTGAACCCTCTAGGGGTGATTCCGGGGCAGTTGTGGGCCTTGTTGTGGATTTTTAACCAATACGAAAAGTTTCTTGTTAAAAACCGGTGGCTCGATTTTAATTTTTGAACCATGGTTTTTTGGGAAAATTTTCGTACCGCTTGGAGCATTTTTTTCACTCCATACAAATTGACCCACTCTAATGTCCATATTGGTTTTTGCCAATTTCGCACCTTAGATATCTTGTATGTCCATAACAATAGATGTGAGCCTTCCATAGGCCTCTATGTCAACAATCTGATTCCTCGTTATTTTGTCTGGAGGTAACCTTGATAGCTTATGAATATTTTGATGGTCAAACCCAGTAATGCTAAATACCATATTTGTTGCCGCAGAGAAGTCAATCAGTCTGATGCCATTGGGACATATCGGTGTGCAGACAGAATTTTTCAATAGCATGCTCAAATGCGGTCTGCCTACCTATTGTATCATTTAAATCGCCTAGTAAAATTTTTTTCTGTCGTGGCACGGGCTACAGTCATATATATTCTCTATGCTCTCGTAGAAACCGTCTTTGCCTTCATCGCATTTCTCTTCTGTCGGAGCATGGACACATACAAGTGTATTGTGGAAAAACCTTGTCATGTCTCATATGGTGGTTATTCGTTCACACACCAGATTGAACCGTGAGACTAGGTATTGCAATCTCTTGCCAATGTACAAATCCACACTCGAGATTTTTCGTATCAACAATAGCAGCAGTCGCGCGTCCGCCGGATTTCCTGCATAGCGGTTATGTCAATATTGTATTTTTCGACGACTACCGCCAGTTGGATAGAGACACCTTGTCTATACAGTGATATAATATTCCAGGAGCATTTCCCTAAATCATGGTCCTTAATTCGTTTGCGGTGTTTGTCAACATTTTGAAGGGTTCCGTTTTATTATCATATCATTTATTTTCATTGCTATAATTTATATGTCAGCGGCGGGTTGCAAAGCAAGCTCACCACGTCTCATTTTTCTCCTCCTGCAAGATTTTATTATAGACGCCTATTTTGGGTCAGATGCTGAACAGAGTACCACTCAACCTGAGCCGAGTGTCAAAAGCAACGAGTCCCGTCGTCACCACGTAAAGGTACTCAGTCCGCTCTGCGAGTAGGTTTAAAGTGTAACCGGCAAGTTTCACCCTGTGTTTTCCAAGTTAAACCGATCAGATGCATTAATTTGCTTTATACGCCAAATAAAAACAAACCATGGACATTTGGGAGCACAATGATCACATAATCTTGTTGGTCTTTTATATAAGCTTTCCATATAATATAGCCTTCCAAAGAAAATGCATGCGAGTTATTCGATTGTCTTAAATTTGTTTTGTTGTTTTTCACCCACACTTCAAATCCGCCTACAAATTTAGGCAGTAAAAATGGTAATGTTTTCAGCATTTATTTTGTCAACATTTCCAAATGAATATCATCTTTAAGATGCACCTTGAGAAGAATGATTTACGAATGAAAATTTCATTTGAACACATTTCCATTATTTAGCAGAGTTTTCCTCTGTACATCGTTGTCTCTCCCAATTAGGTTATTTATTTGCCAAAACACATTAAGAAGCTAACAAACAGGCATCGAAACAAACAGTAGTCATGAATGGAACGAAGAAAATTTAATTCCATTATATTATGCAAATGACCCTTGATTTGACAAATCTTTGCAGTCTAAAACATTGTCATTTTATTATCATAAACTTCTTTTGAAACAAAAATAGAAAACAAGAACATCGTCACATTTACATTGTTCTTTTATAATAGCAGTTGTTATGGTCTTACGACTAAAGTCATCCTGTTGATTGTTATTATTGTTGTTGACTGTTATTTTGGCCAGTTATCAACACAAATAAATGTTATTAACTTTATCATAAGAAATAGCTTAACATTTATTACTCGCCGCCATTGTTGTAGCCCGTATTTTCTATTCTATTTCAAAATTTGCCACCACCAATCATCCGCTCAGAGCATAATTGGTATCAGGACCTGCCGGGAATATGTTGATGTCCTGTCATTTATTTTGTTAGCTTTTAGTTAACAACACTATTCCGCTCGTATTTATTTTGCTTCATTGGCGCACAGTAAAAGTTAAATCAAATTATTTTGTTTATGTGATTTTTACGCTTGATTTCAGTTTGGTCGTTTGATGCAATTCCTTTGTTGTATGTTTTAAATTCATGAATAATTTGATTGAAGTTAATGTATAACAAAAAAAATAGGATGTTATAAACATATAAATAGATTTGGGTTCGGGGAATAGTTACAAATAAAATACCTCTAGTTCAAAAATCGTTCTACTCTATACAATCGGCATGACGAATCTGAACAGCAAGAGATACGACGTTAAACTGCAGGTCCCGTAGGTGTGTCTAAAAATAGAATCGTGATTACCACTCTAATGGAATGTAGAATGTATATTTGTAAGAGTATGATCATGAGAACAATTGTTTTGTATAAATAGACCCAGTAGGCGGCGCTGGAGTGGACATATTTCGAAGTTTCTATTGATTTTACTCAAACTCCAAATGTATGTATATTTGGAAATGAGAATATTTTGTATGTATGTTTGCAACCAGTGGGTGGTGTATATGTTGTTATATGGTTAATTTTTGAAATGTGATGTAGTCCGGCCGTGGCATTGTGGTCTCAGGTCATCTATATCGATGTTCTCGACAGCAACTTCGCAGTGGGATATCTGGAAAAAAAACCTTTCAAACAGTGACGTTCGCATTTGTCGATAAAGAAATAGGTGCCGCTAGTTATGAATCTAAAAACAGAAAGCGTATTAATTCACAACAAAGCGAAAAGCGATCTCATACCTCGTTTATGGGGCGTAAAGGGAAATTACGATTTTTTATAGCAGAACTACCAATGATCAGTAGGTGAGGTGGCGTTACACAAATGTAATTCAGTCTTGTGGAAATAAAATGTAATACACAAATAGTACTTAGCAATACTTGATCAGAGGGCAAACAGAGCGAAGCAAAAGTTTTGTTTTCTTTTCACTATCTATCTTATTTACTTAGCTGGTACTTCTATGCAATCCCAGTGGATTATATACCGCACGTAGAAAAATATTATAAGCGCCTCGATCTTCTGCGCTTCTTCTCCAGTTAGTCACACCGAGTTCTGTAAGGTTCTCAGTAACCTGGTCTTTCCAACGGAGTTTTGGTCGCCCTCTTCTGCGCCGTCCATCGAGTTCATTGTCGAAGACTTTTCAAGCTGGAGCATTTTCGTCCATGCGTACAAATGACCTAGCCAACGCAACCGTTGCACCTTAATGCGTTTGACCACGTCAATGTCAGTGTACAGCTCATGATTCATACGACGCCGATACTCTCCGTTAAGGATGATGGACCCATATATTTTACGGAGTATTTTTCTCTTGAATACCGCCAGAACCGATTCATCCGCTTGTGTCATAACCCAGGATTCTGAGCCATACATTAAGACAGGTAGAACCAGTATCTGGTATAGCTGGAGTTTTGTTCGTTGAGAGAGGGCTCTGTTATTGAATCGCTTGCTTAGTCCGTAGTAGCATTTATTTGCAAGCACGATTCTTCTCCGGATTTCTAGGCTGACATTATTTGCTTTGTTGATGGCGGAGCCTAGGTAGACAAAATTATCTACCACCTCGAAATTATAGTTGTCAACGTTCACGCAGTTTCCCAAACGAGTAGATTCTTTGTTCGTTGAAACTAATAACTTCGTTTTGTCCTCGTTCACCGTTAGGCCCATTTTCGCTGATTCCTTCTGAATACCTGAGAAGGCTGCAGTCACATCCCGCAGTTTTCGACCGATGATGTCTACGTCATCAGCGTACGCGAGTAGCATGTGGCTTTTGTTGAATATAGTGCCACTCGTGTTTACTGCAGCTTTTCTCATTATCATCTCCATCACAATGTTGAAGAGATCGCACGATAGGCCGTCGCCTTGTTTTAGGCCTCGTCTGGTATAGAATGGCTCCGTAAGGTCCTTGCCAATCTTCACTGAAGACTTCGTGTCAGTCAGCGTCATTCCGCAAAGACGTATCAGCTTCGCTGGAATACCAAACTCAGCCATGGCTTCAAGTAATTTCTGCCGTATCGGGCTGTCGAAGGCAGCTTTATAGTCGACAAAAAGATGGTACGTGTCGATCTGTTTCTCTTGGGTCTTTTCCAGGATTTACCGAAGTGTGAAAATCTGGTCAGTTGTTGATTTTCCAGGTCTAAAGCCACACTGATAAGGTCCGATCAGGTTGGATAACACTGGCTTTAGCCTTTCACATAGCACACTCGACAGGACCTTATATGCGATGGGTAAAAGGCTGATCCCGCGGTAGTTGGAGCACACACTTGGATCACCTTTTTTCAGCACAGGACATAATACGCTTACATTCCAATCGTCGGGCATGCACTCTTTAAGCCAAACCGTGCGCAAGAGCTGGTGCATGCTCGTTATCAACTCCTCGCCACCGGACTTGAAGAGCTCTGCGGGCAGACCGTCGGCACCGGCTGCTTTGTTGTTTTTCAGCCGCGATATTGCTCTTCTTACCTCGGCTTGACTTGGTAGTGGGCAATCTAAGCCGTCATCGACAATTGGCGTGATAACTTCACGTGCGCTGCCTTCTGGAACAAGCAGTTGCTGGAAGTGTTCTCTCCATATGTGCAGCACACTTTGCGTATCCGTGACCAGATTTCCATCACTGTCCTTACAGGTGGGGAGGCCATTACCGTATCCATTTGCTCTTACTTTCTGGTAAAATTTTCGGGCCTCACCTCTATCCCTGTATCGCTCAATATCCTCGTTATCCCGTTCCTTCATCTGACGTTTTTTTCGCCTAAATAGCTGTCTCGCCCGTTTTGCTTTTTCCTTATGCCGTTCCCTAACAGCACGGGTTACAATTGGCTGTAGCGTTGCCCTATAAGCAGCATATTGTTCCTCAGACGCTATGCGACATTCTTCATCGTACCAGGGTTCGTCTGAGCGCCGCTTTTCAAATCCTAGCACGGTTGTCGCGGCGGTTGCCATGGAATGCGCAATATGTTGCCACTGTGTATCGGGAACGTCAGAAGTAGAGGCGTTGTGTCGTAAAAGTCGGAAGAGATGGTTGGAGTAGGCAGTAGCTATCTCTGGGGTATGCAGCTTCGCGATGTCCAGCTTTCTTTGTGTTTGGTTACGTGCGTTTTTCGCTCTGCTCAATCTTGAACGCACCTTGGCTGCAACCAGGTAATGATCCGAGCCAATATTAGCACCACGGATCACACGCACATCCATGACACTAGATGCATGCCTGCCATCAATTACCACATGATCAATTTGATTTTTGGTGTTTTGATCGGGGGATAGCCAAGTTGCCTTGTGGATATCTTAGTGCTGGAATCTGGTTCCACTCACTAGTTGGTTGGAGTAGGTATTGGCTATCTCGGTGGTATGCAGCTTTGTGATGTCTAGCTTCCTTTGCGTTTGTTTACGAGCGTTTTTAGCACAACTTAAACGTGTGCGTACCTTGGTTGCAACTAGTTGGTGATCCGAGTCAATATTTGCACAGCGTATCACACGCACACGTGATCTGTCTGATTTCTTGTATTTTGATCGGGAGATATCCAGGTTGGCTTGTGGATAACTTTATGCAGGAATCTGGTTCCTCTTACAACCATATTTCTTGCCGACGCGTAGCTAACCAGTCCGAATCAGTTATCGGAGGTGTTGTTGTGTAGACTGTATTTTCCGACTGCTGAACCAAGAGCATCTTCTCTTCCTATTTTAGCATTAAAATCTCCTAAAATTAAAATCTTCCTACAGGAAAACGGTCAATTATCTCCTCCAGGCGTTCATAGAATGCATCTTTAATATCATCTTCTTTGTCTTCCGTCGGGGCGTGTACACAAATCAGCGTAATGTAAAAATATCTCGCCCGGATGTGAATAGTGGCTTTTTGGTCACTTACATGGTTAAACCGGGAGACCAGGTGTAGAAGTCTCTTGCGGACAATGAAACCCCATCCAAATTCGTGTCTTTCTGCATGGCAGCAGTAAAAGATGTCTGTCACAGTTCTTTCGTCGTGTGCATCCCTGTCCCGTCCATCTCTTTTCCTGTATGGGTGATGTCAGCCTTGTATTTGTCGAGGACATCCGACATTTAGATAGAGGCACCATCTCTGTATAGAGTCCGGTCATATCAGGTACCTATCCTTAGATCATGCTCCTTTTCTTTTCTTCATGTTTTTATAATAATTGTTTTGTTTAAGGAGAGTGGCTTATTAGGCCACTGCGCCCGATCCTAGTTTCTTGGGCTGCCAAAGCCACAAAAAGAGCCTCTGTACTGAGCTTCAGTAACTTCTGCTACCTACTTCCTAAAACGCATCGGTGGTAGCATGTCATTTGGTGTTTTGATCGGGGGATAGCCAAGTTGCCTTGTGGATATCTTAGTGCTGGAATCTGGTTCCACTCACTAGTTGGTTGGAGTAGGTATTGGCTATCTCGGTGGTATGCAGCTTTGTTATGTCTAGCTTCCTTTGCGTTTGTTTACGAGCGTTTTTAGCACAACTTAAACGTGTGCGTACCTTGGTTGCTACTAGTTGGTGATCCGAGTCAATATTTGCACAGCGTATCACACGCACACGTGATCTGTCTGATTTCTTGTATTTTGATCGGGAGATATCCAGGTTGGCTTGTGGATAACTTTATGCAGGAATCTGGTTCCTCTTACAACCATATTTCTTGCCGACGCGTAGCTAACCAGTCCGAATCAGTTATCGGAGGTGTTGTTGTGTAGACTGAATTTTCCGACTGCTGAACCAAGAGCATCTTCTCTTCCTATTTTAGCATTAAAATCTCCTAGAACAATTTTAATGTCATGTGCAGGGAAACGGTCTCCTAAAGGCGTTCATAGAATGCATCTTTAATGTCATCGTCTTTGTCTTACATGGTTAAACCGGGAGACTAGGTGTAGAAGTATCTTGCGGACTATGAAACCACATCCAAATTCGTATCTTTCTGCATGTCAGCAGTAAAAGATGTCTGTCACAGTTATTTCGTCGTGTGTTTCCCTGTCCCGTCCATCTCATTTCCTGTATGGGTAAGGCTCGTATCTCTACTGTTTTTCGCAGTACAGTACTGTTTTTCGACGTCAAAAACTGCGTACTGCTTTTCTCCCTCAATGTACTGTTTTTCGATACATAATAGAAATATAAACGGCGAACAGCGAATTCATGCAATGTTTTCGTACTAATGGAATGAAGTCGAAGCCGTTATGAACAAGTAAAGCGAATACAATTTGTACAATGCCAATGAAAATGCGGTATATTTGCACACCCAATTTAGATATATTAAAAACGAGCGACAAAATTATGCAATGTGGATCGGTGGGTGGAGATATTTATTCATCTCAATAACGCTGATTGCGAATCCAAAGAAATGGCCACGATCGTTGAATATATGTTATGCTTGCCAGGAACTTCAGCATCATTGGAGCGAATCTTCTCTGCAGTGAACAAAACTTGGACGTCAGACAAAATCCGATTAGATGTGCAAACATTGAAGGCGATTCTGACCGTCAAATGTAATATGAAATAAAAATGCGTTGATTTCTACAATTACCTCAAAACGAAGCCGGCATTGCTTATTAAAATTGTTTCAAACGACAACTACAAAATAACCACAAAAGTTGATTCTGGAAATGATTGTTAATATTTTTACATATTGAATAAAATATATATATACCTATGTAAATATGTACTTCCAAAAGTACTGTTTTTCCAAATCGATGTACTGCTTTTTTAAGAAAGTTCAGTGAAACGTACTGTTTTTATGTATGGGTGATGTCAGGCTTGTATTTGTCGAGGACATCCGACAGTTAGATAGAAGCACCATCTCTGTATAGAGTCCGGTCATATCAAGTACCTATCCTTAGATCATGCTCATTTTCTTTTCTTCATGTTTTCATGATAATTGTTTTGTTTCAGCAGAGTGGCTTATTATTCCACTGCGCCCGATCCTAGTTGCTTGGGCTGCCAAAGCCATAAAGAGTGCCTCTGTGCTGAGCTTCAGTAACTTCTGTTACCTACTTTCTTAGACGCATCGGTGGTAGCATGTCATTTAGGTTACTCAACATTGCGATTTCTCACATTTGCTACCGGATGTTCAGTGGCATTGCCTGGGGAATTCGTGATCTCTCGGACGTTGTGAGTAGATTGGGAACCTCAAAGAGATCTTTGAGATATTTTCAAGAATGCGAGAATGCAAAATCAACATTTGGGATGAATGCGCGATAACGAATAAACGAGCTTTGGAAGTAGTTGACCGAACGATGAAGGATTTACGAGGTGAGATAAAATGATTTGGTGGGGCTATGATTTTGCTCACGAAATCTACTGTTGCTGATTTACTTAAAGCATGCTTGCAATCGTCAATGTCAAGAAGTTGAAATTGACCACGGACATGGGAGTCGCATTGCAGAACCTCAAATCGTCGTTACCTTTTCGCGTTTTGGAGAAACGCTTTCGATGTTCGTTTTTGCGGCGGAAAACTAATCAAAAAAACATTGTTTATCATATCACTCTCTACCGAGTTTATCTGAAGGCATAAAATTGGGGCGAGACGAAGTTCGCCGGGTCCACTTGTGTTATACAAAAATTTCATATTTTTTATACCATCACCCTTAGGGATGAGGGTATATATAATTTGATACGAAAAAAGGTGTAACGCATTAAAGGAGACGAGTTAAACCCCAAGTATTTAAAGACCAAATTCATTTCAGGACTTTTAAGACGATTGAGCTATGTCCGTCTGTCTGGCTGGCTGGCGTAGGATATTTAAATTTGGTCAGTTTATTTATCTTGCAAAAGTAGACAAACCCTAAGAAAACGGAAACCTTTGTCATAATCCCTTCTGGTACCTCCCATACAAATGACCTAATTGTAGTTTTACCCTTATAGTTTTACATACATATAGTTTTTGTCAGTTAACTGAATTCACTCAAATTTTTAGTATAAAGTTCGCTTATGAAAACGGGACTCAGGATTGAATATGGACTATATCGGTTCACACCTACTGGTACCTCCCATACAAAATGACCATTTTTGGAAAATTAATATTTCACCCATAATTTCCAAACTGACACTTGGGGAGTAATGAAAATTAGTCGGTTAATTTATATTGTGATAGGAGGCGAAACCCCACAAACCCTAACTATTCGACACACCCCTTCTGGTAACTCCCATACAAAGGACCGAACTCACCCCCATAGTCTTACATATATAACTTTTTTGTAAGTACACTGAATTCAGTCAAATTTTTCGTAAGATGCACGTATGAAAATTTGAGTCAGAAATAAATAAGGACTGTATCGATTGACCCTTTGGTACCCCCTATCAAAAATAATTTTTTTTTTTACAAATAAATATTTCTCACATAAATTCCAAACCGGCACATATACTACACAATTAATTCAAGTTTTGGACGATTTCGCACCACAAGCAGGGGAAAAATTATACATAAGTAATTTTATTTTAATTAAAAATCTGCTCAAAAAAAACCATGTATTCCTTATAAATATACCAAAATAAACCTTTGGAAAGACCAAAAAATATTTATATTTTAAACTGAAAACGCGAAAGAATGTAGCGTTCGGCAAGCAGGATTTGCCCATATGTGTATGTGTATTTGTGCCATCAATTTAAATGTCGTCGACGGCCTTCCCGAGCATCTTACTTTACTTACTTAAGGGGCCAATTACAATTTACGAAACGTAGTTCATAAATTTGAGGCCTGAAGTAATAAAGAATTCCACACGCTTCGGTCTTCTGCGTGTGCTCTCCAGTTAGTCCTACCAGATGATGGCACATCGCCTACCACTTGGTCCTTCCAACGGAGTTTGGGTCTCCCTGCTCTGCGCCGTCCTTCAGATTCGCATTCAAACACCTTTCTCGCTGGAGCATTTACATCCATCCTGGCAACATATCCCAGCCATCGAAGTCGTTGGATTCTGACTCTTTTAGCTACGTCGATGTCGTGGTAAAGCTCATACAGCTCATGGTTCATGCGATGGCGAAACTCGCCTTCGATGCAGACAGGTCCATATATTTTTCGCAGTACTTTTCTCTCGAATACTCCCAGGTTTTGTATGTCCGTTGTAGTAAGCACCCATGATTCGGCAGCATACAACAGAACAGGTAAGATAAGCACCTGGTATAGCTGTTTCTTAGTATATACTTAGTATAAATTTAAAAAAAGTATAACATTTGAGCTTTAGATATAAAATATGGTAAGAGTGTATGAGCCTTCAGTTCTTAAACCAGTTTCCCTAGATAATTATTTATAATTTTAGAAGACATAATTATATTCGAATAAGAATATTGACATAATCAAGACCACAACTTTATACCATACTTACCAGAACAAAATTAAAAAAAAAATAATAGTTGAAATTGTAGCGCTTAATCGGTCTCTAAACTTTGACAAAAATACCAATTAATTATGTGTTTTATATTACGATTCTCGCCTCAAACCTCCTTAAGAAAAGTTGTGTCGCATTTACCACTGTAAACTCGAGGCAGGAAGACATACGACAAACAAATTAAAATTTTTCGCTTGTACTCTTTTGTTTTAATTTAATTTAAAACGTTTTACATGCAATTTATGTAAATTTGTTTAACATATACCACGACGGATGTTATTTTTGTCCGTCTTTCAACCACTCATGAATACTAATTGAAGGCACTGAACGACGCGCTGGCCGATCATACAGATAAATGTTGCGTTGCATTATTATAAAGCGCCTTTGGTAAAAAATTGCATATGCATCATAATTATGGCAAGTGAATAGCTCGCAGAAAATGTACTTAAAGTAATTTACTACAGTTATATAACGTACATTTACAACACATTTATAGCTGTCGCTGTTGGTATTACATTAAATTGCAAATGGAAATGTAATTGCGATTTGGATGCAATTGGTCTGTTCAACTTGTATGATTTTAAAAAATTTAAGTAAAAACCTTAAAACCACATGTTTGTAGAGCTGCTTAAAGTTAACAAATTTCACAAATTTTCTTAGCATTCTCTGCTTTCGGGATGTTTCACACTAAATGAGAAGGTCATTTAACATACCACATTTATCAATATTTAATTCATATTTCCATGTAGTTTGAATAGCATTCTCGCTACGAATACTTATCAGCAGATTTGGTACAACTATTATGAAATGTTTATCAAGTCTTATCCACCAGAACCTCATATCTAAATGAGAATATTTCCAAATTATAATTTTTTTCCCATTAAAATAAATGCTAATAACTTTCCACAAAATTTGTGGTAGGCTGACTTCACGCTTGTCTTGAAAGTGGCCGCGACACTTTTGTCGCTGCTTTTCTTTGTAAACTGTAGTGTGCGTAATTATGCTTAAAGCATTTACTAGGGTGTGAGTTTTATAAACACTTGCATGTGGTTGACAATCGACATGACATTTTACCACATACTAACAAGTGTATTATTTTATTGTTTTTTTTTACAATTTAATTGTTAATTATGTCATTTCATTTTTAAGAGTTACTCCACAACGAGATAATACGAATTAATGGCATTGTGTAACAGCATTAAACTTTGACTAATGAATGCAGTTGTATGTATTTGTTTCAGTTGAGAATGACTTAAAATACCCAATACCATTAGTTTGAAAATTGAGTCTAGGTTCCAACTGTGCCTGTCACAACAAGAACAAATTTTCTATGTGCAATAGATTTACGTTTGACATGTATTAACAATTTTTAATTAGAACACAATGGCCGATGGGGTGAACAAAATTAAATTTGTAAATGACCCTTTTTTTGTTCAACGCACTGTATTTTTTTCTTACTGTTGTAAAATTTACATAACTTCATTTGCCACATTTGTCTTTATAATGAAACATACGTTGATAAACTAATTACACTGCTATTATTCAAAAGTTGTTTGTTCAAGAGCGTAGCCAGGTAGGGGCATGGGGCAGCTGCCCACCTACAGCTTGGAAAATCTGTCAAAATCCTGGAAAATATAAAAATCGAAATAAAACAGAACAGAAATGTGACTAAAGTGAACTGCCCAGCAGCGGAAAAGACGAGGCATTGTAAAAATATGCTTGCAAACATGCCTTCAAAGGCAGTTTGTTGACATTCAAATACGCCTTCCTTTTCCAGGCATGTATACAAGCTATAATAAATCCTTTACTAAGCCTAATAAAAAATTCCATGCCATGCACATTTCGCTTCTCAAATGAGACCTGTAATGAGGCCTCTTACTAGGATGAGAATAGATCCCGCAGACATGCCTCTTTCCCTTCTTAAAACTGGCCTGTGAGCAGTCCTACTGTGTACCCCACAAAAATACCATAGATGTGCACAAAGGGCATGCAAACTTTCTTGCCTTAAACAGGGCTGTTGACAGTCCTATTAGTAGAAGGCAGAATTGACGTTCATAGCCATGCACCTGTCACTTCTCGGATAAGCCCTGTTTACAGGCCTTTTAAGGGAAGGTAAGACAGATGCTGTTGTTTATGAAAACCACATGTATGTTATTTATCGTACAACAACTATATCACGTGATAGCCGAGTAGGTAGCATGCCCAACTATGAGTACTGAGGTCGCGAGTTCGATTCCCGCTGCTGGAGTTTAAAAAATATAGTTATTACAAATTGTAATAAATTTTGTATTAAAAATTTATAAAAAGTAGGAAATCATTTAATATGGAAATAATTCGCATGTTTTTTTTTTATTTAAGTCCTTCTATAAATGCTCTTTTGCAGGCCTGCAAGCTGGTCTGCAGTTGCAATGCCTCATAGAAGGCCCTTGTTATTTAGGACTCCAAGCAGGACATACTAGACATGCCTACTGAAACGCCTTCAATGAGATAGGCAATGTGTAGGCCTTGCCTGCCTATGGCGCCCTATGTTAATTTGAAATGAAGACTGCATTTGAATGGTAGGGCTTCTGACTGTCCTTGCAGGCCTGTAAGAAGGCATGCAAAGCCCCATTTTTTTGCTGCTGGGTGACCGATATAAATCCTTCACCCTATGTCCATGCTCCAAAACTCTAGTGGATATTTTTTAACTCTGAAATTATCTGATTTTTAAGTAACAGTACTTATGTATTGTTATTGTCCTGCTTATGCAGTGTTAACTGTTGGCCAGACATTTGAAGGCATGTATGAAAGCTGTATAAATGGTTACAGTTAAGAAAGCGCTAAGAAATTCACAAAATATTAAGAGTTCCTCCTTGAAATTGTTGGGAAAATTTAGACAACCTTGTATTGGAAATACTAGTACGCAGAACGAGGCCCTTTTTATACCATCACCCTTAGGGATGAGGGTATATATCATTTGATACGACCCAAAAGTGTAACACATAGAAGGAGTGACTTTAGACCCAGGTTTCTTTGAACCAAATTCGATTCATGACTTTTTAAGCCGTTTGAGCCATGTCCGTCTGTCTGTCTGTCTGGTGGCTGTCCGGATGGTTCGCACGATAACTTTAGAAAGACGCAACCAAATGTTTTGAAATTTTGCACGAGTTATTATTTTCTCAAAACTACTTACGGTATTGCAAATGGGCTACATGGCCCCGCCCCTTTTGGTACCTCCCATACAAATACATCATTCCGCCCACTTTAGAAATCGAGTAATAATATCAATACACCCTACGGGATCGTCCCCAAATTCTGTATTTAGTAAAGCTATAACAGGATAAAGTTTTGGAAAAAATTTTGAAAGCCACGCCCCTTCTGGTATCTCCCCTACAATTCTACCTTTCCGCCCACTATAGAGATGGAGAAATAATATCAATTAATTAAACGTGATCGTATCCAAATTCTATTTTTAGTAAAGCTATAACAGAATAAAGTTTTGGAGAAAAAAATTTGAAGTCTATTCACGCCCCATCTGGTACCTCCCATACACATCTGGTACCGCCCACTTTAGAAATCGATTAATATTATTAAAAGACCTAACGCGATCGTGCCCAAATTCTGTATTTGGTAAAGTTTAAGCAGGATAAAGTTTTGGAGAAAAAATCTGGAAGTCTAGACACGCCCCTTCTGGTACCTCCCATACAAATGTACCACTCCGTCCACTTTAGAAAAAGGGTAATAATATCAATACTCTCGACACGATCGCTCCCAAATTCTGTATTTTGTTATGTTATAACAGGACAAAATTTTGGAGAAAACCAGTACAGAAATTTCAGTCAGTTAAACTGACTGATAAATACCATCACTAGGGTGATCAATTATTCGGGTTTTTGCGAAAACCGGTTTTCGAATTATTCGAAAAATGGAGTTTAAAAAAAACCGGTTGCTTTTTTTGAAATTCACAAAAAACCGGATAATCCGGTTTTCAAATGTATGCCAAATAACAAATTAAAACACAATTTTTGACAAAAAATTTCATTGAAAAATAACAGAAAATAATTCAAATATACTTAAAAAAAGTAAACTTTTAGTTTAATTATAATTACAATGCAGAACATTACTGAGATCAGTTTGGTATTTTAACAAAGACAAACAAAACATAACAATTCATTTGTAAATACTTGATTATATAAAAATATATTTAATTTAATCTTTAGTTTTCCCTAACATTTAAGAAATAAGATACAATTTAAGTGCTTGGGTGTATAACTATTTTGTTCTTTGATTTTTATAAAACTTGCCATTAAAAATGCCCTCTCACTGAATGTACCAGTTGGACTTATTGTGTACAAGGCATTTAATAATCTGTCAAGGTTTACAGTCCTTTTGCCGCTCTTATTCATATATAAAAAATCTTCCAAAAGAAAATTTTTGGTAGAGTTTTTAATGGTAGTTTTAAGATTTTGAACATTTTTTATAGCTTTATTTAGTTCTGTTTCTATAGTATCTTCAGTGGCATCAACGATCATTTCGCCATTTAAATCTGTAAACGAATCTTGTTTTTCAGTAAATAATCGTGAATACAAAATGGACGTCAACTATTTTGTTTCATTTTTACTTGATTTTTTTTAAAAATGCGTCACTAATTGGGAGTTTACTCGTACTTAAATACAAAATGAGAGTATTCAGGGTTTGAATACGTCTTTTTAAAATTTCATATAAATTTACTGATAATTGGTTTTGAACGTTTTGCTTTCGGGATCAAGTGTTCGCACAGTAACATTTATGTATTTTATGTAAGATATATCCGACCATTCATCGACCACAATAGAGATGCGCTGGTTTTTCTGCTTTAAGTAAATCAATTTTTTCTTTAACTTATCTTTTTTGGATAGATAGAAATCATATATTTTCTCCCATATTGTGGTCTCAGAAGCCGGCAGAAGCTGGAAAAAACATGTACGAGTACACATTTAATACAATTATGAATGAATTTAAATAAAAAGGATCAAACGCCAAAAACCCGAGATTCGACAAAAAAAACCGGATTATTCGATATTCGAAAAACAGGGATTTAAAAAAAACCGACGGTTTTTATGAGTGAAAAAAACCGAGTAGCCGGTTTCTGAAAACCGAACTGATCACCCTAACCATCACCCAATATAAAATATTGTTTAAGTCTTGAATTATTGAAAATAATCGATTTGTAATTAAAACCAGTTAGAAAGTTTCAGTCGGGCAACCCTACTTACATTTACCCTTACCCTCAGTAAAACAAATAATTTTTTATTTTATTGATATTATTACTCGATTTCGAAAGTGGGCGGAGTGGTACATTTGTATGGGAGGTACGAGAAGGGGTGTGTTTAGGCTCCAGATTTATTCTCCATAACTTTATCCTGTTATAGCTTTACTAAATACAGAATTTGGGCACGATTGCGTTGGGTGTACTGATATTATTACTACATCCCAAAAGTGGGCGGAAAGGTACATTTGTATGGGAGGTACCATAAGGGGCGTGTCTAGACTTCCAATTTTTTCTCCAAAACTTTGTCCTGTTATAATATAACAAAATACAGAATTTGGGCACGATCGTGTCTAGTGTATTGATATTATTACCCTATTTCTAAAGTGGGCGGAGTGGTACATTTGTATGGGAGGTACCAGAAGGGGCGGGGCCACGTAGCCCATTTGCAATACCGTAAGTAGTTTTGAGAAAATAATAACTCGTGCAAAATTTCAAAACATTTTGTTGCGTCTTTCGAGAGTTATCGTGCGAACCAGCCGGACAGCCACCAGACAGACAGACAGACCGACGGACATGGCTCAAACGACTTAAAAAGTCATGAATCGCATTTGGTTCAAAGAAACCTAGGGTCTGAAGTGACTCCTTCTATGAGTTACACTTTTGGGTCGTATCAAATGATATATACCCTCATCCCTAAGGGTGATGGTATAAAAATTGGAAGTCTAGCGACGCCCCTTATGGTACCTCCCATACAAATGTACCTTTCCGCCCACTTTAGGGATGTAGTAATAATATCAATACACCCAACGGAATCGTGCCCAAATTCAGTATTTAGTAAAGCTATAACAGAAAAAAGTAATGGAGAATAAATCTGGAAGCCTAACCACACCCCTTCTCGTACCTCCCATACAAATATACCACTCCGCCCTCTTTAGAAATCGAATAATAATATCAATATAATAAAAAACCAGTACAGAAATTTCAGTCAGTTAAACTGACTGATAAATACCATCACCCAATATAAGATATTGTTTAAGTCTTGAGTTATTGAAATTAACCGATTTGTAATTAAAACCAGTTAGAAAGTTTCAATCGGGCAACCCAACTTACATTTACCCTTACCATCAGTAAAACAAATAATTTTCTATTATATTGATATTATTACTCGATTTCTAAAGTGGGCGGAGTGGTACATTTGTATGGGAGGTACGAGAAGGGGTGTGGTTAGGCTTCCAGATTTATTCTCCATTACTTTATCCTGTTATAGCTTTACTAATTACAGAATTTGGGCACGATTGCCTTGTTTGTACTGATATTATTAGTACATCCCTAAAGTGGGCGGAAAGGTACATTTGTATGGGAGGTACCATAAGGAGCGTCGCTAGACTTCCAATTTTTTCTCCAAAACTTTGTACTGTTATAACATAACAAAATACAGAATTTGGGCACGATCGTGTCGAGTGTATTGATATTATTACCCTATTTCTAAAGTGGGCGGAGTTGTACATTTGTATGGGAGGTACCAGAAGGGGCGTGTCTAGACTTCCAGATTTGTTCTCCAAAACTTTATCCTGCTTAAACTTTACCAAATACAGAATTTGGGCACGATCGCGTTAGGTCTTTTAATAATATTAATCGATTTTCAAAGTGGGCGGTAACAGATGTGTATGGGAGGTACCAGATGGGGCGTGAATAGACTTCCAATTTTATTCCCCAAAACTTTATCCTGTTATAGCTTTACTAAAAATAGAATTTGGGTACGATCACGTTTAATTTATTGATATTATTTCTCCATCTCTTTAGTGGGCGGAAAGGTAGAATTGTATGGGAGGTACCAGAAGGGGCGTGGCTAGGCTTTCAAAATTTCTTCCAAAACTGTATCCTGTTATAGCTTTACTAAATACAGAATTTGGGGACGATCCCGTAGGGTGTATTGATATTATTACTCGATTTCTAAAGGGGGCGGAATGATGTATTTGTATGGGAGGTACCAGAAGGGGCGGGGCCATGTAGCCCATTTGCAATACCGTAAGTAGTTTTGAGAAAATAATAACTCGTGCAAAATTTCAAAACATTTGGTTGCGTCTTTCGAAAGTTATCGTGCGAACCAGCCGGACAGCCACCAGACAGACAGACAGACAGACAGACAGACAGACAGACGGACATGGCTCAAACGACTTAAAAAGTCTGGAATCGAATTTGGTTCAAAGAAACCTAGGGTCTAAAGTCACTCCTTCTATGTGTTACACTTTTGGGTCGTATCAAATGATATATACCCTCATCCCTAAGGGTGATGGTATAATTATTTGTTTTACTGAGGGTAAGGGTAAATGTAAGTTGGGTTGCCCGACTTTGAAACTATCTAACTGGTTTTAATTACAAATCGGTTAATTTCAATAACTCAAGACTTAAACAATATCTTATATTGGGTGATGGTATTTATCAGTCAGTTTAACTGACTGAAATTTCTGTACTGGTTTATTCGTAAGTTAACGTTCAATAAGCGATAAGATTTTGCAAAATTTATACTGTAATTAATACACTGGAAGTGAATATGTGTTAATTTGGTCATTTGTATTGAAGGTACCAAAAGAGTTGTAGAAAGTATTTTGGTTTTCTGAGATTTAACCTACTGTTGTAAGATAATTAAACTAATCAAATTCAAATATCGTCCAGTGTTCATTAAAAATTTTTGTTTTTCGTTAGGAAGTTAAAACTTAATTTTGGAAAATAATAAAACTGTTAAATATTTAAAAGGATCTGTAAAGTTTACTCGAGTTATTCTGCACACAAGCCAGCCGGCCTGAAAGACGGACATGGCTTCAGAATTGAATTCGCTCTTCAGATACTTAAAGTCCAATGTGTCCACCTTAATACGTTACACTCTTTCTCGTGTCAAATGATATAAAGGGTGGTCCAAATAAAAGATAATTTTAAAATAATATATTATTTTAAGCCAGATGCGATTCAAACACTTACGGCCAAAATCATCACAGCAATCCGAAAGCATTAACATGGTATTGGAAAATTGGAGTGACAGTATGGGCTACTTCGATGCGAGCCAATGCAGCCAATTGAATGAACACAGTAAAAATATTTAAAACCAGTACAGAAATTTCAGTCAGATAAACTGACTGATAAATACCATCACCCACTATAAGATATTGTTTTAGTCTTGAGTTATTGAAATTAACCGATTTGTAATTCAAACCAGTTAGAAAGTTTCAGTCGGGCAACCCTACTTACACAGTGGTACATTTGTATGGGAGGTACGAGAAGGGATGTGTCTAGGCTTCCAGATTTATTCTGCATAACTTTATCCTGATATAGCTTTACTAAATACAGAATTTGGGCACGATTGCGTTGGGTGTATTGATATTATTACTACATCCCTAAAGTGGGTGAAAGGTACATTTGTATGGGAGGTACCATAAGGGGCGTGTCTAGACTTCCAAAGTTTTCTCCAAAACTTTGTCCTATTATAACATAACAAAATTCAGAATTTGGGCACGATCGTGTCTAGTGTATTGATATTATTACCCTATTTCTAAAGTGGGCGGAGTGGTACATTTGTATGGGAGGTACTAGAAGGGGCGTGTCTAGACTTCCAGATTTTTTCTACAAAACTTTATCCTGTTACAGCTTTACTAAATACAGAATTTGGGCACGATTGCGTTGGGTGTACTGATATTATTACTACATCCCAAAAGTGGGCGGAAAGGTGCATTTGTATGGGAGGTACCATAAGGGGCGTGTCCAGACTTCCAATTTTGTCTCCAAAACTTTGTCCTGTTATAATATAACAAAATACAGAATTTGGGCACGATCGTGTCTAATGTATTGATATTATTACCCTATTTCTAAAGTGGGCGGAGTGGTACATTTGTATGGGAGGAACCAGAAGGGGCGTGTCTAGACTTCAAGATTTTTTCGCCAAAACTTTATCCTGCTTGAACTTTACCAAATACAGAATTTGGGCACTATCGCGTTAGGTCTTTTAATAATATTGATCGATTTCTAAAGTGGGCGGTACCAGATGTGTATGGGAGGTACCAGATGGGGCGTGGATAGACTTCCAATTTTTTTCTCTAAAACTTTATCCCGTTATTACTTTACTAAAAATAGAATTTGGGTACGATCACGTTTGATTTATTGATATTATTTCTCCATCTCCATAGTGGGCGGAAAAGTAGGTTTGTTTGGGAGGTACCAAAAGGGGCGTGGTTCGGCTTTAAATTTTTTTTTCAAAACTTTATCCTGTTATATCTTTACTAAATACAGAATTTGGGGACGATCCCGTAGGGTGTATTGATATTATTACTCGATTTTTAAAGTGGGCGGAATTATGTATTTCTATGGGAGGTACCAGAAGGGGCGGGGCCACGTAGCCCATTTGCAGTACCGAAAGAAAAATAATAACAGACAGACAGACAGACAGACTCAAACGACTTAAAAAGTCATGAAGTTCTTTTAACAAGACTATCAGGCATAGTTTTTTATTTATTGAAAATAAGTTTTGTTTTCCATTAAAAATCTGTATGGAGGCGATTGTTTAAAAAAATTAGTAAAAGGGGTTGTAACATCAGCAACACGTCTTTTCGGCTACAATTATCGCCCTATTCTATTTTATAATCACCTTATTTTCTTTTTAATATTCTACGTAAAATTGGGATGCAACATGTCCTTGAAAGCGAATTTTTGCCCTCTTATTTGGATTTATTTTATAAAAGCTGCAGCGACGAGTCCGATAAATATAGTGAAAGGTTGAACAAAGACATTCTAACTTTAGAAGACGTTACGAAGGAAAATATATGCCTACTATATTCGCTGGCTGCTCCTGGGACATTTAAGGAGGCTGCAAGCATATTCAGCATAAAATAAAAAAAACTTTGTTAACTAATAGAAAATAAATATTTGTTCTTCTTATTTTTCATGTTTTAAGCTCTACTAGTATCGGTTATTGTATTTAGAAAAAATTCTCTTGAATCAAATAAAGTTTTTATTACATTTTATGCGTGTCTAGACTTATAGATTTGTTATCTAAAACTTTATGGATAGACTTCCAACAATTTATCCAAAACTTTATCCTGTAATAGCTTTACTAAGTACAGAATTTGTGTACGATCCGGTTGGTTGTATTGATATTATTACTCGATATCTAAAGTGGGCGGAATGATGTATTTGAATGGGAGGTACCAGAAGGGGCGGGGCCATGTAGCACATTTGCAATACCGTAAGTAGTTTTGGTGAAATATTAACTCGTACAAAATTTGAAAACATTTGGTTGTGTCTTTCGAAAGTTATCGTGCGAACCAGCCGGACAGCAGAGAGACGGTCAGACAGACAGACAGACATGGCTCAAACGACTTAAAAAGTCATGAATCGAATTTGGTTCAAAGAAACCTAGGGTCTAAACTCACTCCTTCTATGTGTTATGATATATACCCTCATCCTTAAGGGTGATGGTATAAAAAATTCAAAAAGGGGTTACAATTAAGATTTATATAGGTTACGTAAGTTAATATTACTTACACATAATATTCTGGGAGAGATCTGTGCAAATCGCCATATAAAAGGTAGTTTATGCTTTACGATATTCTTTGGACAAATATCATAGATATAAATATCCTTAAGTAATACGAAAATTTGCTTAAAAATTACTGCTAGATGAATACTACTAGATTTCTTTTGAAATGGGTAGGAAATCGTCGTTATTTGTAAGAAAAACTTTAACTCAATTATCTCTTCAACTTAGCATTCAATAGCAAGAACGAATTAACTTGTAATAACCACACAAAAGTTGTGAAATCACTAAGATGTAGTCTGTAAATATGTTGAGATCTCACCTTGTAATAATTGGGAAGACATCGATATTCATATGAAAACATTAAGTGCCGTTATCCCCCAAACTAAGTGTCCTATTGAAAAAAGCAGCTTATTTTCTGATCAGCATAAATTAGTTGAAAAATCACCAAGATACAGTTAGGATCTCATTTTAAACAAGGTTGGGAGCCCAACATGAAATGCGTGAGGAGCCGTCGATATTCATTTGAGATTTAGGTGCCGTTATCTCCTAAACTAAGAGCCCTTTAAATTTGTTATCAAATCTATACCTTAGTTCTAAACTCTAAATGTAAAATGTAAGTTATACAGGAAAGAGCCGAGACATAAGCAAGGGCGGCCACCACCGTGAACTCTGCTGTAGTTTCCAGTTTTTTCTAAAGTTGGCAAAATGATACATTTGTATGAAAGGTACTAGAAGCGTGGCCATGTAACCCATTTCCAATACCGTAAGTAGTTTTGGTAAAACAAAAACCTATGCAAAGTTTCGAAAAAATTGGTTTCGCCTTTCTAAAGTTATCTTGCGTACGAGACAGACAGACAGACGGACATGGCTCAAACGAATTAAAAATTCATGAATCGAATTTGGTTCAAAGAAACATAGGGTCTTAAGTGACTCCTTCCATGTGTTACACTTTTGGGTACTATCAAATGATATATACCCTCCTACCCGTAGGATGAGGGTATAATTAGTCCGCTTTGCGTTTTTTTTTTCAATGCAGTTCAGCCTTTTTGCGGAGCGTAGTTTTTTCCCTATAGCTGACAAACTAAAGGCCAAACAAAAAATCAACCTAAAATTCGTTGGTTTGGACCCAAGATTAATCTCGTATCATTTTATTAACTTAAATAAAATGGGCATTAGAGGGTTAATTGCGAGGGCGGTATGCCATTAGGCCCCACGAAAATACACCCCAAATCAAAAATGAAATTAGGCCCCAAAAAAATATATGGAAAACAACAACACGAAATTTTATGATTTTTTGGGGCCTAATTTCATATTTTTATTGGGGTATATTTGCATATTGCAATTTGACCCCAAATGTCTGTGTGACAATAGACCCCAAAGATTTTTTTTGGGGCATAATTTCATAAAATTGTGGGGCCTATTTTTGCTTTTTTGGGGTCCAATTTCATTTTAGGGCCAGGCTTAATATTTTTGGGGTCTAATTTCCTTCGGCAAAATAAAAAAGTCTTGGTTTTTTTTTGAAAATAATATAGTTTATTACCTTTAAACTTATTTGTAAACTTGTATAACATCTTGCACGGAGAAAAACCATCCATCTTTCTCTCAAAAATTTGTTCAAACGTTATCTTCGTCTCTTCTAACAACAACGATGCTTCACCCATTACAGACTCCTTGCATCATCTCAGCTGTTGTGGCATACATATTAATAGGGAAATAAAGAAAACGTACAATTATCTCACAAAAACTAAAAACACGCATTTCTTTAACAAACAAAAGAAAAACAAAAATCGGTCGATATTTTTAAAAAAATAATTCGTCTGCGGCTCTTTTCTTAAAAAAACTAAAAATATGAAAAATTAAAATTTTCTTTTTGTCTGCGGCGCATTTCACACAACAGACGGTTTACCATATGCAATAAAAAAAACCCATGATTTTTATAAAATACTTTTTCGTCTGTGGCCCTTTTCTTTAAAAACTAAAAACATGAAAAATTAAAATTTTTATTAAAAAACTAAAAACATGAAAAATTATTTTAAAAAAATCGCGCGCTTTTTACGGAACAGACAATTTACCACATGCATTCAAAAATTGTGTGATTTATATAAAATAACTAGCGGACCCGGCGAACTTCGTCTCGCCCCAATTTTATGCCTTTAGATAAACTCAGTAGAGAATGTTTGATAAACAATGTTTTTCGATTAGTTTTCCGCCTCAAAAACAAACAACGAAGGCGGTTCTCCAAAACTCGAAAAGGCAACGTTCAACTGACCGGACATAAAACATGGAAATTCGAGATTAATCTCATATACTTCCAACGATTGGCCTTGCGATTTATTGATTGTCGTCGGGGAATTGGAATGGATGATCAGTTGGAATTATCTAATTCGTAAGATAAGGACCCTTCTCTTCTTTGAATTTGTTCTTTATGATCGTCTGAAATCACATTTTTTATCAGATTCTTGACGGACAACCGCGTACCATTGCTTAATTTCGGTTGATTCAGATTCAGCAATATGATTATGATCGATCCCACCTTTATCTGTAAATTATGCGACATATTAAGCGAGTGGAAATTCGGTCGGATTGTTGGTCGCTTCATCTTTTACGGTCACGCTGTAAACAAATTTGTACGAATGCAGTTCTCAAGCTAATTAACTTTCTAATTTGAAATTGTAGCTATTAATCTATTTATTCTTCTCTGCTAGTAACATACTGCCCGTAAATTAATCCAATCGAGATTTTTATAAATTTGCAATGTCATGAGTTACTTTTCCAACGATGTGAACTGGCAAAAATTTGTTGGGAACGATATCAATTCAGTCGAAAAATCAACCCGAATTTGGCCATTGCCAAGCGCTGGCAGTTGTTTCGGGAATTCAGCAGAAGATGGGAGATTCTGGAATGAGCCCCTAATTTTTTGGTCAATTACAACTTCTTGACGTTTTCAAGCATGGTTTTAGTAAAGCAGCAGCATTAGACATTTTGAGCAAAATCATAGCCCCACCAAATCGTTTTAAATTCCCTCGTAAATCCTTTACCGTTCGGTCAACTACTTCCAAAGCTCATTTAGTCGTTATCGAGCATTCATCCGATATGTTGATTTGGCATTTCCGCTCTACTTCGCCGTTGCGAAATTCTTGGTCATTGTATACTTTGGCTTTTCAACCGTGAGAAGATTCATCGACAGTTTTAAAGTGGAATTTGCAGTTCGAATGCCTTCCAACAATGTGACAGGTATTCCAGAGGATGCAGCGGCTAACGTTATTTGAGATCTTGACCAAATTGTTGCCGATCAGCTCATCTAGATTATAGTCTTGCTCCCGTTAAAATTCGTGATCGAATGCATTTTGCATCGAACAATTTAACGCTGGCACTCCCAATGTCGGGTTCTACGGATTTTTTATTTAAATATTATTTTTCTCGTTACCAACCAACATTTAACCGAAAATTTTCCACCTAGACATCGTTCAAAACCATCAAGACATGCGAAAATTGCAAAAAAAATTCTATAAAAAAAACATATTTTTTGGACTTTTCCGGAATTTTCCGAGTTTTTCTCTAAAAATTTTCTATTTTTCCATTCGAAAAGCCATTCCGTAACAACTGCACACAAAATTCCATACAAAAAACAATTTTCGATTTTTCCACTTTCCCGACTTTTTCATAGGACTTTTCCAAAATTATCTTGCATAAAAATTTTCGAGTTATTTCAAGAATTTTCCGAGTTTTCCACCAAGAATTTTTCTATTTTTACATTCGAAAAGTCATTTTGGAATGATTATCCGAAATTTTCACATTTACGTCATTCAAAATTATCAAACAAATGTAAAATTTCGTCGAAAAAAATGTCAAATTTTTGGAATTTTTCCATAATTTTCCAACCAAAATTTTCTGTTTTTTAGACCGAAAAGCCACTACGGAACAATTGCACACAAAAAGTTATACAAAAACTCAATTTGCGATACAAAATGTTTCTGAAAAAATCCAAATTTTTCGAGTTTTTCCGGAATTTTCCAAATTTTCTACCGAGAATTTTTCTATGTTTTCATTCGGAAAGTCATTTCGGAACAATTATCTAAAATTGTTCACTGTTACATCGTCCAATATTATCAAATCATATGATAATATGCAAAATTTCGTCGAACAACAAAATCAAACTTTTTGAATTTTTCCGGAATTTTCCGCATTTTTCAACAAAAATTTTCCATTTTGATACTCGAAAAGCCATTCTGTAACAATTGCACACAAAATTTCATACAAAAAGGCAATTTTCGATTTTTCCAATTTTCCGACTTTTCCAGAAGATTTTCCCAAAATTTTCTTCCACATAAACCTGCTCCTGGCCATAACAAACAACTGAAAAAAAGTTTGAGCAAATTCGGTCCAGCCGTTCTCAATTGATGAATTACTATACATTTTTGCCACCATTTTTATATATATAGATTTTTCGTCTTTGGCCCTTTTCTTTAAAATATAAAAACATTGAAAATTTAAATTTTCTTTAATAAACTAAAATCATGAAAAATTATTTTAAAAAAATCGCGCGATTTTTTAAAATATCAGTATAGTTTAGCTAATAATGATTAAAAATTGAAGAAACTACTTATAATTGGAATTATATATATTGTTTGGTGATTTTTCATATAAAAAAATCCTTTTTTTTGGGGTAATTTTCATAATTGGTTTAGGTAATTTTTATTTTTTATTCTGGCCAACTTTTCATTTTCATTTCTAATGTTGGGTAATTTTTGTTTTGGTTATATTTTCTTCCGCCGATTTGGGGCCTATTTGCGTGTTGTGTTTTTATATAAGAACTGCGATATTTATTTGAAAATAAGACCCCAAACACAAATATGAAAATATACCCCAATTTTATACAGAAAACAACAACACTATACAGTACGAGCTCGATTTTCGCAACCGATAGCAGCCCAAGCCCGTTGCAGTTACCGAGATTGTTGCGCTTACCGAACCTCTTTTGAAAATTGTTATTTTACTTTGTGCAAAATGCCCACAATGTCACTAAAAAAACTATACTATTACAGTCATTTGTTCACTCACATTGAACAGTGGCGTAACATACAATGCACATTAAAAAAACATATAATTTCTGCGAATACATTGAAAAGTTGCGCTCATCGAGACTGTTTTTTTGAACGTGTTGCACTTATCAAGACTCATTTGTAAAAAAGAGCGGTTGCGCAAATCGGGGTGTTGCAATAATCGTTAGTTGCGAAAATCGAGCTCGTACTGTATTTTGGGCCACATTAGCATTTTTATACCATCACCCTTAGGGATGAGGGTATATATCATTTGATACGACCCAAAAGTGTAACACATAGAAGGAGTCACTTCAGACCCTAGGTTTCTTAGAACCAAATTCGATTCATGACTTTTTAAGTCATTTGAGCCATATCCGTCTGTCTGTCTGTCTGGTGGCTGTCCGGCTGGTTCGCACGATAACTTTCTAAAGACGCAACCAAATGTCTTATATTTTGCACGAGTTAATATTTCCCCAAAACTACTTACGGTATTGCAAATGGGCTACATGGCTCCGCCCCTTCTGGTACCTCCCATACAAATACATCATTCCGCCCACTTTAGAAATCGAGTTATAATATCAATACACCCAATGGGATCGTACCCAAATTCTGTTCTAAGTAAATCTATTACAGGATAAAGTTTTGGAAAAAAATTGGAAGTCTAGCCACGCCCCTTCTGGTACCTCCCATACAAATTCACCATTCCGCCCACTTTAGATATGGAGTAATAATATCAATAAATCCATCGCGCTCGTACCCTAACTCTTAATTTAGTAAAGCTATAGCAAGATACAGTTTTTGAGAAAAAAACTGAAGTCTACCAACGCCCCATCTGGTACCTCCCACACACATCTAGTACCGCCCACTTTAGAAATCGATTAATATTATTATTAGAACTACCGCGATCGTGACCAAATTCAGTATTTAGTAAAGTTCAAGCAGGATAAAGTTTTGGAAAAAAAATCTGGAAGTCTAGACACGCCCATTCTGGTACCTCCCATACAAATGTACCTTTCCGCCCACTCTAGAGATGGAATAATAATATCAATACACTTGACACGATCGAGCCCAAAATCTGTATTTAGTAAAGCAATAACAGGATAAAGTTTTGGAGAAAAGATCTGGATGTCTAGACACGCCCATTCTGGTACCTCCTATACAAATGAAATTAGATTAAAAATATTGTCCACATAAAGTACCTTTTGTGTGTGTACGTTTATAGCTATGGCTTTTGTTTTATTTTTCAGTGAAAATATAGCACTTACTCTTTTATAAGAAAAAAAAAATATTGAAATTGGAAAGGTATACTAATTATTATAATTTATCAAAAATTATACTAAAAAATATCAACTTTTCACTTTTTGATGGAAAAAAACTTTATGTGCTTTGCCTTGCTTAGCCCTCTAACTATAAAAAAATGAAAGGTCCGAGTCTGTACTTTCAATTAAGAAAAAAAAAATCACCGCCAAATACCGTCCCTTTTCGTAACATCGATTTTATTGCATGCATTTGTGCGATATTTTCGGTGTATTTGAAGGCTAATACCTTTCGCGGAGGGTTGTTGGGGATATTCTCTTCTTTTGTATGGAGACAACACATGTTGACTTTTGAATAAAAATTAAAATTTTTAAATTATATGAAATTTTCATATGATTTTAGATAGGGAAGAAAAACACCTAAAATCTACAACTTTCGATGGGCGTGAAATCTAAAGTAGGCGTGGCATCCCCAATATGTTTAATTTTTTTTCAAAAGGAGAACTCAATTAAGGAGTGTCCCGAATTTCGAGTCCCTAGGTCAAAAAATAAAATTTTTGGCAAGTGCAGTTATATAGGAGGTGGGTGTGTCAGTAGGCGGTTTTCCAAGATTTTTTCAAAATTTCTAAATTAAGCCCAGAGAAGTGTTTCATTGCTGTACGACCACTTCTTCTATTTTTTTCCAAGAAATGTATGGGGCGATGCCACTGTGCGGCGCCTACTTGTTTATCGACGAATGCGAACGTCACTATTTGAGAAGCTCTTACTAGACATGCCGATTGACTCGCCACTAATACTGCGAAGTTGCTGTCGACAACATTCGAGGGGTGCCGACAATGATAGTTTTTTTTTTTAGATGGTTGAAGCAAGGATTTGAACCTGTGCATTTTAAAAGGCAAGGGGTGTGCTGTATATTAGGGTGACAGCGAAAATAATTCTAAAAATTTTCGGTAGTGTCCGATTGTTTTATTGTATCAGTTGTTATAAAACGGCTACTGTCAAAATTTGAGAAAAATCGGACAAGCCGTGCCCCTAAAAGGACAAAGGTCAAGACAATATATGTATATGAAAACGTGTGTTGTGTTTGTTTATCGGTGGGCGTGATATAAAACTTGCAACTTTAAAAGGATGTATCTCATGAACTATAATGACCTGAACATTTCACAGTATAGTGGAGACATAAATTAACTTATTTGAACCAAGATGTTTATAGAATATAATCGTATGTAATCTTGGTGTCTTTACAAAATCTTCCTTATGTTTTAGATAGACAATGTAGCAAACATATATTTGGAGTTTATATTTTTCGTTTCTTTTACAAAGCCTGCATACTTTCCAAGCTTATATTGGAAATACGTACATATTTTTCATTTCTGCATTTTTCCCATTAATTTCATTGTGTATACAACTTAATATATCTCCGCCCACGGAATAACAATAATTTCGCTTTATTGTATAATTACGTGGCATTAAGCATTATTACCAACAGCATTCGTTCAGCGCCACAACTCATAGACAAAAATAGTTGGTTGCTTGTTTGCTAATTTTGTTTTTTGTTTTTTTGTTTCAAGAAATAAGACGTAAAAATGCATCGTACATAGCATTTCAGTCATAAATAAAACATAAAATGCACAAGCTGCATTTTATATTTATTTCCTATTGCACTGTTCATATACCAACGATGCTGACAACAAACTAGGTTCGCACGATGCAATCAAGTCAAACGAAGAAGGCTTTGTAACAATTTCTCTACTATAACTTGGCTGTTATTCTAATAGAGAGCATCACATTCTTCAATGTATGGGCAGTTCCAGAGCAAGAAAATCAAATTCACAGATTTCAAAAAGATAACAACTAATTTTTTTTTAAGAGACGAAAAACTTTGCTTTTGCTATAATGTTCATCGTTGTTAAGAAACTATTATGTAAATTTAGGCATTGTGTTCGGTAGGGATTAACATATAAAATGTATTCGAAACTGAAACTCTTTGCCCGTTTTGTTGCAACTTAAGACATTTGTTCTATGCTGCATGTCAATCGAAATTTCCTGAGTTTCCACCATCAGTTCTATGTGGAATAAATTCGAAAATTGCTTAGAATAGTATGGCTAAAATAAACTTTTAACCTTGATATTTTACACTGTAAGATTTTTACAAAGCGCACACATTATACCAAAAGTAAGACTTTCTAGCCCACTCGGAATACTACGCTGCATAATACATTTTTATCAAATACAGGTTTTTCGCATATACCGAAAGGGTCTTTGCGGTACCAACTAATGTTACAGATAAAGTCTCTAATTGATTTCCACCAAAATCTCAAAAGAGTTCTCATTTCTAATGGGTGAATGGGCAAAACCTTTCGGTTTAATCGAATACTCTGCAGTTTCCTGTTCGGTAGTTATGCCAAAATGATAACTTTTCAAAAGTAAGTAGGAGTGTACATTTGTATTACTTTATTTTGCAAAATATTACTATTGGTAAATTGTCATACCGATCGGTTAAAGTTAACTCGAGTTATCCTGCTCTCCAGCCATCCAGCCAGACAGACGGACAAAGCTCAATCGTCTTAAAAAGTCCTGAAACGAATTTGGTTACGATACCGTTTTGTGTACTGATATTATTACCTGATTTCTAAAGTGAGTTTTAAGATACTTGGGGTCTAACTCGTCACATTTATTGCGTTAAACTTTTTCTCGTATTAAATAATATATACCACTATCCCTAAGGAAGATGGTATAAAAATAGGTAATTTTGTATGGAAGGTACCAGAAGGTACCTGCCCACCAGCCAGCCAAACTGTTTTTCGGGTAATCACATAACTTAAAGGCAGCACAAAGCCCGCAAGCGTAATATAACTATAAATTCGAGTTGTTTAAAAATATACATAGTGTAAACTCTCCTTAAGTTCATTTATAATAAGTCCAAGAGAATTGTGATATTTTGGTTTTCTCATTGTGTTTTTACATAGTGTTTCTGAATTCTTATTTAAGTTTTTTGTTTGTTTTATGGTTTATGTTTGAAATAACTACTCTTAACTTTTGTTATGAATTCGTAACTGACGTATGTACGTGTAAAAAACTTGTTAAATGAAACATATTTATTTCTTTCTAAAACAGCAAAAAGGGAAAAGACTAGTAAAACCGCAACAATAATAATGTGGATAACGTTGTAGAAATAAATTATAACTGCGTGTTGCTTAAAATCAGCAACTGCTTGACCATATAGACAAGTTTTCAGGGTTTAGATGAGTTTGCCTTGGAAAATTATCTCTTAATATAAAGTTCAATAACTAAAAAAATTTTCGTTGAAAGCCATAGATTATTAGAAGGCTGTAACTAGCAAAATCATGTCAATAACGTTCAGAATCATATTTACATAACGGCTGGCCTGTGTGTAAGTCTAAAAATAGAAGCAGGTTAATTCACTTAAATGCGGGACGCTCATCCATAAACCTATTCATGTGATGCCACGGAAAAATAAGTAAGTAATTTGTGGACTGAAAAATACTATACTATATTATATTCGCAGGAATTGTTACATAAACGGGGTTAAATTTTACATCATAAGTTGTTGATTTGCTAAACCAGTACAGAAACTTCAGTCTGGTGTACTGACATGAAAATACCTTCGCTCTGATATTGTTTAAATTAACCGATTTTTTTAGTGAAACTACTTATACTACTGTATTCTTTGCCTCTCTTTGAACCGTTAACTGTGCAATACTGGACATTCGTTTTCCTAGTTATCGCCATCTTTACATCAAATTCTTTTGTCACATTTTGTTGTATACGCCACTTTTTGGGATTTTTTTTATGGGCCATTCATATGTGTAACTTGAAAACCCGCATTTGTATGGTTTTACTCCGAAATTATCTTCACGTATATCCACTATACATATTACAAGTAGTCAAAATCGACTAGATCTGAAAATGTTTTTAGAAAATATTTTTTTTTGATTGTTTATGCAATAAACCTTTGACCTTCAACCTTTGTAGGGCCTAGTATATCCTATTCAATCAAAAAAAAGAAGAATTTTTATATTTTGGGGTTTACGCTTTTTGCATTTCCGTTGACGGTATGTAGAATTGTTATTTGTTTGTTTCGAAAACTTGTATTGATAACACACAGCTACAGAATGAAAACAAAATACGGAACTTGGGGAGTCCCCTAGTGCATATTGTAGGTGTGTTCGAGTAAAACATGTATCTGTATACCAAATTTTGATAACACCCTCAAAAACCTGAATTACACGTAAATACCCAGTTTTTATTTACTTTCTCAGTCAATTTTTAACCGAGTTTAGTTGTTTTAATGGTTCTGGAAAGAAGAGACATACTGCCTTTCCAACGATATATATATATAAATAGTTATCTTGTCATATATGTCTGTTTTTGCATAGAAACCGCAAAATTTTAATGTAGGTCTCCAAAAACATGAACTATCCCAAATCCATTTTTACACATGATTTTTCATTTTCTTTACTTCGACTTTTAACCAAAAAAATCAAACTACAGACCACTGTAAACAAAAATTGTGACGTATTGGAGCAAAATGGAGTTTAGGGTTTTGTTACTGAGGTCAAATTCAATTGTTTGATATTGGTTTGGTTTACTCTCGAATAAGTGTGTTGCACTGGTTGCTCAAAAATATATTTTTTAACGTTCCATTAACATTTCATTTTGAATTTATTTTGGAACCTTTGACTCATAGAGGTTTTTTGTCTACGGTGACTCTTAGTAAAATTTTCCGGAGTATATGTTCCGAGAAAATATTCCCCTGATTGTTTTAATATAGGTCTCCAAAGACAAGAAATACGCTAAAAGTATTTTTATAGATGTTTTTCATATTCTTTGAATCGACTTTTGACCAGAGCTCGCAATAATTGGTCTCTCTCGTTCTTGTTGTCAGGAAAATACCACTCATCCACTGACACGATGCGAAACTGTCGCGAAAAACCCTTAAACTTCGTTCTTCTTTGGCTTGCTCTTTGCTCAACCGACGAGCATTTCTGTTCACTAGATCGGCTCATGGGTTTACTCGAGACACTTTACTTCGTAAAAACTCGTCAAACGGTCTTTTGAGCATGTATGTGTGCTGCGCGTGTGGATAGGCAAACGTACGCACACACATATGCACACTAATGATCCCCCTTTCCCCCTTTCTTCTTCACTCCTATTTAAAGCATATGACGAAATTTTTAAGGCAACAACACAATGCAAAGCAACAATAAAAATAAAGACCTTTTGTGCGGACACTTTGCCTGCTTTGCTCACTTACTGATTCTCAGTAGGTGAGCGACTGTTCAGACACTGAGCGATTCCGTCTCATTTGTTTCGGTATTTTAACCCGTATGACCCTACATAAATTATTTTTCGAATTTCGAAAAGATTTTTCAGAACTATACACATTAAGGCTTAAGTGAAAAAACTGCATCATTTGATTTTAGATCCTGTGCCCAGTATCCTCGGAATGTCCTGTTGCCATATGGCAACGCCAGGCAGACTAGGGCACTGGTTTACAAGCACATATATACGCTTATTTTTCGTATATGATAACAATTTCCAAAGGATTAGAAAAATTATTTTTGATGTTGTTTATTTAAAAAACAAAATATAAAATCAAATCAATACATTTCTGGTCAAAAAAAAAAAATATATTAACGAAATAAAGGTTGTGAAATAATTGCAGAAAACTTGTTATTTATGGCTATGGAATGGCTTGAAACATGGCAAACATAATTCAACATCGCATTTTTCGCAAGCAGTTTGTATCATTGATTTGCATGTATATTCAGCACATCGTCGCTTTTTTTCAATTTGAATTACTAGGTGATATTTTCGATCATAGCGGAAAGTATTTTGTACTGAATTTTTACTTGCACTGACGGTTTGTGTAACACTTCTGGCTCAATATGGCCACTTCTCGATGGAATTCAACAAGTGATTTATTTTGAACGGTGCGTCGGAAGAGAAGCTGCAGCTGTTCTGAATATTCGCATCAATGAGTCACGTAAAAATACAATGCCACCATTTCTTGCCTCGAAAACTGATGCGACTTCCTGAAACTTTTTGATCAAATCGATCAACACTGGCCATATATTTATTGTACTTGGTAACAACACAAGGACGATGAATGATCACTTTTTTGTGCACTTGCTTGCTATACCGAGATGCTGACGTTTTTGGTTTTATCCAAAACAAGTTAATGCAAGTCAAAGTGTTTGAGGGAAAACTAGCTGCAATGGCATTTAAATGTCTCTGCACCATGTGAATCTGCTCTCCCTGTTCGCTGCAGGAATTGGAAGATCAGGCTTGGATGTGTGAACCCAACATATCCTCTTTGATGAGCTTGAGAATCACAATTGAATCCCATTTCAGAACTGCTGCGCACATCTTTAAGTGTTTCAATACGTCGACCGTTATCCACAATTATTTTGCATCCTGACTTCAGCTGCGCTGGACATACGTTATCTGGTATTCCCCCATCATCATCACCATCATCTTTGCCACTTAAATCTCCGTCAAAATTGGGTGGCTCAATATAGATATAACCCTTCTAAAAAATCCAAAGCTACTTTCAAAGCAAAATAAATAGAAATTAATATCAATTTCAGCTAAATATAAGTTATAAATAAATAAAAATTTTTTTTAACACAACAAGAACATTACACCGTAAACCAGTGGCCTGGGCACCCTGGCGTTGCCATATGGACACACGCACAAACAACACAAAAAAAAGTGCACATAAAGCTACTTTTCAAATAGAAATTTAACATAAAATAAATCTCTTATTTATACACTACCGTAAAAAACAAACTTCAATTTTCGATTTTAACAAATATTATACGTTTTTGGCGTACATACTTTTGTAAATCGGTTTTTTTTACACTAAAAATTTTTGCTCACTTCAGGACGCATCAACTCCTACAACCAAATACGCCCTGAAATCAAAATGACTCTCTGCAGAAGCACAACCGATTCCGAGTTTGGCATAAACTCTGCAATAACGGTTCTTTATGCGTTTACGTGTTATGATCGTGTAAAAACATGTCTATCAGCGTTGCCAAATGGCAACCACAGGGTCATTCGGGTTAAGTGAGCTGACCGCGTAGTAAAATTTGGTTGAGCATATTTTGCGAGCTCTGCTTTTGACCAAAAAAATTAAACTTCAAACCACTGTAAAAAAAATTTCATATTGAAAAAGTATGTTGCACTGTGTAATTTATTGTATTAGTTATTGTATTTGGATCATTGTTCGTCGAAAGAGGGCTATGTCACTAAACCGCTTGCTTAACGCATATAAGCAGTGGTATGCGATCAATACTCGTCTCTTGATTTCCCGGCTGACATTATTAAAAAACTTAAATTCCCTTTACACCCCATAAATTATGTATGGGATAGGTTCTCGCGTTGTTGTGAATTAACACGCTTTCTATTTTTAGATACACATTTAACGGCACCTACTTGCCTATCGACGAATTTGAACGTCACTGTTTGAGAAGCTTTTACTAGATATGCCGATTGTCTCGACACTTATACTGCGAAGTTGATGTCTACAATATCGAGGGGCCGGCAATGAAAGAAAAATGTAGACGACTGGAGGCGGGAATCCAACCTGGTATCTCCCGCATCGTAGCCGCGTGCTCTAACCACTATGCCACCGCCGGCTGACAAAATAAAACTTTTGTTCTCATTAATCACCAGACTCACTTATTCCCATTGACCGTTTGTCAATGCTTGAAAAGGCAGTTGTAACATCCACGGCCAATGATATCTGCAACATCGTCATATGCAAGTAGCAAGTAACTTTTATTAGTGATGGTACAAGTCGTGTTTAGTGCAGCCTTCCGCTTAATCATCACCATTGTAATGTTAAAGATATCGCATGACAGACTATCGCCTTGTCGAAAGCCTCGCTTGGTGGAAAATTGCTTTGTCACTGAAGACTTCGTGTCATCCCGCAAAAGTCAAAAGTCGCGGGCATACCACACTGAGCCATTGCATCTAAAAGCATCGGACTGTCGAATGCAGCATTGTAAACGATTAACAGATTTTAAGTGTCTATCTGCATTTCTGGTCTCTTCTCTCTGGTTTGTCGTAGCGTGAATGTCTGGTCGGTCGTGGAATATCTGTTTGTTACATTACAACTTAAGAACTTGGTTCATAAATTTGAGGCCTGAAGTGTTAAAGAATTCCACACGCTTCGGTCTTCTGCGTGCGTTCTCCAGTTAGTCCTACCAGTTGGTGCCACGTCGCCAACCACTTGGTCCTTCCAACGAAGTTTGGGTCTCCCTGCTCTGCGTCGTCCTTCAGGTACGCCTTCAAACACCTTTCTCGGAGGAGCATTACCTCCATCCTGGCAACATGTCCCAGCCATCGAAGTCGTTGGATTCTGACTCTTTTAGATACGTCGATTTCGCGGTAAAGTTCATACAGCTTATAGCAATATACGAAAATAGGTCCATATACTTTTAGGAGTACTTTTCTCTCGAATACTCCCAGGTATTTTATGTCCGTTTACATAAGCACCCACGATTCGGCAGCATACAACAGAACGGGTAAAATTAACAATTGGTACAGCTGTTTCTTTGTATCTCGAGATAAGGTTATTAAGGTGCTTCCGAAGTCCGTTAAAACATTATTGGCTAGCACTATTCCGCTTAATTTCTTGGCTGACATTATTTTTCTTGCAGATCCTTAGCAATCTTAACCGACGATTTGGCGTTTTCCAAGGTACATCTGCAAAGTCGAATTTGCAGGAATACCAAACTCAGACATGCCCTTATATAGCCTATTCCTTATCGGAGTGTCGATGGCAGCTTTGTAGCCGACAAAGAGGTGGTAGGTGTCGATCTGCTTTTCTTGAGTTTTTTCCAGGATTTGTCGTAAGGTGAATATTTGATCCGTCGTAGACTTACCAGATCTGAAGCTGCACTGATATGGTCCAATTAGTTTTTCTACAATTGGCTTCAGACGTCACACCATACGCTCGAAATGACCTTTCACGTAATTGGATTATTCCACGGTATTTTTATACCCTTCACCATGAGTATGAACAGAGTGAAAGGTATATTCATTTTGTTCTTCTATATATATATATAAATGATCAGCATCGAAATCTTAGCATCGAAATTTAAAGGTGACCGTCTGTCCGTCTGTCCCCGCGATTACAGCCTCAGTTTATGAGATATCGAGCTGAAATTTGGAATGCAAGCTTTTATCCTCAAAGCAGAGGTTAAGTTCTAAGATGAGCCCGATCGGTCAAAGACTACTCCCACCTTCCATACAAACTCCCCCTTTTTGGGGTCTGTCCCCGCGATTACAGCAGTAATTTATGAGCAATCAAGCTGAAACATTGTACGCAAGCTTTGCTGCCCTAAATGGAGGTTGAGTTCTAAGATGAGCCCGATCGGTCAAAAACTACGCCCACCTCCCATACAAACTCCCCCTTTTTGGGGTATCCCTACGATTACAGCTGTAGTTTAAAGGCAATCATGCTGAAATTTTGTATGCAAGCTTCCCTACACCAAGTGGAGGTGGAGTAGTAAGATGAGACCGATCGGTGAAAAACTACTCCCACCTCCCATACAAATTCCCTCTTTTGGGGGTGTCCGTATGTCAGTCCCCGCGATTAATTTAAGAGCAATTAAGTTGAAATATTGTATGCAAGCTTTTCTGCTCTAAGCGGTGGTTGAATATTAAAATGAGACCGACCAATCAAAGACTACTCTCACCTCCCATACAAACTCTCCCTTTTTGGGATTTGTCCCTGCGATTGCGATGTATTTTAAGAGATATATATATAGCGGAGGCTACTTTCTAAGATAAACAATATCGGTCCAAAACTACTCCCACCTCCCATTCAAACTACCTTTTTTGGGGTTTCCGCGTAACTGCCCCCGTGATTATAGCCGTAGGTTAGGAAATATCGAGCTGAAATTTGATATGCAAGCTTTAATCCTATAATAGGAGCTTACGTTGTAAGATGTGCAATATCGGACGAATACTTCTTCCACCTTCCATACAAACTCCCCCTTTTTTGGGGGGTGTCCGTCCGTATGTCCCTGTGGTTTATGAGCTTTCGGGCTGAAATTTGGTATGTAAGCTTCTGTCCAGAAGCAGAGGTTAAGTTCTAAGATAAGCATGATCGGATTTAAACTACTCCCACATCCCACACATCTTCCCATTTTTGGGGAGTTACAAAATTCATAAAAATAAGCTCCAACTCACCAACTCATAAACTTATCGGTAAATCGAATATAATCGATACAAAATTATTGACAAAATGGATGTGTGAAGCTAAAAATTACGTCCACTTCTCTCCAACACCCCTCTTTTGTGGTACAAAGTTTAATAAAATATAGTTGTGGTGCAAATAACCAGTTTTACCACCATTTTTACAAATGGTGAAGGGTATCTGAGCTTCGGCATAGCCGAAGATAACCGCCTTACTAGTTTACATTCACTACGGTCTCCTTTCTTGTATATGGGACATAACAGACTGAGACTCAAAAGCTCTGGCTCGGAATTGGACAGTTAATACCATCGTCGTGGATTGGGGCGGGTCTTCTGGAGTAGTGGTGTAGTGGTGTCCATCGACTACCACGTGATCAATCTGATTCCTCGTACCTTAATTGATCTGGAGATAACCATGTTGCCTTATGAATATTTTTATAGTCAAATCTAGTGCTGCTTTCTACCATATTTCTTGACGCAGAGAAATCAATCAGTATGATGCCATTGTTCGACGTTTCGGTTTGCACACTGAATTTTCCGATGGTAGGCAAAATGCGGTCTCCCTGCCTATTTAAGCATTAAAATCTCTTAGTACAATTTTAATGTCATGGCTTGGGCTACGGTCATATACATTTTTTAGGCTTTCGTAGAACTCGTCTTTGTCCTCATCGCTTTTCCCTTCCGTCGGAGCATGGTCACATATAAGTGTTATGTGGAAAAACTTTGACTCATATGGTGTATATATGTTCACACACCGGCTTGAACCTTGAAACTACAAATCCACATCCAAATTCGTGCTTGTCCGAATAGCCACTATAGTATATGTCGCACGTTTTCATGCGCGAGCACCCGTGTCCCATTCACCGGATTTCCTGTAAAGCTGTTATGTTAGCCTTGTATTCTTCGAGGACTTCCGCCAGTTGGATGGAGGCACCTGGTCTATACAGTGTTCTAATATTCCAGGTGCATATCCTCAAATCACGGTCCTTAATTTGTGTGCTTTTTATTCTATTCTTACTTCTCTTCAATGCAATGGTTTAAACTTCAGTGGCGGGTTAAGCGAAAACAAACTTGCACAACATAAACCCCTATCGAGATCTGACCTTTTAGTTGATAGGCAAAACCAAGTAAGCCAGATGATTTTCCACACTCATTCTGGTATCGCACATTTAAAGAACTGCATTGTTCTTTCCCAACCGGTAGCATTCACGATAACACACTTTCCTTAAGAATATTAAGTCCAGTCCATTATTGACCACAGTAAGCACCGACTAGTCGTGGCATCTTGTTTAGAATAAGAGACTGTCATAAGGGAGATCCAGGGTTTGAGTCCTTTGCAGTTATCTACATTTTCTGTCAAATAGCTGGCGTTCGATTTTGTCGAGAACAATTTTGCTGTGGAAATCTAGCTTCAATATTTTCAAAATAGCTGGCGTTCGATTTCGTATATAAATGGTAGGTGCCGTTGAGCTGAAAGTTTAACGCGAGAATCTATCCCACGCCTCATTCATGGGGTGTAAAGGGAAATTAAGTTTTTTTTATTACACTGTGCAAACCAACTACATTCACCCTCTTGGTACTTCTATCCCTTGCATCGCTTTGTTTCTAACCCAATCAATTAGTAGTAGGAATGACAATATTAACTATAGAATTACTATTTCAGGAATATATTGAAAATTGTTCACACTTTCTGATCTTTAGATTTTCTTCATCAAAATCTAAGCCAAATTCATCCTTATTTCGTCGTATATATACAAAGTAACAACATGTGTAGGTTACTTGACTGAAATGTATGTACTGCTCAATGTTAACTCTGACTAGTGTCAAGTCTATTTATATATATATAGTTGGCATTGAGCAAACGCCACTTAACTCTCTTATTCGAGCGGCTATATTTCGTCTTCTCCTTCGCAAATGAACGGTAACATACGTTCGCAATCATTATCGTTCCAATCAAAATAATCATCCCAAGTATGAATGCAATTCTCATGTCCAGACTTGTCATTTGGTTCACCTCTATGCCATATAAACCGCTTTATGTTCTCACCACTTGGCAGCCACTTATAGACACCATCGATGCGATAAGCTCCCAGCCAATACGGCAAAATGCGGCCTATAGATAATTATGTTTACATTAGCGCTGTAGTGAATTAGTTTGAACGCACAAACTTACCATATTTCTGTTTGAGTACAGTCTTTAAAAATTCGAATTCATCATCATTGCGAACACTAAATAAATTCATACTTTTATTTTTACAAAAATCAAAAGATTCAGTCCATGTAAGCTATAATGTGCAATATTATTTTAATTATATAAGCAATAATATTTGGCATTCTTATTCTTACAAATTTTTCATTTTCTATGTAGTAAAACTTTCTCTTTTCTGGTTCTGTTGAGCTATCTGAAAACTTTGTCAGATGTAGTAAAAGTAAAGCGATCCGTAACTTAAAATAGAAATTCATTTTGCTTGTCTCGCTAACGATTACTTGTATTAAACTGAGCGGAAGATAAGCGATAATCAAATGTTAATGCGGTGCATGATAATTATAAAACAGGAATTCAAATTACAATGTATTTAATAAGCACTTCAATCTTGTATAGGCATTCATCCAATACAGTGAATTACAATGCTGTGTACATAAAGTATCATAATACGAATATGTGTTCCACTACCTTACTCAAGAAAACTGAGATAATATTTATACCCTTCACCATGAGCACGAACGGAGTGAAGGGTATATTAATTATACCCTCACCCTACGGGTATGAGAGTTTATGTATATCATTTGATACGACCCAAAAGTGTAACACATAGAAGGAGACACTTTAGAGCCTATGTTTCTTTGAACTAAATTCGATTCATGAATTTTTTAGTCGTTTGAGCCATGTCCGTCAGTCTGTCTGTCTGTCTGTCCGGTGGCTGTCCGGCTGGTTTGCACGATAACTTTCGAAAGACGCAACTAAATGTTTTGAAATTTTGCACGAGTTATTATTTTCTCAAAACTACTTACGGTATTGCAAATGGGCTACATGGCCCCGCCCCTTCTGGTACCTCCCATACAAATACATCATTCCGCCCACTTTAGAAATCGAGTAATAATATCAATACACCCTACGGGATCGTCCCCAAATTCTGTATTTAGTAAAGCTATAACAGGATAAAGTTTTGGAAAAAATTTTGAAAGCCTAGCCACGCCCCTTCTGGTACCTCCCATACAAATCTACCTTTCCGCCCACTATAGAGATGGAGAAATAATATCAATAAATTAAACGTGATCGTACCCAAATTTTATTTTGAGTAAAGCTATAACAAGATAAAGTTTTAGAGAAAAAAATTGGAAGTCTATTCACGCCCCATCTGGTACCTCCCATACACATCTGGTACCGCCCACTTTAGAAATCTATTAATATTATTAAAAGACCTAACGCGATCGTGCCCAAATTCTGTATTTGGTAAAGTTTAAGCAGGATAAAGTTTTGGAGAAAAAATCTGGAAGTCTAGACACGCCCCTTCTGGTACCTCCCATACAAATGTACCACTCCGCCCACTTTAGAAATAGGGTAATAATATCAATACACTCGACACGATCGTGCCCAAATTCTGTATTTTGTTATATTATAACAGGACAAAGTTTTGGAGAAAAAATTGGAAGTCTAGACACGTCCCTTATGGTACCTCCCATACAAATGTACCTTTCCGCCCACTTTTGGGATGTAGTAATAATATCAGTACACCCAAAGCAATCGTTTTTCAATAACTCAAGACTTAAACAATATATTATATTGGGTGATGGTATTTATCAGTCAGTTTAACTGACTGAAATTTCTGTACTGGTTTTTTTTAAATATTCCTATGTGACTTGTTTAACAAAAAACTTGAGTTATATTTGGGAGGGCAAGCAAAACAACAATTACTACTACTCTCAACAAGAGGTATCTGTACTTAATTGTGAATGTAGCGTTTATTTTTCAACCGATTTTGATGACCAAGGGCAAACAATTTTTGTAACATATTATTCTATCATACAATAATCTGAAACCGGAGCAATTTTTACGGAAACACGGAAAAAAACTTATTTAAAAGCAGCGAAAACTTGAAAAATCATTTAAATTTTTACAAAAATTCAACTTTGAAGTGCCATAACTGCGTCATTAATAATTGGATTTTAATCAACTGTCGTTTTTTTAAGAAATAATTTTATTATCTTTTATTTTTGTAACAGTTCAGTAAAATTTGTGAATTAAAGCCAGAGAAAATGGCATTTTAGAAGACCTAAATTTTTCCAAAACACTAAAAATGGAAATTTTACCATATCTCAAAATCTGTTCTACTTTTCACATATCTGAGAGCAGATTTGAATTCAGCGTGAAATTTTACATTAAAATTTATTATTAAATGTCCCGGATACAGAAACTTTTGAAATTTTGTGACATAGTGTTATTTTCCTAAAATAGGTCAATTTGTATGAGAGGTACGAGAAAGGGTGACCCGATATAGTCTATATTCATTCGTGAGTCCACTTTTCATTGGCGAACATCTCACGCAAAAGTTGAGGTAATTCAGTGCACTTACAAGAAGGATATGTGAGGGTCGATTCTATCATTTGTATGGGAGGTACCAGAAGGGGTGTGCTAAAGCATTCGGTTTTCTTAGGATATGTCTACAATTTCTAGATAATTAAACTGACTAAAGTCGAATATCCTCCAGTTTTCCGTTCGAAAGTTATGAAAGAAATATGAATTATCCAAAAATAGGTAATTTTGTATGGGAGTTATCCCATAATTTGTATGGGAGTTATCCCATACAAAATTACCCATGGGGTGGAAATGTTTTTCCCATTTGTAATCCTGTAGTTCACTTTAAAAAATATTAACACTGGTAAATTTTGATACCGATCCGTTAAGGTTTACTTGAGTTATCCTGCTCACTAGGCATCCAGCCAGTCAGACAGACGGACATAGCTCAATCGCCTTAAAAAGTCCTGCAACGAATTTGGTCTTAAAATACTTGGGGGAAATTTGAATAACAGAGGCATGATAGTTAGAACAAGCAATAATCAAGAATAATAACAAATCCTTTTTAGACTTTTGTTGTACTTATTTTGAATTGTATATATCTATATATATAAAAGGCTTTGGTGACTGACTGATCACTCCCCAGCCCAAACGGCTAAAGCTAGAATCGTGAAATTTAGAATGTACGTTTCTTTTATGACGTAGGCGCGCACTAAGAAGGGATTTTTCGAAATTCGGACTGCAAGGGGGTAAAATAGGCGTGGCACCGCCCCATACAACTGGAATTTGAAAATGGCTGTATCTTTTAAACCATTATAGGTACAAAGTCGAGATTTGGTACGTATATCGGTCGTATAAGAAAAAATAATTTTTGTTTATAGAAAGCGGGCGGTGCCATGTCCCTTCTTGAAAAATTGTTATACTGGCTGAATAAATGGACCGATTGTAATGAAATTTTCACTGTGAGGTACTGTCCGCAGCGCCTCTATCATAGGCTACATGAAAACAAAATTAGACAAAGGTGCGTGGCACCGCCCACACAAACCGAAATTTCAATCGTTCATATCTCAATAGCCATTTGAGGTATAAAGATGAGATTTTCTACAAATGTTACTGATACAAAGAGGAATACGTCTGTAAAATGGGCGGTGCCACACCCCTTTTGAAAAAAATCGTTTTCTGGACAAAATAAATGGATCGATTGCAATGAAATTTTAACTGTGTAGTACCATCCGCAGGGCCTCTACCATAGGTTTCATAAAAACATAATTAGAAAAAGGGGCGTGGCACCGCCAGACAAACCGAAATTTGAGTAAGTTATATAGCCCGAGCCATTAGGGGTATGAAGATGAGATTTGCTACATATGTTACTAGTATAAGAAGGATTAGGTCTTGCTGGAAAATGGGCGTTGCCACGCCCCTTATTGAAAAATTTTTATACTGGCCAAATAAATGGACCGATTGTAATAAAATTTTCAGTCAGTCATATTAATAGAATAATTGTAATAACATTTTCATTATCTATATATTTCAAATTGCTAACTGGGTGCAAATAAGAAGATGAAATTTGGGGTGGTTGTTCCCCTTTTTAAATAATAGTCAGCTTAGAATGGATTTTTGGATATTCGTACTTTTAGGGGTATCGCAGAAATTGATATGATCATGCTCGCTATCAAAGTGGATTGGAGGTTTTTGTGATATTCGATATTTCTGGGTAAAAAAATCGAAGAAGAGCTACAAATTTTACTTTCGCTCAGACCAAACGGCTAATGCTATAATCATGATAATGGCCTTGCTGCCTATGGAATTAGAACGAAGTAAGGACGGTTTTCGAAGTTCTTACCTTTTAGAAGTAAAAATGCAGAAAGTGATAAACTGGTACTAAACGGCTAAAGGCATAGTCGCAAACATTGAAGTGAATATTTTAGTTGTGCGATGTGAAATAATTTTTTGAAATTCTGGCACTATACTCCAGACCAACTGCCTAAAGGTAAAGTTACGAAAATGTAAATAGAATTGCTGCCTATAGAATTAGAGAGCCAACAGAAGAAGTTGTAGAAATTCGAACATTTAGGCGTAAACAGGCAGAAAGGGGATAAAACTGGTACCATCACCCAAACCCAGAGCTCGCAAATTATGCTCAACCAAATTTTACTACGCGGTCTGCTCACTTAAAAGACCGAAACAAATGAGACGGAATCGCTCAGTGTCTGAACAGCAACCATTTTTTCGTTTTGTTCGTGTTCTTGCTCTCAGGTTTCGGGTTGAACGTAACACATGAATCGGTCTCTTACTGACCGCTCGATACGAACAGAACCTTCCGTCGCTCACCTACTGAGAATCAGTAAGTGAGCAAAGCAAGCAAAGTGTCCGCACAAAAGGTCTTTATTTTTATTGTTGCTTTGAATTGTGTTGTTGCCTTAAAAATTTTGTCATATGCTTTAAATAGGAGAGAAGAAGAAAGGGGGAAAGGGGGATCATTAGTGTGCAAATGTGTGTGCGTACGTTTGCCTATCCACACGCGCAGCACACATACATGCTCAAAAGACCGTTTGGCGAGTTTTTACGAAGTAAAGTGTCTAGAGTAAACCCATGAGCCGATCTAGTGAACAGAAATGCTCGTCGGTTGAGCAAAGAGCAAGCCAAAGAAGAACGAAGTTTAAGGGTTTCTCGCGACAGTATCGCATCGTGTCAGTGGATGAGTGGTTTTTTCCTGACAACAAGAACGAGAGAGACCAATTATTGCGAGCTCTGCCCAAACCAAAAGGCTAAATCTATAATGGTATATAATGATGATTCCTATAGAATTAGAGGGAGTACCAGTCCATTTTAGATGTGCGTTACGAATGTATCTTTTAATATTCGTACTTTTAGGTATAATAAGGTACTAAAGCGGTACAATCACTTAGACTAATGGGATAAAGCTACAATCACATAAATGGGGTGTTTGTTCGTCTTATGATGATTTAACCTGTATTGCTTAAATTCATAAAAAGATTCATTGTAAGTATGGGTGAAGCAACGCGAGCCGGGAAAGCTAGTATATTATATAACTATACAGTACCATCTAAATAACTGTAGAATTTTTTTCCTGCTAATGCATGTCCTACTTAGTTGTCATCAAAATACTTCTGTAAATACTTGTATTTCGCCAAACTCAAATGTGATATTCTACCTTAAGATTATACATACTTATTTCCAAATTCTTTCATTTGATTACATCAACTCAAACCCACGCTTTCAAGCGATAAAAAGTTTCTCAAAGCTTTTTGTGCGGTTTTCAAAAACCACAAATGGACTTTGTGCAGACTTTGGCAACTTTTGAATATTTTTAACTTTGTTGATGTTTTAGAGGTAAATTTAATTAACTCTTCAATAAGAACTCTGTAAAAGACTACCAATAGGAACGAATTACATATTTTCGAACATTTACTTTGTCAATTGTTATTGGACTTTAACTTTGTCGCTTAAGTTTTTTTTTCTTTTGTCATGACACACAATTTTAATAAGATTTATTTGATATTGAGTATAACTTTTTAAGACCAGCAAAATATGTGATTAGAAAGTTGTTTGAAAGTTTTTGAAAGTAACAGATTTTAAGGTACTTTTGGACAGTCAGAAGTGTCACAACATAACCAGATAACAGACATTCTCTTGTTTTATTCAAAATAGATATTTCTATCAGCTGAAACTTGATATGCAAGCTTATATCCTGTAGATAGGGGTTATCTTTCAAAATGAGCAAGATCGGACAAAATCTACTTACACCTCCCTTACAAACTTCCCCCTTTTGGGGGTGTCCATCTGTCTCTACCCCAGATTACAGCCGTAGTATAAGAGCTATCGAGCTGAAATTTTGTACACAAGTTTCTAAGATAAGCAAGATCAGACACTCCAACACCCTATAAAAAATGCATAACAATATTCTCTGGTCAGTATATCACATTTTAATATAAATGATGGAAAGAAATAAATATGAGTCAAACTGTCAGTCTCACAGTACAACAACATCTCAAAATTTTTAGCCTGTGCAAGGTATTTGTTGTTTAAGAACTGAATATCAGCTCGACTTTTCGCGATATACCGTTATGTCCAAAACTAAGGCACTTCCACTACAAATCTATATATATAAAAATGAAATGGTCCACGTATGTAATACCATCACTCGAAAACGGCTGGAGCGATTTGGCTGATTCGAAATTTTCCGTAGATTGTTTGTACTGAAAAAAATCAAATCCAGGTGGCGCTAGCGTGGATTTATATCGAAAATTTGAATGTATGTGCCAATTCAACTGAAATTTAGAATGGATATTCGTTTGATCATGAGAAAATATTTTATGTACAAATAGACCCGGTAGGTGGCTCTGGGGTCGGTTTACAATCAAAATTTTAACGAATGGACCAATTTAACTGAAATTCAGAATCTATGTTTGTTTGATCATTAGAAAAAATCGTATGTACAAATGGACCCGGCAAATAGCGCTAGGGTGGATTTATATCGAAAATTTGAATGCATGTACCAATTTAACTAAAATTTAGTATTTATGTTTGTGGAACATTGAAAAAAATTTTTTTGCATAAATTTACCCGATAGCTGTCGATATGGTGTTTTATTATGAGAATTTTTTTTGTAAATATGGACCCGCAGTTGATTTGACTGGGGTTGAATTATTTCGAAAATTATATCGATTGTCCGATTTTACTTAAACTAAAAATATATGATTTTTTTGGCATGAGAAAATTTTGAATATCGATTGTCCGATTTTCCTTTAACTTAAAATATATGATTCTTTTGGCATGAGAAAAATTTGAATGTATGTTTGGAACCAGTTGCCGGTGTTTAGCTTATGATACACTTAATTTTTGGAATGTCATTTAGTCACTTTTTTTAACATCATAGTTATTCAGAAGTCTATATATATAAAAAATATGTACAGTTTGATGTCACTACTAATTGTGAAACGGTTGACCCCATTTGTCCCAAAATTTCAGTGAATGTTAAGGATTGGCTGTAGATGGTCACCCAGACCGCAAAAAAGTTCTAAAGAAGAATGACTAACTTTTATAATGGCGCACTTCCTACAGAATTAGAGAGCTTCACAAAGTGGTTTTTCCCATTTCGAAATTTTAGGGGACAATAACGAAAATAGAAATAACTGTAGATATCAACGGTTAATGGGGTTGCTGAGCTTAATGAAGGCAATTTTGGAAATTCGTACTCCTTAGGATAAAAAGTTACAATCACCCAGTACACCAACGCAGAAAGTTATATGTCAGTCAATCGGCTTAAAAATGTGGTTTTAGAATATATGCCTATCAATAAGTAAGTTTTCATCACATCATGGACGACACTGCTGATCCGTTTTAGCAATTCTTATAATAATATATAATAATCTTTAAGATATATGAATAACAGAATTTGTCCGGGAAAACCTCGCCTTTTAAATTGAAATATTTTAGAGGTCAAAAAATGGACCAATCGTTTTTAGATTTCAACTACACTTTACATATTTTACAAAAATTTGGAGGCAGGACGAAGTCTGCCGGGCCAGCTAGTAATTATATAAAAATAGGCCTTTTACAAGAAAACTTGTAGCCTGTGAATACATTACAATATCTTTTGAATGTTTACAGATATTTCCATTTTTCATATTGACAGATAGAAAATGTGTAAAGGCCAAACGTAAAAGGCAAATTGACTTCCGAACTGCAAAAGTAGAGCAGAGCTACAACGATCTACGATCCACACGATTCATGTCAATAATTTTGCGAATTTGCTGTTGGTCCATATTACTTACTTACTTACTTAAGTGGCCCATTACAACTTACGAACATGGTTCATAAGTTTGAGGCCTGAAATACTAAAGAATACACACGCTTCGGTCTTGTGCGTGTGTTCTCCAGTTAGTCCTACCAGATGGTGGCACATCACCTACCACTTGGTCCTTCCAACGGAGTTTGGGTCTCCCTGCTCTGCGCCGTCCTTCAGGTTCGCCTTTAAACACCTTTCTCGCTGGAGCATTTACATCCATCCTGGCAACATGTCCCAGCCATCGAAATCGTTGGATTCTGACTCTTTTAGCTACGTCGATGTCGTGGTAAAGCTCATCCAGCTCATGGTTCATCCGATGGCGAAACTCGCCTTCGACACAGATAGGTCCATATATTTTTCGGAGTACTTTTCTCTCGAATACTCCCAGGTTTTGTATGTCCATTGTCGTAAGCACCCATGATTCGGCAGCATACAAAAGAACGGGTAAGATTAGCACCTGGTAAAGCTGTTTCTTAGTATTCCGAGATAAGGTGGTGTTACTAAAGTGCTGCCGAAGTCCGTAGAAATATCTATTGGCTAGCACTATTCTCCGTTTAATTTCTTGGCTGACATTATTTTTCTTGTTGACGGAAGATCCGAGGTAGGTAAACTCGTCGACTACCTCAAAACAATAATTGTCAACGTTCACGGTGCATCCCCAACGAGAGGACTCTTTGTTCGTCGAAATTATTATTTTTGTTTTGTCCTCGTTGACCGCTAAACTCATTTTTGCTGACTCCTTTTCTAGTGATGAGAAAACTCCAGTAACATCCCGCAGATTTCGACCAATGATGTCTATATCATCGGCGTAGGCTAGTGGCATGTGGCTCTTGTGGAATATGGTGCCAGACATGTTGACACCAGCCTTTCTCATCACCTTCTCTATAACTATATTAAATAGTGTACAGGACAGGCTGTCGCCCTGCCTGAGACCTCTTTCCGTGTTAAATGGTTCAGACTGATCCTTACCAATCATAACAGAGGATTTGGTGTTGTCTAAGGTACATTTGCAAAGTCGAATCAGCTTTGCAGGAATACCAAACTCAGACATGGTCTCATAAAGCCTATTCCTTATCGGAGAGTCGAAGGCAGCTTTGTAGTCGACAAATAGGTGGTAGGTGTCGATCTGCTTTTCATGGGTTTTTTCCAGGATCTGTCGCAAGGTGAATATTTGATCCGTCGTAGATTTGCAAGGTCTAAAGCCGCACTGATATGGTCCAATTAGTTTTTCTACAATTGGCTTTAGACGTTCACACAATATGCTTGAAAGGACCTTGTACGCAATTGGTAATAGGCTTATTCCACGATAGTTCTTACATTCACTACGATCTCCTTTCTTGTATATGGGACATAACAGCCTGAGACTCCAATCCCCGAGCATGCTCTCCTCTTGCCAGATGTTCTCCATGAGCTGATGCATGCTCCTAATCAGCTCCTCCCCGCCAGCCTTAAACAATTCAGCAGGGAGACCATCGGCTCCAGCAGCTTTGTTGTTTTTAAGGCGGGAGATGGCCATACGTATCTCGCTCTGGCTCGGATGTGGACAGTTAATACCATCTCCATGGATTGGAGCGGGGTCTCTGGATTGGTGTCAGTAAATTTCTAAAGTGGTCTCTCCATATCTTCAGAACGCTATCCGGGTCCGTCACTAGCTGACCATCGCTGTCCTTGCAGGAGGGCAACCCTGTTCCACGCATTCTCGCTTTAACTCTCTTGTAGAATTTTCGGGATTCCCCTCTACTTCGGAGCAACTCAGTACACTCATCCTGTCTCTTCTTCAGCTCCTTCTTTTTTCTTCTAAAAAGACGAGTTGCCTGTCGTCTCTTCTCTCTGTGCCGTTCACGAACAGCTCGCGTTGCCATTGGCTGCAGTTTTGCCCTGTATGCAGCATCCGTCTATCTCGTGGCATTGCGATATTCATCATCGTACCAGGCATTTTCTTGAGACGGCTCTGAGTACCCAAGTACGCTTCTCGCAGTCCGTTCTATGGAGTCGGCTATATATTGCCACTGCGAGGTTATATTATCAGGGGTTGGAGCATTCCGCAACAGTTGAGTAAGGTGGTTGGAGTAGGCATCCGCTACCTCTGTGGTCCGCAGTTTACCGATGTCCAGCTTTCGTTGTGCCTGGTTACGTACGTTTTTCGCCATGCTTAGCCTTGTGCGTACCTTAACTGCGGTAAGGAAGTGATCAGAGTCAATGTTCGCACCCCTGATCACTCGTACGTCCATAACACTCGATGCGTGCCTTCCATCGACTACCACGTGATCTATCTGATTCCTCGTCAATTGATCTGGAGATAACCATGTTGCCTTATGAATATTTTTATGGTCAAATCTAGTGCTGCTAACTACCATATTTCTTGCCGCAGAGAAATCAATCAGTCTGATGCCATTGTTCGACGTTTCGGTGTGCAGACTGAATTTTCCGATTGTAGGCTCAAATGCGGTCTCCCTGCCTATTTTAGCATTAAAATCGCCTAGTACAATTTTGATGTCATGGCTGGGGCTACGGTCATAGACATTTTCTAGGCTCTCGTAGAACTCGTCTTTGTCCTCATCGCTTTTCTCTTCTGTGGGAAGAGAACCGTGAGACTAGGTGTCGCAGTCTTTTGCCAACCACAAATCCACAACCAAACTCGTGCTTGTCCGCATGGCCACTATAGTAGATGTCGCACGTCTTCATGCGCGAGCACCCGTGTCCCGTCCACCGGATTTCCTGAAAGCGGTTATGTCAGCCCTGTATTTTTCGGCTCCACGAAAAGCCCCCCCAATGAAATAACGCCCAGGAAATATTTTGCAAACAACAGGAAAAAATATTAGTGTTGATGCTGTAAATACATCTTTTCATACGTAACTTTTTTGTTTTTGAATAAAACTGTATACTTCCAAAGCAAAATGTTCTTGGTATTTAAAGGACTTTAATTCTGAGGAAAAATATTTTTAAATTTTAGGGGTAGAAGTTGCTCTTAATGAGGCCATCATTACAAGATGATGTCGTATGTCAACGACATCTATAGGACAAATGTAGTACTCGTCGAGACCTATACACCGATGTCTTTGATTTAACGATTGAGCCACAAACAAAAAAACAGTGATAAAAAAACGATTTTGGCTGTTGTTCCGGGGTGTGAGGGAGGAAAAAAAATTTTTTTTTAAGTTGTCTCGAGGTGATCTTTAATATTTGCCCTCGACTTTGGAAATTTTTTTTCGCGACCCGGTCTAATGTACATACATGTTTTAGAAAGCTACTTTAATATGATTTTCAATAAAGCTAATAAAAAGAACAATTTGCCCCCAACCAATTAACTTTCAGCGTGAAAAAAATTAAAATGTGTAATTTTTTTTTTCTAATAAAACAGCCGTCATTTTTTTGTGATATTAAAAAATTTAATTTTTTTCTGTCTTAGACAAAAAGACAATCTTATAAAGCGGCTTACGAAAAAAAGTTATGATTTTTTGAACTATAATTTTTTGGAAAAAAGTCGAAATAACGATTAGTACCTGTAACTTAAAAATTCGATCTGATGGAGAAAAATGGAGATTAGATTAAAAATCAGCGACCTCAAATTAGTAAAAAACTGCTATGTATAGAATTCCAAACCACACTCAAAAAGTTCCATTTTGTTCCCTTGTGTTAGCGTTCTGTGAAAAATGTTTGATGTGCACTTTGCCCAAGATGTGGTGAGCGTATTTTACCTTCCAATCCCACTCTTGAAAATACCATCCGCAATATATGGTTTTTAATGATGCAAACCCGAAAACAGCACATCCAGTTTTAATATTGCGTTTGTATCAATGAGTGTGTTTGAAGACCGTTACCATTATGGTCTCCCGTATGCAATACCTTAGTAAATTTTACACAATGTGGAGTTGACATCCAATATTTTGCTGGGATACTTCTATTTATACTCTAATACTCTTCCTATCCATCAACTCCACGTCTTTGAATACAACTTTTCGATAGTAATATTAATGCAAAACTTACAAGTTCAAAAGTTTTTCCCTTTGTGTGAAAACGAATTTGAACTTTTGAAGAGAACTGAGATGAAAAAAAGAACAAACGATTCTTTTAAAATAAATCTCCATTAGGTCTGCGTTGCCACAGTCAGCATTTTACTTGTCAAATGTCAACAAATGCATTCATCAATAAATGATGGTGTTGTAAACGAAAATAAACTTTTGCGAACATTTTGTGAGCGTTTAAATCAATGTTCTTATCTTAGTTTGTGGTTTTCGCTTCTTTGAGTTGGTTTCGCTGTTTGATTAGGATAGTGGGTACAAAAATATTAAAGCATAAAAGAACACAATAAGTCGCGTTTCTTGGTAGTAGTTTGGAAATAGTGTATGATGCGAAATCGAAGAAAAATTTGAGAACTTGCCAGACTTGATTATTTGCTTTATTCTACAGTGAAATGGAATTTATACTCGGTCTTTTTTAACATTATTCCAATGGGCATAATACGACAAAAAATTTAACATCCATAAAAACACTGTGATAGTTTTTACCAAAAAAAACTTAGTATTTGTCTACTATTCGAAAATAATTTAACTTGTATGATACCGTCATTGTAATTTAAAAAAAAAATAAAGACGCTGTTTAAATTTTCGTGTCCGAATTCGGGTAAAACCGTCGAGTGCGGTCTTGTCTTTTTTATAATACATTCCCCAAAACTACTTGAGGTATTCTAAATGGGCTACATGGCCACGCTCCTTCTGGTACCTACCATACAAATATATAATTTCGCTCACTTCAAAAATCGAGTAATAATATCAATACACCAACGCGATCGTGCTCAAATTCTGTATTGGGGAACGGGACTTTGCCCAGAGGTTGAAAGTTACTGATTGTCACTCACTTGGGAGTGACAAGAAGCGATTCCTTTGTGGCACTGTCCAAGCAGCTAACTACTTCCGGTCTTAGACCAAGTATTCCCCGGGCAATGACTTTAAAGCAACCGCTTAAAAGTTAGCTAAAGTTAGAAGGCGAAACGTTGAGTAACCTAATCGGCATGCTACCACCTATGCGTCTTAGGAAGTAGGTAACAGAAGTTACTGAAGCTCAACACAGGCTCTCCTAGTGGCTTTGGCAGCCCCAAGAAACTAGGATCGGGAGCGGTGGCCAAATAAGCCACCCTCCTAAAACAAAACTTAATATGAAAACACAAAGAATAGAAAAACAAGAACCCCCCCCCCCCCCCCAAATGTTGACGACCCACGCAAACGATATAAGGACCATGATTTAAGGATATGCACCTGGAATGTCCTAACTCTTTACAAAGATGGTGCCTCTATCTTACTGGCGGATGTCCTCGACAAATACAAGGCTGACATCACCGCCATACAGGAAATGGGACAGGGATGCACACGACGAAAGAACTGTGACATCTTTAACAGCTGCCATGCAGAAAGACACGACTTTGGATATGGTTTCATAGTCGCCAAGAGACTTCGACACCTGGTCTCGCGGTTTAACCCTGTAAGTGACCGAATAGCCACCATTCGCATCCGGGCGAAATATTTTTACATCACGCTGATTTGCGTACACGCCCCGACGGAGGATAAGGACGATGAGATTAAAGATGCATTTTACGAGCGCCTAGAGGAAACATACGACCGCTGCCCTGGCCACGACATTAAAATTGTTCTGGGAGACTTTAATGCAAAAATAGGAAGGGAAGATGTTCTTGGTCCATCGATCGACACGTCAGACAACGGGTTTAGGCTGGTTAGCTTCGCAGCGGGAAGGAACATGGTAGTGAGTGGAACCAGATTCCAGCAAAAAGATATCCACAAGACAACTTGGCTATCCCCCGATCAAAACACCAAAAATCAAATTGATCATTGATAGCTACTGCCTACTCCAACCAGCTCTCCCAACTTTTACGACACAACGCCTCCACTTCTGACGTTCCCGATACACAGTGACAGCATATTGCACATTCCATGGCAACCGCCGCAACAACCGTGCTAGGATATGAAAAGCGACGCTCAGACGAATCCAAGTACGATGAAGAATGTCGCACAGCGTCTGAGAAACAGGATGCTGCTTATAGGGCAACGCTACAGCCAATTGTAACCTGTGCTGTTAGGGAACGGCATAAGGAGAAAGCAAAACAGGCGAGACAGCTATTTAGGCGACCAAACGTCAGATGAGGGAACGGGAGAACGAGGATATAGAGCGATACAGGGATAGAGGTGAGGCCCGAAAATTTTACCAGAAAGTAAGAGCAAATGGATTCGGTAATAGCCTCCCCACCTGTAAGGACAGTGATGGAAATCTGGTCACGGATACGAAGAGTGTGCTGCACATATGGAGAGAACACTTCCAGCAATTGCTGGTTCCAGAAGGCAGCGCACGTGAAGTATTCACGCCAATTGTCGACGACGGCTTAGACTGCCCACCACCAAGTCAAGCCGAGGTAAGAAGAGCAATATCGCGGCTGAAAAACAACAAAGCAGCCGGTGCCGACGGTCTACCCGCAGAGCTCTTCAAGTCCGGTGGCGAGGAGCTCCTGCGCACGGTTTGGCTTAAAGAGTGCATGTCCGACGATTGGAATGTAAGCGTATTATGTCCTGTGCTGAAAAAAGGTGACCCAAGTGTGTGCTCCAACTACCGCGGGATCAGCCTTTTACCCATCGCATATAAGGTCCAGTCGAGTGAGCAATGTGAAAGGCTAAAGCCAGTGTTATCCAATCTGATCGGGCCTTATCAGTGTGGCTTTAGACCTGGAAAATCAATAACTGACCAGATTTTCACACTTCGGCAAATCCTAGAAAAGACCCAAGAGAAACAGATCGACACGTACCATTTTTTTGTCGACTATAAAGCTGCCTTCGACAGCCCGATACGGCAGAAATTACTTGAAGCCATGGCTGAGTTTGGTATTCCAGCGAAGCTGATACGTCTTTGCGGAATGACGCTGACTGACACGAAGTCTTCAGTGAAGATTGGCAAGGACCTTACGGAGCCATTCTATACCAGACGAGGCCTAAAACAAGGCGACGGCCTATCGTGCGATCTCTTCAACATTGTGATGGAGATGATAATGAGAAAAGCTGCAGTAAACACGAGTGGCACTATATTCAACAAAAGCCACATGCTACTCGCTTACGCTGATGATGAAGACATCATAGGTCGAAAACTACGCGATGTGACTGCAGCCTTCTCAGGTATACAGAAGGAATCAGCGAAGGAATCACCTAACGGTGAACGAGGACAAAACGAAGTTATTAGTTTCAACGAACAAAGAATATACTCGTTTCGGAAACTGCGTGAACGTTGACAACTATAATTTCGAGTTGGTAGATAATTTTATCTACCTAGGCTCCGCCATCAACAAAGCAAATAATGTCAGCCTAGAAGTCCGGAGAATAATCCTGCTAGCAAATAAATGCTACTACGGACTAAGCAAGCGATTCAATGACAGAGCCCTCTCTCGACGAACAAAACTCCAGCTATACCAGATACTGGTTCTACCTGTCTTAATGTATGGCTCAGAATCCTGGGTTATGACACAAGCGGATGAATCGGTTCTGGCGGTATTCGAGAGAAAAATACTCCGTAAAATATATGGGCCCATCATCGTTAACGGAGAATATCGGCGTTGTATGAATCATGAGCTGTACACTGACATTGACGTGGTCAAACGCATTAAGGTGCAACGGTTGCGTTGGCTAGGTCATGTTGTACGCATGGACGAAAATGCCCCAGCTCGAAAAGTCTTCGACAGTGAACTCGATGGACGGCGCAGAAGAGGGCGCCCAAAACTCCGTTGGAATGACCAGGTTACTGAGAACCTTACACAACTCGGTGTGACTAACTGGAGAAGAAGCGGAGAAGATCGAGGCGCTTATAATATTTTTCTACGTGCGGTATATAATCCACTGGGATTGCAGAGAAGTACCAGCTAAGTAAGTAAGTAAGTAAAGCTAAAGCCATCTGTATTTTGCTAAGTCATAACAGAATAAAACTTTGGAGGACAATTTTTTTTGGTAAAATTTATGACCTGTATTTTGCTAAGTCATAACAGAACAAAACTTTGGAGCAAAATTTTTTTTGGTAAAATTTATGTTTTACAGAGGGTGAGGGTATATGTAAGTCGGTTTTTCTCAACTGCAACTTTCTTACAGGTTCGACTTCAACGGTGGAATAGTATATAACCGCCTGTCTGTCAGGCGGGCTGTTAGACACTATAATTCCCTTAAATGTCAAAACTTGGCATAGATCCATGTTTTTAGAAATTGTGGCCGTGGATTGCAAATCTGCTAATTTGACCAATCCCTTCTGATACCTCCCAAACAAATTGACCCGTTTTCGGATAATGAGTATTTCTCCCTTAACCTCTTAAAAAACTTAATTTCCCTTTACACCTCATGAATGAGGTATGGGATAGCTTCTCGCGTTGTTGTGAAATAACACGCTTTCTATTTTTAGATTCACAACTAACGGCATCTACTTGTTTATCGACGAATGCAAACGTCACTGTTTGAGAAGCTCTTACTAGACACGCCGATTGGACTCGACACTTATACTGCGAAGTTGCTGTCGACAACATTCGAGGGGAGCCGACAATTTTTTTGTTTTTTTTTTAAGATGGTAGTCGCGTGTTCTAATTTATTGGGCGATTTGTGAAAACACTGCTTGATACCTCCCAAATAAATTTACCTATTCTTGAAATATCTCTTCCAAAACTTTTTTTTTGTCGGTTTATTTGCTGTCTGTAAAACCACCAAAAAGATGTAATTACAGTGTTTTCACATTTTCTGAGTATTTTATTGTTGCTTCAGTCAGTGAATGAGACTGTTCAATGTAATGCAATACCAATTTTTTGTGGAAATCGTTGCCTTACTGCGTAAACATGTTAAATTATTTGGGTGTATACGCTTTTTCTGCTAAGAACCAGTACCACAAACATGAGACATTCTTAGAAATGCATAGTGTTAGAAATTACAACAAAACGACAAGTAGCAAGAAGGGGCAATTGAAATGATAGTACGAACTGAACTGCATGAGGCCTTGTAAACAATGAAATAAACTAAATGTTTACAGACATCTTTCCTGTCGTTATTTTCGTGCACCGGTATCTCTATCTGCTAGATGTATTTGCTTAGTAAACATTTTTACTTCTCCTTAACATAAAATGCCTCAATTCAATACAGTGTTTACACAGTCCTACAAGGTATAAAAAAGATGTCATGTTAAGTGTTATTTCAAACAATGAATTGTCGTAGCATGGCATCGACTGGTACCCTTTCCGGTGTTTTACCTTGAGAACTATGTAAAGGCAACCTGCCGTTGTACATAAGATATAGGATGATACGCACAAAAAGTTTAAATAAGCGACAGTGAAGTCGCAATCATAATACTCTAATATCAATTTAATATCAAATGGGCAGGCCGATTCAAGTGTGTGGCACATAATATAATTTTTTATCAGTCAATGGTGAAATTTTAAAGTTTCTGCCATTTTCAACCATAATAAATATAAATAATAAATTTGCTTGGATACTAAAAATTTACTGCAAAAAAAAAACGATTTTATGCAACAACCTTCTTCGGTTGATAGTGCGTTTGGATGTGGGCGTGGCTAATTATGATGAAATATGGCGTGCATTTTTATACCCTTCACCAGTCGCATGAACGGAGTGAAGGGTATATTCATTTTGTTCTTCCATTTGTAACGCCCATAAGGAGGCGTGGTAGGTATGACAATATATATATAATATATAAATGATCAGCATCGAAATCTGAGTCGATTTAAAGGTGACCGTCTGTCCCCGCGATTAAAGCCGCAGTTTAAGAGATATCGAGCTGAAATTTGGAATGCAAGCTTTTATCCTGAAATCGGAGGTTAAGTTCTAAGATGAGCCCGATCGGTCAAAAACTACTCCCACCTCCCATACAAACTCCCCTTTTTTGGGGTCTGTCCCTGCGATTACAGCCGTAGTTTTGTGGTACAAAGTTAAATAAAATATAGTTGTAGTGCAAATAACCAGTTTTACCACCATTTTTACAAATGGTGAAGGGTATCTAAGATAACCGCCTTACTAGTTTTGTTTTAGAATGTGTATGTACCAAATTTGAAAACTTTAAAAAAAATCGTAAAAAAAATTACATATGAAATTGGTATTCTCAATCTGTGGGCGAAGAGGGCGTGGCAAAACTGTATTTTAGACATAGAGCGATGATTTTTGATATACACATAATATTCGATACCAAAAAGTACAGTTGATTTCATCAAAAGGTACATGAATTGTATCACAAAGTACATTTTATTGTATAAAAACATCATTTATTGTACTAAAAAGTTCTATATATTGTACTAAGAAGTACAGTTTATTGTACAAAAAAGTACATTTACTACATCAAAATGTACATTTATGGTATTAAACTGTACTTCATTGGTACCAAAAAGTAATATTTATTGTATTAAAATTTACTTTTATTGTACACAAAAAGAACAATTAATTGTACCACATATTACCTTTATTGTACCATAAAGTACTTTAAATACACTAATAAGTAATTTTATTGTACCAAAAAGTTCTTTAATAGTACCAACAATTTTTATTATTATATCAAAATGTATTTTTATTTTCATCTAAAAGTGCTGCTGTTGAAGCAAAGGGCAAGGACTAGAAGAGTTTTTTTTTTTTAACTTTCTAATATTTTTATATTTTATTGGCTGACACTTTTGACAATATGTTTTTCAGTTGTGTCAGTAAATTTTAAGGACTATTTAAACTGCGTCAGTTTATTTTTTTTCAAATTTAGTCTGTAAATTCTGACAAAACAACCTTATTTTCACGATGCTGACACATTTAAAAGGGAAATACTGACAGTGATGTCAGTAGAGTAAATTAACCTTTTTAGTACTAGGCAATGCAGACATGAATATACCGACAAAATTTTTATTTTCGATCAGTGGGAGAGGGAAAGTGGAAATATATTTTTAGGACTATATTAAGGGAAAGGAGCTTTTCTCAGAGGTGGAAAGTAATTGTGTCACTCACTTGGGATTCTTGAATTTGCAGACGGATGTTTTAAAATAGGTTATTGAGAAGTAGTTAGTTTGCGGTAAAGTTTTGTTTACAAAGCGTACAAGTTCGACACTTAAGCTTAGTCTTGGAAGTAGGTGAGCTAAACATTTTATAATTATTCGTCAAGTCAGCAATAGCGAAGCATTGCCGTGGCCACTTACTTACTCACTTAGCTTAACTGGATTATATAACGCACGTAGAAAAATATTATTAGCGTCTCGATCTTCTGCGCTTCTTCTCCAATTAGTCACACCAAGTTCTGTAAGGTTCTCATTAACCTTGTCTTTCCAACGGAGTCTTGGTCGCCGTCGCCTTCTTCTACGCCATCCATCGAGTTCATTGTCGAAGACTTTTCGAGCTGGAGCATTTTCGTCCATGCGTACGACATGACATAGACAACGCAACCGCTGCACCTTAATACGTCTGCCCACGTCAATGTCGCTTTACAGCTCGTACAGCTCAACGATGATGGGCCCATATATTTTACGGAGTATTTTTCTTTCGAATACAGCTAGAACCGATTCATCCGCTTGAGTCACAACCCAGGATTCTGAACCGTATGCCAAGACAGGTAGAACCAGTATCTGGTACAGCTGGATTTTTATTCGTCAAGAGAGTGCTCTGTCATTGAATCGCTTGCTTAGTCCGTAGTAGCATTTATTAGCAAGCAGAATTCTTCTCCGCATTTCTGGGCTGACATTATTTAATTTGTTGATGGCGGAGCCTCCTTCACGCAGTTTCCCAATCGAGTAGATTCTTTGTTTGTTGAAACTAATAACTTCGTTTTGTCCTCGTTCACCGCTAGACCCAATTTCGCTTATTCCTTCTGTATACCTGAGAAGGCTGCAGTCACATTCCGCAATTTTCGACCGATGATGTCTACGTCATCAGCGTACGCGAGTAGCATGTGGCTTTTGTTGAATATCGTGCCAATCGTGTTTACTGCAGCTTTCCTCATTATCATCTCCATCACTACGTTGAAGAGGTCACACGATAGGCCGTCACCTTGTTTTAGGTCTCGTCTGGTGTAGAATGGCTCCTTAATGGCCTTTGTAATCTTCACTGAAGACTTCGTGTCAGTCAGCGTCATTCCGCAAAGACATATCAGCTTCGCAGGAATACCAAACTCAGCCATGGCATCGAGTAATTTCTGCCGTATCGGGCTGTCGAAGGCAGCTTTATATTCGACGAAAAGATGGTACGTGTCGATCTGTTTATCTTGGGTCTTTTCCAGGATTTGCCGAAGTGTGAATATCTGGTCAGTTGTTGATTTACCAGGTCTAAAGCCACACTGATAAGGTCCGATCAGGTTGGATAACACTGGATTTAGTCCTTCACATAGCACACTTGACAGGACCTTATATGCGATGGGTCAAAGGCTGATCCCGCTGTAGTTGGAGCACACACTTGGATCACCTTTTTTCAGCACAGGACATAATACGCTTAAATTCCAATCGTCGGGCATGCACTCTTGCCGGGGCCACTAGTTATTTATAAATCTTCATTTCTGAGGTGTTTGAACTGTTTACTTTACGCAGAAAGTTAAAAAAAAAATTTTTGCAAGAGTTTTCGATTTTTCCTGATTTAAAAACTAAAAAAGGAGACGCTATTTTTATACTCTTCACCACGCGCATGAACAGAGTGAAGGGTATAATAATTTTGTTCTTCCATTTGTAACGCCCATAAGGAGGCGTGGTAGGTATGACAATATATATATATAAATGATCAGCATCGAAATCTGAGTCGATTTAAAGGTGACCGTCTGTCCATCTGTCTGTCCCCGCGATTACAGCCGCAGTTTAAGAGATATCGACCTGAAATTTGGAATGCAAGCTTCTATCCTCAAAGCGGAGGTTAAGTTCTAAGATGAGCCCGACCGATCAAAAACTACTTCCACCTCCCATACAAACTTTCCCTTTTTGGGGTTTGTCCCTGCGATTGCAGCCGTATTTTATGAGGTGTATAGCAGACATTTTGTACGCAAGATTCATTCTCTAAGTGGAGGCTAATTTCTAAGATGAGCAAGGTCGGTCAAGAACTACTCCCACCTCCTATTCAAACTAACTTTATTGGTGTGATCGCGTATCTGCCCCCTCGATTATAGCCGTAGGTTAGGAAATATTCAGCTGAAATTTGATATGCAAGCTTTAATCCTACGTTGTAAGATGAACAATATCGGAAGAATACTTCTCCCACCTCCCATACAAACTCCCCCTCTGTATGTCCCTATAGTTTATGAGCTTTCGGGATAAAAATTGGTATGTAAGCTTCTGTCCAGAACCCGAGGTTAAGTTCTAAGATAAGCATGATCGGATTTAAACTACTCCCACATCCTACACAAATTCCCATTTTTGGGAATTTGGGAATAAACTTATCGGTAAATCGAATAAAATCGATGCAAAATTATTGACTTAATGGATGTGTGAAGTTAAAAGTAACGTCCACTTCTCACCAACTCCTCTGTTTTGTGGTACAAAGTTTAACAAAATATAGTTGTAGTGGATAACCAGTTTTACCACCATTTTTACAAATGGTGAAGTGTATCTGAGCTTATAACCGCCTTACTAGTTTTTATTAAAAACCAGTACAGAAATTTCAGTCAGTTAAACTGACTGATAAATACCATCACCCATTATAAGATATTGTTTAAGTCTTGAGTTATTGAAATTAACCGATTTGTAATTAAAACCAGTTAGAAAGTTTCAGTCGGGCAACCCGACTTACATTTTCCCTTACCCCCAGTAAAACAAATAATTTTCTATTATATTGATATTATTACTTGATTTCGAAAGTGGGCGGAGTGGTACATTTGTATGGGAGGTACGAGAATGGGAGTGGTTAGGCTTCCAGATTTATTCTCCATTATTTTATCCTGTTATAGCTTTACTAATTACAGAATTTGGGCACGATTGCCTTGGGTGTACTGATATTATTAGTACATCCCTAAAGTGGGCGGAAAGGTACATTTGTACGGGAGGTACCATAAGGGGCGTCGCTAGACTTTCAATTTTTCTCCAAAACTTTGTCCTGTTATAACATAACAAAATATAGAATTTGGCCACGATCGTGTCGAGTGTATTGATATTATTACCCTTTTTCTAAAGTGGGCGGAGTGGTACATTTGTATGGGAGGTACCAGAAGAGGCGTGTCTAGACTTCCAGATTTTTTCTCCAAAACTTTATCCTGCTTAAACTTGACCAAATACATAATTTGGGCGATCGCGGGTTAGTTCTTTTAATAATATTAATCGATTTCTAAAGTGCGCGGTACCAGATGTGTATGGGAGGTACCAGATGGGGCGTGAATAGACTTCCAATTTTTTTCTCCAAAACTTTATCCTGTTATAGCTTTACTAAAAATAGAATTTGGGTACGATCACGTTTAATTTATTGATATTATTTCTCCATCTCTATAGTGGGCGGAAAGGTAGAATTGTATGGGAGGTACCAGAAGGGGCGTGGCTAGGCTTTCAAAATTGTTTCCAAAACTTTTTCCTGTTATAGCTTTACTAAATACAGAATTTGGGGACGATCCCGTAGGGTGTATTGATATTATTACTCGATTTCTAAAGTGGGCGAAATGATGTATTTGTATGGGAGGTACCAGAAGGGGCGGGGCCATGTAGCCCATTTGCAATACCGTAAGTAGTTTTGAGAAAATAATAACTCGTGCAAAATTTCAAAACATTTGGTTGCGTCTTTCGAAAGTTATTGTGCGAACCAGCTGGACAGCCACCAGACAGACAGACAGACGGACATGGCTCAAACGACTTAAAAAGTCATGAATCGAATTTGGTTCAAAGAAACCTAGGGTCTAAAGTCACTCCTTCTATGTGTTACACTTTTGGGTCGTATCAAATGATATATAACCTCATCCCTAAGGGTGATGGTATAAACACAATTTTTGAAATGTATTCAGCCAGTTTGGAAAAATTATGCAATTTTGAATTGAGTTTAAGTGGCATAATTTTTTGTTGGCCATTTGATTCCAATTAATTTGGTAGCCATTCTGGCCTGATTTCCCGTGTAGAACTTGGAATATAAAATCAAAATCCGAAGTTAATTTCGGCAAAAGAAAATTTTATAAATAAAATCCACAGCAAACAATTTTTTTTTTAAATTTTGTTTCCTTAATCAGAAGCCCGTCCACAATCATAGAAAAATAGTGGTATCCAAAGACCAAAATGACTGTAAACTAGTGATATTGACAAAAATTCAAAAATTAAAACTTGTCATCTAAATAATTTTCGACGAATTCAGTAATTGAAATTTACAAATTTTCTACCAATTTTAAGGCATTTGTTTTCAGAAACTTTTCCATGTCACCACAAATATGCGCATTTAATTCACACATTTTTCAATGACAGACTCCTGTGTATGTAGCAGTGAACATTGTTTTTATAATCCGAGCAGCATTATTCAACCAATATCCTTTTGCCCTTTGACACTGCAAAGTCTTAAGGCTTACGGAACGTCCAACCAATAAATCTACCGCAAAGCACACAAACCGTTATCATCATTTCTCTAATAACTCTATCTCAAATTTCTTTAGTGTGAACGTCAATACAACAACTGCAGTAATCCGTTTTGCAAACCATCCACAAAAGGCTAACAAAAGCAGGATGTGGGAAAGGAACTGTATGGAATTTGTTCAAATCTTATTGCCGATTTAAGCATTGTACTCGTCGGACATTCTTTTGGGTGTGGGTGGAGACACAATTTATTTGTATGTTTTATACATTTTTGTTGCTCATTCTTTTTATCAAAGAAACAATAAAAATGTTTATGACAAAATATTTAAACCCATTTTAAGGGGCTTTTGACCGATAAACAAAGGTTACAATTTATGTTAGGACCATAAATATTTGCAGACAAGTGCCAACAGAAATTGAAGGATATAACAACGATGGACTGCTTCGAAAAGATCTATTGTTTAAAGTGTGAGGAACTCTGGGGGAGGAATTCTGGTGTTTAACACTTTTTAATCGTAATTTCAATTTGAAAACCATTCAAGTCATAGGGTCGACACTGTAATTATGATTTTAATGACATTTTTACTATTTGCTGTGCACTCGGTCATTCTAAGGTCAAGTCGTAAACTGCTTTGGAGTTTTTATGGCTACATTCAGTACATGCTCGCAAGTTTGGGATCATTTATGGTATGTTTGATAATAAAATTTATCTACGTACATTTTATATTTATGGACCACATACAAAACGTTCATGAGTTTTCGATGTAGTTATAATTTAAATTAAATTTTTGACTCGAAATTAACGTGTACGATCTGTGTGTTCAGGCAATAAAAGGATTGTAGTATTAGCTTCTAGCATCGGACAGGTACTGCGGGGCACTGCGGCTACTTAAATAGTACTTAAAAGTGGGTGCATTGTATTTTACGACCCTCGATAAAGAACGTCTGTGTTATTTTAGTTAAAATTAATGAGTTCAAATGAATACAGTGGTAAAATAGTTGATTTTCAAAAGGCCAATTAGTAATGAAACAATAATACTACGTAAGCCACACAGGCATTTGTCAATACAATTTGTAGACTTATAGAAATTGTTTGATATTCTATTAAAATAGTATTTATGGAATGAAGTCATTGTTATTAGCTGTTTTATTAAGGGATAGTATCAATAACGTTTGAAAATTAAAATGTAAATATAATACATTAATTTTGCAGACATATTGTGGGACTTACAAAAATACTAAAATTGGTTCATTTAATTTTTCCATGACAAACTTTTCTTATGATGAATTTTATAATCAGAATATCGTCACTTGAACTGTGAGTAGGCGTAATCTTCATTTGAATAATTTTACAGAAGCTAATGATGTACCATTGTGCATCAGTTCACAAAGGGGTCTGAAGATGAACTCGTCATGGAGTTCGAAACGCGTCATCCTTGTGCGTGACACACTGAATTTGCCCAAATATATCAAACAATAATAAAAACACTTTTCTGATCGTAAGCCGAATTTGATGTATCATTTGATACACTTAACGTAAATTTAATTAGAAACAAATTGGTCTTGAGCTTGAGATAAATTCCAAAGTCAATGTTCATACAAACAGACCGAATAAACACAAACACAACGATGAGAAGCAAAAAACCTTACAAAATAAAAAGCTTGTGCGCAAGGGTTCCTCGTTTTAAAAATACAATTTTTGTGTGATTTTTTAAAATAGTTATAATATCGATAGATTGTTAAATTTTGTTTTTAATACCAATTTAAATAGCATGCATGTCGACAGAAAATTCGCAGTATTAGAGTCGAGTCAATCGGCGTGTCTATGTAATGTCGCGCTGTTAAGGAAAAAACACTCAAGAAATTAAAACTACTTCCAAAAAAATTTTCAATTTATCGAGTAACTTTTGTTTTTTAAATATTTCATTGAAGAAAAATTCAGAAATTTTTCATTCATAAATTTTCTCTTGAGTTCGAAAGACGTGAATAATTTTTTTTGTCGTAAGACTTATTAGTGTTATTTTCGAATATCGATATTTTGCATAATAAAAGATAATTTCCAAGCGATAATCTTTAGACGAGCACAAATTGGTTGGACTAATAATATAATAATAACTTACGAATTGGAGAGGTAATTATTCAAAAAAAATGTGGGGTTAGTGTTTTATTTGTGTTTTTTGCCCAAATTTATGGCAGGAAGTTATGCGCTAATTCTCCCCTTTTATATGAAATATTGTCCTGATATATAATCTAAGAGGATGTGGAAAATGTGTTTTATGTAAATTTTCAACAATGGAATTTTCAACGGGAATTGAAGCTCATATTTTGCATACGTCCTAATTAACATCATCATCATCTATCTTGCACGACTATACTTTTATTCGGGGCACTTGCAAAGTCTTTTAAAAGATGCTATTAAGAAGAATCAATATGATGCAGAAAAACAAGATCGTCAATATCAAGAGACAAGAATCATTATTTAGTAAAACAATTTAAAAACCAGTACAGAAATTTCAGTTAGGTAAACTGACTGATAAATACCATTACCCAATATAAGATATTGTTGAAGTCTTGAGTTATTGAAATGAATAGATTTTTAATTTAAATAAAATTACTTATGTATAATTTTTCCCCTGCTTGTGGTGCGAAATCGTCCAAAACTTTACTTATTTGTGTAGGGGGTATAGGTGCCGGTTTGGAATTTATGTGAGAATTTTTCAAAAAAATTTAATTTTGATAGGGGGTCGCAAAAGGGGTGAACCGATACAGTCATTATTCATTCCTGACTCAAATTTTCATATGTACAACTTACGAATAATTTGACTGAATTCAGTGCACTTATAAGAAAAGATTTGTATGTAAGACTATGGGGGTGAGTTCGGTCCTTTGTATGGGAGGTACCAGAAGGGGTGTGTCAAATAGTTAGGTTTTCTGAGGTTTCGCCTCCTATCGCAATATAAATTAAACGACCAATTTTCATTACCCCACAAGTGTCCGTTTAGAAGTTATTGGAGAAATGTTAATTTTCCAAAAATAGGTCATTTTGTGTGGGAGGTACCAGAAGTAGGCTTGCCAGATGGTCGGGAATAGGCGGGATTTTCCCGACTTCTCCCGAAAATCCCGTGTCCTGATTATTGAAGTAATTCAGGGGAAAATCCCGACTTTTTAATATTTACTACCTATACTTAGAATAATCAAAGAAACAACATATTTAAGAAGGTACAAAAAATACTTTTCTCTTATGAACTAGTTGTGTACACTTAACATTTTTCCATTTACCCATTTCCATGGGTATTAATCTCTTTCCCATCCCTAGCAATTGTCTATCATCTGATTTTACAACAGCTGTTCATAACATTACGACTTTCAAGAAATGTACATTTTTGGACAAATTGCAGCATTTAATATTAAAGACTCACTAATGACTTGGGGTAATTCCCAAAGTTCTACAAATATCAGATGTAGTGTACAATGACATGTTGTACAGCGACTACTGCAGTCTTCGAGCTGTTTATGGCGAATTGCCCAAATATATACTAAATGACAAAATATGGTCACATTTTTAATGGTCACTTGAATTTGTTAAAATTAATCTCATTTATATTTTTTTTACGATAAGTAACGCTTATTGCGAAAAAGTATTTAGTATTTTAAACAATTTATACACGAAAGATAGAAACGAATGAATGTCTTTTGATCTTATAAAGGCTGAACTAATCATTTGATTGAATATTGATAAAAGCTGTCAGGATTTCCAGTCATTTTTAACAACTAATAATATTTCTTAATAAACCAGTACAGAAATTTCAGTCAGATAAACTGACTATAATATATTGTTTAAGTCTTGAGTTATTGAAATTAACCGATTTGTAAATAAAACCAGTTAGAAAGTTTAAGTCGGGCAACCCGACTTACATATACGATTACCCTCAGTAACACAAAAAATTTTCTATTATATTGATATTATTACTCGATTTCTAAAGTGGGCGGAGTGGTACATTTGTATGGGAGGTACGAGAAGGGTGTGTCTAGGCTCCCAGATTTATTCTCCATAACTTTATCCGGTTATAGCTTTACTAAATAAAGAATTTGGGCACGATTGCGTTGGGTGTATTGATATTATTACTACATCCCTAAAGTGGGCGGAAAGGTACATTGGTATGGGAGGTACCATAAGGGGCGTGTCTAGACTTCCAAATTTTTCTCCAAAGCTTTGCCCTATTATAACATAACATAATTCAGAATTTGGGCACGATCGTGTCGAGTGTATTGATATTATTACCCTTTTTCTAAAATGGGCGGAGTGGTACATTTGTATGGGAGGTACCAGAAGGGGCGTGTCTAGGCTTTCAAAATTGTTTCCAAAAATTTATCCTATTATAGCTTTACCAAATACAGAATTTGGGTACGATCCCGTTGGGTGCATTGATATTATTACTCGATTTCTAAAGTGGGCGGAATGATGTATTTGTATGGGAGGTACCAGGCTTTCAAAATTGTTTCCAAAAATTTATCCTATTATAGCTTTACCAAATACAGAATTTGGGTACGATCCCGTTGGGTGTATTGATATTATTACTCGATTTCTAAAGTGGGCGGAATGATGTATTTGTATGGGAGGTACCAGAAGGGGAGGGGCCATGTAGCCCTTTTGCGATACCATAATTACTTTTGAGGAAATAATAACTCGTGCAAAATTTCAAAACATTTGGTTACGTCTTTCGAAAGTTATCGTGCGAACCAGCCGGACAGCTAGACAGACAGACGGACATGGCTCAAACGACTAAAAAAGTCATGAATCGAATTTGGTTCAAAGAAACCTAGGGTCTAAAGTGACTACTTCTATGTGTTACCCTTTTGGGTCGTATCAAATGATATATACCCTCATTCCTAAGGGTGATGGTATAAAGATGTCAAAACCTATATAATACGATCTTTACATTTGTCCCGACAAATCCCGCTTTTTAGTCTCGGTTTTCCCGACTTTTCGAATTCGGTGCCTGGCAACCCTAACCAGAAGGCTTGAACCGATATAGTTCATATTCATTCCCGTGACCCATTTTCATAAGCGGGTTCGGTCAATTGTATGGGAGGTACCAGAAGGGGTGTGTCAAATAGTTAGGCTCTCTGAGGGTTCGCTTCCTATCACAACATAAATTTATCGACCAATTTTCATTACCCTCCAAGTGTCCGTTTGGAAGTTATGGGAGAAATATTAATTTTCCAAAAATAAGTAATTTTGTATGGGAGGTACCAGAAGGCATCAACCGATATAGTCCATGTTCATTCCAGAGTCTAATTTTCACAAGCGAACATCATACGCAAAATTTGAGTGAATTTAGTGTACTTACAAAAAAGATATGTATGTGAGACTATGGGGGTGGGTTCGGTCAATTGTATGGGAGGTACCAGAAGGGATGTGTCAAATAGTTAGGCTCTTTGAGGTTTTGCCTCCTATCACAACATTAATTTATCGACCAATATTCATTACCCCCAAGTGTCCGTTGGGAAGTTATGGGAGAAATATTAATTTTCCAAAAATAGGTAATTTTGTATGGGAGGTACCATAGCAAGAACAACATTTACAACGATGATAGACAACTACAACAACAACAAAACCTGCAACCAGAAAGAGAAATATGTACTTAATACAGTGGTACAAACGAAAAACTTCCTGCGCAAAAATAAAAATATCATAATAACGAATGCAGATAAAGGTAATGTCACTGTTGCCATGGAGAAGGACGAGTATGAAATAAAGATGTGCAATATTTTAAATGATATCATGACGTACCGAAGAGTGAATAAGGATCCCACACAAATTTTGCAAAGAAAAAACAATGAAATAGTCGAAGAACTTCACAAGTGGAATAATATATCTGTGATAGAAAAGAAAAGACTAAAGACTGAATTTATGGGTTGCCGAAGATCCATAAGGAAGGTATGCCTCTAAGACCTATCTGTTCCTCAATAAATGCGCCTTCTACAGAATTATGCAAGTTTTTAACGAACATTTTAAAAAAACTAACAGAAAAATCAGAGTTTAATGTAAGGGATGCTGTGCAATTTAAAGAAAAAATCAATAATAGTGAAATATTAAATGACGAACTTTTAGTATCTTTTGACGTGGTATCTTTATTTCCGAGCATCCCTGTGGACTATGCTATTGACGTGATCAACAGGAAGTGGGAAGAGATCGAAAAACACACCTCAATCTCAAGAGAATTGTTCTTAAAAATATTGAAATTCTGTATCAAGGACAACAGATATTTTAAATATAAGGAAAAATTGTATACTCAATGTAAAGGCTTACCCATGGGATCCCCTGCCTCTCCAATCGTTGCAGATATTGTGATGGAGGAACTGTTAAAAGATTGTTTTCAAGGACCACACATAAAACCCAGACTTCTGACCAAATACGTTGACGACCTTTTTGGGATTGTGCAGAAAAGTGCAATAAATGAAACATTAAGCAAACTTAATAGTTTTCATCGACAAATTCAGTTTACACTCGAAGTGGAGAAAAATGGACGACTTCCGTATTTGGATACAATTATTGTCAAGGAAGGCAATATACTCAAGGTTGACTGGTACCAAAAACCAACTTCCTCAGGAAGATTAATAAATTATTATTCGTGTCACCATGAAAATATTATCATGAACACTGCCAGAAATTTTGCCAGACGGGTGTTGGAGATAAGTGACAGACAATTCCACAAAGAAAACAAAATAAAAATAACGACAATACTGGAACAAAATAGTTTCCCTAGAAATGTAATTGCAAAATTAATAAATAATTGTCAAAAACAATGCAACCCACAAGAACAAGAAGAACCCAAAATCTACAAAGCAATGGCATACATCCCAAAATTGTCGGAAAGAATGGAAAAATCGAAAATATATGACAAAAACAAATACAAAATTGCACATAAATCGACAAACACACTAAAACAACTATTTTCAAACACAAAAAGTAAACTGGACAAAATGGACAAATCCAACGTCATTTATAAAATCAGCTGCTCTGGGGAAAGTAACAACGAATGCGACAAGGTATATGTAGGTACAACCAAAAATAAACTTCGTACAAGAATGTCCGGACATAAATCGGACATTAAAAGTAGGGTCAAATCCGCAACCCAAAAAACCGCACTTGCTACCCACTGTGCGGAGAGAGGACATATACCGGATTTAGAAAATGTTAACATTTTGGATACGGAACAGCATTACAGCAAAAGATTTATGCTTGAAATGTTGCACATAATCAATATACCGAAAGAGAGAAGAATGAACTACAAATCGGATATTGAGAACTTAGCATTAAACTACAGACACATCATCTGTAAAAACAATAGATGTTAACGTTAGTGCAATTTTTAAATTTGTATGTAAATGACCTTTTTATAATTGTTACTCGTAAGTTTTGTTTAATCTTGTGATGTGAACATAAATAATGACCAAAACAATTTGTATTTCTTATTGTTTAAAGATTCCTGAAGATGCTATCCGACGGATAGCGAAATATCGAAATAAATATTAAAAATAAAAGACCTTGAGCTCGACTAATTATTTCAAGAATATTAAAGAAAAACAGGTCGAATAAAAACTGAAATATAATAAGTAATTTTATTTTAAAAATCTATTAATTTCAATAACTCAAGACTTTAACAATATCTTATATTGGGTGATGGAATTTATCAGTCAGCTTACCTGACTGAAATTTCTGTACTGGTTTTGTTTTCGGTTTTTACGCCAAATTTTGAGTAGCTTAAGATTTTCTAATTCAACACAGAATGCCACATATTATATATCACTGAAAAGCTACAAATGTGGTACGTCAAGTTGTGTTTTCATGTTGACCTTTAGTTTTACTGACTTTAAAGTATCCATGCATTTCTAGTGCCACCATTTGCATTCTTCTTCTTAGCTAGCTCTTTTTTGCAATCCCATTGGATTATATACTGCACGTAGAAAAATATTATAAGCGCCTCGATCTTCTGCGCTTCTTCTCCAGTTAGTCACACCAAGTTTTGTAAGGTTCTCAGTAACCTGGTCTTTCCAACGGAGTTTTGGTCGCCCTCTTCTGCGCCGTCCATCGAGTTCAGTGTCGAAGACTTTTCGAGCTGGAGAATTTTCGTCCATGCGTACAACGTGACCTAGCCAACGCAACCGCTGCACGTTAATGCGTCTGACAACGTCAATGTCAGTGTACAGCTCGTACAGTTCATGATTCATACGACGCCGATACTCTCCGTCAGAACCGATTCATCCGCTTGTGTCATAACTAGGGCGACCAATTTTCAGCATATGCTGAATCTTGCTGATGCTGCTTAATTTAACGATTTCAAGCGATCTTGCTTATTTAAAAGGTTTGTGCTTTTTTATGCTGTTTTTGCCCTTATTTAAATTTATGATACATTTTGATAAAATATGTTTCTATCAATTGAAAATTTTTACATATCACAAGCCTTTGCGGTCCATAAAAATATGACAGGTAGTATTAACCCATTAAGGCCTAGCGATGCGAAAACGCATCGCATCTTCTAGGACACCCCATGAAAAAACGGCTAGGGCTATAGCGATTACCAACATGTTACCAAAAACTTTAGATTTTATACTACAATACTGTTCATAGGTGCCACTTTGTAACTCGAGTGTATCTTGGAGAAAAATTTATAAACAAATTTTGCCAATGCGATTTTTTCTTTCTATTACATAAAATTTCTGCAACTTCTGGAAAAACGAAAATAAACGTAAATAAATCGAAAAATTTTCGACATAAATAAAATATAGTTGTTCTTGTTTTCAGAATGTATTTAATGTGTTCACCCCTCCCCTGGCTATCCCACGCACCTGGAAGTGTAAAGTACAATTTGTTTATCTTAATTAGACCATGGGAACTTCAGATATAATATCTATTTTTGTCTGTCAAGTCTCTTAATATGGTCGGGCCTTAATGGGTTAAATTTGAAAACTATCCTCTTATTTTACACACAGCCTGTGTTCAAGATTTTGTAATAGCCCTGTTTTTATCTATAGCTTAGATCGTACGATTCGTTAAATTCCTATAGTTTTCAGGCGCCTTATCGAAAACAAAAATTTAAACTATTAAAACCTAATGTGCCTCTATAACCTAAACCAATAATGGGGAACGTGGTTGGAAGCAGCGATGTATTATACTAATTATTTGGAAGACATAAGGGAAGTCATTAAAGAGTTTAACGAAAATGATTCTGAAGCATTGCGATAAAGCAAAGAGGTTCTTTCTAATGAAAATTTGTAATCCGACTTTTCCTTCATAAAAATTAACTTTAAGTGCATCTGGCATGCCATCACAAAAATTGAGTCAAGCGGATTGCCATTGAAGGAAAGCTTGGAAACAATAAAATCAATTCAACATGCTATAGAAACACATCTGATAAAAATTATTTAAAAAAAATGACTGCCGTTCTTGCGCGAAATCCTGGCTTTGTGGAAATCACTAAAATCAACAATATTATTTTTAAAAATTCCAAAACTGAATCAACAATTTTTAAATACGCTCCCACTTTATCGTGTGACGTTGAACGGGTGTTTTCTATATATGGAAATTTTTTTACAAACCAGCGTAAAAGTTTTGTAATCGTGACATTGACCAAGGTATAATCTCACTTTAAAAAATTTTTTTTTTGGTTTGAAAATTACTTTTTTTTGTATGAATACACGACTGAATAATTTTGTTAATTTACTTATTGGTTTTTATTACTTCTTTAATAGATGTGAAATTGTTTTTTGTTTGTTTTTCAATAAATAAAAAAATTTATAAATGCTGAATATAAAATCTATCGTGCTTATTTCAAGGGTTTTTCATGCTGTTTTAAGTACTGAAAACCATTTTTTTCGTGCTGAAAAATGGTCGCCCTAGTCATAACCCAGGATTCGGAACCATACATTAAGATAGGTAGAGCAAGTATGTGGTATGGCTGAATTTTTGTTCGTCGAGAAAAGGCTCTGTCGTTGAATCACTTGCTTAGTCTGTAGTAGCATTTATAAGCAAGAAGGATTCTTCTCCGGATTTCGAGGTTGACATTATTTGCTTAGTTGATGGCGGAGCCTATGTAGATACAATTATTTAACACTTCGAAATTATAGTTGTCAACGTTCACGCAGTTTCCCAAACGAGAAGATTCTTTGTTCGTTGAAACTAATAACTTCGTTTTGTCCTTATTCACCGTAAGACCCATTTTCCCTGATTCCTTCTGTTTTACTGAAAAGGCTGCAGTCACATCCCGCAGTTTTCAACCGATGATGTCTACGTCATCAGGCTTTTGTGGAATATCGTGCCACTCGTGAAAAGGTCACACGATAGGCCGTCGCCTTGTTTTAGGCCTCGTCTGGTATAGAATGGCTCCGTAAGGTCCTTGCCCATCTTCCCTGAAGACTTCGTGTCAGTCAGCGTCATTCCACAAAGGCGTATCAGCTTCGCTGGAATACTAAACACAACCATGGCTTCGAGTAATTTCTGCCGTATCGGGCTGTCGAAAGCAGCTTTAAAGTCGAAAGCAGCTTAAAGAAGCTACGGATTTGCCAAAGTGTAAATATCTGGTCTGTTGTTGATTTACCAGGTCTAAAGCCACACTGATAAGGCCCGATCAGGTTGGATAACACTGGCTTTAGTCTTTCACATAGCACACTTGACAGGACCTTATATGCGATGGGTAAAAGGCTGATCCCGCGGTAGTTGGAGAACACACTTGGATCACTTTTATTTAGCACAGGACATAATTCGCTTAAATTCCAATAGGGAATGCACTCTTTAAGCCAAACCGTGCGCATTAGCTGGTACATGCTCGTTATCAGCTCCTCGCCACGGGACTTGAAGAGCGACAAAGAGAAAGTAACTAACGGGGCCCCCCAAATGTTGAATACCATTTGCATTGGCATATACATTTTGAGGTACTATTTTGAGGTACTACAAATCTCGTTGTCACAAGTATTACTTCTTGTATTTTTTTTAATTTATTTTAATGGCTCCTGCGATATTCGTTTACTTGTTTTATGCTTTTTAACACCTTAGAACTTCCGAACCGAATCTTTTGGTCTTGTTGATACTAGCCATTAAGCACGCCAAGTACTATCGGTTACTCATATGTAATCTACGCATTTAAATCAGAATATTTTCCGACATTAATATTATTAGCATATCTTCATCTCCAACTTTTTTATGTGATGCATCTGCGAGTCTTTTCTTTATTATCGCTTAAACTTTTCGTTACATGTGCATAATATTTTTTAAGATTTTTCTTTCGCATGCGTTCCCAACTCAAAGGATAAAGACATACTCATGCTGCGTAAAGCATTGAAGGGTATAAAATGTCACACTTACATCCTGATGGCCCATACAATACATGCGACAGTGCAAACAAACAAACCTACAGGACCAGATTAACATGACGGGTTTTGCAAAAATGTTTTAAGTTTCCATTTAAATCTGCTGCATATTACGTTCACATATACTTATTTTTTGTAAATGCATTTATTGTTTTGAAACAATTTTGATTGTTTTGTCACAATACCGTCAATATTTTAAATGCAAATGAGTACTGTAATTAGCTGTAATAGGAAAAGAATCACAAGAAAGTAAACTTTGTAGGAACTAACCTGAGTAAAACACAGTGTCTACGACCATTGCCAATCAAAAACCCATATCAGTAAAAAACGGCTTTATTTGAGCAAACCTCTCTTGCAAATGAGGTCATAGATTGTATGCATATGCTGAAGGTAGTGCGAGAACGAATGATGTTATGTATGGATGTGTGCATAAGACAGATTCTTAAAATTTTTTTGGTTATTTTTGCATGTATGAAATGTCACCAAGTGAGTTTAAGAGAAACTTTGTGAGCGAATGCCACATGAAAGTGCGTGTATCTGTCATGAAGAAATTGTGGCGCCTCTTCGGGTTGCTTCGTATGACACACACAATATTAAGAAAGTTATCTTAACAGATTACCAGAGCCGTAATGTTGGCACCGGCATTACTATGGCATCAGTAATAATAACACCACCAGCAGCAGCAGAAACATCATTATTATTTATCATTATGATCATTACCATCATCATTTTTGTTATCACTATCACAATGCCATCTTCATGACCATCATCTGTCGTCAACACTTTTCCAGCATTTCTTTACTTCTTCTTCTTATTCTTTTGTATTCATGTTTGCTCGGTCGTGTACAAATGTCAAAAGGGATTTACAGCAAGTTTGTCAAAATCACAGGGAAATAAATGTGAAGTATTAAAAGCATTGGTTATGTTGAGGAATTTAAAAAGTAATATCAAGTTTCCAGGCAAAACGCTAGGTTGCGTTATTGCATTGCTAGATAATGGCACAAGTTATGATTTCTGTTCAATAGTGAAACAAAACAACATCGATGGGAATTTTAAATATTTAGCATATGATTCGTTATTTTTTTTTTACATAGCTAGTGCACAAAGAATTAAAAAAAATAAATGTTTATAATCGTTAGGGCTTTTTAATGTATACGTTTTGACAAACTAACAACTTAAAATCAATCAAACGATCATCGTCATACAAACGTGACGTTACGAAATATTTGTATACCATCACCCTTAGGGATGAGGGTATATATCATTTGATACGACCCAAAAGTGTAACACATAGAAGGAGTAACTTTAAACCCTAGGTTTCTTTGAACCAAATTCGATTCTTGACTTTTTAAGTCGTTTGAGCCATGTCCGTCTGTCTGTCTGCCTGGTTCGCACGATAACTTTCGAAAGACGCACCCAAATGTTTTAAAATTTTGCACGAGTTATTATTTCCCCAAAACTACTTACGGTATTAAAAATGGGCTACATGGATACGCCCCTACTGGTACCTTCCATACAAATGTACAATTCCGCCCACTTTAGAAGTCGAGTAATAATATCAATATAATAGAAATTTTTTTGTTTTACTAAGGGTGATGGTAAATGTAAGTCGGGTTGCCCGACTGAAACTTTCTTACTGGTTTTTAAATGAATTTAAATAAAACATGCTTTATAATCGCATGATTTATTTATATTTAATTGTAAAGTGACAAAAGTAACTCGTATTAAACAGTTATGAAACCAGTACAGAAATTTCAGTCAGTTGAACTGACTGATAAATACCATCACCCAATATAAGATATTGTTTAAGTCTTGAGTTATTGAAATTAACCGATTTGTAATTAAAACCAGTTAGAAAGTTTCAATCGGGCAACCCAACTTACATTTACCCTTACCCTCAGTAAAACAAATAATTTTCTATTATATTGATATTATTACTCGATTTCTAAAGTGGGCGGAGTGGTACATTTGTATGGGAGGTACGAGAAGGGGTGTGGTTAGGCTTCCAGATTTATTCTCCATTACTTTATCCTGTTATAGCTTTACTAATTACAAAATTTGGGCACGATTGCTTTGGGTGTACTGATATTATTAGTACATCCCTAAAGTGGGCGGAAAGGTACATTTGTATGGGAGGAACCATAAGGGGCGTCGCTAGACTTTCGATTTTTTCTCCAAAACTTTGTCCTGTTATAACATAACAAAATACAGAATTTGGGCACGATCGTGTCGAGTGTATTGATATTATTACCCTATTTCTAAAGTGGGCGGAGTGGTACATTTGTATGGGAGGTACCAGAAGGGGCGTGTCTAGACTTCCAGATTTTTTCTCCAAAACTTTATCCTGCTTAAACTTTACCAAATGCAGAATTTGGGCACGATCGCGTTAGGTCTTTTAATAATATTAATCGATTTCTAAAGTGGGCGGTACCAGATGTGGATGGGAGGTACCAGATGGGGCGTGAGTAGACTTCCAATTTTTTTCTCCAAAACGTTATCCTGTTATAGCTTTACTAAAAATAGAATTTGGGTACGATCACGTTTAATTTATTGATATTATTTCTCCATCTCTATAGTGGGCGGAAAGGTAGATTTGTATGGGAGGTACCAGAAGGGGCGTGGCTAGGCTTTCAAAAATTTTTCCAAAACTTTATCCTGTTATAGCTTTACTAAATACAGAATTTGGGGACGATTCCGTAGGGAATATTGATATTATTACTCGATTTCTAAAGTGGGCGGAATGATGTTTTTGTATGGGAGGTACCAGAAGGGGCGGGGCCATGTAGCCCATTTGCAATACCGTAAGTAGTTTTGAGAAAATAATAACTCGTGCAAAATTTCAAAACATTTGGTTGCGTCTTTCGAAAGTTATCGTGCGAACCAGCCGGACAGCCACCGGACAGACAGACAGACAGACAGACGGACATGGCTCAAACGACTTAAAAAGTCATGAATCGAATTTGGTTCAAAGAAACCTAGGGTCTAAAGTCACTCCTTCTATGTGTTACACTTTTGGCTCGTATCAAATGATATATACCTTCATCCCTAAGGGTGATGGTATAAAAAGAACCATTAACAAACTAACGACCGTCATATTGCTAGTTCGGCGCATTCCTAGCTTGCTTGCATTTAGCGCACGATGTACATTATATAGCAGATTAGCCGTCAAAATGCACCTCACTTACAAACCCATTGGTCAAAACATTCATGTTGTCCGATCCCAAATGGCCGAAACCATTTACAGAAACATTGAATTTCACCTGGGTTTCAGTTGCAATGACATCCTTCGCTGAATATATTATACGACATCCTTCATTGTCGAAAACTCCCTGTTATTATTGTTTACGATTTTCTTCAGAGACAACAGATTTACGCACAAATCCGGTACATGAAGAAGGCCGTGAGACGTCACATTTTCAGTTCCTCTTGGAGTCGGAACATTGCATAGACGTGTTATTTGCAATTTTTATTTCACACGTCGAAATACCACTCATCTGTTGCAAGTCCTGCCTTGAAAGCAGTAATCACTGAAATGCCTTTTCTTGATAGGGAATTTTCATACCTGGCAGGCATGCATCTAGCCTTATCTGGTTGCAGCCAAGGTGCGCACAAGATTGAGCAGAGCAAAAAACGCACGTAACCAAACACAAAGAACGTTGGACATCGCGAAGCTGCAAACCCCAGAGATAGCCACTGCCTACTCCAACCATCTCTCCCAACAACGCATGTACTTCTGACGTTCCCGATACACAGTAGCAGCATATTGCGTTTTCCAAGGCAACCGCCGCTACAACCGTGCTAGGATTTACAAACGACGCTCAACCGAATTCTGGTACGATAAAAAATGTCGCATAGCGTCTGAGGAACAGGATGCCGCTTATAGGGCAATGCTGCAGCCAATTGTAACCCGGGAGGTTAGGGAACGGCGCAAGGAGACAGTAAGACAGGCGAGACAGATATTTAAGCGAAAAAAACGTCAAATGAAGAAACGGAAGAACGAGGTTATAGAGCGATACAGAGATAGATGTGAGGCCCTAAAATTTTACCAGACAGCAAAAGGACAGGAATGGAAATCTGGTTACAGCTACGCAGAGTGTGCTGCATATGGAGAGAACACTTCCAGCAACTGCTGGTTTCAGAAGGAATAACGCCAATTGTCGACGGCGGCACAGATTGCCCACCACCAAGTCAAGCCGAGGTAAGAAGAGCAATAGCACGGCTGAAAAATAATAAAGCAGCCGCTGCAGACCGACTTCCGGCAGAGCTCTTCAAGTCCGGTGGTGAGGAGCTGATAACGTGCATGCACCAGCTCCTACGCACGGGTTGGCTTAAAGAGTGCATGCGCGACGATTGGAATCTAAGCGTATTATTTCGTGTGCTGAAAAAAAGTGATCCAAGTGTGTGCTTGGGGAATGGGACTTTGCCCAGAGGCTGAAAGTTACTGATTGCCACTCATTTGGGAGTGACCAGAATCGATTCCTTTGCGGCACTGTCCAAGCAGCTAACTACTTCCGGTCTTAGACCAAGTATTCCCTGGGCAATAACTTTAAAGCAACCGCTTAGAAGTTAGCTAGAGTTAGAAGGCGAAACGTTGAGCAACCTAATCGGCATGCTACCACCGATGTGTCTTAGGAAGTAGGTAACAGAAGTTACTAAAGCTCAACACAGGCTCTCCTAGTGGCTTTGGCAGCCCCAAGAAACTAGGATCGGGAGCGGTGGCCTAATAAGCCACTCTCCTTAAACAAAATTTATTATGAAAACACGGAGAATAAATATAACAAGAACCCCCCCAAATGTTGACGTCCCCCGCAAACGATATAAGGACCATGATTTAAGGATATGCACCTGGAATGTCCGAACTCTTTACAGAGATGGTGCCTCTATCCAACTCGACAAATACAAGGCTGACATCACCGCCATACAGGAAATGAGATGGACGGGACAAGGATGCACACGACGAAAGAACTGTGACATCTTTTACAGCTGCCATGCAGAAAGACACGAATTTGGATGTGGTTTCATAGTCGGCAAGAGACTTCGACACCTGGTCTCGCGGTTTAACCCTGTAAGTGACCGAATAGCCACCATTCGCATCCGGGCAAAATATTTTTACATCACGCTGATTTGTGTACACGCCCCGACGGAAGATAAACCGATGAGATTAAAGGTGCATTTTACGAGCGCCTAGAGGAAACATACGACCGCTGCCCTGGCCACGACATTAAAATTGTTCTGGGAGACTTTAATGCAAAAATAGGAAGGGAAGATGTTCTTGGTCCATCGATCGGTAAATTCAGCCTGCATACCGACACGTCAGACAACGGCTTTAGGCTGGTTAGCTTCGCAGCGGGAAGAAACATGGTAGTTAGTGGAACCAGATTCCAGCACAAAGATATCCACAAGGCAACTTGGCTATCCCCCGATCAAAACACCAAAAATCAAATTGATCATGTGGTAATTGATGGCAGTCATGCATCTAGTTTCATGGACGTGCGTGTGATCCGTGGTGCTAATATTGGCTCGGATCATTACCTGGTTGCAGCCAAGGTTCGCACAAGATTGAGCAGAGCGAAAAACGCACGTAACCAAACACAAAGAAAGCTGGACATCGCGAAGCTGCAAACCCCAGAGATAGCTACTGCCTACTCCGACCAACTCTCCCAACTTTTACGACACAACGCCTCTACTTCTGACGTTCCCGATACACAGTGGCAGCATATTGCGCATTCCATGGCAACCGCCGCAACAACCGTGCTAGGATATGAAAAGCGGCGCCCAGACGAATCCTGGTACGATGAAGAATGTCGCATAGCGTCTGAGGAACAGGATGCTGCTTATTTGGCAACGCTACAGCCAATTGTAACCCGTGCTGTTAGGGAACGGCATAAGGAGAAAGTAAAACGGGCGAGACAGCTATTTAGGCGAAAAAAACGTCAGATGAAGGAACGGGAGAACGAGGATATAGAGCGATACAGGGATAGAGGAGAGGCCCGAAAATTTTACCAGAAAGTAAGAGCAAATGGATACGGTAATGGCCTCCCCACCTGTAAGGACAGTGATGGAAATCTGGAAACGGATACGCAGAGTGCACATATGGAGAGAACACTTCCAGCAACTGCTGGTTCCAGAAGGCAGCGCACGTGAAGTTATCACGCCAATTGTTGACGACGGCTTAGATTGCCCACCACCAAGTCAAGCCGAGGTAAGAAGAGCAATATCGCGGCTGAAAAACAACAAAGCAGCCGGTGCCGACGGTCTGCCCGCAGAGCTCTTCAAGTCCGGTGGCGAGGAGTTGATAACGAGCATGCACCAGCTCCTGCGCACAGTTTGGCTTAAAGAGTGCATGCCCGACGATTGGAATGTAAGCGTATTATGTCCTGTGCTGAAAAAAGGTGATCCAAGTGTGTGCTCCAACTACCGCGGGATCAGCCTTTTACCCATCGCATATAAGGTCCTGTCGAGTGTGCTATGTGAAAGACTAAAGCCAGTGTTATCCAACCTGATCGGGCCTTATCAGTGTGGCTTTAGACCTGGAAAATCAACAACTGACCAGATTTTCACACTTCGGCAAATCCTGGAAAAGACCCAAGAGAAACAGATCGACACGTACCATCTTTTTGTCGACTATAAAGCTGCCTTCGACAGCCCGATACGGCAGAAATTACTTGAAGCCATGGCTGAGTTTGGTATTCCAGCGAAGCTGATACGTCTTTGCGGAATGACGCTGACTGACACGAAGTCTTCAGTGAAGATTGGCAGGGACCTTACGGAGCCATTCTATACCAGACGAGGCCTAAAACAAGGCGACGGCCACGTTGATGACGTAGACTTCATCGGTCGAAAACTGCGGGATGTGACTGCAGCCTTCTCAGGTATTCAGAAGGAATCAGCGAAAATGGGCCTAACGGTGAACGAGGACAAAACGAAGTTATTAGTTTCAACGAACAAAGAATCTACTCGTTTGGGAAACTGCGTGAACGTTGACAACTATAATTTCGAGGTGGTAGATAATTTTGTCTACCTAGGCTCCGCCATCAACAAAGCAAATAATGTCAGCCTAGAAATCCGGAGAAGAATCCTGCTTGCAAATACTACGGACTAAGCAAGCGATTCAATGACAGAGCCCTCTCTCGACGAACAAAACTCCAGCTATACCAGATACTGGTTCTACCTGTCTTAATGTATGGCTCAGAATCCTGGGTTATGACACAATCGGATGAATCGGTTCTGGCGTTATTCGAGAGAAAAATACTCCGTAAAATATATGGGCCCATCATCGTTAACGGAGAGTATCGGCGTCGTATGAATCATGAGCTGTACGAGCTGTACACTGACATTGACGTGGTCAAACGCTTTAAGGTGCAACGGTTGCGTTGGCTAGGTCATGTTGTACGCATGGACGAAAATGCTCCAGCTCGAAAAGTCTTCGACAATGAACTCGATGGACGGCGCAGAAGAGGGCGACCTAAACTCCGTTGGAAAGACCAGGTTACTGAGAACCTTACAGAACTCGGTGTGACTAACTGGAGAAGAAGCGCAGAAGATCGAGGCGCTTATAATATTTTTCTACGTGCGGTATATAATCCACTGGGATTGCATAGAAGTACCAGCTAAGTAAGTAAGTATTTTCATACCTCATTTTCGAGTGTCAATCCACTGCAAAATTACTAATACCACCACAATTAAAGCGGCCTTTTTGTCATGCTTAAAATCCTTTTTAAGATTTTGGTTCTATTAGCTTTCTTTGAAATTAAAGCACTATTTGATGTTGACTGCTCTAATTTTACATCCTGTGAAAGGATCATTGTAGCACTGTCTGCAGTCAAAGACTTTCCAGTACTTCGTTTATATTCGTTTACATTCTTCCGTCAATCCCTTCAGAAGCAAACTCCCGATCCATTCGTCGTTCTCAGCAAATCCTGTCTCATTCAGCATCTTTGAAGTCCAGATTATTTGACTGACATAATCTTCCACAGATGAGCATTCTAATAATTGTCGATGTTCGCTTTTCCCATATGACTCGCGACCATATAACTTTCATATTTCATATTAGGGGTGCTATAGTGTTGTATGGAGATCCATAGTGGCAAGATTGGGATACGGCTCACACCATAAATTTGTGTGGTTGGGAAAAAAATTCATGAGCTACGCGTCCTGGTCAAAAGTAGTGGAGAAGGGGAAACATTTTACAACAAGCCACGCAACTGCCTCGAAATCGCCCCTAGAGGGTAAAAATGTGTGACCAGTCTCCTTACAATTTTCCCAAACTTCCCTACCTCCTACTCTCCATGTATGGGAGCCTCCCCATAGAAAATTAAATAACATTTGCTCCCACCTCTCTAACATTCTTAAGACTGCCACAAGAGGTGTCAAATGTATGACCGACTACCAATATTTTTGCAACCCCAACATTTTCTCAGAGGGTAACCTCTATCTTCAACCCTTAAGGTGGTAACCAAATTTTTTTTATATTTTTTTAATGAAATCATCTCCAGCCGCTAATATCGTGCTTACTAGAGAGGTGAATTGGGGGTCATTCACACATGTTAGCCTTCTAAAAGTGACGGCGTGACACTTGCGGGGCTTTTTGTGGATTTTTTCCCCTTGCCCACCTCCTTTGTTCGAAAGCGATTTAACAAATGAAAAATTTTAGTATATTCTATCCATGCTTATGATCTTGGGCAATATTTATATGTTCGCTTTGAATATTTCGCCTACATAAGTGATTTGTTTCATTGTTCAGTGTTCTGCTGAAACTTCTGCAAAACAAGTTTCTCAAGCAGTCCAATACTTTTTAAACATGTCGTTTTCCACTTTCTCTCATAAGGTAAATATCTCCGGACGTATTCTCTCTTAGCGATTTTTCTCCTTTATTTGCAATTTTATTCGAATGTTAGCGATTATGCAATTACAACGATTAGACCTACCATAATATGTATATTTTATTCTAGGATGATATAACCTAGAACCCTCATGACACACAAAATCCGTGACTACAAACATGTATATCAATGACCCTCAACTATATGATTCACAATTTATTTTAATTGAATTCACAATATATTGCACAGGATGCATTACAAAAACCAGAAACATCGTCATCTTTTCATGTGAAATTATCTATAATAATCAAATGCTCTAATTATTTCTATTTACTCAGGTGTAAACATATAAGGGTCTTTTATCACTTACACACATTTCCTGTAACTTACAATTTACATCAACGCGTTTGAGTATGTGAGTGCAGATCCTTGTCTCTTACATGAAATGCGGTATAATTTATCTTTCACTTGTGTGTACTCATATGTTAATATTACGCAAAATTAATTTCCCGTATGTGCCAACCCATGTACGAGGGCTGCTATATATATTTCTGGCCTAGGCAACAATAAGTATTGCCAGGTGCAATCTGATATTTCCATTGGAAAGGTTGACATTTTTTAGCATAACATCACTCAGAACGTGTTGTCATTTAATCGTGAATTGTTAAACTTACAGAGCTTTGAACAATTCAATTCCGTTAAAAAAATGGAACTGACACGTGAGCATTTTCGTGCGATCATTTTTCACAACTTTCGACGTGGATTATCCAGACAAGAGTGCATCGATGAACTTAAGTCTTTGTATGGTGATCAAGCACCATCATATAGCACCGTGAAAAACTGGTATAACGAATTTAATCGTGGTCGCAGTTCGCTCAACGACGAATTCCGTGAAGGTCGTCCAAAAACGTCCGTTGTGCCAGAGAACATTGATGCCGTGCGTGAACTAATAATGCAAGATCGTCATGTGACATACCGGGAGATAGAGGCATCCTTGGGCATTTTTCCCACCAGCATACATTCGATATTACATAAACACCTGACCGTAAAAAAGGTTTGTTGTCGTTGGATCCCGCACAATTTGACAATCGCTCAAAAAAAGGCTCGTGTCGATTGGTGCAAAGAAATGTTGAAAAAATACGATCGCGGTGCTTCAAAAGATGTTCATAAGATCGTCACAGGTGACGAATCTTGGATCTATGCGTATGAGCCCGAAACAAAACAACAATCGACCGTGTGGGTCTTCGAAGACGAGCCAAATCCAACGAAAGTTGTTCGTGGAAGAAGCACTTCGAAGCAAATGGTCGCCTGTTTCTTCGGAAAAACTGGTCATGTGGCGACTGTTCCGCTTGAGCAACGAAGGACGGTCAATTCTGAGTGGTACACCACAATTTGTTTGCCTGAAGTCTTCGGAGAAATTCGAAAAACAAACAAGAGAAGACGAATCATTCTTCACCATGACAACGCGAGCTCTCACACATCGGCTCAAACCAGCGCCTTTTTGACCGGCCAAAACGTCGAATTGATGGGTCATCCGCCGTACAGCCCTGACTTGGCACCCAATGCGTGGTCAACGATTTTCGTGCCCAGAAGATGCTGTTGAAGCGTTCAAAAACCATGTTTTGGAGGTGTCTCAATCGGAGTGGAAAAAGTGCTTCGACAATTGGTTTGAGCGCATGCAAAAGTGTATAAATCAGGCTGGAGAATACTTTGAAAAATAATAAAACAATTTTTGATGATAAATATTCGCATTTTCATTATTAGGCCAGAAATATATATAGCAGCCCTCGTAATAGGTACATAATTTTGAATTCATTCCACACTGTCATCGTGTGAGTCTTGCCGGTAAATTGAAAACAAGAGAGAGAGAAGGAGAGAGCACCTTTAGCAAAATGACGGCGTGTAACAATTTGTATAACTTATATAATATGTGAGTTAACAGCCGAAAAATACTTGTAATTTTGTTCCTTTATTGCATCCGTAGAAATGTGGAACGATTGCAGTAGAATTATCACCACAGATGAGCTCATATTAATAACGCAAGGCATCTGCAATAATTGGACGATGAAAAAACAGTCACAGTTTATCTGAACATTGTAGAAATGTTAAGTTTAAAGGAGTTAAAAATGAATCCGGTTTTGCAGGAGTTTTTTTGGGATATTGATAATAAATTAATGTTTGTGAAAAAATTAAATGTGCTGCTAACAGGAAATTTGACTGGTGATCAATGTCCACAAGGACATGCCATTTTTATACCCTCACCCTACGGGTAGTAGGGTATATATCATTTGAATCGACCCAAAAGTGTTACACATAGAAGAAGTCACTATAGATCCTAAGTTTTATTGAACTTTATTCGATTCATGACTTTTTTAGTCGTTTGAGCCATTTCCGTCTGTCTGGCTGTCCGGCTGGCACGCACGATAACTTTCGAAAGAAGAAACCAAATATTTGAAACTCTGCACAAATTTATATTTCCCCAAACTTACTTACGGTATTTTAAAATGGGCTACATGGCCACGCCCCTTCTTCCATACAAATGTACCATTCCGACTACTTAAGAAATCATGTAATAATATTAATACGTCCAACTCGATCGTTCCCAAATTCTATTTTTAGTAAAACTATAATAGGATAAAGTATTGGAGAAAAACTGGAAGTCAAGCCACGCCACTTTTGGAACCTCCCATACAAATGTAATAATACCATATAATAGAAAATTTTCTATTTTACTGAGGGTGAAGGTACATGTAAGTCGGGTTGCCCGACTGAAACTTTCTTATGGTATTATAGGGCAATTTTGTATCATTTAGTCTATTTCACAAAAAGTGAACTTCGGAACTTTTTGTATGATACCCACGATATATATATGTGAAATTTCTCCAATATTAAGGGTAGATTTGTTTTGGAATTACCCTATAACAATATTTAAACAGGTGGCGTGGTATTTTAAGATAGTTCATCGGATTGCAATTTCTATAACGGTTTTAATAAATTCACAAGTATCAAATTCCATAATACCGCAAAATCAGACAAAATTTCCTGGCCTTGAACAATAAGCAATTTCCGGCAACTATATTTTTTAAGAAAAGTTGGAAAAGTAACTGCACAGAGATTCTAATCGCTCTTACACCCGTAACGAGCAGATTGGCGAGATGTGTACTTACTTACTTACTTAGCTGGTACTTCTATGTAATCCCAGTGGATTATATGCCGCATGTAGCAAAATATTATAAGCGCCTCGATCTTCTGCGGTTCTTCTCCAGTTAGTCACACCGAGTTCTGTAAGGTTCTCAGTAACCTGGTCTTTCCAACTTAGTTTTGGTCGCCCCCTTCTGCGCCGTCCATCGAGTTCATTGTCGAAGACTTTTCGAGCTGGAGCATTTTCGTCCATGCGTACAACATGACCTAGCCAACGCAACCATTGCCCTTAATGTACAGCTCATGATTCATACGACGCCGATGCTCTCCGTATTTTTCTCTCGAATACCGGTAGAACCGAATCATCCGCTTGTGTCCTAACCCAGGATTCTGAGCCATACATTAAGACAGGTAGAACCAGTATCTGGTATAGCTGGAGTTTTGTTCGTCGAGAGAGGGCTCTGTCATTGAATCGCTTTGCTTAGTCCGTAGTAGCATTTATTTGCAAGCAGGATTCTTCTCCGGATTTCTAGGCTGACATTATTTGCTTTGTTGATGGCGGAGCCTACGTAGACAAAATTATCTACCACCTCGAAATTATAGTTGTCAACGTTCACGCAGTTTCCCAAACGAGTAGATTCATTTTCGTTGAAACTAATAACTTTGTTCTGTCCTCGTTCACCGTTAGGCCCATTTTCGCTGATTCCTTCTGTATACCTGAGAACGCTGCAGATGATGTCTACGTCATCAGCGTACGCTAGTAGCATGTGGCTTTTGTTGAAAATAGTGCCACTCGTGTTTACTGCAGCTTTTCTCATTATCATCTTTATCAAATTGTTGAAGAGATCGCACGATAGGCCATCGCCTTGTTTTAGGCATCGTCTGGTATAGAATGGCTCCGTAAGGTCCTTGCCAATCTTCACTGAAGACTTCGTGTCAGTCAGCGTCATTCCGCAAAGACGTATCAGCTTCGCTGGAATACCAAACTCAGCCATGGCTTCGAGTAATTTCTGCCGCATCGGGCTGTCGAAGGCAGCTTTTTAGTCGACAAAAAGATGGTACGTGTCGATCTGTTTCTCTTGGTTCTTTTCCAGGATTTGCCGAAGTGTGAAAATCTGGTCAGTTGTTGATTTTCCAGGTCTAAAGCCACACTGATAAGGCCCGATCAGGTTGAATAACACTGGCTTTAGTCTTTCACATAGCACACTCGACAGAACCTTATATGCGATGGGTAAAAGGCTGATCCCAAGTTTGTTGGAGCGCACACTTGGCCCAGGACATAATACGCTTGCATTCCGATCGTCGGGCATGTACTCTTTAAGCCAAACCGTGCGCAGGAGCTGCTGCATGCTCGTTATCAGCTCCTCGCCACCGGACTTGAAGAGCTCTGCGGGCAGACCGTCGGCACCGGCTGATTTGTTGTTTTTCAGCCGCGTTATTGCTCTTCTTAACTCGGCTTGACTTGGTGGTGGGCAATCTAAGCCGTCGTCGAAAATTGGCGTGATAACTTCACGTGCGCTGCCTTTTGGAAACAGCAGTTGCTGGAAGTGTTCTCTCCAAATGTGCAGCACACTCTGCGTATCCGTGACCAGATTTCCATCATTGTCCTTACAGGTGGGAGGCCATTACCGTATCCATTTGCTTTTACTTTCTGGTAAAATTTTCGGGCCTTACCTCTATCCCTGTATCGCCCTATATCCTCGTTCTCCCGTTCCTTTATCTGACGTTTTTTTCGCCTAAAAAGCTGTCTCGGGACCGGCCGTGGCATTGTGGTTAGAACACGCGACTACCATGCGGGAGATCACAGGTTCAACTCCTGGCTCCAGCCATACTAAAAAAAAACAAATTTGTTTCATTGTCGGCCCCAATCGAATGTTGTTGACAGCAACTTCGCAGTATAAGCGTCGAGTCAATCGGCGTGTCCAGTAAGAGCTTCTCAAACAGTGACGTTCGCATTCGTCGATAAACAAGTAAGTGCCGTTAGTTGTGAATCTAAAAATAGAAAGTGTGTTAATTCACAACAACGCGAGAAGCTATCCCATACCTCATTCATGGGGTGCAAAGGGAAATTAAGTTTTTTAAGTAAGCTGTCTCGCCTGAATTGCTTTCTCCTTATGCCGTTCCCTAACAGCACGGGTTACAATTGGCTGTAGCGTTGCCCTATAAGCAGCATCCTGTTCCTCAGACGCTATGCGACATTCTTCATCGTACCAGGATTCATCTGAGCGCCGCTTTTCATATCCTAACAGGGTTGTTGCGGCGGATGCCATGGAATGTGCAATATGATGCCACTGTGTATCGGGAACGTCAGAAGTAGAGGCGTTGTGTCGTAAAAGTTGGGAGAGCTGGTTGGAGTAGGCAGTAGCTATCTCTGGGGTTCGCAGCTTCGCGATGTCCAGCTTTCTTTGTCGAAGTCTCTTGCCGACTATGAAACCACATCCAAATTCGTGTCTTCCGTTGTGTGCATCCCTGTCCCGTCCATCTCATTTCCTGTATGGCGGTGATGTCTGCCCTGTATTTGTCGAGGACATCCGCCAGTTGGATAGAGGCACCATCTCTGTAAAGAGTTTGGACATTCCGGGTGCATATCCTTAAATCATGGTCCTTATATCGTTTGCGGGGGTCGTCAAGATTTGGGGGGTTCTTGTTTTATTTATTCTCCGTGTTTTCATAATAAATTTTGTTTAAGGAGAGTGGCTTATTAGGCCACCGCTCCCGATCCTAGTTTCTTGGGGCAAAGTCCCATTCCCATAAATGTGTATAAAAAAAGAAATTTCGAAAATTGTAAGTAGTTAAAAGTTGTCTTTGTAGAGACAAGTCACAAAAATATGAAAAAACCTTATAAAAAAGTTATTATCATTCTGAACATTGAAAACATAACTCTTGGGTTATATGATGATCCTCCTATGTGCTGGTACTCAAAAGTACGGAAACTGTATTGAGTTGAAGTGGCATAATTTTTTTTTTCTTTTTCTGAAACCGTCCTCTATCATAAAACATAATGTTATCCAAACACTAAAATGGCTGTAAACTAATGTTATTAATTTATTCAGATAAGGCATTTTTGCTAAGACAGTCGTGTGGGGCAGTATTGGCGGGTAAAAAATGTGTAATTGTATGAAAAATTGGTTCGTCTAGTGTAATAATTGCTCAAGATCAGCTGCCCTGAGCTGCCCATGCTAAAAGGTTGGGCGGATTATAAATGTGAATGTTTGTTTGTTTGTGGCTCAATCACGCCTAAACGGCAGAACCGATAACATGGAAATTTTGGGAGGCAAGTTCTATACTGTATGGAAATTACCGTAAGCTGTATTTTATTTTTGACCTAAGGGCGGAGTGGGAGTGGCAAAAAAATTTTTGAAGCTAGACAGATAACATTTGAAACATTTCAGAAATATGAATATGCAGACCAAATTAGATTTTTTGACCTAAGGACAGGTGTGAACAGCCATGTCTAGGATAGTAAATAAAACCAAGGTTTATTAATAGAAAACGTTTTTGCTCATATTCCGTTGCGTAAGCGACATTTTAATTCAACAAACATCTATTGAGTAAACTGCGGTTCTACACATTTTTTAACGTTCAAGCTGCCATAGCAAAAATTTAGATTTGTTTGTTCAATTTGTCCACTGGATTAAAACGTTCAATTTTATACGATTTTTAATTCACATTTTAATTCATAATAACCTAGAGATTATGTCGCTAATATCCTTTTTTAACTTTTACGATTTTAAAACCCATAAGCCATACGAAGAAGTAACCAAAAATGCCTTAGGAAAAAAAACATACTTCGTATAGGAAAAACCATAAAACTGGATGTTTCAATTATTTTTTAAAACCGTAAAATATCTTAGAGCTAAAACAAATTAAATGATTTCCTTTCGTTGAAAAAAAAAATCACTAAACTGAATGCTATTCCTTTACATATCCGAAGAAGGGAATTCCATTTTGCTTTACTAAGCAAAGTAAATAAAGATTTATAGCATTTTTATTGTATGTAATAAAAAACAATGCAGCATACGGGTTAGGACTTAGTCACTCTGTTACATTTCCTTACGTCGTTACGGAAGAAGATTACCGCATTACTCCACCCGTTTGCCGAGCACCCATCGGTGTTGAATGCCCTGGGCGAAGAGACTGCACTTCCCCTTTTGGAATTCACCCTAGGGCTTAGAAACTATTTGCTTGTTAATATTTTATGTTTTTTTCTCGCAATTTATGCATAAACTTCTTAGTAGTGGTAATTTCAGTGTAGTTGAGCATTTTAAATCAAAATACGTAAATGAAGAAAAATCCTGTTTTGGAAACACGAAATGCGTTTAAACGAAGTCCGAAACAAACTTGATAGTGAATAACATACATATTCACGAAAAATGTTTTCACTTTCTGCATAACAAATGATTCAAACTAAAGAAAATGCACATTGAACTTAAAGCTTAAAATATCCATTTCTGGACAATTTAATACTACTAGCTGACCCGGTAAATTTCTTTTGGTGTGCTAAATATTACAAAACGTTAGTTTCTTCTGCCGAACATAAAATAAATTTCCAGTCGCTTCGTTGTTCTGCACTCCTTCTCCAATTTTTGATACCAAGTTTCCCGATGTCCTCTTGCATTTGGTCCTTCCATCGAAGTTTTCTTTTTCCCCCTCTTCGTGAACCGTCATCAGGTTCGTATTCAAATGATTTTTCGCCCATTCTTACAACATGAGCAAGACAACGTAGCTATTGTCTTTTAATACGCTTAACTATGTCAATGTCGGCATATATCTCATACAGCTCGTGGTTCATACGACGCCGATATTCTCCGCCAACGCAGATATTTTTAGATTTTACAAAGTATTTTTCTCTTAAATACTCCTAGTAATGCCTTACTAATTTGACGCTTTTGCGTTAGTCAGGCTGATGAATGGGTCTGTACTCTGATGTTTGGATGTCGCCATGGGCGAGCGAATGAAATAGCTGGTCGGCGAGCTGAGACGAGAGCTCGGTAACGACTGGCGTATTAGTAGACAAGCTGTCCGTACTATTTATCAGGGACTCTTTGGCAGTATATAGGTCTTTCGTGTGGTACTAGGTGGTTAGAACTGCTCTCGGATACTGAAAGGTATCAGAGAGTGGTTTTATTGGCTTGTTTGCCAGGTATCGATGGGGGCCCTGAAGAAGTTGTTTGGCTTCAGCCTTCGTCTTGATTTTCCGCTATCACAGCAGATCGCGCTTCGTGCACCTGCGGATAACTTTACAAAGGCTGGTTGCACCTATTATTTTGAGATAGTTGTAGAAGCGAGTCTGCCAACCTTACTAGGTAGGTCTTACCGGGATGTTTGATGTTGCAGGGCTGTTGGATCTTGCCGATACAACAATCTCGTTCCGCCTAATGACTTTTGCCACTGGTCGTTGAGGGGGCAGCAGGTGCTGAACAGAAAGAGGTTATAACTTGAAGTAGTTTAACTACGAGGTCTCTCTCCGGATAACGTGGGTGACATTTGATACACACGTTCAAGTTTTCAGCACTTTTTTTTAAAGCTTTCTTTGCGTGCGGCGCTTTCTTCTGACTAAACAATTGTCTGTTTAAATTATTGACTTAAGTCTGAACAACAAATAGTTTTTTAACAATTTTACATATTGTTAAACTTTGAGAACAGTATTAATATATTTGGGTAATCGGAATTATTTATTTTGTTTACGGATTTTTTATACGATAAATATTTATTTTTTTGGGACAATTTTCATATATTTTTTCCGGTAAATGTAAATTTTTTATTTTGGACGATTTTTATACCCTTACCATACGAGTAGTAGGGTATATATCATTTGATACGACCCAAAAGTGTAACACACAGAAGAGGTCACTTAAGACCCTAGGTTTCTTTGAACACCAAATTCGATTCATGACCTTTAAAGTCGTTTTAGCCATGTCCGTCTGTCTGTCTGGCAGTCCGGCTATTTCCCCAAAAATACTTACGGCATTGCACATAGGCTACATGGCCCCGCCGCTTCTGGTACATCCCATACAAATTCATCATTCCGCCCTCTTTAGAAATCGAGTAATAATATCACTACACCCAACTGGATCGTACCCAAATTCTGTATTTAATTAAGCTATAACAGTATAAAGTTTTGGGAAAAAAATTGGAAGTCTAGCCACCCCCCTTCTAGTACCCCCTTACTAATGTGCCTTTCCGCCCTCTTTAGAGATGCAGTAATAATATCAATAAAACCAACGTGATTGTACCCAAATTCTTTATTTAGAAAAGCAAGAGCAGGATAGAGTTTTGGAGAACAAACTGGAAGTCTAGCCACGCCCCATCCGGTACCTCCGATACCCATCTCGTACCGCCCACTTTAGAAATCGGTGAATATTATTAATAGACCTAACGCGATCGTGCCCAAATTCCGTATTTAGTAAAGCTCAAGCTGGATAAAGTTTTTGAGAAAAAAATCTGGAAGTTTAGACACGCCCCTTCTGGTACTTTCAATACAAATGTACCACTCCGCCTACTTTAGAGATAGAGTAATAATATCAATACACTCGACACGATCGTGCCCAAATTCTGTTTTTTGTTAAGCTATAACATGATAACGTTTTGTACAAAAAAAAACTGGTAGTCTAGCCCATATAAATGCACCTCTCCGCCAAGTTTGGGTATTGAGTAATAATATCAATACACTCGACACGATCTTGCCCAAATATGTATTTTGTTAAGCTATAACAGGACATAGTTTTGTAGAAAAAAACTAGAAGTCTAGCCGCGCCCATCTGGTACCTCGCATTCAAATTTAGTGGGCGAAGTCTGTCTGTCTGTCTCTGTAATATTAATACAACCAACGGCATCGTACCTTGGATGGCACGATTAATCGAAAAATTGGTAATAATCGATTATTTTCTTTCAATTCACGATTTAATTGTATCCTGAATTCTCCTTCGATTAATTGCATTAATCGATTATTCCAAATAATAATCGATAGACAACAAAAAAGATTCATCTATCATACATCTGTACCATCAGAGCGACTTTTTTCCAAAGCGGGTGCAATTGTAACGGAAAAACGTAACAGATCCACCACGAAACGGCTATCAAAGCTCCTATTTTTACATTCTGTACTTAACTAATAAATTCTTTCTTATTAAATTGAATAAACTTAAAATATCATCATAAAATACCTCCAATACACTTTAGAGGTGGAGTAATAATATCAATAAATCCTACGCGATCGTACCCAAATTCTTTATTTAGTAATGCTGTAGCAGGATACAGTTTTTGGAGAAAAAACTGGAAGTCTAGCCACGCCCCATCTGGGACCTCCAATACACATCTGGTTCCGCCCACTTTAGAAATCTATTATTTTATTAATATACCTAACGCGATCGTGCCCAAATTCTGTATTTAGTAAAGTTCTGGCAGGATAAAGTTTTAGAGAAAATATCTAGAAGTCTAGACACGCCCCTTCCCACTTTAGCGATGGAGTAATAATATGAATACACGCAACGCGATCATGACCAATTTCTGTATTTAGTACAGCTATAACAGGATAAAGTTTTTGAGAAAATTCTGGAAGTCTAGACACGCCCCTTCTGGTACCTCCCATACAAATGTACCTTTCCGCCCACTTAAGAGATGGAGTAATAATATAAATACACTCGACATGATCGTGCCCAAATTCTGTATTTAGCAAAGCTATAACAGAATAAAGTTTTAGAGAAAAATTTCTGGAAGTCTAGGCACGCCCTTTCTGGTACCTCCCGTACAAATGTACCACTTCGCCAACTTTAGAAATCGAGTAATAATATTAATATTATATATTTGTTTTGTTTTACTGAGGGTGATGGTATATTTAAGCCGGGTTGCCCGACTGAAACTTTCTTACTGGTTTCATAATGCAATTAGACCTCAAATTGGGGCCTATTCTAATTTTCATTTTCAGTATTTTTTCGAGGGGCCTAATTTCCTAGCAGGCTACTACATACATACATCGGAGGAGGTAATTTTCCAAACTTGACTACTTTACTACTACTGACTTAAGAACTGAGTTTTTTATTTTTTGTTGTTTGGTTGGATTGAATTGAAAACTCTGCGAAAGTAAAATTTTGCGAAATGTCTATAGTTTCACCAGAAAAAAAATAAAAGGCATGATTTCATCAAAAGTGGATTATTTCACTTCAAAATTACATTACCCATTTTTGAAAAAATTTAGGTCTACTAAAATGGCATTTTCTCTGGTTTTAGTTTGCCGATTTTTGGGACGATAATACAAGACAATAAAATTATTTCTTAAAAAAACGACAGTTGTTTGAAATTAAATCATAAATGACGAAGTTATGGAACTCCAAAGTTGGATTTTTGTAAAAAATTTTTGATTTATCAAGTTTTCGCTGTTTTTCATTAAGTTATTTTCCGTCTTTCCTTTAAAATGTCTCCGATTTCAGACAATTAAATGATAAAATTATATCTTACAATTTTTTTTTGTTTTATTTTTATTATATTTTATTGTCAATACCGTTTGCCAACATCGGTAAACTTAAACCAGAGAAAATTACATTTTAGGAGGTCTAACTTTTTTGAAAACACTAAAAATGAAAATTTGACCATATCTCAAAAACCGTTTTACTTTCCACATATTTCAGAGCAGATTTGAATTCATTAAAATCAATTGTTAAATGTCCCGGATGTAGACACTTTTGAAATTTTGTAACATTGAGTTATTCCTTGATTATTTAAATTTTTAAATTTTCTTAAAATATTATGCTAAATTTTTTAATCCTGTACAAGGGAATGACTAATCTTGACATATTTAATATACACCAAACAATTGGGTGATGTACGAATATAGGGGTATACCTAAAACTATTTTCTCATCAGTCATGTTTTATCCTCATATCAATGTATTTATGGTCAATGTATTAGAGATGGGCACTAGTTACGTGATTGGCGTGAATCACGCGTGATTCACGCATGAATGTGAGTAAGTTGGAAATTCGCTCACGTGAGCGTGCATGAACGTGAGTGCCAAAAAAATCTTCGTGCACGCAAAGCAAAAAAATAGTTATGGTTCATAGAATTTACAGCATATAATACGGTAATAACTTAATTTTTATATGAACTGTTGGAAATCTTTTTCAATGAATTCAACAACGAAATAAAGTATATATAAATATGTATATTAGGGTGGTCGTAAAAATCGGTGTTGGATTTTTGTCAGTGCCACCCCCTAGAATGATGTCTTTGCAGATTTTGGGATAGCCAGCACGATTGGAGTATGTTAACATGTAAAGTTTTTAAGCTCCTACAGCCACGTTTATATCATATATGTTCATAAGTAATTTCTCTGCATAATGAACAGTAAGCCGGGTCGATGTATATGGACGAAAAAAAATATATGAATGTTACCGCCTTATATGAACAGTCTTATAAAAACAAATTCGGAGGTGCAAAATTTTTATTTTTGTGGGCGTGGCAAAAACGCCGGTTTTGACGTTTTGTCCATAACTTTGTTATTCGCTGTCCGATTCTTAAGTTTTATATATCGTTGAAGATGGATTAACAAGAGCTTTGTTATTAATATTGTTACTTAAACTATGACGTCATATTCCAGTGGTTCTCAACATTGTATCCTTAAAACCCCCCCTAATCATAAAATTTTCTGATGCAGATTTGAAGCCCTGTAGAATCTATAAAATAATTGCGAAATAAACGTTACATTTTCTTCATAAACAAAAAAGTTATATTGATTTAACATTTTAGTACATATGATAGTTCGAAGTAGATTTGTATAAAAAGTTTTATTTGCTCAACCAAAGATTTCCTCATGCTCCGATATGGCATTAAGCGTCATCATACTTAATTTACATTGGTTGCTAAAAAAATCTTTGGAAGTTCTTCAGTTAGATATTATTCCGATTATTTGGTATTTTCGAATATTGATTTTTATTTGTTTGAACTTTATTTATTTTTCAATTGTACACGTTTTATAACAAACGTATGTAATAAAAATAAACAAATGTATATTTCGCATTATCACATGTACTGACTTTTTAAATCAATATAACTTTTTTGTTTATGAATAAAAGTTAACGGTTTTTTCTCAAATCGTTAATAGTTTTTCAAGGTCTTCAAATCTGCATCAAAAAATTATATGCTAAGGGGGGTTTTTAAGAATACAATGATGAGAACCGCTAGAAGATGGCGTCGTAGTTCAAAGTATTTAACACACTAACAAAGCTGTGGCTAATACCTTTTCAACGATGCATAGATCTTGACAATCGGTATACAAATAACCATGTTAAAGTAAAAACCCCGAATCCGGCGTTTTTGCCGCGACCACAGAAAATTTTTTTTCGCTTTTACTTAATTTTTTATAAAAGGCGGTAACATTGACAACTTTTTTTTTCGACCCGGCTTAATGAACAGTTTCGTAGTTATAAAAAGTTTTTTAAAAACATAAAAAAATTGTCTAAAAATTCAATATTTTATATTTAAAAAATAATACAATTTTCAAGTCCTACTACATTACCGTAATGAATATAACCAATGAACAAAATGAGACATATATCATAAAAATCGATGAATGCGTTTCACTTTAATTCACAACTAAATGAAGGTATCTTATTTGACGAAAATGTTGATTTTTTGATACAATGTATATGGACAATCGTACTGAATGAATTTAAAAAAATTATTTGAGGATATTTACAAAACTCTTTAGAAAAAACGTTGATCACTTTGTCTGATTCTTAGAAATAATAAAAGTAAGTAATAACGAAAAGGTTATTTCATTTCAATGATTGCGGTAGCTACTCCTCACAGTGTCGTGTTTTCATACAAACGGAGGCCAAAAGTAAAAGTCAGGTAAACTGACTGATAAATAACATCACCCAATATACGATATTGTTTCAGATTTGGGTTATTGAAATTAATAGACTTTCAATTAAAATAAAATTACTTATAGATTATTTTTTGTCTGCTTGTGGAGCAAAACCGTAAAAAAATTGACTTACTTGTATAGGAAGTACAATTAGGGGCAGCACAACGTGTCTGCTTTTTTTCGTAAATCAACGTTCAATGAACGCTTACCTTGGCAAAACTTGTCTGAATTCAGTGTATATACAAAATGATATGTATGAAAAGGGGCAATATCGATTATTTATATGGAAGGTACCAGATGGGGTGTGTCAAATAGTTAGGGCTAGAAGGCGTGAACCGATATAGTCCATATTTATTCCTGAGTCTAAGTTGCATAAACGAACATCATACGCAAAATTCGGGTGAATTCAGTTTACTTACAAAAAAGATATGCATATAAAACTATGAGGGTCAATTCGGTCATTTGTATGGGAGGTACCAGAAGGGGTGTGGTGAGGGTTTCGGTGTTCTTAGGGTTTTTCTACTATTGTAAGATAAATAAACTGACCAAATTTAAATATACTCCGGTCATGCGTTTGGGAGTTATGAAAGAAATATTAATTATCCAAACATAGGTAATTTTGTATGGGGTGGAGCTATTTTGCCCATTTCCAATCCCATAAGTTCGTTTTGAAAAATATTAATACTGGTAAATTTTCATACCGATCCGTTAAGGTTTACTCGAGTTATCCTGCCCACCAGCCAGTCAGACAGACGGACATAGCTCAATCGTCTTAAAAAATCCTGCAACGAATTTGGTCTTAAGATACTTGGGGTCTAACTCGTCTCCTTTAATGCGTTACATCATCCCTAAGGGTGATGATATAAAAAGGAAAATTAGTACACATTGCTTTTATAAATAGGAAAGATAAAAAGGAAATTTTTTGAAAAATCGGCCCAAGTACAAGCCCACCTCCCTTATTCTGAAATGAAAACAACTTGAATTTTTCAAAATTGAACTAAATTTTGCTAGATTTGCTCTGATTGTTGTCAGTAATACAACTGTGTTGTATTACGTGTACTCAAAGAACACGTCAACCATATATCCCTAAATGGAAATAACTTATATTTTCCGAAACTGTTGTTGATATTGAATTTTTAAGGCAAATTTTAATTTGTTTTCATAAATTTATTTACAACTGCGAAACTATTGATTCTGCAGAGAAATCGTTTATTATTACGTAAATTTCGGATTTTTGTTCGATCAAAATTGGACTAGTCGTTCTTGAGTTAGTCCACTAACTAGGCTACAGGAGCTTAAAAGCTGTAAGCCTAAAGCTGCACTGGTTTACATACCCCAATCTTGCTCAAACTTTGGCTACCCTAAAATCTGCAAAGACTTATAATTTTTGGGGTGTGGACCGACAAAATTCTGGAATTTTTTCCCCTTATAACTTCCGACCTCCCTAATGTATATGTTATCTGGATCCGTCATCAAATATCGAAAATATATATATATCTAAAACTTGAACTTTCCCACAAAGCCTAAATTTTGAAATATTTACATTTATAAAGTTTATTAAAACTTGTCCGAAAAACGAATTTGGGATTTATGTCAATAGGGGCATACTCACGAATTCGTGAATAATTTTTTAAATAACATAGAAGAATTTCAGTTACACAGGCACTCATGTAGTTAGACGTGTGTGATGTCGTACCAAAAAACACTGTCTAATAGCATGTGTGTCGTTCACGTCACACATATTAGTTGGTTTTCAAACATATAATATTAATATTTTATTTTGATGTTATGTATTCATAAAATTATTTATTTCAATATTAATCTACTATATTTTAAAAAAAATGAACAAAATGAACTATAAAATGCAAATAGTTATAAAAACAATAAAAAAAATTTACTTTTTATTTGGCGTGATTGTCGTGATTCACGCTCACGTGAATGTGCGTGAGTACAAAATTTACTCACGTGAGCGTGCATGAACGTGAGTAGCGAAAAAATCTTCGAACGTGAGTGTGCGTGAGTGACCATTTCAATCACGTGAGCGTGCGTGAATATGAGTAATATTAATTTTATGCACTTCGTTCCAATATGGCTGATTTATAGTTTAATATTAATAAAATTTTGTAGAAGATCTCATTCGATAAAATTAATCCATTTCTTGAAAAATGGTGCTCTTCAATTCAATCAAACTACTGCGTAGATTTGGTAACTGCTTTATTTGGTTTCAATTAAAGTCATCCTTTTAATATACCTAAGTGTTAATTATAGCGTTAGATCTCTATTGCAGTCCGTGTAATCTCTAATTTGTTTGGTAGGCCAAGTATAGCACAAACTACCCTATGCCGTTCACATTCCATTTCATTAGAGTGACTAATTTTTTTCAATGCATTGTGGAATTACAAAAACCTGTAATATAACGCTTTTCGTAACTAATTACACTGTGCAACAACCAAAATCGGAATGGGATGAAACCAAATGCAAATGAAAGTTGACATTATGTATAACAAAACCCTCAAGGGATTTCTTAAGTTTAGTGCGAGATTTTTTTTTACACGCATTTGAAGTTGGTGATTTTTGAACGCTGGCCAACAAGAAAAATTCAATAAAAAAGTCATAAAACAATGCTATTTATCCCGGAAAGTTGTGGTATCTTACTGTTTTTGGGGTCGAGGAATCCATTTTTGACATTTATTTTTATTTTGAAGCGCCGCCAGGGGGCGCTTTCGTACATTTTTTTGGTTTAGATCGAATTTTTTGTCTTTCTACACGATTACAGCCGTAGATTTAGAGCTATCGAGCTGAAATTTGGTATGCGAGCTTCTATCCACCAAGCGGAGATTGGGTTCTTAAATGGGCATGATCGGACAAAACCTACTCCCACCTCCCATACAAATTGTACCATTTTTGAGGTCTGCCCCTGCGAGCACAGTCGTAGATTAAGAGCTATCGAGCTGAAACTTGGCTTGCAAGCTTCTATCCCCTAAGCGGAGATTAAGTTCTAAATTGGGCATGATCGAACAAAAACTACTACCACCTACCGTACAAACTTGCCCTATTTGGGGGTGTTCGTCTGTTTGTCTTATCAATTACAGCCTTAGATTAAGAGCTATCGAGGTCAAACTTGGTACACAAACTTCTTACCTCTTAGGGAAAGTTAAGTTCTAAGAAGAGCAAGATCAGACAAAAACTCCTCAAACCCCAAAATATGGGAAGTTTGCATTGGAGGTAGGAGAAGTTTTTGTCCAATCATGCTCATCTTAGAACTTAACTTTCTCTAAGAGGTTAGAAGCTTGCATACCAGATTTCAGCTCGATAGCTCTTAATCTAAGGCTGTAATTGGTAAGACAAACAGACGAACACCCCCAAATAGGGCAAGTTTGTACGGTAGGTGGTAGTAGTTTTTGTTCGATCATGCCCATTTTAGAACTTAATCTCCGCTTAGGGGATTGAAGCTTGCATGCCAAGTTTCAGCTCGATAGCTCTTAATCTACGACTGTGCTCGCAGGGGCAGACCTCAAAAATGGTACAATTTGTATGGGAGGTGGGAGTAGGTTTTGTCCGATCATGCCCATTTAAGAACCCAATCTCCGCTTGGTGGATAGAAGCTCGCATACCAAATTTCAGCTCGAAAGCTCTTAATCTACGGCTGTAATCGTGTAGAAAGACAAAAAATTCGATCTAAACCAAAAAAATGTACGAAAGCGCCCTCTAGCGGCGCTTAAAAATAAAAATAAATGTCAAAAATGGATTCCTCGACCCCAAAAACAGTAAGACACCACAACTTTCCGGGATAAATAGCATTATTTTATGACTTTTTTAATGAATTTTTCTTGTTAGCCAGCGTTCAAAAATCACCAACTTCAAATGCGTGTGAAAAAAAATCTAGCACTAAACTAAAGAAATCTCTTGAGGGTTTTGTTATACATAATGTCAACTTCCATTTCCTTTTGGTTTGATCCCATTCCGATTCCAAAAGTTCAATTTTGTGTCACAGTGTTATCAGACACAAGAATATCCAAACCTTAACATCTTGTATAACAGTTAGTAATATGTTTACAGTAGAAAATACTGTTTTCATAAGTCACATGCTGCAATTAACAGAATATAATTTTACTGTAAAACACAAAACATTTTACAAAGCTTTACTGTTAACTCATGAATAACATAAACACAATGAATGCGATTAAATGGTTTTCGCGTTTAGCAACTGAAAAATATTCACTGTGTTTAAATATTTTTATAACATTCTATAAGTGTCTTTGAGATGAATACACACATTTAAGCTGGGAGAACTGCAAAGGGCTTGTGTACGCATTGCATTGTGAAATTCGGTTAGAAACTACGTTTGGCAATTTTAATATAAAAAAGATCTTTGTTATTGAATATTCCCAGCAATTAATTCTTTCTGAAGAATCTCGTTAGTGACATAAACTTTCAAAAATGTGATAAAAAAGATATGAGAATAAAAACTAGCACAGAAATTTCAGTAAGATTAACTGACCGCTAATTACTCTCACCCTATATCCTTCCTTCAAACTTCTGGTGGATATTGTGTTGTTGCAAAGGATCTAATTTTTAGATAGCTGTGGTCGTTTAATTTTGTTATTAAACTGTTTCTATTCTAAAGTATACAAAATTATTTCGATGTTAGTGCTTTCTATTGTTATTATTATTGTTTTATAATTATTTTGCCTTATTGATTTATAATAATAACCTGTACAGAAATTTAAGTCACATGACTGACTGATAAATACTATCACCCTTCATAAGATACTATTATTATATTTAATCAAAATTACTTACGTATTATTATTTGCCTGCTTGTGGAGCGAAGACGATTGTAGATAGGACTTTCGGTCATAATACCAGCGGTATTTGGTCATAATGTGACTAGTTTGTATAGCAAGTACCATTAGGAGCAGCACAACGTGTCCGATTTGTTTTCGTAAATCACCGTTCAATATACGCGTACCTTGGCAAAATTTTAATACATTTGGTGTACAAACAATAAAGATATGCTTGTTATAGGGGCAATTTAAGTTATTTATATGGGAGGTAACAGAAATGGTCTGTCAAAAAGATATTAAAAGATAAATAAACTGACCAAATTTCATTATCCCCAAGGTGCAGGTTTGGATGTTTGGGAGAAATATTAATTTTCCAAAAGTATATCGTTTAGTATGGGACGTTAAAGAAGGAGTCAACCAAAATAGTCTGACTGAAATCTGAAATGAACGGAATCAAGGATATGTAAGTAAAACTATGAATGTGAATTCGGTCATATGTATGAGCTACAGTAACTGCTGTTACCCATTCCCTACAATGCACATTGGGTTGAATCAGACCCAAAAGTGCTATTAATTCAGGGAAAGGTGGACTATTGTTTATTTATATACATATTTTTGGAATATATATGCCTTAAGCGCCCCATACACGAGTACTGCCGCAGTTCATGCCGATGAACCCCTTGTGTACGTGTAAGATTGAAGGTTTGGATACACACTTATCAATCATTGTTTTATTTTGACCTTAATACTCTAGCTATTCCTTCAAATTTTTGTTGCACAATGCCGAAAACTCTATAAATTTAACAATAATCGCTTTTCCATTTATCTTTTTTTATTATTTACACCAAACAATTTCCAAATTTTGTTGTTTACAGTTTCATAAAATAATTTTGTAGAATCTGACGTTTTTGAAATATAAAAAATACACAAAGTTCATCTGATTGATAGGTGTTCATTTTGAAAATCAAAACTGTTTTGATTTTCATACTGCATTGTCTGTGTGACAAACACATTCTCATGTTCTCTCTAATTCACAAATACACATATATTGCCGTTCCAGCGGCAGTACTCGTCTATGGGGCGCTTTACTGTGTGAAAAAAAATATTTTTGAAAATTTTGGAATTTTTTTTTTTTTTTTTTATTTTATAAAACATGAATTTTGAAAATTTTGGAAAAACTCCATTAAATTAACAAATACTTTGCCATGGTATTTATTTGTCGATTTATACGATATATACCTTAATTGAAAGGTGTTCGATTGCTCAACAGCATACTAATTCAAATTAATAAACAATCACGGAGTTTGCTGTTTACCGTTTGGAAGTTATGTGAAACCAGTAAGAAAGTTTCAGTCGGGCAACCCGACTTACGTATACCCTCACCCTCAGTAAAACATCAAATTTTTTTTATAGTATTGATATTATTACTCGATTTCTAAAGTAGGCGGAGTGGTACATATGCATGGGAGGTACCAGAAGGGACGCGGCTAGACTTCCAGTTTTTTTCCAAAACTTTGTCCTGATTTAACTATGCCAAATGCAGAATTTGGGCACGATGGCGTTGGGTGTATTGTTGATATTATTACTTCATCTCTAAAGTGGCGGAAAGGTACATTTGTATGGGAGGTACCAGAAGGGGCGTAGCTAGACTTCTATTTTTTTTCTAAAACTTTATCCTGTTATATCTTTACAAAATACAGAATTTGGGCACGATCGCGTTGGGTCTATTAAAAATATTTATCGATTTCTAAAGTGGGCCGTACCAGATGGGTACGGGAGGTAACAAATGGGGAGTGGCTAGACTTCCAGTTTTTTTCTTCAAAACTTTATATTGTTTTAGCTTAACAAAATACAGAATTTGTTCACGATCGTGTCGAGTGTATTGATATTATTACTCCATCTCTAAAGTGGGTGTAGTGGTACATTAGTATGGGAGGTACCATAATGGGCGTGGCTAAACTTCCAATTTTTTTCTCCAAAACTTTATCTTGTTATAGCTAAACAAAATACAGAATTTGGGCACGATGGTATCGAGTGTATTAATATTACTCCATCTATAAAGTGGGTGTAGTGGTACATTGGTATAGGAGGTCCCAAAAGGGATGTGTCTAGACTTCCAGATTTTTTCTCTAAAACATTTTCCTGCTTTATCTTTACTTAATACAGCATTTGGGCACGATCGCGTTGGGTCTGTTAAAAATATTAATTGATTTATAAAGTGGGCAGTACCAGATGGGTATGGGAGATACCAAATGGGGAGTGGCTAGACTTCCAGTTTTTTTTTTATCCAAAACTCTATCCTGCTATAGCTTTACTAAAAAAAGAAATTGGGTACGATCGCGCTGATTTTGTTGATATTATAACTCTATCTCTAAAGTGGGCGGAAAGGTGTATTTGTATGGGAGGTACCAGAAGTGGCGGGGCCATGTAGCCCATTTGCAATACGGTAAGTAGGTTTAGGGAAATATTAACTCGTGCAAAATTTCAAAACATTTGGTTGCGTCTTTCGAAAGCTATCGTGAGCACCAGCCGGATAGACGGACATGGCTCAAACGATTTAAAAAGTCAAGTATCGAATTTGGTTCAAAGAAACCTAGGGTCTAAAGTGACTCCTTCTATGTGTTACACTTTTGGGTCGTATCAAATAATATATACCCTCCTACCCGTTGGGTGAGGGTATAAAATGATATATTATTTTTTCATAAAAATGTATTTTGTATGGAAGTTACCAGAAGTGCTTGGCCGAGAAAGCCCGTATTCATTCTTGCGTCAGTTGTTTGCGACAGAGAGCATATAAATATGTGTAACCAAAACGAAGTTATTATTCTAAGTAATAATAATAACTTTTATTAGGCGTATTTTACTATTTTTTAGTTGTTGTTGTTATATTTTTACGAAGTTATTCTTACTACTAATGTATTCACTGCGACAATTTTCATCAAAATCGGAGACAAGAGTCGAGTTTCCTGAGCTCTCATACCAAAAATTAAAAATTTATGTCAAAATAGTATACTTTCACCTAGTTATGAATAATATCAAAATTTCTTCATCAATTTGCTTAGGAAAGCACTCGTATTATTCGAAACAAATTAGCTGTCTTCGAATTTCCATAAATTTAAAACAATTTTTCAAGGTTTTTGCAGACAAGCATAATTTATCGGTGCAAAAGTATTCTCATATTCTCTGCCAAAAATATTGCAACTGGTTTATAAAACAAAATATAACTGGGAGGAAAAACCACTTTGCTACTGTAAATATATTTCAGCTCCTGCAAAGTTTGTTAGTTCCCCTTCCCTCCGCTCCACACTCAGTTCCCCCGTCTCGCCAAATTCATATGAAAAAAAATAATTGCAGGATCTATAATTTTGAGACATGAAGTTTCCACATCATACTCACAATGCAAAATGATTTCATCAATAATATGCATTAATTTAATTTGGAAAAAATAATAAAACAAACATCGAAAATAACAAGGCAACAGAGCTTATTTCAGAGGCTTTATGGAGTTTTTAACTATGTTTTTCCACATATTAATATTTTTTATCTGTTCTACCAAAACTAGAACTTGCTCCAAAAAATAAACAAGTTTATGTTTCATAAATTTGGTTCAAGAAAATAACATGCCATACTTGTATCGCAATTCCGGTTACAACTGGCAATTATGACGGTACGACAACTAAACCTATACTGCGAATGTAAACAATAAAACGTGGCACACTTTTAAGGTTTACTTACGTGAAAGCTCTGCGACACAAGCGAGAACATATTCAGCTGCATATTCATTAAAAAATAACTCTACAAAAAGCTTATATATCTCTCCCGTTTCCTCTCTCTCAGAGTGTTTTTTCATGCTCTGCCTTAAAATACGTAGTTGTCCGCAAAAACTCTCCACCAAAACATTAGAAGCATCTGTTGTTACTCAAAAAGAAAGCAGTAAGGGAGCGAAATGTAAATGATTATTTTGGTAAAGCAAGAGCAAGTGAATGATGGACAATAATCACTAACACGAATGTCATGAGACGACGAAAGAAGTTTCGCATAGATTTGAAATTGATTTCGACAAGGTACCACAGGTCGGTCTACTTTATTTTTTCTTGGCATACACTCGTATTAGTCCGCGAGCCAGGAACAGATTTTCATGACCAATCGCCTCTCGGACGAAAACTCGTTAAATGCTTATTGAAGTTGTATAATGAAGATTAGTGACAGTCAGCTGGCACTTCCTTGGTGGGTTGAACAGTGGGACCTCGTCAAACATGTAAAAAAAAATAAAAAATTCAATCATTTTCTCCCGGCTGAAACTTTGTCAGATGATAGTTTATACGTTATTATTAAATAAAAATAAAAGTCAGCTGGTTTACGTTGGTGGAATGATCGTCAGCTGGTGACCTAAAGGGTCTACTGTAGCACAATAAAAATGTTGGAAAATCACAGTAATAATGTCACAACTGTTAAGATATTGTTTTGATCATTTTGAAATGTTCTAGACATTTGTAGAGAAGGAGTCAGGCTTTCAGACTTTTGCATTCGGAGGCACCCTGTTTCGCCACAGTTTACAATACAGGGTGTCAAAGTTGACCACATTGGTGCTGATGAAACATTCAAAGCCTGATACTTTTACAATTATGGGTAGATTACAAAGATTTTTAACTTTTAAGAATCTTCTAGGTAAGGTAAACAAAAAACACGTCTAGTGTTGCCGAATATTTTTTACCGTTATTAAGATATTATCTATCAAAGTTTAAAATTGTAAATTTCTCATCGACTTTCTTCAGTGTTTAATTAATAACTCTGCCATTTGAGAGAAAATAAAATATCTGAAACCACCACTCAATTGGGTACACTTTCATAAAAATACACTTCAAACACTTGAACAGTAGCACCTCTTCAAACACGTAAATATAAATAAAAACCTTAAAATTATATTTTTCAAAATGAATAAATAAAGAAATATTGTGAGAAGTAAATTAGTTCATTTATAACACAAACGATAGCATTTGACCTCAGTAACAAAACCTTAAACTCCATTTTGCTCCACTACGTTTATAGTGATTTGAAAAAAAATTTTTGTGGTCAAAAGTGGAAACAATAAATATGAAAAATCATATTTAGAATTACATTTGGGATAATTCAAGTCTTCGGAGACCTATATTATAATTTTCCGAGGAATATTTCCTCGGAACAAATTAACCCTCTAGCTTCCTTCCGTATAGGACATTTTAGGCCCAATTTAGAAAAACAGCTTAAAAGTCAACTTTTGAGAGATGTTCCATACGGTGGCAGCTATAGGGTTACAATGTTCCGAGGAAATATTCCCATGACAATTTTAATATAGGTCTTCGAAGATATGAACTATCCCAAATGTACTTTGTCACAAGATTTTTCATATTTAACTTTTGACCAAAATCATCAAAGTTAATACCACTGTAAAAAAATTGTGACGTAGTGGAGCAAATCTGAGTTTAAGGTTTTGTTACTGAGGTGAAATGCTATCTTTTGATATTGATTCAGTTCACTCTTACTTATCACAGTATTTCCTCATTTATTCATTTTTAAGAATATAATTTTGAGAATATAATTAATATTTACGCGCTAAACGAGGTGCTACTGTTAAAGTGTTTGAAGTGTATTTTTGATGAAAGTCTACCCAATTGAGTGGTGGTTTCAGATATATTATTTTCTCTCAAATGTCAGAGTTATTAATAAAACACTGAAGAAAGTCGATGAGAAATGTACAATTTTAAACTTTGATAGATAATATCTTAATATCGGTAAAATATATTCGGCAACACTAAACGCGTTTTTTGTTTGCCTTACATAGAAGATTCTTAAAAGTTAAACATCTTTGTAATCGGCTTATAATTGTAAAAGTATCAGGCTTTAAATGTTTCATCAGCACCAATGAGGTCAACTTTGACACCCTGTATTGTAAACTGTGGCAACACAGGGTGCCTCCGAATGCAAAAGTCTGAGAGCCTGACTCCTCCTCTACAAATGTCTAGAACATTTAAAAATGATTAAAACAATATCTTAACAGTTGTGACATTATTACTGTGATTTTTCCAACATTTTCATTGTGCGACAGTAGACCCTTTAGGTCACCAGCTGACGATCATTCCACCAACGTAGACCAGCTGACTTTTATTTTTATTTAATAATAACGTATAAACTATCATCTGACAAAGTTTCAGCCGGGAGAAAATGACTGAATTTTTTATTTTTTTTTACATGTTTGGCGAGGTCCCACTGTTCAACCCACCAAGGAAGTGCCAGCTGACTGTCACTAATCTTCATTATACAACTTCAATAAGCATTTAACGAGTTTTCGTCCGGGAGAAAATGATTGACGAAATTTGTCCCTGGCTCGTGGTCTATATGTACGAAAGTGTGTATCACAATACTAAAAGGATATGTACATATGTATGTATGTATGTGTCCATGATCTTTGTAGTTAAATTTAATATTCATGTAGTTTTACTTGGTACTTTCATATATTGACTATAGATTTCGTTGTGTCGTAGGTCAGGTGTATGTGTGTGTGTGTGTGAAAGTAAGCGAGTTATGGTTAAATGTCGCATGATTTTTATATCCCACCTAAAGGAATAAGAGTACACTTTATTGACATGAAAAAAGTGTATTGTATTAAAAAAGACGAGTTGAGTTGATTTTATATAAATTAATACAAAATATTACTTTTTCTTCAATTTGAAAACGATTAATGTGAAATATTGATTATCCTCACTTTAAATAAGTTAATATATTCAGAAGAAAAGTCAGTTTGCCTAGTATATCCCATACAATTGGTCATAAGTGACTTTTTATAAACTGGTAAATCAGCAATATATTCTTATGTTATTTTTTTTTCAAATTTGACCTCTGGATAAGCCTAAAAATTGTCTTACCTGTTATATTCCTTGATATTTGGGCAGCACTTGAGACACCACCATCAAGTACCCACATTACAGACCTTAAAACTTGAAGCTATATTTTTATTAAAACTTTTGAAATTTGCACATCAAACACTTACCTAAGCGGTTGCTGGTAGCTCCAGCCCCAGAACTCCCTCAGTACCATCGAGACTCCACCAAGTCCAAAGCGGGATATCTAATAACGGCCTTGACGTCCTTGTTTTAAGCGATGTATGTAGCCCTAAATCAACGGAACAATAAGACTCCAGAATGTCTATTACATCATTTTCTCTGTAAACGTGACACACCGAATAAATGGGGTCGGCCTTTACTATCGTCAAGAGCGAAAGGTGTTGCCATATCTGCGTGCATCATAACAGCGAGGTTATACTCTAAATTTATCTACTTCCAAAGATATCTATAGTGATCAAAAAACAAGAAACCAGATTAATCACGTGGTAATCATTAGAATACATGTATTGAGCGTTATAGACGTGTTGTAATGGGTGGTGCAAATATAGACTCGGATCACTACCTAGTTGCAGCCATGGTAAGTAGTGCTAAGAACGCTTTTTACCAAACGATATACCCGATATACCCAGTGTCCTTTATACTGCAAACAAACACCTCTAATTTTAATGTTCCCAACATATATTGGCATATTGAGCATTTTGAGATCACTGCCGCAACGACCGTACTGGGTTATGAAAAACCACGCTCAGATAAGCCCTGGTATGATGAATTGTAGAAGGAAACCGATGCTGTATATGGCATGCTGTGCTGTAGCGATATAAAGAGAGACACGAAACGCCTCTTCAGGCGGAAAAATCGTCCATGGAAGAGAGAGACAGTATATAGAAAAATACAGGCAAAGGTTTCGTAACGGAGATCCCCACCTGTGAGGACAGAGATAAAAATATTGTCACGGTCACGCAGAGTGTGCTATAAATATGGAGGAACAGTTTCGAACTCTGCTTGTTCACGAAAGCAGTAAGTATGCGACGAAATTTCACCAAACATCGACGGCGGAGTAGATTGTCCACCACCGAGCCAAAACAAAATTAGCACTGCGGGTACCGATAGACTACCGGTAGAGCCTTTTGAAGGCATGATGATTTGGCTTAAGGAATGCATGCACGATAAGTAGAATCTAAGTATTCTATGTCGTGTGGGACCGACAGTGTGTTGTGATTCATTAATTGTAAGTCATTAGTATTTGCGAGTCATTAATTGTTAAGTTACCACTTAAGTATTTTTGGCGTCGTTGCACAAAAACACAACTGAAATTGGAGCAAGTACAACACGAGCCATTCGTTGTTCCAGTTGTTTTCTTGCTCCGTCATTCTGCATGTTGACAAAATAAGGTCGAATTGCATTCATTGTATTTCCGCATGACGTTTGCTTATTACATAAATGGGCAAAGCCATGGGAAAAATTAATGAGTTGAACGCCCTAATTTGCTGATCGGCAGAATTGCAGTTTGGGTTTTTGGACAACGGTCCAGTAATGTTAATGTAGGGTAAAATAAAGAAAAAAAACGTAGAATAGTAAATAATAAATAATGAAAGAAAATAAATAAAAGGGAGCTGGAGACTGAGAGAAGAGTCAGCTCGGGACTGCCAGAAGAACATATGCAAATGCTTTGTAAATTCCAGCAAGGCCGATGTTGTGAAATCAGTAAGTAAAACCAATCAGTAAGTAAAACCAAAACCATCCTCTCCTCCCCCTTCCCACAACAAATGTGAATTAGTGCCTAAAGGCGCTGACTTCACTAGCGCGGTGCCTCGCGTCCCAAAAGGGCAACAAGGTCAGCCTCAGAGGCAGTCCTTGTATTAGGGAACATTAGTTTTTGTCCCCTTCTTGTTTGCTCAATTCTTTTCCCGGGTACCCGCTCTCCCCGCGGGTACTCAACAAGTGGCATAGTGGTTAGAACTCGCGACTACCATGCGGGAAATGCCTGGTTGGATACCGGCTCCAGTCATATACATTTTTCTTTCATTGCCGGCCCACTCGATGTTGTCGACGACAACTTCGCAGTTAAGTGTTGAGTCAATCGGCATGTCTAGTAAAAGCTTCTCAAAAAGTGACGTTAGTATTCGTCGATAAAAAAGTAGGTGCCGTTTGTTGTGAATCTAAAGTAGAAAGCGTATTAATTCACAACAACGCGAGAAGCTATCCCATACCTCATTCATGGGATGTAAAGGGAAATTAAGTTTTTAAGTAAGTTCTGTGTCGTGTGCTTGAGAAATGTTGGATCGATTTCGTTATGTGAAAGAAAGAATCTCAAGGAACTTAATTGGACCTTATCACTGTGGCTTTAGACCTGGTAAATCCATGACCGACCAAATATTCACACTACTGTTAATCCCGGAAAATTCCAAAGAATTCCAGATCAACACTTACCATCTCTTTATCGATTACAAAGCTGCATTCGACGACAGAAACTAATAGATGCTATATATGTGTTTGGTATCCCTGCGGCACTGATACGAATCTGCCGGATGACACTGATATAGATATCAATGGCCGAGGACTGTATTGACATGCAGTCAACATAAGTGAATCTGGAGATTAATGAGGACGAAACCAAATAATTTGTTTCAACAAACAATATATTTCAACCCATTACAGTAAACGACTATTACCGTTGTCGATTGAACCATGAGTTGTATAAGCTATATTACGAAATCGGCGTAGTCAAGCGCGTTTAAATAAAACGAATGCATTGACTAGAATAAGTTGGGCGAGTGGATGAAAAAGGTCCAACTTTGAAAGTTATCGATGGGCAGGTGAATAGCTCAGGATTCGAAGTTATTATCCAGTTTCTACGCGTGGCAAGTGATGGATGACTATCTGTGCTTCCACCAAAAAAAAAAATACAAAGAAGAAATATAACAATTTACTTTTTAAATTCGAATATATACATTTTTTTAAGTATCTGAATTGTTTTGTCCTTAAGGCTGGGATTGAGTTCAGTGTTTCATAAGAAAATTTGTCAAATCCCATACAAATTAGTTCTGCTGCAAAATAAATGTGCAATAATGTTGCCAAAGTAGTTCTATGTTGTTCCTACGAAAATTTTTCCAGCAACATTTACATGACAAGTACTTCGACCAAAATTTCATCTCATTTTGTTACTGAGGATAGTAAAATATGTAAAAGGAATTAGAAATATTGAAAACTAAAACAAAAAAAAAACTTAATTTCCCTTTACACCCCATGAATGAGGTATGGGATAACTTCTCGCGTTGTTGTAAATTAACACGCTTTCTATTTTTAGATTCACAACTAACGGTATCTACTTGTTTATAGACGAATGCAAACATCACTGTTTGAGAAGCTCCTACTAGACACGCCGATTGACTCGACACTAATACTGCGAAGTTGCTATCGACAACATTCGAGGGGAGCCGACAAAGAAAGAAAAATTTATTTCTTTTTTTTTCTTTTTTATAAGATGACTGGAGCCAGGAGTTGAACCTGTGATCTCCCGCATGATAGTCGCGTGTTCTAACCACTATGCCACGGCCGGTCCCAATATTGAAAACTAACTAATATCTTATCATCAGTGAAGCAAACTAAGTGTTACCCTTAACCACAAAACTAGGGCGTAAATGCAGTAAAATATTTAAAATCTGAAATTTTTTTTAATCCAAACAGGTTTTGTTGTTATACTGTTTTTTCTTCTCATATTTTAACACAAATCGACTATTAGACCGTAGTCTAACTTATAGAGGCAATGTGGGACGTGTTTAGCTCTAACATTTATAATTACTTTTTTTTAATTTTTTGAAGCTATGCGATTTACACAAATTTGTTTAAGTTTATTTTGCGAATATGGTTAAATAAAAATATCATCAATATTGATTTGTTATAATCCAATAACTTAAATAATTTAAGGTTCAAAATTGAAAAACTAATTTGGTCCTAAATTGCCAAATAAATATGCCATCACATTAAAGTGAATTTAAATCTTTTTTTAATTCAATGTCGTCACTCATTTTGCCTATGCAATTTCGCCCTCTAAACATTAACTCACCAATTTATGTAATAATCTAATGACCAATGTTTGTTTGCCACTCGAAGTAAAATTATTTAACAAAATGTATAGAGAACACGTTCAGCCACATTGGTGGAAAAAAAACACAATCACGAATTTGACAAAAAAAAGGATATAAAATGATGAAAATAAAACTAATTTCATAAAGCTCTATAAATAAAAATTATACCTGGTATAATATTGACACCTCCCACACAAATCCACAAAGGAAGCCGTTCTCATTTGTGGAGTATTTCCGGTATGAAGGCACACAAAACAAATTCACATAAATATATATACCATCGCACCGAGACTGTTTTTGACTGGAAATCTCAGAATAACAAAATGAATGTTTGGAAGGCATGAGGATGTGTTTGTGTTGTGCGTGTGTGTGTGGGTCGGTGTGCTTCAATGTGTTTGATGAAAATCCCAGTGTGTATCAACATTAATATAAAACTACAATCAACGATAACAACAAGTTCTGTATCGTCATCACCATTCATAATACAGGTGGGAGTAAATCAAATTATAAACGTAAAACTTCCGGTACACAATTGTGCCTGTGATATAGAAAGTGGACTAGATCACGCAACAAGTTAAGTTAATCAGTATTAAAATCTAGACTACCTTAATTATGTGAACACCTTAATATATGTTTATCCAAAAAACAACATGATTATACATACATATGGTTAAAGTAGGTAATTTAATTCACAGTTTAATAGTAAGAGATTCTAGAGGTTTTTGTTTTGTCTTAAATTTCGTAAATATCTGGACTTTAAAAGTAACCACACAATATTGAAAAATGTCTTTATTATTTTTGACATACTCACCGTTTGGCCCGATAACATAATATAATACATACATAATATGTAGTTAATATTATTACATTGGCAACCTAACCCTATATTGCCGATGCGGTTTCTTTTTTACATTTGTAAAAACAAAGATAAATTTGAAATACATATTATATATTGTTGCTTAAATGTTCATCAGATTACCGGAGTGGTATGTGGTACTACGCAGCAGTTTAAGTTTATGATTAACTTTGTTGTAAGCTTTCAAACCCCCATTCTAGAAATTCCCACTCTAATGACATAACTACGCAATTTAGTCCATAGTCAACATATTCATCTGCTTTTTTGTTTGTGTAATTATTCAACTTTTGTACATGATAAACCATCTTCATATAACCTTCTCCACATAACAAACGGACGATATTCTTAATCCCCATCTAGCAGCCCGGAATCAAAAGAAATACATATTTGAGAATCGATCTTGATTTTGTTTTATTGTTGATCTTTAAGAATTATACTATTGTGTTATAGTTCGGTTGCAGATCATTTCTATTGTTATTTACGCCTTACAGCGGGTAAGGCGTACAACATTATTTCGCTGCGAATATAGTTTCCTCAAAGCACAGAACAAATCAATATAATACACTCAAACAATCTCTTGTCCAAGCATGCGCCCATCGCACACTTTTGCACGGAAGTTTTGTTGTTGGCATAATTGCCAACCACGTACTGTGTACCTCCAGCGTTTTGTCGCTCTGTGTACCTCCAGTCCGTATATAGCAAATAACATTCAAATATTAGTGTAACTTTTCCCACCATAAGTGATGAGGGTATGTATCATTTGATATGGGAAAAAATGTAAGACTTAAAGGAAACAAGCTAGACTCCAAGTATTTTAAGACCAAATTCGATATAGGACTTGTTAAGACGATTGAGCTATGTGCGCCTGTCAGGATGGCTCGATGTCTGGACGGCAGGATAACTCGAGTTAACCTTAACTGATCCCTATGAAAATTTATTAGCATTAATATTTTCCAAAATGAATTTATGGAATTATAAATGGGCAGAACGGGAAGCTCTCTTTGGAGGTTCTCAAGCAGCTAACAACGTCTCTGAGATCACGTATTCCCCGGGCAATGGCACTGAACGCCAAAGAAAAGAAAAAAACAAGACCCTCAAAATGTCAACAACTCTCGCAAACGTTTCAAGGACCATGTCCAAACTCTATGCAGAGATGGTGCCTCTATCCAACTGGCGGATGTCCTCGACAAATACAAAGCTGACGTTACCGCCATACAGGAAATGAGATGAACGGGACAGGGATGCACACGATGAAAGAACTGTGACATCTTTTACCAGCTGCCCTGCAGACTGTAAATGACCGAATAGCCACTATTCACATCCGGGCGAAACAATTTTACATTGCGCTGATTTGTCCTACCATCTGATTGACCATCCATCTGTTCATCGATTACAAAGCTGCATTTGACAGTCCGATACGACAGAAATTGTTGGATACTATGGCTGAGTTTGGTATCCCCGCAAAACTAATTCGACTCTGCGGGATGACACTGACTGACACGAAGTCTTCAGTGAAAATTGGCAAAAATCTGTCAGAGCCATTTCCTACCAAGCGAGGCTTTAGACAAGGCGATAGTCTGTCCTACGATCTCTTTAACATCGTAATGGAGATGATCATGCGGAAAGCAGCAGTAAACAGGAATGACACCATATTTAACAAAAGCCACATGTTGCTCGCGTATGCTGATGATATCGATATTATTGGACGTGGATTGCGAGATGTTACTGCGGCTTTCTCGAGCATTGAAAAGCAGTCGGCTGAAGTGGGTCTGGTGATAAACGAGGACAAAACCAAGTTATTTGTTTCAACGAACAAAGAGTCCACTCGTCTGGGACGCTGCGTGAACTTTGACAACTATAATTTTGAAGTGGTAGATGATTTTGTCTACCTTGGCTCCGCCATAAACAAAAATAATAATGTCAGCCTCGAAATCAAAAGACGAGTATTGATCGCAAACCGCTGCTACTATGCGCTAAGCAAGCGATTTAACGACAAAGCGCTCTCTTGAAGAACAAAGATCCAGCTCTACCAGACTCTGATCCTACCTGTCTTGCTCTACAGCGCAGAATCCTGGGTAATGACAAAAGCGGATCAATCTATTCTGGGAGTCTTCGAGAGAAAAATACTCCGCAAAATATTTGGACCCATCATCGTGAACGGCGAGTACCGTCGTCGAATGAATCATGAGCTGTATGAGCTGTACAACGACATCGACGTGGTCAAGCGCGTTCAAATAGACCGAATGCGCTAGCTTGGACACGTTGTACGAATGGACGAAAACGCCCCGGCTCGAAAAGTCTTCGGTAATAAACTCGATGGGCGGGAGGGGGCGACCAAAACTCCGATGGATGGACCAGGTGACGGAACTGTTAAGTAAGCTTGGTTTGACGAACTATCTAAGGAGCGCAAACGACCGAAGCGCTTGAAATGCTTTTTTACGTGCGGCTACTGATAGATGAATTTCTGTTGTTGCTGCCAGTAAAGAATAAGAAGAATACAATGTCCTGTCAAAGACAAATGGTGGAGAAGACCCAAGTATGTCAGATCTACACCTGCTATCTGTTCATCGAGGACAAAGCTGCATTCGACAGAGCGATACGACAGAAATTGTTAGATGCTATGGCTGAGTTTGGTATCCCCGCAAAGCTAATACTACTTTACGGGATGGCACTGACTGAAACGAAGTCTTCAGTAATTATTGACAAAAATCTAAATGAGCCATTCTTAGGGAAGCGAGGCATTAGACAAGGCGATAGTCTGTCTTGCGATCTTTTTAACATCGTAATGGAGATGATAATGCGATAGGCTGCAGTAAACTGGAATCATACCATCTTCAACAAAAGTTACATGCTGCTCGCGTATGCCGATGATATAGATATTATTGGACGTGGATTGCGGCTTTTTCGAGCATTGAAAAGCAGTCGGCTGAAGTGGGTCTGGTGATAAACGAGGACAAAACCAAGTTATTTGTTTCAACGAACAAAGAGTCCACTCGTCTGGGACACTGCATGAACGTTGACAACTATAACTTTGAAGTGGTAGATGATTTTGTCTACCTTGGCTCCGCCATAAACAAAAATAATAATGTCAGCCTCGAAATCAAAAGACGAGTATTGATCTCAAACCGCTGCTACTATGGGCTAAGCAAGCGATTTAACGACAAAGCGCTCTCTTGAAGAACAAAGATACAGCTCTACCAGACTCTGATCATACCTGTCTTGATCTACTGCGCAGAATCCTGGATAATGACAAAAGCGGATTAGTCTATTTTGGGAGTCTTCGAGAGAAAACTACTTCGCAAAATATTTGGACTCATCATCGTTAATGGCGAGTATCGTCGTCGTATGAGCTGTACAAAGACATCGACGTAGTCAAGCGGGCTTGGACACGTTTTGCGAATGAATGAAAATTTCCAGCTTGAAAGGTTTTCATCAAACTCGATGGGCGGCGCAGGAGGGGGCGATTAAAACTTCGTTGGAAGGACCAGGTCATAGAGCTGTTATCTAAACTTGGTGTGACTAACTTTCTACGGAGCGCAAAAGACCGAAGCGCTTGGAATTATTTTCTACTTGCTGTTACTAATAGATGAATTTATGTTGCTGCTGTCAATTAGGAAGAAGATAATGGGCAGGATGGCCACACTGAATTATATATCCTTATATTTTCCAGGATTTAATTTGTATGTGAGGTGGGCGTTTCCGTTAAGATAATTTCATATAATTTAACACTATTGTCAGTAACATATCAGAAACAAATTGATCCATATTTGGTTTAATACCAACAACAATTTTGGGAATAAGACCCTCAAACGTACAACATTTTCAAGCTCATTGATTTGGGACTCAATTTTGAGAACTGCACTTGAAAGTAGCCCTTAAAAGAAGAAGTTCTGCATCATTTGTTTTGTCAAGTTACATGCCATAATAATTTAATATCGATTTAAAGTTAATAAGCATTAATAAGTATTTTAGGCTCTTTTGTTTGACATAACATAAATACTATATGGTGGCGTAAAATAATCATAAGTAATATTCCACGTTTTTTTTTAATAGCATATCATTTACGTTATTCAGAAACCCCGCTAATAACTGACCTCTACTATTTGTCGCACAGTGTAATAGACTTTTTCGTTAGATGTCAGTTGGTACCATATAAGACCCTTTCGACAAACCCGGAAATAGTGAATTGAACTTTGTTGGCTATTCTATTAACACTTTATATACTGTAACTTTTTTACATTTTTACTATATGTCTACAAACCTCTGATCTGACGACCGAAATTCCTATCTACGATCGTTTACGTTCCACAAGCAGGCATACATATTACATGTATATCGGTAGCTTTTCTGGGAAAATATTGAATACATTAACTTTGTATGATTAAAATGAGGAAAGTTGTAATCGATTAGACATTATTGAAGTTTAGAACCTTGGCAATTGATTTCACATGCAATATTTCTAGCTTACAGTCTTTCAAACACAAATCATACAGCAAATTGTTTTCTGCATAGATACAACAGTTTTGTTTTTTACAGTTTCACTTAATGAGAGCGAACATTTATTTGTAGCCTTTTCCTTAAGGCGACAAGAAAAATGCCATCAGGTTTACTCTTATTAAATTTCGCATTTTATAATTTAATGACACACGAACAAAGCAACAGCGACAGAAACACACTACAATGACATTCATCGCCATCAAATTCCACCACCACTTCAATCGTTTGTAAGGTAAATGTGTGCAATGATAAAGTCCTTTTTAACTCGCCTCACTGAATGAGTAGTAACATAAACAAAGCAACATGCTAACAAAAACAAAACTGTTTAATAAAACTCCATAACCGCAATGACAAAGTGTAGTGGCAGTATTACACTCAGAGAAAATTATTTAAAAATAGTAGTATAATTTGGAGCCGGAGCTTACTGGACCATACAACGTTTAGAGAGCATTTCTAGACTTCACCTCTATCCCTATACTTTTTCAATATCTTGGCTTTATCTCTTCTTCCGCAAAAGCTTTTTCCGCCTCAAGAGGCGTTTCGCAGTTTAGCTTAAAATATATGAATTTTACTTTCGAAGAATATAAAGAATGTCTGCTAGCCAATTTTGTAACTTATATTACTATACTTATTGGCTATTTCAACGGTTTGGTTCAAAACTAATTAAGAAATTTTAATTTTCAAATTAACAAGCCAGTCTAACTTACAGTTGATCATTCACACGATCATAATATTTGTGTGTGCTAACCGTTTAATGCTGCACAATTTTGAGCTAATATCCTGTTGAAGAAAATGAACAGCGAGGACCTCAAAAAAATCTATCAGATGTGCGCTCTAATTTAAACTGTCTCAACATAATTATTTAGAGTGAGATTTCTATAATCTCTTTTGAAAATTTTAGTATTTTCCTTTGGTTTAAGTCTATAATCACCTTTCACCGAACTCCAACCATCATCACCATTACCGCCACCATCTTCCGTCCCTGCGAATCACTTCCGGCCTGTTGAAAGCGTTATCATAATACAAAAGCTTTATTAGAGAAAATATTTTACAATTTTTTTTTTGTCGCAATTTTACTTTATGTTTTGTTTTTATATCATTTTCGTACATTTCAGCTTTTTTGGGCATTTCATCTTCTTCTCCAGTTTAATGTCATTGTTGTTGCTGGTGCTGCCATTGTTAGTTGTGCGGTTCTTTTTCACTCTGCGGCGCATGGATATGATGATAATGACGAAGATGGAGATGTAGAAGAAGGCAATGACGGCGGTGACAATCCTAGCACCGGTGCTACTGATTTTTGTGTGCTGTTTATATCCTTGGTTCTTGTTGATGTTTTTGAAGTTGTTGTTGTTGATATTTCCGCCACTGAAGTCGTTGTTATTGCTGTTTTTCGTTTATTTATTTTTGTTTTTTGTTTCGGATTGTTCCCTTCTAGAAGATATTATATCCTTTTTGGTGTATGGCTCAGCGTTGATTGGTTGGGTTCGGTTGTGAAAATTTCTTCAAACATAAATACGTCTATACAGCGGATGCTGCTAGTGCCACTACTGATGTCTCCGCTTTATGTCAAACAGTGGTTTGGATGTTTGGTTTCTATATTAATATAATGGCGTTTTAGAGTTTCCTATTATTGAAATCATATGTTAATTTCTAACATTGGTGCTATTTATCTAACTTAATTTTTTAGCACGATTGAGTCATGCCTGACTGTCCGGATGGCTGGCAAATGCGATAACTAACATAAATTGTTATTGATCGTAATTGAAATCTATATATATAAAAATGGTGGCAAAAATGTATAGTAATTCATCAATTGAGAACGGCTGGGCCGATTTTGCTCAAACTTTTTTTAAGTTGTTCGTTATTGGCAGGAGCAGGTTTATGTGAAAGAAAATTTTGGGAAAATCTTCCGGAAAAGTCGGAAAATTGGAAAAATCGAAAATTGCCTTTTTGTATGGAATTTTGTGTGCAATTGTTACAGAATGGCTTTTCGAGTAGAAAAAATTTTTGTTGAAAAATCCGGAAAATTCCGGAAAAATTCAAAAAATTTGAATTTGTTGTTCGACGAAATTTTGCATATTATCGTATGATTTGAAAATTTTGGACGATGTAACAGTGAACAATTTTGGATAATTATTCCGAAATGACTTTCCGAATGAAAACATAGAAAAATTCTCGGTGGAAACTCGGAAAATTCCGGAAAGTCTCGAAAAATTTGGATTTTTTCAGAAACATTTTGCATCGCAAATTGAGTTTTTGTATAACTTTTTGTGTGCAATTGTTCCGTAGTGGCTTTTCGGTTGAAAAAACAGAAAATTTTGGTTGGAAAATTATGGAAAAATTCCATAAATTTGAATTTTTTTCGACAAAATTTAAAATTTTTTTGTGTTTTGATAATTTTGAATGATGTAAATGTGAAAATTTCGGATAATCATTCCAAAATGACTTTTAGAATGGAAAAATAGAAAAATTCTTGGTGGAAAACTCGGAAAATTCTTGAAATAACTCGAAAATGTTGAATTTCTTCATCGAAATTTTTCGTTGTATCGCTTGATTTGATGATTTTAGGCGACGTAAAGGTGGAAAATTCGCTGTGCTGCTTGGAAAAATTGAGTTTATTGTGAAACCTATATGTATAAAAACGGTGTAAGCAGTGTGTAGTAATTCATCAAGGGAGAACGGCTGGCCCATTTTGTTTTCAATTTTTATACAATTGTTCGTAATTGGTATGAGGGTTTTATGCAAGATAATTTTGGGAAAGTCGTTTGAAAAAGTCGGGAAAGTGGAAAAATCGAAAATTGGTTTTTTGTAGTGAATTTTGTGTGCAGTTGTTACGGAATGGCTTTTCGAATGGAAAAATAGAAAATTCCTAGGGAAAAACGCGAAAAATTACGGAAAAGTCCAAAAAATGTGTTTTTTTTTATTGACGAAATTTTGCAATTTTCGCATGATTGATGGTTTTGAACGATGTCTAGGTGGAAAATTTTCGGTTAAATGTTGGTTAACGAGAAAAATAATATTTAAACAAAAAATCCGTCGAACCCGATATTGGAAGTGCCAGCGTTAAATCGTTCGATGCAAAATGCGTTCGATCGCGAATTTTAATGGGAGCAAGACTATAATCTAGATGAGCTGATCGGAAGAGTTCGAACTAATGTGCCGCTGTTAAATACCGAGTACAAGAACGTGTACGATTCACGATGAAATTGGAGGCATTTACTTTCTCGATGCTCCGAGTGGGACACCTAAGACATTTTTTTGTTGATTCCGGCAACAATTTGGTCAAGATCTCAAATAACGCTAGCCGCTGCATCCTCTGGCATACCTGTCACATTATTGGAAGGCATTCGAACTGCAAATTCCACTTTAAAACTGTCTATGAATCTTCTCACGGTTGAAAAGCCAAAGTGTACCATGACCAAGAATTTCGCAACGGCGAAGTAGAGCGGAAATGTCAAATCAACATTTCGGATGAATGCTCGATAACGACTAAATGAGCTTTGGAAGTAGTTGACCGAACGATAAAGGATTAACCAGGGAATTTAAAACGATTTGCTGGGGCTATGATTTTGCTCAAAATGTCTAATGCTGCTGATTTACTAAAACCATGCTTGAAAACGTCAAGAAGTTGTAATTGACCAAAAAATTAGGGGCTCATTCCAGTACCTCCCATCTTCTGCTAAATTCCCGAAACAACTGCCAGCGCTTGGCAATGGCCAAATTCGGGTTGATGTTTCGACTGAATTGATATCGTTCCCAGCTAATTTTTGCCAGTTCACATCGTTGGAAAAGTAACTCATGACATTGCACAAAATTATAAAAATCTCGATTGGATTAATTTACGGGCAGTATGGTACTAGCAGAGAAGAATAAATGCATTAATAGATACAATTTCAAATTAGAAAGTTAAATCGCTTGAGAACTGCATTCGTACAAATCTGTTTACAGCGTGACCGTAAAGGATGAAGCGACCAACAATCCGACGGAATTTTCCACTCGCTTAATATGCCGCATAATTTACAGATAAAGGTGGGATCGATCATAATCATATTGCGGAATCTGAATCAACCGAAATTGTGCAATGGTACGCGGCTGTCCGACAAGAATCTGATAAAAAATTTGATTTCAGACAATCATAAAGAACGAATTCAAAGAAGAGGAAGTCCTTATCTTACGTATTAGATAATTCCAACTGATCATCCATTCCAATTCCCCGACGACAATCAATAAATCGCAAGGCCAATCGTTGGAAGTATATGAGATTAATCTCGAATTTCCCTGTTTTATGTCCGTTCAGTTGAACTTTGCCTTTTCGAGTTTTGGAGAACCGCCTTCGTTGTTTGTTTTTGAGGCGGAAAACTAATCGAAAAACATTGTTTTTCAAACATTCTCTACTGAGTTTATCTAAAGGCATAAAATTGGGGCGAGACGAAGTTCGCCGGGTCCGCTAGTTTCTCAATAATATTTGATGTATGGCATTAAAAGAGGGCGACATAACTATGCTTCTTCTGGTGCTTCCCATATAAACCGACTTAATTTCCAAAAAAAAAATTCTATTGTACCTTTTACCTAAATTTAGAGCATCCGACAAACCATAATTTTGGTGATATTTTTTTCCACCGATTTTTGAGGGGGACAACTAATCTATCATATACAAATTGTCATTAATCTTGAGATATTGTAAGGATGATAATTTTAAAGATCTGGATTCATTAAAACTGAAATTCCATAAAAAATTGATTTATATTATTGGCATGATTCTAAATACTTTTTTAAGTGTATTTTTTGATTGAATATCATCACATTGGCAAAGAAGGTAAGCCCCATGTTACTGGAATGGAAAACGCAATCTTTTTGAAAAGCGCCTCAATCGAAAGAAACTAGCTGTTTTCTTTGTGAAACATTATTTTACTTCCGAAATTAAGAATATTCATATGTACACTATGTTGCGAAATTCTAAATCATTTAAGGAATTTCTGGTGGTGGATTTGAGGAATTCAAGGTGGAAGTAAGAGAAATCTCTCTCAGAAAAATTCTCAGAATTCATCCTCAACAATATCCATCTTTTCCTTATTCCCATGTCAAACCTCATGTGTTATACTAAATTCTGTGACTCATCAGGTAGATCTTGGTTCGTAGATTTCCTGTCTGTCGCTCTCAAACTACAAATGTATTGATCGGAAGTTATGAAGGATCGCTGCCAAATATCTTCCAAATTTTGTTTTCTAGACATCTGTCTCGCGTAGTTCGTCCGAAAATTCTCAAAATCTTTGTTCCTGTGCTCAAGAGCTTCTTCCGATAATTGGCATAAACCTGCTTAACCTAGTGGTAAAATCGCTGAAGTAATGATATCCGCACCATGCAGCAATGGTGGGTGACATACTCCACCAACCATATTTTTCTACGACAAGCCGACAACCCGCTGTGTGTTGTGTGTAATCCTGTGTTTAGCCCGAAAATCTTCCATATCTTCATTAGTTGCAACCAGAAGAAGTTGCAAAGTGTAACCAAAGGATCTACCTTTAAGGTGAAATTGGTTTCAGAGTGTTCCGAGATGTTCCAAAATAGTGACACATGTTTGAGAATTGTCAAACGGGATTTTTCAGACTTCGACGAATACCTTCGGGGATTTTCGGGTTGCAAAATAAAAATTTACCCTCAAAATAGTGGAATTATCTTTGAGGAATTTTTAAAGAAGTAGAAAAACAATCTAGAAGATCGAAAGTGCCCAGAAGGTATTGCATTTCACCCTTTTTGTGTTAGTGTGGTTCACCGAATTTACGTCGGAAAAAAGCTTCCTTAAAATATTCAACCGCGTACTATGGGTTAATATTTAGCTATGGGGTGTACAATTTTGGTTTTGGATTACCATATACTATCAAGGAAAGGTAGACATAGTTGGAAAAAGGTTTCTGGAAATTCCAAAAATTACCCTCATGTGCGCCTTTTTGAAGTGCGACGGTGGAGATATTTAGGAACAGTTTTTGGGCGGATCAATTATTGACTCGTCTTCACTCACCGATGAACCACTTAATTTATTATAGCGATGATAGGTGCTCTGATATTTCTTTCGGCTTACCTTTGGAAAAGATTGTCCACTATGAATCGATGATCTCAACAAACATGTGGCTCCGTTTACTGCACCATTTTCAAATCAATTTTGGACTTCGAAAATAGAAAATTTTAAATTGATCGGACGACGAATCGCATTAAAGTAAAAAAACTACTGACCAAAAATCAATGAACAAATTCAATTGAAATTTTTGGAGAATCAGTAAAATATCATATTAGGGATGGATCAGAAATATCAATTTAATTACCCAACCGGATGCCTAAATTCACTGGAGCCACAGGAAATGACATCACTAGTGTTTAAAACCGGACCGAAAATTGTCTAACCGGTTTTATTCTCCGAAATCGTATGCCGGTTTCTTCAAATATGCCAATTTGGAATACCCGGTTTAACCGATTTTTTTGATGTCGGTTACATTGCCAGGTAAATTCTAGGCTAAACGGCATAAAACGTTGTTTTTGCTTATACGATATTGTTTTGGCAAATCTCAGAAGATACTTCATTAAAATTTCCTTATGCAATACGAACATTTGTTTAGAAAATGGTAGCTGAATGTTTCATAATAAAACTTTAAATTATCTTTGTCGTTGGAATCTCACCTAACAATGGTTGGGAAGGCTTCAATTTTGATATGAACAACTTTAAGTACAGTTATCTCCTAAACTAAGTGCTCGATCTCAAAAAGGTAGTTGGAAAAATTCCAAAGATACTGTCAAGATCTCATCTTGAAATTGATTGAGATCTCACCTTGAAATGGGTGGGATGCCGTCGATATTCATATGAAAAACTGTAAGTGCCTTTATCTCCTATACCAAGCGTCCTATGGTAAAAAGGAGGTTAATTTATGATCAAATCGGTGCCTTAATTCTGAACCATGGTAATTATAAAATGTAAGTTTTAGAGGAAGTTCTAGCTTCGTCATAATTTCTGTTTGGATTTAAATAGAATATAAATAGAAGCAAACTGAATTCAAAATTATTGGAAAACATGCCAAGTTGACTTGGTATACTTTAGAATTGGGGTACCGATATTCATATATTTTTATATTTTTCATATTCATACTTGTTTTTATTTTACAACCCAGTAGGAAGTGTCTGCAAGACATCCTCAATGATAGGTGCATGACCATAGTAAATCGGTGATGACATTTAGGGGATCGTCCATACAAATCGTTGACGAAATTTTCATACAAGTGTCCGCTTTGTCATGCACGACCTGATGAGCGACAATGTCGGTCAAATTTTCGTTGATGCATATACAAGCGACCTGTCGCCCACACAATCATGCACGACATGATGGGTGACAATGTCGGTTAAATTGTCGTTGATGACTATATAAGCAACACGTCGCCTACACAATTATGCACGACCTGATGTGTGAAAATGTCGGTCAAATTGTCGTTGATGCCTACGTTTGTCTTGAATTGTCATTCAATCCATATTCTAAATTATGGACTTTTAGTTGTTTTTTAGCTTATTATTAGTATGACGAATTGTTAATACTTTTGGAAAACTAGTGACCTAGAGAGAAGTGAAGGAAATTAACTTTTATACGGCATTTACCTTCATTCTTATGAAAATTGGGCAATAAATGTATGTTGCGATAGGAGGCGAAGCCGCAGAGAGCCTAACTATTTGGCACACCCCTTCAAGTACCTCCCATATAAATAACCGATATTTTCACTTTAACATACATATCATTATTGTATGTACATTGAATTGAGACGCCAAGGTAAGCGATAATTGAACTTTGATTAATTGACACGATGTCCTGCCCCTAATTGTAATAGGTCAATTAGTAGAAAGTTCCGTCATAAACGACTTTCTAGTCAACGCTGTCTTCAAGACAAAATTTGAAAATGTATGTTCTTGTCGTCAAAACACCCGGTTGCTAGAACCGAAGTTCCCATCCGGCCGGCCCCACATCCACCACCAGACTACCGAGGTAATCTGTCGGCTAAACACTTCGTCTCCATCAGCTAGGAGCATATAGCTCCCCATCCGGCAGACCGCAACAAAACTGCAATCTGATAGGTACCTTGGTACCCCATCCGGCCAACATTACCATTTTTATGGCTCAAGGCCACGCACTCGTTGGACAATACACAAACATAAACTGAATGGTTATTGCCCATTAACTTGATAGGAAGAGCTCAAAGAGTCTGAAACAATAATATTCTTTCGCTTTTCACCGAAATTAGCCCGTAACAACGTAACAGTGTTCCTGCAATCGATGTTACACCCTTGTTAGAGGCTTGGTGCTACCCATTCACCAAATACGCTGAGAGTGCAACGCAACACTCGGCCAAGAATACGTAAGATGCACAATGAGAGATGCAAGTCTCGTATGGCATCAAGGGATACCCAGCTCCATTTCTTCCGAGCATCAAACTCTTAGCCTACCAGCGTGCCTTTTGGTTTAACCACAGCCACTACGAGGCACGGAACTACTGTTCCATACCCAACCGGCCAGCAAGGTGGTTGCTACGCCACCTTGGGCTTCCGACCACCCGTGTTACCATCTTTAGACTCCTTGGTGGGAGCTCGTAACGATAATACCACCTTTACTACCTCCTTTTGCCTTGCAGAGCCAGATAGAGGTCCACTGGTGGTTCTTTCGGATCCAAAAGTCTCTGAAGAGACCACGCTGCGGGTAAGCTATCGTGATGTAAGAATACATCGTCTTGATACGAATAGTGGTTTTTGGTTTACTTACAGTGGTGAAGCGCGTAACCAGATGTCGAAATCTCTTGCCGACTATGAATCCATATCCAAGTTCGTGTCTCTCTGTATGGCGTGTGCATCCCTGTTCCGTTCATCACATTTCTTGTATGGCGGTGATGTCAGTTTTGTATTATCGAGGACATTTGCTAATTAGAAAGAGGCATCATCTCTGTATAGAGTTCGAACATCCTAGGTACATATCCTTAAATCGTGATCCTTATAAAATTTGTGGGGGTCGACAACATCTATTACATACTCCCTAAGACGCATAGGTGGTATGAATATTAAGTTGCCGACATTTGCCACTACTAAACGAATGTTCAGTGGCAATTCCGGGGAACACCTCATTCAACCGCTAACGATGATGGTTTCACATAATTTGCGAAACATTCTTAAATACTTCAGCATCGATTGATCCCCTGTGGAGGAAGACAGGTAGAATCAGTGTCTGGTAGGGTTGGATCTTAATACGTAGAGAGATGGCCTTGTCACTAAATCGCTTGCTTAGCGCATAGTAGCACCAGTTTGCGATCAATACCCATAACTTGATATCAGGGCGGACATTATAAATTTTGTTTCCGCAGAGTCAAGGAAGACAAAATCATCGACCGCTTCAAAGTTTTTGTTGTCAACGTTGACGCAGCATCTCAAAGGAGTTGACCCTTTGTTTGTTGAAAACAAATAACTTGGTTGTATCCTCATTTATAACCTGACTGATAAAGCCCTGAATACCCCTGTGTGTGCCGTATAAAAAATCAGCAATACTTAAAATTGCATTTTTCAAGTAGAAGTGTTTGCCTTTTCAGCAATGTGTTGTTGTTGGTGGTTTTTTTTTTCTTTGGGAAATTTAATTTTATTTCCTTGCGTTTTTCATGTCTTTTGCTTTTCAATATCGTATATTTTATGGGAATATATTTTTGTGTGCATCTGTAAGCATTTTTTAAGAATTTTCTTTATGTTTCATTTATTGCTGCTGTTGCGCTTTAGCTAGCTATAATTTATAAATATTAATGATTACGTTGAATTAAGTTTTACACCTACCGGTCAAATAAGGTTAAATTTGAATTTACCATTAATTAATTGTGTCAAGAGGTCAACGATAAAGCTATTTAGTATCTCATGACATTGGATTTTATTTAAAATGTTTACGCAAAAGCCAACGTTATTGATTTCACTTAGTTGATATGTCAAAAAGGAATTGACCTTCAATTGTGTGAATACATTCACATTTATATAAAATATTAATGCGAATTTCCCGCATTGGGAAACAAATTGAGTCAAATATAAAGAGATACTGATAATATGTCGCTTATAATATTATGCTGGATTTATTTCATAGTCCCTAGAGGAATTTCAAAACATTATGTTGTGCGGGCTAAAATGGACGGAAAAGAGATACTACAGGTATAATCACCTACAGTTAAAATAGGGGACTGTAAAATATAATATCACAAAAATTAACAAATTGACGTTACATTGTTAAAAGCAAAAACCCAAAACAGTTCTTTGTCTTAATAAGCCAAAATAGTTTTTCGAATAATTTCATACCGGATATTTTAATCAGGAATCCAGCAAAATAAAATGTGTCAAATTAAATTGTATACATATAAACAAATTGGATTAGATTTAAACACAATCGCTTCATTCTCCATTATCTCATTATAATATACATAGATTTCCATCGACAAATACGTAAAATGTATTAGTAAGAATAATGACATGACAATTTTTACATTGTGAGTGTTATTAATTCTGATGTCGGAATCGAAGATTACTGTTATAACACAATCCCAGATTTGAGAGATAATAACATATTTTGGTTTTTATATAAAAGCTTTATCTCAAAAACAATAGCTTTAAGAAAGACAGTAAGATATATGTATATGTATATTTATTCTTCTCCAGAAAAGTCCTTGTTCCACTTACTTTAAACATATAACATGACAAACGAATATTAGGGCGTTTCACCAAATGGGTTTTTTGCGATTTTTGCAACTCTTGAAGCGGAATATTAAGGCTTGTGATCTAAAAGAATTTCGAAAAAATTTTGGATTTTTTGAAGATGGGTATGGATGGGGTTCGCTGAAATAGATTTTATCAGAAAAATGAGGTTATGGAGAAAAAAATTTTATATTATTTTTTTCTGGTGCTTTTTGTTCATACAACTAAACAATTCTCTTCTTATGGATCCGATCCTACGACAAAAAATTATTGGTGTGAAAAATTATTATATTAAGGACCACTTTTATAGTCTTAAAAGTGAAAAATTATATTTCCTAGAATTCAAACCTCGATAACTTGAAAAGTTTTCAACATTTTTTCAAGATGTAAAATGCGTTGGAAAGGTCTTTAAATTACCTTTCATTCGGTACATTGATTTATTTTTACTTGTTGGAAAAATATAAGAAAAACAATTAAAGTTTGAGAAATGTTTTTTTATTTATCAAATTTTATAAAAATTAAAAGAATTTCATTATGTTTCGTTCTTGGTTAAGTATAAAAAAACCTCTAAAATACATTGCTTTAATAAAAATATCAAAAATTCAATTCATCAATATATTTGTATTCCCATACAAAATCAAAAGATATTAAATAAACAAAATCAACATATTTAATGAACAAATTAAAATTAAAAAGTAAATTTGTATCTAAAATTACAATACATTAACCATTAAATGTGGAACAACTGTGGAAGTATTTTCAAATTGGTTTCTTAAGAGCTTTTTCAATGACATTTTTGTTAACATTAGATATAATTTTTTGATTGTTATCAACTCTAATCAATAAGTTTTGAAAATCATCCTCATTCTTTGTAATTTTTTTGTTATATATTGTAGCCGACGCCACGCCTCTTTCTGATAAATCATTCACAACACATAGTTTTTCTAGCTTTTTCTTTGAAGAATAAAGGTATCTAAATTATCTTTCTAACGCATTTTACATCTTGAAAAAATTTTGAAAACTTTTCAAGTTATCGATGTTTGAAATCTAGGAAAAATAACTTTTCACTTTTAAGACTATCAAAGTGGTCCATAATATAATAACTTTTTCACACCAATAATTTTTTTGTCGTGGGATCGGATGCTTACTAAGAGAATTGTTTGACCCCATTGACCCCATACCCATCTTCAAAAAATCCCAAAAAATTTTCGAAATTCTTTTAGATCACAAGCTTTAATTTTCCGCTTCAAGAGTTGCAAAATTTTTTTAGTGAAACGCCCTAACGAATAAACAAAAGATCTAAAAGTGTGTCCTCGAAATGTTAAGTCAGATCTCAATAAACCATTCTTCTTCATATACCAAACTATTTATAAGCAATGCTTTTGCAACTTTTAATGCATGCATATCTCTATGAATTTCAATGAAACAATGACAGCATAACCTTCAGGGCGTATGATAATTACCCAAAACAATGTCGAATACATATTAATCATTCGTCGCGATGCATACCATAGCTAGATCAAAGTCATATTGCAAGACTCAAGTGCATTCAATTCGGTGATACATTTTCTATTTCGTAAAGACTAACTAACACTTGGCATAAATAGGAAAATTGAAATTCCGTCAAAGCGAAAGTAAAATGTTACACGTGTACTAAGGAATCCATTGAAGTCGTTCTTGTGTTTTCCTTTCATTGCAAGATGCTGTTACTCCAGCAACTACCAAAGTAAGCTTTTTACAATTGCTTTTGATTTTCTCTATGCTATTCTCTAATAAGAAATGCGTCAGTTGCAGTTAGTAATTGTTATTATACTAGTTTTTTTTTCAGCCGAAACAAAGCAAAAATACAGAAGACAAAAAAGAAGAAGTGGAACGAAAACATACGTAAGAAAACCAAGAGACTTTCGTAAGCAATAGAACAATTGCATCATTAGCGTCTACGAGTTAAGATGAAAAATTCAGGAAAATACGAAATGTGGGTTTAGGTATTTGCTAATGTATTTTTTAACCAGAATCTCTCTTTCTGGAGGTGGCCAGGAAGCTAACAACGTTCGATAAATCACGTGTTCTCCGGGAAATGACACTGAACATCCGTTCAGTGGTAAAAAACGTTCGAAGGCGAGTGAGGACTATAACACACATTCCGCTTGTTTATCGACGGAATATCCCTCTTATCTAATGTCTCACGCATTCCACGTACATGTGCAACTGATAGCGACCCAGTGTATTGTAAATACAAATATGGGAAACGCATACACAACAATCTTTCCTTCTACGTGTCGCGATCGTTGCAACGAAATCAATGCACACTCCAAACTACCATAAGGTAAAAAGCAAAGGTTTTGGAACAAAGATCCCTCCCTGTTAGGACAGAGATGTAAATCTGGATACGGACACGCAGAGTGTGCTGCAAATATGGAGGAAACACTTTCGTACTCTGCTCGCTTCCGAGCGCAGGATAAGTGACGAATTTGGTGCGGCTATTGTATGGCTTAAAAACAACAAAGCTTTACGGCCAACGACGACATTACGACAGAATCTATTAGATGGCATGGCTGAGTTTGGCATCCCTGCGAAGCTGATATGACATTGCAGGATGACACTGATCGCCGCGAAGTCTTCAATGAAAAATCTGACAGGGCTACTTTCCACCAAGCGTGGCTTTAGCCAAGGCTTATGAAAAGGGTCATGCGAATGGCTTCAGTTAACATGACTGGTACTAGAGTATACAAACATTCGACTTTTTCGAAAAACCGGTTTCGGTTATATTCGAAATTTACATTATTTAAAAAACTCGGTTTTCGAATACTTAATTAAGAAAAAACCAGGTAACCGGTTATTTTCGTTTTTTTTGTGCACAAAAAACAAAAAATTCTTACTATTATAAGCGATTTGATTTAAAACATGTCTAAATCTAATTCTAATATTAATGAGATTAAAATCACGTTCTAATATTAGCCAATTATTGGGCATCTGAAGCCTGCTTATTAATACGGCCAAGTGCAATAAATTTTTGAGAGCGTAATAATTCCGTTAGGTTTGTATATCACCGGTGAAGTTTTCAGTTTAATCTAATATAGACTTTGAAATAGGTACTAAAGAACTACGTTTCTTACCCATATTGCTTTAGTGCATTCTCGATATCAGATTTCTGCAATATAATCTAACGATCCATTTTTAATGGAACATTTAATCTCTATCTCGAGTCCTTACGTGCCCGTTTTGTCCCTATTTCGAGAAAAGTCAAAAAAATACCTTCAAATGGGACTTGACAACATTGAAACGCTCTACAAAAATGTTTCTCGGAAAATTTTATGTGGGTTGCTCTACGACCAAAAATCGGTATATCCAACTTTTACTACCCATTTTGTCTCTTTTCCAATCACTGTCTGAAGGCTTGTTATTGTTTTAGTACATATTCGATATCAGATGTCTTCAATGGAATTTTACGATGATTTTTGTTGTGAAACATTTAAACTCACTATCTTTGACTCCTTACTTATCCTTTTCGTCATTATTTCAAGAAAAGTCAGAAAGTGCCATTAAATGGGACTTTAGAGCATTTAAATTGTCTACAAAGATGTTGCTCAGAAAAATGTTGTGGGGCTGTTCTAAGACAAAAATTCAATATCTTTAACTTTTCATAATTTCAGAAAACCGGAAAAACCGACCTCAAAAAAACGGTTAAACCGGTTATTCGAAAATCGATATTATGTAAAAACCGGCTGTCGGGGTTTAACAAAAAAACCGGTTTGCCGGATTCCGGTTTCGGTTTTGTATACTCTAACTGGTACCTTATTTGATTATGCTGCTCGCGTTTGTCGACGATATAGATATCATTAACGGAGGACTGCGGGATGTTACTGCGGCCTTTTAAAGCGTTCAGAAGCAGTCGGCAGACGCTGGAACGCTGCGTGAACGTTGACAACTATAACTTTGAAGTGGAAGATGATTTTGTCTACCTCGGCTCCGCCATAAACAAAAATAATAATGTCAGCCTGGAAATCAACAGACGAATATTGATCGCAAACCGCTGCTACTATGAACTGAGCAAGCTTTTTAATGATAAAGCCCTCTCTGGACGAACGAAGATCCAACTCTACGAGATACTGATCTGCCTGTCTTACTCTACAACGCAGAATCCTGGGTAATGACGCAGGCGGATCAATCTATTCTGGGAAAAGGCCACAGTAACATCCCGCAATCCACGGCCATTGATATCCATATCATCGGCATACGCGAGCAGCATGAGACTTTTGTTGAAGATGGTACCATTTCTGTTTATCGCAGCCTTTCGCATGATCATCTCCATTACGATGTTAAAGAGATCGCAGGACAGACTATCGCCTTGTCTAAAGCCTCGCTTGGTAGAAAATGGCTCTGACAGATTTTTGCCAATTTTGACGGAAGTCTTCGTATCAGTCAGTGTCACCGCAAAGTCGTATTAGCTTAGATGATACCAAACTCAGCCATAGCATCCAACAATTTCTGTCGCATCGAACTGTCGCATGCAGCTTTGTAGTCGGTGAACAGATGGTAGGTGTCGATCTGCATTTCTTGGGTCTTCTCCAGCATTTGTCGTAGTGTGAATATCTGGTCAGTCGTGAATTTACAAAGTCTAAAGCCACACTTATAAGGTCCAATCAGGTTTGCCAGAATGGGCAATAGTCTTTCACATAACACACTAGACAGGACCTTGTATGCGATGGGTAAAAGGCTAATTTCGCGATAGTTGGTACACATACTAAGATCGCCTATCTTAAGCACAGGACATATAACACTCAGATTCTAATCATCGGGCATGCATTCCTTGAGCCCAATCGTGTTTATGTTTGTTGCAAGCTCATTCCCACCGGCTTTAAAAAACTCTGCCGGTACTCCATCAGCTCCCGCAGATTTGTTGTTTTTAAACTATGCTGTTGCCATGCTGACCTCGTTTTGGCTCGGTGGTGGACAGTCAATTCCATCGTCGATGACTGGTGTGATTTCGTCACTTATGCAGCTTTCGGGTAGGAGTAGAGATCAAAAGTGTTCACTCCATATTTGCAGCACACTTTCAATGTCAGTGACTAGCTTTCCGTCACCGTCCTTACAGGCGGGGATCCCTGGTCTAAACCCTTAGCTTTTTACCCTTTAGTAGAACTTGCGGGATTCACCTCCATCCCTGTATTTTTCGATATCCTGACTCTCTCTTTTCTTCCACAGACACTTATCCGTCTGAACAGGCGTTTCATCTCCGTCCTTTTCTCTTTATAACGCTCCGTCACCGCACGCGTCGCCTTTGGCTGCAGTTTTGCCTTGTATGCAGCATCCATTTCCTCAGACATTTCGCGACATTCATCATCGTACCAGGGCTTGTCTGAGCGTGGTGTTTCATAACCCAGTACGGTTGTTGCGGCAGTGGTCATAGAATTCGCAATATGCTGCCTCTGCATGTCGGGAACATCAGAACTAGGGGGATTTGTATGGAGTAATTGAGAGAGTTGGTTGGAGTAGGCATTGGCTATCTCAGTGGTATGCAGCTTTGTGATGTCTAACTTCCTTTGCGTTTGATTACGAGTGTTTTTAGCTCTACTTAATCGTGTGCGTACCTTGGCTGCAACTAGGTGGTGATCCGAGTCAATATTTGCACCGCGCATCACACGCACGTTCATAACGCTTGAGACATTACCACGTTATCAATCTGATTTCTTGTATTTTGATCGGGCAATATCCAGGTTGCCTTGTGGATATCTTTATGCGGGAATCTGGTTCCACTCACAATCATGTTTTTTTTCGACGCGAAACTTACCAGTCTGAATCCGTTATCGGATGTGTTGTTGTGTAGACTGAATTTTCCGACTGCTGAACCAAGAGCATCTTCCCTTCCTATTTTAGCATTAAAATCTCCCAGAGCAATTTTAATGTCATGTGCAGGGCAGCGGTCATATATATCCTCCAGGCACTCATAGAATGCATCTTTGATGTCATCGTCTTAGTCTTCCGTCGGGGCGTGTACACAAATCAGCGTAATGTTCAAATATTTCGCCCGGATGCGAATGGTGGCTATACGGTCACTTACAGGTTTAAATCGCGAGACCAGGTGTCGAAGTCTCTTGCCGACTATGAAACCACATCCAAATTCGTGTCTTTCTGCATGGCAACTGTAAAAGATGTCACAGTTCTTCCGTCGTGTGCATCCCTGTCCCGTCCATCTCATTTCCTGTATGGCGGTGATGTCAGCCTTGTATTTGTCGAGGACATCCGCCAGTTGGATAGAGGCACCATCTCTGTATAGAGTTCAGACATTCCAGGTGCATATCCTTAAATCATGGTCCTTATATCGTTTGCGGGGGTCGTCAACATTTGGGGGGTTCTTGTTTTTCCTTTTCTTCGTGTTTTCATAATAAATTTTTTTGTTTAAGGAGAGTGGCTTATTATGCCACCGCTCCCGACCCTAGTTTCTTGGGGCTGCCAACGCCACTAAGAGAGCCTGTGTTGAGCTTCAGTAACTTCTGTTACCTAGTTCCTAAGACGCATCGGTGGTAGCATGCCGATTAGGTTACTCAACATTTCGCCTTCTAACTTTAGCTAACTTCTAAGCGGTTGCTTTTAAAGTCATTGCCCGGGGAATACTTGGTCTAAGACCGGAAGTAGTTAGCTGCTTGGACAGTGCCACAAAGGAATCGCTTCTGGTCACTCCCAAGTGACTGACAATCAGTAACTTTCCACCTCTGGGCAAAGTCCCATTCCCAGCACTTTAGTAACACCACCTTATCTCGAGATACGAAGAAACAGCTATACCAGATGTTAATTTTACCCATCCTGTTGTATGCTGCCGAATCATGGGTGCTTACGACAACGGACATACAAAACCTAGGAGTATTCGAGAGAAAAGTACTCTGAACTGTGTCGACGGCGAGTTTCGCCATTGGATGAACCATGAGCTGTATGAGCTTTACCAAGACATCGGCGTAGCTAAAAGAGTCAGAATCCAACGACTACGATGGCTGGGACATGTTGCCATAATGGATGTAAATGCTCCAGCGAGAAAAGTGTGAAGGACGGCGCAGAGCAGGGAGACCCAATCTTCGTTGAAAGGACCAAGTGGTTGGCGACGTGCCACCATCTGGTAGGACCAACTGGAGAACGCACGCAGAAAACCGATGCGTGTGGAATTCTTTAACACTTCAGGCCTCAAATTTATGAACTACGTTCGTAAGTTGTAATAGGCCACTTAAGTATGTAAATAAGTAATTGCATAAAAAAACATTAAATAAATTTTATTCTGTTCAACTGACTTCCACAGGCAATCACCTACAAGTCCTTTTACCTTAAAAAACTTACTTAATTTCCCTTTACACCCCATGAATGAGGTATGGGATAGCTTCTCGCGTTGTTGTGAATTAACACACTTTCTATTTTTTAGATTCACAACTAACGGCATCTACTTGTTTATCGACGAATGCAAACGTCACTGTTTGAGAAGCTCTTACTAGACACGCCGATTGACTCGACACTAATACTGCGAAGTTGCTGTCGACAACATTCGAGGGGAGCCGACAATGAAAGAAAAATTTATTTATTTTTTTTTTCTTTTAAGACGACTGAGACCAGGAGTTGAACCTGTGATCTCCCGCATGGTAGTCGCGTGTTCTAACCACTATGCCACGGCCGGTCCTTTTACCTATAATGATAATAATGATATACCATCATAGTTTTTAAATCTTAAGAATGCATGGGGTGCGTTCGAACATCGACGCAACCATCTCCCTTGAATAGCAGTCACCTTGTTGTGGACAACATCATTGCTTATATTTGAGCAAGTGTAGTAAAACGTTTCAGAAGCTAATTATCATAGTCTTCGTGAAACTCTTCAATGTATCTTTAATGTAAAACATTAAAGATACACAATATTGCACTTAAATAACTTGATTAATTTCTCATTTTCACAATACATTTATTATTACTTTGTATATCTTAATTTTGCGAAATTACAGTTTATTTTGTCAAAAAAATTTGCATGACATATTATTCAAATATATTCGTATTCTTAAACAGGTGAATTATTTTGCTGATATTGCCTTATCCTGGTATTTAATCATTCACCCAACTTTTACGTTAGACCATCCTTTAAAAATTCTTGTAATAGTTTGTCATTGCAATTTTATGAATCTCCATGAAGCTGAGCTTCATTGTGAAAACGATCTTATACAGAAATGGAACAACAAACTCTAGGGTTTCCTTATTGTTTTCGAACAGCCACAGCGACAATAACGCTAACAATGTTACACAAGCTTTTAGCTAACAACCAAGAATGTGCAGCGCATAGGGAGTACATAAAGGAATTTCTTCTGAAACTAAATATAATGTCGAGCACACACCCATACAGACACGATGTAAACATACATATATAGATTTATGCTTATAAAAGCGTTTGTTACGTTATTCTTTTCAAATTGTTATACTGCCACATATTGCGTACAGATGCCAGTATTCACCATATTTTTGTATGTGTCCATATGCTTTTGTTATATGTATACTATACATTGATGTTGTCGTATTCTTGCATTGTATTAATAGTGAATGCAATTACATATGGGTATAGATGTGGGTGCGTATAAGTACTCAAACAGTTAACGATATAGATGTGCGTAAAATGAAAGAAAAAAACGTTTCTCGTTTGTAGAATATCAAATTAAGGTATTGGTTTTAAAACATTTTTATGAGGAGTCAGATTTATGCATTTACTAAAAATTTGTTAATATTCAATGGTATTATATTTATACTAATAATTTTAGCACATATTGTTCCTATGTTTTCTAAACATAGTTAGTGTTTCCTAGCTTATGAACTACATGTAGAACCACACTTAGAAAGTAATACCATGATACCAAATCTGTAACCCGTATTTGACTATCCATTCTAGAAAACGAGATATTTCGTGTCCATTTTGCTCTATATCCCTTTAATTTTCAAATTTAACTTTGATTTACTCGAAATGTGTTTTTGGCAACAGGATGTTGTCGTCAGAAACTTCGCAGTATAAGTGTCGAGTTAATCGGCATGTCTTCTTCTCACACAGTGACGTTCGTATTCGTCGATAAACAAGTAGGTGCTGTTAGTTGTGCATCTAAAAATAGAAAGCGCGTTAATTCAGCGAGAACCTATCCCATACCTCATTCATGGGGTGTAAAGGGAAATTAAGTAAGTTAAGTAACAAAAATTCTATAACATTTTCAATAAACTATATTAAAACAAAAGCTGCTGGAACTAATGGAAATTGATCATTTTCTAAATGACAGAAGGCACTCATACAGTGTATTAGACGTACGACCAATCTGAGGAGCCAACAACGATTCAGATCATTACCTTGTGGCAACATAGGTTCGCAATGGTATACTCCACTCGACTAAACTAATTGCTGGCTCACTCCATGAAGAACGCTGCAAAACCCTCCTAATGACCTCGTACCAGGATTGTCTTGATGCTACTCAGCGAAGGATGCTGCATACATGACAAAAATACAGTCAACACGTCGTGCTCAGGAGGTATATCAGGAGAAAAGGATAACGGAGAACCATCTATACCGCAAGAAAAAGAGAGAAATAAAAAGAAGTGAGTGTGAGAGTATCGAGATGTACAAGATTCAGAATGAAGTTCTTGAAGTTCATAGAATTTAGTAAACTTCGATCATAACAATTGTTTTCTTAATTGGGACTTGAAAATGAAATACACAATTTCCAATTTATAATGTGCTGCGGCCGTTGCACAGTGGGGTAAAATCACGATCTGGGCGGCCAAAATTATTTGAAGCAAATTTATGAAGCAGAATGTTAAAAAATTACTCGGTGATGCGTAAATACTAATAATATGTTAACATTCGGGGGGTAGAGGTTACGACCGTTTTTACACAAGAAATGGTTTTTATAAAAAATTTAAGATTCCAAGTATTTCCCATATATCTTCACAAGGTTGCATTTTTGAGCCCTACCTCCCTATAACTTTTTATTCGTCTGGATACGCTCTAACTATAAATTCATAGAGATATAGGACATCCAGTATGTTAACTAAAGTGGTTCAGTAAAACCGCAGAAATTATGGTCTATTCTTCCGCAGTAGGTAAATGGCTCTAAAACACAAACCCGCAAAAATTTTTTATCCATATGAACAATACGATGTTAAAGATTATATATAATCACAGATTGAAGGGGTGAAAAGGGGTGATGCATAACTTTTTGTCCATAGATCGATTTTGCTACCCATTGAAATTGACAAAAACACCATATTTTTCAATGCTGCTTTACTAGTATGAATTTGAATTATAATTTTATTTAGCTAAGTGTATTAAATAATATTAACCTGCTTTATTATTTTCCATTTTACTTAAATGTTTAAACTAAACACACGCCTTCCCACAGCCTGATAAAATTGTTGCTTTACCTGAGCACAACAAAATAGAAAATGCACAATTAGCAACAAGTAACTTTAACAGCGTGTAGAAAACGAATGTAAGCAAAATGGAATGAAAAAATAACGGAATCTAGTAAAGCATTTTGTTCTCTTTACCCTACAATCGGAAATTATTAAAAACATTGGTTTTTGAGAAATCGAATTTTGGCCGCCCAGATCGTGAATTTACCCCACCGTGCGTTGGGTGCATTTTGGGAATGTAAAGTGAATCTTGCACCTCAACCTCCTTCGTGGTGGCACCTGGGCAACGTTGTTCGTGATATTTTTTTATAATGAATAGCGGCCGATTGTGAGCGACGATCAAAACACCAAAAATCAAATTGATCATGTGGTAATTGATGGAAGGCATGCATCTAGTGTCATGACAGTGCGCGTGATCCATGGTGCTAATATTGCCTAGGACCATTACCTGCTTGCAGCCAAAGTGCTCACAAGATTGAGCAGAGCGAAGATGCAAATCCCAGAGATAGCCACTGCCTACTCCAACCAGCTCTTCTAGCTACTGCGACACAACGCCCCTACTTCTGACGTTCCCGATACATAGCATATTGCGAATTTCATGGCTACCGCCGCAACAACCGTGCTACGATATGAAAAACGGCGTTCAGACGAATCCTGGTACGATAAAAAATGTCACGTAGCGTCTGAAGAACGTAATAGCAAAAGGCTACGGTAATAGGCACCCTTCCTGTAAGAACAAGAATGGGAATCCGGTTACAGATATGCAAAGTGTGCTGCATATGTGGAGAGAATACTTCCAGCAACTGCTGGTTCCAAAATGCAGCGCACGTGAAGGAATCTCGCCAAGTCAAGCCGAGGTAAGAAGAGCAATTTCCCGTCAGAAAAATAATAATACAGTTGGTGATGACGGACTTTCGGCAGAATTCTTCAATTCCGGTTGCGAGGAGCAGATAATTGGAATCTAAGCATATTATGTCCTGTGTGCTCAAACTACCCCGGCATCATCCTTTTACCCATCGCATATAAGGTCCTGCCGAGTGTGCTATGTGAAAGACTAAAGCCAGAGTTATCCAACCTGATCGGGCCTTATCAGTGTGCCTTTAGACCTGGAAAACCAACAACTGACCAGATTTTCACACTTCGGCAAATCCTGGAAAAGACCCAAGAGAAACAGATCGGCACGTACCATATTTTCATCGACTACAAAGCTGTCTTTGACAGTCCGATACGGCAGAAACTACTCAAAGGCATGGCTGAGTTTGGTATTCCAGCGAAGCTGATACGTCTTTGCGGAATGACGCTGACTGACACGAAGTCTTCAGTAAAGATTGGCATGGACCTTACGGAGCCATTCTACATCAGACGACGCCTAAAACAAGGCGGCGGCCTATTGTGTGACCTCTTCAACATAGTGTTGGAGATGATAGTGAGGAAACCTGCAGGAAACACGAGTGGCATGATATTCAACAAAAGCCACATACTACTCGCGTACGCTGATGACGTAAACATCAGCGGTCAAAAACTGCGAGATGTGACCGCAGACTTTCCAGGTATACAGAAGGAATCAGCGAAAATGGGTCTAACGGTGAACGAGGACAAAACGAAGTTATTAGTTTCAACGAACAAAGAATCTACTTGTTTAGAAAACTGCGTGAACGTTGCTAACTATAATTTCGAGGTGGTAGATAATTTTATCTACCTAGACTGTGCCATCAACAAAACAAATAATGTCAGCCTCGAAATACGGAGAAGAATTCTGCTTGTTAATAAATGCTATTACGGACGAAGCAAGCGATTTAAAGAATGTGCCCTCTCACCACGAACAAAAATCCAACTATACCAGATACTGGTTCTACCTATCTTAATATATGCCTCAGAATCCTGGGCAAGAGGATGAATCGGTTCTGGCAGTATTCGAGAGAAAATAAACCGTAAAATATATGGACCCATCATCGTTAATGGAGAGCATCGACGTCGTATGAGTTAGGAGCTGTACGAGCTGTACACTGACATTGACGTGGTCAGACGCATTAAGGTGCAACGATTGCGTTGGCTTGGTCATGTTGTACGCATGGACGAAAATGCTGCAGCTGGAAAAGTCTTCGACAATGAACTCGATAGACGGCGTGGAAGATGGCGACCAAAACTCCGTTGGAAAGACCAGGTTACTGAGTATCTTACAGAACTTTGTTTGACTAACTGAAGAAGAAGCGCAAAAGATCGAAGCGCATATAATATTTTGCTACGTGCGGTATATAATCCAGTGGCATTGCAAAGAAGTACCAGCTAAGTAAGGAAGTTAATATTGCGTTTTATATTCGCATATAAATATGCAAAATTCGGCCAACACGCAGTTGGAATTAATTTTAATGTAAAATTTTTTATATTGTTACTTTTTAAGTGAATTTAATAATTGTAGCATATGCACCAGAAATTTTCTTACGATGGTAATTGCCCCTATGATATCCCCTATGCAAGCACCGCAAAGATCACTTAGTCGACCTAGTGTGCAAATTCCCTTTATACACCTTGGCACTACATCTTGTAATTATCAAGAAAAATTATTTTTTGTAAATTAAAAAATTCACGCCAACTGCTGGCACTATTTTAGGATGTTTTTTTATTAGTTAAGGACATTTTGCATTTATATCCTTTAAAGTCAATTTCCAATAAATTGTCATTTATTTACTTCCTTCTTCTAAATAAAAGCGCAAGTTTGACAATATTAATAACTCACGTAGAACCGTTATGAACTTAGGGTGGGGTAATATATCCCTACACCTAATGACATAAGTTCAAAATGCTTTAGCATTTTATTGCATCCCCCTCATGTTTAGCAAGCAAACTCATTTTAAACGAAAAGTTCCTTGAACTTCAAGTTTTGTTTATGTCCGCTTTTTATACCCACAACCGTAAACTACAGCAAAATATTCACTCTAAAAAAATCTATTTCTATTAGCAATTTATGAGTTTACTACGTGTTATAAAGTCATCCATAGCAAATAACTCCAACCAGGCATCATACGCGAGTGTGAGCACACACAGTGCATCCGTTTGGGTTATTGGACAACAATGACTGGGTGTAATTTGACTCAAACTCTCTTTTCACAGTATTTTGTTTTTCACTTGACCACGTCTGAGTGGTCTCAAGCACAGAAAATTGTATCGACAAATTTCCCAGAAAAGTGGTGTAAGGGCAGATATGTGAACTTGTATGGAATATTTAATTTCTCTAAAAATAGATTTCATTGTTTTTGTTTCTGTTTTCGGTCGAAAAGAGTATAAAAGAAAAACTATTGATGCCGGAACAGCAATGCCAAACAAAAAAAAAAATATTAAAAAATGGAAAATATATATTTTGTCGGGCTTGGTTTGTTTTGTCTTTGTTTTTGTATCAAGTTTAGAGCATGACTTGCAAAAAACTAAAAAATAAAACAGAACACTTGTTACGGAAACCCCCGGAAAACTAACAAATTTTGTCTAAACAAAAACCAAATAACAAATAACTTATTTGTTAGAGGAGAATAAACTACACAAAAAGTGCCAGAAGCTGCATATGCAGTCATGCGAAAAAAATATTTAACATTTGTGAGATTTCGGTTTGGTACGAGCAGCGGAAAAGGATAAAGATAGATATTTTAAATTATGCTGAAAAATACATTTCACTGTGTTCTAATTTGATTTACTACTGATTGATAAAGGATTTTTAATGTATCCTCATTCATTTTTAATCTACAAAGGGTCTTATCACAAAAAAAAAGTCACTGCAGTCACGAACTGGCGTCACAACTACCAAATCTAGTCATTAAATGATAAGGATGTGTGGCTGCAAATGATAGTTACTTTGTAGTCATAAGATTTGGACTAGGAAAATAGTTAAGCCCATATCATAGTCAACATTTTAGGAAAAAAAATTTCACTTTTTAAAAGCCGTTTATCAAAACGTTTAAAGTCCTTTAAGTTGCAAGTTCTCCCTAAAAATCAGTAGATGGTTAGCTTCGGACGACTTCAATTCAAATCATTTTCAAAGTTTGGCCATACAGAAATTTCAGTCATATAAACTGATTTACACATTTCCTCAACCAAGGTTTAGATTACATTTGGTAATGTTGAAGTCACAAATTGTTAATAAGTAACGTGAAGAGAATAAATGCACTAGGGATATAAATTTTTTTGCGTGCAAAACCCCATTCCAGTATCATTTGTGGAATATTGTTGTGATAATAAAAAACCGGTTCTTACGTTGATTCACTTAAAAAAGTTTCCGCACCGAAAAACATTTTAAAGCGCTGTTTTTTATACCCGAGGGTATATATCATTTGATACCACCCAAAAGTGTAACACGTAGAAGGAGTCACTTTAGACCCTAGGTTTCTTTGAACCAAATTCGATTCATGGCTTTTTAAGTCGTTTGAGCCATGTTGTACGAAGTAATATTTTCCCAATACTACTTACGGTATTGCAAATGGGCTACATGGCTCCGCCCCTCTGGTACCTCCCTTACAAATATGTATATGTACTGTCATACCTACCACGCCTCCTTATGGGCGTTACAAATGCAAGAACAACATGTATATACCCTTCACGTACGTTCTGTGTACAATTTTGTTTGCAAAAATACCAAATTTTGATAATCGATCAAGAATCGCGGCCTAAAATTTAAATGTCAAAAATGTATTTTTCCTTCGCTGTGCGCCTTCGGTGCAAATCTTTGGTCTATGCTGATAGTGGCAAAATAAATAATAGTGGTGAAAAAGTGGTGTAAAATTGGATCAGAAGGATGGCGTTCATAAAGCGCAGTCGCATAGGCCATACTTCAGAAATTTTTATACCATCACCCTTAGGGATGAGGGTATATATCATTTGATACGAAAAAAAAGCGTAACGCATTAAAGGAGACGAGTTAGACCCCAAGTATCTTAAGACCAAATTCGTTTCAGGACTTTTTAAGACGATTGAGCTATGTCCGTCTGTCTGGCTGGCTGGCTGGTCAGCAGGATAACTCGAGTAAACCTTAACGGATCGGTATGAAAATTTACCAGTATTAATATTTTTCAAAACGAACTTATGGGATTCTAAATGGGCAAAATAGCCCCACCCCTTCTAGTACCTCCCATATTTTTTTAATATGCTCGAACTTTTAACTGTGGAATACAACGATGTGATTATTGCTGGTGATTTTAACTCTAACATCCTTTCGGAACATTTTCTTACAGAAAACATGTCGTCTCTGGGCCTTTTCTCAACCAATTGCACAACACCCACACACTACTCGCGCAGTAATAATACTTTGCTAGATCTTTTCTTTGTTTCTAACTCCTCAAGCATACTTTTGTATGATCAAATTTCTGCACCATGCTTTTCTAACCATGACTTAATTTTTCTTACGTATAATTTCCAAACGCATCGTTCTGAGCACACGTACTCATATAGAGATTTTAAGAATATTAATTATAATTTATTAGAACAAAGAATTTATGATACTGACTGGGATAGTATATACTACATTTCATCAGTAGACGAAAAGCTTTGTTTTCTTCAAGACAATATCTTTAATATTTTTGATGCTGCCGTTCCTTTTAAAACGCGAGTAATTACGGTTAAGGCTAGACCGTGGTTTTCGGCCACGATCAAGCTTGCAAATATAAAAAGAGATATAACATATTCAAGATGGAAGCGTTTTAAAACACCTGAACTGCGAGATGAGTATTGTGCTGCCAGAAAACACGTTAACAGAAAAATTAAACAAGCTATAACCGAATACTTTTCAAGTAAATTCTTACTTGCATTGGACTCCAAACAAAAATGGAAAACAATCCGCGAAATTGGCATTGGAAAGCAACATAATAATAATTGCCAGGTTGATGCAAACATGCTCAACACTACTTTTACTAGCACTTCTACTGTCGTAATAAACAACAACTTTTACAATTTTGGAAATATTTTGCAAAGTAATACAACGGACCTTGAATTTACTACTGTAAATAACATTGATGTCTTATCCTGTTTTTCTGAAGTTAAATCTAACGCCACAGGTTACGACAATATTGATACGAGGTTCCTACGAATCCTTCTGCCATTTATTTTAACATTTAACAATGTGGAAACATGCTAAAATTTTACCAATCCCGAAATCTAATAATGAATACAGACCAATTGCCATACTTTGCTTTCTTTCTAAAGTATTTGAAAAGCTCCTTCACAAACAAATCAGTGGACACCTCAATTCTAATTCATTAATGCATGAAAAACAATCTGGTTTTCGTCCAAACCACAGTTGTACTAGTTCTTTATTGGAAGTATCTGAAAACATAAGAAATGAATTAGAAGATCGTCATTTTACTTTTCTAGTCCTTTTGGATCACTCCAAGGCCTTCGATACGGTAGATCACACTACATTATGTATGAAGTTAAATCATTTTTTTAATTTTGCGCCCACTGCTGTAAAGCTTATACAATCCTATCTCTCTGGCCGCACACAATCCGTGCACGCAGCTAATTGTGTTTCTGTAAAACTTCCATGTACAAAAGGAGTACCACAGGGATCAATTTTAAGGCCCATACTGTTTTCTGTATACATAAACGACTTGCCGCAACAATTGTCATTTTCTAAAATACATATGTACGCTGATGACGTGCAACTTTATTTAAGTTGTCCACTTAATTCTATGGTTGAGCATATTGAAAAAATTAATAGTGATTTATCTCAAATTCATTCCTGGGCAACGGCAAATGGACTCTGCCTTAATCCACGAAAATCGAAATGTCTGTTAATTCATAAAAGGAATTTTGTTTCTACTAATCTTGATGTTAATATACTGTTAAATGGTGAAAAAATTGAAAATGTTAAGCATGTTAAAAATCTTGGCATAGTATTTAACAATAACTTAAGTTGGTCGAATCACATTAGCACAGTTGTCGGTCAAACTTACTCAAAACTTAAAGCGTTATGGTCAACACAAATTCATACACCTCTTTCAATACGAGTACTACTTGCAAAGTCATACATTCTGCCTGGATTGTTCTTTGGTTGCGAGCTATTCTCAAACTGTGATTCGTCTAGCAAAAGAAAACTGAATGTTGTATATAATAATACTATTCGATATATATATGGTTTGAAAAGATTTCAACCTGTCTCTCAAGTTTCAAATTCGCTATATGGAGTCTCTTTTAACAACCTTTTAAACATTAAGACTCTTTTGTACCTTCATAAAATTATATTTACTCAGAAACCATTATACCTCTTTCAAAAACTGCAATTTTCTAGATCCAACAGGGGTAAGAAGCTTATGCCATTAATTCACCGTAGTCTTGTGTCTGATTGGCAATTCTTTGTTCATTCAATTCGTCTTTGGAATGCACTACCAAACAGCCTCCAAACTATAAGTAACGCTTATAAATTTAAAAAACATATCACTGATTTTTATAAAACCCACGATAATAATAATTGAATACTTTTATATGCATAAAATTAACTTGTGTAATAGGTTTCTCTCTCTTTTCTCTCCTTATATTGTTTAAACGATTTTATATTTATATTTATCATTTTTCTTTTCATTTTACTTATTTATTTAGTTCAAAACCCTTTTTTGTAACAAAACATTTTTTAACCTGTATAATTCCTGTACTGTAATTATAAGAAATTTTCTTGTTGTACAGGATATCAAATAATAAACAAATACAAATACAAAATAACCTATTTGGAAAATTAATATTTCCCCCCATAACTTCCAAACGGACACATGGTGGGTAATGACAATTAGTCAGTTAATTTATATTGTGATAGGAGGCGAAACCTCAGAAAACCTAACTATTTGACAGACCCCTTCTGGTACCTCCCATACAAAGGACCGAACTCATCCCTATAGTCTTACATACATATCTTTTTTGTAAGCACACTGAATGCAGTCAAATTTTTCGTAAGTTGTACGTATGAAAATTTGAGTCAGGAATGAATAAGGACTGTATCGATTCACCCCTTTTCGTACCCCCAATCAATATTAACTTTTTTTTGAAACATTAATATGTCTCACATAAATTGCATACCGGCACCTATACCTCCTAAGCAACAAAGCCAAGTTTTGGACGATTTAGCATCACAAGCAGGGAAAAAATTATGCATAAGTAATTTTATTTTAATTTACTTAACTTAATTTCCCTTTGCACCCCATGAATGAGGTATTGGATAGCTTCTCGCGTTGTTGTGAGTTAACACGCTTTCTATTTTTAGATTCACAACTAACGGCACCTACTTGTTTATCGACGAATGCGAACGTCACTGTTTGAGAAGCTCTTACTAGATACGCCGATTGACTCGACACTTAATACTGCGAAGTTGCTGTTAACAACATTCGAGGGGAGCCGACAATGAAAGAACAATTTTTTTAAGATGACTGGAGCCAGGTTTGAACCTGCGATCTCCCGCATGGTAGTCGCGTGTTCTAACCACTATGCCACTATATTTAAATTAATAATGTATTAATTTTAATAACTCAAGACTTCAGCAATATCTTATATTGGGTGATGGTATTTATCAGTCAGTTTACCTGACTGAAATTTCTGTACTGGTATTTTAACATTCAATGCCACATAATTTGTGAGCTTATTAATCCAAAATTTTGACAATTTCGTTGATTTTGATCCCATGTACCATAAGCACGCATTTCGAAGTTGTTTCAACCTGTTTCTAATGCAACGCATTGTAATGGTGGGTAGTGCAAAGCTATGTTTTGTTAGATCTGATAGAGAATAACGATTCTTAATTCATATAGTATTAACTTACCATGATTTAATAAACATCGACAATAGCGCACAAAATTGCCACGCGCTTATTCCACTATTGATTGCTTTAATATTGTTAAATTTACACAATCAGAATTAGGTATATTCTATTGTAGATGTGTTCACCGAAAATGATCTATAAACATAATCCCATAATCATAAACCAATATAACGTCCACATCAATCAATTAAATGCCATGATGCACGTATCAATGCAAACGCATGTATTTAATGGAACCAATTGAACACCTCGTTTTGCCTAATGGTGTTGTTACAAAGCATTTAATTAATTGTACACACATTATATTACGATTCCTTTACATATATTAAACATGTATTAACTTACATGTACAGCCGAAGCTGTTACGCAATGAAGCAAATGGAATGGATCCATAGACGTCAAATACAACGATATATTATACATGTCATTACAAAAATATATGTATTACGTTATTTAATGTGACATAAATTACATTTAATGAGGTGACCAATAGGCAGACATCATAATTAGTTACATAACAACAAGCAGGCAAGTCTAAACAAAAGAGGACAGACAACATGCAATGAACTACTGGAAATAAAAGTAGCTTTGGTGTATCGAATATCTTTTACGAAGTTGAGCACAAAACCTTAATTTTTTAAAGCTGTATGTTAGGGTGGGGCGATTTGAACATCTTAATGGGCGCTTCGCGTTTCTGATTCTTGGGATTGTACTGAGCAAAAAAGTCCACTAGACCATATGTCTACGGTGAAAATCGAGCCTCCCCATTTTGACTTGAAGTTTTTTCTCAAACCTTATTTTTTTGAAAAATTTGCAAATGTTCTTCGGCTCATATTTCGTAAACTATTTAAAATTTTGACTTATTTTCAAAAGTAAAACTATAGCTATTATCTCGGGCTACAATTTCTCTGAACATATTATTTAGAAAAAACTTCGTTTGCATGGTCAAATAGTCGAAAATGTGGAAAATTCACCACTTTTTGTCACGTTTTTTTTAGATATTTTGGCCTATAACAGCCAAACCATTGAGATTTTCGATCCAATACTAACACAAAATTGGTAACCAAGACAATAGTTACGAACTCTCTAGTACATCGCAAATGCATTGGAATGCTCCTTCAGGCGGTTTTGGCCCTGTGAAAGTGCATATTTTTCATGAAAATATTGTTCATAGCGCAAAATCATAAAAATGTTCTATTTCTTAAATAAAAAAATGTTTTTTAATAGCACTGCACAGTTTATACACGAAACAATTATTTATAAAACTTACATTTGCGGCAAATATTTAAAAATGCGTATTTAATTTTATGTGTATTTGATGCTGTGATCGTTTACAATAAACTAACAAAAATGCGTCAAATGAACTGAAACCAATATAAGACTAAAAAATAAGAAATAAGATAAATAGAATAAAATAATAAAATAGAATAAAAATAAGAAATAGAACATTTTTATGATTTTGCCCTATGAACAACTGAAAATGGTAATTTATCAATATTTTCACGAAAAATATGCACTTTCACAAGAACAAAACTACTAGAAGGAGTATTCCAATGCTTTTGCGATGTACTAGAGAGTTCTTAACTATTGTCTTGGCTACCATTTTAGTGTTAGTATTGGATCGAAAATCTCAATGGTTTGGCTGTTATAGGCCAAAATATCTAAAAAAAACGTGACAAAAAGTGGTGAATTTTCCACATTTTCGACTATTTCACCATGCAAACGAAGATTTTTCTAAATAATATGTTCAGAGAAATTGTAGCCCGAGATAATAGCTATAGTTTTACTTTTGAAAATAAGTCAAAATTTTAAATAGTTTACGAAATATGAGCCGAAGAACATTTGCAAATTTTTCAAAAAAATAAGGTTTGAGAAAAAACTTCAAGTCAAAATGGGGAGGCTCGATTTTCACCGTAGACATATGGTCTAGTGGACTTTTTTGCTCAGAACAATCCCAAGAATCAGAAACACGAAGCGCCCATTAAGATTTTTTTCCTTCCATACAAATCGCCCCACCCTACTGTATGTATTACATACATATATTTAATATCTACAGATGGGTAAAATTTAACATACAAAATTACCTATTTTTGGATAAATAATATTTTTTTCATAACTTCCAAACGAAAAACTGAATGATATTTGCATTAATTATCTTGTAAAAGAAGACAAACCTTCAGAAAACCGAAACCCTGGCCACACCCCTTCTGGTAACTCCCACACTAGAGTGGATTAAAACCATCTGAAAAAGTTAAAGTATAAAAAACCTTTGCTTTTGAATCAGATTATGAACGTACGGGCCGAATTTTAGCACCTTATACACATGAGATGCACCACGGTAATAAGTGTGGGCGACTCTCGGCGTGTTTAGACTTCCAGATGTGTTCTCCAAAATTTTATCCTGCTAAAGCTTTACTAAATAAAGAATTTGGGCACGATCGCGTTAGGTCTATAAATAATATTAATCGATGTCTAAAGTGGGCGGTACTAGATGGGTATGGGAGGTACCAGATGGGGCGTGGCTAGACTTCCAGTTTTTTTTCTTAAAAACTGTATCCTGCTATAGCTTTACTAAATAAAGAATTTGGGTACGATCGCGTTGGATTTATTGATATTATTATTCCATCATTAAAGTGGGCGGAGAGGTACATTTATATGGGAGGTACCAGAAGGGGCATGGCTAGACCTCCTATTTTATTTCCAAAACTCTATCCTGTTGTAGCTTTACTTAATACAGAATTTGGGGACGATGCCGTTGGGTGTATTGATATTATTACCCGATTTCTAAGGTGGGCGGAATGATGTATTTGTATGGGAGGTACCAGAAGAGGCGGGGCCATGTAGCCGATTTGCAATACCGTAAGTAGTTTTGGGGAAATGTTAACTCGTGCAAAATTTCAAAACATTTGGTTGCGTCTTTCGAAAGTTATCGTGCGCATCAACCGGACAGCCAGAAAGACGGATATGGCTCACACGACTTAAAAAGTCATGAATCGAGTTTCGTTCAAAGAAACCAAGGGTCTAAAGTCACTCCTTCTATGTGTTACACTTTTGGGTCGTATTAAACGATATATACCCTCATCCCTAAGGGTGATGGTATAATTACTTACGTATTATTATTTGAATGCTTGTGGAGCGTAAATGGTTGTATGTAGGACTTTTGGTCATAATCTAGAGATATGTAGCAGAACCGTCAACATTTTACCAATTTGTATAGGAGGTACCATTAGGGACAGCACAATGTTTCCGATTTTTGTTTGTAAATCAACGTTCAATCAACGATTATCTTGGCATAATTTGACTAAATTCAGGGTACATACAAAACAGACCTGAATGTAACAGTGGTAATTTCAGTTATTTATATGAGAGATACTAGAAGGGGTGTGTCAAATAGTTGGGATTTCTGATGTTTTTTCTCCTAGTACAAGATAAACTAACTGACCAAATTTCATATTCCCAAATGTGTCGGTTTGGAAGTTATGGGAGAAATATTACTTTTCCACAAATAGGTAATTTTGTTTGGGAGATACCAGAAGTGATCATTGTCGCATATTCATTTCTGAGTAAAATTTTTAAAAGCGAAAATATTACGCAAATTTTACTGAATTCAGTGTACATACAAAAAAGATATGTATGTAAAACTATGAGGGTGAATTAGGTCATTTGTATGGGAGGTACCAGAAGGGGTTTGCCAAAAAGTTAGGTTTTCTGAGGTTTTGTCTTCTTTCACAATGTAAATTCACTGACCAAATTATATGCCGCTGGTGCCTGTGTGGAAGTTATGGGAGCAATATAAATTTTCCCAGAAGTTATCCTGCTCACCAGCCAGACAGACGGACATAGCTCGATGGTCTTAAAAACCCCTGAAACGAATTTGGTCTTAAGATATATGGGGTCTTATTCGTCTCCTTTAATGCGTTACACTTTTCCTCATATCAAATGATATATTCCATTATCCCTAAGGGTGATGGTACTTTACATGACAAAAATGTAAGTCATTTTTTCTTCTTTAACAAAAACACATAATAAAACCATTTTTAATATGATTTGGAATATTATAAATTTGTTTAACAATTTGCTGAACTTCAAACACTTTTATTAATTTCTTTGCACAACCTATTTTGTGAAACGTGCCATTGCGTGATGTGACAGAAATTTCCTTTTTGATAATTTATGACATAATTATTTTTTTTTATTTGCGGAATAAGTGAATATTATAAAAGTTATATACCAACAATAGTTAATCACGAATTTTACATAAGAACGTCAATAAAATAAAATCAAAATTTTGAAGTTCACTGGTTAAATTTTACTATTATTGGAGTTAGTTACTGTTGTAACAAATATTTAATTATAAGAGTGCACTTGCATTATCAGAAAATATATGACCAGGTCATAAAGCAATTTTGCAGTCCGTTTAATCATAAATAAAAGTAAGATACGATTTGGACATTTTAATATAATCAAATTTTAGTATTTGACTAATACAAGTCAGAACATTTTTTTTTTTCAATTTTGTTTTTCGATTACTTTGAACCTCTGTGGAAATACCCATAGTTTAGGTTTTCTCCCCTCAGTTTTGTAGTTTGTCTGAAGGCAATTTGAGGACATCAACTTTTTTCATGTCCTTGCACCTATGGCCCCCTCAAATAGTATTTATATACATTATTTAATACCTGATCGAAACGAGGCGCATATCGTTATTCATGGTTAAGTAAGGGCTACATTCCGCCTATAGGTCATTTTTGACTCCGACGTCAATTAAAGTTCGTGAAATAGTTAAGTACATATACTTAATCTTAAACAACACGCAGACTTTTTACTGTTTTGTTAATATTTTGAATTGTAGTTTTTTAAATATGAAGCCTGAAGTGTTTTTTTTTCTCAATTTAATCGTATGATCGTAACATTCGTAAGGCTGGAAACACCCATATGTTAAACGCTATCCACATAGTATTTTCAACGTCCAGGTTCAACGCCCACTAATCTGATCATGCCCATTTCCCTTTAAGAAACATACACTTGCCTTAAATAAAAACATACGACCTTTCAAAAGAAATGGTCGGATCGCTCTCTTAAGAAAGAAAGTCACATCTCTATTTAAATAGTTTTGAGAGATGTAACTTCTATTGAAACATATTTTATCACTGCCTACAGCGCTAGCTGTTGATAATTTTACACTTTTATTCGTTCCTAAACCAAACGCATACTTACTTACTTACTTAGCTGGCACTTCTTTGCAATCCTATTGGATTATATACCGCACGTAGAAAATATTATAAGCTCCTCGATCTTCTGCGCTTCTTTTCCAGTTAGTCACACCAAGTTCTGTAAGGTTCTCAGTAACCTGGTCTTTCCAAAGGAGTTTTGTTCGCTCTCTTCTGTGGTGTACATCGAGTTCATTATCGAAGACTTTTCGAGCTGGAGCATATTCGTCCATACATGTCCTAGCCAACGCAACCTCTGCACGTCAATGTCCACGCTAGTAGCATGTGGCTTTTGTTGAATATAGTGCCACCGGTGTTTACTGCAGCTGTCCTCAATTATCTCCATCACTATGTTGAAGAGGTAACGCGATAGGCGGTCGCCTTGTTTTAAGTCTTGCCTGGTAAGAATGGCTAAGTAAGGTCCTTGCCAATCTTCACTGAAGACATCGTGTCAGTCAGCGTCATTCCGAACGCCACCTACAACGCATATCGGTGTTCTTATTTCGTTAATGAGCATTTGGAAGTCAAAATTGACTTCGAAGTCAAAAGTGACTAAAGGAAAAAATTGTTTTATTTATTTATTATTTGTTTTAATAGGACACCAAATAACGAGAAGGGTGCAAGGACAAAAAAATAATATTATTGTTCATTATATTCGGATCATCTTTAAATGTAGCATCTTCACATTAACTGTTTTCCAACCCATACTAGTGATTTATGTTTATACGATGTATGTACTATCTATATATATAAAAATGGTGGCAAAAATGTATAGTAATTCATCAATTGAGAACGGCTGGGCCGATTTTGCTCAAACTTTTTTTTAGTTGTTCGTTATTGTCAGGAGCAGGTTTATGTGAAAGAAAATTTTGGGAAAATCTTCCGGAAAAGTCGGAAAATTGTATGGAATTTTGTGTGCAATTGTTACAGAATGGCTTTTCAAATAGAAAAATGGAAAATTTTTGTTGAAAAATGCGGAAAATTCCGGAAAAATTCAAAAAGTTTGAATTTGTTGTTTGACAAAATTTTGCATATAATCGTATGATTTGATAATTTTGGACGATGTAACAGTAAACAATTTTGGATAATTATTCCGAAATGACTTTCCGAATGAAACATAGAAAAATTCTCGGTGGAAAACTCGGGAAAAACTCGAAAAATTTGGATTTTTTCAGAAACATTTTGCATCGCAAATTGAGTATTTGTATAACTTTTTGTGTGCAATTGTTCCTTAGTGGCTTTTTGATTGAAAAAATAGAAAAAATGTTGTTGGAAAATTATGGAAAAATTTCAAAAATTTAAACGTTTTTTCGACGAATCTTTACATATTATTGTGTTCTGATAATTTTGAATGATGTAAATGTGAAAATTTCAGATAATCATTCTAAAATGACTTTTCGAATCGAAAAATAGAAAAATTCTTGGTGGAAAACTCGGAAAATTCTAAAAAAATTTCGAAAATTTTGGATTTCTTCAACGAAATTTTTCATTATGATGATTTTAGACGACGTAAAGGTGGAAAATTCGGTTTATTGTGAAATCTATATGTATAAAAACGGTGTAAAAAGTGTGTAGTAATTCATCAATAGAGAACGGCTGGCCCATTTAGCTCAATGTTTATTCAATTGTTCGTAATTGGTATGAGGGTTTTATGCAAGATAATTTTGGGAAAATCCTTCAGAAAAGTCGGGAAATTGGAAAAATCGAAAATTGGTTTTTTGCATGGAATTTTGTGTGCAGTTGTTATGAAAAATCGAAAATTGGTTTTTTGTATGGAATTTTGTGTGCAGTTGTTATGGAATGGCTTTTCGAATGGAAAAATAGAAAATTCTTTGGGAAAAACTCGGAAAATTAAGGAAAAGTCCAAAAAAAATTTTTTTTTTATTGACTAAATTTAGCAATTTTCGCATGATTTGATGGTTTTGAAATAAAAATTGCTGTCGACATTGGGAATGCCAGCGTCAAATCGTTCGATGCAAGATACATTCGATCGCGAATTTTAACAGGAGCAAGACTATAATCTCGATGAGCTGACCGGAAGAGTTCGCACAAATGTGCCGCTGTTAAATACCGAGTACAAGAACGTGTACGATTCACGATGAAACTGGAGGCAATTACTTTCTCGATGCTCCGAGTGGGACAACCAAGACATTTTTTGTTGATTCCCGCAACGATTTGGTCAAGATCTAAAATAACGTTAGCCGCTGCATCCTCTGGCATAGCTGTCACGGTTGAAAAGCCATAGTACACAATGACCAAGAATTTCGCAACGGCGAAGTAAGATGCGGGAATGCCAAATCAACATTTCGGATGAAAGCGCGATAACGACTAAACGAGCTTTGGAAGTAGTTGACCGAACGATAAAGGATTTACGAGGGGATTTAAAACTATTTAGTGGTTCTATGATTTTGCTCAAAATGTCTAATGCTGCTGAATTTCTAAAACCATGCTTGAAAACGTCACCGAAGTCAAGAAGATGTAATTGACAAAAAAATTAGGGGCTCATTCCAGAACCTCCCATCTTCTGCTGAATTTCCGAAAAAACTGCTAACGCTTGGCAATGGCCAAATTCGGGTTGATGTTTCGACTGAATTGATATCGTTTCCTGCAAATTAAGGCAGTTCACATTGTTGGAAAAGTAACTCATGACATTGCACAAAATTATAAAAATCTCGATTGGATTAATTTACGGGTAGTATGTTACTAGCAGAGAAGAATAAAGACATCAATAGCTAGAATTTCAAATTATAAAGTTAAATCGCTTGAGAACTGCATTCGTACAAATCTGTTTACAGCGTGACCGTAGAGGATGAAGCGACCAACAATCCGACCGAATTTCCACTCGCTTAATATGCCGCATAAATTACAGATAAAGGTGGGATCGATCATAATCATATTGCGGAATCTGAATCAAACGAAATTATGCAACGGTACGCGGTTGTCAAGAATCTGCTAAAAAATTTGATTTTAGACGATCATAAATAACTAATTTAAAGAAGAGGAAGTCTTTATCTTACGAATTAGATAATTCCAACTGATCATCCATTCCAATTCCCCGACGACAATCAATAATTCGCAAGGCCAATCGTTGGAAGTATGTGAGATTAATCTCGAATTTCCCTGTTTTACGTGCGGTTAGCTGAACGTTGCCTTTTCGAGTTTTGGAGAACCGCCTTCGTTGTTTGTTTTTGCGCCGGAAAACTAATCGAAAAACTTTGTTTATCAAACATTCTCTACTGAGTTTATCTGAAGACATAAACTTGGGGCGAGAGGAAGTTCGCCGGGTTCGCTAGTATGTTATATTTACACAAAAACTTATTTATGTGATGCCAACAAAATATATGTTTTTATACCCTTCACCATGCGCATGAACGGAGTGAAGGGTATATTCATTTTGTTCTTCCATTTGTAACGCCCATAAGGAGGCGTGATAGGTATAACAATATATATATATAAATTATCAGCATCGAAATCTGAGTCGATTTAAGGGTGACCGTCTGTCCGTCTGTCTGTCCCTGCGATTACAGCCGCAGTTTATGTTATATCGAGCTGAAATTTGGAATGCAAGCTTCTATCATCAAAGCGGAGGTTAAGTTCTAAGATGAGCCCGATCGGTCAAAAACTACTCTCACCTCCCATACAAACTCCCCCTTTTTGGGGTCTATCCCTGCGGTTACAGCCATATTTTAAGGGGAATCAAGCTGAAATTTTATATGCAAGCTTCCCAACACTAGGCGGAGGTTGAGTTCTAAGATGAGCCCGACCGGTCAAAAACTGCTCCCACCTCCCATACAAACTCCCACTTTTTTGGGTATATCCCTGCGGTTACAGCTGTAGTTTAAGGGCAATCAAGCTGAAATTTTGTATGCAAGCTTCCCTACACTAAGCGGAAGTTGAGTAGTAAGACGAGCCTGATCGGTCAAAAACTACTCCCACCTCCCATACAAAATCCCTCTTTTTGGGGGTATCCGTATGTCAGTCCCCGCGAGTACAGCAGTAATTTAAGAGCAATCAAGCTGAAATATTGTTCGCAAGCTTTGCTGCTCTCAATCGAGGTTGAGTTCTAAGATGAGCCCGATCGGTCAAAAACTACTCCCACCTCCCATACAAACTCCCCCTTTTTGGGGTCTATCCCTACGGTTACAGTCGTAGTTTAAGTGGAATCAAGCTGAAATTTTGTATGCAAGCTTCCTAACACTAGGCGGAGGTTGAGTTCTACGATGAGCCCGATCGGTCAAAAACTGCTCCCACCTCCCATACAAACTCCCCCTTTTTGTATGCCAGTTCCCGCGATTACAGTAGTAATTTAAGAGCAATCAAGCTGAAATATTGTATGAAAGCTTTTCTGATCTAAGCGGAGGTTGAGAATTAAAATGAGACCGATTGATCAAAAACTACTCTCACCTGCCATACAAACTCCCCCTTTTGTGGGTTTGTCCCTGCGATTGCAGCTGTATTTTAAGAGGTATGTAGCTGACATTTTGTACGCAAGATTCAATATCTAAGCAGAGGCTACTTTCTAAGATAAGCAATGTTGGTCAAAAACTACTCCCACCTTCCATCAAACTACCTTTTTTGGGGTGTCCGCGTTACTGCCCCCGCGTTTATAGCCGTAGGTTAGGAAATATTGGGCTGAAATTTTATTTGCAAGCTTTAATCCTATAGTAGGAGCTTACGTTGTAAGATGAGCAATATCGGACGAATACTTCTCCCACCTTCCATACAAACTTCCCCTTTTTGGGGGTGTCCGTCTGTATGTCCCTACAATTTATGAGCTTTCGGGCTGAAATTTGGTATGGAAGCTTCTGTCCAGAAGCAGAGGTTAAGTTCTAAGATAAGCATGATTGGATTTAAACTACTCCCACATCCCACACAACTTCCCATTTTTGGGGAGTTACAAAATTCATAAAAATAAGCTCCAACTCACCAACTCATAAACTTATCGGTAAATCGAATACAATCTATACAAAATTACTGACAAAATGGATGTGTGAAGCTAAAAGTAACGTCCATTTCTCACCAACTTCCCTGTTTTGTGGTACAAAGTTTAATAAAATATAGTTGTAGTGAAGGTGAAGGGTATCTGAGCTTCGGCATAGCCGAAGATAACCGCCTTACTAGTTTTTTAATATTTCAATGTATTCTTTAAAAATCGAAAATTTCTATCAATTTTTCAATATTCATTATTAATAAATGTTTTCTACTAACATACAAAGGACAACAATGGTATACATAACACACATATTCTTTTTTTTAGTGCCTTATAATTTATTCAAAAGAAATATAAAAATTTATCTTAATCCATTGTTTTTTAAAAGTTATTAAAAAATTATAAATATTTGTCTATTATTGCCATGCATGCTAAACGAATACATTGTATATTTGCGAAACATTAATTTAATAACTTAAAACATTGCCCACAACTGCATTGCTTATCTCCAAGTTTCCAAATAATTAAATTTCTGCAACATAAATTAAATTTAAAATATTTTCCCTTAACATCAGCATTATTGTAACATTTCCTTTAATATTTCCGACACGATCTGCAGCTTAATTGTTCGTTCAAAATACTTTAAATTATTTAAATGACCAGTGAGAGGCCAACGAAAAAAGCCTCAACATCGAGGCTGACGGAAAAAAATCAATAAAAAATGTCACAAAAAAAAAACTACAACAAAAAAAACAGAGCAGAACAGAAATAACGACAAAATGATTTTTATTTAACCAGTTGTAAATGTGAATGTTACACAAAATGTCATCAACATGTCATGTGAGGATAAATCGTGGGCTCTTTTTGCTACTACTTCACGCTGACCCACCAAAAGGGCTGTAGATTTACTGGGCACAGTGGTATGTGGAAAAAAATTATTAAAACACAACTTTGAATTAAATCAGTATATGTGGATAAAGGTGACAATGCAGTAAAACCAAATATAATTATCAATTTTTTTTTAGCCATATCCAAATATAACGTTATTACGTTATATACATATGTATCATACGTCGCAAATTTATGTCACATACGTCACAGTTTACGACCGACCATATCTGTCTTAAAAGGCATCAGCTGAGAACTAAGGAAAAAGTCTTAATTCAAATAAAAAATCGTACAAGAGATCATCACTTTAAAATAGATGTTTCTTCTTAATTTTCACCCATAAATACAAAATATTAAAAGTAAACTATTTTCAATATTTTAGGGAGTTTATTTTAACATTTTTTTCAATGCGTTAGAAAGGTAATTTAGATACCTTTATTTTGGTATATATAAGTTTATATCTTACTTGTGAAAAATTTTGAAAAAAAAAAATAGACAAAAAAATAATTTTTTATTTTTAAACTCACACTACTTGAATTTTAAAATATTTGAAGTAGGTCCTTTTAAAATGTAACAAAATATATAAAAAATAAAAATATGTCAGACTATTTTAATTTTGCGATACTTGAAGCAGCCTCTACCGTCCACAGCTCTGTTATGAACATCTTAGGTGTCTGCGAACTACAGCGAGATAACAGAGAGAAAAAGGGTTGTTGGCGACTGTTTTACTAATTTCAGTGAACAAAAGATCGCAAAAGTACTATTTTTATCAACTCTCATGGAAGTTTGTTTACAAAAGTTTGCTAGCACCTCGCTTTCCAGGCATTTTTCGACACAACATTTAGATACAAATTTACTTTTTAATTTTAATGTTCATTAAATATGTTGATTTTGTTTATTTAATATCTTTTGATTTTGTATAGGAAAATGTCATTGAAAAAGCAGATACCAATTTGAAAATAATTCCAGAATTGTTCCACATTAAATGTTTAATGTATTGTATTGTTATTTTAATTTGTTCATTAAATTTGTTGATTTTGTTTATTTAATATCATTTGATTTTGTATGGGAATACAAATATATTCATGAATTGAATTTTTGATATTTTTTTTAAAGCAATGTATTTTAGATGTTTTTTTTTACTTAACCAAGAACGAAACATAATGAAATTCTTTTAATTTTCATAAAATTTGATAAATATTAAAATAAAGTTAAAGACCTTTCTAACGCATTTTACATCTTGAAAAAATGTTAAAACAAGTTATCGAGATTTGAAATCTAGGAAAATTATATTTTTACGTTCAAGACTATAAAAGTGGTCCTTAATATAATAATTTTTCACACCAATAATTTTTTTTTGTCGTGGGATCGGATCGTTGAGAAGAGAATTGTTTAGTTGTATGAACAAAAAGCAAAAGAAAAAAACAATATAAAATTTTTTTCTGCATAACCTCATTTTTTTGATAAAATCTATTTCAGCGACTCCATACCCATCTTAAAAAAATCCAAATTTTTTTCGAAATTCTTCACAAGCCTTAATATTCCGCTTCAAGAGTTGCAAAAATCGCAAGATTTAGACCCTAGGTTTCTTTGAACCAAATTTGATTCATAACTTCTTAAGTCGTTTGAGCCATGTCCGTCTGTCTGTCTGGCTGGCTGTCCGGCTGGTTCGCACGATAACTTTCGAAAGACGTAACCAAATATTTTGAATTTTTCTAAGAGTTAATATTTTCCAAAACCTACTTACGGTACCTTCTGGTACCTTCCATACAAATGTACAATTCCGCCCACTTTAGAAATCGAGTAACAATATTAATACATACATCGTTTCCAAATTCTATATTTAGTAAAGCTATACCAGGATAAAGTTTTGGAAAAACCAGTAAAAAAATTTCAGTTAGATAAACTGACTGATAAATACCATCACCCACTATAAGATATTGTTTAAGTCTTGAGTTATAGAAATTAACCGATTTGTAATTAAAACCAGTAAGAAAGTTTCAGTCGGGCGACCCGACTTACATATACCATCACCCTCAGTAAAATAAAAAAATTGCTATTACATTGATATTATTACTCGATTTCTAAAGTGGGTGGTGGTGGTTCTAGTATGGGAGGTACTAGAATGGGCGTGTCTAGACTTCTAGGTTTATCCTCCAAAACTTTATCCTGTTATAGCTTTACAAAATACAGAGTTTGGGCACGATAGCGTTGGATGTATTGATATTATTACTCCATCTCTAAAGTGGGCGGAAAGGTACATTTGTATGGGAGGTACCAGAATGGGCGTGTCTAGACTTCCAGATTTTTTCTCCAAAACTTTATCCTGCTTGAACTTTACTAAATACAGAATTTGGTCACGATCGCGGTAGTTCTAATAATAATATTAATCGATTTCTAAAGTAGGCGGTACCAGATGTGTGTGGGAGGTACCAGATGGGGCGTTGGTAGACTTCAGTTTTTTTTCTCAAAAACTGTATCATGCTATAGCTTTACTAAATTAAGAATTAGGGTAAGAGCGCGATGGGTTTATTGATATTATTACTCCATATTTAAAGTGGGCGGAAAGGTGAATTTGTATGGGAGGTACCAGAAAGGGCGTGGCTAGACTTCCAAATTTATTATACCATCACCCGTAGGGATGAAGGTATATATCATTTGATACGACCCAAAAGTGTAACACATAGAAGGAGTCACTTTAGACCCTAGGTTTCTTTGAACCAAATTCGATTCATGACTTTTTAAGTCGTTTGAGCCATGTCCGTCTGTCTGTCTGTCTGTCTGTCTGGTGGCTGTCCGGCTGGTTCGCACGATAACTTTCGAAAGACGCAACCAAATGTTTTGAAATTTTGCACGAGTTATTATTTTCTCAAACCTACTTACGGTATTGCAAATGAGCTACATGGCCCCGCCCCTTCTGGTACCTCCCATACAAATACATCATTCCGCCCACTTTAGAAATCGAGTAATAATATCAAAACACCCTACGGGATCGTCCCCAAATTCTGTATTTAGTAAAGCTATAACAGGATAAAGTTTTGGAAAAAATTTTGAAAGTCTAGCCACGCCCATTCTGGTACCTCCCATACAAATCTACCTTTCCGCCCACTATAGAGATGGAGAAATAATATCAATAAATTAAACGTGATCGTACTAAAATTCTATTTTTAGTAACGCTATAACAGGATAAAGTTTTGGAGAAAAAAATTGGAAGTCTATCCACGCCCCATCTGGTACCTTCCATACAAATCTGGTACCGCCCACTTTAGAAATCGATTAATATTATTAAAAGACCTAACGCGATCGTGCCCAAATTCTGTATTTGGTAAAGTTTAAGCAGGATAATGTTTTGGAGAAAAAATCTGGAAGTCTAGACACGCCCCTTCTGGTACCTCCCATACAAATGTACCACTCCGCCCACTTTAGAAATAGGGTAATAATATCAATACACTCGACACGATCGTGCCCAAATTCTGTATTTTGTTATGTTATAACAGGACAAAGTTTTGGAGAATAAATTGGAAGTCTAGCGACGCCCCTTATAGTACCTCCCATAGAAATGTACCTTTCCGCCCACTTTAGGGATGTAGTAATAATATCAGTACACCCAACGCAATCGTGCTCAAATTCTGTAATTAGTAAAGCTATAACAGGATAAAGTTATGGAGAATAAATCTGGAAGCCTAACCGCACACCTTCTCGTACCTCCCGTACAAATGTACCACTCCGCCCACTTTCGAAATCGAGTAATAATATCAATATAACAGAAAATTATTTATTTTACTGAGGGTAAGGGTAAATGTAAGACGGGTTGCCCGACTGAAACTTTCTAACTGGTTTTAATTAGAAATCGGTTAAATTCAATAACACAAGACTTAAACAATATCTTATATTGGGGGTGCGAACCAGCCGGACAGCCACCAGACAGACAGACGGACATGGCTCAAATGACTTAAAAAGTCATGAATCAAATTTGGTTCTAAGAATCCTAGGGTCTGAAGTGACTCCTTCTATGTGTTACACTTTTGGGTCGTATCAAATGATATATACCCTCATCCCTAAGGGTGATGGTATAACAATTGAAAGTCTAGCCACGCCCTTTCTGGTACCTTCCATATAAATGTACTTGTTGCCCACTTTAGAGATGGAGTAGTAATATCCAAATCCAACGTGAGAGTACCCAAGTTCTTTATTTAGTAAACCTATAACAGGATTAAGTTTTGGGAAAAAAAATTGAAAGGCCAGCCACGCCCCTTCTGGTACCTCCCATTTACATCTGGTACCGCCCACTTTAGAAATCGATTAAAATTTTTAATATACCTAACGCAATTGTGGCCAAATTCTGTATTTAGTAAAGCACAAGCAGGATAAAGTTTTGGAGAAAAAATCTGGAAGTCTAGACACTCCCCTTCTGGTACCTCTCACACAAATGTACCACTCCGTCCACTTTAGAGATGGAGTTATAATATCAATACACACGACACGATCGTACCCAAATTATGTAGTTTGTTAAGTTATAACAGGATAAAGTTTTGGAAAAATAGGTGGAAGTCTAGACACGCCCCTTATGGTACTTCCCATACAAATGTACCTTTTCGTCCACTTTGGAGATGGAGTAATAATATCAATATAATAGAAAATTTTTTGTTTAACTGAGGGTAAGGGTATATGTAAGTCGAGTTGCCCGACTGAAACTTTCTTACTGGTTTTTCTATTACAAGATAATTAAACTCACCAAATTCAAATATCATTGAGTTGTCCGTTTGGAAGTTATGGAAGAAATATTAATTATCCAAAAATAGGTCATTTTGTATGGGAGGTACCAGAAGGGGTGGGTGAGTCCAGTTATCGTGCCCACCAGCCATCCCGATAGCCAGCTAGACAGATATAGCTCAATCGTCTTAAAAAGTCCTAAAACGAATTTTCCTTTAATGCGTTACACTTTTTCTCGTATTAAATGATATCGACCCTCATCTGTAAGGGTGATGGTATAATAAATGTATTTAATGTGTGACAAAATGTGTTAGTTCCATTTTTAACTTATAAGAGTAGTACCGCCAGAAAATATTGCGACTCGGTTATTGCAACAATCTCAGTTTTTGCAACAATCACAATTTGTATTAGTTGCATTAAACGAGGTTGCACTGTATGCTAATTTTTCGAATAACACTTTCTTAAGATTTACGATAGTGACCCAAGAAAAATAGGTCTTATTCGGTAAAGGGATGTAACTCCACTGTATTCCTTCATTTGAATACCCGCACAAAGGGGGTCATCATGGAAACCAAGGGGCACTTTTTAAATCCCACTAGGGATCTATGAGCCCGGTGCCGATTTCAACCTACCGTTCCGATGTTTGGAGACTGAGAGCTCAAAAAATACTCCAATCTTCCATACAAATTGTCCCTTTTTTGGGGGCTGCTTTTGCGATTACAGCCGATGTTTTAGAACATTGCACTGAAATTTGTTATACAAACATTTTTTGTCTGAGTCGAGGTTAAGTTCTAAGATGAGCAAGATCGGTCACAAACTACTTCCAACTCCCTTACAAAATGTTCACCGATGATCACAGACGTTGCTAAAGACCTGTGGAGCTTAAATTGCGTATGCTTGCTTTTAAGTTAAGTTCTAAGAATATCAACAAAAACTACTCCCACCTACAAACTCGACCTTTGGGAGTAAAAAAATCATTACAACCAGAATTGTAAGAAAAACTTCTATATTTTACCAACATACTTTACTAGTTTAGTTTACTTAGATTCATTTCAAGATGAAACATTATTATTCACGATAGAAATATTTGAAAACTGTTTACGGAAATGTTTTTTCGCCAAAAGTCTTTTAATTTTAAGGTAAGTAATAAGTTTACGAATTTTTGCAACCTGCTGCAGTTTTGGGTTCTTCGCTTAAACCATCAAATATAGCTAAATTAAATAGTTTCCAAAACACTGTACCAGCTATGTGCATAAGTATATATGTCTAAATGCAGCATGCGTTTCCATCGTTACTTACATATGTATGTATATCTGTTCGTATGTCCTTTTACTTATTTAAACATTTATTTCCAGAGACTGACATCTACATGTATATATATATATGAATATACATATATACATACAATCATTCACATGGAACTCTACATTTCCATGTATATATGTACATCCGTGTCATACATACAGAACTTACATAGGTAACTGTGTGTGTATTAACTTACACACACAGAGGATTTACATCTTCAACATGTCCATAAATTATTGCATTTCCTCAGTGTTTTGAGTCAGCACAAATCATCAGGAACAAAATAAAAATCCTTCCAGCAAATGTCCCTTGTCCAATGTATAACAAACGACAGCAGCTCCAACTCGCATTCAGCGCAACACAACACAACACTGTCATTTGGGCAGGTCCGGCCGGTGTAATATTGATTTAAAGTGATAAATGGACAATTAATGAATGCCGCTTTCATTTTTTTGGTTTTGTTCATCTCTTGTCATTGAATGAAATTGTATTCAGTGCATTTTAAATAAGTATTTTTTTTGCTTTCAGCGATTGCTTTACGATTTATTGTATAATTAAGGTAGTTTGAGTTATTTAGCATTGAAAAAAATAGTTGATTCTGTAGGAAAATGCACAAATGTCATAGTTTCGGGAGCATTATGAATGATTTAAGTGTAGATAAGTAAATGATCTAACCGTAATCTAGTATAACCTCTATGCGTAGCATGCAAAAGGACTTGACAATATGTCTGCTTTCTGCGTGAAAATAGTAATACAACAAACTTGTTTCCATATGAAATATGTAATATCTTATATTTAATGTGTGCATGTGTTTAATACAAATGCGTACAGATTGACGAAACATGAAGTCTGGCTCTATAATGGGAAACGCTGGAATAATTATCGATAATATGAATAACATTTTTCTCCTTACAATGTTTGTTACACTGCGCTTTATATATATATATTATACTAGCTGACCCGGCAAACGTTGTTCTGACATACAACTTCGGACCCGGCAAACTTCGTCTCGCTCCTAAGGTAACGAATTCATATAAGCTTCAGGCGTATAGTAACACAGTTAGTTCAAGTTTTAATGTGATTTATTTGAATTTAATCGAAATTAGTGAAGAGCGGTGAAGAACGATCTGATTAACAATGTTTTTTGATTTTTATTCCGGCGTAAAAACAAACATTGAAGACGGTTTATCAACACGCGAACTGGCAACGTACAACTTAGATTCCGCAACATGCTTATGATCGATCCCACCTTCAGCTGTAAAGTATACGGCAGAAGTCCTGGCACATCTAGGGATTTCAAAAATTCTGCCGAATTGTTGGTCACGCTGTCAACGGATTTTTATGAATGCAGTTCTCCATCGATTCGACTTTGAATAATAACATTCAAGCTTTCGACGACCTTATTCTTCGCTGCTAGTATGGCCCGTTCACTTATCCAATATAGATTTTTATAATTTTTTGCAATGCCGGGGAAAACTTTGGTGATGAGTTCCTCCTTTGACGATGTAAACTCGAAAAAATTTGCCGGGAACGTCATAAATCCAGTTGCAACATCAACAGGAATTTGGCCGTTACCAATTGCCAGTAGCTGTCTTTTTTCATTGTTTTTTTTTTTTATTGTAAAACAGTATTTCTCTTAAGATCTAAAATATAATATTAATTTAAGAGATGGTTACGTACAACCTTACATCTAGATTATTATTACAGATTTCAAATAAATTATACATATTTACAATAAAAAGTGTATTCAAGAAAAGAAAAAAGTTAAGAAAAACCTTTATTAAAATATGAATTTTACTTTACATTGGATTCTTTAGATTATAAATTAAATTGTTTTCATTATGGGAACACAAAATGTAAAAATTGTTTGAAATACGAGAAATATTGGTTTTAATTAGTTCAGTTCTACTCAATTCATGGAGTCTTCGAGTGCAAAAATGCCGAGGTAAATTAAGCATTAGCTTTAAACCTTTATTTTGACAAACTAGTATTTTCTTAATGTGAGTTTTGGCACAGGAACCCCACACAGGGCAGGCATAGAGAGCTATTGGCTGGAATATTGATTAATAGATGCAAATTTTATTTTCAAAATTTAATTCAGATTTTCTATTTATTAGTGGATAGAGGCTTAATAACCAGAACTATTTTATTTAAAATGTGAGAGACATGGTCATTGAAAGTTAAACGAGTATTCAGGAATACACCTTAGTATCTCACAGATCGAGACCAGGTAATATCTATACCATTCATTTAAAGATTTGATTGAGGAGTGTAACAAATCTTTCTTTTTCTATTGAAAAAGATAGCTTGGGACTTCTCAGCATTTACCTTTATTTTCCATTTGAAAATTCATCTACTTGATCTAAGGCTATTTGAATGCTTGAAAGTATATTGGTCGCCAGCAAACCTGAGCATAATATAGCCGAATCGTCTGCAAAAAAAAGCGTAAGTGCAATTGTCAACTTTGGGAAAATCAGATAGGTATATTATGTAAAGTAGTGGCCCAAGGACTGATCCCTGTGGGACTCCAGCAGGCACACTTACATAGTCAGAGGTTTCACTGCCAATTTGAACGCAAAAGCTTCTTTCATTTAAAAAAGACTGTACAATTTTAATTAGATAATTAGGGAAATTAAGCCTTATTCGCTTGAAAATCAACCCGTCATGCCACACAGTGTCAAACGCTTTTCAACATCTAATAAAACCATGGCAGCAGGAAGCTTTGACGTTAGGAATTTGGCCATTACCAAGTGTCAGTAGCTGTCTTGAAAATTCAGTAACACAAAGATGACGATTTCGTTAATTTCATAAGCAGCATTAAATTTTGGGATAACGGGAAGCGTTTGACGAAAATACCATAGCCACACCAAATCATCTCGAATCACCTCGTAAATCCTTAATAGTTCGGTCAACTGCCTCCGAAACTCGTTTGTGTGCCATCGTGCATTCATCCCAAATGATGATGTTGCATTCTCGCAACAATTTCGCTGCACGTTGGCCAACCGTGAGAAGATTCATCAGCAGCTTTAAAGCGGAAAGTGCAGGTCGACCGCGTTATAACAATGTGGAAGAAATACCAGCGGATGCAACAGCTAACGGAACTTGCGATCTTGAACAAATGTTGCCAGAATCAAAGAAATGGCGAATGTCTTGCCTGGGGAAGCAATATTACAGAAATATTACAGATTAAGATTGTCCAAATTTATCAATCATACGATAAAATTCAAAATTTCGTCTAAAAAAAATCAATTTGTTGGCATTTTTCCGTAATTTTTCGACAAAAAATTTCTGTTTTTCCATTCGTAAAGCCAAATTTTAAACAAAAATTCTATTATCGATTTTTATAAAATAAAGCCATACAATGCAAAATTTTGTAAAAAAAAATCCAAGTTTTTCCGGAATTTTCCGAGTTTTCCACCAAAAATTTTTCTATTTTTCTATTCGAAAAGTCATTTTGGAATAATAACCGAAAATTTTCACAGTTCCATCGTCCAAATATATTAAGTCATACATAAAATGCAGAATTTCGTCAAAAAAAACAAAATCATACTTTTTGAACTTTTCCGGAATTTTCCGCATTTTTCAACAAAAATTGTCCATTTTTCTATTCGAAATGCCATTCTGTAACAATTGCACACAAAATTCCATACAAAAAGGTAATTTTTGATACACATAAACCTTCTCCTGGCAAGAACGAACAACTGAAAAAAAGTTTGAGCAAAATCGGCCTAGCCGTTCTCAATTGATGAACATTTTTGCCACCATTTTTATATATTTATAGATAGATAGATTTAGCATCTTCTATTACTACATTAATCTTTATATTTAACTAGCGGACCCGGCGAACTTGGTCTCGCCCCAATTTAATGCCTTCAGATAGACTCAGTAGAGAGTGATATGAACGTTTTTCGATTAGTTTTCCGCCGCAAAAACAACGAAGACAGTTCTAAAAACCGTGAAAAGACAGCGTATAGCTGACCGCACGAAAAACTTGGCAATTCGAGATTAATACCACATACTTCCAACGATTGGCCTGGCGATTTATTGAATGTCATTGCCAAAGTCAACCGAATATGCAATATGATTATGATCGATCCCAACTTCATCTGTAAATTATGCGGCACATCAAGCGAGTTGAAAAATTGGGTCGGATTGTTGGTCGCTTCATCCTCGTCGGTCACGCTGTAAACATATTTGTACGAAAGCATTTCTCCAGCGTTTTGACTTTCTAAAATTAAATTTATGCCATCGATGTCCTTTTTCTTCGCTGCTAGTACTGCCCGATTAATCGATTAATCCAATCGAGAATTTTATAATTTTGTGCAATGCCGGAGAACACTTTAGTGATGAGTTGATATTTCGACGATATGAACTCGCAAAAATTAGCAGGGAATGATATCAATTCAGTCGAAACATCAACAAGTATTTGGCCATTGCCAAGCGCCTGTAGACAGCAGTTGTCTTGAGAATTCAGCAGACGATGGGAGGTTCTGCAATGCGACACTCACGTTCGTGGTCTTTATACCATCATCCTTAGGGATGAGGGTATATATCATTTGATACGACCCATAACTGTAACACATAGATGGAGTCACTTAAGACTCTAGGTATCTTTGAACCAAATTCGACTCATGACTTTTTGCGTCGTTTGAGCCATGTCCGTCTGTCTGTCCGTCTCTCCGGCTGTGCTTCTGTCTGGCTGTCCGGCTGGTGCGCAATCTTGTGCGCACCTTGGCTGCAACCAGGTATAATCCGAGCCAATATTCGCAACACAGATCACACGCACATCCATGACACTAGATGCATGCTTGCCATCAATTACCACATGATCAATTTGATTTTTGGTGTTTTGATCGCGGTATAGCCAAGTTGCCTTGTGGATATCTTTGTGCTGGAATCTAGTTCCACTCACTACAATGTTCCTTCCCGCTGCGAAGCTAACCAGCCTAAACCAGTTGTCTGACATGTCGGGATGCAGGCTGAATTTACCGTTCGATGGACCAAGAACATCTTCCCTTCCTATTTTTGCATTAAAGTCTCCCAGAACAATTTTAATGTCGTGGCCAAGGCAGCGGTCGTATGTATCCTCTAGGCGCTCGTAAAATGCATCTTTAATCTCATCGTCTGTATCTTCCGTCGGGGCGTGTACACAAATCAGCGTACTATAAAAATATTTCGCCCGGATGTGAATGGTGGCTATTCGGTCACTTACAGAGTTAAACCGCGAGACCAGGTGTTGAAGTCTCTTGCCGACTATGATACCACATCAAAATTCGTGTCTTTCTGCATGGCAACTGTAAAAGTTGTCACAGTTCTTTCGTCGTGTGCATCCCTGTCCCGTCCATCTCATTTCCTGTATGGCGGTGATTTCAGCCTTGTATTTGTCGAGGACATCCGCCAGTTGGATAGAGGCACCATCTCTGTATAGAGTTCGGACATTCCAGGTGCATATCCTTATATCGTTTGCGGGGGTCGTCAACATTTGTGGGGGTTCTTGTTTTTTCCTTTCTTCGTGTTTTCATTATAATTTTGTTTAAAGAGATTGGCTTATTAGGCCACCGCTCCCGATCCTAGTTTCTTGGAGCTGTCAAAGCCACTAAGATAGCCTGTGTTGAGCTTCAGTAACTTCTGTTACCTACTTCCTAAGACGCATCGGTGGTAGCATGCCGATTAGGTTACTCAAAATTTCGCCTTCTAACTCTAGCTAACTTCTGAGCGGTTGCTTTAAAGTCATTGCCCGGGGAATACTTGGTCTAAGCCCGGATGTAGTTAGCTGCTTGGACAGTGCGACAAAGGAATCGCTTCTGGTCACTCCCAAGTGAGTGACAATCAGTAACTTTCCACCTCTGGGCGAAGTCCCATTCCTTGCACTGTGGTATTGTTCTAATTTAACAATGTGTCTTATATTTATTTGTGTACATGTTGACTTATTTCTTTATTTAACCCAATGTGCATATAAAGTATTTCCTGGTTATTTGAGTGGATTGAGCTTTATTCTACTGTTTGGTAAAATCATTTATTCGACATAACCGCCCAATGGGTTGCCAAACGGTTTTAACTAAATATAACTATAGCCGGCTTGTATTTGGTGCGTTTTATTTATCAGTTTTTTTCACGGCCAATATAGTCACACGCAAAAATCTAATTACATAAATGCAAAATTGGACCAGTATGCAATTTTCATCATATCTGTGCTAAAAGCCTCGGTCATTCAAAGGCATCAAATCTACTGTAATCAAATATAATGCATTAAGAAAGTGAAAGCACCCTTATATCCCATTTTGGGTTGTTGCAACCACTGATACTAAAGCATTCCACATAATGGCCTAATATAGTATTGTGATCCTGTCTGCAGGATGTTAGCCTTTAACACAGTTTCTGATGAAAAACTCAATACTTCAATATTGAATGAATAAATAGGTAAATGCAATTCATACGTACTCGAATTTCATTTTAATAACTACATAGAAAAATATGGCATAATCCAAAAGCCCAGAGGCGATGATATTGAGTAAAACAAAATAATTTGTTTTGCTTTCTTGTAACAGAAAAAGTGTAATTAAGTTTAACCATAGCAACATGTTTTCTTTTTCTTCTAGGCAAATAATTGATTCAAAGGACAAGATTGAAGACAAAAAAGAGAGTGAAAAAGTTCCTTAACAAGGCAGGGAATAAATTATACAGTTGTGTATAAAATATGTGTTCCCACAATCAAAGTGGTCAAAAGAGAAAATCGTTTGCAAAGATAAAAAATATACATATATACTGCAAATTAATACAATCTTCTTTGTTAGTTTTTACTCTGAATGTATTTTCTTTAATAAATACAAGATACTATGTATATACAAAGTGCAGCCGTTGAAAGATGATGGGACAATTTCCGGAAGTAATTATTATCGAGTATTCAATGTTCGTGTTTGTTAATTGTGCTTAAGTTAAATTGTAATTAAAACTCAATTGCAATTGGAGAAAGCCGACTATAGGGAATAAAGGAAAATGCTCGAAAAGCAGACAATAATTCGGAAAAATATTAAATCAAAACTGAAATCAAAATAGTACACATTCATATAATAACACCGTGCAACAGTGGTTTTCACACTTGATGAAGACCATATATACGTGAAACTAGAGACCTTATGTAGTAAAACTGCGTTCTCAGTTTATCGTCAGAACGTCAGGATTTTTTTTAAAAGGACTTCAAAGTTTCAAAGGATGCACCACTTTCAAAAAATTGAATCAAATATTTCCACGAAACATATGATAACGACATGGGTATCAAATGAAAGGTAAGAATCACAGCAATGCAAACAAATAACAGATTTTAATGGATCTGGACCAAAAATTTCAAAAATGTGCTTTTAAAGTTTTAAAGCTTAATATCATTTAAATATTTTTTTTCTGAAAAAAATATGTGTTGAAGAACTTATATATACATTTTAATAATCTAGCTTTACTAGTTTAGTAAAAAAGAAAAAATTATTAATCCTGATTCAAAATATTGTATGTATATAAAAAAAACTGAATACAAATTAATTAAAATGTAAACGTTGACTTTGCCGCTTACGCTGATCGTCTGTGTCAAGAAATATTGTCCAACAATATTCTGCCATCATGTGGCATGCACTTTTTCTTCTAAATCGATTTTCAATCGCCGCGACTCTTTGAGGGTCTTAATTTTATATAATTTATATAATTTTTCACTCTACGTTCCCAAACTCTTTCTACAGATTATATGTTTATACCCTCACCCTTAGAGATGAGAGTATATATAATTTGATACGAGATAAAGTGTGATGCATTTAAGGAGACATGTTAGACCCTAAGTATATTAAAACGTTTCAGCACTTTTTAAGACAATTGAGCCATGTTCGTCTATCTAGCTGGATGCCTGGTGGGCAGGATAACTCGAGTAAACCTTTACTAATCGTTATGAAAATGTATAAATAGTATTTATATTTTCCAAAACGAGGTTATGGGATTGTAAATAGGCAAAATAGATCCACCCACTCTGGTACTACCCTACGAAATTACCCATTTTTTTATATTCATATTTTTCACATAACTAACAAACGGTCGACTGGAGGATATATGAATTTGGTCAGTTTAATTATGTTGTAATAGTAACTAAACTTGCAAAAAATCGTAAAGTTTGCCACACCCATTATGGTATCTCCCATTCAGATGACCGAATTAACCCTCATAGTTTTACATACATACCCTCACCTTACGGGTATGAGGGTATATATCATTAGATACGACCCAAAAGTGTAACATATAGAAGGAGTCACTTTAGACCCTTGGTTTCTTTGAACAAAATTTACGCCTTTTTAAGTCGTTTTGTTTTTATAGGTAAAACTTAGGAAAGCGGGAGGTTTACTTCACCCATTTAAACTTATGATTTCTTTTAAGATGTTTTTTTTCAAATTATTAAGAGACGCCCTTTCGTTAACCCCACACAGAGTGGCCAAATGAACAGAGATATAGAATTGAAGTTATAACATCTGTGTGCAAATTCATTTCCCTTTTCACACTGTTACCTCCTCCACAGTTCTACTACATGTCTGTTAATGTGATTCACCATACGACGAAAGTCCTTTCTCCAACCGTATAAGCTCTACAAGCAGGTAAATTATAATACACTAACTTTTCTGGCTTCAGTTGCTCCACCCGTACTTTCAGCATACTACTCAGTATTAATGTAGCATTCTACTGGCGAAAGAATTTTTAAAATAGGATGAGCAGTTGAGAAGATTGTTCCCTACATACAAACTAACAAACTTTTTTTCTTTTTAATATTATTAGAGATATTGATAAGTAATTAAGAAAAGGTATTTATCAATCAGTTCTTCTGACTGACTATACTGGTGTTTTAACACATATGTCATCACACAGTTTTTTGTGAATTATATTTAAGCTTAATCCGGTTGTCTACTTTATAAGCCTAAACATTCAAACATTTTAATGAAATTTTACACTTAATGAATTTCCACAAGGACGAATGGCAAGCATAGTGTTTATTTTAAATCTTATCCGACATTGTAATACTGTACATGGAAGTGTATCTCTTCCTAAAAGATTAGAACGAAATTTTATGATAACCATAATTGTTGTATTTAAATATACATATTGTAATCCAACCAATACGACAATTATGTACAAATTCAGAGATTACTATTCTTTTTTACAATTTATATGTTAATCCACTGTTATTCAGATCACTTGAGTATGTATATGAATTATTCAAACCGATGTCCCCATCCTTATTTTCTTTTCACTTAAACCAAAACTTCATTTTAATTTTTATGAGAATTTAATTTTCATTACATTTTAATAACAGTTTCTCATCATGCATTTGAAAGGAGAAAAAAAAACGCTGAAAACCTCCATATTTTTTCATGCTTTCAAGATATATATATTCAGTTTACCATAGACATACACTAGGACTTGGTGGTTTGTGGGCCGTTGTGTTTCTTCTTACATTTCTGCTGGTTTCATATTTTCTGGCTCTACTCTAACTCCAGCTCCTGCTTCTGCTACCACTGCCGTAGGTTGATTTTTACGCTTTATTGCTGTGTAAATAATGCATTTTAAGCACTCATCGCAGTGGAAACCGACTTCTTAATTTATGCAGTGCTAAACAACATTAAAACATACAACACCACCAACAGCAACAACAACAACACCAACAACGACTACATTTGCAACATCCCCCATTAACAACAACATTATGCATCTATAACACCCAACCCCATGTGATGGCTGAGAAAATGGCAGTCATTCACTGAGACAACCGAGGCGGATCGGGCCACCTCCGGCTAGAGAACAGCAGTAGCCCGCGTTTTCTGAACTAAGAGGCTGGCACCACAATGCAAACATCATTTATGGCGTTGCATAGTGTAAAAGAAAAAATATTGTGTAGAAAATTTAACAAACTTGTGAATTTTTACGCTTATTTCCAGTTCACATACATACAAGTCAACAATAATGACCGATGTTTGAAAATGCTACCATTGCCACAGCGAGGGTGGTATGAAAAGATGCTATGGATATATTAGCAGTATTTCATGCTACATTTCGCATCGATAGCTAGATATTATAGTGCCTCAGAACGGTCAAAGTTCGATGCATTGTATTGCTCTAAGTATTTTTCTCTTGACATGTGAAATAGTTGACAAATATTGTAATTATATAATTATGTATATATTTAGTCGATGTAATGTATATGCAGATATGTTAAACCAAATGTGTTATTAGTTCAAGAATTTCATACATAAAATGTTACATTAAAATTGAATTTTAACCGATGTGAGGGCGTGTCATATGTACAGCAAGCAGTGTGTTTCAAGTACACCCAAGCCTCCTTTTGCAAGGTAGATACATTCTAACAAATTATTATTGTTGAGCTTGAACACAACTCGATTGCATATTTATTTCCTGCGTTCTAAGTCAGAAGCCGAAATGATAAGAGAATTCCATTCGCCTCGATCTTATGCGCGCTGTCTCCAGTCAGTCCTGCCAAGCATCTTTTCCATCTCCATCTTTTGCGCCGTCCTTCGACGTCTTTGTTAAATACCTTGAATGCTTTTGGCGCTGGAGTTTTCTCACCCGTTCCGATATGATCTAATCATGTTTTCTTCATGTGGCTTTAGACGTTCACACAATACGCTAAATAGGACCTTATACGCAAGCGGTAAGAGGCTAATTCAACGGTAGTTTTTACACTCACAACGTCCACCTTTTTTGTAGAAAGAACACATCACACTTATATTCCAGTCCTCGGACATGCTCTTCTGAAGTCAAATATTTTCTATGAGCTGTTGCATGCTCAAAACAAGATCATCTCCACTCACCTTAAACAAATCAGCTGGAGGACCATCAACACTAGTTTTTATCTTTGCTTGCCTCAGAGAGGGACAGTCAGATGTTATCGTGCCGGATTGATACAGAGTCTTCTGCAACCTAATTTTCGGACATCAACAGGCTACAGAAGTGATTTTTCCATATCCTCAGTACACTCTCGTAGCCAGTAACGAGATGACCATCTTTGTCTTGACTGGAGAGACGACCTGTTCCATGTACCTTACCATTTATCTTCTGGTAAAATGTTCTGGTTTCACCTCTATTCCTGTATTACCCTATTATTTTACCCTTTCAGTTCTAGTTTGTTCCGTCTGAAAAGTTGCCACCCGGCTCTACTCTCTGTACTTTTCATGGACATATGGCGTTTCCATTGGCTACATTGCCGTCAGCAACTTCGCAGTATAAGTGTCAAGTCAATCGAAATGGCTAGTAAAAATTTCTCAAACAGTGACGTTCGCATTCGTCGATAAACAAGTAGGTGCCGTTATTTGTGAATCTAAAATAGAAAGCGTGTTAATTCACAACAACGAAAGAAGATATCCCATACCTCATTCATGGGGAGTAAAGGGAAATAAAGTAAGTAAGTAAGGTCCGCGTAGTTCTTTCCATCAAGTGGTCAGTAACTGTCACTGCGCGCTGGTATAATTGGGATTTGGAGCATCTCAAAGACCTAGGCTATCTTCGTGGTCTGCAGTTTAGCGATATCCAACTTGTCCGTGCCTGATTACGCAGGGTTTTTGCCCTGCTAAGCCTAGTACGAACCTTCACCGTAGTAAGTTGGTGATCCTGTCGCACCCCTTTTCACTCGTAAGTCTATGACACTTGACGGTTGACTTCCATCGATTACCTCGTGATCAATTGATATATTAAATAGGATATATCTGACTTGTGAACTACTATATGAACAACTACCATATTCCTATATGAACAACTACCATATTCCTAGCTGCAGAAGGAACATGTTGATGTGTCAGCATGCAGACTAAATTTTCCGACTATTGGGGTAAAGAGTTTCTCCCGGCCAATTTCGGCATTAAAATCTTCTACCACGATTTTAAAGTCATGACGCGGGCTACTGTCACTGACAGGAGTAACCCTACATTTGGTAAAGTATAGAACTTTAGGTATATATCCCTAGCCCTGGCAGAAAGGGTTAAAATGCTTAAAATCCGGACCGGGTGCCTACCAACAAGGCCAGATCATCTTCAGACAATGGTAAACCTAATTCTGAACCTCTCTCTGTTGAGGAGGTGTCAGTATTGTAGGCGAGCCTTTGTCTGATGGCGAGGTTCTTCTGGAATCCTTGCGGGACTCGATGAGGCTCCACTTCCGACACCTTCTTCTACCTCGTCGATACAGATTGTTAGTACCGACCAGGAATCGGCCAAAGCTGATTCAAGTGTCCCTCCTCTCTGTAGACAAGATGCTTTGGTAACCTTGCCAACGGAAGAGCGAAGCCGGCCTTCTCCTACTGTATCTTCATGTAGGACCACCTCGGTGGCCTGCACTGAGACGATATCCAAAAAAGGGGAACCGGTGGTTCCTCCACTTGGTGGGGAGCCCATAATATCCGTGGTTGAGACAGAGGAGGGGGACCAAAAGAGGGAACAGAAGGCCTAGGTTGGCTATAACGATCCTGCGGTTTCCTTAGGAGATTTGTAGAAAAGGATATTGCTCTACTGTCCGGTTGGGAAAACGGACTGGTCAAAGAGCACTTTGGGTATGTGGCTAGATTCGAGAAATCGTATCCCCACGTACCCAAAAAGAGCGAGGCCTTCGCTCTCTTTCCTTGAGCCCCTCACTTCTCAGAATATTAAGGAGATTGCTGCAAGACCCTCAGTCAAGGAAGCTGTTGTATGCACTCCCAGACCATCAAAACCGCAGGATCCCTCTGCCAAGTCAGCGTCCACTAGTGTGAAGCCAACGTTCTGGTAAGTAACTCCTCACAATTTCAATTTAGGTACTGACCCCAGTCTTTAAGTGGCAGTTATTGATAGGGGTTATCGGTATGGTAGGATCACTCCGGATCATTGGCTGCTGGTTGGAGACAAACTAATGGATGCAATGGTGCACAAGGAGTGGATTAGGAATGAGATTGACTTCAGCGGAGCCGACTGGTCCAAGGCGTCAAGGTTGTGGAATGCGCAAATAAGGAAACCTTGGCTTTACTTACTTGCGTAATCGATAATATAGGCGAAGTTGAGCGTCATACCTTAATCTTTACTTAGACTCCGACTGACACGAGAGGTGGAACGAATGCTGAAACTGCTCTACAAGCTGCACGCCCAACTCCACACTGGGTCGTGGGAAAGGATAAGAAGGGTTTTTGAGATGAAGGTGGGAATTGCCAATTCCCAGGACATGTGCATGCTACAAGTGGCAGCTGTTTCCATCGATAAGGGTGTAGTTTAGAGACAGTTTCCGATTCTATAAGGGCCAGTTGAAAACTAGTCGCACATAATGCAGGGCATCATGTGGGTGGCCTGGGTTCGAGCACTGTCTCGGCCTTCACAAATTCTCTGATCAGCTGCTCTTGCGATGCTTTAGACGTCAACTTATAGTCGAGCCAAGTCGGCATATTTCTAATAAAAGTGGAAGAAATATTCAAATATTTAGTTCTTTTTTAAGAGAATGTTATTTCGATATTTTGGATACACAAACACATATGACGATAGAGTTTTAACATCATAAAAGGTTTTATAAATTTTTTGAGATATTTATGACTTCTAACATTTTATGTACCTTTTTAACGGTCTTACTTTACTTTACGCGTTATTTCCGTCAAATACATTAAAGTCAACCTGCACACATTACGCCGCCACCATATTAACGTCGCTACCAAAACAAACCACTGGCATAAAGTTACAATGCCATCAAGTCTAGTATCAACAGCCGCCAAAATATGGGGAAAAAACGTCTAAATTCTAAAGCTGCTCATATAAACTCTAAGTATACTTCAGGGTTTAGATGAGCGAATTCTGAAAAAATACACATGCACATACACATACAGCTTCGAACGAATAGGAACAGACATGGTGTGGTTACAACGTACGGTATGGCGTATGTTTGTATGAATTCATACAATCATACAGTTGTGCACAAGTATGGAAATGTGTTTATTTAGAGGCAGTCAGTCGTACAAATATACATTGTACTGTGCGTGCGTGTGTGTTATAGACGATACATATGCGTGCATATGTATAAATACATGTGTGAATATTTTAGTAGGCATTTGTGTTTGTTCAGATTTTTCACGCAGAATTCAATCAAAATCCCACAAACTGCAACGTTTGGAATTGCCTTCTAACTACAGCGACTCAGTAACAGTAATTTCAACGCTTCGGGATTTTGCAATTATATATACACACATTCATATAATATGCAGGTATAATAACTTAAAGCTATGATTTAAGACAGTGTCAACTTGAAAATTCAATACCGTTTGGTTAATGGTAATAACCAGGGCAACCGGAAATATGCCCTAAAAATCGTGTTTTATGCGCATAAAATATGACCTTAAAATGGACAAAATATGACCTTACAATCATACAATATGACCTTAAAATCAACCAAAATATGCTCCAAAAATTAAAGTCACAAAATTTGTTTCATATGAATTATAAATATTTTCATTTAAAGTAAAAAACAGCTTAAAATTAAAAAGAAAAACAAATAACTTCTTAAACAAAACAAAACAAACAAAATTATTTTAAATTGAGTCTTTGTAGAATTTTTGGTAAATTTACATACACAAATATTGAGTAAGTAAAATAAAATAAAAAGCAACATCCCTTCAGAAGAAAGTAGTGCGGCAAAAGTACTCTTCAACTAGCCGCAAAGCGATACCGACTAGTCGCTCTTCATTTCCCCGTTAATGCTTTCATGTGACGATTTTAAAATGGGCTGTCATACGAAAACCACTACTCGCTAGTTCAGTATTTGCCACTACTCTACCAGTACCCGTCTATAAATCGTACCCGTTGCGACTACTGCCTGTTGTTCCAGTATAGCACTACGCGTTAGGCGTCAATGCCTCTACCTTATTATGCAGGGATACAATTACATTTCATAACTTATCTCCAAACATGTTAAATTCCAATTAGAATTAGCAATTGATGTAATTGGTTTATATTTTCTAATTCATTGAACAATTAGAATTAGTTCAACTAATTCCCATTAGATAATTAAAATTTTTATTCCAATGGTAAAACTAATTGCAATTAGTTGCCATAAGCAACAACAAAAATTTTGGTTCAGAAATCTAATTGACTTTTGCTAATGCAATTAGATTTTTGAAAATATCATAATAATTGATTCTAATTCGAGCTAATTGAATATCTAATTTAATTAGCAGAAGTCAATTAGATTTCTAATTACAAAGGTAAACCAATTTTTCTTCATTATAAATATCCGAATTTCTAAACCTTTCCGAGAACCCGGGCACATTTGTCGTGGACTTATATATATTTGCAGGTTTTTCCCTTGCCGGTATTCTGTCTTTTCGAGTTGCTTTTCTAATCAAGTTTTCGGTAGTCTTCGGAGGGAAGTTATTTAGGGACAGTAATTTTCGAATTTTCGAAATATTCGACCTGTGAAAATTTTCTGTCGCTTATATCTTAAACTCCTTTTATAAAATTTGTGGCGTTGTTTTTCGAGTCAAAATTGATAAGTCGTCCAGAGGCTGTTGGTTTTTGGTACCAATCTAGTTTAAATTTATTTCCTTCCCTGATAATGAGGGAATCCAGGTACGGCAATTTGTTGTCCTTTTCATATTCCATTGTGAATTGTATGTTCTTATTGTAGGTATTGAATGTCCTTAATATTTCTTCCGGTTGGGTCTTCTTCACAATCATAAATAGATCGTCGACATATCCGCCATTGCTCCTAGTATACTGACCAATAAATCTTTCATCACTAGTAAAAATTTCTCACTTGCAATTTGCTTGTCGGATCTTTGGCATATTTCTGTCTGTTGCATCTATAGTTTCATCGATTGAGATTCATATAAATTGATTTTTTAGTTTTGTTCGTATATTGTATATACAGTCGTTGTATACATTTTTTAAATATTTAGTTCGAAGAATTGTTTCGGATGGCACTTGGTAGTCCGAGTATTTCTCAAATAAAAAAAAACTTAATTTCCATTACACCCCAAAAATCAGGTATGGGATATCTTCTGGAGTTTTTGTGAATTAACACGATTCACAACTAACGGCACCTACTTGTTTACCGACGAATGCGAACGTTACTGTTTGAGAAGCTTTTACTAGGCATGCCGATTGACTCGACCCTTATACTGCGACCTTGCTGTCGACAACATCGGGGGGTCGGCAATGAAAGCAAAATGTAGATGACTGGAGGAGGAAATCGAAACCGGGATCTCCCGCATGGTATTCGCGTGTTCTAACCATCATGCCATGGCCGGTCCCCTTTATTCCTTAAGTAGTGTTTTTATATTTTGATTTCTCATTTTGTAAAGGGGAATGTCAGCAGACACAAAAGCTCAGCACAGTTTTACCTGAAAATCATGTTCTGTTGAGAGTCTACCGGAACATTCTGGCAAAAATAATTGTTTTGTCTGCTATTTCACTTCTATGGTTTAGTTGAATACATTAGCCGCTTTCCTTGAAACTTGAAATCTGCGATCTATTGCAACAACTTTGATGCAAATTTTACAATAGAGTAGTCCTTCATCAGTTTGGAAGTCAGGAAACTATTTTACAAGCGCCTTTAGTTTTGCTGCTTAGCTTTAGGCATTATGTCCAAAAAAAAACAGTAGTATTAGTAGTAGGCAAATATGTAGCAGATTTGGCTATTACATTTGAAAAAAGCAAGCGAACTAAAAATTAATGTGAAAAACATAAAATATGCTTAAAAAGGGATATTTTTTGAAAAATATGCATTACAAAATATAAATTATGCTTAAAAAAGGAGGTTTTTTAAAAAATATGATTCTAAAACAAAAATATGTCGAAATATGACTTTATGGGTAAAATATGCCAAAATATGCTCTAACAAATAGGTCTCAAATCACTTGTAGGACCATGAAACATGTAAATACATTATCCATTTGTTAATATCTCGTTGTAAAAAAAAACATGCTGTAGCATATTTTCGGTTGCCCTGGTAATAACTATTTTGTCTATTACAGTAATGAACAAGCTTGAAACAAACTTGATTCGTTGATTATTTTCTAGTAAAAATAAAAGTGTTACCGGCATATGTCCCAAAGATATACAATGCGTCATATATACATATCTCTAACATATCTCTATAAAAGTGTATACATTTTAAACTTATTACCCTTGTCTTTAAATACCGAATTATTGTAGAGACTAGATTTTCGAGTTATTCGAAAAAAATGCAATTCAGATATAAAAATATAGTGTTCTAGTACTTGTCTTTTTCATAAAACCAGTTTCGGTATTAATCGAATAATGCATTTTTTCCAACAATTTGGTAAATTTCTTGTTCATCTTTTATATTTATAGTATCAAATTTTTGTTCTTATCTTAAAAAAAATTTATATTGTTCTTTCTTCAATAAAATTGTACTTGAAATATTTTAAGAAATGCATTTAAACGAACTGTTGTTTAGGAAGATAAACTTCCCTTAGAGGAAACAGTCATCAAATATTTGTATTTCGTAATGAAATTTTAATGAGAGCATCCTTTGAGATGCCCTGACGATATTCTATGGACACAGTAGCAATTATGTTATGCGCTTCGAAATGCTGAAGGTTTTATCAAATTTTTTCTGCACAAGTAACTTAACTTCTTTTAACCAACCTCAACAACTAGTTTAATCGGATATTCTGTTTGCCACTGTGCGCCAGGATCATCGGAAGGCGGTGTATTTTGACGTAGGTATTGACCAAGGGCTTTGGAGTAGGCTGTGGATATCTATAGGTTATGCAGCTTGTCTGTGTATGATGCCGTACGTTCTTCGCCTTACTAAGCCGTATGCGAATCTTTGTTAACACAAGGTAATAATCCGTTACCACATGATCGATTTGGTTGCAGGTGTTTATCTCCAGGTCGCTTTATGTATAGGTTTGTGTTGAAATATTGTACTGCTTATCACCATGATTCGAGCCGCTATAAAATTAATTGGCCTCATTCCGTTATAGATGGTGTTTTCATGGAGGCTGAATTTTTCAATTGAGGGACTAAACATACTTTTCCTTTCTAATTTAGCACAATTTGTTCTCATTACTTTTCTGTTTTATTGCTACTTATTTAAGGTAGTGATGTGCAGGCACAGCCATCATGTATTCTTCGTCGCTCACATTAGCCATAATTGGTGCAATCGTATCCCGTTGCCCAGGTGTCTTCGTGTGGATGTATGTGAGCTGGTTTCTGAAAAAGTCAATAATGATCACTCTCGGTTCACCAAGTTCAACTATTTAGAAGCTTTACAACATGACTTACTTTCCTCTTTACATAATTAACAATACCGTTCCTCGTTTGCTCAAGGTGGATTTTAAGCACTTTTTCTTTATTTTATCACTGTTGCATCAAGTCATTCGGATTTGGCTTTTGCAAATAAAACTGTACTAAAAATTAACTTAATCTATTGAAGAATATAATAGACAGTAATTCTACTAGTTGTTACTTAATCCCTCTCTGGTTGAGCTTACCAAATCAGAAATATATAACACAAACTGTTTATTTGAGAATTTGGAAAAAATTTAAAAACAAGTGGCCGAGCTAGAATTCGAACCGGAACCCATCGCGATACGCGTTTCATATTTGGGTTAGAGACTCATCAGCGCACATAGAAGTATTTTGATGATCTGGGCGGCCAAAAACCAAAATCTCAACTTTAAAATAAAACCGTTAAATTGATTGGAAAATGTAGGGGACACTCCATGTAACAAAAAAACCACCATTAAAAGTTACTTTAATTGCGAAAAACCCAAAAAAAACTAAAGTTCAAACTCAATGATTGATTTTACGATTTAACGAAAGTGTTAAGTTTTTATTAATTTTAAAGCGTTTAGTTTTTCCCAAGTGCAAAATAGCGATGGATTCAGAATCTATTGGCATAGGATTTTTCAAATATAATATATTTATTTAATATGTTTACCTAAAAAATTTTTAAATGGTCGGCAAGTAAGGACCAATATAATGCTGATTTTATTGAGATTTTTGTTTAGGTATCCTGTTAGATCAGTCAAGTCTTGCGACTGATATGAAAACTTTTTGGTCTTCTTTAATAAGTTCAGCAAAGTTTTGCCGCGGAAAACCGCGGATGGCCAAAAAACCGTTTTAAATTTCATACCTAAAAAATCAAAATTTTTGGTTTTTTTTTCATATTCTCGCTAATTCTCGATAATAACGTCATTCGAAAATAGCAACAACATTAATCATTTTTTCTTATGATCCGTGAACCAAGAAGTAATAGGAAATCCTATGCAAAATAATGATAATTTGGGAGCGATAACAAAAAAAAATACTTTACAACAATACGTCTGTGCGATTTCGTTTGGAAGCCTTGGAACCCAATAATACCTACACCACATAAAGTACTCATACAAGGATCAGAAATAATAAAAAAATGCGTTACTGCCTATAGGACACCTGTCTGAAGAGGCAGCAGAGGCTCGAAACAAACATTTTCGAGCTTACAGACAGGATTTTGCAAGAAAATTCTCCAAAAATTCCTGCAATCAGGACATCCTAAATAGGCTTCCCTTGAGCTCAAATCTACTTCTTTGTGCCTCAACAACTAAAAATAAAACAAAGTTTTCTTTATATTTGCAGAAACTATAAAAATTTTTCTCTCAGCTCAACCAAATCTAGCAGCTGAAAGGGAAGTGATAATGACGAAATTAGCGTTGATAGCGATATATGGAAATATTATGTATTAAATTTCTAATATATGAAAATATAACTGTTTTTACTATAAAAATCAATTGTTTATGTTTCAAACGTTACTCTTAGCTATATAAACAATTAAAATATTTTTGGCCGCCCAGATCATCAAAATACTTCTATGTGCAGCGGCGCACAGTGGTCGATTCCATTGGCCAAAAATAAAAAAATCAAAGTCAGAAGTTTGTCACCAAATGTGGCATCACTGTTTCTTATAAAAACAAGGTTTTAAAATTTATAGTTGTTTTTTTTTTATTCCATCTGTACTCTTTAAGAACAGCTTCAAAAAAGAGTGCGAGTAAACAGTTGGTTTTTGCAGTGTGAAAAAGTGGAAAATTAAGTTCAACTTTAAATTAATTAAAACAAAAGAAAAAAAACTTCTGTCGAAATAAATCGAAATGAATATTGAATTACATGGTATTAACTATATTTTAAAATAATAACAATGTGTTAAGTTTGTTGTAGATTTGCTATAAAATTAATATTTTTCCAGTTGCATTGTTAGTGTTCTTTCGTCCATATATGTAAATTTTGACTAGAGTTTTAGTTGTGTTTCCCCCTGAAGTCTCCAATGGGACTTTTTTTGGTTTATTAGTTAATATTTCAAGATTCTAAAATTGGTAATATCAGCTGCTCACTTTTGCTCTACTTTGTGTTATCTCTCTCAGACCAAAGCGGCCTCCTTTTTTTTATGTCCAAATTTTATTAAAATCTGGTTATGAATTGCTAGATTAATTTTGAAGTCGATTATCATTTAAAGGGTATTGTGACTAAAAATCAGCCTTAATATTAATAATTTTAAAACGTCTATAAAAAAAACCAATACGCAAAGTTTTTTAGCCCTTTTTTTATTTCAAAGAGTATCTATTGTTATATTTTTAAACAACCCCCCTTGACCTTTTTATAATTTTGTATTACATATTATTTTATATGAAATTATTCAATATTTTTATTGTTTAAAAGTAATCTTGTAAACAAATTGTTAACATATAAATTAAAAACAAGTTTCGTACATTTTCTCAAGTTTTTGCTAACATGGGGTGAATGTGGGTGCCTGGGTACGGTAGGAGAGGAGGGGGGTATGAGTCATTAACAACTCCCATTTTATCATTAAATAGTATTGGTTCAAGATCATTAAAATTTTGAACCGGGTATTATATCGACGAAAATAATAAAAAACCGAATTTCATCAAAAGCAGCCACGCCCATCGCTTAAACAATTCAAATCGAATTTGTGCATAAAATCTAATTTTTGGCACACAATTTATCTAATCCAAGGAAAAGTGTAAAATTTAAAAAACAAATCCTAGAATAAACAAAAGAAGCGTGCTAAGTTTCATCGAAATCGGCCACGCCCTCGGATGACCGCCCATACAACCCAATATGGGTTTATGCCCAAAATTTTTTCTGTTCGGAAAATTTCTAATAATTTTTTTATTTCAATTTATTTTTTTTATATAATAAATAGGGAAAAGTGGGGTTACACTATTTTTTTCCGTTGAAAATCCAAAAAAAATAGCATTTTTAGAAATGATATCTTTTGAAACTTTGAAGTCCCTTTAAGGGACATATAGCTTCAGATGAATAATTAAGGGATAACTTAAGTTAACAATTTATCATCTTATCATAAGTCAGTTTTAAATAAATCTGTTTTTGGCCTGTTAAAATGATGTATTATATAATACTATATTACATACTATAATAAAATATCATACGGTGTACCCTTATAATTGTGGGGTTTCGGGAGGGGCTTAGGTACGACCAATGTCTGTTCGATTTATTACTAATTATATTTTTATAGAATTTTGGAAAAAATTTCACAATAATATCTCCACTAGAAGTATTTTTGGCCGCTCGCTCCATACAAGATCGACCACTGTGCGGCGTCGCCTTAACGAACTCTGCTATCTGTTTTTATTGTATGGAAGCGTAAAATGAACAGTTTTTTGGGTTAAACGTTATTGTGTCACGTATAAGTTATGTGAAAGTTAATTTATTACTCATACGTTAGCTAATAAAAACGAAAGTAAGCGTAAAGGCGCGTTTAGATACAAGGAATCTGTCGAAAAATTTGTCTGTCAGGAGTGTTGCCGATAACACATTGCTATGACATTCTATTTGTCAACAACCGTTCACATCCAAAATTTTCTCTGTTCAGAACTAGACTCATTACAATCGCCTAAAGGCTCGCTGTAATTACTTTGGTCTGCGAATGGTTCTAACTACTCTAAAACTTCTGGCGTAACATAACTATGCTTGGTTTTTGGTGATTTACAAAGCAAAGCCATGTACGGATCCGATGAGATAAGCAGTCGATCAAATATATCCGTATTTATGTCAAATCGGGATAATTTTCTAGTAAAAAGTTCATCATATTTTTTTAAGGTCTTTGTTTTTTGCTTCCAGTTCGTCTTCCGAAAATTGTCTGATCGGAAGACTTATGGGCATTGAGGATCAGAAATATTATTTCGAATACAATTTCAAAGTTTCTATTTCTTATTGGCCGAACTTTTCTGAATCCATTGTTTGTTCATATACTTTTGTCGTTTTATAACTTGTTCCGCCCCATCACAACCCCACTTTACGATAATATTTAGCATTTAAACGTTTGATAAAGTTCTAAGAATCCTTTTCAGCCCTGCACAACGTGTTTCTACGGCATGATTCATAAGCTTCTGAGGCGAAAATTCAGCTAGAAATTAACACAGTATTCACTTCTAGGAATACGAAACCGCCTTTTCTTTTCTTAAAAATGTATTTCATATTTGTCTCTTATTCTTAACGAACTTAGAAAGTGGGAGACTATTTCCTGGCAAGAAAATACGTATTACGAATGTAAATTAGGAGGAGAATTCGATGACAAAAAATTATAACGGTAAAAGTGGATAAAATTTTTTAAATATAAGGTTGGCAGATAGTTTTCTCAAGATTGGTTTACAATTCGCTGAAATTTCAACTCGATTCATCATAAAGTACATCTACTTACTTACTTAAGTGGCCAGTTACAATTTACGAAACGTAGTTCATAAATTTGAGGCCTGAAGTAATAAAGAATTCCACACGCTTCGGTCTTCTGCGTGTGTTCTCCAGTTAGTCCTACCAGATGATGGCACATCGCCTACCACTTGGTCCTTCCAACGGAGTTTGGGTCTCCCTGCTCTGCGCCGTCCTTCAGGTTCGCCTTCAAACACCTTTCTCGCTGGAGCATTTACATCCATCCTGGCAACATGTCCCAGCCATCGAAGTCGTTGGATTCTGACTCTTTTAGCTACGTCGATGTCGTGGTAAAGCTCATACAGCTCATGGTTCATCCGATGGCGAAACTGGCCTTCGACACAGATAGGTCCATATATTTTTCGGAGTACTTTTCTCTCGAATACTCCCAGGTTTTGTATGTCCGTTGTAGTAAGCACCCATGATTCGGCACCATACAACAGAACAGGTAAGATAAGCACCTGGTATAGCTGTTTCTTAGTATTCCGAGAGAAGGTGGTGTTACTAAAGTGCTGCCGAAGTCCGTAGAAACATCTATTGGCTAGCACTATTCTCCGTTTAATTTCTTGGCTGACATTATTCATCTTGTTGACGGAAGATCCGAGGTAGGTAAATTCGTCGACTACCTCAAAACAATAATTGTCAACGTTCACGGTGCGTCCCCATCGAGAGGACTCTTTGTTCGTCGAAATCATTATTTTTGTTTTGTCCTCGTTGACCGCTAAACCCATTTTTGCTGACTCCTTTTCTAGCGATGAGAAAACTGCAGTAACATCCCGCAGATTTCGGCCAATGATATCTATATCATCGGCGTAGGCTGATGGCATGTGGCTTTTGTGGAATATGGTGCCAGACATGTTGATACCAGCCTTTCTCATCACCTTCTCCATAACTATGTTAAATAGTGTACAGGACAGGCTATCGCCCTGCCTGAGACCTCTTTCCGTGTTGAATGGTTCAGACTGATCCTTACCAATCTTAACCGAGGATTTGGTGTTGTCTAAGGTACATTTGCAAAGTCTAATCAGCTTTGCAGGAATACCAAACTCAGACATGGCCTCATAAAGCCTATTCCTTATCGGAGAGTCGAAGGCAGCTTTGTAGTCGACAAAGAGGTGGTAGGTGTCGATCTGCTTTTCATGGGTTTTTTCCAGGATTTGTCGTAAGGTGAATATTTGATCCGTCGTAGATTTGCCAGGTCTAAAGCCGCACTGATATGGTCCAATTAGTTTTTCTACAATTGGCTTTAGACGTTCACACAATATGCTTGAAAGGACCTTGTACGCAATTGGTAATAGGCTTATTCCACGGTAGTTCTTACATTCACTACGATCTCCTTTCTTGTATATGGGACATAACAGACTGAGACTCCAATCCCCGGGCATGCTCTCCTCTTGCCAGATGTTCTCCATGAGCTGATGCATGCTCCTAATCAGCTCCTCCCCGCCAGCCTTAAACAATTCAGTAGGGAGACCATCGGCTCCAGCAGCTTTGTTGTTTTTAAGGCGGGAGATGGCCATACGTATCTCGCTCTGGCTCGGAGGTGGACAGTTAATACCATCGTCATAGATTGGAGCGGGGTCTTCTGGAGTGGTGTCAGTATCCAGTAAATTTCTAAAGTGATCTCTCCATATCTTTAGAACGTTATCCGGGTCCGTCACTAGCTGACCATCGCTGTCCTTGCAGGAGGGCAACCCTGTTCCACGCATTCTCGCTTTCACTCTCTTGTAGAATTTTCGGGCTTCCCCTCTACTTCGGAGCAACTCAGTGCACTCGTCCTGCCTCTTCTTCAGCTCCTTCTTTTTTCTTCTAAAAAGACGCGTTGCCTGTCGTCTCTTCTCCCTGTGCCGTTCACGAACAGCTCGCGTTGCCATTGGCTGCAGTTTCGCCCTGTATGCAGCAACCGTCTCTCTCGTGGCATTGCGACATTCATCATCGTACCAGGCATCTTCTTGAGACGGCTTTGAGTACCCAAGTACGCTTCTCGCAGCCCGTTCTAAGGAGTCGGCTATATTTTGCCACTGCGAGGTTATATTGTCAGGGGTTGGAGCATTCCGCAGCAGTTGAGTTAGGTGGTTGGAGTAGGCGTTTGCTACCTCTGTGGTCCGCAGTTTACCGATGTCCAGCTTTCGTTGTGCCTGGTTACGTACGTTTTTCGCCATGCTTAGTCTTGTGCGTACCTTAACTGCGGTAAGGAAGTGATCGGAGTCAATGTTCGCACCCCTAATCACTCGTACGTCCAGAACACTCGATGCGTGCCTTCCATCGACTACCACATGATCAATCTGATTCCTTGTCAATTGATCTGGAGATAACCATGTTGCCTTATGAATATTTTTATGGTCAAATCTAGTGCTGCAAACTACCATATTTCTTGCCGCAGAGAAATCAATCAGTCTGATGCCATTGTTCGACGTTTCGGTGTGCAGACTGAATTTTCCGATGGTAGGCTCAAATGCGGTTTCCCTGCCTATTTTAGCATTAAAATCGCCTAGTACAATTTTAATGTCATGGCTCGGGCTACGGTCATATACATTTTCTAGGCTCTCGTAGAACTCGTCTTTGTCCTCATCGCTTTTCTCTTCTGTCGGAGCATGGGCACATATAAGTGTTATGTGGAAAAACTTTGTTTTGACTCTTATGGTGGCTATACGTTCACACACCGGGTTGAACCTTGAGACTAGGTGTCGCAGTCTCTTGCCCACCACAAATCCACATCCAAACTCGTGCTTGTCCGCATGGCCACTATAGTAGATGTCGCACGTCTTCATGCGCGAGCACCCGTGTCCCGTCCACCGGATTTCCTGTAAAGCGGTTATGTCAGCCTTGTATTCTTCGAGGATTCCGCCAGTTGGATAGAGGCACCTGGTCTATACATTGTTCTAACATTCCAGGTGCATATCCTTAAATCATGGTCCTTAATTCGTTTGCGGTGGTCGTCAACATTTTGGGGGGTCCATTTTATTCTTTTCTTACTTCTTTTCATTGCAATAGTTTATACGTCGGTGGCGGGTTGCAAGCCCAGCGCACCACGTCGCAGTTTTCTCCTCCTGCCAGGATTTTATTACAGCCGCCCATTCTGGGTCAGACGCTGACCAGGGTACCGCTCACTCTGAGCAGACGTGCCTGGGTTTTAGGTTTCGCCCCTCACAGTTAGTCGTGCTCTGACGGGTGTCAGAGGCACGCTTCCAGGCGTCACCACGTGGAGGTACTCCGTCCGCAGTAGTACTACGAATACGGAGCTCTGTGAGTAGACTTGAAGTGCAATTGGCAAGGATCACTCTGGGTTTGCCAAGTTAAACCGATCAGAAGCTTTACCTTGCATCACACTCCCGACGCCCCATAAAGTACATCTATTATACCAAAAAGTACTTTTTGTATCAAAAATATACTTCTATTGTACAAAAATTTAAAATTTCTTGTACCGAAAAGTACTTATTGTACCATAAAGCGCACCAAAAAGTATTTTCATTGTAATAAAAATTACTTTTATTGTACCGAAATTTTTATACTTTTATTGTACCAGAAGTACACATTTTGTGCCAAAAAATACCTGAAGATTCTTCTAGTATGTCAAAAAGTACTTTCATTGTGTTTAAAATAAATGTTACTGTATCAATAAGTTTTGTTGTTGTAAACAAAAGCAAGAATTACAAAGGGTTTGTCGAAATTTTTGACCTCGAATACTTTAAATTTGTCTTCCATGTTATTCCTTTCCCTGGAAATATTTAGAATTGGACTGTGTATAAACTCTTAATTATTTTCATAGTTCCTGTCTTATACCGAGATTATGTCTTAAAATCAAAATACTTGTCAAATTTCGATGTCCCAGCTTCAACCTTCAGATCTATGCAATAAGTTATTTTCTGTCCTTGTTTGCTACTTTTTACCTCTGAGAGGTCGTATTTCCACAAAAAACTTGCAAGTCACAAAAGGAATCTCCACGCCAAATTTCAAGACTCTAGTTATAGTTGTGTGTGCTGGGGACTGGTCAGTCAGTATGATAGAACTTGTGAAAAGAATTACAATCGGTTCATTAATACGACAGATATAATGATTTATTAAAAAGGGGCGTGGCACCGCCATTTTCCAGCCAGGCGCAATCCTCCTTGCACCAGTAACATATGTAGCAATTATCCTCTTCATACCTACGATGGCTCGTGAGAAATTACCGATTGAAATTTCAGTTTGTGTGGGCAGTGCCCCGCCCCTTTGTTTAAATTTGTTTTCATGTAGCCTATAATAGAGGCCTTAAAGACAGTGCAGAGAAAATTTCATTGCAATCGGTTCATGTATTTGACCCATATAACGATGTTTTTCAAAGGGGCCTGGCATCGCCCACTTTTCACAAACAAAGTATTTTTTTCTTATAAAATGGTTTAAAATATACAGCCATTTCAAAATTCGAGTTGTATGGGATGGTGACAAGCCCATTTTACCCCATTGTATTCGGAATTTCCCGTCTTAGTGCGAGCCTACACCATGAAAGGAACCAACATTCCGAATTTCACGGTTCTAGCTTTAGCCGTTTAGGCTTGGGAGTGTTCAGTCAGTCACCCAAGACTTTTATATATAAAGGTAGAAAACTTGACACACCTGTATGTTTTGTCTCAAAATTGCAAAATTTTACAATTTTTTCTCTATTTTTGAAGTTTGAAGAATTTTTTAGCCGTTGCTTTATTACATTACCCTAATTTTTATTATATTATTGGAAAATTGATTCATGTGTAAAACGCATTTTTGATTCCCAGTAGGAAGTATCGTCATACACTAATGTTGTCGTGCATCAAACAATAAATTCAATGTAACAGGGTGTAACGTGGTTTTCTCGTCGGCTGAGGTAAGTCCAGTCGTCGCCAGGATCGCCATAAGGACCCGCAAAACCTTACGGAATAAGAACTCTGTAGATTTTCCCTGACTAGGGCAAAATAACAATATTATTTATTGATGGTGTAATTCAAACTTATAATCTACTGGATAAAGTATTTAGATACGAAAACAATTCGGAATCGGATTCAGTGATAGCGTTGTTGTCTTGTCCGGTGATTTGTACCCAGGTCGATTTTAGATGATCGATAACTTTTAGTATACGCTCGACGAATATTGATGTGGCCTCTGACTGCGATGAATGGTTTCGGGACTTGGTTCGATTTAAGATAATCGAGAATTTTATGGAACGATCGATTTGAGGTGATCGAGAACTTTATACTATACTCCCAAAACTGTAGAGGTCAGATAGGTCAGGATTGTTTCGGTATTCAGGAACGTGGTAATTCGGGTACTTTCGATGATTCAGGCTAGTACCAGTAACTTGGCAGCGTACTGATGATTCGGATTTTGTCGGGGTTTCAGGTTAATATCAGCAAGTGATAATTGATGTGTCGGGTTTCGTCGGGATTCCAGATTAATATCAGCAAGTGATGATTGATGACTCGGGTTTTGTCGGGTTTTCAGGTTAATATCAGGAAGTGATGATTGATAACTCAGGTTCGTCGGTGGTTCGGGTTAATGTCAACAATTCATATCAGGTTTATATCAACAATACTGGTGCATCTTGATGATTCGGGTTCGTCGGGGGTTCAGGTTTATATCAGCAATACGTGGTCGTTTTGGTGATTCGGGTTTTGTCTGGTATTCAGGTTAACTTCAGCAATTTCGGAACATATTAAAGCTTCGGCTTTCGTCGTAAATCAGTTTGATATTCATAACTCAGGATCGCGTTGATGATTCGTGTTCTTCGATGATTCGGCTTCCGTCGTAAATCAATTTGATATCCGCAACTCAGGATCGTGTTGATGATTTGTTCTCCGATGTTTCGGCTTTCGTCGTAAATCAGCTTGGTATCCGCAATTATGGATCGTGTTGATGACTCGAGTTCCCTAGTAGATCGACTTTTGCAACTCGTAGTTATATCGATTCCGAATTCGCGACCGAACTAATAATCGTACCCGACGGAGTGTTAGTATCAAAATGCTACGGTGCTAATTTCTAATACAATGTTACAGGAACGAAGAGTATCTTCGTGTACCAGACCGAAATCTGTGCAACCGACGAGTCGGTACAACCAACTGGGGTTGGATTCAACAGACCGAAGTCCGATTCAACAGACCGAAGTCCGATTTAACAGACCGAAGTCCGATTCAATAGACCGAAGTCTGATTCAACAGACCGAAGTCCGATTCAACAGACCGAAGTCCGATTTAACAGACCGAAGTCCGATTCGAGAGACCGAAGTCCGATTCAACAGACCGAAGTCCGATTCAACAGACCGAAGTTCGATTCAACAGACCGAAGTCCGATTCAACAGACCGAAGTCCGATTCAACAGACCGAAGTCCGATTTAACAGACCGAAGTCCGAAATAACAGACCGGGGCCAATGAAGGTTGCTGCCATTCGGCCTCTGCTGCGCTCGAAGTGATTGAAAGTATGCATGAAGGTTGAGTTTGTTGGCGTCACGTTACAAGGGCAATAACGACATTGTCGCTCATCAAGTCGTACATGATAAAGCGGACTCTTGTATGAAAATTTCGTCGACGATTTGTATGGGCGGTCCCCCACGTGTCATCAACGATATACTATGGTCATGCACCTATACTTGAGGATGTCTTGCATACACTTCCTACTGGGTTGTTAAGAATTAAAAAATGTATAAGCTCATAAGTGAACACAGATCCTAATAACCGGTTTTTGAATCAAAAGTCAAGATTTTGAGGGTGTTAGGAAACTTTGGTTTACAGATTCACGCTGTACTCGACCAGACCTACACCATGGACTAGGTCACTCCTCAAGCTCATTAAATATTTGTCCGTTGTGTAACCGTGTGTTATTATTTGAGCATATCAGTGAGGCAAGGTGGTTACTAAAACGAACACAAGCCTTTCTGAGTGGCAGCTGTAGAAGATGTGTCATATCGATCGATGCGGACATCCTTGCCCTGCCAATCTATTTTTTTTTTTTGAAAGGCGGTGTAATCTGCTTTAAAAGCTGTACTTGACATACCGATTGTCTCGACAATAATCTGCGAAGTTGCTGTTGACAACATCGAGTTGGCCGCAGATGAAAGAATATGTAGAAGACCGCATGACAGTCACGTGTTCATGACACGGCCGGTAAAAAAATGTTGTTTTCAAGTTTTATTTGATTTTAATTTTTGTTTTAAGGGTTAAAAAAATTCTCGATAAGCTAAAGTTATGCTTTCGGATAAGCTTGACTGATTAAAAAGAACTTTGTCAAAGACGGCATATCCGAAAACCCAACTATAGTCTGCGAAACTTTACATATTGTTCACTGACCATATGTCTTTTGCATTTTAAACGCATTTGTATTGTAGCATTAAAGGGAAATGCTACTTTAAATATTTCATTCCCAAAATACTGTTCATCATACGCACAAAGAAAGGCCGCTCGAGTAAATTTAAAATATCACTCCAGCGAATTTGCAATCTCTATGATATTTACTTACTTTCACTCTATATGTATAAATATTTTATTCGATGCATCCGCACACTGCATGGTTGGAATAAAAAATTTTCATCACAGCTTTTTTCACATGCAGCCCAGCGGATTGGCCACAATTTCATCTTTTCTAGTTTGTTTAGTGTCGGGTAGTTTGCAACCTTGTTTGCATATTCATTGACGTGCAACATAGCTCTACCTACCTGCTTTCTGTTGGCTTTTCGTTTCTGTTGATAAAGTTGTTAATCGTAATGTGATTTAATGTTTTCTCACCCACAAACGTTGTGTGTTTGTTATTTCTGTCTACTATATTTTATATATTTAAATGATACAAGTAATTGGAAAGTCTATTTTTTGCATACATGAGGTGTCGCTGCAACTAATTTGGGTAAAGTAAGCACATAGCTGCAAGACCAAAGTTAAAATTGGTTCCATTATTTTAAAATATTTTAGTAATTTGTTTCTAATTTCTCTTTTCAAATAGTAAGTTTAGGCGAATAGTATTGTGCAGTAGAGCACATTTGTTTTGTCTTTTCTTTTTTATTAATTATCCTTAGAAATACAGTTTAAAAGAACTTTTAATGTTTTGTTATATGGCCAGTTGATCCGTTAATGCCTTACATTAAATAACATTGGGAACAGCAACAAAGTAGGCAACTCGATGTAGCAGCAATAGGATAAAAAACAACCACTTCTTTGTCCTCAAAAGTCTGTCCTCAAATAACGTGGTATAAAATGATTCAAGCTATACCTTATCTCTTTGGTAAACACAAAATAATTTGAATATAAACAAATCTGATGCGAACCGCACAACAGAGGACAGTATTGAAACCCAACAGTTTACATCTCATCAGTTTGATTTAAAATAAAACCTCAAGGATTTGCTAGCAAATCAATCATTATTTCAACAGGACCTTATATAGGGGGAAGGCTAGCAATTTATTAAGATGAAAACTCATTAGGTATTTTAACCTTTAGGTATGGTACATTTATTCCATAGTTGGTCTTAGGACTCATAAATAATAAAAATTCATAAATTTAAATTCTATAATGACATAACATGAAGGTCAATGGAAAATGTCGATGACAAGCACTAGGCAAAATGTTATCATAACAACAGAAAATAGAAATTACCAAAAATTACAACAAATCAAAGCAGAGCTGGAGAGGATTGGCATATTCTAAAAATTATGCTTAACCACGTCCTTGTTGTTTGCAAGCTACAAGGTTCGTACGTTTTTGCGGTTGTGTAATACACTGTGTTAAAGGAAAACATTTGATATAATTTAAGCATTCGCTCTACCATCGCTGCCTTAGATGTTTATTACAATACAACTTTCATTATTCTGACGAGAGGGCAACTACCACCACCACCACCACCACCACAGGGCGTACTACATAATTTATTACCCCCCCCTGATTTCGACGCTTTTCTTAAGTCAATATAAATTGTTTGTTTCGATACCATAGGCACAGGGATATGAAAAGGATATGTATTCGTTGCTCGTACTTAGTGTGCTCAGTGAGCTAAATAATAAATATTTTGTAAACAACTTTACATAATAAATCCTTATGATTTTGTTTGCATTATTTTGAGTACATATTGGAATAACACACACGAATGTAAAAAGTATTTATTCGGCTCAAGCGAAATGATTTGGTTACTATCAGAGATAAGACACACAATATGACTGTGCTCGGAAGCGTATTATTTATGCATAATTATTTCATAATACTTATATGGTAACAGAAGACTAGTTTCCACCAAAGATGGTCTGCACCAGCATTTTTTTTAGCATTTATGACTGTCGCAAAACGTGTAAACGTCGCAAAACTGTTCCAAATGTATCAAATGCCACAAAATCTTATAACTCTTTGGATTGCAGTTAGTTTTACTCATTGATAGTATGAACCAGTACAGAAATTTCAGTCAGTTAAACTGACTGATAAATACCATCACCCAATATAAGATATTGTTTAAGTCTTGTGTTATTGAAATTAACCGATTTGTAATTAAAACCAGTTAGAAAGTTTCAGTCGGGCAACCCGACTTACATTTACCCTTACCCTCAGTAAAATAAATAATTTTCTATTATATTGATATTATTACTCGATTTCGAAAGTGGGCGGAGTGGTACATTTGTATGGGAGGTACTATAAGGGGCGTCGCTAGACTTCCAATTTTTTCTCCATAACTTTGTCCTGTCCTATAACATAACAAAATACAGAATTTGGGCACGATCGTGTCGAGTGTATTGATATAATTACCTTATTTCTAAAGTGGGCGGAGTGGTACATTTGTATGGGAGGTACCAGAAGGGGCGTGTCTAGATTTCCAGATTTTTTCTCCAAAACTTTATCCTGCTTAAACTTTGCCACATACAGAATTTGGTCACGATCGCGTTAGGTCTTTTAATAATATTAATCGATTTCTAAAGTGGGCGGTACCAGATGTGTATGGGAGGTACCAGATGGGGCGTGGATAGACTTCCAATTTTGTTCTCCAAAACTTTATCCTGTTATAGCTTTACTAAAAAGATAATTTGGTTCCGATCACGTTTAATTTATTGATATTATTTCACCATCTCTATAGTGGGCGGAAAAGTAAATTTGTATGGGAATTACCAGAAGGGGCGTGGCTAGGCTTTCAAAATTTTTTCCAAAACTTTATCCTGTTATAGATTTACTAAATACAGAATTTGGGGGCGATCCCGTAGGGTGCATTGATATTCTTTCTCGATTTCTAAAGTGGGCGGAATGATGTATTTGTATGGGAGGTACCAGAAGGGGCGGGGCCATGTAGCCCATTTGCAATACCGTAAGTAGTTTTGGGAAAATAATAACTCGTGGCCGCTCGGACATGGTCTAAAGTGACTCCTTCTATGTGTTACATTTTTGGGTCGTATCAAATGATATATACCCTCACCCCTGAGGGTGATGGTATAAAAATAACTAAACCTTAAGTTCATTTAATAACTTGACAAATGTAGTCGAGTACAATTTAAAAAAATAGAAATGAAAGTGTTATTGAAATGTTTTTCGTGTAAGAGAAATTGGTTCACTTTTATACTAACGTTGTTCTCTGTGTTGTAACGTTTAAATAAAGGACCGAGGTTATGAGTAAAAAATTTAAATTTTGTCATACTTGACTACATCTTGATAAAGTGAATGCTTTGAGCAACTATTAATAAATTTAGGACAAAGTATTTCGCAGTTTTCCGACTGTTTCTTATCAATGTTGTTCGAATTGATCGTATTGTCCTGACAAGAAATTAAAATAAATTAATTATTCGAATTGTCGAATATTTTTTAGTACAGGTGTACGTAACAGTCCAAAAATTAAATTTGTTTCCTACTTTATGACAAAGTAAATTTTGAGACGTTGTGCACGTAAGTAACAAATGTCGCAAATGTGTGTCACATACATCACAGTATACGTAAGACCATCTCTGGTTTACTTAGGTATTTGTAACTAAGAAACGTTGATTCTTCCTGAGGGGATATTCTCAACCAGCAGTTGAATTGCATAAAGGATAATATAAAATGCGTTACTTCAAATTTATTTCATCTGTAAAAATTTAAACAATAAAAACAATAAACAATAAACCTCAACTATTCAATGTGAAATATATTTTGTACACACACCTCGCCTAAATGACAAATGGCTTGACTAAAATGACAACAAAAACGATAAATGGGGTTTAGTTGGAAGTCAAGTTTGCATTAAAAACCCACTTGAAACAAAACTTAGCTCATTCATTTTTTAAGATAAGATATCTTTTTATCTCCGTTTTGTGCTTTTTTAAGAAGTGACGCTCTTTGCCCCATGACTTTGCCATTAATTCGTAGAGATATAATATCGCGTTATATCTCTATGGAGCTTTAAGACAATTCTTTCCAAAAAAGATCTTTTTGGTACAAAAGTAAGTTTTGCAGAAAAAACTAAAAATCTCTTATATATTCCAAAAATATTATGTTTTCCTGTTTATCATATTTATCTAGAGATATCAAATGAATGTGGAAAAAAAACCCTAAAATTGTTATTGTGTGTTACATTAAATACAGCGATATAGTTTTCACTTCATCTAACAAGGGAAATACCATTCGTGCAATGTGTCCAAGCCAGCGCATTCGGTCTATTTGAACGTTCTTGACTACGTCGATGTCGTTGTACAGCTCAAAATTCATTCGACCACGGTACTCGCCGTTAACGATGATGGGTCCAAATATTTTGTGTAGTATTTTTCTCTCGAAGACTCCCAGAATAGATTGATACGCTTGTGTCATTATCCAGGATTCTACGCTGTCGAGCAAGACAGGTATCGTTTGTTCTTCGAGAGAGCGCTTTGTCGTTATAGTTGTCAACGTTCACGTCCATGACGAGTGGACTCTTTGTCCGTTGAAACAAAGAACTTGATTTTGTTCCCGTTTATCACCAGACCCACTTCCGCCGACTGCTTTCAATGCTCGAGAAAGCCGCTGTAACATCTCGCAATACATGTTCAATGATATCTATATCATCGGCATACCCGAGCAACATGTGACTTTTGTTGAAGATGGTACCATTCCTGTTTACTGCAGCCTTCCGCATGATCATCTCCATTACGATGTTAAAGAGATCGCAGAACAGACTATCGCCTTGTCTAAAGCCTCGCTTGGTAGAAAATGGCTCTGACAGTTTTTTTTGCCAATTTTCACTGAAGACTTCATCTCAGTCAGTGACATCCCGCAAAGTCGTATTAGCTTCGAGGGGATACCGAACTCAGCCATAGCATCAAACAATTCCTGTTGTATCGGACTTTCGAATGCAGCTTTGTAATCAATGAACAGATGGTAGGTGTCGATCTGCATCTCTCGGGTCTTCTCCAGGATTTGTCGTAGTGAGAATATCTGGTCGGTTGTGGATTAAGCAGATCTAAAGACACACTGTCGCCGGTGCTGCTATTTTTATTTTCACTTATGTTCATTATGTTGTTTTGGTTATTTTGTTATTTTAATGATCATTATTATTTTGGTTGTTAACATGATCATTATGTTTGAGTTACATCTGTTTTCTAACTTAGTTCAATGAACTGTTATTGTTATTCTCTTTTGCCCTCATTTGTTTACGAACTAACCGCAGTCCTTTGCCCTACATTCTACTGCATTAGTTTCGTTCAATGGAAATGAACGGTTATAAAAACATAAACAAAGCAGTAGAAGTAGGCTCAAGCAAAACAGTGGCTCGATTGTAATGATCAGTTTGCTGGGGACAAAGACTGCGGTAAGTACGTAAGGTACATAATTTTATTTGTTTGTTTAATATTGATTTTTTTTAGAAATAAACATCATCCATACACATTTATATTTGTGCCAAAGTGTGTTTTTTTTTCGGGATTGTTAAATTCGCTGTCCCCGCAGGGAAAACTCGCGTCGCAGCCAGCGACAAATTTTATTTCGCAACCTTTGGCGAATATTCGTGAAATTGTGTTGCTCATACATTGAGCTACTTGTTTGAAAGTTATTTGGAGATTTTTCGTCGCCCTTTAAATATGTATCGGTCACCCCTCAGGAGAAGTCAACGAAATATGCCCTCTGCCACAACGTCGCCCACAAACGGAAAAAACGCAACAATTGCCGACAATTCCATGCCTGCCGGAATAGATGAAGGTGAAAATTTGGTGCAAATGCCGCTGTTGCCCAATATTATTAGTTCCTCTGCCGCCGGAACATCGACGTCGTTCACCAATACAGTCACTGTTGCAACAAGTGTTCCACGGGAGACCAGCCCAGTCCAACAAATTCAAACGTCGTTTAGCACTCTGCCACCATTGTTGCCCGCTCCAAACGTAAGTAGCCAACAAATGTCAACGTCACACATCAGCACAGGTGCCTATACAGACTTGAACAGTCTTCAACGACAAATCGACGTTCTCCAGATGCAGTTGATGAACGCCCAACGAGCCTTAAAAGCAGCTGAAAGTGTTAGTTGCCAAAATATTTCAACAAATATGCCGCCATCAGCCAGCACAACGCCAGCTATTACAGGTAACATCGTCAACAGTAACGGTATTAGTGCCACAGAAGACAGCACAGCCGACCGCCGTGGTCCAACACCATACTCCCATGTAAGTAATGATGCCAATGTGGTTCCGAGCTACCAGCAATTGCAGCAGCCGTTAGCAGCGCAGCCTCTGAACGTGCAACAGCCGACAGCGTCATTTCAAATGCAGAGTGCTATGCCGGCGCAAAGAAAAATTTATGATTTGCCAGAGTTTAACGGCAACCCTGAAGACTGGCCTATGTTTTTATCTTCATTTGAACATACGACGGCCGCCTACTGCTATTCCAATTTTGAAAATTGTCTTCGATTGCAAAAAGCATTGAAAGGTGAAGCCCGAGAGTGTGTGAAGTCGTTGCTCATACACCCGAATAATGTGCCCACAGTCATCGAGCAGCTGAAAATTCAATATGGTCGCCCCGAGTTGCTGATACGATGCCAGTTGCAGCAGGTGAGACAAATTTTGCCCATAGCTGAAAACGCTGTGGACAAAATAATACCGTTCTCAGTGAAAGTGAGGAACTTGGCTGCGTTTTTGGAGACGTCAAACGGACAGCACCATTTGTCGAATCCAACATTGATGGAGGAACTGGTACAGAAGCTCCCAATGAGTAAGCGCTTAGACTGGGCACAATATGCAGCGAGTATTCGAAGGTGGCCCACAGTATTGGATTTCAGCAATTGGTTGCAGGGAGTTGCAAATTTGGTGAGAAGTGTCCAACTACCCAGTGCAAGTGCCAGTCGTCCAAACAACAGCGAGCCAAAACGGAAAGTTGTTTTGTATGCAGCAGATGGGGAAGAAAAGCAGCAGGGATGCCAGCATTGCCATGGACCACACAAAATATTTACCTGCAGAAAATTTTTAGCATTGAGCGTGCCCAACAGGTGGAGTGAAGTAAAGCGGTTGAGGTTATGTTTTTCGTGCCTTGGTGGAGGACACTCAAGCAGAGACTGCCGCCGTCGTAAACAGTGCCTAATCGAAAATTGCCAACGAAAACATAACAAATTACTACATGAAGCCCAACCGATCGTGACAAGTGTGAATAATGAATCAAATGTGCCATCATCAGAAAGTGTCTCAAATATTGTGCCAGTGCTGAGTTGTGTTACAAAAAGTGAATTGTTGTTCAGAGTTTTGCCAGTGGTTCTGTATGGCCCAAATTGTGTTGTCCAGACATATGCCCTGTTGGATGAAGGTTCATCAGTCACGATGATGGATAGTTCTTTGGTGAGACAACTTGGACTACAGGGGAGGCAGAGCCGATTAAATTTGAGCTGGTATGGTGGAAAATCGTCGCAAGAAGTTGCCATGGTCGTCGATCTGCATGTGAGTGGTTCAAATAGAACAAGGAAATATGCCTTGAAAAATGTTTATGGTGTTACGAATTTAAAATTGCCGAGCCAGAGTTTTAGTGCCGATTTGATTAAAAAGCATGGTGTTCCTATAAAATCATATGAATGTGTGGCTCCAAAAGTGCTTATTGGCCTGGATCATTGTCATCTTGGATTGCCTGATGAAATCGTGCCTTTGGAGGAAGCGGGTCCATTTGCTGCCAATACGCCTTTAGGATGGGTTGTATTTGGAAAAATGAAGGGAAGTCGCTCTACAACTCATACATGTTTGATGACAGCCCAGGTGGACAATCTTCATGATATGGTGGCAAATTATTTTGAGACGGAAAATTTTGGTGTTAAGGCTCTACCGGTCATTGAGTCTAAGGAAGTTGTTCGTGCTCGAGAAATGCTGAAGAATTCTACGAAGAGGGTTGCCGGAAGATTTCAATCGAGACTACTGTGGCGCGATGATGAAGTAGTCCTGCCCGATAGCTATTCCATGGCCCTCAACAGATTATTGGGTATTGAAAGGAAAATAAAAAGCAATCTCGAATTTGGTGTGGCCTACAAAAAAATAATTAAAGAGTACGAAGAAAAAGGGTATGTACGCAAATTGGCTCCCAATGAGAGTGATGTTCATCCGAGGACTTGGTACTTGCCCCATTTTGGCGTCGTTAACCCTAATAAGCCAGGGAAAATACGTTTGGTGTTCGATGCTGCTGCCAAGGTGGAGGGAATCTCTCTAAATTCAAGATTGCTGAAAGGTCCACAACAATATAAGCCGCTGCCATCTGTGTTGTTCAATTTTCGAGTTGGTGCCGTTGCTGTGTGTGGAGACATAAAGGAAATGTTTCACCAAATTTTAATTGCTCCAGAAGACAGGTGTTCGCAGAGATTTTTGTGGCGCGAAAACGATAGTGGCCCACCTGAAGTGTATGAAATGGTTGTGATGACGTTTGGTGCTGCTTGTTCGCCTTGTGTTGCCCATTATGTGAAGGATACAAATGCGCTGGAATACCGTGATCGCTACCCCAGAGCAGTAAAATCAATTTTGGACCACCATTATGTTGATGATTTTGTGGACAGCTTTGAAGATGCAGACAAAGCTATCCAAATTGCAAAACAAGTTCGTGATATTCACAAATCAGCTGGGTTTGAATTGCGTCGTTTTACATCTAATTCACCAGAGGTGGTTGTGGCTCTAGAAGGCAGTTTGGATCACGCCGTAAATTTTAATGTAGCTCTCAACGAACTGGAGTCATCGGCAGAAAAGGTGCTGGGTATGTTTTGGGACCCGAAAGATGACGCCTTTAAATTTGACTTTAAATTTCATCGTGTGAAAGCTGACGTCATTCATGGTACAAAGTATCCAAGTAAACGTGAGTTGTTATGTGTCGTGATGTCAATTTTTTGATCCTATTGGTTTCTTGTGCCATTATATGATCACTGCCAAATTGTTGCTGCGAGAAATATGGAGACATAATATACTTTGGGATGAATAATTGGCGCCAAGAGCTGAAAAATGTTGTCCAAGTGAGTGTTCCTCGATTTTATTTTGAATTTGGGTTGCCCTCTGAGCTGGAGCTGCATGTTTTTGTCGATGCGAGTGAAGATGCATTTGGTGCCGTGGCTTATTGGCGTTACAAAACAGCTGATGAGCAAATTGGTGTTTCATTTATTTCTGCGAAGACAAAATGTGCCCCATTAAAAACGATGACTATTCCCCGATTGGAACTACAAGCCGCAGTATTGGGGACTCGACTTATGTGCACTATTTTAAAAGAGCATTCACTTAAAGTTGCCCGCCGAATTTGTTGGAGCGATTCTACAACAGTCATAAATTGGATTGGTTCTGAAAGCAGAAGATACAAACCGTTTGTTGCCCACAGAATTACAGAAATATTGGATTCTACTCGCCCAGCTGATTGGAGATGGTTGCCCACAGACTTAAATGTTGCCGATGAAACAACGAGAATGAAAAACAAGGTTGATTTTTCAAATGAAACGCGCTGGTACCAAGGACCACAATTCCTTTATGGCCCTGAAGAAAATTGGCCGAAAACAACTGAAGAATATGAGAATTGCTGCGAAGAAGAGCTGCGTCCTAAATTTACATTACTGGTTAGTAATACGTATGTTATTGATTTTAATCGTTTTTCTTCATTTCTCAGACTTAAACGCACAATGGCATGGGTTCTGAGATTTGTTGATCGTTGCCGAAAGAGGACCACTAATAATGGAGCAAACTGTTTAACTGCTGCCGAATTGAAGGATGCCGAAACAATTTTATGCCGCCTTTCACAACAAGAAAGTTTCGCCTATCAATTCAAAATTTAAAATCCGGTGGTGCCTTACTAACATCGGATGACCTGTATACTCTTTCGCCTTATTTTGATGAAAAACAGTTGCTCCGAGTGAACGGTCGTATCGATGCCGCCAGCTGGTTACCACTACATTCAAGACGCCCCATTATACTGTCGCCCAATCATCATTTAACAGAGCTGATTGTTGCCCATGTACACAACAAAATGAGACATCAAAACTTTGAGGCTACTATGGGTGAAATACGAAGAACATTTTGGGTCCCTCGACTTCGAAAACTGCTGAGTAAGTCTATCTCAAAATGCAATATCTGCAAAATTCGTCGTTCTACTCCAGTGGCTCCTTATATGGGTTCGTTGCCGAGCGATCGATTGACTCCATATGTGCGCCCGTTTACTTATACCGGTGTGGACTACTTTGGCCCCGTCAACATTACCATTGGTCGGCGTCACGAAAAACGCTGGGTTGCTCTTTTCACGTGCCTTACGATTAGAGCTGTGCATTTGGAGGTGGCCTTCGATCTTTCCACAGACGCTTGTATTTTGGCTATACGAAATTTTATAAATCGTCGTGGCACTCCGTTAAAGATCAGAAGTGACAATGGAAAGAATTTCGTTGGAGTCGACCAAGAGGCTAAGCGATTTGAAGAGGTATTTGATGTGGCTCGAATCCAAGATGAATTATCATCAAAGGGCGTTGATTGGCAGTTCAACTGCCCACACAATCCAGCAGAAGGAGGCATATGGGAGCGAATGGTCCAATGTGTCAAAAAGGTTCTCCGTGTAACACTGAAGGAAGTCGCCCCAAGAGAACACACATTTTTGAGTTTTTTAATTGAAGCTGAAAACATTGTCAATTCTCGCCCATTGACTCATTTGCCTGTCAGCCATGAGGACGAGGAACCATTAACGCCGAATCATTTTCTATTAGGTGCTGCAAATACAGCCCAGACGCCAGAAGGCACAGTCATCGAAAAGCCGGTTGTCCTAAGGAAACAGTGGAGAATTGCCCGCCAGTTGCGTGACCACTTTTGGAAAAGGTGGATTGTTGAGTATTTGCCCACACTTACACGTCGGTCCAAATGGTGTGAACACACAAAGCCTGTAGCTCCTGGTGATCTCGTGCTCATATGTGACCCAGCTGTTTCACGCCGAGACTGGAAGAGAGGACGCATCGAGGAAGTATTTAAAGGCAGTGATGGCGTTATTCGTCGAGCCGATGTCAGAACTAGCAGCGGAATTTTGAAGCGCCCCGTATCGAAGCTTGCAGTCCTAGATGTGGAGTAGTGAATCGTGACCGATCCACGGGGGCGGGGATGTCGCCGGTGCTGCTATTTTTATTTTCACTTATGTTCATTATGTTGTTTTGGTTATTTTGTTATTTTAATGATCATTATTATTTTGGTTGTTAACATGATCATTATGTTTGAGTTACATCTGTTTTCTAACTTAGTTCAATGAACTGTTATTGTTATTCTCTTTTGCCCTCATTTGTTTACGAACTAACCGCAGTCCTTTGCCCTACATTCTACTGCATTAGTTTCGTTCAATGGAAATGAACGGTTATAAAAACATAAACAAAGCAGTAGAAGTAGGCTCAAGCAAAACAGTGGCTCGATTGTAATGATCAGTTTGCTGGGGACAAAGACTGCGGTAAGTACGTAAGGTACATAATTTTATTTGTTTGTTTAATATTGATTTTTTTTAGAAATAAACATCATCCATACACATTTATATTTGTGCCAAAGTGTGTTTTTTTTTTCGGGATTGTTAAATTCGCTGTCCCCGCAGGGAAAACTCGCGTCGCAGCCAGCGACACACACTAACAAGGTCCTTTCAGGTTCGCCAGAATGGGCCTTAGTCTTTCACATAACACACTAGATAGGACCTTGTATGTGACGGGTAGAAGGCTAGTCCCGCGATAGTTGGTACACAAACTTGGATCGCCTTTCTTAAGCACGGGACATAGGACACTCAGATCCCAATCATCGGGCATGTACTCCCTGAGCCAAATCGTGGTTATGAGCTGGTGCATGCATGTTACCAGCTCATCGCCGCCGGCTTTAAAAAGCTCTGCCGGCAGTCCATCGGCTCCCGCAGCTTTTTTATTTTTAAGCCGTGCAATTGCAGTGCTGATCTCGTTTTGGCTCGGTGGTGGACAGTCTACTCCATCGTCGATGATTGGTGTGATGTCTCAACTTATGCTGCCTTCGGGAACGAGTAGAGATTGAAAGTGTTCCCTCCATATTTGCAGCACACTCTGATAATAATATAATATAATAAGTCCTTCACTAAGCCTAATAAAAAATTCCATGCCCATGCACATTTCGCTTCTCAAATGAGACCTGCAATGAGGCCTCTAACTAGGATGAGAAAAGATCCCGCAGACATGCCACTTTCCCTTCTTAAAACTGGCCTGTAAGCAGCCCTACTGTGTAGCAGGACATACTAGGCATGCCTACTGAAATGCCTTCAATGAGGAAGCGAATGTGCCGGCCTTGCCTGCCTATGGCGTCCTATGTTAATTTGAAATGAAGACTGCATTTGAAGGGTAGGGCTTCTGACTGCCTTTGCAGGCCTGTAAGAAGGCATGCACGTAATCAATCTGTTTTCTTGGATTTTGATCAGCGGATATCCAGGCTGCTTTGTGGATATCTTTTTGCGGGAATCTGGTTCCACTCACAACCACGTTTCTTGCCAACGCGAAACTAATCTGAATCCGTCGTCGTAGTTGTTATTGTGTAGACTTCATTTTCCGACTGCTGAACCAAGAGCATCTTCCCTTCCTTTTTATACCATCACCCTTGGGGATGAGGGTATATATCATTTGATACGAAAAAAAGTGTAACGCATTAAAGGAGGCGAGTTGGACCCCAAGAATCTTCAGACGAAATTCGTTTCAGGACTTTTTAAGACGAATGAGCTATGTCCGTCTGTCTGGCTGGCTGGCTGGCTGGCTGGCTGGCTGGCTGGCTGGATGGCTGGCTGGGTGGCTGGTCAGCAGGATAACTCGAGTAAACCTTAACGGATCGGTATGGAAATTTACCAGTACTAATATTTTTCAAAAAAATCTTATGGGATTGCAAATGGGCTCCTTCTGGTACCTCCCATACAAATGACCGAATTGACTGACCCTCATAGTTTTATATACAAATATTTTTTGTAAGTAAACTTAATTCACTCAAATTTTGCGTATGATGTTCGCTTATGAAAATTGGACTCAGGAATGAATATGGACTATATTGGTTTACGCCTTCTGGTACCTTCCTTGACCTATTTTTGGAAAAGTAATATTTCTTTGGAAAAGTAATATGAATACTGGTAGTTGTTTATACCGATCAGTTAAGGTTTACTCGAGTTCTCCTGCTCACCAGCCATCAAGCCAGCAAACCAACCAGCCAGACAGACGGACATGGCTCAATCGTCTTAAAAAGTCCTGATGCGAATTTGGTCTTAAGATACCTAAGGTCTACCTCATCTCCTTTAATGCGTTACGCTTTTTCCCGTATCAACTGATATATTACCTCATCCCTAAGGGTGATGGTATGAAAAGCGTCAGTAAGGAAGATGCTATATAAACACCAGAGCTTTTACAGTAGTACACCATAAAACATGAAAAATAATAACAACAAATATGTATTTTCTAGTAACTAATAATGTTATTTCTTTATTTTCTGCTGAATATCCTTCCAGTCTCCTAAAATATTTCAGCAGCAGTCAGCGAGCAAAATAGGCTTCTATTTTTCTTCGTAACGCTTTCTTAAAGTTAGAATGTCTTTGTGGAACCTTTTACTATATTCAACGGACACGTCGCTGCAGCATTCATAAAAGAAATCTAAATAAGAGGGCAAAAAATTCACGTTAAAGGACATGCTGCATCCCAAGTTTACATAGAATATTTAAAAGAGAAGAAGGTGATTATTATATAGAATAGGGCGATAATTGCAGTCGAACTGGCATGTTACTGATTTATTATGGAACACAAAACTTATTTTCAAAAAAACCAAAAAACTATGCCTGATAGCAAAATTCTGATTAAGTATTTGAATTTATCATGTCAAATACTCTTAGAAACACAAGAAAAAACCTCTTGTCGAACAGTGTAATTAATATTTCTCCCATAACTTCCAAACGGACCACTGGATGGTATTAGAATTTGGTCAGTATGATGTAAAACTCCTATAGTGATGGATTTATCGTTAAACATTAACCGCACAGTGTTTATGTGGCCTCCGTGGCGCAATTGGTTAGCGCGTTCGGCTGTTAACCGAAAGGTTGGTGGTTCGAGTCCACCCGAGGGCGAACGATACTTTTTGTATCGTACATGTATGTATGTATGTATGTATGTATGTATGTATGTATGTATGTATGTATGTATGTATGTATGTATGTATGTATGTATGTATGTATATTAAAAGACCTTTTCCCAGCGGCGGAATTTGAGAGGCCTTCCTCATATAATGCATGCAGTAGTCATTATTTGGGAATAACATTTCAAATAAGGAATACAGAACGCATGATTTTTCATCAGATTTAGGCATTTTATGGACTGACCTGCCAAAGACATGTAAAAAGAAGGCAGAGGGATTTCATACACATCCCCTCTCGCTACCAAATAACAGGGGTATTGCATGCCTTCTAAATGGAAAGAATTGTTAATACGTTTTTTTTCAACTTTTATGAAGGCCTGCCAGAGGCCTTTGAAAAGAAGGCAGAGGGATTTCATACATACATACATGAGAAATATCTAAAAATAACCGGTGCGCTCTCAAAAAAACTAAATAATTTGAGGGTGCACTGTATAGTTTTAGTTTTATTTGCAAGTCATTATTTTTTCATGTGTATGCTGGCCTTCCATAATGCCTTCTAATAGAAAGCTTCCATAGGGCCCCTATACAGAAAGTTTCCATGAGGCCTTCTTATAGAAAGCATCCATAAGCCCTTCTTATGGAAACCGGCGACGGAAGGCCTTATTTTCCAATGTCACGCAATGTAAAAAAAGAAAGGAAGAAAGAAGGCCAAGGAAGGCATACCGGATCCAAAAGAAGGCCTTCAAACTCATGAACGAAGGCTTCCTTCTCATGATTTCCGCCGCTGGGTTAAGGAAGGAAAAGATGTGTTATATTTAAAAAAATTGGATTAGACAGTATCAATCATCCCAATTGTACCTTGGACAGTTTCTTCCTGTAGAATGGGAGGTACCATTATTCATATAAAGGTACTTACTGAATAGTTTTGTTGTTATTATTAACGTGACTTCACTTTATTTAGTTATGACATGCGTATTGCTATAATGAATTGCTCTACGTTAGTCGGCACATTTTTGTCAATTAGGGCTAGTTTATTGATGTTAGCCGTTTTCGAAATTAGCCCAGTTTGAATTATTATGTCATTTTTAAACTTTAAGAATAAATTTTAAATTCGACAATTTTCTTTAAATATGTACATCATAAAAAAACATTAAAATTATATTTAAAAAAATGAATTTCCCGTTTTCAAAAAATATTTCTCTTCAAATTTGTTTCGAAATGTATTCAAGTACAATGGGGAAAGATGACTTCCCATCACTGAAGTTTAAAAAAAATTGTGTTTACTTATGTTAAAACCAGTACAGAAATTTCAGTCAGGAAAACTGACTGATAAATACCATCACCCAATATAAGATATTGTTTAAGTCTTGAGTTATTGAAATTGATAGATTTTTAAAATAAAATTACTTATGTATTATTTTTTGTCTGCATGTAGAGCAAAAACATACAAATTTTTCCTATTTGTACACAAGGTACAATTAGGGGCAGCACAACGTGTCTGACTTTTTTCGTATGTAAAAGGGGAAATATCCCATATATTTATATAGGAGGTACCAGAAGGGTGTGCCAAATAGTTTAAGTTGCTGAGGCTTTGCTTCCTATTACAAAAAAAATTAACCGACCAAATTTGATTATCCCCCCAGGTGCCGGTTTAGAAGTTATAGGAGAAATATTAATTTTCCAAACAAAGTCATTTTGTATGGGAGGTACCAGAAGGTTGATCCGATATGGTCCATATTCATTTCTGATTAAAATCTTCATAACCGTACACCTTACGCAAAATTTTACTGAATTCAGTGTACTTACAAAAAAGATATGTATGTGAGACTGTGGGGGTGGGTTCGGTCATTTGTATGGGAGGTATCAACAGGGGTGTGTCAAATAGTTAGGTTTTCTGAGGTTTTGCCTTCTATCAGAAGATAAATTAACCGATCAATTTTCATTACCCCCCAAGTGTCCGTTTGGAAGTTGTGGGAGAAATATTAATTTTCCAAAAATAGGTAATTTTGTATGGGAGGTACCAGAAGGCGTAAACCGATATAGTCCACGTTCATTCCTGAGTCTAATTTTCACAAGCGAACATCATACGCAAAATTTGAGTGAATTCACTTTACTTACAAAAAAGATGACACTATGGGGGTGGGTTCGGTCATTTGTCTGGGAGGTACCAGAAGGGGTGTGTCAAATAGTAAGGCTCTCTGAGGTTTCGCCTCCTTTCACGACAAAAATGTATCGACGAATATTCATTACCCCCCAAGTGTCCGTTGGGAAGTTATGGGAGAAATAATAATTTTCTAAAAATAGGTAATTTTGTATGGGAGGTACCAGAAGGCGTGAACCGCTATAGTCCATATTCATTCCTAGTTCAACTTTTCATAAGCGAACATCACACGCAAAATTATAGTGAATTCAGTTTACTAACAAAAAAGATATGTATGTAAAAGTATGAGGGTCAATTCAGTCATTTTTATGGGAGGTACCAGAATGGGTGGGGCAAAGGTTTCGGTTTTCTTAGGGTTTGTCTACTTTTGCTAGATAAATAAACTGACCAAATTCAAACATCCTCCGGTTGTCCGTTTGGAAGTTATGGAAGAAATATTAATTTTTCAAAAATAGGTAATTTTGTATGGGAGGTACCAGAAGGGGTGCGTCTATTCAGTCCATTTACAATCCCATAAGTTCGTTTTGAAAAAGATTGATACTGGTAAATTTTCATACCGATCCGTTTAGGATTACTCAAGTTATCCTGCTGACCAGCCATCCAGCCAGCCAGACAGACGGACATAGCTCAATCGTCTTAAAAAGTCCTGAAACGAATTTGGACTTAAGATACTTGGGGTCTAACTCGTCTCCTTTAATGCGTTACTCTTTTTTTCGTATCAAATGATATATACCCTCATCCCTAAGGGTGATGGTATAAAAATATTAAAGTTTACAACAGAATTTGGTTATTACTTAAACTTAAGGCGTTTTTGGCATATCGCCTCCGTGGCGCAATTGGTTAGCGCGTTCGGCTGTTAACCGAAAGGTTGGTGGTTCGAGTCCACCCGGGGGCGATTTATTTATTTTATTTTTAATTTAAATTTTGGCTGTAACAAACATTTTTCTGTTTAGTTTAGTTTTTAGGCATCTCCTATACCCCGTTGAGAATATATTATTTTTCATATTTTGTATTTACTGTTGAAATCTAAGAAACTCTGTTTACCCACCCCACCTATTAGATATTATGATTTCTTTTGATATTGTTGTGCGAATTAATAAGAGAGCTTTTCTTTGATCCTCAGTTGGACCAATTCAGTACCTCCAAAAAAATTACCATATGCCCAGAGATATTGAATTTAACATTTTACATTTGTTGGTTGTAACCTTTCATTGAGTTTTACCATACGCCTCGTCGCTTTGACAGTATGTATCTAAAATATTTTAGATTTTTCGGTTACTGATGCCATTGCTTCATAGAGATAATAAAGAATTTCTTTTGACCCAAATAAAACAATATGGAAACTAGGATTGTGATAGTGCACAAGTTTTCAATTTAGATACAGCTAATCATCCTAATTTTATAAATTTGGGAAAGAAAGTACTTTGTACCAAAAAGTACTATGAACCAAAAATAATTTTTTGGTACAAAAAATACTCTGATACAAAAAAGGACTTTGTGCAACAAAAAGTGTTTTTGGGCCAGTACAATTTTTTTGCCATAAGAAAGGGTGGGCGTCGGGAGTGTGATGCAAGGTAAAGCATCTGATCGGTTTAACTTGGCAAACCCGGAGTGATCCTTGCCAATTGCACTTCAAGTCTACTCACAGCGCTCCGTATTCGTAGTACTACTGCGGACGGAGTACCTCCACGTGGGCACGTCTGCTCAGAGTGAGCGGTACCCTGGTCAACGTCTGACCCAGAATGAGCGGCTGTAATAAAATCCTGGCAGGAGGAGAAAACTGCGACGTGGTGCGCTGGGCTTGCAACCCGCCACCGACGTATAAACTATTGCAATGAAAAGAAGTAAGAAAAGAATAAAATGGACCCTCCAAAATGTGGACGACCACCGCAAACGAATTAAGGACCACGATTTAAGGATATGCACCTGGAATGTTAGAACACTGTATAGACCAGGTGCCTCCATCCAACTGGCAGAAGTCCTCGAAGAATACAAGGCTGACATAACCGCTTTACGGGAAATCCGGTGGACGGGACACGGGTGCTCGCGCATGAAGACGTGCGACATCTACTATAGTGGCCATGCGGACAAGCACGAGTTTGGATGTGGATTTGTGGTTGGCAAGAGACTGCGACACCTAGTCTCAAGGTTCAACCCGGTGTGTGAACGTATAGCCACCATAAGAGTCAAAACTAAGTTTTTCCACATAACACTTATATGTGCCCATGCTCCGACAGAAGAGAAAAGCGATGAGGACAAAGATGAGTTCTACGAGAGCCTAGAAAATGTATATGACCGTAGCCCCAGCCATGACATTAAAATTGTACTAGGCGATTTTAATGCTAAAATAGGCAGGGAGACCGCATTTGAGCCTACAATCGGAAAATTCAGTCTGCACACCGAAACGTCGAACAATGGCATCAGACTGATTGATTTCTCTGCGGCAAGAAATATGGTAGTTAGCAGCACTAGATTTGACCATAAAAATATTCATAAGGCAACATTGTTATCTCCAGATCAATTGACGAGGAATCAGATTGATCATGTGGTAGTCGATGGAAGGCACGCATCGAGTGTTCTGGACGTACGAGTGATGGGGGGTGCGAACAATCACTCCGATCACTTCCTTACCGCAGTTAAGGTACGCACAAGGCTAAGCATGGCGAAAAACGTACGTAACCAGGCACAACGAAAGCTGGACATCGGTAAACTGCGGATCACAGAGGTAGCAAACGCCTACTCCAACCACCTAACTCAACTGCTGCGGAATGCTCCAACCCCTGACAATATAACCTCGCAGTGGCAAAACAAATGGCGTTAATATCCAGAAATCAACCCAGCCAGGCGGTAACTTCAGGGACGTCGACATCGAATCAACTGAATACGCCAGCAAACCTCCAATTGCCGAAGATAACCATTCCACAGTTCGATGGGGATTATTTAAAATGGCAGCCATTTGCGGATATATTTTCAAAGATGATTCACGAGCAAAACATACCGGCAATACAGAAAATGTGGTATTTAAGGGCCAATGTGAGTGGCGAAGCCGACAGGTTAATTTGTCATTTGGAATTGACAGAGAAAAACTATACCACAGCTTGGAATACCTTGAGAGACCGATTTGACAACAAAATGGTCCTAATGTCAACGGTATTGCAAAAACTATTCAGTTGGGGAAACTTATCAGCGGAGGCCAAGTCAATTAGGGACTTCCATGACGTCCTCAATGAAAGTTTATCCGCGCTAAGAAACATTGGGATCAACACAGAAAACTGGGATCCTATTCTTCTGCACATATTGATATGAAAATTGGATCGCCAGACACACATATCATATGAACAATCATTGGACAAGCCCAGAGAACTACAGACAATGAGCCACATCCTGAAGGTCCTTCAAAATCGCTTCCAAGCACTTGAAGCTGTTGGTGGCAAGGAAAAGGGGAAACAGGTCTCGACAGTCGTAACGTCGAAATCGGGTGGTTGTCTATTATGCCAGGACAATCATCCACTTTTCTACTGCAAACAATTTCTCGCAATGCAGGCTGCGGATCGACTGAAATGGGTTCAGAAGAACAAATTATGTGTGAACTGTCTGAAGGCCCATCACAAGTCAAAGGAGTGCACATCCAGATCATGCACCAAGTGCTCCTCAAAACACAACTCATTGATACACCTTGGAAGGCAACACAATTCCAAGGACAGTCAACGCCAACAACAAGATAAAGGGACATCAGAACTCAAGGAACCAACTCTTACGATTCAATCTACAGTAGCCTCGGCAAACGCCAGCCGGGGAAGTGTTCTACTCGGTACGGCAATGATCAGAATAACGGCAAACAACGGACGTTCTGGGGAATTCCGAGCACTCTTGGATTCAGGCTCCCAGATCAACATCGTTACGGAAAGACTAATCCAAAGGCTTTCAATTCAACCAAAGCAGACCGCATTATCTATTGAAGGTATTGGCGGAAAATCAAAACGGACAACACAGCGAGTGAACGTAAATTTTGAGTCCATCACATGCAAATTCTCATCCAGATTAGAAGCATATGTGCTCCCGGAAATCATACCGCCACAACCCAGCAGGTCATTTGACATTACAGTCTGGTCAATCCCAGATAATGTGCCATTAGCAGACCCACAGTTCAACAGTTCTGCGAAAATCGACGTCTTACTCGGAGCAGAATTTTATTTCCAACTAATGTTATCAGAGGAAATCAAATTGGCAGCCAACTTGCCCATCCTACGAAATACAAAACTAGGATGGATCGCCAGTGGAAGGCTGTGGGAAGACAGAGCGCATGAGACAGTATGTGCAGTTTCCAGCGAAGACGACTTATCGACGGGAGATTTGGTGGAAAAATTCTGGAAAATCGAGGACATTTATTCAGAAACCAGTCTCATCAGAGCAGAACAAGTCTGTGAGACTCACTTTGCACAAAACACTACTAGAGACTCCACCGGACGTTTTGTAGTCCGTCTGCCACTATCGGACGATGCTGCAACACTTGGCGAATCAAAATCAACAACCCATGCTAGGTTCCTCGGATTGGAACGACGTCTGCAAAGGGACAACAATCTTCAAAGGCAATATCAGGACTTCATGAAGTTGTATGAAGATCTGGGCCATATGACACAAATTGACCCTGCAAAAATCAATGGCCATCACTACTACATTCCTCATCATTGCGTCTTACGCCCGGAAAGTAGCACGACGAAACTTCGGGTTGTCTTTGACGCATCAGCAAAAACCTCATCAGGTCGATCATTAAACGACATTTTACTAACAGGGCCAACAGTGCAAGGGGACCTGTTTGGAATACTTCTACGTTTTCGTCTACCCAGATTTGTGTTTACCACCGATATTGAAAAGATGTATCGTCAAATACTCGTAGACGAACGGGACAGAAACCTTCAAATGATTTTATGGAGAAATGATCCTGGCCAGCCTATACGCCATTTCCAGTTGAACACAGTCACATATGGCACGTCATCAGCTCCGTATCTGGCGACAAAATGTTTGCAAAGGCTAGCGGCTACTCGTAAGGACAAATATCCGCTGGGTGCAACGATTCTGGATCAAGACTTCTACGTTGATGACGGAATGAGCGGTTCAAACAGTTTGGCAACAGCCAAGGAAATGCAATCCCAACTCACACATTTGCTCCACGAAGCTGGTTTCAAATTACGTAAATGGTGTGCAAACCATCGCCAGCTACTCCAAGACATACCTCCAGAAGATCAAGAAGTTAATCTTGATTTTGAAAATGCTTCGATCAAGGCATTAGGACTAACATGGAGCCCAGCGTCGGATCAATTCTGCCTCAAGGCAAATCTTCAGCCAGCCTCAGTTATAACGAAACGATCCGTCATATCAGATGTGGCACGAATCTACGATCCTTTGGGTATTGCAGGCCCAGTCGTAGTTGCAGCCAAAATCTTCATTCAACAGCTTTGGGAAAGTCAGATATCTTGGGATGATGAACTCCCTGAACTTCTCACCACAAAATGGCATGATTTCCGTAAAGCACTGAACATGTTAAACAACACACGCCTCCCGCGACGTGTTTTTGGTGGTCAAAATGCCTTACACGTCCAAATGCACGTGTTTGTAGACGCATCAGAGAAGGCTTACGGAGCAGCAGTCTACATCCGATCAAAACTCCAAAATGAAAAAACAATTGTATGACTCTTATGCGCCAAGTCCAGAATCGCGCCTCTCCAAAAGATATCGCTACCAAGACTGGAACTCTGCGCCGCACTTCTAGGAGCAGAACTGGCCAAAAAGGCCAAAAGGGAACTACGGTACGAAGACAAACAAATCTTCTACTGGTCCGACTCTGAAATTGTCTTGCATTGGATAAATTCGGCGTCATCGTCGCTCAGGACTTTCGTGGCTTACCGAATCAGCAAAATACAAGATCTTACCATCAATAGTCAATGGCGACATGTCAACTCCAAGGCTAATCCCGCCGACTTAATCTCCAGAGGATTGAACCCCGAAAAATTACCAGAGTGCAACATGTGGTTTTATGGACCAATTTTCTTACATGGTAATGAGGAACACTGGCCAAAGGAATTTTCTAAAGAACTGCATCCTACAAGTGACTTAGAATTCAAGCGGAAATCGATCACTGTCGCATCAGTTGCTCAAACTGGATTAGAGGAAACCATCTACAAAATCAATCACCGTAATTCTTTTGAGTTCCTTCAGAGAGTAGTGGCGTACGTGCAGCGCTTTATTCAGAACGTCAAGATATCAAAGACTGAGAGGTTGGCAACCGAGTTACTAAGTCCAACTGAATTAACTTCAGCCTTGCATCTAATTGTCAGAACCATTCAAGCAGCTGACTTCAAGGATGACATTTCCAAGCTTAGAGCAGGCAAGGAACTCAGTAACTCTAGCTCCATTAGCAGCCTATCTCCATTCCTTGATGAAAAGGATATACTTCGAGTTGGCGGAAGATTAGAGGCTTCAAATCTCCCATACGATGCAAAACACCCCATAGTATTGCCATATAATGACCCCATCGTTAAACTGATACTCGTGATGCTTCACAAGAAAAATCACCACTGCGGTCCGCAACAGCTGCTAGCTACATCACGGCAAAGGTTCTGGATCATTAAGGGGAAAACAATGGCTAGGAATGCAGTGCACAACTGTATTCGCTGTACAAAGGCCAAACCACAAATGTTCCAACAAATCATGGGAAATTTACCTGAAAACAGGATAACACCAACCAGACCTTTCATAAAGGCTGGTGTTGATTATTGTGGTCCATTCTGGGTACATTACAAACTCAGAGGAAAACGCCCTCACAAGGTCTATATCGCCGTCTTCTGCTGTTTTGCCACCAAGGCAGTTCACATGGAAGTTGTAACTGATCTGACCACAGATGCGTTCATCGGAGCTTTGAAAAGATTTATATCTCGCCGCGGAAGATGCCAAACCATGTATTCCGACAATGCAACGAACTTCGTCGGCGCTAGAAACCAACTACAAGAACTCGAAAAGACCATATTCGCTAAAGAAGCACAAGAAAGGATTAGCAGGGAATGCACCAAGAAGGGAATTGAATTCAAATTCATTCCACCAAGGGCTCCTCATTTCGGAGGCCTGTGGGAAGCAGCTGTCAAATCAGCAAAGCATTTGCTTCTCCGCACAGTTTCCACAGCATCACTCACTCATGAAGAATTGGAAACAGTGGTAATAGAGGTAGAAGCCATTCTCAACTCAAGACCTCTGACTCCAACATCCTCAAACCCCAACGATTTAATGGCTCTTACTCCAGGTCATTTCTTAATAGGGAAACCGTTAACTGCGCAAATTGACGCAACGGCACAACAACCATCCACATCCATGGCCACAAGATGGAAACTAGTATCGGAGCTAAAGCACAACTTTTGGAACCGATGGTCAAGGGAATATCTGTCAGAGCTACAGCAAAGACACAAATGGAAGACAACGTCTGCAAACATCAAACCGGACCAACTTGTCATCATCAAGGAGGACAACATGCCAGTCATGCAATGGCCTCTTGGGCGAATCATAAGGACTTACAAGGGACCAGATGATCTGATACGTGTGGTTGATGTTAAAACGTCGTCCGGCATTATCAAAAGACCCATTCACCGTTTGGCACCGTTACTCGATGACGACGCAGATAAGGAAACTACCAGTAAGCTACTAAAGCGTCCACCCGAACCTGAACCTCACTCAACAAAACGACCAAGACTCGTAAATTTTAACCTTCTATGCGCAACAATTCTCTCTCTTCTACTCATACCAGCTGTTTTTTGCGACACCATACAACCACAAGTATTTGGCAATGATCCTGGATTGTACTTTGAGGGAATTGGCAGTGCCAGGATAATAACAGCGGAATGGAAGTTAATGGTATATTACAACCTCATACCATTTCGGTCGGAAATTGAAACATTTTCATCTGGGGTAAACACGCTCCATAGTTTGTGCAAGGCGTCTCCGCAAATGATTATGTGCGTCGAGTTCGTGGCCAACCTAAGACGAATTCAAATTGACTTAATCCAGGAAAGGGATGTCATAATGTCAGGTCGCTCCCGTAGCGGTGCCTTTAACATTATCGGTAACGTCGCAAGATCCTTGTTCGGTGTCTTGGACTCTGACTATGCAGCAGAAATGGAAACCACGATACGTGAGGCGGAAAATGACAGAGAACATCTATCATCATTGTTACGAAACCAAACTCCCATAATTGACTCAACCATCAATATTATTAAGGAGAACGAACTGTCATTAAAGTCAAGACTCAATGAAATTCAAAACGATATCGAAACCCTACACAACGGCATAGTAGAGAATCAAAACCAACTCAAAGGCGCACATTTGGTGGCACTACTCTCCAGTGAACTGATCTTAGCAGCAACTCGACTACGCCAAATGGAGGCTGAAATAGTCAATGTTTTGACTGATTCGCATCATGGTCGGATCAGCCCTTCGCTACTAGCACCGGATCAACTGCAGAGCGAATTAAGCTTAATCAAGGCTCACCTACCAGCATCACGAGTTCTACCTTTAGACGAAGGAGATCTAATACAATTTTATAAAGTCATGCAGACTAAAGCAGCAGTCACCAATGACAAGGTCATATTTGAGATTAAGTTACCGCAAATTGACCAACAACCATTGGAGTTAATCAAAATATTCGGGGTGCCTGTTAGCAAGAACGGCACCCTTTGGGCTATATCCCCCGAAACGCCATACTTAGCCATCAACTTCCACAGGGATGAATACGTACCACTATCAGATGAGGACATACGTAATTGCAACAAACTCGACAACAACATATTTATTTGTGATAATAAGCAAGCTACATTTGCAAAGGGATCTATAACCAGTTCATGTGAGGTATACCTGTTCAGCCACAGATCAACCGATAGTTGCAGATTCATGGCATACAGAGAACACACAATTTGGTTGCAAATGCATCACAAAAATCAATGGATTTATGCCACGACAAAAACCATTGAGGTATCCGCAGTTTGTGGAAATGAAATAATACAAATCACTTTGAACGGTTCCGGAATTATTCAACTTGAGCCAAATTGCACCTTCAAAACGTCTGCGATTACGATCCGAGGCCACTATGGCAAATCCAGTTATATCCAAACATCATATCTACGTTTTTGGAGTTTCAACAAGCTTACGAACATCAGTGAGCCTGCATACACATTCAACTCAACTAGGCAAATTCTACAAACTCACACCGACCAACTTAACAACTTCCAGAACCAGCTACATGAGGCCAATATCACCCACCTGCATGCAATCGTACGGCATAATAACTACCATCATAATGCAATAAGTTACACGGCTATCATCTTATCAATCACTTTGCCCATCATGTATCTTATTTGGAGATTCCGAAAGCGAATATGCAACACCAAACGAGACAGGAACAACCCAAGACCTACCCCAACATCTCGGCAGAACCCACCTTCTAAGTACGTGATCGAATTGCAAGAACCTTGAAGCCAACTACTTCAACGCCGGGGAGGATGTTCAGAGACAACACGATAATTAAGTTAATTTTAATGTTTAGTATAATATGGTCATTCATTTTGCTAAAATATGATTTGTAAGCAACTATGTCTATGAGGAGCACACATAAATAAAGAATTTGTTTCACACGAATTTTCTCATCATATTCATACGTTGCATTGTAGCTAGTTCATATGACCAACTTACCTCAATATTCTAACATATGGAATATACATACATACATACAGGCACACAGGTGCACCTGAATTCATTTGACTCAGCCAGTCCCACGACGATAGACTGAGACTCATGTTACCATCTCACCGTGAAATGGTACCAGGCAATTCAAGGCCAAGTAGAGTATTATGTGACAATGCCGCAATAGTCGGGACAGCAATCTAGCTGCAAACAGGAAATGCTTACCTAGACATTTCTACACAGTTTGCTAGTATGTATGTATGTATGATCCTATAGTTAATTTAGTTTATCAGCAGACAATTTGTAATTATTAAGAACATTAATAAATTGTTAATCAATGGAGAAAGACAGAAGGTTGTTCATTTTCTTCACGGATACACGGTTCAAGTACCCTGTACCGATTCAACAAGGCTTTTGGTTTTGTACCTAAAGCACAAATTCAATTAAACAATAGCCGACTCCTTAGAACGGGCTGCGAGAAGCGTACTTGGGTACTCAAAGCCGTCTCAAGAAGATGCCTGGTACGATGATGAATGTCGCAATGCCACGAGAGAGACGGTTGCTGCATACAGGGCAAAACTGCAGCCAATGGCAACGCGAGCTGTTCGGGAAGAGGCGACAGGCAACTCGTCTTTTTTAGAAGAAAAAAGAAGGAGCTGAAGAAGAGGCAGGATGAGTGCACTGAGTTGTTCCGAAGTAGAGTTTTCCCGAAAATTCGACAAGAGAGTTAAAGCGAGGATGCTTGGAACAGGGTTGCCCTCCTGCAAGGACAGCGATGGTCAGCTAGTGACGGACCCGGATAACGTTCTGAAGATATGGAGAGATCACTTTACAAATTTACTGGATACTGACACCACTCCAGAAGACCCCGCTCCAATCCATGACGATGGTATTACCTGTCCACCTCCGAGTCAGATCGAGATACGTATGGCCATCTCCCGCCTTAAAAACAACAAAGCTGCTGGAGCCGATGGTCTCCCTGCTGAATTGTTAAGATCTGGCGGGGAGGAGTTGATTAGGAGCATGCATCAGCTCATGGAGAACATCTGGCAAGAGGAGAGCATGCCCGGGGATTGGAGTCTCAGTCTGTTATGTCCCATATACAATAAAGGAGATCGTTGTGAATGTAAGAACTACCGTGGAATAAGCCTATTACCAATTGCGTACAAGGTCCTTTCTAGCATATTGTGTGAACGTCTAAAGCCAAAAAAAAACTAATTGGACCATATCAGTGCGGCATTAGACCTGGCAAATCTACGACGGATCAAATATTCAGTCTACGACAAATCCTGGAAAAAACCCATGAAAAGAAGATCGACACCTACCACCTCTTTGTCGACTACAAAGCTGCCTTCGACTCTCCGATAAGGAATAGGCTTTATGAGGCCATGTCTAAGTTTGGTATTCCTGCAAAGCTGATTCGACTTTGCAAATGTACCTTAGACAACACCAAATCCTCGGTTAAGATTGGTAAGGATCAGTCTGAACCATTCAACATGGAAAGAGGTCTCAGGCAGGGCGATAGCCTGTCCTGTACACTATTTATTATAGTTATGGAGATGGTGAGGAGAAAGGCTGGTGTCAACATGTCTGGCACCATATATAACAAGAGCCACATGCCACTAGCCTATGCCGATGATATAGACATCATTGGCCGAAATCTGCGGGATGTTACAGCAGTTTTCTCATCACTAGAAAAGGAGTCAGCAAAAATGGGTTTAGCTGTCAACGAGGACAAAACAAAAATAATGATTTTGACGAACAAACAGTCCTCACGATGGGGACGCACTGTGAACGTTGACAATTATTGTTTTGAGGTAGTCGACGAATTTACCTACCTCGGATCTTCCGTCAACAAGATGAATAATGTCAGCCAAGAAATTAAACGGAGAATAGTGCTAGGCAATAGATGTTTCTACGGACTTCGGCAGCACTTTAGTAACACCACCTTCTCTCGGAATACTAAGAAACAGCTATATCAGGTGCTTATCTTACCTGTTCTGTTGTATGCTGCCGAATCATGGGTGCTTACTACAACGGACATACAAAACCTTGGATTATTCGAGAGAAAAGTACTCCGAAAAATATATGGACCTATCGAAGTCGAAGGCGAGTTTCGCCATCGGATGAACCATGAGCTGTATGAGCTTTACCACGACATCGACGTAGCTAAAAGGGTCAGAATCCAACGACTTCGATGGCTGGGACATGTTGCCAGGATGGATGTAAATGCTCCAGCGAGAAAGGTGTTTACAAAAATGTACTTTGCGCAACAGAAAAGTGCTTTTGGACTCTTGGTTCGCGAGTCGAGAGCTCATTTGAAATTTTGTGGCTCCTAGCTCGCGAGCTGAGAGCTCATTTGAATACCTTATGATACCTCCCATACAAAATAGCCTATTTTTGGAAAATTAATATAAATGTTGTCAGTTAAACCTTTTTTGCAGTTTTACTAAATGCTTTCAAATGCTTGTATGTATGTTTCGTCTGGCCATGCGACCGAAAATGATATGAGTTAGAGCATATATTAGTTAGACAGAAATTTCTGATCTGGTTTCTATAATTTTATTTAATAAATCAGCTCCTGCTGCTTCCACGATGCCTTCCAGAGGGGTAAAATATATGACGAACCCCAGCTGATTTTGAACCCAACACACATCCCGCATTTTTTGGCTTCTGAATTATATATATATTATATTGACTTTGAAATTTATCTCAAGCTCAAGACCAATTGTTTTGAAAGAAGTTAGCAGAATGATATTCTCATAATGCCAGGCAGTCTGTACAGCTGTTTCGGATTCAGCCACGAATCCTCATCAGCAGACTTTGGTATAATGATTGCAAAATGTTTATCAAGTCTTATGCACCAGAATTAACAACAAAATGAGAATTCTTTCTTGAGTGCATAGACTCGAAAAACTTCACAACCATTCACTATGAGAAACCATTTGCTTAACTTCTTTCTTGTTTTGATTGTTTATGTTGAAAAAGCCGTCGGCTTTCAAACAACATGTTTTGTTGTTGGTTTCGCAACCAACAGATTTGTCATAAGCATTATTTCAGCTTTGCGGCCCGTCGTGCTCTACGTAATCATCATCGTTGTGTTAGTGTTTATTCGGTCTGTTTGTATGAACATTGACTTTGGAATTTATCTCAAGCTCAATACTTTATTAAAATTATATATATACTTTATTAAAATTTCCAATTAGATTTTTTTGACTTTCTGGCAAAAAAATAATGCATTTTTGAATAGTGTGCATTAGTTGGATCAGAGAAGCTCTCCCATATGTAATTCAAAGGTTAAACCTATTTGATTTGATCTATATAAAGATAACTTAATTCAAATGTTGGGCGCGACTATTTCTCATTTTGTAAGTTTCAAATACGATTTTGGTATAAACTTTCAATGACAAAACAGGCTACTTGCTTAATATGTATCTGTACTGAACATGTAAAAATTAATTGAAATTTGCTTTCCTTACCTACTTCACATGCACATATTAACATACTACTCTGTTTTACACATAAATAAGCAACTTCCATCCAAAAGTCCTTTAATAAATCTTTTGTTAAAAATAATGATTCAAAACATCTAAACCTTAATGTTGTCCTTAGGCTCTTTTAACAAAAATACACTTTAATACCGAAAACTTTAAGTACTTTCATCTTCTTAGAAAAGCCGAATCCAAACAAAATACACAAATTTTGAAGATTAATGATGTTTTAAATAACTCTCTTGTTGACAATCCCCTAGAAAGAAAAAAATGGAACACAAGGACCAGAGCTAAACGAAAACGATTCAAGGGAAATTAAAAATAAATTAAGAAAATAAATGTGTCCTACCACCAAAATCCTTGGAGAGTAATAATAAGCGAAATAACAAGGCAAGACGTGGCCAGCCAAAGGACCACTGAGCGTCGTCCGAAGGCCAGAAAGCAGTAGTAGTTGAACACTGAAATAGTTGGATAAGGAGGACCACAATAAAACATAGACCAATAATTTATGTGTTAAATGCAATTAATGCACTTTATAATGTTTATTACGTTTTGCTGGCTGTCTTTGTCGAGCAGGCAGGCAATGGGCGAATGACAGAAAAAAGGGGTCAAAGTAATAAAACGGTAGTTGGCCGCAATTTCGTTACAAATTGCTGCTGGTGAGTATTAACTGTCTTAGAAAATTTTCTGTGCTTTGACTAGTAGTACGAGTAGTATCAGGATATATGAAAGTGCCAATTACAGCTTGCTCGTTTTGCATAAGACAATAAATCAGCAATTTGTTCTGTATATGTATATGCCACAAATGCTTTGTGTGTGTGTGTGTATAAGACAAGTTGGATAGAAAGTGATTTGTAATGCATTACATAAAGGAAATACCAATTTGCTTGAGAAATTTTTTGCTACTTAGTTTCTGTAAAATATGACTAAGAAAGTTTGAAAGATTTATTTATAACTAGAAAGCAATAAAAATGATATGCGTCAAATAATTAGAGACTAGTGGATATCCAAATATTTATGTGAAGGAATGCTAGGTCAATATGAAGAAAATTATATCGTAGAATCTAATAAGTGAGGGCCATTACTGTTAGCATATGAGAGAAGAAAGTGAAAATTCTAAAACTTCTGGTATTAAAAGTCGACCGTACAAACAAGTGGTTAAATAAATTCGTGTTAATAAAATAATATACTTAACCGTATCCAAATATGTATTTATATAAATTGTAATTAGCCAAAATCAAATCTAATTCTATGCACGCTGTGTTTGAATTTGTTGTTGATAACTACCCTACGGGAAAATGAACCGGTACAGTACAAGTCATGGGACCGGTCCCTTGGTGTGCATGAACCGGTGCTAGTTCCGGAACATTTGTATGTAGAGAACCGGTACGTTTTGTATGGGGTTGGCCACTTAAGTGTCTATTGACACCTAACTGATACCTTGTGATGTATCTTGAACCGGTTCAACAGTACAAGACATACGACAGGTTCAGTAAAAACAAGTCACCTAACTTAGATATCTGTTTCTGTTAATATGCCCCAAAATAAGATAAATGATAAATTACTTAGTTTTCTAGGGTTAAATTACATATAAAAATTTTATATTTTTCGGACACAACGCCGCAGAGATCAGTCAAATTGATCAGATCAGTCAAATTGACTTTTCTTTAACACTTTAGAACCAGTTTGGTGACACATCCCCTCTTCACCCGTCCTCAGAAAAGGTACACTTAAGTAAATTAACACCACTTTTCCCGTAGGGTACCTGGACACCCCATGGGTACACCTATTGAGGATGTAAAGTGAATCTTGCATCTCAAGCTGACTCATAACCTCCTTCGTGGTGGCACCTGGTCAACGGTGTTCGTGATATTTTTATCATGAATAGTGACTGACAGTGAGCGACGAACCTAATGGTTGGGCTAGCCACCCACCTTCAGGTCCTTTACTGACAATAAAAACACTCGACAAAGAAAAAGTTGACAACCCCCGAAAACGAAATTAGGACCATGATTTAAGGATAAGCTCCTGGAACGACAGGACTCTCTATTAAGAAGGTGCCACTATCCCACTGGCTGATGTCATCAACAAAATTTTAGGCTGACATCACTGTTATCCAGGAGATGCGATGGACAGGACAACGATGCTCGCCGCGTAAAAATTGAGGCATCTATTACATCCACCATGCCGAAAAGCACGAATTTGGATGTCGATTTGTAGTTGGCGCGAGACTCAAACATCTTGCCTCGCGATTCAATCCTGTTAGTTATCGAATAGCCGCAATTCGCATCAAAGCCAAATATATCTACAAGCACGAATTTAGATGTCGATTTGTAGTTGGCGCGAGACTCAGACATCTTGTCTCGCGATTCAATCCTATTAGTTATCGAATAGCTGCAATTCGCATCAAGGCGAAATATATCTACATCACGCTGATTTGTGCTCATGCTCCGACTGAAGATAAAGACGATGAAAATAAAAGATGCATTTTACGAGCGCCTAGAGGAAACATACGATCGCTGCCCTGGCCAAGACATTTAAATTGTTCTGGGAGACTTAAATGAAAAAATGGTCCATCGACCGATAAATTCAGCGACTCGTCAGACAAAGGGTTTAGGCTGGTTAGCTTCGCAGCGGGAAGGAACATTGTAGTGAGTGGAACTAGATTCCAGCAGAAAGATATCCACAAGGCAACTTGGCTATCCCCCGATCAAAACACCAAAAATCAAATTCTTCATGTGGTTATTGATGGCACGCATGCATCTAGTGTCAAGGAAATGCGTGCGATCCGTGGTGATAATATTGGCTCGAATCATTACCTGGTTGCAGGCAAGGTACAAACAAGATTGAGCAGAGCGAAAAACGCACGTAACCAAACACAAAGAAATCTGTACATCGCGAAGCTGCAACTTCCAGAGATAGCCACTGCCTACTCCAACCAGCTCACCCAACTACTACGACACAACGCATCTACTTTTGACGCTCCCGATACACAGTGGCAGCATATTGCACATTCCATGGCAACCGCCGCAACAGCCGTGCTAGGATATGAAAAAACGGCACTCAGACGAATCCTGGTACGATGAAGAATGTTGCATAGCGTCTAAGGAACAGGATTCCGCTTATAGGGCAACTCTACAGACGATTATAACAATGAGACAGTAAAACAGGCGAGACAGCTATTTAAGCGCAAAAAAACATTAGATGAAGGAACGGGAGAACAAGGAAATAAAGCGCTACATATAGATAGAGGTGAGGCCCGAAAACTTCACCAGAAAATTAAAGCAAAAGACTACGGTAATGGGTTCCCCTCCTGTAAGGGCAAGAATGGAAATCTGGTTACAGATACGCAGAGTGTACTGCATATATAGAGAGAACGCTTCCAGCAATCACAGGTTTCATAAGGCAGCGCACCTGATGGTATCACGTCAATTGTCGACGACGGCTCAGATTACCCACCACCAAGTCAATCCGAGGTACGAAGAGCAATATCGCGGCTGAAAAATAATAAGCAGCCTGTGCCGACGGTCTGCCCGCAGAGCTCTTCAAGTCCGGTAGTGAGGAGCTAATAACGAGCATGCACCAGCTCCAGCGCACGGTTTGGCTAAAAGAGTGCATGCCCTAAGATTAGAATCTAAGAGTATAATGTCCTGTTCTAAAAAAAAAGGTGATCCAAGTGTGCTCCAACTACCGCGGGATCAGGCTTTTACCAATCGCATATAAGGTCCTGTCGAGTGTGCTATGTGAAAGACTAAAGTCAGTGTTATCCAACCTAATCGGGCCTTATCAGTGTGGCTGTAGACATGGAAAATCAACAACTGACCAGATATTCACACTTCGGCAAATCCTGGAATAGACCCAAGAGAAACAGATCGACACGTACCATTTTTTCGTCGACTATAAAGCTACCTTCGACAGCCCGATACGGCAGAAATTACTCGAAGCCATGACTGAGCTTGGTATTCCAGCGAAGGTGATATGCTTTTGCAGAATGACGCTGACTGACATGAAGTTTTTAGTGAAGATTAGCAAGGACCTTACTGAGCCATTCTATACCAGAAGAGACCTAAAACAAGGTGACGGTCTATCGTGTGACCTCATCAACATAGTGATGGAGATGATAATGAGCATTGCTACAGTAAACACGAGTGGCACGATATTCAATAAAAGCCACATGCTACTCTCGTACTCTGATGACGTAGACATCATTGGTCGAAAACAGAAGGATTTGTTGAACGAACAAAGAATCTACTCGTTTGGGAAACTTCGTGAAAGTTGACAACAATTATTTCGAGGTGGTTGATAATTTTATCTACCTAGGCTCTGCCATCAACCAAGCAAATTCAATGACAAAGCCCTCTCTCGACGAACAAAAATCAAGCTATACCAGATACTGGTTCAGAATCCTGGGTTATGACCAGCTATGGGCACCACTACGTTGAAAGCCTTGCATGGGGTTTTCTTCAATGTTTTATTTGTTTTTTTTTTTTTGTTTGTACTTATTCGTATTGATACGAATTCTTATACTCTTGAAGCTTCGAGAGAGCTCCTTGCCCACAACTGGTTATAACACAAGCGGATGAATCGACAGTATTCGAGAGAAAAATATTCCGAAAAATATATGGCCCCATCATCGTTAACGGAGAGTATCGGCGTCGTATGAATCATGAGCTGTACACTGACATTGACGTGGTCAGACGCTCTATCTCGAAAAGTCTTGGACAATGAACTCGATGGACAGCGCAGAAGAGGGAAAGACCAGGTTACTGAAAACCTTACAGAACTTGGTGTGACTAACTGGAGAAGAAGCGCAGAAGATCGAGGCGCATATAATATTTTTCTACGTGCGGTATATAATCCAATGGAATTGCAAAGAAGTGCCAGGTAAGTAAGTACTTAAGTATGTAAAGGATAAAGAAGATATTATTAGTTTTGTTATGTCTGGCTTTTTTTGGTCAGTTGATTTTTTCGATGGGACCGACCGTGGCATGATGGCCCAGGTTCAAATCCTGGCTCCAGTCATTTAAAAAAAAAATAAAAAAATGTTTCTTTCATTGCCGGCCCCCTCGATGTTGTCGTCAGCAACTTCGTAGTATAAGTGTCGAGTCAATCGGCATGTCTCTGACGTTCGCATTCGTCGATAAACAAGTAGGAGCCGTTAGTTGTGAATCTACAAATCTGCAAAGGGAATTTGTTATAAGGGTAGTTTGAACAACAGTAACGTTTATTGAATAAAATTGTAAATTACAAAAGTCAAATATTTCTAACGCTACTTAATGTGTATAAGTAAAGTATTCAAATTCAAATTCACAACACCTTCCCTGAATGCTTTATTTATACATCTAGTTAAAAAACAACTTATTCTAAACCAAATTTAATCGTTAAATTCGTGAGCTTTCCAGAACTAATCGCCTTTGTTAAAAGGTCTGCCAATATATTATCATTATCTACATAATGCAATTCAATTTCTTTTCTATCCAATTTTTCTTTGATGAACTTATGTTTAATATCTACATGCTTTGTCCTGCTGGAATAGGAATTATTATACCATCACCCTTAGGGATGAGGGTATATATCATTTGATACGACCCAAAAGTGTAACACATAGAATGAGTCACTTCAGACCCTAGGTTTCTTAGAGCCAAATTCGATTCATGACTTTTTAAGTCATTTGAGCCATGTCCGTCTGTCTGTCTGTCTGGTGGCTGTCCGGCTGGTTCGCACGATAACTTTCGAAAGACGCAACCAAATGTCTTGAAATTTTGCACGAGTTAATATTTCCCCAAAACTACTTACGGTATTGCAAATGGGCTACATGGCTCCGCCCCTTCTGGTACCTCCCATACAAATACATCATTCCGCCCACTTTAGAAATCGAGTTATAATATCAATACACCCAATGGGATCGTACCCAAATTCTGTACTTAGTAAAGCTATTACAGGATAAAGTTTTGGAAAAAATTGGAAGTCTAGCCACGCCCCTTCTGGTACCTCCCATACAAATTCACCTTTCCGCCCACTTTAGATATGGAGTAATAATATCAATACACTTGACACGATCGAGCCCAAATTCTGTATTTAGTAAAGCTATAACAGGATAAAGTTTTTGAGAAAAAAATCTGAAGTCTACCAACGCCCCATCTGGTACCTCCCACACACATCTGGTAACGCCCACTTTAGAAATCGATTAATATTATTATTAGAACTACCGCGATCGTGACCAAATTCAGTATTTAGTAAAGTTCAAGCAGGATAAAGTTTTGGAGAAAAAATCAGGATGTCTAGATACGCCCCTTCTGGTACCTCCCATACAAATGTACCACGACTCCCACTTTAGAGATGGAGTAATAATATCAATATACTCGACACAATCGTGCCCCAATTCTGTATTTTATTAAGTTATGACAGGATAAAGTTTTGGAGAAAAAATTGGAAGTCTAGCGGCGCCCCTTCTGGTACCTCCCATACAAATTCACCTTTCCGCCCACTTTAGATATGGAGTAATAATATCAATACACTTGACACGATCGAGCCCAAATTCTGTATTTAGTAAAGCTATAACAGGATAAAGTTTTTGAGAAAAAAATCTGAAGTCTACCAACGCCCCATCTGGTACCTCCCACACACATCTGGTAACGCCCACTTTAGAAATCGATTAATATTATTATTAGAACTACCGCGATCGTGACCAAATTCAGTATTTAGTAAAGTTCAAGCAGGATAAAGTTTTGGAGAAAAAATCAGGATGTCTAGATACGCCCCTTCTGGTACCTCCCATACAAATGTACCACGACTCCCACTTTAGAGATGGAATAATAATATCAATACACTTGACACGATCGAGCCCAAATTCTGTATTTAGTAAGGCTATAACAGGATAAAGTTTTGGAGAAAAGATCAGGATGTCTAGATACGCCCCTTCTGGTACCTCCCATACAAATGTACCACGACTCCCACTTTAGAGATGGAGTAATAATATCAATATACTCGACACAATCGTGCCCCAATTCTGTATTTTATTAAGTTATGACAGGATAAAGTTTTGGAGAAAAAATTGGAAGTCTAGCGGCGCCCCTTATGGGACCTCCCATACAAATGTACCTTTCCGACCACTTCAGAGATGGAGTAATAATATCAATACATCCAACGCTATCGTGCCCAAACTCTGTATTTAGTAAAGCTATGACAGGATAAAGTTTTGGAGGATAAACCTAGATGTCTAGACCTCCCATAGTCTAGACCTCTAGTACATCCCATACAAATTTACCACTCCAACCACTTTAGAAATCGAGTAATAATATCAATATAATAGCATTTTTTTTTTATTTTACTGAGGGTGATGGTATATGTAAGTCGGGTCGCCCGACTGAAACTTTCTTACTGGTTTTTTGCTATGTGAAGAGCGCTTTTATTATCGCAGTTTAGCGCAATCGGACTAACGTCTATCGCATGTATTTCTCGACCCAATCGCCTTAGCCAAAAACATTCTTGAATTGCTGCAACAACCGCCATATACTCGGCTTAAGTTGATGACAGAGCCACAGTACGTTGTCGTTTTGTACCCCATGATATAGCACCGGCTTGCATACAAAACAAATATCCTGTTGTTGAACGCCTGTCCTCGATATCACCTGCCCAATCTGCATCACAATACCCAATTACAATTTGGTATACTAGGCCTTTGTCAATAGTTCCCTGTAGGTATCTCAAAATTCTTTTTACTGCTAACCATTGAGATCTTCCAGCATTGACCGCATAGCTTATATCAGGTCTCGTATTCTGAGCTGCGAAGAGTAAGCTACCCACTGCTTGCGCGTAAGGAATTGCTTCCATAGCTTTCCTATCTTGATCAGTAGTAGGACTCATCTCTGACGTAAGTTTCTGGCCCACATCCATCGGCGTCGACACTGGCTTGCAATCATGCAAAAAACGCCGTAATATATTTGATATATATTGTGATTGATCGAGTTTAATTGTGCCTGCTTCATGGTCTCTTGTAATTCTTATTCCCAGGACTGAAGATGCCTCTCCCAAATCTTTCATCTTGAAGTTCATTGATAATTCATTTTTCAAACTGTTTACGACTTCCAAATTATTAGAAAATATTAATACATCGTCGACATAAATGGCGACGTAAAGTAGAGTGCTATTATTAACACAATAATAGACACATTGATCCACATCGCTTCTCTGTAGACCAAATTTTAAAAGAACGTCATTTAGTTTCCGGTTCCACACCCGGCTTGCCTGTTTTAGGCCGTAGAGTGATTTCTTTAAAGCGCACACTATGCCAGTACCGTCATCAAACCCTTCCGGTTGCGCCATATAAATTTCCTCACGTATTTCGCCATTGAGGAACGCTGTAACAGCATCTAATTGATGAATTGAAAGCTTATGCATAGCCGCCAAAGCAAACAAAAGGCGTAAAGATGTATAACGCACTACGGGAGCAAAGGTTTCTCCATAATCAATGCCTTTCTGCTGGCTGCATCCTTTAACGACAAGTCTTTCCTTTTTGCAAATTTCATCACCGTTTCCGTCTTGTATACCCACTTGCAACGTATCGCCTTTTTTCCCTTTGGAAGATTCGTTAGAACGCAAGTTTTGTTTTCGGATAGGGCCTCCATTTCAGTAATCATTGCAGCCTTCCACAACTCTGCTTGCGGTGACAAAATAGCTTCCTCTAATGAATCGGGATCGTCAAAAGTAGATTCGTTTTCACACTGCGTTACACAAAAGTTGTAATTCACTCGATCTTTACTTGCTAAACGTTCAGATCGCCGGAGACTTATTTTGCCATCACTGCTGTTTGATTCGCCACCACTGCCGCTTCCATGAGCATCTTCGAAATCGTCGCTGCTTACACTTCTTTCGTCATGGACTATTTCTTTTTATACCATCACCCTTAGGGATGAGGGTATATATCATTTGATACGAAAAAAAGTGTAACGCATTAAAGGAGACGAGTTAGACCCCAAGTATCTTAAGACCAAATTCGTTTCAGAACTTTTTAAGAAGAATGAGCTATGTCCGTCTGTCTGGCTGGCTGGCTGGCTGGATGGCTGGTCAGCAGGATAACTCGAGTAAACCTTAACGGATCCGTATGAAAATTTACCAGTATCAATATTTTTCAAAACGAACTTATGGGATTGTAAATGCGCTGAATAGCCCCACCCCTTCTGGTACCTCCCATACAAAATTACCTATTTTTGGAAAATTAATATTTCTTCCATAACTTCCAAACGGACAACCGGAGGATGTTTGAATTTGGTCAGATTATTTATCTTGGAAAAGTAGGCAAACCCTAAGAAAACCGAAACCTGTGCCCCACCCATTCTGGTACCTCCCATACAAATGACCGAATTGACCCTTATAGTTTTACATACATATCTTTTTTGCAAGTAAACTGAGATCACTCAAATTTGGCGTATGATGTTTGCTTATAAATATTAGACTCAGGTATGAATATGGACTATATCGGTTCACCCCTTCTGGTACCTCCCATACAAAATGAGCTATTTTAGGAAATTATATGTTTCTCCAATAACTTCAAAACAGTCACTTGGGGGGTTATGAACATTGGTCGATAAATTAATGTTGTGATAGGAGGCGAAACCTCAGAGAGCCTAACTATTTGACACACCCCTTCTGGCACCTCCCATACAAATGACCGAATTGACCTTTATAGTTTTACATACATATCTTTTTTGCAAGTAAACTGAGATCACTCAAATTTTGCGTATGATGTTTGCTTATGAAAATTAGACTCAGGTATGAATATGGACTATATCAGTTCACGCCTTCTGGTACCTCCCATACAAAATTACCTATTTTTGGAAAATTAATATTTCTCATATAACTTCCAAACGGACTCTTGGGGGGTAATGAAAATTGGTCGATTAATTTATGTTATTATAGGAGGCAAAACCCTAGAAAACCTAACTATTTGACACACCCCTTCTGGTACCTCCCATACAAATGACCGAACTCACCCCCATAGTATTACAAACATATCGTTTTTCTAAGTACACTGAATTCAGTCAAATTATGAGTAATTTGTACGCTTATGAAAATATGAATCAGGAGTGAATATGGACTATATCGGGTCACCCCTTCTGGTACCTCCCATACAAAATTATCTATTTTTGGAAAATTAATAATTCTCCCATAACTTCCAAACGGACATTTGAGGGGTAATGAAAATTAGTCGGTTAATTTATATTGTGATAGGAGGCGAAACCTCAGAAAACCTAACTATTTGACACACCCCTTCTGGTACCTCCCACACAAAGGACCGAACTCACCCCTATAGTCTTACATACATATCTTTTTTTGTAAGTGCACTGAATTCAGTCAAATTATTCGTAAGTTGTACGTATGAAAATTTGAGTTAGGAATGAATAAGGACTGTATCGGTTCACCTCTTGTGGTACCCCCTATCAAAATTAAATTTTTTTGAAAAATTAATATTTCTCACATAAATTCCAAACCGGCACCTATACCCCCTACACAAATAAGTAAAGTTTTGGACGATTTTGCACCACAAGCAGGGGAAAAAATATACATAAGTAATTTTATTTTAATTAAAAATCCATTAATTTCAATAACTCAAGACTTCAACAATATCTTATATTGGGTGATGGTATTTATCAGTCAGTTTACCTGACTGAAATTTCTGTACTGGTTTTAAGTATTGTCTGATAAGAAGATATGTTGGGGTTTTATAAACTACTTACTTCGCATTTAAAATACATTTACCTTTTATGAAACTTTAATCTAAAACCTTTGCGCACTTATAAGCCAGTAACGTGGTTAAATATGAACCGCATTTAAGCTTCTCAGATGATTTGTAAAGAATAGACTTGCCAACGATATATATATATATATATAATGTTTTGTTATATAGCAAGTTTTAACTTCGAAACTGTCCGTTCATTCTCTGGAAATACACATATTGATCAAATAAGACGCATTTTAAGTGATTTTCTGATTTTCAATTAGTCTAGTTAGTCACAATGAACTACAATAAGATTATTGTCAACATAAAATCTACTAGAAATCTTAAACACAACCTATGAATATTTTAAATTCTGTTAAATTTTATTCATTTGCAAATATTTTTAGGCAATTACCAGTTTATTTCTATTTTTTTTTCTTTGTACGTATAGTGCGAATCTCTTATGCACATAAATTGCCAATGTCAGTTCTTGGTAATTTTTTTTTATATTTTGCTGGCTATTTAAATGCTGCAATAAAATTCATATGCATATTTTGTGATTTATGACCGAGAGTCTGGTCTGGAATGCGTACTGCAAAAAAAAAGCAGCAACTCCAGCAAAATCAACAGCCACATATTACTATCAGCAGCAGGAGCTGGCATAGCACGACAAGCGGTGGTTAAATCAGGACAAGCGGTAGAAGCCGAATGCCAGCAACAATGGTCGGCAGCAGGGGTAACAGTCTGCAACATTTGTTATTGAAAGCCATATATTTTCTATAAAAATCGATTATTAATATTTATCAGCGACGTCGATGGCAAGAACTATTGTTATTGAAACTGAAAACCATATGCCACATGGGGATTTTTAATAAATAAAATTTATAATGACAAAAAAAAAATTCTACATTGATATACATGAATGTACATTCAGATGCACACTATTAGATCAAAAGTGATTATTGGTCTTTGTCAAATTGTGTGTGTGTGTGTGTGTGTGTGTGTGTGAGTGTTTTTAATTTAAGTATGTACTACGGAAATTTAAATAAATTTTCAACAGAAATATCTGTTATAGATTTCTAAAAATGCACTGCTGCACAATAGAAAATACTATGGGGATAAATAAATAATATTATATTTGATTGGTGTATGGTTTACAATAGTCTACAAGAAGCTAATTTAATTTTAAATTTTTAACGTGAATTAAATAAAGAGTCTTAGAAATTCATAACTATATTTCGCATTATAATTTCATAAAACTTCAAACTCGTTGCTTGTGCAGATGAACGCTCAGGGCAACTATACAAGGCAGCTGTAGAATCGCTGAGGAAGGTTTTTAATGGTGCGAGACTCGAATCAATACATCTTGCCGATGTTCCACAGAGGCCACGATCTATTGCCAAGATTCCCGCTGAACCCTCCAACCCTATGGAAATTCTGGCAATTCTTCAATATAGTAATCCTCAACAACCAACACAGGATTGGAAAAGGTTACTGAAGCGGTGTAAGACTCCAGGAAGGCCACCATAATACTTAATAGCGACACTCTTCTGCCACTTAGAAAGACACAAGGATCCTGCGTGTATACAAAAGCGACGATAAAAAGAAGTCATCAGCTCAAGGGAGCTCTTACATCGAAGACGATAATAAGGCGTGTCTACCTGTCTACAAAGACACTTACTCGGTTTTCAACCTGGAGGGCGAATTCCCTGGCAAGATGAACGTAACACTAGATGAGGACGACCTTTTGGAATCTTGCGAAGACCCAGAGAAGATAACTGTCGTCATAACTGTCATAACAGAGCCAACATAACTGTCGTCCACAGAGATCAACTGTAGTGAAGGTCACACAAATCAACCTTCAGCACTAAAAAGTCATGGATAAATAAAGACGGTGTTTGCGGACTCAACAAAGAAGGCTTCTGTACTCCGTACGCAGCCGGATCAGGTAAGACCAGAGCATGTATTATGGTCAATAACACCCTTGAAGCTTTTATTCTAAGTGATTTCAGCCATAAGGACAATTGTCCGGCAGCAATACCAATGCGCATGCCAAAATTCTGGACCTATCCTTAAAGCTTTTATTCTAAGTGATTTCAGCCATAAGGACAATTGTACGGCAGCAATACCAATGCGCATGCCAAAATTCCGGACCTAATCAATGTGAGCTGTCAGACGGATTAAACCATAACAGAACCTGTCTTCGATGCGGGTTTTATAAGGAACATTCCGGATAGGTCCCACTATGATGATAATGATAATGCCCTAAACTTTGGGTAGGTTGTCATCCTAATTTTACGGTTCGAAATAAAAGGAAAGAGCAGACGGTGGAATCTTTTCGGAGGGGTTGAATTTGCAACTATCAATCAGACTACCGGATCACTATAGCAAAGTTCTGGCCAAAATAGCGGCCATCAGAATAGCCGTAGAGAAAATTCAGTATCGTTGGATAAGGGGGCGGCAATATTCATATTCTTACTGATAGTAAAGCGGCTATCAGATCCCTGGGGAACGTGTACACCATTTCGGGAAATACTCGAGAATGCCGGTGGTCTTTTGAGGAGATAGCGAGACATTCGACGGTTACCCTTGAATGGGTTCCAGGACATGGGGACATATAAGGTAACCAAAATGCCGATACATTGGCAAGGGACGAAGTTTACGGTCACATTGGAATCTCTCTCACAAGGGAAAAACAGCTAATGAACTTCATTGCTAAGGAGCGATGGGTGAGAGAACCCACTTGCACGGCGACCAAATAAATTTGGCCTACAATAGATATACAGAGGACACGATTTGTGCTGAACTTGTCCAGAGCCCACCCGAGAAACATCATAACTGTAATAACCGGTAACTGGCCGGTTGGTAAACACGCTAAGAAGTTGAAACTACCCTACAACGATTTTTGTAAAAGCTGCAATGATGAGAATCTTCTATGTCACTGCCCTGCTTTTGGTGACCTGAGATATGAAAAGCTTGGTCATCGGCGATTTGTGGAACATCCATGCCTTCATCAGAGCAACAAAATAGCTTGATAGGGACGTTGACCGAACAGAATAAGAATATTTGGTGCGAAAATTTGAAAATGATATCACAACTGGACTCATACTAGGAAATAATTAATTATTTATAATTAAAATTGAAGACTTAGTTTGCATAATTCCACTCGTCAGTATATTGCGCCATAGTCGATATACATTGGTTGTTTTCCAACGTTATCTGTAAGTTTCAAGGACAAAAAGTTGTACAGAGCAACAAAATTGCACAAAGTTAAAAATCCATTAGTGTTCGCCGGAGTTTGTATTTTATGTTGCGCCTGCAACTAGCTACCAGCCGTCAGCACTACCACTGCACTGGCCATGACATTAACCTTGTCCAGGCAGATTTAACTTACATATAAAGCACGTTATAATAACCGACAAAGGTTTAGGAATCGATACGTATGACATCAATTCATAAAATTAGCACAAGAACTAAAGTTATACTACAGCTGCTGTTTTGTCTAACCGCACTTGTTCAAAAATCCTAAGGCCACTATTCTGATACATGATTCCAATTTAACATTTTACTCAATTCATCTTTCTGCAAGACTTTTCAATTACAAAAATTTACATTATTAGCGTAATATGTCTTATTGCTCAGCTGTTGCATTTGAATTGAATACAAATTTCAATGCAATTTCAATAAAGAGGTCAGCTCTAACTAAAGAACAATAAATACTAAGGTACTATGTATTCGAAAATTAGAAAAGTAAATGACAACATCATCTCCCAACTTTCGTTGCTTTTCATTTTCTACTCACCTTCAATGGAAATTTGTTTTGCTTTTATTGTCTTGGCCACCTGCCAACAGTTTATATACAGATTTGATAGTTATTAACGTCACCTTATGCTACACTAGCAGTAGTACTTGCTCCACTTTTGTTCCAAAATACCATTAGTCTATTTTTTGTGGATACCTCAGAAGGAATTCTTTGGATAAGGCCAGTGTTGTATTAGTTTTTGTTGAATGGTGCCATCTATTGTGTCCTAGATTTTTAATAACAAATTTCAATTTTGCGTATTTTGCGAAACACAAAAGGACATTTATGGAATTTCATTTTTACGAAATTCACATTCATTGCATTGTAGGTGTACCTAAGGACAGCCAGTTTGTTGTATATGAACATCTAAGTTGTACATTAAGATATCAGGTGTTTTATGCAAATTTATTTTTGTTAGAAAGCAGCTCTACTGCTATATATGTAACATGAAGATATGGTATTTTCGGTAATGTTTATTAAAGAGCAAATTGGTAAGTTAATGTATGTAGTCGTTTTAAACAATGCCATACTATCAAGAGACATTTGTTAGAGTTAATTTACAAATGTTGTTTTAGGGTTCCTTAGAATCAAAATGTACTATGTATTACAATTTAATAATGATTGATCCATTACTTTGGCATTTGAAACGTTCCAGTTTAAAAGGCGCGTGAGCTCTATTTAATCTCGACAAATATTTCAAAAGCAAGTGTACTATATTCCATATTTGAGTATCTGTAAATAATTTTTTAGAATTACTAATATGTTCCAGCAAAATCACATCCTTTATAAGCCAACTTGACTTGACATTCTACCTTGTTGTTCTGCGCATGTTTTTAGGATCAAGGTTCGTATGGTATCTGGTTGATGGTTAAAATTATTTTTAAGTAAAAGTAATATTTAAATATTTTCTTCTGAACAATTTGTTTATTTACCATAGTTAAAAAACTCAATTTCGGATTAAAAAATATGTTTTTGGTTTTCTATTGCCACAACCCCCAAAACCCTTCATGCCAATGCCCGACGAATTCGAAGTGAAAAATACATGAATTTTGTTTTTGCATTTGTAACGATCATAAGGAGGCGTGGTTGGTATAACAATATATATGTATACTATACTGGTTGCAAATTGTTCATCAAGTCTTATGCACCAGAATCTCTTTAGCAAATGGTTTCTCATAGTGAAGGGTTGTGAAGTTTTTCGAGTCTATGCACTCAAGAAAGAATTCTCATTTCGATGTGAGATTCTGGTGCATAAGACTTGATGAACAATTTGCAACCATTATACCAATGTCTGCTGACGAGGATTCGTGGCTGAATCCGAAACAGCTGTACAGGATGCCTGGCATTATGAGAATATCATTCTGATATAAACTTCTTTCAAAAACACTGGTCTTGAGCTTGAAATAAATTCCAAATCAATGTTCTAATCTATATATATAAAAGTGAACATTTGTTTCTACGTATGTCCACTATTGACTTCATAACCACCCAACCGATGTGCAACAAACCGGCATCAATAGAAAGACAATCTTTTGAGGATCGTTATAGGTTACTTAAACATTGCATTTGAATCATGTGGTCCATTTATTGAGTCGATTTTCGATTTTTTCCCATACAAAAAATGTTCAAAAGTTTTAAATTGTGAAAATTTAAATAGCATGTCAATGTTAAATTTGTCAATATTTGAATTTGATGACACAGACAAATGGTATATTTATGTATGTATATAAGATTTAAATTGAGTTTGTTTGAAACTCAGTGGATGCTTCAGCATTTAACTGATGTCTCTGAGACGATGCCAATCCATTCCACCCCATTAACAAAAATGGCGTATCTGGCGTACTACTAAAATAAGTGACTTTAAATCAGGTGTGGATGCAATATTATCAGGTCAAAAAACTGGCAGGATTAGATTATAAGGCGTGATCCCGCCCCCATGAGCTAATTTGTTAAAGTGCGTTATCTGAAGTACTAGATTAGTAGGAATAGCCCTACTCATAGGACCTAATTTGTAAAAGTGCAATATCCGATGGTATAGATCATTAGGCGTGGCGTAATTTTGCGAATGGTAATGGAATTTGTTGTGGATTCAATTAAGGTTAATACACGTATTCTAAAGGAAAAGGGGGGATTTGAAATAGGATGTGGAATAAACACCAATATTCGTGATCAAGCATAAGGGGTAGACCTGCCAAATTCTGTTTCCCAAAAGCAATAGCTGAAGGACTGCAGCACTATTCGTCTTGATATTTGGTATGCAATTTTTTGAGACCAGTGGTGTATGTAACTGAGATCTACGGCAGAAAAAATCGAATAATCACGAATATAAACATTTCTCAAATCTACATTCTATTACATTTAGATCGACGAACGTCATACAACAGTGTAATATTAGCAGTAAAGAATGAGTGTGGAGGATTTTATTTCCTTATTGCACCAATGGGTTTTGATATTGTTGATTTTGCAAAATGTTTGATCGCGTTGGCTATTGCATCCTCCTGTATTGCGCAGCTATTTTGGATGTTGCAGAATAGAGCAAAAAAATTAAATTTTCCGAGAACCGCACATGAGTTATCAAGTTGAAAAATGTTGCAAACATGTCAAATCATAATGAGAGAAGAGTGTACTATGACACACAAAAAATCGTTCAAACCCCTTGATCGCGTATTATAGGATTTAAGAAGCAATACATGATTGAGTTATCCTTCTTAAATTAATTTACCCAGAAAATATAAGGGAACCGAAGTGTTGCTACTATGTATAACAATGATACCCATTCAATAAATCAGAGGGACAGTCTATTCAAATTTGAAAAATCCAAATTTTTCGCATGAACACCTTTATGTTGCATGTTCACGTGTAGAATGACCCACTGATTAAAATATGTACACTTCTTTGGTTCTTCCATACATACTCTTTTATCAAAAGCGTTACAATAAATTTCTGTTACTATAACTATATTATGTTTTAATATACCTCATAATTTTTGTTAAATTTCGATGCGAATATAAAAAGAAACTAACACAACCCGAAGATTTATTCCAACCAAAAAAAATTAATTTTCAGTCAATACTTCTTTAGGCAGGACGAAGTCTGTCCGGTCAGCTAGTAATAAATAAATACAAAAACAACGAAAATGAAGTACCTACTAAAATTTTCAAAAAAATCCAAATTGGACCTACAAAAAATTGGTCAAAGAATTAAAGATCTGCCGTCAAACTGTTTCCAATGTTATTAAACAGTATCAGGAGAATTTGACCATTGATAGGAAAGCGGTTTAGGGAAGAAAAAAAGGTCCACACGATATTGGGAAGGCAAATAAATTGAAAGTAATTTCAAAAGAGCACCAAACACATCTGGTAGAAAAGTACCCCGGTTAGCTCAGTGCTCTGATTTTTTGGTGCGAAAAGTAAAAGCCAATGCATGCTTGAAAACTTATAAAGTCCAAAAAGTTCCAGATAGTAATGCTGCAAAAAATTTAGAAGCTAAAAATAGGGCACAGAGTTTAAAATCTAATTTCATACTTGTATAATGTATAATCTTGTATAGTGGATGACGACACGTATGTACTTGGACATTTTTCGCAGCTTCCGGGACAAAATTTATATGTTTCTAATGCTCGAGAAAATGTCGAAGATAAGTTTAGGACCCAAATGCAGACAAAATTTCCTAAAAATATTCCTGTTATGGCAAATTTTATGCAGTTGCAGCTAAAGAAGCTTGTCATTTGTTACAGTGGGCTCTATAAGTACCCAAATATACATCAAAGAATGTTTGCAAAAAAAAACTTCTTCTTCTCATAAGAGAGCACAATGTGTCCAAATATTTTTGGCCCGACTTGGCATCATGTAACTACGGTAAGAAAGCTCTGAAGTGGTACCAAAGCAGTAACATAGTTTTAGTACCAAGAGAGGCCAGTCCTCCAAATTGTCCGGAGCTTAGACCAGTGAAGAGATATTAGGATCTTGTGAAAAGAGAATTGAAAAGCAAAATATCGAAGTTTTCAAAAAGATATGAGCAAACTTTTCCAAAAAAGTGACTGAAAGAACTATAAAGTCTCCAATGGAAGGGTTTCCAAAAAAGGTCCATGAGTTCATAAGTAGTTGTTAGAACTATAAAAATTATATTTTTTGTGATCTGTAATATAATATCAAAATAAAAGAAAAACAAAACTCTAAGATCAACCGTTTCGAAATTATTGAACTTTATATATGTTAAGATTTTTTCGATCTCACTTCTTACATTGTAGGAAAGCTTTCATCGCCAGTTACGGACCACACTGTACGCTCTTTGCTCTCTGATAGAAAACAAATATTCCTACAGTATATTCATATTCATATGGGCAAGGCCACGAAAAATGAAACCACATAGATTTTTTTTTCTGTCACAAGTTTCAAATTTTTTTTATATTTCAAATGTCTAATATGTATAGAATATGCCAGCAATGTATGCCAGTGTAAAATTTGTGTCTGCTTTGATATTTTACATCCTTTTCATAAGTGGCACATGCAAGGTGTATTTGGAAAATATACCAATGTCGGCGAAAAATGTAAATTTTGTTCTTATTTTGTTATACTTTAGACCAGTGATGCCCAACGTCAATGTATGCGATTTGTTCGAGTGTGTTGGGTATGCATAAAAGCTCTTTTATTGTTATTTCGGCAAACAGTGTGGTGCAAAAGTGACGCACTTCGTCACAACTGACATTAAATATCTTTGCATTACAAATTACAAATTATTTTTGTTAAAAATAAGAATAAGCCATTTCTCTCCCCTTACTTCCAAAACAACCAAGCACGTCTTTAGCGAGCACCTTAAAAAAAATGTCATCATCAAAAGGATGGCAGCGTTTTGATAAGGCAAGCGAAACAATAAAAGACGCCTTTTCAACATTAATATTTAAAACGTTTCCTGCTTCTCCTTCAACAAAATTTTTTTTTAAATTAGCAATTAAAATTTCTCTTTCCTCATCTAAAATATCAAAATATTGTTTATGGCAAGACCTGTGATGCCTTTCGACATTTAATTTGTGGTTACGCTTAACATTTCGTTGGCATACCAAACATACTGGCTCGCCACGCTGTTTTGCGTAAACAAAAAAATCATTTTCCCAAACATCGTTAAACATTTTGCGCAATACTGTAATTCGCTTTCCGATTTGCGTGTACTACCTTCTCGCTTGATGTCTACATGACAACTGATCAACAGTCAAAAAGCAAAATAAATCGTGTATGTGTGAAAGCACAAAAGCTCTTTATGTGTAGATGTAAAAGCACAAAAAGCTGTTTTCGCTCGCGAGCTCAACTGGGGGGCATCGTTGCTTTAGACAGATGTTTACTTTCTTTGGATAGAATACAAATCAAACTATTGATTAGTAAGCAAATTTGTGTACAAAGCTTGGGTTTTGGACCAATTAAGGCTTAAAGTAATCAGCCGCAAATAAATGGTGACGTTACTGACAAATTTTTATAAAATGTTTTTTTATGCATTAACTAATTTGCAAAGAGGTTGTATGAGCTGATTTTTTTTTGAGTACTTTTGAAGCACTTTCATAATCAATACTTAAATGAAGCCTTATTAGCACATAGCAGGGTATTTTTGCAAAAACAGATTGTGTGACGTTACTGACGTAATATTTTAATTTTATTTTTTTTACTTTTTTGCTTAACAATTTGGTATTTAATTGCTAGACTCCGATTCCTGGTGCAAAAAGAGACAAGCGTTATGTTAAAAAGCTAAAAGAAACCAACAAATACGACGAGTACAAAAGGAAAAAGCTCGTCACTGCATAGTAAACAGTGCATGGGAATTCGTTGAGGCGTTCCAATATACACAATCGCAAATATTAGTTGCGGAAGCTGCTGAAGAAGAGTTTAGAATATAAACACCATTTTGGATACGGCCACAATTTTCGCAAACGCAAAAAACATTCGTGACATTTCATCTGCGCACCAAATTCGTATCATTGGGGATGAAATAGCAGCCTATGCTACATCTCAGCAGAGATACAATTAACATTTCTTTTCTTTTTTGTCATATTTTATGTTTATTTATGTTAAAAAAAACTTCAAGTGAATTGATGCTTTAATTTTGCAAAAATTAACAAGACTGAATTAATAAAGACTTTTGTTTTTTCCAATAATAATGTGTTTTTATTTTACAGAGTGCTCTGGCTTTAGTTCAAAGTACTCACACAAAATTTTTATCAAAAAAAAAAACAAAAACAGAAGTTAATTCGGCATTTTTCGTACTAAGTAGCCGCTATAACTGAAAAGTAGGGAGAAATTACAAATTTTAATTTTAATGATGCAAAACTGATCAAAAACCAATTTCAACCCTCAAGCTATACACATTATTGAAGAGATAATTTTATTAACTTTATTAACTATTATCATACAAAAATCAGCTCTAAAGGTCGAGCCGGATTTACTACAATTTTTTTTTAACTGGTTTAGTCTTTATTTCTCCCCAGGTTGCATCTTAAAACTCCTCTACGATGATTTTTTTGGTCGTTTAGGGTCCCTCTATTAACCCAAGAGAAAAACCACCGGAAAATCCTACCGAAATTCGTACGTGTGACGTTACTGACATTTTTGTGTGACGTTACTGACACTGCTTTTATGGCGATAACGTGATGAAAACATAAAATTTAAGCCCACCTTTTGGATAAAAATCATCTTTCAGCCTTCCTTTTTTAAATACTGGGCAATTATAAACATAAACTCATTTCAATTCGCTAATTTTTACACAAACGTTCAGTAACCTCAAAACACACTTCCAAAATCCGGTGACGTTACTGAAGGCTTAAAATGGTCATAACTTCACAACAAAACGAGATACAGCAAAATTGTCTGAGTATGAAACAACAGTTATGACCAGGGCAACCGGAAATATGCTACAGCATGTTTTTTTTACAACGAGATATTAACAAATGGGTAATGTATTTACACGTTTCATGGTCCTACAAGTGTTTTGAGACCTATTTGTTAGAGCATATTTTGGCATATTTTACCTATAACGTCATATTTCGGGAAATTTTAGTTTTAGGAGCATAATTTTAAAAAAACCTCCTTTTTTAAAGCATAATTTATGTTTTTTAGGCAATATTTTTTCAAAAATATCCCTTTTTAAGCATATTTTGTGTTTTTGACATTATTTTCTTTTGTCGTATAAACAAGTGTCTTTGCAACCTTGGTTTTTTAAAATGTAACAGCCAAATCATGTTTTACACAACTGTGAAATGTTAAAGGTTTATTAATCTTTTAACGCGCTTTCTTATTCAATAAGTAAACAAAACATAAAAAAGAGTTGCTTTTCAACCACCACCGATTACGACCCTGGACATAATGCCTAAAGCCAATCCGATATAAGCAGCAAATTTAAAGGCGGTTGTAGAAAAGTTTCCAGACTTACGAGCTGATGGTGGATCCCTCTATTCTAAAATCTGCAGCAAAGTTATTGCAGCAGATCGCAGAAAGTGAAAATAAGCAGACCAAACAATTATTTTTGTCACGATTTTCAAGAATTACTGTGCCCATCTTTTTTGTGTCTGCTGACATTCCACTTTACAAAATGAGAAATCAAAATATAAGAACACTATTTGAGGAATACACGGACTACCAAGTGCCATCCGAAACAGTTTTTTGAACTAAACATTAAAAATATTATACAACAACTGCATGGACAATATACGAGCAAAACTAACATAAATAAAGAAATGTGGCCAACATTTTAGCAGGTGTATTAAGGTAATTGCAAGTGAGAAATTTTTACTAAATACAGCAGCCTTGGAAAGGGCTAATTACCCAACAATTGCTAGACTGTGGGACGACGCCATCAAAAATCTGGACGTCAACTTCAATAAGAATAATGTTTAGCTTTTTCTGACGGATGTAGTTCCATACATGGTAAAGGCTGCAAAAGCTATAGTGGCATTTTATCCGAATGTATTAGGAATTTTTATGAAAACGTAAATAAAACTATTGCTAATGTGAAGAAGTTATTTTTAAAAGCTCCATGTAGAGAGGAACTTTTTAAACAAATGTTTCCAGACCTTCCATTACCTCCAGAAGCTATAACAACACGATGGGTAACATGGCTTAAAGCAGTTAACTACTATGCCAACAATTATGAAGACATTTTATAGGTCTTAAGTGCATTAAACGATGAGGATGCACAATTCATTATAACTTCAAAGGATGTCTTGACAGACCCCCAAACTAGATCTGACTTGATTTATATTGCTTCAAATTACGGTTTTATTGCAAAACATATTAAAAATTTTAAACATCAGGTCTTACGCTTATTTAACAAGTTCAGGTGAATGAAGACACTTTTAAATTGATAGATAACACAGTGCAACACATTTTTTCGGGGGTGAACCAAACCAATATCAAACGATAGCATTTGACGTCAGTAACATAACCCTAAACTCCATTTTGCTCCAATACGTCGCAAATTTTTTTACAGTGGTTTAAAGTTTGATTTTTTTGGTCAAAAGTCAAATAAAAGAAAATGATGAATCATGTGTAAAAATAGATTTGGGATAGTTCATGACTTCGGAGACCTATTTTTCCGGCGAATATTTCCTCGAAAATATTTATTTCTATTTTATTTTACTCAACATTTATGTATGTAAATTTACTAAAACTACTAACAAAGTCTGAATTTAAAATTTATAAGCTGTTTTTTTTTTTTATTTTTAATAAAAATATTTCTAAATCATATGAAAAAAATTGTATGACTTTAATTTTTTAGGGCATGTTTTTGTTGATTTTTAGGTCATATTTTGCAATTTTTCAGGTCATATTTTATGCGCATAAAACACGATTTTTAGGGCATATTTCCGGTTGCCCTGGTTATGACGAGTTATTTCATATGCCGGAAGAAATAATAGTATTTAGTAAAGATATTCACCAAAATATGTGTACGAACGTGACGTTACTGACGGCGGCCTTGCCCATATATTCATATTTATTCATATATTCATAAGTATCAAATTTTATTTCTTTACGACTAAATATCCCGGGAATCCCGGGAAATAAAAAAATGAATATTTCTTCAGTTTGTTCAGCAAAGATGCACAGAATGGCTTGAAATTTTGCAGAGATCATAAACAGGCACTTCGTTATATTGTCACAAAAAAATATGGCATTTTATACAAATGTATGAAAATAAGGGAAATTTCTTCGTTCCCGAACATTAAACGCCGGTCTATCCCGGACCGGCATTTCTGGAACACTTACTCAAACACTTACTTTTAGGCAAACTTCACAGAAACTCGTGGAAAAGCTCTACTAATGCTATTCTTCAATACTGACCGATTTGAAACAGTATTTATTCTGGTCCGGGATAGACGGGAAATCTGATAAATTTCATACATCTGTGTACTGAATTTTAATGCTCTGTGGATTTAAAATGCATTAGCCACGCCAATTCCGTCCATAAAACGTTGATATATATATTTATACCTTTAGTGCCAAATCTTTTTTTTGCATCAAAAAAATCGGACCATCAATATCAATTTTCGAAATTAGTCCTCCCCAGCGCCACATATCGGGTCCATTATATACAAATACTTTGGTCCCATGATCAAACAAACATACATTCTGTATTTCAGTCAAATTGGCCTATTCGCCACCAACCGGATCTATTTGAACATACCATTGTTTGTCATGATCAAACAAACAAACATTTTAGTTTTAAGGTAAATTCATTCAAATTTACGATATAAATCCATCCCAGCGCCACCTACTGTGGACCCTACATCACGTAACGTCACGTCACGTTTCTCAAAATATGTTATAGAAAGAAATTATAAAAAGTTTTTGTAATTGCTAAGAATGAGAAGGTCGTATCTCAATTGTTTATACTTTAGAGCTTGTTCTTAATGTCTATAAATTACACTACGCAACCATTTGAGGGTTATAGTCTCGGTGGTGGACGATTCCAGGTACAAATCCTTAAACCATGGTCCTTATAAATTTTGCAGGGGTCGTCAACATCTGGTGGGTTCCTGTTTTTTATTTTCTTCGTGTTTTTATAATAATTGTTTTGTTTAAGGAGAGTGGCTTGTTAGGCCTTCGCGCCGATCCTAGTTTCTTGGGGCTGCCAAAGCCACTAAGAGAGCTTCTGTGTTGAGCTTCAGCAACTTCTGTTACCTACTTCCTAAGACGCATCGGTGGAAGCATGTCGATTAGATTACTCAACATTTTTCCGTCTCACATTTGCTACCACTAAAAAGACTCAAATTAGAAAATTCCCCTTTCCCCAGCTGTTTTATTCTAATAAATTTATCACATATGTTTTTGTGTGATTTTTAAAAAACGGCGTAGTAAATTGTAATATAATACATTTTGTTGGATTGTTGTAAATGTTAGTATGTAAACTACTTAACATGATCTACAAGAGACAGTAGTAACACCAAACTAAATCTTAAAAGAACTTGTCATATACATTTGATATATTAAACCCTTCATATTTTTGTCTTAATTTCTAAAATATTAAAAACTTTAGGTCCTTAATATACGTGTACCTCTGTTACTTGACCACCATCATAGTTCGTATTTTACTACAGACAATCAAAAGAATTGTTTTAATGTTGTAATTGTAAGATTTGTTGTCATTTATGACTAGTCGGTATGGTAAAAAGTACTTTGTAAATATCTACCAAAACATTCCGAAAGCCAGAAGAAACATGGAATCCTTCGGTGGCAACCACGAGCTAATGCAGGGAAGTATTTTACAGTCCTTTACGTCGTACATACTTGTTTCATCAGAAAGTGGAGGTATACTCGTTTTGTATGTCATTTGTTGCTGTTCATATTCAGATCATAAAATGCAATTTAGCAAATGACAATAGAAAATATATACAAACCTCTAAGAGGTAAAGAAACGACTAACAGACTAAAGGGAAATCGCAATACGAATGACAGTATTTTTTTACCCTCCCCCGCAGGAATAAGAGCGTGATTATACCCTTCACCATGCGCATGAACAGAGTGAAGGGTATATTAATCCATATGTAACGCCCATAAGGAGGCGTGGTAGGTATGACAATGTATATATATAAATCATCTGCATCGAAATCTGAGTCGATTTAAAGGTAACCATCTGTCCGTCCGTCTGTCCCCGCGATTACAGCCGCAGTTTGAGAGATATCGAGCTGAAATGTGGAATGCAAGCTTCTATCGTTAAAGCAGAAGTTAAGTTCTAAGATGAGCCCGATCGGTCAAAATCTACTCTCACCTCCCTTACAAACTTCCTCTTTTTGGGGTCTGTCCCTGCGATTACAGCCGTTGTTTAAGGGCAATCAAGCTGCAATTTGTTTTGAAATATGTGAGCTTTCCTACACTAATCGGAGGCTGAGTAGTAAGATGAGACCGATCGGTAAAAAACTACTCCCACCTCCCATACAAAATCCCTCTTTTTGGGGGTGTCCGTATGTTAGTCCCCGCGATTACAGCAGTAATTTAAGAGCAACCATGCTGAAATATCGTACGCACGTTTTGCTGCCCTAAATGGAGGTTGAGTTCTAAGATGAGCCCGATCGGTCAAAAACTACTCTCACCTCCCATACAATAACCCTCTTTTTGGGGGTGTCCGTATGTCAGTCCCCGCTATTACAATAGTAATTTAAGAGCAATCAAGCTGAAATATTGTATGCAAGCTTTTCTACTCTAAGCGGAGGTTGAGTATTAAAATAAGACCGATCGGTCAAAAACTACTCCCACCTCCCATACAAACTCTACCTTTTTGGGGTTTGTCCCTGCGATTGCAGCCGTATTTTAAGAGGTATATAGCTGACATTTTGTACGCAAGATTCAATTCAATGCATTGTGCAGCCACATCCGGTAACGGTATTTTTGTGAATTAATAAAACTTTTCAAACCAAATCCTACCACTTTCATAAACGAGAATGAAATGCAACTTGATTCTATTTGATTATATTGTGTTGTCATTAGTTTTTTGGAATTTTCTTTATGTCTCTCGTGTTCTGGCTTTTGCTTAGTCTCACTGAAATGTAAGCGAAAGATGAAACAACGTTGATTGTAGTTACAATGCAATACCTCAGCGAAAAGTACAATTAATGAATGGCGCCACGGATACCGATTGTGCGCTAAAGTTTATTTGTCAATAGAATTTAGTAACAGAAATCGTAAATCGGTTATGTTAGATTTATTTTTTTCAACTGTGGATAAAAATATTTGCTTTAATCATTTTTATTAAACTTCTAATTACCTATGTATGTAAAAAAGCTCAATGGCACAATTCAAATGAATTCGGCACAATGAAATGCAATTCAATTTCTATGTTATTTGAATTTAATTGATTTCAAATAAATTTATATATATTAGAAGAATGAATTCAAAAATGAATTCCGATTCATTTGAATTAAATTGATTTTAAATTGAATTGCTTGATCTCGAACTGTTGCGGGCTTTGAACGTTTATTTGAGTTTTAACAATATTTGTTCTCAAAACAAATTTTGCTGCTTGTTTCTGTACATCGTTTAGGATACAGCCTTGATGGACATCTGCGCCGATGGAGATGAACTCGCCAAGGTGGTTTTCTTGTCTTACGTGACAGGTTGGTTCCGTATATAGCTCAAGTGGAATACCAAAACTCTTTAACGCAGTCCATATTACTTCGTGGTGCATGGATTTAAAGGCTTTTTCAATGTCAATGAACACGAAGTTAAAAGGCTATCGCCATTCGACCGTTTGTTCCACTGTTATGTGTAACGTTTTGACTTGTTATATGTAAGAGCGTTGGGGCGGAATCGGCACTATGACCGGCCGTGGCATAGTGGTTAGAACACGCGACTACCGTGCGGAAGATCGCAGGTTCAATCCAGGCTCCAGTCATCTTAAGAGAAAAAAATATGTTCTTTCATTGTCGGCTCCCCTTGAATGTTGTTGATAGCAACTTCGCAGTATTAAGCGTCGATTCAATCGTCGTGTCTAGTAAGAGCTTCTCAAACAGTGACGTTCGCATTCGTCGATAAACAAGTAGGTGCCGTTAGTTGTGAATCTAAAAATAGAAAGCGTGTTATATCACAACAACGCGAGAAGCAATCCCATACCTCATTCATGGGGTGCAAAGGGAAATTAATTTTTTTTTAAGTTGGGGCGGAGTCTTCTTTTCTTCTTTTTCTTAACTGGAAGCAGCAACAGAAATTCACCTATCAGTAGCAACAAGAATTCCAAGCGCTTGGTCTTTTGCGCTCCGTAGATTGTTAGTCACACCAAGTGTAGAAAACAGCTCTTTCATATGGTCCATCAAACCAAGTTTTGGTCGCCCCCTCCTGCGCCGCCCGTCTATTGACGAAAACCTTTCGAGCTGGAACATTTTCACCCATTCGCAAAAACGTGTTCAACCATTCGGTCGATTTCAATGCGCTTGACTACGTCGATGTCGTTATACAGCTCAGACAGCTCGTGATTCAGTCAACGATGATGCTCGTCGTTAACGATGATGGGTCCAAATATTTTGCGAAGTAGACAAAATCATCTACCACTTCAAAGTTAAAGTTGTCAACGTTCACGCAGCGCTCCAGACGAGTAGACTCTTTGTTCGTTAAAACAAATAACTTGGTTTTGTCCTCATTTATCACCAGACCCATTTCCGCCGACAGCTTTTCAATGCTCGATGCAGCCTTCCGCATGATCATCTCCATTAATATGTTAAAGAGATCGCAAGACAGACTATCTAAATCTTGTCTAAATCCACGCTTGGTAGGAAATGGTTTAGTCAGATTTTTGCCAATTTTCACTGAAGACTTCTTTTCAGTCAGTGTCATTCCGTAAAGTCGTATTACCTTCGTGGGGATACCAAAATAAGCCATGGCATCGAACAATTTCTGTCGTATCGGACTGTGGAATGCAGCTCTGTAGTCGACGAACAGATGGTAGGTGTCGATCTGCATTTGTGGGTCTTCTTCAGGATTTGTTTTAGTGTGAATATATGGTCTGTCGTGGATCTACCAGGTCTACAGCCACACTAATGAGGTGGTTTTAGTCCTAGAATGGGCTTTAATCTTTTACATAACACACTAGACAGGACCTTGTTTTGTTTAAAGTAGATTTGTTTGAAGTAGTTGGATGAGTTGGTTGGTATAGGAATTGGCTATCTTTGTGGTATGCAGCTTTGTGATATCAAGCTTCCTTTGGGTTTGGTTTCGAGCGTTTTTACGTCCATAACGCTTAAGACATGCCGTCCATAAATTACATCGTGATCAATCTGATTTCTTGGGAGATATCTAGATTGTCTTGTGGATATCTTTAAGCGGGAATCTGGTTCCACTCAGAACCATGTTTCTTGCCGACGCGAAACTAACTAGTCTCAATCCGTCATCGGAGGTGTTATTGTGTAGACTTAATTTTCCGACTGCTGAACCAAGAGCATCTTCCCTTCCGATTTTAGCATTAAAATCTCCCAGAAAAATTTTAATGCAGGGCAGCGGTCATGTGTCCTCATCTTTGTCCTCCGTCAGGGCGTGCACACAAATCAGCGTAATGTAAAATTATTTCACTTACAGGGTTAAACCGCTAGACCAGCTGTCGAAGTCTCTTGCCGACTATGAAACCATATTCGTATTCGTGTCTTTCTGTATGGCAGCAGTAAAATATATCACAGTTCTTTCGTTGTGTACATCCCTGTTCCGTCCGTCTCATTTCCTGTATTGCGGTGATGTCAGCCTTGTATTTGTCGAGAACGTCCGCCAGTTGGATAGAGGCACTATCTCTGTATAGAGTTCGGACATTCCAGGTGCACATCCTTAAATTATGGTCCTTATAACGTTTGAGGGGGTCGCCAACATTTGAGGGCGTTCTTGTTTTTTCTTTTTTTCGTGTTTTGTGCTGCTTGGGAACCTACAAAGAGATCTTTCGGTTATTCTTAAATGAATAACAATCAGAAAGACTCAAACTAGAAAATTCCTCATTCCCATTTATGCGGAATTTAGCTTGTTCTTTTCTTAGGTCTTCAGATAGGGCTTGTTGCAGGCGCTTGTACAGTATGCGCGCAACGACCATGTTACTGGTATTAAAGGAATTATTCCCCTCCAATTTGTCGTGCGGAGAGGACTCCTATATTTTCTAATAGTGCTATTTCCCAGTATCTGTCAAACAGCAACTTTTTGAAAGTGAATCGTATTACACAGTGCAACACACTTTTTCGGGGGTGAACCAATCCAATATCAAACGATAGCATTTGACCTCAGTAACAAAACCCAAAACTCTATTTTGCTCCACTACGTCACAAATTGAATTTTTTGGTCAAAAGTCGATTCAAAGAATATGAAAAATCATTTATAAAAGTACATTTGGGGTATTTCATGTCTCGGAGACCTATACTAAAACATTCAGGGGAAAATTTCCTCGAAACATCTTAACCCTCTAGTTGCCAACCGTTTGGGACATTTTTGGGTCCCAATTTTGAAAAACTGTTCATATGTTAACTTTGAACGGAGGTCATGGCTTAAAATCTTCAATAGAAATATTCTCCGGAAAATTTCACTTAGAGTCACCAAAGGCAAATAGCCTCTATGAGTCAAAGGTTCCAAAATAAAATCAAAATAAAATGTTAATGGAACATTAAAAAAATCTATTTTTGAGCAAACAGCGCAACACACTTTTTCGGGAGTGAACCAAACCAATGTCAAACAATAGCATTTAGCCTCAGTAACAAAACTCTAAACTCCATTTTGCTCCACTACGTCACAATTTTTGTTTACAGTGGTTTAAAGTTTGATTTTTTTGGTCAAAAGTTAAATAAAAGAAAATGAAAAATCATGTGTAAAAATGGATTTGGGTTAGTTCATGTCTTCAGAGACCTACATTAAAACTTTCCGCGGAATATTTCCTCGGAACATTTTAACACTCTATCTGCCACCCATGCTGAACATTTTAAGAAAATTGACATTTAAACTGTTTTTTAAAATTCATCCTAAGATGTCTCATACGGGTGGGAGCTAGAGGGTGCAAATGTTTTGATGAAATATTCCCCAGAAAATTGTAATGTATGTCTACGAAGACATGAACAATCCCAAATGTATATTTACACATGATTATTCAAATTAGTTGATTCGACTTTTTACCAAAAAAAAATCAATTTTAGGGTTTTGTCACTGACGTCAAATGCTACCGTTTGATATTAGTTTGGTTCACCCCCGAGACAATGACCCTCAAATTGTGTCATAGTGTTATACAAGTTTAGATTTTATTATATAATTGGTTACTTATACCATAAAACATAAAAAAAGAACTAATGACAATTTGTTAAAAAAAATTTTAATGGATGACACATTCTATCAAATAATGTAATGAACTTTTGCCGCATGTAGTTTTCTCACATTATTGTAACAAGAATTATGAAAAATTGGTCTTTAATATAAATGCATTACTTGCATAAATATTACTCCTCAGAAATGGGAATACTTTGGCACGTTTATATTACCACAAATTATGACAACTGATATAAATAAATATGTAAACGCAAAAGATCGATACCTAAGCATAAGAAAATAAAAATGAAATGGCTAAAAGTTTGCTAATATTTCAAAGACCCGGCCGTATGGGAAACAATATAATATTAGTGTAATGTTACTGTTATCAATTGATTATGCCCTTAACTACATACATAATATTACATATCATTAATATCTTCTGTAGCCTTTGGCACTAAAATAAACATACAGCTTGTTCAGCACTGTGGTAAATACTACGCCACCACTGTAGCGTCAAACCAATTGAAACGGAGTATAACTTGAACTTATCAACCGCAACGCAAATAAAATCGTTACGTTTATTAGCATTAAATTCGAAAATGGAATTTTAATTGGCTTATTACAACATGATCCAGCACAAAAACAAATCGCTAGCCGCTAGTTGACGCCAGCAAAGGCACACAGGAAAAGTGGCATGAAAAACATGAAATGACAAAGACACAAAACTACAAAACATTTTAAAATTGCTCTGATAAAGCAAAAAAAAAATGAAATCAAAAGACTATTAATTAGAATTTGCCAAGTGACAGAAAAGAGCGCAACCAATAACAACCGCAAACTTCAATTATATTATAAATGCTAATGGTGTCGGATATTTACAGTCGCTGTGTGCAGAGCAGGAAATAGAGGGCGTTGCGATGTCCTTCCTCTATTTCATCATCAGCATCCCGCCACCGTTCATTAGTTCATCCTTCTGTTTCTCCGCTTACTTATCTGCATTATCATCATTATTATCCGCATATTACTAGCAATTGGAAGTGTGAAGATTATACATTATTATTGAACTTTTTCCATAGCAATTATTGCTGATGCTTCTGATAACATTTCTCCATGCTACAAAAATAATTGGAAATTATTTCTGTTCTATACGAGAGTACATCGATTTTGCCATCGTTTTTGTTTGAGAGCGTTTCACATTGTCATTTGCCACCACCATGTAATTGTGTGCAAAAACGTTATGTTAATTGACTTCGGCAAAGAGTGCTAGAAATACGTTTGATACACTCGAAGTGAAAAAAGTTGTAATAAAAAAATTAATTAATTACAATTTAAAATGTTTGAAATTTTGCTGACAACATAGCTCAGAGGAATATTTGGTAGATTCTGTGCTTTTATAGATGAAATGGAATAATATATTCGAATATTGTTTCCAAAATCTCAACCTTGTAAGACGAATTTGTGGATATATAATATGGCTTCGGCTTACTGTCATTTTTCGATACTCAATTTACCACTCTGAAGCATCCTATTGCAAACGATTAAAAGTATAACAGAATATTCGCTGCGGAAACTAAAGTTTATTCCAAAAAATCCTTTTATAAAATGTTTTGATGATTAGATTACAATATGAGACAATTTGAGGGTCATTGTCTCGGGGGTGAACCAAACCAATATCAAACGATAGCATTTGACCTCAGTAACAAAACCCTAAACTCCATTTTGCTCCACTAAATTTTTACTGTGGTTTGAAGTTTGATTTTTTTGGTCAAAAGTCGATTCAAAAAATATGAAAAAATCATCTATAAAAATACATTTGGGATATTTCATATCTTCGGAGACCTGTATCAAAACATTCAGGGGAATATTTTCTCGGAACATTTTAACCGTCTAGCTCCCACCCATATGGGACATTTTTAGCCTTATTCCGAAAAACTGTTTAAAAGTCAACTTTGGAGAGAGGTCAAGGCTTACAATCTTCGATAGGAATATTCTTCGGAGAGTTTCACTAAGAGTCACCGAAGACAAATAACCTCTACGAGTCAAAGGTTATAAAATCAAAATGAAATGTTAAGAAGGCTATTTTTGAGCAAAGAGTGCAACAAGCTTTTTCGGGAGTGAACCAAACCAAATCAAACTGTAGCATTTGACCTCAGTAATAAAACCTTACAGTGATTTGAAGTTTGTTTTTTTTTTGGTAAAAAGTCGAATCAAGGAATTTGATTAATCATATGTAAAAATACATTTGGGATAGTTCATGTCTTCAGAGACATACATTAAAATTTTCAGGGGAATATTTCATCAGAACATTTGAACCCACTAGCTTCACCCGTATGGGACATCTTAGGATGAATTTTGAAAAACAGCTTAAAAGTCAAATTTCTCAAAATGTTTAATATGAGTGGCAGGTAGAGGGTTAAAAAGTTCCGAGGAAATATTCCCCGGAAAATTTTAATGTAGGTCTCTGAAGACATGAACTATCCCAAATCTATTTTTACACATAATTTTTCATTTTTTTTATTTGACTTTTGACCAAAAAAAAATCTAACTTTAAACCACTGTAAACAAAAATTGTGACGTAGTGGAGCAAAATGGAGTTTAGGGTTTTCTTACTTAGGTCAAAAGATATCGTTTGACATTGGTTTAGTTCACTCCTGAAAAGGTGTGTTGCACTGCTTGCTCAATAATAGACTTTTTAACATTTCATTAATATTTCATTTAGGATTTATTTTGGAACCTTTGACTCGTAGAGGCTTTTTGTCTTCGGTGACTCTTAGTGAAAATTTTCGGAGAATATTTTTGTCGATGATTCTAAGCATTGACCTTTGTCCAAAATTGACTTTTAAACAGTTTTTCAAAATTGGTCCAAAAATGTCCCATACGGGAGGGAGCTAGAGGGTTAAAATGTTCCGAGAAAATATTCCCCTGACTGTTTTAATATAGGTTTCCGAAGACATGAAATACCCCAAATGTATTTTTACAGATGATTTTTCATATTCTATGATTCGACTTTTGACCAAAAAAATCAAACTTTAAACCACTGTATAGAAATTTTGTGACGTAGTGGAACAAAATGGATTTAAGGGTTTTGTTACTGAGGTCAAATGCTATCGTTTAATATTGGTTTGATTCACTCCCGAAAAAGTGTGTTGCACTGTGTTATTCATTGCCAAAAGTGCATTATTTGCAGGGAGCGATATGTTAAATTTAGTTCTCCAGCTTTTTACCCGGATCCCGGAAAAATAGGGAAAATTATAATTCCCGGGATTGCCGGAAAATAGATAATGATTTTTTTTCTTCGGTTTGCTAAGCAAAGATGCACAGAATGGCTTGAAATTTTGAAGAGATCATAAGCAGCCACGTCGGCGGTCATCATGGAATCCAAGGAACCCCAAGGCTCCAATTTTGACCAAGCATTTCGATATTTGGGGACCAGGACGAAGTAAATGGTATATTTTTGTTGCTGTTTGTCCTCCCGTCCCATATTCTGCACAAGGCAAAAATTCAAGTATTTATAAAAACTTAATTTCTGTATGCCAACATTCAGAGGCCATAATTTTTTAACCAGTTCGTAGATTCTCTTCTGTAATACTTCATTATACCATCACCCGTAGGGATGAAGGTATATATCATTTGATACGACCCAAAAGTGTAACACATAGAAGGAGTCACTTTAGACCCTATGTTTCTTTGAACCAAATTCGATTCATGAATTTTTAAGTCGTTTGAGCCATGTCCGTCTGTCTGTCTGTCTGTCTGTCTGTCTGTCTGTCGGGTGGCTGTCCGGCTGGTTCGCACGATAACTTTCGAAAGACGCAACCAAATGTTTTGAAATTTTGCACGAGTTATTATTTTCTCAAAACTACTTACGGTATTGCAAATGGGCTACATGGCCCCGCCCCTTCTGGTACCTCCCATACAAATACATCATTCCGCCCACTTTAGAAATCGAGTAATAATATCAATACACCCTAGGGGATCGTCCCCAAATTCTGTATTTAGTAAAGCTATAACAGGATAAAGTTTTGGAAAAAATTTTGAAAGCCTAGCCACGCCCCTTCTGGTGCCTCCCATACAAATCTACCTTTCCGCCCACTATAGAGATGGATAAATAATATCAATAAATTAAACGTGATCGTACCCAAATTCTATTTTGAGTAAAGCTATAACAAGATAAAGTTTTAGAGAAAAAAATTGGAAGTCTATTCACGCCCCATCTGGTACCTCCCATACACATCTGGTACCGCCCACTTTAGAAATCGATTAATATTATTAAAAGACCTAACGCGATCGTGCCCAAATTCTGTATTTGGTAAAGTTTAAGCAGGATAAAGTTTTGGAGAAAAAATCTGGAAGTCTAGACACGCCCCTTCTGGTACCTCCCATACAAATGTACCACTCCGCCCACTTTAGAAATAGGGTAATAATATCAATACACTCGACACGATCGTGCCCAAATTCTGTATTTTGTTATATTATAACAGGACAAAGTTTTGGAGAAAAAATTGGAAGTCTAGACACGCCCCTTATGGTACCTCCCATACAAATGTACCTTTCCGCCCACTTTTGGGATGTAGTAATAATATCAGTACACCCAACGCAATCGTGCGCAAATTCTGTATTTAGTAAAGCTATAACAGGATAAAGTTATGGATAATAAATCTGGAGCCTAAACACACCCCTTCACGTACCTCCCATATAAATGTACCACTCCGCCCAATTTCGAAATCGAGTAATAATATCAATAAAATAGAAAATTATTTGTTTTACTGAGGGTAAGGGTAAATGTAAGTCGGGTTGCCCGACTGAAACTTTCTAACTGGTTTTAATTACAAATCGATTATTTTCAATAACTGAAGACTTAAACAATATATTATATTGGGTGATGGTATTTATCAGTCAGTTTAACTGACTGAAATTTCTGTACTGGTTTGTATTTATGCTTTACGCAGTAGTTTTCAAAAAATTGTATCTTGAGTTTTCGATTTTTTCTAATTTAAAAACTTAAAAAGGAGAAATATATTCAGCCCGTACGACAAAATTATGCAACGTATTGAGTTAAAGTTAAAGTTGAGTTGGCATAATTTTTGTTGGCCACTTAATTCCAATTATTGGCTTGATTCGCCATCTAGACAAAAATTTATATACCCTCACCCTACGACTCAAAGGTGTTACACATAGAAAGAGTCACTTTAGACTCTAGGTTTCTTTGAACCAAATTCGATTCATGACTTTTTAAGTCATTTGAGCCATGTCCGTCTGTCTGCCAGTCTGGCTGTCCGGCTGGTTCGCACGATTACTTTCGAAAGACGCAACCAAATGCGCAAGTTAATATATCCCCAAAAATACTTATGGTATTGCAAATGGGCTACATGGCCAACCCGATTTCTGGTACCTCCCATACAAAAATATATTATTTCGCCCACTTCAATATCAATTAGGTATGTAACGAATGTGCTTTAGCGAATGCGAATGCGAAAGCGAATATTATAATATTTTGTTTTGCGAAAGCGAATGCGAATATTTATTTTTGGTTTTTGCGAATGCGAATGCGAAAGCGAATATTCCAAAATTGTTTAGCGAATGTCAAAAAATGGTTTACGTAAACGAATTTTATTCCTACTATCTGCATTTTCCAGTCTGCTGTATTCCAGTTAAGTAATTAAACATAAAATATTTACTTTCGAAAACTTTGACGTATTCTGTATTCAAAGTTTAGTAGAGCCAAGTTGCATTTAACAAAAAGGAGCTTCGCTGTTTTTCGCTATGCAATCTAGTTCTTAGTGGATCATAGATAAGTCCGGCTCCACTTAACAACTGTTCGCTGGGGACACTTCCCGGAGGCGTAGCTAAGAACTGCCGTGCCAAAGATAATAACTTTTGGTATTTCGAGCTGTTTCGTTTCCACAACAATAAAGGATCTTCTGAAATATGATTTTTTTTCTCTTTATTATATTCAGGTAACAATTTTTTAGCATGAGAAACTGAAAACGTGACCTCTTGTATGTCGTCATCAGTCTCACTATTACTTGTATTTAAGATTTTTTTTTGCGAATATTGAAATATATATTTATACGAATGCGAATGCGAAAGCGAATGTACAAAACGATGCGAATAATTCGCATTCGCATATGCGAATGAGCGATTTTTGAAAAGGGGACGTGGCACCCCACGCCCCTTTATCCAATCACAACCAATCATATCCTGGGACTATCAACAGGTGGTCAGCAGAACCACTTGTTAAAATTTTCGTATCAATCGGCCTATTAGAAAAGCCGTCAGAGCGGTGGCGGTGGCACCGCCTACTTCCACCCTGTCTGTAATTAAAAATGCTCAAACAACATATATACCAAATCTCATCTTCATACCTCTGATAGTTCATGAGATATAGCCCTTTTGGTTTTCAAGTTGTATGGGCGGTGCCACGCCCCTTTATCCAATCACAGCCTATTATAGCCAGGGACTATCAACAGGTCAGCAGTACCACATGGTAAAATTTATTTTCGTATCAATCGGTCTATTAGAAAAGCCGTTAGAGCGATTTTTTAAAAGGGGGCGTGGCACCGCCCACTTCCACCTTGGCTGAAATTAATACTGATTCAACAATATATATACCAAATCTCATCTTCATACCTCTGATAGTTCATGAGATACAGCCCTTTTGATTTTCAAGTTGTATGGGCGGTGCAACGCCCCTTTGTCCAATTGGACCGACTTGTAAATCTAAACCATCCGGGGCACCACCCAAACGCATACAAAAAAATGTATGCAAATCGGTCCAGCCGTTTAGGAGGAGTTCAGTCACAACACACGTACGGTAGAATTTTATATATAAAGATAAACAACCTTCTATGCTGATATGCCTAGAACAAACCTGGCAATGCTCTGTATAAAAGGTCATTTTTGAAAAACCGGTTAACCGACATAAAAAACCGGTTAAACCGGGTATTCGAAATTGTAATTTTTGAAGGTTATACGGTTTTCGGTTTTGAAATCAAATCCTCAAAAACCCGAAACCTTTGCCACGCGCCTTCTGATATCTCCCATACAAATGTCCGAATTCACCCTTATAGTTTTACATACGTATCTTTTTTCTAACTACACTCAATTCAGTCGTATTTTGCTAAAGATGTACGCTTATAAAAATTTGACTCTGGAATGAATATGGACTGCATAGACTGGTCCTCCTGGTACCTCCCACATATAATGCACTATTTTTTTGATACAATTTTGGCACCGGCATGTTTAGGCTTCTCGATGGTTTCTTGAAGCTTTTAACACTTAAGGTTGTGATAATGGTAAAGAAGGCACAGCAAAGGGTGCTCATGATGATAGTTTGGCAACTATCGAGATAGCTATCCGCCCTGCCAGCTGTCAACATAATCCTTTTCTCACAACTCTTGTTAAACAAACTTTATAAGAAATAGTAGATAAATGATCTCAAACCGAACAATGAAAAACATATGAAAATTATTATATCTTCTATTCCTTCCAAACTGACAACTGGATGATATTTGAATGTCGTCAGTTCAATTACACTATGCGACAGTCAAAATCGAAATGGGATAAAACCACCGGGAAATGTTATATCGGTCGAAAACAAGTTATACGTGGCCCGGCATTTCGCTGGATCACGTCTAGCGATTTGAAGTTAGTAACTATCATATAGCAGAATATCTCACGTTTTTGGCTCATTTGTGATATTGTTATATGGTGGCGTATGAATATCATAAGTAATATTCCACTTAAATCATACGCCACGGAGTACAACAGTTTTATTGTAACTGTTACAAAATAAACCCAGTTCAAAATCATTTGATGAATGGAAATAGGAAACTGTTGCTTGTATAGAAAAACGTTATATGAACAGGAAGGAATTGTAATTTTTAATTTTTTTAAATTTGTTTGAGCAAAATCGGACTATTGTTTCTCGAGTTATGTAAAAAAAAACCACCAAGGGTGACAATGATAGTTACTAACTTCAAATCGATATATCTCGATTCCTAGACGTGACCCAGCGAAACGCCGGGACACTTATAACTTCTTTTTTGCCCGGTAGTTTGAACCCTTTCCGATCTCTGACCCCTACCATTTGTCTCACAGTGTTATTTTCGAATAGTAGACAAATACTCAGGATACCGCAACATTTGCCCCATCCCTTCTGGTACATCCCAAACAAATGACCTAATTCACTCTCAAAGTTTTACATACATTATTTTGTAGGTACCTTATAAAAAGTCATATTTTGAGCAACATATAAGCTTATTGAAATTTGACTAGAGACCGAAAGACGTATGGGTGATAGTATTAATTAGTCAGTTCACCTGACTGAGATTTCTGTACTGGTTTTCGTTAGGAAAGACAATCATGTAAAATTTTTATTAAAATTGTATTCCTAATTAAAACTTTATGGAAATTCCTGAGACAATGATATCCCCCACCAGCACCACCATATGAACTACACATTTTCTTGGAGTCTATTTTGCTACTTTTTACTCCGTTTTTTTGTCCCAATTTTAGCTGCTGCCATTAACTTTTAATGATAATGTTGGGTATATATGAATAAGGAACATTTCATTGAATGCACTGCGTTGTTTAAAACTCATTTGCCAAACAGAACAGAAAAAAAAACTCCGGAAATTAGGGGAAGTGAAATAAAATAAAATATGTTAAAGTAGTTTGGTGGTTTTCGACAGTCTCTATATAAATTTTTTTTTCGGTGGAGTTTTAATAAATTTTTGTTGCAGTAATTAGTTTCTTGTTTACAGTATGGTGCTAATGGTTTCTCCGCTTAACTCTCAGTTAGAGTACACATTTTAAACATCTGCTCTCCACTAATAGATGGTCATCGTCCGTAGACGTACATTGTTATTATGTTTGTAAGGTTTTAACAATTTGAACGTTGAGGAAAAAATATAAAAATTTTATAGTTATTTTAAAACAGGTTTTAATACAAATGTTGTTTTTTTTTATACATATATAGATAGTTTTTATATTGCCTAACGTTTTATATTCCCAAACCTTAAAAAAAAGTTGCAAAGTTTTTTATTTAATTTTACTCCTGTAGCCTAAATTTAAATACTTCAATCTCCATCCTAACGTTATCTACCATATTCTACCATTTGAATTTATGCAAATTCTAAAATTGTTTTTGCACCACATCCTACACTTTTCCCCTCTACGCTCTATAACTTTTAACAGCCTAATTGTTGGTTTATTTAAATTTTTGCCGATGTGCGTTACCTTATAACGACCACAAAAAAACTACCAAAAACAATTATTCTCTCACTTACCTAAGCTTCAGTGACTCCACACAGCCTTTATTGCCATCGACGACATAACCACGAACCTATTCAAACATTTATTATTGGTTTCGCCGGTCGAACATTTAAGAACGTCAGTGTGATAATTTGGTATTATTTTTCTATTCCGGTTTTAATGCGAATCCATAACGGTTTGTTGTTTGTTGTTGTTGTCGTTGTTTGTGACCATAATGGAGTTTGTGTTGCTAATAATTTGGGAATGTGTTTTTAATAGATTCTCTAATGGCGTCTGTGATGCTACAGAAAGTGAAGTGAATGAACTGCAAATAGTACGTAGAGATAGACGAATAATATTGTGAAACATATTGCACTAAGCACCACCAACGAACGCGTCAGTTATTTAGATAAAATGCGTTAACCGCATTCGTCAGTCAAGTGCATATGAAAGTTATGTTTGAAAGTTCTTTACTAGAGAATACTTATATATGTTATATAAATGATCGCAATATTGATGTGAATAATAGAGTAAACTTTATCAGATTAATTACACTGCTCAGCAAAAAAAAGTGTGAGCTACAAAACTATGCCTGCGTAACGTGATGTGTAAAAAAGTATGACTTTTTACAGTGTGGCCATTTACTGCACAAACATTCCAGGTTACCCATAAATTTCCAACAAAAATATAACAAATCTAATTCGGTGAATTAAAACTATTTCGCAAAAACAATTTAAAGTGTCGGTACATATAAAAAAAAAAAATTTTGAATATCTCTATTATACCCTCTTCTCATAAAGGTAATTTCACCCAATAGGTCTGTATTAATGAGTCTTTTTCTAAATGATACAGAAAAGACGTGTTGGTTATGCTATGTACTTATACTTGTTATGTAATAATTAACAAATAAATGATAGAAATTAATAGCATTGTCCTCTCAAACTAACACAGTACAACACATGATATTGAAACTCAATTCTGAGAACTGAGAATGTGAAACTAGCCCCAAAAAGTAGAAGTTCTGCATCACTCGCTTTGTCAAGTAACATGCCATAATAACTTAATATTGAGTATCGTATATAGGGGAATTTGTCACGTTTTAGGCTCTTTTGTTTGACATAACATAAATACTATATGGTGGCGTATGAATATCATAAGTAATATTCCACGTAAATCAAACGCCACGGAGTACAATAGTTTTATTGTAACTGCTACAAAATAAACCCAGTTCAAAATCATTTGATGAATGGAGAGGTGAAATTGTTGCTTATATAGGGAAATGTTATATGAACAGATTAAAGGAATCCCGCCAGTCTTTAAAGTAATCAATTGCCACTAATCACTAGTTACGCAGTCGATTACAGGAGGTTAATTTCCACATCATACTAGCTACGTGTTAGAACGAGGACGAGATAATTTAAGTGTGTGTTTGCTGAAATGGTTTGTTTTTTAATTTCATCAACTAACAACGAAATTGAAAGGATACAGTCGCAAAGAAAAAGGTCCGTAGTCAATAGTTAAGATCTAGAGAAATAGTTGAAAACACTGTACCAGTTACGTAATTGATATGTCAGAATTGTAGCAGTAGCTAGTACAGGGTAATGCAGAGCGAAGTGAGAATATTTCCCCCAATGCCAAGCCTATGTTAAATTCGCCAGTTAAAAGCCTTTGAAGGTAAATTAGTCGGCACTAGTTATGTTTACTTAGGAACTAACTATGCTACAGGTTTTGAACTAATTCCATTTCCTGGCGGGATTGTAATTCTTAATTTGCTTCAGCTAAATCGGACTAGTGGTTCTCGAATTATGTCAAACAAAAGAGCCTCCCCCCATACGATACTTAATAACTTATATTACTAACTGATATTTAATTAATATGGCATGTAACTTGACAAAAGGAATGATGCAGAACTTCTTCTTTTTGGGGCTACTTTCACGTGCAGTTGACAAAATTGAGTTCCAAATCAATGAGCTGAAAAATGTTGTACTATGTAATTAAATGTAAAACAAATAGGCTTTAATATTTTGATAGCGTTTTATAGCTATTAAAATGTAGACGCTCAGACATTTTTAAGTAAAATCTTAAATATTCAATATCGAGACAGACCCCAAATATCTTAAGACCAAATTAGATTCAGGCGTCCTCTATGGTCCGCAGCTTTAAATGTCAAGCTTTCGTTGTGCCTTGGTGTGTACGTTTTTCGCTATGCTTAGCCTTGTGCGTACCTTAACTGCGGTAAGATAGTGATCGGAATCAATGTTCGCACCCTGATCACTCGTACGTCCAGAATATTCGATGCATGCCTTCCATCGACTACCACGGGATCAATCTGATTCCTCGTCAATTTATCTGGAGTTAGCCACGTTGCCTTATAAATATTTCTATGGTAAAATCTAGTGCTGCTAACCACCGTATTTCTTGCCGCTGATGCCATTCTTCGACGTTTCGGTGTGTTGACTGAATTATCCGATGGTAGGCTCAAATGCGGTCACCTTGCCTATTTCAGCATTAAAGTCGCCTAGTACAATTTTGATGTCATGGCTCGGGCTACGGTCATATGGCCGTGTTCACGAAAATGTCAACCAGAGGGGAAAAACATTTTTGTGACTTTTACAAAAAATTTTTGTGTGTATGAAATAAGAAGTGTCTAATAAATCTGGCAAAATCTGTTTTTGGTCAAAATTGCAAAACCGTGGCAACCCCAGCATGTTTTTTCTAGTAAGCTTTAAACTGAGATATCAAACAAAATGGAAAGCTCACAGAAAAAGGTAAAAACAACCTATTTTGCTCAGAAAATTGCATTGTTTTCTTTTGCAATATATAGATAAAGAATTGTTTTAGTTCTGAAAACAAAAAAAAAATTGAAAAAAATTTGTAAATGCACATTTGATGGCAATGAAAACAGCGCAATTTCGGTGTAATGTGAAAGACTAAAATTGAAAAAGTTTAATAACGGTGGTTGCACGCTAGTGTTTTGTTATGAAAACAAAACTTTTTCTGAGCAGGAGTTCCTAATATCTGGAATGGGTGGTGTTTTTGAAGATTAATGCTGGTTTGTCAGATTAAATTGCCATCAAATGTGTGTAATGTGAAAGACCAATTGAAAAAAAAAATAATAAAATTTTTTTTTTTGGTAGGATCCACTCACGAGTGCAGAAAAAAATAAAAATTTTATCGAAAAGCTAAAAAAGAATGGTAAATACGAAGAACACAAAAGAAAGAGGGCAGAAGCTATGCGTAAATTGAGAGAAAACCGTTAACTGAAGGAAAGTGAAATGCCAAGAAAGGATCGTGAGACTCTTGTAGAAAGACGTCGCAAAGACTACGTAAATGCATTCAACCTTACATCTTCAGCCATTTCTGTCGAAGAAGTCACTGATGAAAACTTTTGTGAAATAAACAATAAATTAAATGTTGCCGAATTTTTTTTGAACACAAAAAATATTGGAGATATTGCGTCGGCCCATCAAATACAGCAAGAGTCCGGCAATATCCGCACTTTTTCAACTTCTAAAGAAGGATATAATCAACCTTAAAGAATAAAAAAATAAATTAAAAATCAAAAGAGAAACAAAATAAAAATAGAGTTTGAATAACATTGTTTTTGAATTTTTTTTAATAATTCCGCAAATATAACCGTTTTCAAAAGAATGTTATAGTTTTATTTGGCATGCGGAACAATGGTGACATAAAACTTTAAAGCTTACTAGAAAAAACATGCTAGGGTTGCAATTTTCGACCAAAAAAACATTGGTGCCAAATTGTTTACTCTTCTTATTGCATACACACCAAAAATTTTTTGCGAACACGGCCAGATGTGGGCCCGCCCTTAAATATTGTCATGCTGTTTTCGAATTTTTTGACACCTTTCTTTTTTTGCCATAAAAAGCTGATGTCCCACCTGTCACAAATCGCTCTACCCCCACCTCCCAAACCATGATATTTATTACGATCCCTTAGCCCCAAGACCTAATAATGGTCTATGGTTGTAAAAAAATTTCTTTAAGAAGCATTTATAAGCATTAAAAATCGTTTTTAAATGCAAAAATTTGTACGATGTAATGTGAAAGACTTTCGATGTAATGTGAAAGACTTGATATTTTTAGTCCTACTGAGGTTTCTAAGCAACATATTTAAACCGTTGAAATGCAATTTCCTTTCTTCATTATTCAACTTTTATCTCCAAAAGTATGGGGACAACCCGTTGTCTATAAGAGCAGAACTTTTAGGAAGTATCTGTCTACCTCAAAAGTGACTTCCAAAATTTGTAATGTGAAAGACCGACTTTAACTGCTTATACCATGAAAACCATAGGACCTAGATAAAACATTTCTTTGAAGAAAATGTGCACACTGTTAAGCTTTATAATTCCCATGCATAAAACATTAGCATTTAACTTATTCCAAACCAATTTTTTCAAATTAGTGTGTACAAATGTAATGTGAAAGACTGCGAACACGGCCATATACACTTTCTAGGCTCTCGTAAAACTCGTCTTTGTCCTCATCGCTGTTCTCTTCTGTCAGAGCATGGGCACATATAAGTGTTATGTGAAAAACCTTAGTTTTGACTCTTATGGTGGCTATTCGTTCACACACCGGGTTGAACCGTGAGACTCGGTGTTGCCACTATCGTAGATGTCGCACGCTTTCATGCGTGAGCACCCGTGTCCGGTCCAGCGGATTTCCTGTAAAGCGGATATGTCAGCTTTGTATTCTTTGATGACTTCCACCCGATGGTCTATACACTGTTTGAACATTCCAGGTAAATATCCTCAAATCATGGCCCTTAATGCGTTTGCGGTGATTGTCAGCATTTTGCGGGATCCATTTTATTATTTTTTAATTATTTTCATTGCAATAGTTTAAACGTCGGTGGCGTGTTGCAAGCCCAGCGCACCACGTCGCAGTTTTCTACTCCTGCCAGGATATTATTACTGTGAGAAGCGTACTTGGGTACTCAAAGCCGCCTCAAGATGATGCCTGGTACGATAATGAATGTCGCAATGCCACGAGAGAGACGCGACCTTTTCGTGAACGGCACAGGAAAGAGGCTAAAGACAACTCGTCTTTTTAGACGGAAAAAGAAGGAGCTGAAGAAGAGACAGGATGAGTGCACTGAGTTTCTCCGAAGCAAAGGCGAAGCCCGAAATTTCTACCAGAGAGTTTAGGAGAGAATACGTGGAACTGGGTTGCCCTCCTGCAAGGATGACGATGGCCAGATATTTAGAAAACATTACAGCGATCTACTGGATACGGACAACACTCCAGAAGACCCCGCATCAATCCATGTAGTTCGATCGACACCTACTGCCCCATTGTCGAATACAATGCTGCCTTCAAATCTCCGGTAAGAAGTAAGTTATATGAAACCATGCCTGAGTTTGATATTCCTGCAAAACTAATTCGACTTTGCAGATTTACTTTGGAAACCACCAAATCCTCTATTACGATTGGTAAGGATCACTCTGAACCATTCAACACGGAAAGAGGTCTCAGGCAGGGCGATAGCTTGTCCTGTCAGATTCCAAAGACTATGAAGGCTAGGATATGTTACCAGGATGAATGTAAATGCTCCAGCGAGAAATGTATTTGAAGGCGAACCTGAAAGACGGCGCAGAGCAGGGAGACCCAAACTTCGTAGGAAGGACCAAGTGGTTGGCGACGTGCCACCATCTGGTACGACTAATTGGAGGACACAGTTCGTATGTTGTAATGGGCCACTTAAGTCTGTAAGTAAATTCGTTTCAGAACTTTTTAAGACAATCGAGCTATGTCCGTCTGTCTAGATGGCTATAACTCAAGTAGACCTTAACTGATCCTTATAAAAACTTACCAATATTAATATTTTCCAAAATGAAGTAATGAAATTGTTAATGGGCGGAATAGCCCCACCTCTTCTGGTAACTTCCACATAAAATTACCTATTTTTGGATAATTAATATTTCTTCCATGACTTCCTAACGGACAACTGGAGGATATTTAAATTTGGCAAGTTCAATTATTTTTCGAACTGTGGACAAATACTTTGGAAACCGAAAATATATTTTTTTTTTTTACGTACGGCATATAATCAAAATCTACGATTGCTAGTTGCTAGCTAAGTAAGTATGTAAGTGGTGTTATATATTAATTTCCACCGTTATAAAATTATATAGTGTGATGAATTTTCAGGGCCCATCCAACCATTTGTATGAAAGGTACATGGTGCGATTCCGCTCAAACTGTGTACAATAAAAATAATAGTCAGAAAAATACGGTTTGCAAAATTTGGTCAACATTGTTCAATCCAATAGGAGGTTATAGTGTCATATAGTTTCAGAGCCCACCCTAATACCCTTTGTAGGGGAGGGTACCCGAAGGCGTGGAACTTTTGGGTCCAAACTTTGAGATTTCCATAACTTTAGCTACGTACCAAAAGCCACTAATTTTCATGTTGCTACAACTGCTTCTTCTATTTTTGTCTCATCAAAGTATGGGGACAAGGCACTGTGGGACAACTGACTTATATGGGGGCGTAATGCGATCGGTCACAAAAAAAACAAAACGATATTTATGTGTATTACATCAACCAAAGTGCTCTCTTACATCAACAGACATCAACAAAATTTCAATTTCAATTTGAGTTCGCTGATCGCCAGCAAAGTGATCTGTGTCTTTTTGCGGAAATGATATGTAGGAACACATTTAAACCGTCATCACCTTACGTTCATTAGCACAAAATATATTAACGCATCACCTACAAATTCAAAGATTCCATTCCCTCTTCAATTCTCTCATGCCCTAACTGTACATAAAGGAACCAATTACAGCAACTTATCAGTTTGAAATCCCTATCGTACTTTTTGTTGCCAAACAAAGTGAATCGTCGAAACAATACTGGCAGGCAACATGATTGAATGCTATTGATGCACAATAGCATTAACATCAACAACAGCAACAAACGTCAGCCGAATAAGCAATGACAGACAGACAGGAGCAGCAATCTCATTCATAATCATAATACACCCTTTTGACAAACTCGGTCCGCACTTCTTATGTTTGGGTACGTGCGGCATTCAAACATGTTAGTTTCTACTGCTGCGTATGAGATAAACTCGTAATGATTTGGAAACAAATTGATCCAATTCGAAATTGGAATAGGAATTCATACAAAATGACGAGTTTCAATCCGATTTTTGTTTGCACAAAACAACAAGTGAGTACAATGCAATATTGAAAGGAAAGGGATTCTGAACTGATGTTGAAACATCCGGTTGCATAGGTTGTGTCAAAAGTATAATCAGTAGTAATTGAAAATACACAGACACGGGTCCACATCAAATGCTATCACATGCATTCGGAAATGTTGTATTTGTTGCAGGTGTTGCTTCAACTGACTATGTAGCAACTACAACATACAGGTGGCTGCTTTGTTGGCACAATCAGTGGGGGTGTGTGTGTGTGTGTCATAAATTCTGTGTCATTTATTGCTCTCGTTTTGCAATTGAAAGAAAATCATAAGCATTACACTTGATTTGCATGTGGTAAAGTGGTTGTGGTTATAAACATAGAGTAGCTGTTTCATTACGTTACTTAGCACGAGGAAGCATTTTTCACTATGATGTTACGGATGTTATTTGTAGGAGTATGAAGATGTCAAAATTGCAGTATTTATGTGCTCATTAACGAAATAATGAGCTAAAATTATTTGTAAATTTGTTATTACAATTTTGTTTGGAACTTTCTAAGTCAAGAATATTAGGTGTTATGGAATAATGTTTAGGAAACCAGTAAGAAAGTTTCAGTCGGGAAACCCGACTTACATATACCCTCACCCTCAGTAAAATATTGAATTTTCTAGTATAATGACATTATTACTCGATTTCTATAGTGGGCGGAGTGGTAAATTTTTATGGGAGGTACCGGAAGGGGCGTGGCAAAAAATTCCAATTTGTTCTCCAAAACTCTATTCTGTTATAGCTTTACAAATTACAAAATTTGGGCACGATTGCGTTACGTGTTTAGACATGGGAGGTACCAGAAGGGGCGTGGCTAGGCTTCCAATTTTTTTTTTCTCAAAGACTCTACCAAAAGGGGTGTGTCTAGACTTCCAGTTATTTTCTCCAAAACTTTTTCCTGCTTTAGCTTTACTATATACAGAATTTGGATACGATCGCGTTTGGTTTAGTACCCGTTTTCTAAAGTGGGCGGAATGGTACATTTATATGGGAGGTACCATAAGGAGCGTGGCTAGACATCCAATTTTTTTCTCCAAAACTTTATTTTGTTATAGCTTAATAAAATACAGAATTTGGGCACGATCGTGTCGAGTGTATTGATATTATTACTCCATCTCTAAAATGGGCGGAGTGGTACATTTGTATGGGAGGTACCAAAAGGGATGTGTCTAGACTTTTTGATATTTTCTACAAAACTTTTTCGTGCTTTAGGTTTAATAAATACAGAATTGGGATACGATCGCGTTTGGTTTATAAATATTATTACTCGATTTCTAAAGTGGGCGGAATGATGAACTTTACATTACAGAATTTGGGCACTATCGCATAATAATAATATTAATCGATTTCTTAAGTGGGCGGCACCGGATGGGTATGGGAAGTGCCAGTTGGGGCGTTGCTAGACTTCCAGTTTTTTTCTCCAAAACTGTACCCTGCTATGAAAAGAATTTGGGTACAACCGCGTTGGATTTATTGAAATTATTACTCGATTGGGGGGAAATGGGGGAAAGTGTAATTTTATGGGAGGTACCAGAAGGGGTCGGGCCATGTATCCCATTTGCAATGCCGTAAGTAGTTTTGGGGAAATATTAATTCGTGCAAAATTTCAACACATTTGGTTGCGTCTTTCGAAAGTTATTGTGCGAACCAGCCGGACAGCCAGACAGACAGACGGACATGGCTCAAACGACTTAAAAATACATGAATCGAATTTGGTTCAAAGAAACCTAGGGTCTAAACTGACGACTGCATCTCAATGCTTGAAAAGGCCACAGTAACATTGCACAGTATTCGGCCAATCACACCTACATAATCAGCCAGTGTCATCCCGGAAAGCCGTATCAACTTAGCGGGGATACCAAACTCATCTAGTAGTGTCGTATCGGACTATTGAATGCAGCTTTCTAATCGATAAACAGTTGGCGGGTGTCGATCTGCATTTCTTGGGTCATCTCTTAAGGATTTGTTGTGGTGCGATTAACTGATCTGTCGTGGTTTTACCAGGTCTAAGGCCATACTGATAAGGTCCCATCAGGTTCGCTAGGATGGGTTTTAGTCTTTCACATAACACACTAGGCAGGACCTTGTATGCGTTGGGTAAAAAGCTGATAGTTGGTACACATTATAGTGTTTTTAACTACTTAAATTTTTCGGAAAACCTGTTTCGGGTTAATTCGTAAAATACACTTTTCAACAAATCGGTTTTCGAATACATGATATAGTAATAAACCGGGTTAGCGGGTTTCGCGCGGTATTTCGGAATTTGTAAAATAAAACCAAATATATGAAATTTCATACAAAAGCATATGAATATCGATACCTTAATTCTAAAGTATGATAATTCAACTTACATAGAGTTTTTGAATTCTGTTTACTTTAATTTCAGGATGGTCAGTTCATCCAAACGGAAGTTGTTAGTAATTTTGACCTAAAACAGAAATGGAATCTCAAACTTTAAACGAGTTCACATAGCATGGTTTAAAATTAAGCTATCGATTTGAACAAAAATTAACCTTCTTTTTACCATTGGATGCTTAGTATTTGACATAAAGACAATTTCAGTTATTTATATGAATATCGATTGCTTAAAACCTATTTCATGATGAGATTTCAACTGTATCTTGGTGATTTCCCAACTATTTTGATCATAAATTAAGCTTCTTTTGCACTTAAAGCTTTTCAATATAGATGGCTTCCCAGCCATTGCAAGGTGAAATCCCAACCATATCTTAGTGATTTCTCAACTATTGTACGGTGATCGAAAGTTAAGCCCTTTGTCGCGTTAGTATGCTTAGTTTTTATATGAATATGGATGGAATCCCACCCATTTCAAGATGAGATGAAGCAGTCATGTAGTAGCAAATTTTAATGAAAACATCCTTTGAGATATGCCCAAAGAACATCGGTGAAACATACTTAATTACTTACTTTATGGCCAATTACAAATTACGAACGTGGTTCATAAATTTAAGGCCTAAAGTATGAAAGAATTCCACACTCTTCGGTCTTCTGCTTGCATTCTCCAGTTATAACTTCCAGATGGTGGTACGTCGCCTCGACTTGGTCCTTCCAACGAAGTTTGGGTCTACCTGCCCTCCTTCAGGATCGCCATCAAACTCCTTTCTCGCTGGAGCATTTACATCCATCCTGGTAACATGTCCCAGCCATCGAAGTTGTTGGATTCTAACTCTTTTAGCTACGTCGATGTCGGGGTAAAGATTATACAGCTCATGTTTCATCAATGCCGTCCACACATATAGGTCCATATATTTTCGGAGTACTTTTCTCTCGAATACTCCCAGGTTTTGTATATCCGTTGTCGTAAACACCCACAATTCGGAGGCATGCAACATAACGGGTAAAATTAACACCGGGTACAGCTGTCTTTTAGTATCTCGAGATAAGGTGGTGTTACTTACGTAAAAACATCTATTGGCTAGCACTATTCTGCGCTTAATTTCTTGGCTGATATTATTTTTCTTGTTAGCGGAAGATTCGAGATAGGTAAACTCATCTACTACTTTTTTCCAAGATTTGTCGTAAGAGCCGTCCGTGGTAGATTTAACAGGTCTTAAGCCGCATTGTTATACGTGTGGCAATATCCCGCTTTAAAAACAACAAAGCGGCTGTAGCCGATGGTCTTCCTGCTGAATTGTTTAAGGCAGGCGAAAAGGAGCTGATTAGGATTATGCATCCGTTAATGGAGAACATCTGGCTAGAGGAGAGCATGCCTAGTGATTGAAGTCTCAGTCTGTTATGACCCATATACAAGAAAGGAGACCGTAGTGAATGTAAGAACCACCGCGGAATAAGCCTATTACCAATTGCGTACAAGGTCCTTTCAAGCATATTGTGTGAACGTCTAAAGCCAATTGTAGAAAAACTAATTGGACCATCTTGCTCTGGCTGGGAGGTGGACAGTTAATACCATCGCCATGGATTGGAGCGGGGTCTTCTGGAGTATTGTCCATATTCAGTAAATTTCTGAATCAGTCTCCATATCTTCTGAACGTTATTCGGGTCCATTGGCTGCAATTTCGCACTGTATGCAGCAACCGTCTCTCTCGTGGCATCGCGACATTCATCATCATATCAGGCATCTTCTTGAAACGGCTTTGAGTACCCAAGTACGCGAGGTTATATTATCAGGGGTTGGAGCATTCCGCAGCAGTTGAGTTAGGTGGTTGGAGTAGGCATCCGTTACCTCTGTGGTCAGCGGTTTACGATGTCCAGCTTACGTTGTGCCTGGTTACGTTCGTTTTTCGCCATGCTTAGCCGTACCTTATCGGAGTCAATGTTCGAACCTCAGATCATTCGTACGTCCAGAACACTCGATGCGTGCCTTCCATCGACTACCACGTGATCTATCTGATACCTCGTCAATTGATCTGGAGATAACCATGTTGCCTTATGAATTTTTTTTATGGTCAATTCTAGTGCTGCTATCTACCATATTTCTTGCCGCAGAGAAATCAATCAGTCTGATGCCATTGTTCGACGTTTCGGTGTGCAGACTGAATTTTCCGATGGTAGGCATTAAAATCACCTTGTACAATATTGATGTCATGTCTGGGGCTACGGTCATATACATTTTCTAAGTCAGTGGCGGGTTGCAAGCCCACCGTCAGGATTTTATTACAGCCGCCCATTTTGGGTCACACGCTGACCAGGGTACCGCTCACTCTGACGTGCCTGGGTTTTAGGTTTCGCCCCTCACAGTTAGCCGGGTGTCAAAAACACGTTTACATGCATCACCACGCGGAGGATCTCCGTCCGCAGTAGTACCACGAATACGGAGCTCTGTGAGTATACTTGAGGACTCGAAGAAACATAGACAACCATATTTGCCGATTTGTGTAGATATCACCTGGCACTGGTCGGTAAAAATTCTCCTTTTTGAGAAACCGGTTAACCGACATCAAAAAACCGGTTATGCGAAATTTGCATTTTTGAAGAAACCGGTTAGACGGTTTTCGGTTTTGGTTTTGAACACTCTGGCACATACACTTGCATCACCTTTCTTAAGCGCATGAAAGATTCCAAACATCTAGCACGCATTTATTTTGCCAAATCTTTTTTATGAGTTAATATTTGCAAGCTGTCAGCTCATCACTGTGATACTCATAGCCCAGTACGGCCGTTGCGGCAGTGGTCATAGAATTCGCAATATACTGCTTCTGTGTGTCGGGAATATCAGAATTAGAGGTCTTTGTTTGAAGTAATTGAGAGTATTGCCATAGTAGCAATTAGATAGTGATCCGAGTCAACATTTGTATGCGCATCACACGCACGTCCATAACGCTTGAGGCATGCCTTCCGTCGATTACCACGTGATCAACCTGGTTTCTTGTCTTTTGATCAGGGGATATCCTGGTTTCCTTGTCGATTTCTTTATGCGGGGATCTGGTTTCACTTAGCAAGATGCTTCGTGTCGACACGAAGCTAACCAGTCTGAATCCGTTTTCGGTAGTTTTGTTGTGTGGACTGAATTTTGGACTGTTGAACCAAGATCCTATTTTAGCATCAAAATCACCCAAAACAATTTTAATGTCATGTGGAAGGTAGCGGTCATACATTTCCTCCAGGCGCTCATAGAATGACATGTTGATGTCTTTGTCTTCCGTCAAAGCGTGTACACAAGTCAGCGTGATATAAAAATATTTCGCCTTGAGGCGGATAGTGACCATTCGGTCATAGTGAGCCAGATGTCAAAGTTTTTTACCGACTATGAACACGCATTAAAACTAGTGTCTTTCCGAATATAAGTTGTAAGTGAGGAAATTCACGAAAAAAAACCGGGAAGGTTTTGAGAGTGTTATGGAAATTTGTTATATAGATTCATGTTGTACTCGACAAGACCTACAACATGCGTTAGGTCTCTCTACATGTACCTTAAATTTTATCCATTCAGTAGCAGAGTGTTATTTTAATATTGTACATAAACTATAAATAACTAACATCTTCTTTTGACAATATAAAACACATAACAATTACTATAGTGAGTAATTACATGAAACTGAACATTTCCTGTTCATTTGTTTTGTGTTTTTCTCATAATACTTCTTAAGTATTTATGATTAATTACTGTTGCTGTTTACCCACAACTTTCTAGCGTTAAGTATATTATAAGCCCTTTCTGGTAATGTACAAAGTGATTATATCCATTAGTCATATGTTTTTCTACTACTTAAACAAAAATATACTGTCTTAGAAGCATAGTTAATTTGCAATTAAACACAAGAAACCCTCTGATAAAAAAGATGTCAGACATATATTTTATTAAGCAAACCTTATTTATGGCTAATGACAGAGGAAAACTCATAGCACCAAATTTACATTACCTCTGATAACATTTTTAGTTCTTAAACCCTGAAGGCCTGGCACTCGGGACAAAACTAATCACATATGTATGACAAAATGAAAAACAAAACCAGTACAGGAATATAAGTCAAATGATATCTCGAGTTATTAAAATTAACAGATTTTTAAATGAAATTCCTCATGTATTATTATTTGCCTGCCTGTGGTGCGCAAACGGTTGGAGCTTTGACTTGGCCAAAGGTTTACAAACATGAAGTAAACTGTAGAAAAGATTACAGAAATCACATGTAAAAAGGTAAATTCAATATCTCTAGTTATTTTTGTATAGGGATAACAGCCCCTAATGCCAAGAGCTCTGTAAACAACAGTGAAGGTTCCAGGGAATTTACAGAAAATGTTAAGTGAGAGAGGTTTGATGGGAAGTTTCGAACACAGCGAAGTTCAAATGCAACAAAACTGAGAAGTGTAAAGCATGAATGAAAATCTTAACAAATTTTGATTGTTATGAATGGGTAATGTATCAAATTATGTTTATATAAGATACAAGGTGATTATATTGCGGAATAATTACATACTTACTTACTTAGCTGGCACTTCTTTGCCATCCTATTGGATTGCACAGTGCAACACATAAATTGGTGCCACCTTCGTACCCAGCTATTTGTGAAGTATAAACAGAAACTAAAAAAATCCCCAAAGGAATTGGCCCCATTACATCGAAACATTTTTTTTATGGATACTCCAATATTTTCACCCCAATACGATTTTTTGCCCATTTTTAAGGAGACCATATTTCATAAACTGTTCGGAATTTTTTCTTTTCGTCTTCGGCAAAGATGTAGATCTAAACCAGAGAAAAAAAAGTGTCAATAGACCGAAATTGCATCTAGTGTATGAAAATTGTAAAAATATGGGAAAAAGGCTATTTATTCATGATATTTTCACCATAAAATTATGATTATAATAAGTAATATTCCACATAAATCATACGCCACGGACTACAACGAAATGAATTTTATGTGGAAAACATCATGCAAAAAAATAATTTTTTTCCCATATTTTTGCTATTTTCATGCACTGGATGCAATTTTTTTGGGTCGGTCTATTTGACACTTTTTTTGCTCTGGTTTAGATCTACAACTTTGCCGAACACAAAGAGAAAATTTTTCGAACGGTTAATGAAATATGGACTCCGTAAAAATGATAAAAAAAATCGTGTTGGGGTGAAAATATTGGAGTATCCATAAAAAAATGTTTCGATGTAATGGGGCCAAATGATTTGGGGATTTATTTAGTTTCGGGATATACTTCAAATATAGCTGGGTACGAAGGTGGCACCAGACGATGACCTTAGAAATGTTGCACTGTGTTATATACCGCAAGTAGAAAAATATTAATAGCGCTTCGATCTTCTGCGCTTCTTCTCCAGTTATTCACACCAAGTAACCTGGTCTCAGCAACCTGGTCTTTCCAACGGAGTTTTGGTCGCCCTCTTCTGAGCCGTCCATCGAGTTCATTGTCGAAGACTTTTCGAGCTGGAGCATTTTCGTCCATGCGTACAACATGACCTAGCCAACGCAACCGTTGCACCTTTATGCGTCGGACCACGTCAATGTCAGTGTACAGCTCATGATTCATACGACGCCGATACTCTCCGTTAACGATGATGGGCCTATATATTTTACGGAGTATTTTTCTCTCGAATACCGGATTATGAGCCATACATTAAGACAGGTTGAACCAGTATCTGGTAAAGCTGGAGTTTTGTTCGTCGAGAGAGGGCTCTGTCATTGTATCGCTTGCTTAGTCCGAAGTAGCATTTATTTGCAAGCAGGATTCTTCTCCGGATTTCTAGGCTGACATTATTTGCTTTGTTGATGGCGGAGCCTAGGTAGACAAAATTATCTACCACCTCGAAATTATAGTTGTCAACGTTCACGCAGTTTCCCAAACAAGTAGATTCTTTGTTTGTTGAATCTAATAACTTCGTTTTGTCCTTGTTCACCGTTAGACCCATTTTCGCTGATTCCTTCTGTATACCTGAGAAGGCTGCAGTCACATCCCGCAGTTATTGACCGATTATGTCTACGTCATCAGCGTACGCGAGTAGCATGTATCTTTTGTTGAATATAGTGCCACTCGTGTTTACTGCAGCTTTTCTCATTATCATGTCCATCATTATGTTGAAGAGATCACACGATAGGCCGTCGCCTTGTTTTAGGTCACGTCTGGTACAAAATCGCTCCGTAAGGTCCTTGCCAATCTTCACTAAAGACTTCGTGTCAGTCAGCGTCATTCCGCAAAGACGTATCAGCTTCGCTGGAATACCAAACTCAGACATGACTTCGAGTAATTTCTGCCGTATCGGGCTTTCGAATGCAGCTTTATAGTTGACGAAAAGATGGTACGTGTCGCTCTGTTTCTCTTGGGTCTTTTCCAGGATTTGCTGATGTGTGAATATCTGAACAGTTGTTGATTTTCCAGGTCTAAAGCCACACTGATAAAGCCCGATCAGGTTAGATAACACTGACTTTATTCTTTCATATAGCACACTCGACAGGACCTTATATGCGATGGGTAAAAGGCTGATCCCGCGGTAGTTGGAGCACACACTTGGATCACCTTTATCAGCATAGGACCTAATATTCTCTTAAATTCCAATCGTCGGGCATGCACTCTTTAAGGCAAACCGTGCGCAGGAGCTGGTGCATGCTCGTTATCAGCTTCTCGCCACCGGACTTGAATAGCTCTGCCGGCAGACCGTCGGCACCGGCTGCTTTGTTGTTTTTCAGCCGCGATATTGCTCTTCTTACCTCGGCTTGACTTGGTGGTGGGCAATCTAAGCCGTCGTCGACAATTGGCGTGATAACTTCACGTGCGCTGCCTTCTGGAACCAGCAGTTGCTGCAAGTGTTCTCTCCATATGTGCAGCCCACTCTGCGTATCCGTGACCAGATTTCCATCACTGTCCTTACAGGTGGGGAGGCCATTACCGTATCCATTTGCTCTTACTTTCTGGTAAAATTTTCGGGCCTCACCTCTATGCCTGTATCGCTCTATATTCTCGTTCTCCCGTTCCTTCATCTGACGTTTTTTTCGCCTAAATAGCTGTCTCGCCTGTTTTGCTTTCTCCTTGTGCCGTTCCCCAACAGCACGGGTTACAATTGGCTGTAGCGTTGCCCTATAAGCAGCATTCTGTTCCTCAGACGCTGTGCGACATTCTTCATCGTACCAGGATTCGTCTGAGCGCCGCTTTTCATATCCTAGCACGGTTGTTGCGGTGGTTGCCATGGAATGCGCAATATGCTGCCACTGTGTATCGGGAACGTCAGAAGTAGAGGCGTTGTGTCGTAGAAGTTAGGAGAGCTGGTTGGAGTAGGCAGTAGCTATCTCTGGGGTTTGCAGCTTCGCGATGTCCAGCTTTCTTTGTGTTTGGTTACGTGCGTTTTTCGCTCTGCTCAATCTTGTGCGTACCTTGGCTGCAACCAGGTAATGATCCGAGCCAATATTAGCACCACGGATCACACGCACGTCCATGACACTAAATGAATGCCTGCCATCAATTACCACATGATCAATTTGATTTTTGGTGGATAGCCAAGTTGCCTTGTGGATATCTTTGTGCTGGAATCTGGCTCCACTCACTACCATGTTCCTTCCCACTGCGAAGCTAACCAGCCTAAACCCGTTGACGTGTCGGTATGCAGGTCGTATGTCTCCTCTAGGCGCTCGTAAAATGCATCTTTAATCTCATCGTCTTTATCTTCCATCGGGGCGTGTACACAAATCAGCGTGATGTAAAAATATTTCGCCCGGATGCTAATGGTGGCTATTCACTTACAGGATTAAACCGCGAGACCAAGTGTCGAAGTCTCTTGCCGACTATGAAACCACATCCAAATTAGTGTCTTTGTGCATGGCAGCTGTAAAAGATGTCACAGTTCTTTCGTCGTGTGCATCTCTGTCCCGTCCATCTAATTTCCTGTATGGCGGTGATGTCAGCCTTGTATTTGTTGAGAACATCCGCCAGTCGGATAGAGGCACCATCTCTGTAAAGAGTTCGGACATTCCAGGTGCATATCCTTAAATAATGTCCTAATATCGTTTGCGGGGGTCGTCAACATTTGGGGGGGATCTTGTTTTTTCTATTCTTCGTGTTTTCATAATAAATTTTGTTTAAGGAGAGTGGCTTATTAGGACACCGCTCCCGATCCGAGTTTCTTGGGGCTGCCAAAGCCACTAGGAGAGCCTGTGTTAAGCTTCAGTAACTTCTGTTACCTACTTCCTAAGACGCATCGGTGGCAGCATTCCAATTTCGCCTTCTAACTCTAGCTAACTTTCAAGCGGTTGCTCGTCCGGGGAATACTTGGTCTAAGACCGGAAGTAGTTAGCTGCTTGGACAGTGCCACAAAGGAATCGCTTCTGGTCACTCCCAAGTGAGTGACAATCAGTAACTTTCCAACTCTGGGCAAAGTCCCTTTCCGCAAGGTGATTATATTGCAGAATTATTTGAAAATAAATCATTCCAGATTCTGTGGTACGTTCAGTGATCCCCCACTGAACATTCCCACTTCGTGTACATTTAGTTGCATACAATCCAAAAATTCGCTCGAACCTCGTTTTCCAGGCATTTTTTGAAACAAAATTTAATACACTGGATTCTTGGGTACTCTTTATGTATTGCTCTGTGGGTGTACCGAAAGAGTCTTTCGCGGTACCAACTGAGAACTAAGGAACCAAATTAACTCGCTTAAAATCTTAAAAAAATATATCTTCTAATATTTAGTTACTAACTTAAGTAGCATATTACAACTTACGCACGTAAGTTAGCCCTTCCAGATAGTGGAACACCGCCTACTTCTTAATGCTTCCAACGTAGTTTGTGTCTTCCTGCTCAGCGTCGTCCTTTAGGTTCGCCTTCAAACACCTTTCTCGCTGGAGCATTTACATCCATCCTGGCAATATGTCCCAGCCATCGTAGTCGTTGTATTCTGACTCTTTTAGCCACGTCGATGTCGTGGTAAAGCTCATACAGCTCATGGTTCATTCAATGGTGAAACTCGCTGTCGACACAGATAGGTCCATAAATTTTAGGAGTACTTTTTTCTCGAATACTCCCAAGTTTTGTACCCACATTTCGGAAGCATACAACAAAACAGGTTAAATTAGAACCTGGTATAGGTGTTTCTTAGTATTTCCAGATAAGGTGGTGTTACTAAAGTGCTGCCGAAATCCGTAAAAACATCTATTGGCGAGCAATATTCTTCGCTTTATTTCTTGGTTGGTAAATTCACTATCTCAAAACTATAATTATCAACGTTGACGATGCGTCCCCATCGAGAAGACTCTTTGTTCGTCGAAATTCTTATTTTTGGTTTGTCCTCGTTGACCTCAAACTCCTTTTCTAGCAATGAGAAATCTGTAGTAACATTCCGCAGATATCGGCTAATGATGTCTATTTGCAAATAAATAAATTATAATGATAAAAAAAAAAATATCATCGGCATAGGCTAGTGGCGTGTGGTTATTGTGGAATATAGCCCCAGACATGTTGACACCATTCTTCTTATTACCTTCTCCATAACTATATAAAATAGTGTATGGAACAAGCTATCGCCCTGCCCTAGACCACTTTCCGTGTTGAATCGTTCAGAGAGATACTTACCAATCTTAACCGAGGATTTTATGTTACATCTGCAAATTCGAATTAGCTTTGCAGGAATACCAAACTCAGGCATGGCCTCATAAAGCCTGTTCCTTATCGGAGAGTCGAAGGCAACTTTGTAGTCGACAAAGTGGTGATAGGTGTCGATCTGCTTTTCATGAGTTTTTTCCAGGATTTGTCGTAGACTGAATATTTGATCCGTCGTAGATTTGCTAGGTCTAAAGCCACACTGATATGGTCCAATTAGTTTTTCTACAATTGGCTTTAGACGTTTACACAATATGCTCGAAAGGACATTGTACGCCATTGATAACAGGTTTTTTCCACGATAGTTCTTACATTCACTACAATCTCCTTTCTTGTATATGGGACAGACTAAGACTCCAATCCCCGGGCATGCTCTCCTCTAGCCAGATGTTCTCCATGAGCTGATGCATGCCCCTAATCAGCTCATCACCGCCAGCCTTAAACAATTCAGCAGGGAGTCCATCGGCTCCACAAGCTTTGTTGATTTTAAGGCGGAATATTGCCACACGTATCTCGCTCTGGCTCGGAGGTGGACAGTGAATACCATCGTCATGGATAGGAGTGGGGTCTTCTGGATTGGTATCCGTATCCAGTAAATTTCTGAAATTATTTCGCCATGTTTTCAGAACGTTATCCGGGTCCGTCACTAGCTGGCCATCGTTATCCTTGTAGGAGGGCAATCCAGTTAGACACATTCTCGCCTAAACTCTCGGACTTCACCTTTGCTTCGGAGCAACTTAGTGCACTCCTACTGTCTCTTCTTTAGCTCCTGCTTCCGAGTTGCCTCTCGTCTCTTCTCCCTGTGCCGTTCACGAACAGCTCGCGTTGCCATTGGCTGCAGTTTCGCTCTGTTTGCAGCATCCGTCTCTCTCGTGGCATTGCGATATTCATCATCGTACCAGGCATCTTCTTGAGACGGCTTTGAGTACGCAAGTACGCTTCTCGTATTCCGTTCTATGGAGTCGGCTATATATTGCCACTGCGGTGTTTTTGGTCCGTTTAATTATTTTCTTATTTCTTTCCATTACAATAGTTCAAACGTCAGTAGCAGTTTTGCAAGCCCAGCGCACTACGCTGTTTTCTCCTCCTGCCAGGAGGAGACGCTGACCGAGTTGCCGCTTACTCTGAGCCGACGTGCCTGGGTTTTAGGTCTCGCCCCTCACAGTTAGCCGTGCTCTGACGGGAGTCAAAGGCACGTTTATAGACGTCACCACGTGGAGGCAGGGATGCATTCCCGATTTTTAATTTTGTACCATCTACTACTGAAAAATGTACTTTTTCGATGCCCACGGTACCAAAAATATTTATTTTTTTCAAAATGTAATTTATTGAAACATAACAAAACAACAAAACATTACATAATTCCATATACACGTACATAATATAACAAAACGTGTATATGGAAACCAAATGACCGATACGTTGGCAAAGGCCGCCATAACCGTGAACTCGGGCGAAGTTTACGGTCTCATTGGGATCCTTCTCACAAGTGGGAAACAGCTCATTGCGGGGAAACCGAGCATCATTGCTGAAGAGAGATGGGCAAGAGAACCCACCTGCACGACGACCAAACAAATTTGGCCTACAAAGGATGCACAGAGGACACGATTTGTGCTGAACTTGTCCAGAGTTCACCTAAGGAACATCATAGCTGTAATAACTGGTCACTGGCCGGTTGGCAAACACGCTAAGAGGCTGAAATTACCCTACAACAATTTTTGTAGAAGCTGCAATGATGAGGAAGAAGAGGAGACCACGGAACATCTTCTATGTCACTGCCCTGCTTTTGGTGACCTGAGATACGAAAAGCTTGGTCATCGGACACTTCTAGACAAAACCTGTCTATCTGTAGGCGATTTGCGGAATATCCATGCCTTCATCAGAGCAACGAAATGGCTTGACAGCGACGTTGGCCGAATAGAATAGGAACATTTGGTGCGAAAATCTTAAAATGGTATCACAACGGGACTCATACTAAGACCCAAGTGAGCTGTGTTCAACGTGGCTGCCGAATTAACCTAACCTTACCTAACAAAACAAAAACAAGAAGTACATAAAAATTCAGAAGTACATAAAAGGTACAAAAACACTAAAAGTAATTCAGGCACGTAGTGAAGTATATAGGTATATAGGATAGTTGTATAAACTACAAGTAATAAATACATTTAAATAATCAGGTAGAATATTTAGTCAACGTTTGTTATATTAATTTTATAACAAGAGGAATTTGTAGACTTTAGTAAATCTTTCATCTGTATTATGCTAGATAAAGTTGCCACATTTAGTCTATTTCTCTCTTTGGTTTTTATTTAATTTTGGAAAAAAAAATACTATCTAAAAATTTGCGGATGAGTTGGCAATAGATAAAACACCTGCAACCACTCTTGAGATGTCTGGAAACATATACTCATCCAGTTCATTCTTTATATTTGAAACTTTATGCCAAATATCGTCTTTTGTTGCTGTTTTTAATTCTAATAGATCGGCTAAGGTTCTATATTGATTGTTTATCGAATTAAAGTTCTTGCATTCGTTTGGAAACATTTTCAACAAAAATAGAACTATACTTACAGTTTCTTTTGCAAATTTCGACAACCGCTTCAACATATCATCATCAAAATTTATTTTAGTTCTAAGAACATCACACAACCCAGTAGGAAGATTTATCATACACGACTTTGTCGTCAACTCTGTCCTCAAGACAAAATTTGAAAAATGTATGTACATGTCGTCAAAACACTCGGTTGACGACAAGCTCACCGACAAAATACTGATGTTGTCTTGCATCAAACACATTCAACAAAATCAAAGGAAAAATAAATGAAATCTGACGTAAAAAATTTTCAGTTTATTAATCGGTCGAGTAAACATCAGAAATTTTAAAGTTTGAAATCTCTAATGAAGATGAATGCCGTATAAAAGTTTATATCTTCACCTTACTCTTGGTCAGTAGTTTCCTAAAAGTATTAACAATTAGTCATACTAATTCTTAACTTAATTTCCCTTTGCACCCCATGAATCAGGTATGGGATAGCTTCTCGCGTTGTTGTGAATTAACGCGCTTTCTATTTTTAGATTCACAACTAACGGTACCTACTTGTTAATCGACGAATGTGAACGTCACTGTTTAAGAAGCTCTTACTAGACACGACGATTGATTCGACGCTTAATACTGCGAAGTTGCTGTCATCAACATTCGAGAGGAGCCGACAATAAAAGAAAATTTTATTTATTTCTTTCTTTTAAGATGACTGGAGCCAGGTTTGAACCTGCGATCTCCCGCATGGTAGTCGCACGTTCTAACCACTATGCCACCGCTAAAAAAAGCTAAAAAAAGACAGCTAAAAATCCATCTTTTCTAATATGGCTTGAATGACAATTCAAGACATACATAGAAATCATTGACAATTTGTCCGACATTATCACCCATCAGGCCGTGCATGATTGTTTAGGCGACGTGTCGCTTATATAGTCATCAAAGACAATTCAACTGACAATGTCACCCATCAGGTCGTGCATGATTGTGTGTACGACAGGTCTTTTGTATAGGCGTCAACGATAATTTGACCGACATTGTCGCTCATCAGGTCGTGCATGACAAAGCGGAAACTTGTATGAAAATTTCGCCGACGATTTGTATGGACGGTCCCCTAAGTGTCATCTACGATTTACTATGGTCATGCACCTATCCTTAAGGATGTTTTGCAGACACTTCCTACTGGGAATTTATGATTTCGGTTGAGGTCTAATTCAGTTTATTTAATAATTATCTAAGACATCTGTTATTAAAAAATTTTGCGCTCTTTGGCGAAATAAGAAATCACCCGATTGATAAAATGTTAAAATCGAAGATTTTTGAAATTGTACCAAATGAGTCGCGGTAGTACCATGGTACTTTTAAAGCCGAAAATGTACCAAAAAAGTACAATTGTACCAATTTGTGCATCCCTGCGTGGAGGTACTCCGTCCGCAGTAGTACCATAAATACGGAGCTCTGTGAGTATACTTGAAGTGCAATTGACAAGGATCAGTCTGAGTTTGCCAAGTTAAACCGATCGGAAGCCTTACCTTGCATCGCACTCCCGACGCCCTTTATTCTGTATTTAGTTAAGCTAAAGCAGGTTAAAGTTTTGGAGAACAATTTTGAAGTCCAGCCGTGCCCCTTTTGGCTTTTAGTAACATCAATGCCCAAATTCTGTATTTAGTAAAGCTAAAGCAGGATAAAGTGTTGGAGAAAAATGTGGAAGTCTAGCTGCGCCCCTTCTGGCTTGTAGTAACATTAGTACACCCAGCGCTATCGTGCCAAAATTCTGCATTTAGTAAAGCTAAAGCAGGATAAAGTTTTGGAGAAAAATGTGGAAGTTTAGCCATGCCGATTCTGGTACCTCTCATACAAATGTACCACTCCGCCCACTTTAGAGTCGAGTAATAATATCAATATATTAGATAATTTTATGTTTTACTGATGGTGAGGGTATATGTAAGTCGGGTTGCCCGAATGAAAATTTCTTACTGGTTAATAACTTGCTCTTATCTAGACTCTTCCACAAAACAAGACATCCAGGCATAAAGACCATTGGCTACCCTACTAGTACAAAATATATCGTCAACTATTGGTATTTTCATTATAGACAAATTTATCTCTATAAAGGAAATTATTTTCATTTTATAGAGTTTTTTTGCTTCTTCTGTAAAATTATGATAATGAAGGTTACATCTTTTTACATTTCAGGTGACGATATGATTATTTATAAGTCGATTTCTGAACAAATCATGTCCTAAACTGAAACGTACATTAATAAAAAGTTCCAATCATTACAAACTTATTGCGAATCTTAACAATCTGTAACAATTTATGTATCAAAGTCCATTAGTAAAGAGCATCAATTATATGTGACTAAAGTTGTCTGGTAAATCTCTAATGATTCAGAAGAAAATATAAATTTAATACACACAAAACTAGTAATGTCTTAGTCCGAAAGAGCTTAAGAACAACTTTAACAATTACGGGGTTAATCCTTTTTTTCGCACTAACGACATGACGCTCATGGTATTTTGTTTTTTTAGTGGTATTTCACAACTACTGCATATTTATCATTACTATGAATTGAAAAGGAGACCACAAAAAATAAGCACACACAAGTGCAAATGACATTTTCTGCTTGGCATAAATTCTAAATAATATAAATCCCAATAAATAAAGTAAATGAAGTAAATAAAACATTATTTTTGCATAATCAATTATAACATAAAATGTATGTCATGTCAGCAACATGAAAATCTACAATAACAATGAATGCATTATGTATTACTTATTTTTGTTAAAACAAAATATTTTTGAACAAGCTAAGAGGATATTTTATGGACAATTAAACGGTCTTTTTTTTGCGTACATTCATGCGGTATTACTATTACACTAATACTTGCACAGTGAGAATACATCAGAAAGCCCATACCAAAAAAGTTCAATTCATTTTACATTATTCCTCAAAAAATAGCACAACATATACAATTATAACAGAGAAACGTCATGTTCATACGAACGAACATATTTCATAATTACTGACCGCATTTTGCAAAAGGGGTTTAAGGCTCTATTGAACCTTTTTTTTACTACATTCTTCCTTGCTTCCTTCCTTCTACGTTTGTCTTTAACTTTAAGTAACGGTCATTGAACGCTCTGCTAGCAAAACTATTGCAAAGCAAACTGAAAAGACTATCCGGTTTTTTTTTAGAAAATCATGAATAGAAGTGTTGAACACACATATACATATCTATTAATATGATTATTCATATGTCCACCACATTCATATAAAAATTTAATGACCAACAAAAGAATTGCGATTCGTTTTTCGTTCTTTTTTTTAATAAATCTGTGGTGCATTCTGTAGAATACATTCACTCTCTCACATTCAGAGAGTGCGAGAATGTGGAAACTAGCAAAACAAAAGGACATTGGCTAACGCTGTTAATACGATGGTTTGGCAATGCAGTACAAAAATACTTCACAGTCATACATGACACAAATGGCATGGAGGTTAGAAGTTGAAGTTCGAGCACTTAAAAGTTGAAAAGCAACAGTAACTTTGAAAAAAAACTTCTACAAGATTTCTGTTTTGATATTCTACAGACCCAATAAGTGAGTTATTTAAAATAAATATTAAAAAGCTTGGTGGATGTGGACTAACATTTACACAAGGACATTATTAAAAAAAAAAAAAAATACGTAGTTGCTTAAATTTATGATGCTCATGATGATACATACAAAAACTTTGTATAGAATCTCCAAAGTCCTAAATTGAAAATTTCACATAAAAATTGAAAATCTATATAAATAAAATTGTTGTGTTACTTTTCGGGGCAAATAAGACCCCGAAAGGGTAAAACTGTTGCCATCACCCGAACCAAACGACTAAAACTACAATCGCGAAAATCAATATAGGCATTCTCCCTATAAAATTTGAAAGCAACTCGAAGGGATTGTTCAAAAAGCGAACTGTTACGACTAAAAACAGACCCAAAAATTGACAAAACTGATACAATCACCTAGACCAAACGGCTAAAGATAGAATTGCGAAAAATGGGTGAATATTAAAGGTGAGTATGGAGTTAAGTTATGGAATATGTAACGTGACGCCAGTCGTCCGTACATACATTCACCTACATACACAATTCTTCCTCTAAACAACCTTTGTTTGACCTTAAAAATCGCCAACAAACTCAACCTGCATACATACTTTCAATTACTTCAAGCGCAGCAGAGGCCGAATGGCAGCAACCTTCATTTGCCCTTCAATACTGATAATTCCTCAACTACTTGAAAGGCAATCGTCAATTCTACCAATCGCACGACCGCTGCAAACGACGCGTTCGGCAATGCACACAGCAGCCACCAACGACACATTCGGCAATCGCCACGAACGGCTAATGAGCGCGACAACGAACATCCAACCAAACACATTAAGGAGACGACATCACTAGGGAAAGTGTTGTTCAATGCTGTGTGATGTGCTGTAATATAATTCTCATTACATCGAGACCTCCACTTACTTAAATGATCCCACATTTTGCTTGGTATTTTGTCGGTTGCTACCGCAGCGAAGTTTATTGCTAAGTTGCTTTGTACCCGATCTTCCTTGCCCTTCTCAGGGCAATCATTTATCGAAAGAAATATTCTTTTGTTTAATCGGACTTCGGTTTGTTGAACCAACTTTTGTTGGTTTAACCCAAATTCCATTGGTTGAATCGGACTTCGGTCTGTTAAATCGGACTTCGGTCTGTTGAATCGGACTTCGGTCTGTTGAACCGGACTTCGGTCTGTTGAATCGGACTTTGGTCTGTTGAATCGGACTTCGGTCTATTGAATCGGCCTTCGGTCTGTTGAATCGGACTTCGGTCTGTTAAATCGGACTACGGTCTGTTGAATCGGACTTCGGTCTGTTGAATCCAACCGCGTTTGGTTGTACCGACTCGTCGGTTGCACAGATTTCGGTCTGGTACACGAAGATACTCTTCGTTCCTGTAGCATTGTATTAGAAATTAGCACCGTAGCATTTTGATACTAACACTTCGTCGGGTACGATTATTAGTTCGGTCACGAATTTGGAATCGATATAACTACGAGTTGCAAAAGTCGATCTACTAGGGAACACGAGTCATCAACACGATCCATAATTGCGGATACCAAGCTGATTTACGACGAAAGACGAATCATCGAAGAACACGATCCTGAGTTGCGGATATCAAATATATTTACGACGGAAGCCGAATCATCGAAGAACACGAATCATCAACACGATCCTGAGTTATGAATATCAAACTGATTTACGACGAAATCCGAAGCTTCAATATGTTCCGAAATTGCTGAAGTTAACCTGAATACCAGACAAAACCCGAATCAGCAAAACGACCACGTATTGCTGATATAAACCTGAACCACCGACAAACCCGAATCATCTAGATGGTCCAGTATTGCTTATATGAACCTGATATGAATTGTTGACATTAACCCGAACCACCGACGAACCTGAGTTATCAATCATCACTTCCTGATATTAACCTGAAACCCCGACAAAACCCGAGTCATCAATCATCACTTGCTGATATTAACCTGGAACCCCGACGAAACCCGAGACATCAATTATTACCGCTGATATTAACCTGAAACACCGACAAAACCCGAATCATCAGTACGCTGCCAAGATACTGGTACGAGCCTGACCTATCTGACCTCTACAGTTTTGGGAGTATAGTATAAAGTTCTCGATCACCTCAAATCGATCTTCTCGGTTATCTTAAATCGAACCAAGTCCCGAAACCTGTCATCGCAGTCAGAGGCCATATCAATATTCGTCGAGCGTATACTAAAAGTTATCGATCATCTAAAATCGACCTGAATCCGAATCTGAATTGTTTTGTATCTAAATACTTTATCTAGTAGATTATATGTTTGAATTACACCATCAATAAATAATATTGTTATTTTGCCCTAGTCAGGGAAAATCTACTGAGTTCTTATTCCGTAAGGTTTTGTGGTTCCTTATGGCGATCCTGGCGACGACTGGACTTACCTCAGCCGACGAGAAAACCACGTTACAAATAGTTGTCCGATATGAAGTGATTTTTCGAATTTTCGTACATTAAGGGCAAAAAAGGCCGAAAATGTGAATGTTAATTTTCTGGAGTAGTTGTGCAATACGAAGGCATTTTTTGAATTTCGTTCTTAAAGGGGAATAAAATAAAAGAAAAATTGTAAGAAACGCTTTTCTTTACCTTAATATATTGATCAGTTGTTAACACAAAATGAATATGAATACTAAAAAAATCAACTAAAAGTCAAAAAATAAGAACATTTCTAACAACATAAACTTTTAAATCAAAGTGGAAAAAATCTCACACATCCTTTTAAGAAAAGAGTGGGGCGCATTGTTATGAAACAAAATGCTCAATTATTGAAAATTCGTAGCTTTAAACATGATTGGTTGTATTTCTTTCGGTTTGAAATATTAAAATGTACTCACGGCAGTCATGTTCAGGTTGGTATGGGCGCCCCACGCTTTTCTTTAAGGGATGTGTGAGATTTTTGCCACTTCATCCTCTCCCCCCTAGATTTCTTCCTGGCTACGCCCATCGGGAGTATGAATGCCTGCAGAGTTTTATCCATTTGCATTGAGTAGAAGGCAGTCAAAAAAACATTTTACCAAAAAAATATTTGCCCCCCCCCCTAAATTTCATCCTGGCTACGCCCATGTATTCGTGTATTGTCATCGGGAATATGTATGCCTGCAAAGTTTCATCCATTTGCTATGAGTAAAACGTAAAAGTAACGTTACAAGATTTGACGAACCGAAGTGAAGCTAAATAAAAGCATTTAAAAAAAGGTCGAAAAGGGAATAAAAGGTACCAACCATTATCCAGACCAGACGGCTGAAGGAAGTGTTACATAAATGGGAGGGAATATTTTCTCGAAAAATCGTCCACTTCGTCCTCGAGAGTGAAGTTGGCTTGGGAGTAGGTCACACGCGTTTGGCGGTCGACAGGCAGCAGCTGATGCACTTACTGGACTTTGTACGGGAACATACGCAGGTCTTTGCGAGGCACGGCGTCTGTTCGATGTTTCCGGCGACAGTTCACGGCGCTAGTCCACAAATGTCAAAACAGATTTGACATGGGTGCCAATTGCAAAAATAAGAGCATCTTCCATTAGGGTGATCTCTTTTGGCCCACCTTGTAGATAGCTAATAGACAGATCTCATGTAATTTCTTTTACTGTCACTCAGTGTAATTAGAAATAGCAAATTTTCTAATTTGATCTGATTGTTATTCATTTGAGAATAACCAGAAGCTCTCTTTGGAGGTTCCCGAGCAGCTCACAACGGGAGATCACGTATTCCCCAGGCAATGCCACTGAACGAATACGGTAGCAAATGTGGGAACGCGCAATGTTGAGTAACCTAAACGGCATGCTACCACCTATGCGTCTTAGGAAGTAGGTAACAAAAATTACTGATGCTCAACACAAAGGCTCTCTTAGTGGCTTTAGCCGCCCCAAACAACTAGGATCGGGCGCGGTGGCCTAATAAACCATTCTCCTTAAACTAAACAATTATCATGAAAACACTAAGAAAAGAAAATACAAAAACACCCCTTAAATGTTGGCGACCCCCGCAAATGTTATAAGGACCATGGTTTAAGGTTATACACGAGGAATATCCGAACTCTATACAGAGATGGTGCCTCTATCCAACTGACGGATGTCCTCGACAAACACAAGGCTGTCATCACCGCCATGGACGGGACAGGGATGCACACGACGAAAGAACTGTGACATCTTTTACAGCTTCCATGCAGAAAAACACGAATTTGGATGTGGTTTCATAGTCGGCAAGAGACTTCGACACCTGGTCTCACGGTTTTACCCTGTAAGTGACGAGGAGATATACATATGACCGCTGCCCTGCACAGGACATTAAAATTGTTCTGGAAGATTTTAATGCTAAAATAGGAAGGGAAATTGCTCTTGGTTCAGTAGTCGAAAAATTCAGTCTACACAACAACACCTCCGATAACGGATTCAGATTGGTTAGTTTCGCGTCGGCAAAAAACATGGTTGTGAGTGGAATCAGATTTCCGCATAAAGAAATCTACCAGGCAACCTCGATATCTCTCGATCAAAATACAAGAAATCAGATTGATCTCGTGGTAATTGATGGAAGGCATTCTCAAGTGTTATGGACGTGCGTGTGATACGCGTTGCAAATATTGACTCGGATCACCACTTAGTTGCAGCCAAGGTACGCACACGTTTAAGTAGTGCTAAAAACACTCGTAACCAAACGCAAAGAAAGCTAGACAACACAAAACTGCATAACACTGAGATAACCGATGCCTACTCCTACCAACTGTCTCAATTACTTCAAACAAACCCTCCTAGTTCTGATGATCCCGACACACAGTGGCAGCATATTGCGAATTCTATGACCAATGTCGCAACGACCGTCCTGGGTTATTAAAAATCACGCTTAGACAAGCCCTGGTACGATGATGAATGTCGTGCAATGTCCAAGGAAATGGGGGCTGCATACGGGGCAAAACTGCAGACAATGGCGACGCGTGCTGTGACGGTGCTTTATAATGAAAAGAGGAAAGAGAAGAAACGCCTGTTCAGGCAGAAAACGCGTCTGTGGAAGAAAAGAGAAAGCCAGCATATCGAAAATTACAGGGAAAGAGGTGAAGCCCGAAAGTTCTACCAAAAGGTAAAAAGTAAAGGTTTTGGAACAGGGATCCCCGGCTGTAAGGACAGAGACGGAAATCTGGTCACGGACACTTAGAGTGTAGATGGAACTCTTTCAATCTCTTCTATGCATCATAATTGACGAAATCACATCAATCGATGACGGAATAGATTTTCTACCACCGAGACAAAACGACATCAGCACGGCGATCTCTAGGCTTAAAAATAATAAAGCTGCTGGGGCCGATGAACTAACTGCAAAGCTTTTTACAAGCTCACCAGCTCATAAACACGATTTGGTTCAAGGAATGATTGCAATCTGAGTGTTATATGTCCTGAGCTTAAAAAAGGCGGTCTAAGAGTGTGTGTCAACAATCCCATTCTGGCGAACGCTATTGGGCCTTCTCAGTGTGGCTTTAGAGCTGGTAAATCCACGACCGACCAGATATTCACACTACGACAAAAACTGGTGAAGATTTTAGAAATGTAGATCGACACTTATCATCTGTTCATCGACTACAAAGCTGCATTTGACAGTCAGATACCACAGAAATTGTTAGATGCTATGGCTGAGTTTGGTATCCCCGCAAAGCTCATACCACTTTAGGGAATGAATACGACTTTCTGAAATCTTCAGTGAAAATTGGCAAAAATCGGACAGAGCCATTTTCTACTAATCGAGGCTAAAGCCCCTGTCTAAAGACAGGGAGATAATCTCTTTAACATCGTAATGGAGATGATCATGCGGATGGCTGCAGTAAACAGGAATGGTACCATCTTCAACAAAAGTCAGATGTTCCTCGAGTATGTCGATGATATAGATATCATTGGCCGTGGATTGCGGGATGTTACTGCGGCTTCTTCAAGCATTGAAGAGCAGTCGGCGGAAGTGGGTCTGATGATAAATGATAACAAAACCAAATTATATGTTTTAACGAACAAAGAGTCCACTCGTCTGGAACGGTGAATGTTGGCAACTATAACTTTGAAACAAAACTAATAATTTCAGCCTGGAAATCAAAAGACGAGTATTGATCGCAAACCGCTACTACTATGCGCTAAGTAAGCGATATTATGTCACAGCGCTCTTTCGAAGAACAAACATTCAACTATACCAGACTCTGATCCTACCTGTCTTGCTCTGCAGCGCAGAATCCTGGTAATGACTCAAGCTAATCAATATATTCTGGGATTCTTCGAGAGAATAATATTTTGCAAAATATTTGGACCCATTGTCGTTAACGGCGAGTATCGTCGTCGAATGAACCACGAGCTTTATGAGCTGTACAAGGAAAGAGCTGTTAGCTAAGCTTGGTGTGACGAACTATAAACGGAGCGCAAGAGACCGAAGCGCTTGGAATACTTTTCTATGTTCGGCTACTGTTAGATAAATTTATGTTGTTGCTGCTATTAAGAAGAAGAATAGCGCGATCAGTATGTGGCTTTTATAAACTATATTTTTTAACATATGGTACCAGTTTTGTTTACAGCAGCGATAAGCATTAATTTATTTTAGTTGGTAGCTTATTGACCACAGCGTTCGATCCTAGTTTCTTGGGACTTCCACACCACTAATGAGCAGTTGTGTTGAGCTTTAGTAACGCCTGATACCTATTTCCTAAGGGGCATTGGTGGTAGCATGTTATTTCTTGTACTCGTACAGTTCGATTCCTCTTTCTCGAATTCGGGTAAAAACGACCACGCCTAGTATTCCGACTTCCACAGTGTAGTTAAGTATATTTTTGAATTCGATTTATTTGATAGTTAATAAGCTTTTGCCGACCTCTGATATAAACAAAACATATTTTTTTTAAAGTAATTTCATGATGTTCAACTTATTGTGCGATGTACCACAAATGTTAGCTCACTAACATCCCTCGTATGCTGCATATGTGTGTCCCAATAAATCTGTATGTGTGCGTTGTCTGTTAGTTGAAAAGATTTCTTTTTTATGTGTTAAATGCCACAAACACATGTACATGCACTTTCACATGCACACAATAAGATCCTATCTCCAAGCACCAGACTTTGGTCCTTTAACAAAAGGCGTGTGGAAAAAAGTTAAGGGCTTAATTACCCCATGTGCTAGATTCCGTTCTTTCGGTTGGTCACACAGAAAGCACAAATTATGATGAGGTTTTCTTTTTCAGGGTATTTAGAATACCAAATCTGGTCAGGACAATGAACTGGCATGTGTCCCATATTGTAAAAGCCAAGAGGTTTGTTTTAGACATATTTTGGTTGAAAATAAATGAAATACTTTCCTAATGATTTGACAGTACGCATGACCCACTATGTCATTATTTGGATATTTATCATAGGCATAGAAATGCTTATGTATGTCGAAGTTGTCAGAGATGGTGGTTATCAATCCAGATTTATGTCCTGATTTTGTGGTTTAGCGTAATGCCTATTTCGTGATCATACATAAAAAATCATTGTCTGCTGCAGTGCTGCAGTTTGATTTTTGTTCTTCGAGTGAAGGTAATGACGTTATTGTCATTAAATCGCTTGCTTAGCGCATAGTAGCAGTGGTTTGCGATCAATACTCGCCAAGGTAGACAGAATCATGTACCACTTTAAAGTTATAGTTATCAACTTTCACGCAGCGTCCCAAGCGAGTAAACTCTTTGTTCGTTGAAGCAAATAACTTGGTTTTGTCCTCAGTTATCACCAGACTCATTTCCGCCGACTGATTCTCAATGCTCAAAAAGGCCGCAAGAACATCCATTTGTTAAAAATTTTACCAATCCTATTAATTGCCTTCCGCATATTCATCTCCATTACGATGTTAAAGAGATCGCATGACAGACTATCTTCTTGTCTAAAGCCTTGCTTGGTAGAAAATGGCTCTGTTAGATTTGTGCCTGTATTAGATTTCCAAATCAGCTTTAAGGGGACACCAAACTGTTGAATGCAGCTTTGTAATCGATAAACCGATGGTAGATTTTGATCTGTACCTCTTGGGTCTTCTCCAGGATTTGTCGTAGTGTGAGTATTTGGTTGTTCGTGGATTTACCCGGTCTAAAGCCATACTGATAAGGTTTAGTTAGGTTCGCTAGGAGTTGAATTAGTATTTCCCGTAACACACTAGACAGGACCAGGACCAGGGTAACAGGATGATCCCCTGATAGTTGGTACACACACTTGGATTATTTGACACAGGACATAGAACACTAAGATTCCAATCATCGGGCCTGCATTCCTTGAGTCAAATCGTGTATATGAGCTGGCGCATGCTTGTCAGCTATATACCTCTTAAAATACGGCTGCATTGCGCCTGCGAAAGAGAGAGTTTGTATGGGAGGTGAGAGTAGTTTGCGACTGATCGGGCTAATCTTACTACTTAACCTAGGGAAGCTTGTATAGAAAATTTCAGCTCAATTGCCCTTAACCTACGGCTGTAATGGCAGGGACAGACTCCAAAAAGGGGGAGTTTGTATGGGAGGTGGGAGCAGTTTTTGACCGATCGGACACATCTTAGAACTTAACCTCTGCTTTGAAGATAGAAGCCTGCATTCCAAATTGCAGCTCGATATCTCTTAAACTGCGGCTGCAATCGCGGGGACAGACAGACTTAATTTCCCTTTACACCCCATGAATGAGGTATGCGATAGCTTCTCGCGTTGTTGTAAATTAACAGCCATTCTATTTTTAGATTCTCAACTAACGGCACCTACTTATTTATCGACGAATGCGAACGTCACTGTTTTGAGAAGCTCTTACTAGACACGCCGATTGACTCGACATTTATACTACGAAGTTGCTGTCAACAACATTCGTGGGGAGCCGACAATGAAAGAAAAATGTTCTTTTTTTAAGATGACTGGAGCCAGGAGTTGAACCTGTGATCTCCCGCATGGTAGTCGCGTGTTCTAACCAATATGCCACGGCCGGTCAGGGACAGAGAGACGATCACCTTTAAATCGACTCAGATTTCGATGCTGATCATTAATATATATATATATATATGTTGTCATACCTACCACCCCTCTTTATGGGAGTTACAAATGGAAGAACAAAATTAATATACCCTTCACACTATTCATGCGCGGTGTGAAGTTTATAAAAATAAGCAGTAGTTAAAACCAACAAAAAACAAAATTCGCAAATTGTTTGAAGGATTTTAAGAATTTGTTTTTTTATTTTTTTACACAACGTTTTCGCAGCGCAATTCTTGGACCAGCAGTATAATGTACTATTATGAAAGCATTTACAACTATAATAACCAGAAGGCGCCTGGTTGGGATAAAATCCTATTTTTCAAGGCCGGTAGTTAACCCTTTCGATGGTTAGGCTCCTCTGTGTGCCAACAAAAGGTTGACAGTGTTAAAGCATTTAGCAGTACTACGTGTCGAAAAAACCACAAATATCCCATTACATAACATTTAAAACCTTTATTTAACCCCTCACACCAATTTCAAAAATATCTCACCCTCTCATTTATATTCCTCCCACTTTGCTCCGTAATGCTTTTGGCAACCTGATTTACATTTCAAAGGTAAAACCAAAGTCAAAGACTTTTGGCTTAAGATGACCATTAGCTGATAAGGACAATTCGCTTGAAGTCATAATGCCAAGAAATGCTTTTACAATTTGCATACAACCACCACATTCAAACGAATATTTCTATATTCCATTTTTGCATTAATTCCATAATCTTTTAGTTAAATCTAATTTGGAATACTGTCATCTCTCTGCTGAATATTGTTACACTTCTGTGCAGGACCTTTGCTGCGTCTAAAGGTAAAAAGTCTATGAATTTTTGAGCGTCTAATAGCTTCAGAAGCAATTTGGGCGAAACAAAAAAAAAATTGTCGAAAGCCACAGGCAAATTTAATTTAACTTAATGTATTTTTGTGTTGTCGTTTAGAGAGCTCAGTTTTTTTTTCGGTTTTAGTACATTTATTTCATGTTTTTCGGTTGCGGTTAACCATTATATGATTATTTTGTTTAAGGATAATAGTAACTGTTTGCTTCATAGTTGAAATGAAAATTGAGTACATACTTTGTGATACGCGCATATTAGAAAACTACAGCAGTAAAAGGCATAACAAATATTAAATTGTTTTACCAAGTCAAAATTTAAGTGGTTTTAGTGTTTATAACAGCCGTGGGGCAAAAATGAGGTATTGTAATAATTTTATGTTGATATACTTAACGTTGTAAAACATACATATTAGTTAAAATGTTCGCCGATGTACCAAATGCTCAATATTCCACATTTTAAAATATCCTATAGGAGTTGATACTTTTTCAAACAACATTAATTATTTAATGTATAATAATAGTCCTGAATATCTAACACATATTATTTATTGGTATCTCTTTATATCACTACTGATTAAGATTCCTGCAAATGATGGTTTGTTCAGACAATTCACCAGGGATCATTACCAGCGAGAAAAGTCATTTACCTTCTTAACGATTTAACCTTGTCCTTTTTTCAAATGGTCAACTGCTTAGCCTTAAGGGTTTAAGAAAAACGCAAAAAGTCAACTTAGAAACTTTAAAATTACCATTCAAATTAAAACGTGGAAAATTAGTTATCACGGGTCAATAAACTTAAATTTGGGTAACTCATTAACCATAATTCATTGTGAGATATGAAACTTAAAAATAAATACGAATGAAGCAAAAATGGCCTGCTCTCAGGATAATTCCATTGGTGGTAGGAAAGAGCAGAACAAATGAAATATACATTTTAAATATTGTGTTCAATAGTGAGAGTCAGTTCGCAAAAATCAAATTATCCAAAGACAATTTGTATATAACAACAAACTTCATTCCAGCTAAGTTTTATGGTGTCGGAGGCAATAGCGTGCGAAGGGGCTTAATGTGGCGTTTAATGAAACGTGTCTGTCTGTCTGTCTGTCTGTCTGTCTGTCTGTCTGTCTGTCTGTCTGTCTGTCTGTCTGTCTGTCTGTCTGTCTGTCTGTCTGTCTGTCTGTCTGTCTGTCTGTCTGTCTGTCTGTCTGTCTGTCTGTCTGTCTGTCTGTCTGTCTGTCTGTCTGTCTGTCTGTCTGTCTGTCTGTCTGTCTGTCTGTCTGTCTGTCTGTCTGTCTGTCTGTCTGTCTGTCTGTCTGTCTGTCTGTCTGTCTGTCTGTCTGTCTGTCTGTCTGTCTGTCTGTCTGTCTGTCTGTCTGTCTGTCTGTCTGTCTGTCTGTCTGTCTGTCTGTCTGTCTGTCTGTCTGTCTGTCTGTCTGTCTGTCTGTCTGTCTGTCTGTCTGTCTGTCTGTCTGTCTGTCTGTCTGTCTGTCTGTCTGTCTGTCTGTCTGTCTGTCTGTCTGTCTGTCTGTCTGTCTGTCTGTCTGTCTGTCTGTCTGTCTGTCTGTCTGTCTGTCTGTCTGTCTGTCTGTCTGTCTGTCTGTCTGTCTGTCTGTCTGTCTGTCTGTCTGTCTGTCTGTCTGTCTGTCTGTCTGTCTGTCTGTCTGTCTGTCTGTCTGTCTGTCTGTCTGTCTGTCTGTCTGTCTGTCTGTCTGTCTGTCTGTCTGTCTGTCTGTCTGTCTGTCTGTCTGTCTGTCTGTCTGTCTGTCTGTCTGTCTGTCTGTCTGTCTGTCTGTCTGTCTGTCTGTCTGTCTGTCTGTCTGTCTGTCTGTCTGTCTGTCTGTCTGTCTGTCTGTCTGTCTGTCTGTCTGTCTGTCTGTCTGTCTGTCTGTCTGTCTGTCTGTCTGTCTGTCTGTCTGTCTGTCTGTCTGTCTGTCTGTCTGTCTGTCTGTCTGTCTGTCTGTCTGTCTGTCTGTCTGTCTGTCTGTCTGTCTGTCTGTCTGTCTGTCTGTCTGTCTGTCTGTCTGTCTGTCTGTCTGTCTGTCTGTCTGTCTGTCTGTCTGTCTGTCTGTCTGTCTGTCTGTCTGTCTGTCTGTCTGTCGCACGATAACTTTCGAAAGACGTAACCAAATGTTTTGAAATTGTGCACGAGTAATTATTTTCTCAAAACTACTTACGGTATTACAAATGGGCTACATGGCCCCGCCCCTTCTGGTACCTCCCATACAAATACATCATACCACCCACTTTAGAAATCGAGTAATAATGTCAATACAGAACCCCAAATTCTGTATTTAGTAAAGCTATAACAGGATAAAGTTTAGGAAAAAAATTTTGAAAGCCTAGCCACGCCCCTTTGGAGAAAAAATCTGGAAGTCTAGCCACGCCCCTTCTGGTACCTCCCATACAAATGTACCACTCCGCCCACTTTAGAAATAGGGTAATAATATCAATACACTCGACACGATCGTGCCCAAATTCTGTATTTTGTTATGTTATAACAGGACAAAATTTTGGAGAAAAAATTGGAAGTCTAGCGACGCTCCTTATGGTACCTCCCATACAAATGTACCTTTCCGCCCACTTTAGGGATGTAGTAATAATATCAATACAACGGAATCGTGCCCAAATTCTGAATTTAGTAAAGCTATAAAAGGCTTAAGCAATGGAGAATAAATCTGGAAGCCTAACCACACCCCTTCTTGTACCTCTCATACAAATGTACCACTCCGCCCACTTTAGAAATCGAGTAATAATATCAATATAATAGAAAATTATTTGTTTTACTGAGGGTAAGGGTAAATGCAAGTTAGGTTGCCCGACTGAAACTTTCTAACTGGTTTTAATTACAAATCGGTTAATTTCAATAACTCAAATCTTAAACAATATCTTATATTGGGTGATGGTATTTATCAGTCAGTTTAACTGACTGAAATTTCTGTACTGGTTTTCAATAATTTTTATCGATTTTATTCGATTTACCGACAAGTTTATGAGTTGGTGAGTTGGAGAATATTTTTATGAATTGTTTAACTCCCCAAAAATGGGAATTTGTTTGGGATGTGGGAGTAGTCTAAATCCGATGTTGCTTATCTTAGAACTTAACCTCTGCTTTTGGACATACCAAATTTCAGCGCGAAAGCTCATAAACTACAGGGACATACGGACGTACACCCCCAATAAAGGGGAGTTTGTATGGAAGGTGGGAGATGTATTCATCCGATATTGCTCATATTACAACATAAGCTCCTATTATAGGATTAAAGCTTGCATATCAAAATTGAGCTCGCTATTTCCTAACATACGGCTGAAATCGCGGGGGCAATTAGCCGGACACCCCAAAAAAGGTAGAGTTTGATTGGGAGGAGAAGTAGTTTTTGACCGACATTGCTTATCTTAGAAAGTAGCCTCCGCTTAGAGATTGAATCTTGCGTACAAAATGTCAGCTATATACCTCTTAAAATACGGCTGCAATCGTAGGGACAGACACCAAAAGGGGAGTGTTTGTATGGGAGGTGAGAGTAGTTTTTGACCGATCGGTCTCATCTTAGAACTAAACATCCATTTAGGGCAGAATAGCTTGCATACAATATTTCAGCTTGATTGCTCTTGAATTACTGCTGTAATCGCGGGGACTGACATACGGACACCCCCAAAAAGTGGAATTTTGTATGGGTGGTGGGAGTAGTTTTTTACCGATCGGTCTCATCTTACTGCTCAACCTCCGATTAGTGTAGGGAATCTTGCATACAATATTTCAGCTTGATTGTTCCATAATTTCTACTGTAATCGCGGAGACTGACATACGGACACCCCCAAAAAGAGAAATTTTGTATGAGAGGTGGGAGCAGTTTTTTACCGATCTGTCTCATCTTACTACTTAACCTTTGATTAGTGCAGGGAAGCTTGCATACAATATTTCAGATTGATTGTTCTATAATTTCTTTTGTAATCACGGAGATTGACATACGGACACTCCCAAAAGATGGATTTTGTATGGGAGGTGAGTGTAGTTTTTGACCGATCGGGCTCATCTTAGAACTTAACCTCCACTTAGAGCAGCAAAGCTTGCGTACAATATTTCAGTTTTATTGCTCTTAAATTACTGCTGTAATCGCGGGGACTGACATACGGACACCTCCAAAAATAGGGATTTTGTATGGGAGGTGAGAGTAGTTTTTTACCGATCGGTCTCATCTTACTACTCAACCTTCACTTAGTGTAGGGAAGCTCACATACAAAATTGCAGCTATATAGCTCTTAAACTACGGCTGTAATAGCAGGGACAGTCCCCAAAAAGGGGTAGTTTGTATGGGAGATGGGAGTAGTTTTTGACTGATCGGTCTCATCTTAGAACTTAACCTCCACTTTTAGGATTGAAGCTTGCATTCCAAATTTCAGCTCGATACCTCTTAAACTGCGGCTGTAATCGCGGGGACAGACAGACGGTAATGATTTCACCAGAAAGAGCACGGACTATTCTTAATCCATATGTCGTGACACAAAAGTTCATTACAAGCGACATATTTAACAAGAAATTATATTCAAAATATGTTCATTAGGATGGGTCGATTTACCAATCGTTATTGTACCATCGATTTCGCAATAGCTTTTGGCTTGAGGAAAAAAAGATTCGCTTCGACAATCATTTTCAAGGAGACCAAATTTAAATTTTTTTACTGTTTCTCAACTTTTATTTTAAAGGATTTTTTAGTATCGGCTAGTTTATTTATTTTTTACATTACCTTTCCATTGCATCGCAGAATGGAAATGCATATTAAAATCAAATCGTATATCAACAAAATCATACAGTAAACAATCGAAAAAAAAACGATTTTCAACAAAAAATCGTCTTAAAAACCTACAAAAACATTTCTTTGGAAAATATCGCCTTCGTTTTTAGCGTACAATTTCACCTTGGCAAGGTAATATATAAATAAAAGTAATCAGACGATTTTTTATTATCTACTAAAACCTTAAAAATATAAATTGAGAGAAAATCATAAAATTTAAATTTAAGTTCCTCAAAAATAATTTTTTTGATATGTCGTAGTGAAAACTTCTTTTCCTCATGCCAAAAGCTACAGAAAATCGATAAATTTTAGTCCTTACAAATTGACCCATGTTCATAGATAGTATAAAAAATTACAAACAATTCTACCAAAATTTTCGAGGAATTACATGCTTAAACAATCTTAAACCAAAACTAGACTGGGGAATACATAACCGTGTAAATTGTATTGTAATGGGCATCTTCACTTCCACAAACAAGTTCATAATTCAAGATTAATCCTAAAGGTAACATTTGTTCTACTTCATCAATACAAAATAAATATTTATATACCGCAAAAACCTCTTAAAACTATGAAACTTAAGTCAAACCAGTTATTACCTTATTTATTCCCAATATTGTTCCTATACACAAAGGATAGAAATAATCACCTTTGAAATCTCCACATAGTTAAATATTGTTGATTTTTAATTTTAATATCACTTTTATAAATTTCAAACTCAACCATTTTTTTTGAATACACAGAGTCTCTTATGTATCCGAAAAAATAACTTATACAAATATATTAGCGATTTCTTTCAATAGGATTTCCATGAGTTAATCTCCTCAGTTCATTGGGGCATTATAAATATCATCATGTGCGAGTATATGCAAATGTACACACCGGGTGTGTTGGCGTAGTATAATGATGGCTTCTGTTTTTTGTGTCGGTTGAACCCAAAAGACACCAGGGAAAACTGACAAAGGAAATGTATTATGGGACATAGAAAATCTCAATAGTAATTTTACAGCAATTAGCTTTTTTCAATCTGTTTAAATGTATATGTTTATGTAAATTTGTATTCGTCCCTGTGTAAGAATAAATATATATATATATATATAAAACGATGTGTTTTCACTTTTCATCTAAATGGTTTTGTATTTGCATATTGAAATATGGAAACTTACCTGATACAGTTGGTTAGAAAAATACGAACAGACTGAGTAATTTGCATGTGGAGCAATGAAGGATGTCCTTTATTAGAAGTTTATATTCAATATACAGGGAAATGAAAGGGTGTGTTTTTAAAATGCCTCGGCGAGTCATATTATATGTTTAATATTGATCGCTCGTTGACTATGATTGATGGTTAGAAAATGCGAGGATAATAGTGAGTTCAAAACATGTTTAAGCCAATTACATCTCATGGAGTGACACACATTTGTTCAGTATCAGGTCGACCATTAAATTTAATCACTTTTCTTCTCGTATAATTTTTTTTTTTGTTTTTGATAAAATCAAAATGTAGATACGGTATAAGCGGTTGTTTAAAGGTGTTCGTAGTTAATTCGAATTAATTATTTTAGAAGTTATGGTCATTTGTGTGAATTATATATATAAAAAGCTATACAATAAGTTATATTATTGTAGCTCATCAGATTTACAAACTCGAAGTGTATGGGACCAAAGAATTAATTTTTTTGCACCTACACTTTGGATAATATCAAAACTAATGAATTTTCATTAGAATCAGTAAAATTTAACGATGTATTGATTCAATAGCGCCTATGCAACGAAATTAAATGTAAGTAAGTTGTAAATCAAGTTACTGAAGCTCAACACAGGCTCTCTTAGTGGCTTTGGCAGCCTAAAGAAACTAGGATCGGGCGCGGTGGCCTAATAAGTCTCTCTCCTTAAATAAAATTATTCTGAAAACACGAAGAAAAGAAAAAACAAGAACCCGCCCAAATGTTCCCCCAAAAACGATATAAGGACCATGATTTAAGGATACACACCTGGAATGTCCGAACTCTTTACAGAGATTGTGCCTCTATCCAACTGGCGGATATCCTCGACAACTACAAGGGTGACATCACCGCCATACAGGAAATGAGATGGACGGGACAGGGATGCACACGACGAAAGAACTGTGACATCTTTTACAGCTGCCATGCAGAAAGACACGAATTTGGATGTGGTGTCATAGTCGGAAAGAGACTTCGACACCTGGTCTCGCGGTTTAACCCTGTAAGTGACCGAATAGCCACCATTCGCATCCGGGCGAAATATTTTACATCACGCTGATTTGTGTACACGCCCCGACGGAAGTTAAAGACGATGAGATTAAAGATGCATTTTACGAGCGCCTAGAGGAAACATACGACCGCTGCCCTGGTCACGACATTAAAATTGTTCTGGGAGACTTTAATGCAAAAATAGGAAGGGAAGATATTCTTGGTCCATCAATCGGTAAATTCAGCCTGCATACCGACACGTCAGACAACGGGTTTAGGCTGGTTAGCTTGGTAGTGAGTGGAACCAGATTCCAGCACAAAGAAATCCACATGGCAACTTGGCTATCCCCCGATCAAAACACCAAAAATCAAATTGATCATGTGGTAATTGATGGCAGGCATGCATCTAGTGTCATGGACGTGCGTGTGATCCGTGGTGCTAATATTGGCTCGTATCATTGCCTGGTTGCAGCCAAGGTGCGCACAAGATTGAGCAGAGCGAAAAACGCACGTAACCAAACACAAAGAAAGCTGAACATCGCGAAGATGCAAACCCCAGAGATAGCTACTGCCTACTCCAACCAGCTCTCCCAACTTCTACGACACAACGCCTCTACTTTTGTCGTTCCCGATACACAGTGGCAGCATATTGCGCATTCCATGGCAACCGCCGCAACAACCGTGCTAGGATACAAGCGGCGCTCAGACGAATCCTGGTACGATGAAGAATGTCGCATAGCGTCTGAGGAACAGGATGCTGCTTATAGGGCAACGCTACAGCCAATTGTAACCCGTGCCGTTAGGAAACGGCACAAGGAGAAAGCAAAACAGGCGAGACAGCTATTTAGGCGAAAAAAACGTCAGATGAAGAGAACGAGAACGAAGAGAAGAGAAAGAGAACGAGGTTATAGAGCGATACAGGGATAGAGGTGATTTTACCAGAAAGTAAGAGCAAATGGCTACGGTAATGACCTGCCCTCCTGTAAGAACAAGGGTGGAATTCTGGTCACGGATACGCAGAGTGTGCTGCACATATGGAGAGAACACTTCCAGCAACTGCTGGTTCCAGAAGGCAGCGCACGTGAAGTTATCACGCCAATTGTCGACGTCGGCTTAGATTGCCCACCACCAAGTCAAGCCGAGGTAAGAAGACAAAATCGCGGCTGAAAAACAACAAAGCAGCCGGTGCCAACGGTCTGCCCGCAGAGCTCTTCAAGTTCGGTGGCGAGGAGCTGATAACGAGCATTCAACAGCTCCTGCGCACTGTTTGGCTTAAAGAGTACATGCCCGACGATTGGAAATTAAGCGTATTATGTCCTGTGCTGAAAAAGGTGATCCAAGTGTGTGCTCCAACTACCGCGGGATCAGCCTTTTATCCATCGCATATAAGGTCCTGTCGAGTGTGCTATGTGAAAGACTAAAGCCAGTGTTATCCAACCTGATCGGGCCTTAGCAGTGTGGCTTTAGACCTGGAAAATCAACAACTGACCAGATATTCACACTTCGGCAAATCCTGGAAAAGACCCAAGAGAAACAGATCGACACGTACCATCTTTTCGTCGACTATAAAGCTACATTCGACAGCCCGATACGACAGAAATTACTTGAAGTCATGGCTGAGTTTGGTATTCCAGCGAAGCTGATACGTCTTTGCGGAATGACGCTGACTGACACGAAGTCTTCAGTGAAGATTGGCAAGGACCTTACGGAGCCATTCTATACCAGACGAGGCCTAAAACAAGGCGACGGCCTATCGTGCGATCTCTTCAACATTGTGATGGAGATGATAATGAGAAAAGCTGCAGTAAACACGAGTGGCACTATATTCAACAAAAGCCACATGCTTCTCGCGTACGCTGATGACGTAGACATTATCGGTCGAAAACTGCGGGATGTGACTGCAGCATTCTCGGGTATACAGAAGGAATCAGCGAAAATGGGCCTAACGGTGAACGAGGACAAAACGAAGTTATTAGTTTCAACGAACAAAGAATCTACTCGTTTGGGAAACTGCGTGAACGTTGACAACTATAATTTCGGGGTGGTAGATAATTTTGTCTACCTAGGCTCCGCCATCAACAAAGAAAATAATGTCAGCCTAGAAATCCGGAGAAGAATCCTGCTTGCAAATAAATGCTACTACGGACTAAGCAAGCGTTTCAATGACAGAGCCCTCTCTCGACGAACAAAACTCCAGCTATACCAGATACTAGTTCTACCTGTCTTAATGTATGGCTCAGAATCCTGGGTTATGACACAAGCAGATGAATCGGTTCTGGCGGTATTCGAGAGAAAAATACTCCGTAAAATATAAGGGTCCATCATCGTTAACGGAGAGTCGGCGTCGTATGAATCATGAGCTGCACAAGCTGTACAGGAAAATGCTGCAACTCGAAAAGTCTTCGACAATGAACTCCATGTACGGCGCAAAAGAGGGCGACCAGAACTCCGTTGGAAAGACCAGGTTACTGAGAACGTTACAGAACTTAGTGTGATTAACTGGAGAAGAAGCGCAGAAGATCGAGGCGCTTATAATATTTGTCTACGTGCGGTATATAATCCACTGGGATTGCATAGAAGTACCAGCTAAGTAGGTAAGTTGTTAATCAAATATGTATAATTTTTAAATTTACTCTCGAATTGTAAATTTTTATTAGTATTTGCAGATGTTGTTCGAAAATCCTAAAATTTTGTTATACCAAGTATTTACTGCTATATACTTATCTATAACAAGTTCATAGCTTCAAAGAGGTATTTTTCGACCCAAATTTTGCGAATTATTGTCGAATCCTTTTAGAAGTTTTCTCATTCGACGACGTTACACGCTGTTAACGTCGATGGGTCCAAATAATTTCCGAGGTATTATTCTTTCGAAGACTCCCAGAACAGATTGTTTTATTACCTAGGATTCTGCGCTGTAGAGCAAGACAGATATAATTAGTGACTGGTATAGTTGGTCCTTTGTTTGTCTAGAGGGGGATTGTCATTAAATCGCTTGCTTAACTCATAGTAGTATCGGTTTGGCGCCATTACTCATCTCTTGATTTCCACGCTGGTTTTATTATTTTTGTTTTTGGCGGAAACAAGGTTAACAAAATCATCTTCTATACAGATAGTTGTCAACGTTCACGCAGCGTCCCATACGAGTAGACTATTTGTTCGCTGAAACAGATAACTTGGCTTTTTCCTCATTTATCACCAGAACCACTTCTGCCGACTGCTTTTCAAGGCTTAAAAGGGAAGCAGTAACATCCCGCAAACCTCGTCCAATGATATCTACATCATCGGCATACGCGAGTGGAATGTGAATTCCGCATGATCATCTTCATAAAGATATTGTAGAAATCGCACTATATACTGTAGCCTTGCATAAAGCCTCTCTCGATAAAGAATGGTTTCGACATATTTTTACTTATTTTCACTGAAGGCTTCGTGTCGGTTAGAGTCATTCCGCAAAGTTATATTAGCTTCGTGGCGATACCAAACTCAGCCATAGCATCTAATAGTTTCTGATATATCGGACTTTGTAATCGATAAACAGGTAGTAGGTATCGATCTGCATCTCTTGGGTCTTCTCCAGGATTTGGTCGGTTGTGGTTTTACCAGGTCTAAAGCCATACTGATAAAGTCCAATAAAGTCATTTAAGATGGGTTTTAGTCTTTAAAATATTACACTCGATAGGACCTTATATACAATGGGTAAAAGTCTGATTTCGCGATAGTTGGTGCATATAATTGGATAGCCTTTCTACACCACACGAAAGAACATGCATTCCTTCAACCAAATTGTGTTTATGATCTGGTGCATGCACGATGCCGCCTGCCTTAAAAGCCTCTGCCGGCATTTCATCGGCTACGGTAGCTTTATTGTATTTATGCCGTGCTGATATCGCTTTGGCTCGATTGTGGGCAATTTACTCCATCGTCTATAGTTGGCGAGATTTCGTCACTTATGCTGCCTTCGGGTACGGGTATTGAACACGAGTATTCCTTCCATATTCGTAGCACACTTTCCGTGTCTGTGAGCATATATCTGTCCTTACAGGTGGGGACCCCTTTTCCAAAACCGTTGCCCACTATCTCTGTAATCCTCAATAGACTCTTTTTCTGCCTGAAGAGGCGTTCGGTCTTCCTCCTCTGCTCATAACATCGTTCCGTCATCGCAAGTATTTTCATTGGCTTTAGTTTTGCCTTGTATGCAGCATTTATTTCCTGAGACATAGCTCAACATTCCTCATCGTATCAAGGCTTCACTGGTTTTTCCTAACCCAGTACGGACTTTGCGACAGTGATCATAGAATTCGCAATATGCTGCCACTGCGTGTCAAGAACATCAGAATTAGAGGAGTTTGTTTCAAGTAATAGAGAAAGTTGGTTGGAGAGGGCATTGGCTATCTCGATGGTATGCAGTTTTGTGAAGTCTAACTTCCTTTGCGTTTGGTTACGAACTTTTTTAGCAACTTCAACTAGACTGTGCTGCGAGTCAATATTTGCACCGCGGATCAGATTATATTATATGTATAAGACTTAAGACATGCCTTGCATCGATTACCATATGACCAATCTGGTTTCATGTTTTTTGATCAGGTAATATCCAGGTTGCTTTGGGTATATCCTTATGCGGGAATCTGGTCCCACTCACTTCCATGATTCTTGCCGACATTAATTTAACCAGTATTTATCTGTTATCGGAGGTGTTGTTGTGTGTTCTCAATTTTCCGACTGTTGAACCAATAGTACCTTACCTTCCTATTTTAGCATCAAAATCTCCCAAACAATTTTAATGTCATGGAGAGGACAGTGGTTATATATTTCCACCAGGCGCTCATAGATTACATCTTAATTATCCTGCTCTTTTTCTTACGTCAGCGCGTGTACACAAATCAGCGTGATGGAAAAATATATTGCTTTCATGCGGGCTAAGGATATTCGGTCACTTATTTTTCCGACTATGAATCCGCATCCAAATCCGTGCCTGTAGTCTTTCGTCGAGTGCAACCCTGTCCCGTCCATCACATTTCATCATGGTCCTTATAACTGGGGTCGAGTTCTTATGATTATGTAGAGAATTAAAATCCGGGTTATTCCAAATAAAATCTACCCAAAAATCATACTTTGGAAAATTAGCCCATCGATGTCCTTTAATTTCAAACATTAATTCTTGTTGTTGTTGTAACAGCTGGAAGAAGAAGCTGGGGTGGTAATTCTTCATACCGATTTTCAATTTATCGGCACTCGATCGGGCATGTAATCCGATTATCATACGATCATTTTACCAACAATGATCTGTTTCGTTCCTTTGTAGATAACAAGGTTTGTGTCAAGGATTCCTAGTTGTTGTTGTTTTTGAGTTTTAACCACCATTTTCCCGCCCAAGAGATGGCGCCAGCTGGTTTTATTTATTTACTTTTTAAGATGATGATGAATCTTTTCCTTTGGATTTTAGAAAAAAAAAGTTTGAAAAAAATGTTGGATTCGAATTAAAATTTTTGAATATTGAACTGTTTAATATGCGGTATATTTTCTTCTTTATTAAACTGTCAACACTATCCCTTTAAGAACACTGTATATTAACTTATTCAACTTTTTATTATCTTAATTTCGGAAAAAAAAATTTGATCAGTGCACACACAGAGTAAACGGGCGTAACAGCCATTAGAAATCATCATCATAAAATATGTTTATGACCGTTACAGTTCTTCATCGTCGTCAGCATTTTAATTTGCTTGGCCAAACTTTGTTTGTTTTAACTCGCATCAAACAGCTGTCAGTTGGTGTAATTTACGCAATTTGTACAAACTTTTATTACCTGATTTAAATAATTAACATGACAACAGTCTGTTCTATTACAGCCATACAAAAATGATGTCCAACCTTACGTTACCGTCGGTAGTTGGCCACTTTTTTTATTTTGTCAACTTCATAAAATTCAAATTGACGTCAATTGTTGTGGTGATGGTGGCGTCGCTTAATGATTTTGATGGCGCTTGACGGTGGTTAATGCCGCACGACCGCTACGATAATGAAATCTGTGTAAATTTATTTTTACATAAAAAAGAGCTCAAAACATATTTTTATTAACATAAACATAATAAAAGACTACTGCGGTAAAGTTTTAATACACTGACTATTTTTTTTAGCTTTGTCTTATGTTTATTATCAAGCCGACGTTTACGTGTTGCGATAAAATTAATCACTTTTTATGATTCGAAAATCTGTATTTTAATAAAATTGCTTTCTAGTGGAAGGGGCTTTTAATCGAAACATCATGTACTTCAGTTGTATATTAATTTCTTTAGAAACGTACCATCATTCTCCGGTTGATGCCTAACCCGAAGAAAAAAAATTTACCTTCATTATTCGTCATATCAAGTTTTGCAAGGCGAGGGCTCGGCCGCTGTATTTAAATGCGCTTGAAACTTGTCCCAGAATTCAATACGTACCTCGTAGATCAAGTCTGTAAAAATGATTTATTTTAAAATTTCTTTTTTATTCCATCGGTATTTGTTTCAGGAGCAAGAGTCATATGGGTTAATTTTCATTATCAGCTTAAATTGCAACAGATTCAAAAGAATATAGCAGCTGGAAAGGGACACATCCATTGTTAGGTATTGAAGGGTATGTGGGGAAATCTTCTTATCACACTATATATATTCGAGGAGAGCTAATTAAGGGGAGTTTCAGGTCCAAGTTGCTGCTGCAGCGAACTCTACGGCGGGAACCTTTTCTTTGCTGAGCCATGCGCTCTCATTTATCCGGCAAGATATCTTAGCCATTGTGGAAGAATAAGCAGTTGGAAACACTGCACAAAGCTAAAGATTTTCATTTAAGCGAAGAGAACGGGACTATAATAAGACTGGAACGCTTATAGAACCTGTTTCAACACTTACAAAAGGGTCTAAAAGATTTGCGTGGATTAAGTACTGCGAGTCCATACAAGACGACAATGATGTCGCCCGATTCAGAGGGGTTCTCTCTTAGGATCCTATAGGCTTGACAGATGAGTATTGGACTGAGTCCTGCGCTGAAACACTGGAGCTTCCTTATGAAAAAACACTTCCTGGGCTGTTTAAATGCGGAAGAGCGGTCGGTGGTATGAGCCCTCCTACGTCGATCAACTATTTGGACATAGATGTTGTAGATAATATAGTGGATGAGGGAAAGGTAAAGTGGATATCGCGGATGGTATAATACCGAACATGCAGCAGACCTTTGTGTATGATATAACTCCGATTTTGGTGGACATTTTCAAAGTTTGTATCCGGCTATGTTGCAGAGAAATGGAGGTAGGTTAAGATGGTTTTTATACCCAAATCGGGCAAAACCGTTCATTGCTCCTCCAAAGATTACAGACCAATTAGCCTCTGTGTATGATATAACTCCCAATTTGGGGACATCTTCAAGGCTTGAATACGGCTATGTTGTGTTCCAGAGAAATGGAGGAAGGTTAAGATGGTTTTTATACCCAAGGAGGGCAATGCCGCTCATGCCTTTCCTAAGGACTACAGACCAATTAGCCTTTTTACTGAAAGTTATGGAGAAACTGATTGATATGTATATAAGGACATGTTTAAACCCTCGCACTCTGAGCACCTCTCAACATGCGTACATGCTGGAAGGTCAGTTGAAAGCGCTCTCCATGTCGTGGATGTCTTTATGGCCTCTTTTCCCTGGCTCCATGTGATAAACGGAGTACTTAAATCATTATATGAGGATGGTACGAGAATTGTGGCATATGCGGACGACGTTGTCATCAAGATAGGTGGAAAATTGCTACTTACGATGTGGGACTTTGAAATGCTCTTGGATGTGGGTATTTGAAATGCTCTTGGAAACTGCTACGAAGGGCCATGACCTCAGAAAACGGAATTTGTTATCTTAACCCGTTGATATAAGGTGAAGGACTTTACTCCACCAAAAATGAATAGTGTGAAACTGAAGCTCTCAACGAAGGCCACGTACCTATAAGTTGTTGTATATCGGAAGCTAAATTGATCAAGAAATATCGCAGAGAAATTAAAGAGTATGCCTAGGTCCTTTATGTGTGCCGGAACTCTATATGTAAAAGCGGGGGACTCAGCCCGAATGTCACAATGTGTTTACAGCGGTTGTCCGGCTAGGCTCCACGAAAAGCCCCCCAATGAAATAACCCCCAGGAAATAACCCCCAATGAAATAAACCCCTAAAAATTGGAAATAACACCCAAAAACAGTAAATGAAATAAAATCCAAAAATAAATGAAATGAACCCCAAAGCGAAAACGAAACAACCCCCAATATTTGGAAGTTATTTCATATGAAATAACATCCAATGATGAAAATTAAATAACCCCCAATGAAATAAACCCCATCAGCAACAAAAATGAAATTATGCCCAAAATTGATAAAAGAGTCAGTTTCACCAAGGATTTCATGGTTAATATGGACCACCAGCAAAGTCGCAAAATTATTGAAATGGATCGTGTGGATCGTAGATCATTGTAGCCCTGCTGAATTTTGCAGTTCGGGAGACAGTTTGCCTTTTACGTTTGGCCTTTACACAACCACCTCCAGTGTTCACAAGCAAATCAACTCTCTGCTTATATTGAATTCTACCTTTTGAAGAACTCTTAAATTCCATTCTTAGTGTGTACTAATGTACTAATCGAATTCTCATAATGACAAAATGCTCGGTGCATTTTGTTGATTTTCTATCCGTCAATATGAACACAAATGGAAATATCTGTAAACATTCAAAAGATATTGTAATATATTCACAGGCTAAAAGTTTTCTTGTAAAAGGCCTATTTTAATATAATTATATAAATATAACGGCTCCACGAAAAGCCCCCCAATGAAATAACGCCCAAACGAGAAATGAAATATTCCCCAAATTTTTTTCATACATTTTTGGGTGTTATTTCATATGAAATAACTCCCAATTTTTTTGGGCCATTTTTCATTTTTCTTTGGGAATTATTTCATTCTTCATTTGGGGTTTTCAAATTATGAAATAATCTCCAATGAAATAACACCCAACCAATTTTTTAAATTTGGGGCTTGTTTCATACCGTATATAATTTGGGTGTTATTTCATTTTTTATTTTGGGGGTTATTTCATTTTTAAAGCTCTTGGTTTTTAGGGGTTATAATTACATAATTATATAAAAATAGGCCTTTTACAAGAATACTTTTAGCCTGTGAATATATTACAATATCTTTCGAACGTTTACATATATTTCCATTTGTGTTCATATTGACGGATAGAAAATCAACAAAATGCACCGAGCATTTTTCATTTTTAGAATGATATCTTAGAATGGAAATTTTTTAAATTTGTAAGAGTTCTTCACAAGGAAGAATTCAATAAAAGCTGAGAGTTTGATTTGCTTGTAAACACTGGAGGTGGTTGTGTAAAGGCCAAACGTAAAAGGCAAATTGTCTTCCGAACTGCAAAAATAAAGCAGGGCTACAATGATCTACTATCCACACGGTTCATTTCAATAATTTTGCGACTTTGCTGATGGTCCATATTGACTTTATGAAATCCTTGGTGAAACTGACTTTTATGAATTTTGGGCATAATTTCATTTTTGTTGCTGATGGGGTTTATTTCATTGGGGGTTATTTCATTTTCATCATTGGGTGTTATTTCATATGAAATAACTCCCAAATATTGGGTGTTGTTTCGTTTTCGCTTTGGGGTTTATTTCATTTATTTTTGGATGTTATTTCATTCACTGTTTTTGGGTGTTATTTCCAATTTTTTGGGGTTTATTTCATTGGGGGTTATTTCCTGGGGGTTATTTCCAAATATAACATCTAAATATATAACATCTAAAAACCTACAGCTTTAAAAATGAAACAACCCCCGAATAAAAAAATGAAATAACACCCAAATTATACACGATATGAAACAATCCCCAAATTTAATAAATTGGTTGGGTGCTATTTCATTGGAGGTTATTTCATAATTTGACAACCCCAAATGAGGAATGAAATAATTCCCAAAGAAAAATGAAAAATGACCCAAAAATGTATGAAAAAAATTTGGGGAATATTTCATTTCTCGTTTGGGCGTTATTTCATTGGAGGGCTTTTCGTGGAGCCGTCCGGCCACATATTACATAAGGATGTCTGTTTTGGTGGAAGGGTCTAAAAATTAGTAATTTACTGAAAATGCTCAGCAAGGTCTAAAGGATGGCTGCAATGAGAAGTACTGGAGATAGAAGGCGCACACCGCGAGCAGCTTTGAATATATTACTGTGCCTTTCGCCCCAGGGTTTCTTTTCTTCTTTTTTCATTTCATCTATTCGTACAACGTGCCAACAAGCCAGCGCTTTACTATGTCGACATCGTTGTACAAATATTTTAAAACGTATTTTTCTCTCGAATATTCCCAGAATAGTGTCGTTAACTAGGATTCAGAGTCTGGCAGAGTCGGATTTTTGTTCTTCGAGAAAGCCCTTTGCCATTAAATCGCTTGCCTCCTTTTTACTGCAGCCTTCCGCATGATCATCCCCATTACGATGTGAAAGAGATCGCATGACAAACTATGGCCTTCTCTATAACCTCGCTTGGTAGAAAATGGCTCTGACAGATTTTTGCCAATTTTCACTGAAGACTTCGTGTCTGTCATTGTCATCCCGCAAAGTCGTATTACCTTTGCGGGGATACCACACTCAGCCATAGCATACAACAATTTCTGTCGTATCTAACACTCGAATGCAGCTTTGTAGTCGATGAACAGATAGTAGGTATCGATCTGCATTTCTTGGGCGTTATCCAGGACTTGTCGTAGTGTGAATATCTGGTCAGTCATGGATTTACCAGGTCTAAAGCCACACTGATAAGGTCCTATCAGGTTCGCCAAAATGGGCTTTAGTCTTTCACATAACACACTAGACAGGACCTTGTATGCGATGGGTAAAAGGCAAATCCAGCGATAGATGGTAGAAACACACTTTGATCGTCTTTCTTAAGCATATGATTGCAATCATCGGGCATGCATTGGTGCAGCTCATCGCCGCCTTTTTAAGCCTTGCGATCGCCGTGCTGATCTCGTGATTAGTGTGATTTCGTCACTTATGCTGCCTTCGGGAACGAGTAGAGTTCGAAAGTGTTCCCTACATATTTGCAGCACATTCTGAGCGTCCGTGACCAGATTTCCGTCCAAAACGTTTGGTTTTAACCTTTTGGTAGATCTTTCGGGATTCACATATATCCTCGTAGTTTTCAATATTCTTGCTCTCTTCGATTTTTCCACAGACGATTTTTCCGCCTGAACGGGCGTTTCACCTCCATCCAGGTTGCCTTGTGGATATCTTTATGCGGGTATCTTGTCCCACTCACTACCATGTTTCTTACCATCGCGTAGCTAACCAGTTGATCTGATGACATGTGCAGGGCTGCGGTGAAATATCTCTTTCAGGCGCTCATAGAATGCATATTTAAGCATCTTTAGCGGCGTGTACACAAATCAGCGTGATGTAAAAATATTTCTCCTGGTTGCGAATAGTAGCTATTCGGTTACAAAGGTGTCGAAGTCTCTTGTTGAATATGAAACCATATCCAAATTCTTGTCTATCTGCATAACAGCTGTAAAAGATGCCACAGTTCTTTCGTCGTGTGCATCCCAGTACTGTCTATCTCATTTCCTGTATGGTGGAGATGTCAGCCTTGTATTTGTCGGGGACATCTGCCTGATGGATAGCGGCACCGTCTCTGTTTAGATTTCGGACATTCCAGGTGCCTATCCTTTAATCATGGTCCTTATAACGTTTGCGGAGGTCGTCAACATTTGGGAGGGTTATTTTTTTTCTTTTCTTCGTGTTGTCATAATAATTGTTTCGTTTAAGGAGAGTGGCTTATTAGGCCACAGCCCCGATCCTAGTTTCTTGGGGGCTATCAAAGCCACTAAGAGAGCCTCTGTGATGAGCTTCAGTAACTTCTGTTGCCTTCTTCCTAAGACGCATCGGTAAAAAAGAATGAAGAAATAATAAAACCAGTAAAGAAATTTCAGTCAGGTGAACTGACTGATAAATAGCATCACCCATACGACTTTCGGTCGTATGGCCAGACGAGGCATATGGTAAAACTCAAGAAAAGGTTACGACCCACAAATGTAAAATGTTAAATTCAATACCTCTGGGCATATGGTAATTTTTTTGGAGGTACCGAATTGGTCCATCTGAGGATCAAAGAAAAACTCTCTTATTAATTCGCGCAACAATATCAAAAGAAATCATAATATCTAATGGGTGGGGTGGGTGAAAACTCTGTTCTCTGTTAGATTTCAATAGTAAATACAAAATATAAAAAATAATATATTCTCAACGGGGTATAGGAGATGCCTAAAAACTAAACAGAAAAATGTTGTGTTACAGCTAAAATTAAAATAAAATAAATAAATCGCCCCCGGGTGGACTCGAACCACCAACCTTTCGGTTAACAGCCGAACGCGCTAACCAATTGCGCCACGGAGGCCATGTGCCAAACACGCCCTTAAGTTTAAGTGATAACTAAATTCTGTTGTAAACTCTAATATTTTTTTTAACATTAGTTAACACAATTTTTTTTAAATTTCAGTGATGGGAAGTCATGTTTTACCATTGTACTTGAATACATTTCAAAACAAATTTTTGAAGAGAAATATATTTTGAAAACAATTATTAAGAAAGCGGGAAATTCATTTTTTAAAATATAATTTTAATGTTTTTTTATGCTGTCCATATTTAAAGAAAATTGTCGAATTTAAAATTTATTCTTAAAGTATAAAAATGGCAATAATAATTCACACCTGGTTATTTCGAAAACGGCTAACATCAATGAACTAGCCCTAACTGTCGAAAATGTGCCAAATAACGTAGAGCAATTCATTGTACCAATACACATGTCTTAATTAAATAAAGTGAAGACACGTTAATAATAACAACAAAACTATTCAGTAAGTACCTTTATATGAATAATGGTACCTCCCACTCTACAGGAAGAAACTGTCCAAGGTACAATTGGGATGATTGATACTGTCTAAGCCAATTTTTTAAATATAACACATCTTTTCCTTCCTTAAAAGGTCTTTTAATATACATATATACATGTACGATACAAAAAGTATCGTCCGCCCCCGGGTGGACTCGAACCACCAACCTTTCGGTTAACAGCCGAACGCGCTAACCAATTGCGCCACGGAGGCGACATAAACACTGTGCGGTTAATGTTTAACGATAAATCCAACATTATAGGAGTTTAACATTATACTGACCAAATTCGAATACCATCTAGAGGTCCATTTGGAAGTTATGGGCGAAATATTAACTACACTGTTCGACAAGGGTTTTTTTTTCTTGTGTTTCTAAGAGTTTTTGACATGATAAATTCAAATACTTAATCAGAATTTTGCTATCAGGCATAGTTTTTTGGTTATTTGAAAATAAGTTTTGTTTTCCATAAAAAATCAGTAACATGCCTGTTCGACTGCAATTATCGCCCTATTCTATATTATAATCACCTTCTTCTCTTTTAAATATTCTACGTAAACTTGGGATGCAACATGTCCTTGAACGTGAATTTTTCGCCCTCCTATTTGGATTTCTTTGAATATGGTAAAAGGTTCCACAAAGACATTCTAACTTTAGAAAAGCGTTGCAAAGAAAAATAGATGCCTATTTTGCTCGCTGACTGCTGCTGAAATATTTTAGGAGACTGCAAGGATATTCAGCAGAAAATAAAGAAATAACATTATTACTTACTAGAAAATACATATTTGTTGTTCTTATTTTTCATGTTTTATGCTGTACTAGTATAAAAGCTCTGGTGTTTATATAGCATCTTCCTTACTGACGCTGCTCATACCATCACCCTTAGGGATGAGGTTATATATCAGTTGATACGAGAAAAAGCGTAACGCATTAAAGGAGATGAGTTAGAACTTAGGTATCTTAAGACCAAATTCGCTTCAGGACTTTTTAAGACGATTGAGCCATGTCTGTCTGGCAGGCTGGCTTGATGTCTGGTGAGCAGGAGAACTCGAGTAAACCTTAACTGATCGGTATGAACAATTACCAGTATTCATATTACTTTTCCATAGAAATATTACTTTTCCAAAAATAGGTCATTTCGTATAGGAGGTACCAGAAGGTGTGAACCGAGATAGTCGATACTCATTCCTGGGTCAAATTTTCATAACCGTACAACTTACGCAAAATTTGACTGAATTCAGTGTACTTACAAAAAATATATGTATGTAAGACTATGGGGGTTAGTTCATTCATTTGTATGGGAGGTACCAGAAGGGGTGTGTCGAATAGTTAGGTTTTCTGAGGTTTTGCCTCCTATCACAATATAAATTAGCCGACCAATTTTCAATACCCCCCAAGAGTCCGTTTAAAAGTTATGGGAGAAATATTACTTTTCCATTACATTTTGTATGGGAGGTACCAGAAGGCGTAAAAAAATATATAGTCCATATTCATTCCTGAGTCCAATTTTCATAAGCGAACATCATACGCAAAATTTGAATGAATTAAGTTTACTTACAAAAAATATATGTATATAAAACTATGAGGGTCAATTCGGTCATTTGTATGGGAGGTACCAGAAGGGGTGTGGCAATGGTTTCGGTTTTCATAGGGTTTGTCTTCTATTGCAAGATAAATAATCTGACCAAATTTAAATATTCTCCGATAGTCTGTTTGGTAGTTATGAAAGAAATATTAATTATTCAAAAATATGTTATTTTGTATGGGAGGTACCAAAAGGGGGTGGGGCCATTCAGCCCATTTACAATTCCATAAGTTTTTTTTGAAAAATATTAGTACTGGTAAATTTTCATACCGATCCGCTAAGGTTTACTCGAGTTATCCTGCTGACCAGCCAGACAGACGGACACAGCTCATTCGTCTTAAAAAGTCCTGAAACGAATTTCGTCTTAAGATACTTGGGGTGTAACTCGTCTCCTTTAATGCGTTACACTTTTTTTCGTATCAAATGATATAAACCCTCATCCCTAAGGGTTGCTGTCGGTCAGCAGCTAAATTGTTCAAGGAATATCGTGGAGATATTAAAGAGGATGTCAATGACCTTTATGTGTGCCGGAACTCTATATGTGTAAAAGCTGGAACTTAGCCCGAATGTCACAATGTGGCTGTATACAGCGGTAGTCCGGCCACTTATTATATATAGATGTCTGTTTTGGTGGAAGGGCCTTAAAATGAGTACTTTACTGAAAATGCTGAGCAACGTCCAATGGATAGCTGCAATGAGAAGTACTGGGGACAGAAAGCGCACACCGCAAGCAGCTTTGAATGCGTTGCTGTGCATTTCGCCCCAGGACTTATACGTCAATGCTATTGCCGCCCGAGAGTCTATCAGGCTAAGGGAAGCTGGCGATTGACACCAATACTCACATGGTCATGCGAATATTCTCCGGTTTTTGGGTAATGGCGTTTCTTTCTTATCATGTGCCACCTCTTACTGATTATTAGAAACATGGTGGGGATTTCCCTGAAGTAGACGTTGAAACTCCGGGAAGATCGGCTCATGGCAACGGATGATAGATGTAACAAGGCATAGTATTTGATGAAATGTGATAACGATACATCATCTGTGCGGACAACCAGTCTGCAAAAAAAACAGCGATCAATTCCACATTGTGTAAATCAAAGTTCGTGCGAAACTGTAAGGAGAAGTTGGATGGACTAAAGCCTCTTGATGTCAGCCTCTGTCGGATTTCAGGACACTGCGAGATCCCTAGTAATGAATCAGCAGACTTATTGGCGAGAGAAGGCTGTACTATACACGATCAAGACTCCCTAGGAGTTTTTCGACCGCCCATTTGTTTCTATTTTAGCTTAGTAGAGGATTGGATGTTGAAAACAGCCTGTAGACGTTGGAACTTCAAGACCGACTGTATAACTGCTAGATCGCAGAGATCCACTCCATATTGTGTAAATCATAGTTGGTGAGAAACCGTAAGGAGAAGTTGAACTAAAGCCTCATGATGTCAGAATCTGTCGGATACCAGGACATTGTGAGATCCCTAGTAATGAATCAGCAGACTTATTGGCGAGAGGAGGTTGTACTATACACGATCAAGACTCTGTAGGAGTTTTTCAACCGCCCATATGTTACCATATTAGCTTAGTGGAGGATTGAATACGGATAACAGCTTGTAGACGTTGGACCGCCAAAACCGACTGTATAACTGCTGAATCGTTGTGACCCTAATATAGCAGATCCCGATCAAGGTACACGGTTGGCCTGTGTAGGAGTGATTTGAAACTGGCCTGAGGAATTATAACTGGCCACTGCAATATCAGGCATTTGACAGGGTAATGTGATAGATCCATACCGGTCGAGGCGATAGTGTACCTTCTTTGTAAATGTCCCGCTCTAGCCTGTTCGAGCCTAAATTATTTAGGCAAAGGTTACATAGAGGACCTAGAGTATCTCCTCAGTCAGAGTAGGTAATTTAAATTGTTTCTTTGGGTGTCTTTATTGAATAACTAAGCCAAAATAATTGGGGGTTTGCCACGATTTTCTCTTCTTTCTCTATCCTTTCCCTTTCTCATTCTATCTCCTTCTCTTCCTTTCTCTTCCTTTAAAGGACAATCATAGAGGGTCAGCAGAACTCGGTGTGTAATGTGGGTTTTACCAGAATACACGTGTCTACAAACTACCTACCTATCATAAGGCCTACCTACCATGAGGCTATCAATCACATATTTAAATTTGAGAAAATTGTATCTCCTTATGATTTAAACTTAGTTGACTATTTGGCTCACAATGTAACTAATTAATTCTGTTTGCAATTTTTCAGGTATTTTCTACATAATAAAATCATAGTTATAATCAAAACCTTTAACAATATACAACTTTTGTAACCTTTCGAATTATATACTCAAACTCGGTTATTGTGCTCTCAATATAATTAGCTTTTAACATTTTTGCCACACGAAAAAGTTCTATGTAAAAGATCTTATCACATCTTTTCAATGGAACCAACAAACCATTAGGGCAAACATGTCTTTTATGTTTTCCATAAAGGCTAAACTTGAAACCAAAAAAAAAACATAACCACACAAAACTGCACGTAAAATAGAAGACGGTCTCTACTACAAATGAAAATATACATAAATATATAACATTTATATATATATATATATCTACGTATATTATAAAAAAAGACTTTACAAATGACTTCACATAAACCATACTGGGATACTGTATTGTATTGAGGTACAAGACTTATAGACTGAATGCAATGACTATTCTCTCTTTTTGGAAGAGGAAATCTTTAGAAAAGTTTATTTACCAAGCCCCGGGGATAAAAAATAGACTCTAATAAAATACATATTTGTTACTAAGAATAAATGGCATGAAGAATATCTGGCTGTAGTTGCTTTCTATGCAGTTCGACTACAGAGGTGTTTTGCCTAATATTTTGTAGGCAACTGTTTAATATCCTAAACTTTAATTTTACTTCGACATAATGAGTAAGTGCATGTGTGTCTGTGTGAATTTTAGTGTACTGAGTTGTAGGATTGTTATACCCATTGAGTATATTAAACGCAGACTACACAGAATAGGAGGATTTCGTGTCCTGAGCAGCATTATAAGTGAAACGAAAAGACCAACATACATTTTATTAAAAACTCTAAAGGGAATTACACTGTTTACGTTAACCAGAAAAATGCGTCATGTTGTTGATGTTTCGTAATTCTACTGAGTATTACCACGGATATGTAAGCAGTAATAAATAACATATTACGGAATGTTTGTGGCTCAACCACGCCTAAACGGCTGAACCGATTTGGAAGACAGTAAGTGTACTATATGGAAATTACCGTAGGCCATATATTTTAGACCATATAGGTGGTTTGGGCGTGGCAAAACATAATTTTGGAGCTACGGAGATAATATTTGATACACAGATAGTGCTCGGCAACATGAATATGAATATGCAGACGGAATTTTAATTTGGATCAGTGGGCGAAGGGGGTGTGGCAAAACTGAATTTTAGCCCTAGAGAAATAGAATTTGTACACGAAAACACGGAAAATGTAGACGACATTTTGATTAGGATCATCTATTTCAATGAGGGCGAAGGGGGCGTGGCAAAACATATTTTTAGAGATATTGAGATAAAATTTGATACACAGATAGTGCTCGGCAATATGAATATGCAGACGGTATTTTAATTTTGGATCAGTGGGCGAAGGGAGGTGTGGCAAAACTTTATTTTAGCCCTAAAGAAATACAATTTGAAAACGTAGACGACATTTAATTTTGGATCAGTGGGCGGAGGGGCGTGGCAAAACTGTATTTTAACACTGGGGGGAATAAAATTTGGTACACAGTTAGTACTCAAGAACACGAATATGAATATGCAGACGAAACTTAAATTTTTGATTAGTGGGCCGAGTAGGCATGGCAAGGCTGTATTTTAGCCTAAGAGACACTCAGGTAGTACACGCTTACAATAATATGAATATAAAAACGACATTTTTATTTGGGATCGTGGCAAAACTGTATTAAAGTCCTAGAGAGATAAAATATGATACACAGATGGTATTTGACAACACGAAATTTCAATTTTGGATCAGTGGGTGGAGTTGGCGTGGACAAAACTGTATTTTATTTTAGACGACTTTTTAATTTTGAATCAGTGGGCGGAGAGAGCGTGAGAAAACTGTATTTTAGCCCCAGAGAGATACAACTTGATACACAGATAGTACTCGGCACTTCAGGTTTAAATTTGCATACGAAATTTTTATTCTCAATCAGTGACCGAATGGGGCGTGGCAAAATTGTTTTTTTTTGCCTTAGAGCGATAATATTTGATATATAGATAATAATCGCACAAGGCAACTTGGATATCTCCCGATCAAAATACAAGAAATCAGATTGGTCATGTAGTTGCAGCCAAGGTACGCACACTATTAAGAAGTGCTAAAAACACTCGTAATCAAACGCAAAGGAAGCTAGACATCACAAAGCTGCATACCACTGAGATAGCCAATGTCTACTCCAACCAACTCTCTCAATTACTCCATACAAATCCCCCTAGTTCTGGTGTTCCCGACATGCAGTGGCAGCATATTGCGAATTCTATGACCACTGCCGCAACAACCGTACTGGGTTATGCAAAACCACGCTCAGACAAGCCCTGGTACGATGACGAATGGCGCGAAATGTCTGAGGAAATGGATGCTGCATACAAGTCAAAACTGCAGCCAATTGCGACGCGTGCGGTGACGGAGCGTTATAAAGAGAAAAGGAGGAAGATGAAACGCTTGTTCAGACGGAAGAAGCGTCTGTTGAAGAAAAGAGAGAGCCAGGATATCGAAAACTACAGGGATAGAGGTGAGGCCCGAAAGTTCTACCGAAAGGTAAAAAGTGAAGGTTTTGGAACAGGGATCCCCACCTGTAATGATAGAGACGGAACTCACGGACTCTCAGAGTGTGCTGCAAATATGGAGGGAACACTTTCAATCTCTTCTCGTTCCCGAAGGCAGCTTAAGTGATAAAATCGCACCAATCATCGACGATGGTCGACGGTGGCTGTCCACCACCGAGCCAAAACAAGATCAGCACGGCAATTGCGCGGCTTAAAAATAATAAAGCTGCGGGAGCCGATGGACTGCCGGCAGAGCTTTTTAAAGCCGGCGGCGATGACCTGGTAACATGCATGCACCAGCTCATAAACACGATTTGGCTCAGGGAGTGCATGCCCGATGATTGGAATCTGAGTGTCCTATGTCCCGTGCTTAAGAAATGCGATCCTAATGTGTGTACCAACTATCGCGGGATTAGCCTTTTACCCATCGCATACAAGGTCCTGTCTAGTGTGTTATGTAAAAGACTAAAGCCCATTCTGGCGAACCTGATTGGACCTGATCAGTGTGGCTTTAGACCTGGTAAATCCAGCACCGACCAGATATTTACACTACGACAAATCCTGGAGAAGACCCAAGCATTGCTGATCTATACCTACCATCTGTTCATCGATTGCAAACCTGCATTTGACAGTCCGACACGACAGAAATTGTTGGATGCTATGGCTGAATTTGGTATCCCCGCAAAGCTAATTCGACTCTGCGGGATGACACTGACTGACACGAAGTCTTTAGTGAAAATTGGCAAAAATCTCTCAGAGCCATTTTCTACCAAGAGAGGCTTTAGACAAGGCGATAGTCTGTCCTGCGATCTCTTTAGCAGCGTAATGGAGATGATCATGCGGAAAGCAGCAGTAAACAGGAATGGCACCATATTTAACAAAAGCCACATGTTGCTCGCGTATGCTGATTATATAGATATTATTGGACGTGAATTGCGAGATGTTACTGCGGCTTTTTCGAGCATTGAAAAGCAGTCGGCTGAAGTGGGTCTGGTGATAAACGAGGACAAAACCAAGATATTTGTTTCAACGAACAAAGAGTCCACTCGTCTGCGACGTTGCGTGAACGTTGACAACTATAACTTTGAAGTGGTAGATGATTTTGTCTACCTTGGCTCCGCCATAAACAAAAATGATAATGTCAGCCTCGAAATCAAAAGACGAGTATTGATCGCAAACCGTTGCTACTATGCTCTAAGCAAGCGATTACCGACAAAGCGCTCCCTAGAAGAACAAAGATCCAGCCTTAGCAGACTCTGATCCTTCCTGTATAGCTCTACAGCGCAGAATCCTGGGTAATGACACAAGTGGATCAATCTATTCTGGAAGACTTCGAGAGAAAAATACTCCGCAAAATATTTGGACCCATCATCGTGAACGGCGAGTAGCGTCGTCGAATGAATCAGGAGCTGTATGAGCTGTACAACGACATCGACATGGTCAAGCGCGTTCAAATAGACCGAATGCGCTGGCTTGGACACGTTGTACGAATGGACGAAAACGCTCCGGCTCGAAAAGTCTTCGGCAATAAAATCGATGGGCGGCGCAGGAGGGGGCGACCAAAACTCCGATGGATGGACCAGGTGACGGAACTGTTAAGTAAGCTTGGTATGACGAACTATCTACGGAGCACAAAAGACCGAAGCGCTTGGAATGATTTTCTACGTGCGGCTACTGATAGATGAATTTCTGTTGTTGCTGCCAGTAAAGAAGAAGAAGAAGGTTTGATCGTCCAATAGGAGGCATAAGTCAAGCAAATAACTCTCCCTATAAAACTACAATGCCCAATTGGATAACCCCATTTTTTACACGTAAACTCATTTTGTAAGGAAGTGATCGCATTGATAAATATTGCATAGAATATCAATTATTCGCAATGCAGATGTGATTTACGATATACCACTATCGAAAATCAGTGTAAAAAAGTATTTTTGGTACAATAAATTATTGACAGTACGACATAAAGTATACATAGACCAAATCAGTCTTTTGCAGTTGTAGGTGTAAAGATATTTTTTTTGAATGACATGTTTGATGTTATTTACAAATACATGATATAAAAAAATAAAAAAAAATGTCTTTGTTATTGAAAGCAACTTCGCAGTGTCGAGTCAATCGGCATGTCTAGTAAGAGCTTCTCAAACAGTGACGTTCGCATTCGTCGATAAACAAGTAGGTGCCGTTAGTTGTGAATTTAAAAATAGAAAGCGTGCTAATGCACAACAACGCGAGAAGCTATCCCATATCTCATTGATGGGGTGTAAAGGGAAATTAAGTAAGTAAGTATAATCGGGAGTGCATTATCGGAAGTGCATCATTTACTGCTAAACTGCATTCCTTAAAAAATTTACTTTTCAATTTTGCTGGGACATTATATGGGTCTCGATAAATAGCAGCTGCTGGTCAATATGTTGACCATAAAACCATAATTTCGCTTTACCATTACATTTCATAGTTCATACCAAAGTTTTCTATAGAAACGGTGTTGCAATCTTCATATTGCGAATGGATACTTATGGCAACATCTTAAGGGGTTATCTTTTGTATAGCTGCAAGATGAAGCAGCGCATAGTTGTTTCCTTTTTCTATGAGTTTTCATGATTTTTATCTGAATTTTATTTCCTTAAAAATATACTACACTTGATTCAGTTTAACAATATATAAAGTTTGAAGCATTTGCTTCTTGTCCTGACACACAATGGCCTGAAAAAAAAGCAAACAACGCTTCTTGGTCCGTATACAATTCGCTCCGTCCCCCGTTCTCTGTACTCCCTGGGAAAATTCAGCCAAGCAAAAGGCCACTTAAAGCCCCAGGAATGAAAGGAAGCAAAAGCAGGAGCAACACAACAAGGATGTAAAATTTACAATAATAGTTAGAAGCACCATCTGGAGGAGAAGAAGGATGATAGAAAAAAAAAATATTGTTAAGTGTAGTAATAAGGAAATGTTTATTGTGTTCTCAATGAAATACTTATGGGCATGTGAATGAAATCTAAAGGATCAATCGAAAACATCTCTTTGCAAAATTAAGAGACTAATTGGAACACTGTAGTGTGGGGGAGAAGAGAACGAGAACGTTTAGTGTCGAATCGAATACAACAATGCAAGTACTTATAAGAAGAGAAAACCTTTGGTTACCCTCAAGATTCCTTTGGAATGTACGTGTTATTTGCTGCAAAATGTTAGTAAAATATCGTACCAAATTCGCCCTCTCTGCGTCAGCATTTTAAATTGCTGCCGTGGTTACGTGCAAACATTCTAGGTGCAATATTTTACAAATAACTCATGGATATTCCTTAGTTTACTTTTACGTGTTTCTTAGCCGAACGTCTTTCTGTAGTGTTAATACCGTAAGGCTAATAAATCTAACAGGTACAAAATACTTTTGGTTGGTGTGAAACGTTGTTCTTCGATTTCATGTAATTACTTTTAACTAAGTTTTACTTTAACGTTCTGTCGAGGTTTCCAATTCCTTTGATTGCATAGCTACGCATTACCAAGGTAGTCTCTTGCAGATGTTTTCGCCGCCAAGCAATATTAATAGACGATGCTATTTAGTGTTTCAATTGAGTTTATACGAGCACACTTAAAAGCAAATTTTAAGGGGAGAACATCATATTCTGTTTTTAGCTATCAAAAAGTAATATGTTGCAGCAAATTTGAATAAATTTGGAGTATTAATAAAGTCTGTATACAAAAATTTAACAAAGAAATTTTAAACTGGGTTTTAGTTACTGCTTATAATTATGCAAGAATATTATATATCAAAGTCAGTATGAAGTTAATAGAAAGAATGTTCTAACAGACTACTTATGAATACTTTTATGAGCTTCTAACACATTGTCTTTGATAATGATGTCAAATCATCGTGGGAGACGATAAAGCAGTTGTTAAAGTTGTTGCTTTTTTACCATCGCCCTTAGGCATGAGGATATATATTATTTGATACGGGCAAAAGTGTGAACAGTGCACGCGTCAAGTGTCTTAGACGTGCGAGTGATCAGAGGTGCGAACATCAACTCGGATCATCACGTCACTGCAGTCAAGGTGCGTACTAGGCTAAGCAGGGCGAAAACCCTGCGTAACTAGGCACAGAGAAATCTGGACATCGCTAAACTGCATACCGCGGAGATAGCCAATGTCTATTCTGACCAACTCACTCAACTACTTCTTGATGCTCCAACTCCCGAAAATACTAGCGCGCAATGGCAACATATTGCCCACTCGATGGAAAGGACTACGCGGTCCGTACTGGGGTATGTGAAGCCCTTTAACGATAATGCCTTGTACGATGACGAATGTCGCGATGCCACCCGGGAACAAGATGATGCATACAGGGCCAAACTGCAGCCAATGGCAACGCGAGCAGTTCATGAAAAGTACAGGGAGAAGAGGCGGGAGGCGACTCGACTCTTCAGGCGAAAAAAACGAGAGCTTAAGGAGCGGAATAATGTGTGTATTGAAGATTACAGGAACAGAGGTGAAGCCCGAAAATTCTATCAGAAGATAATGGTAAGGTACATGGAACAGGTCTTCCCTGCTGTAAAGACAAGGATGGTCATCTCGTTACTGACTCCGAGAGCGTACTGATAATATATAAAGATCACTTCTGCGGCCTATTGATGTCTGAAAACTCGGCTGATGAAGACTGTGTACCAATCCGAGATGATAACATCGAGTGTCCACCTCCGAGCCAAGCTGAGATTACAACTGCCATATCCCGCCTAAAGAACAACAATGCCGCTGGGGCTGATGGCCTTCCAGTTTAGTTGTTTAAGATGGGTGGATACGAGCTTGTTTTAAGCATGCAACAGCTCATAGAGAATATTTGGCTTCAGGAGAGCATGCCAGAGGATTGGAATCTGAGTGTGCTATGTCCAATCTACAAAAAAAGGTGACCGTAGTGAGTGTAAAAACTACCGTGGAATTAGCCTCTTACCGATTGCGTATAAGGTCCTGTCTAGCATACTGTGTGGACGTCTACAGCCAATTGTGGAAAACCTGATTGGACCATATCAGTGCGGCTTTAGACCAAGCAAATCCACGACGGATCAAAAATTTACATTACGGCAGATTCTGGAGAAAACCAATGAGAAGAAAAATTACACTTACCACCTCTTTGTCGATTACAAAGCTGCCTTCGATCGTCCCATCAGTCATCGACTATACGAAGCCATGTCTGAGTTCGATATTCCTGCGAAGATAATTCGTCTCTGCCGGTGTACCCTTACGAATACAAAATCCTCTATTTGAATGGTACTGTCATACATCAAAAGTATCCCTAGGAAGTGTTCGTCAAAAGTGAATTTACAGATACACAAAAATTAGAGCCGAACCTAAAAAAAAATATTTTTTATTGGGCGAAAGCAGGTAAATTTTAAAGAAAAATTTAAAAATTATTAGGTTTGAAAGGCTATTACTACAATCTAAAATGTTTTGATGTCTTCACAAAAAATGTGTGAAATATTATTACCTTTAAAACAATTCTATTCCGATCAAAATCGGTCAAGACTATCAAATCTTTTAATCATATAAGTAAATCAGGATTTTTGAAACATGCCATTTTGCAGCCAAAAACCTTTTTGTGAAATGGTCTAATGTATATATGTTGTCAAGTTGTTTTAAAGGCTAATAATAATAATACTAATAAAGTGTTACGCATTAAAGGAGACGAGTTAGACCCCAAGTATCTTAAGACCAAATTCGTATCAGGACTTTTTAAGAAAATTGAACTATGACCGTCTGTCCTATTGGCTGGATGGTGGGCTTGATAACCCGAGTAAACCTTAACTGATCCGTATGAATATACCATTATTAATACTTTCAAAATTAAGGAATGGATTGTAAATGGGCGGAATAGCCCCTCCCCTTCTGGTACCTACCATCCAAATTAACCTATATTTGGATAATTAATATTTCTTTCATAACTTCCAAAGAGAAGACCGGAGGATATTTTAATTTGGTAAGTTTAATTATTTTTTTTATTTATGGTGTAATATTATACAAACACTCAAGTACACTAAGTACACTGAATTCAGTCAAATTTTGCGTAAGCTGTACACTTATAAAACTTTGACTCAGGAAGAAATATGGACTATATCTGTTGAACCCTGCTGGTACCTCCCACATAAAATTACTCTTTTTGAAAAATTAAGATTTCTTCCATAACTTTCAAAAAGACACCTAAGTAGATAATGAAATTTGGTCAGTTATTTTTTTTTTGTAATAGGAGGCAAAAACTCAGAAATCGTTACATTTTGATGCAACCCTTCTGGTACCTAATATCTCTGTGATCAAGGAAAGTTATAACCAGGCCAGATGCTTTGTTCTCCATAAAGGAAAGCTCTCAGACCCATTCCATGTTCAAAGTGGAATGCGTCAGGGATACATATTATCACCTCTATTATTCCTAGTAGTTATAGAAGATATTCTTAGTTCCATAGAGAACAAAAGCCAAGGAATACAATGGCAAATCAACAACAAATACCTCAATTTTCTGGCTTACGCAGACGACATTTGCTTGCTTTCTCATGGGCTTGCGTGATATAAAACAGACAGCATTATATCTTCAGGAAAAGCTGCAACATACGGGTCATAAAATAAACACTAGCAAAACAAAGACTTTTGGCATAGGAGCCGAAGCAACAGCGCCATTAAGGGTAGGTGATGAAGCTTACAATTATGCTCCTAACTTTCTCTATTTGGGGTGTGAGATTGATGCTGATGTAGTTTTTGATTTAGAAGTAAGGGGCAGAATAAACAAGTCAAGATCGTCGTTCGGTGTACTGGCCCCAATATGGCAAAGTAACAAAGTCAGTCTCCATATAAAACTGCGAATTTTCGAAGCATGTGTAAAGTCTGTACTTTTGTATGGATGTACAACTTGGAAAGTTACCAGTAGTATTACCAATCGGCTTCAAACTTTTGTCAACCGCTGCCTTAGAAGAATACTTAGCATATACTGGCCGCGTACCATCTCAAATACAGAACTGTTGTCACGATCACACAACGTGGCTAAGCAAGCTCTTAAATGGAATCCCTTTCATTAGGCAGGTCGTCGGCTTGGAAGACCACGAATAATATTGCGACGCTCCACCGAAAGTGAAATAAATAACCTCAGCGTATCCTGGAATCAATTAAGATCGATTGTACAAAATTGTATCCGATGGCGGACGGCTCTAACTGACGCCCTATGCTCCGTGGTATTAAACTTGAAACTTTAAAAGGCTGTATCTCATGAATTATAAGATATAAAGCTGATATGTAGTATGTTTTGTTGATACAGTATGAATTACAGCCAGGGTGGAAGTGGGCAGTGTCACGTATGTTTGGCAAAAACGTTAGGAGGAAAAAATGACTGGGGGTCGGTCATACATTTGATTCTTGCGCAGTTGTGGGCCTTGTAGCGGATTTTTTCCCAATACGAAAAAATTCTCTGTAAAAACCGTTGTAAAAGATGTCACAGTTCTTTCGTCGTGTGCATCTCTGTCCCGTCCAACTCATTTCCTGTTTGGCCGTGATGTCAGCCTTGTATTTGTCGAAGACTTCTGCCAGTAGGATAGAGGCACCATCTCTGTATAGAGTTCGGACATTCCAGGTGCATATCCCTAAATCATGGTCCTTATAACGTTTGCGGGGGTCGTCAACATTTGGGGGGTTCTTGATTTTTCTTATCTTCGTGTTTTCATAATAATTGTTGTGTTTAAGGAGAGTGGCTTATTAGGCCACCACGCCCGATCCTAGTTTCTAAGGTATTGCGCGTAATGGATAAGTGCAGAGCAAGCAGCGCCGCATATTTCATAAATAATGCACGAAACGTCTCATTGATTTCAAGTAATTCTTTTTAACTTTTATTTAATAGCTACGTTATAGAGAGGAGCATATTTCAAATGTTGGTACAGCGCCTTCATGCACTGACCAAGGAAGACACTTCATTTCGGCTCGCTATTCCGCTAGAAAAGCGGATCGCTGTTTCCCTCTACAATTTAATGTTTATGTTTGTGCTGATAAACAGCTGTTTTAATAGGGATGTGCAATTTGCAGTGCTACCATTAATAGGCATGGGAGGGTTTCGATTGCAAAATAGTCGAATTTATAGTAAACGCAATTTATCGGAAGTCGCGTCCAATATGAACGCAACTTTTTCCCATACTTAACTGCCTATGCTTTTTGTATAGGCTTTAACGCGCGTTCATTGATTTTTGGATGTGGATGTGGATGCGTGCATGCCGATTAAGTTACACAACAGTTCGCCTTCTCACATTTGCTACCACTGGACGGTTGTTCAGTCGCATTGCCGAATGTCTTCCGATCGGGATGAAATTTGCCACAAGGTTAGTCCAATTGGATAGTTCACTAAATTTTTTAAAAGGGTATCAATCACATTGCCTCTCTCCTGGGGCGTTTGTGTGGAGGGCTTTTGGTAGATTTTTACCTCTTTACGATTTAACGCCGATGAGGGGCTATACGATCCATTCCAACTCCCCCATTTTTTGACTGGTGCATTTTTTTCGAACCTTACAAAATAAGAGTTGGAGCGAATCAAATTCGAAACCCGTTCACTATCCTACCCCTAATATTATGTTACATATGCAACAAATTTTAAAGCGCTGTTTTGAGTTACAAATCAGTTATTTTGATAGATATGTCACTCGCATCCCACTAACCGACAAAGCTATAAAAGAAAACGACCTAAGCTTTCTTTTGAGCAAAAATAAAAATTAAAAAAATGGGTACAAATTTGAAAAAAAAAAAAATCAAAAAAGTTTTTGAATTTGTCAAAAAAGTCAAAATTTCCTGATGCTAACATGTTGTGGGTGTTACAATATCGAGGGTATGCAATTTTAGTAAGGTATGTTACATGCCGTAGGAAAGATTGAAATGTCTATTTTCTCAGTATATGTTTTGTTTTTAAGCTTTTTCTAGGTTAATAGGAAAAAATTAAAAATATTGCATATGTTAAAAATTGTAATGCGTTGTTTTGAATTACAAAACATTTTTTTTTATAGATATCCCACTCGCATCCCACCAAGCGACCAAAAAGCTCTTAAAGGGAAAGACAAAAGCTTAGTTTTGAGCAAAAAAATTTTTTAATATTTTTGTTCGATTTTTGCTAGAAACAATAAGTAATAAGTTACATGGATGAGAACAAAAACACATGGTTGATCAAAATGACAAATTTTTACCCCCTCTATCTCAGAGAGTTCTTGACTAATCTTGTTGAAAAATGTCTAAACAAACACATGACATGAAATCCCCCATATATATATTACTTAATTTCTTTAACATACAAAGGTGACTTTCTTTCGCTTACACAGTACAATATTTTTCAGCGCCAAAAAGAAAAAGTTCTGCATCATTCGTTTTGTCAAGTTGCATGCGATAATAATTTAATATCGATTTGAAGTTAGTAAGTATCGTATAGGAAACTTTGTCACGTTTTAGGCTCTTTTGTTTGACATAACTCGAGAACCACTAGACAAATTTAGCTAAAACAAATTTAAACCAGTACAGAAATTTCAGTCAGGTAAACTGACTGATAAATACTATCACCCAATATAAGATATTGTTGAAGTCTTGAGTTATTGAAATTAATATATTTTTAATTAAAATAAAATTACCTATGTATAATTTTTTCCCTACATGTGGTGCAAAATCGTCCAAAACTTGGCTTATTTGTGTAGGAGTATATATTGTATAGGTGCCGGTTTAGAATTTATGTGACAAATACAAATTTTTCAAAAAAAGGTAATTTTGATTGGGGGTACGAAAAGGGGTGAATCGATACAGTCCTTATTCATTCCTGACTCAAATTTTCATACGTACACCTTACGAAAAATTTGACTGCATTCAGTGTGCTAAAAAAAAATGATATGTATGTAAGACTATGGGAGTGAGTTCGGTCCTATGTATGGGATGTACCAGAAGGGGTGTGTCAAATAGTTAGGTTTTCTGAGGTTTCGGCTCCTATCACAATATAAATTAACCGACTAATTTTCATTACCCCTCAAATGTCCGTTTGGAAGTTATGGGAGAATTATTAATTTTCCAAAAATAGATAATTTTGTATGGGAGGTACCAGAAGGGTGGGGCTATTCAGCCCATTTACAATCCCATAAGTTCGTTTTGAAAAATATTGATACTGGTAAATTTTCATACCGATCCGTTAAGGTTTACTCGAGTTATCCTGCTGACCAGCCATCCAGCCAGCCAGCCAGACAGACGGACATAGCTCATTCTTCTTAAAAAGTTCTGAAACGAATTTGGTCTTAAGATACTTGGGGTCTAACTCGTCTCCTTTAATGCGGTACACTTTTTATACCATCACCCTTAGGGATGAGGGTATATATCATTTGATACGACCCAAAAGTGTAACACATAGAAATAGTGACTTTAGACCCTAGGTTTCTTTGAAACAAATTCGATTCATGACTTATTAAGTCGTTTGAGCCATGTCCGTCTGTCTGTCTGTCTGTCTGTCTGTCTGTCTGTCTGTCTGTCTGTCTGTCTGTCTGTCTGTCTGGTGGCTGTCCGGCTGGTTCGCACGATAACTTTCGAAAGACGCAACCAAATGTTTTGAAATTTTGCACGAGTTATTATTTTCTCAAAACTACTTGCGGTATTGCAAATGGGCTACATGGCCCCGCCCCTTCTGGTACCTTTCATACAAATACATCATTCCGCCCACTTTAGAAATCGAGTAATAATATCAATACACCCTATGGGATCGTCCCCAAATTCTGTATTTAGTAAAGCTATAACAGGATAAAGTCTTGGAAAAAATTTTAAAAGCCTAGCCACACCCCTTCTGGTACCTCCCATACTAATCTACCTTTCCGCCCACTATAGAGATGGAGAAATAATATCAATAAATTAAACGTGATCGTACCAAAATTCTATTTTTCGTAAAGCTATAACAGGATAAAGTTTGGGAGAAAAAATTGGAAATCTAGCGACGCCACTTATGGTACCTCCCATACAAATGTACCTTTCCGCCCACTTTAGCAATGTACTAATAATATAAGTACACCCAAGGCAATCGTGCCCAAATTCTGCAATTAGTAAAGCTATAACAGGATAAAGTAATGGAGAATAAATCTGGAAGCCTAACCACACCCCTTCTCGTGCCTCCCATACAAATGTATAACTCCGCCCACTTTAGAAATCGAGTAATAATATCAATATAATAGAAAATTATTTGTTGTACTGAGGGTAAGGGTAAATGTAAGTTGGGTTGCCCGACAGAAACTTTCTAACTGGTTTTAATTACAAATCGGTTAATTTCAATAACTCAAGACTTAAACAATATCTTATATTGGGTGATGGTATTTATCAGTCAGTTCAACTGACTGAAATTTCTGTACTGGTTTTCGTATCAAATGATATATACTAGGGATGAGGGTATATATCATTTGATACGAAAAAAAGTGTAACGCATTAAAGGAGACGAGTTAGACCCCAAGTATCATAAGACCAAATTCGTTTCGGGACTTTTTAAGACGATTTAGCTATGTCCGTCTGTCCGGCTGGCTGGCTGGATGGCTGGTCAGCAGGATAACTCGAGTAAACCTAAACGGATCGGTATGAAAATTTACCAGTATTAATATTTTTCACAACGAACTTATGGGATTGTAAATGGGCTGAATAGCCCCACCCCTTCTGGTACCTCCCATACAAAATTACCTATTTTTGGTAAATTAATATTTCTTCCATAACTTCCAAACGGACAACTCGAGGATGTTTGAATTTGGTCAGTTTGTTTATCTTGCAAAAGTAGACAAACTCTAAGAAAATCGAAACCTTTGCCCCAACCATTCTGGTACCTCCCATACAAATGACCGAATTGGCCCTCATACTTTTACATACATATCTTTTTTGTTAGTAAACGGAATTCACTCAAATTTTGCGTTTGATGTTCGCTTCTGAAAAGTTGAATTAGGAATGAATATGGACTATATCGGTTCACGCCTTCTGGTACCTCCCATACAAAATTACCTATTTTTGGAAAATATATCTCCCATAACTTCCCAACGGACACTTGGGGGGTAACGAATATTTGTCGATAAATTAATGTTGTGATAGGAGGCGAAACCTCAGAGAGCCTAACTATTTGACACACCCCTTCTGGTACCTCCCATACAAATGACCAAACCCACCCCCATAGTCTCACATACATATCTTTTTTGTTAGTAAACGGAATTCACTCAAATTTTGCGTTTGATGTTCGCTTCTGAAAAGTTGAATCAGGAATGAACATGGACTATATCGGTTCACGGCTTCTGGTACCTCCCATACAAAATTACCTATTTTTGGAAAATTAATATTTCTCCCATAACTTCCAAATGGACACTTGGGGGGTAATGAAAATTGATCGGTAAATACATATTTCTGATAGAAGGCAAAACCTCAGAAAACCTAACTATTTGACACACCTCTGTTGATACCTCCCATACAAATGACCAAACCCACCCCCATAGTCGCACATACATATCTTTTTTGTAAGTACACTGAATGAATATGGACTATATCGGATCACTCTTCTGGAACCTCCCATACAAAATGAGTTTGATTGGAAAATTTATATTTCTCCCATAACTTCTAAACCGGCATAATAAAATTTGGTCAGTTAATTTATCTTGTAATAGTAGGCAAAGCCTCAGCAACCTTTACTATTTGGCACACCCCTTCTGGTACGACACATATAAATATATGAAATATTTCCCCTTAACATACGTATCATTTTTCTATGTACACTAAACTCAGACAAATTTTGCCAAGGTAAGCGATCATTGAATGGGAATGGGTAGGGAATGGGACTTTGCCCAGAGGCTGAAAGTTACTGATTGTCACTCACTTGGGAGTGACCAGAATCGATTCCTTTGCGGCACTGTCCAAGCAGCTAACTACTTCCGGTCTTAGACCAAGTATTCCCTGGGCAATGACTTTAAAGCAACCGCTTAGAAGTTAGCTAGAGTTAGAAGGCGAAACGTTGAGTAACCTAATCGGCATGCTACCACCGATGCGTCTTAGGAAGTAGGTAACAGAAGTTACTGAAGCTCAACACAGGCTCTCCTAGTGGCTTTGGCAGCCCCAAGAAACTAGGATCGGGAGCGGTGGCCTAATAAGCCACTCTCCTTAAACAAAATTTATTATGAAAACACGGAGAATAAATATAACAAGAACCCCCCCAAATGTTGACGACCCCCGCAAACGATATAAGGACCATGATTTAAGGATATGCACCTGGAATGTCCGAACTCTTTACAGAGATGGTGCCTCTATCCAACTGGCGGATGTCCTCGACAAATACAAGGCTGACATCACCGCCATACAGGAAATGAGATGGACGGGACAGGGATGCACACGACGAAAGCACTGTGACATCTTTTACAGCTGCCATGCAGAAAGACACGAATTTGGATGTGGTTTCATAGTCGGCAAGAGACTTCGACACCTGGTCTCGCGGTTTAACCCTGTAAGTGACCGAATAGCCACCATTCGCTTCCGGGCGAAATATTTTTACATCACGCTGATTTGTGTACACGTCCGACGGAAGATAAAGACGATGATATTAAAGATGCATTTTACGAGCGCCTAGAGGAAACATACGACCGCTGCCCTGGCCACGACATTAAAATTGTTCTGGGAGACTTTAATGCAAAAATAGGAAGGGAAGATGTTCTTGGTCCATCGATCGGTAAATTCAGCCCGCATACCGACACGTCAGACAACGGTTTTAGGCTGGTTAGCTTCGCGGCGGTAAGGAACATGGAAGTTAGTGGAACCAGATTCCAGCACAAAGATATCCACAAGGCAACTTGGCTATCCCCCGATCAAAACACCAAAAATCAAATTGATCATGTGGTAATTGATGGCAGGCATGCATCTAGTGTCATGGACGTGCGTGTGATCCGTGGTGCTAATATTGGCTCGGATCATTACCTGGTTGCAGCCAAGGTTCGCACAAGATTGAGCAGAGCGAAAAACGCACGTAACCAAACACAAAGAAAGCTGGACATCGCGAAGCTGCAAACCCCAGAGATAGCTACTGCCTACTCCGACCAACTCTCCCAACTTTTACGACACAACGCCTCTACTTCTGACGTTCCCGATACACAGTGGCAGCATATTGCGCATTCCATGGCAACCGCCGCAACAACCGTGCTAGGATATGAAAAGCGGCGCTCAGACGAATCCTGGTACGATGAAGAATGTCGCATAGCGTCTGAGGACAGGATGCTGCTTATATGGCAACGCTACAGCCAATTGTAACCCGTGCTGTTAGGGAACGGCATAAGGAGAAAGTAAAACGGGCGAGACAGCTATTTAGGCGAAAAAAAACGTCAGATGAAGGAACGGGAGAACGAGGATATAGAGCGATACAGGGATAGAGGTGAGGCCCGAAAATTTTACCAGAAAGTAAGAGCAAATGGATACGGTAATGGCCTCCCCACCTGTAAGGACAGTGATGGAAATCTGGTCACGGTTACACAGAGTGTGCTGCACATATGGAGAGAACACTTCCAGCAACTGCTGGTCCCAGAAGGCAGCGCACGTGAAGTTATCACGTCAATTGTCGACGACGGCTTAGATTGCCCACCACCAAGTCAAGCCGAGGTAAGAAGAGCAATATCGCGGCTGAAAAACAACAAAGCAGCCGTGCCGACGGTCTGCCCGCAGAGCTCTTCAAGTCCGGTGGCGAGGAGTTGATAACGAGCATGCACCAGCTCTTGCGCACGGTTTGGCTTAAAGAGTGCATGCCCGACGATTGGAATGTAAGCGCATTATGTCCTGTGCTGAAAAAAGGTGAGCCAAGTGTGTGCTCCAACTACCGCGGGATCAGCCTTTTACCCATCGCATATAAGGTCCTGTCGAGTGTGCTATGTGAAAGACTAAAGCCAGTGTTATCCAACCTGATCGGACCTTATCAGTGTGGCTTTAGACCTGGAAAATCAACAACTGACCAGATTTTCACACTTCGGCAAATCCTGGAAAAGACCCAAGAGAAACAGATCGACACGTACCATCTTTTTGTCGACTATAAAGCTTCGATGGACGGCGCAGAAGAGGGCGACCTAAACTCCGTTGGAAAGACCAGGTTACTGAGAACCTTACAGAACTCTGTGTGACTAACTGGAGAAGAAGCGCAGAAGATCGAGGCGCTTATAATATCTTTCTACGTGCGGTATATAATCCACTGGGATTGCATAGAAGTACCAGCTAAGTAAGTAAGTAAGCGATCATTGAACATTGACTTACGAAAAAAATAAGACACGTTGTGCTGCCTCTATTTGTACCTTCTGTACAAATAGATCAAATTTTTTATGTTTTTGATCTACATGCAGACAGAAAATAATACAAAAGTAATTTTATTTTAAAAATCTATAAATTTCAATTACTCAAGACTTCAACAATACCTTATATTGGGTGATGGTATTTATCAGTCAGTTTACCTGACTGAAATTTCTGTACTGGTTACATATTCACAATTTGTAACGCATGAGTATTATTTTATTGAGCATAAATCATACGTTACATATTACTCTAAATGAAATGGTAGAGATTATCATTCACCATTAGAGTGTACCTTGTGCACTAGTGCAGTTAAAAAACACTTAATTGGCCACTACCGTCGCTTCACACAGTCGTCTGACTTGTAAAAGATTTTATATTATTGACACTCGTACTCGTACATCGACTCATTCCACATATTAATAATAAGTGGCTAATATGATGGTGGCGTATGTTTTATAGTACTTTATCAGTAAATTAATTTGTTAATGTTGGTTATTAAGAGTAATTTAATATGTAGAGTTGTTGTATACCGGAATTGTGTTTAATTGTTGAGGGATTGGTGTTGTTACCTCTCAAAGAAACCTAAATGCAATAGCCAATACCAACCAACAGCCATATAAACATCTGAAAAAGCAGCAACAAAAACACTAGAGAGCACTTAAATATATTTTTCAAAGTGCCCATATTGGCAATTGTTTACATTTGTTTTAAACAACTCGTCTACTCTCCTGTTTTTTTGTGTGTGCGTGTGTTTGTTTTGAAACTGTGTGAGAGAGTTGGGATACTCAACTGCCCAGTGTGAGTGTGGTCGTATAAAGTAGTTGAAAGGATTTGTCTATAGGGTTGCCACTGCCTAGCGTTGGTCCGTCTTTAGGCATAATTTTAGAAATATAATCAAACTTCAGGTCTTAGAGGCCCAGCAGACATCCCGGGCAGTGCCGATTTTATATCAAAACTACATGTGGTAACATGGGAATTCAGAGCCTTTGATTTTCCCATCTCTTCACAGGTCTTATAGAAGACCTAGAAATGCTATGGTTTACAAGGCCCACTGCGGCTTCTTTTGAGTTTGAATAGTTTTGCGTACTAGATCTAGAAGCTTATTAAAGGCATGCAACCAAGCCCTCTAAAAATGAATGGATTTAGAATCTCAAAGCAGGTGTGTTTTCCATACGGCCTTCCCATTTTTTCAACTAGAATATAGATAATACTTATAGAATTATTTTTGAATGAATGACAAATTAATGTATTTTATCCAGAGCTCGCAAAATATCCTCAACCAAATTTTACTGCGCGGTCTGCTCACTTAAAAGACCGAAACAAATGAGACGGAATCGCTCAGTGTCTGAACAGCAACCATTTTTTCGTTTTGTCCGTGCTTTTGCTCTCAGGTTTCGAGTTGAACGTAAGACATGAATCGGTCTCTTACTGACCGCTCGATGCGAACAGAACCTTCCGTCGCTCAGCTACTGAGAATCAGTAAGTGAGCAAAGCAAGGAAAGTGTCCGCACAAAATGTCTTTATTTTTATTGTTGCTTTGCATTTTTTTGTTGCCTTAAAAATTTCGTCAAATGCTTTAAAGAGGAGAGAAGAAGAAAAGGGGAAAAGGGGATCATTAGTGTGCATATGTGGATGCGTACGTTTGCCTATCCACACGCACAACACACATACATGCTTAAAAGGCCGTTTGACGAGTTTTTACGAAGTAAAGGGTCTCGAGTAAGCCCATGAGCCGATCTAGTGAACAGAAATGCTCGTCGGTTGAGCAAAGAGCAAGCCAAAGAAGAACGAAGTTTAAGGGTTTTTCGCGACAGTTTCGTATCGTGTCAGTGGATTAGTGGTTTTTCTCTGACAACAAAAACGAGAAACACCAATTATTGCGAGCTCTGATTTTATCACGAATTTTTGAACAACAGTCAACTTTTCAAACGTTGCCGATATTTTGTTTGATACACCCAAAAATGTAACATACAAAAGAAATCGTTTTAAGTAATTAGTATGTCAGGACGAAATAGTTGCCATACTTCTTAAAGAAGCCGCAAGTTGAAAGAACTCCAAGCGTTTCAGTCCTTTACGCTCCGTAGATTGTTCGTCACACTAAGTTAAAATAACAGTTCTTACACCTGGTCCATCTAACGAAGTTTTGGTCGCGTCCTCCTGTACCAACCATCGAGTTTATTGCCGAAGGCTTTTCGAGCTGGAGCATTTTCATCCATTCGTACAACGTGCCTCAGCCAGCGCATTCGGTCTTCTTCATCGCGCATGACTACGTCGATGTCGTTGTACAGTTTCGTACTGCTCATGGTTCATTCAAAGACGCCGTTAACCAATTATTTTTTTCTCAAAGACTCCCAGAATAGATTGACCCGCTTGTGCCATTACCCAGGTTTCTGCGCTGTGGAACAAAAAAATTAGGATCAGTGTCTGGTAGAGTTGGATCTTTGGTCGTCTAGAGAGTGCTTTGTCATACAATCGCTTGTTTTGCGCATAGTTGCAGCGGTTTGCGGTAAATACTCGTCTCTTGATTTCCAGGCTGTCAATATAATTTTAGTTTACGGCGGAACCAATGTACATAAAATCTTCTACCATTTCAAAGTTAAAGCTGTCATTGTTACGCAGCGTCCCAAACAAGTAGACTCTTTGTTCGTTGAAACAAATAGCTTGGTTTTGTCCTCATTTATCACCAGACTCACATTTTTGGACTGCTTCTCAATGCTTGAAGAGGCCACAGTAACAACATGCTTCCTTACGTACTTACTTACTTAAGTTGCCCATTACAACATACGAACGTGGTTCATATATTTTAGGCCTGAAGTATTAAAGAATTCCACATGCTTCGGTCTTCTGCGTGCGTTCTTCAGTTAGTCCTACCAGATGATGGCCAACCAACGAAGTTTGGGTCTCTTTGCTTTGCGTCGTCTTTCAGGTTCGCCTTCAAACACTTTTCTCGCTAGAGCATTACATCCATCCTGGCAATATGTCCCAGCTAACGTGGTCACTGTATTCTGACTAGTATTTAGCTACGTCAATGTCGTGGTAAAGCTCATACAGCTCATGGTTCATCCGATGGCGAAACCCGCCGTCGACACAGATAGGTCCGTATATTTTTCGGAGTACTTTTCTCTCGAATACTACCAGGTTCTGTATGTCCGTTGTCGTAAGCACCCAAGATTCGGTGGTGTTACTATAGTGCTGCCGAAGTCCGTAAAAAAATCTATTGGCGAGCACTATTCTCCGCTTGGTTTCTTGGCTGACACTATTTTTCTTATAGACGAAAGATCCGATGTAGGTCAATTCATCTACTACCTCAAAACAACGATTGTCAACGTTCCCGGTACGTTCTCATCGAGAGGACTTTTAGTTCGTCTAAATCATTATATTTTTTTTTTGTCGTCATTGACCGCTAAACCCATTTTTGCTAACTTCTTTTCCAGTGATGAGAAAACTGCAGTAACATGCAGCAGATTTCGGCGAATGATGTCTATATCATCGGCATAGGCTAGTGGCATGTGGCTCTTGTAGAATATGGTGCCAGACATGTTGATACCAGCCTTTCTCATCACCTTCTTAATTACTATATTAAATAGTGTACAGGACAATCTATCGCCCTGCCTGAGACCTTTTTCCGTGTTGTATGGTTCAGAGTGATCCTTACCAATATTAACCGAGGATTTGGTGTTTTCCAAGCTATGTTACATATGCAAAGTCGAATTAGCTTTGCAGGAATACCAAACTCAGACATGGCCTCATATAGCCTATTCCTTGTCGGAGAGTCGAAGGCAGCTTTGTAGTTGACAAAGAGGTGGTAGGTGTCGATCTGCTTTTCATGAGGTTTTTCCAGGAATTATTGTAAGGTGTAAAGCCGCACTGATACGGTTCAATTAGTTTCTCTACAATTGGCTTTAGCCGTTCACACATTATCCTCGAAAGGACCTTGTACGCAATTGGTAATAGGATTATTCCACGGTAGTTCTTACATTCACTAAGATCTCCTGTCTTGTACATGGGACATAACAGACTAAGACTCCAATCCCCGGGCATGCTCTCCCCATGCCAGATGTTGTCCATGAGCTGATGCATGCTCCTAATCAGCTCCTCCCCGCCTGCCTTAAACAATTTAGCAGGGAGACCATCGGCTCCAGCCGCTTCATTGTTCTTAAGGCGGGATATTGCGACACGTATCTCTCTCTGGCTCAGAGGTGGACAGTTAATACCATCGTCATGAATTAGAGCGGGGTCTCCTAGAGTGGTGTCCGTATCCAGTAAATTTCTGAAATGATCTCTCCATATCTTCAAAACGTTATCCCGGTCCGTCACTAGCGGGCCATCGCTATCCTTACAGAAGGGCAACCCTGTTACACACATTATCGCCTCAACTCTCTGCTAGAATTTTCGGGCTTCCCCTCTACTTCTGAGCACCCCTGTGCACTCATCCTGTATTTTCTTCAGCTCCTTCTATTTTCGTCTAAGGAGACGTATTGCCTCTCTTCTCTTGCTGTTCACGAACAGCTTACTATCCCATTGGCTGGAGTTTCGCCCTGTATGCAGCTTCTATCTCTCTCGTGGCATTTCGACATTCATCAGGCATCTTCTTAAAACGGCTTCGAGTACCCAAGTACGCTTCTCGCAGTCAGTTCTATGGAGTCGGTTATATATTACCACTGCGATGTTATATTATCAGGGGTTGAAGCATTCCGTAGCAGTTGAGTTAGGTGGTTGAAGTAGGCGTCCGCTACCTCTGTGGCCCGCAGTTTACCAATGTCCAGTAAATGTTTCGCAATGCTTAGCCTTGTGCGTACCTTAACTGTGGTAAGGTGGTGATCGGAGTCAATGTTCGCACCCCTGATCACTCGTACGTCCAGAACTCTCGATGCATGCCTTCCATCGACTACCACCTGATCTATCTGATTCCTCGTCAATTGATCTTGCCTTATGAATATTTTTATGGTCAAATCTAGTGCTGCTAACTACCATATTTCTTGCCGCAGAGAAATCAATCAGTATGATGCCATTGTTCGGTGTGCAGACTAAATTTTCGATGATAGGCTCAAATGCGGTCTCCCTGCCTGTTTTAGCATTAAACTCGCCTAGTAAAATTTTGATGTCATGGCTCGGGCTACGGTTATATACATTTTCTAGGCTCTCGTAGACGTCGCCTTTGTCCTCCAGATAACCACATGTGTGATACTATTAGAATCCGATAAGCTATTGACTGATTTTTTCCAATGCATCCCATGCGTTTTGTGCCATCTTCTTATTGGCATTTCGGACACTCCATTTTTTTTGATCTTTGGCAATCTTCTTAACGCAGAAAATCCAGTCGGCTTGTTTTGATTACTTTGTATTTATGTGAGCTCATTTTGAGAACGTGTACGATTGTGTGCGATGGGCTGGTTGTGCGGACTTATGCGTAAGTATTCGCAATGTATCCGGTGTGTGTGTGTGTGTGTGTGAGTTGGAAGAGAAACACATAAATACAATTTCTACTCATGTAGTGGATACTACAAATCAATTTATTCATATATGCATGTATGTTTACACATGCCCAAGTATCTGTGGATGTCTGAAACCTCATGCTGAAAAGCAGGAACAGCTAAAAGCTATAGTTGGACTGTAGAGAGGGGATACTTTGACCAATACCAACAAGACCCTCATTAGCTCACTTCGTTTGCAACGGATAAATACGAATGTGAATGAACAAATGATTAAAAAGCAGGAAATGGATTTAATAAAGCATTTCAGTAGCAAAACATTGAAGCAAAAATTAAAATATTCAAATAGTCCAATTTTAGTCCAAATTTACGCCGATGTGGGATTTTCTCATTTAAGGTTTCTAATGCAAGGTAAAGCTTCTGATCGGCTTAACTTGGCAAACCCAGAGTGATCCTTCGCCAATGCACATCAAGTCTATTCAAAGAGCTCCGTATTCGGGGTGTTACTGCGGACGGAGTACCCCAAGTGGTGACGCCTGGAACCGTGTCTTTGACACCCGTCAGAGCACAGCTAACTATGAGAGGCGAAACCTAAAACCCAGGAACGTCGGCTCAGAGTAAGCGGTACCCTGGTCAGCGTCTGAACCAGAATGGGAGGCTGTAATAAAATCCTGGCAGGAGGAAAAAAACTGCGATGTGGTGCGCTGGGCTTGCAACCCGCCACTGACGTTTGAACTACAGATCGACACCTACCAACTCTTTGTCGAATACAAAGCTGCCTTCGTCTCTCCGATAAGGAATAGGTAAGGATCACTCTGAACCATCCAACGCGGAAAGAGGTCTCAGGCAGGGTGATAGCTTTTCCTGTACACTATTTAAAATAGCTACGGAGAAGGTGACGAGAGAGGCTAGTGTCAACATGTCTGGCACTATATTCCACAAAAGTCACATGCCACTAGCCTATGCCGATGATATAGACATTATTGCCCGAAATATACAGGATGTTACTGCAGTTTTCTTATCACTAGAAAAGGAGCCAGCAAAAATTGGTTTAGCGGTCAACGTGGACAAAACAAAAATAGTGATTTCTACGAACAAAGAGTCCTCTGGAAGGGGACGCACTGTAAACGTTCACAATTATTGTTTTGATGTAGTAGATGAATTTACCTACCTCGGATCTTTCGTCAATAAGAGAAATAGTGTCAGCCAAGAAATCAAGCGGAGAATGATGTTTTACTGACTTCGGCAGCATTTTAGTAACCGCCTTATCTCGGGATACTATGAAACAGCTATACCAGGTTCTAATTTTACCTGTGTACGATTTCTTCCGGCAGCGAGTCGCGGCATCTTCTTTGGAGTATTTTAAGCTCTTTATTAGCTCTAATGAAATTTGTTTCGCAGGCTGATTACAAGTCTGTGCAGATATCACGACGATGAGTAAATCTTTTTAATGGTTGCGAGAAGAGAATCGGTAGAAAGGCTAGTCACTATTGTGTTCCTTATATACGATTTTTGGAAATTTCGTTCAAAAAAAGGTATAAGTTGCGAAGTTGGATATCCAGCTCCACCTTTCGTTATGAATATATTGTGCGAAATTTCTCATCGATAGTAAGACGTTAGAGTGTGCCGCAAAGAGGTCAAAGTTCGATGTTGTGTTCAATTCTGTTTATCGTCACTGAATTTTTGTTGTATAAAGGCGAACTAGGTGACGTTGGATAGGTGAAGTAACGACCTATAAAAGTATATGACAATACCATATCTCTTATAGATATCGAGATATTTGATGATTTTGAAAAAAAAATTTTAAATTGTATTGCGATGTATTTTATTGCAGACCACCATATATTTCAACAATTTACCATATATCAGGCCAAAATCTACAAAAAAAAGTATATGAGCATATTTTTAATATCTCTATCAGTTGTTATTATGATTATGTTTTGACAAGATTACAGGGTGTTTAAAATCATAATTAAACTTGGCTTTTTTAAGTCTGCCTCCTACACGTAGATTACCATTTTCGTCTAGAGTTAGGGAAAGCTGAGCAATTCTGCTGTTGGGCCGAATATCTTTCTTTTGCAGCTGGGCCAATTCCTCTGGAAAATCTACAGTATGTGTTACCATTACAAGAGTCTGAAGAGCAATGTTTAATTCCAGCATCGAGAGACAGCCAAAGATTCGTTTTTTCTGGATAAGCTTTTTTAAAATTTGAAGAAAATCTTAAAATAAAGGGTGGATAAATTGAATGTGAAACACACCTAAACGTCAAGTTCTTTTCTGCATTTTATTTGACATTTCTCAATTTCAATCTAACTTAATTTGAACCATGTAAAGATACACAATCGAGCAAAGCTTTAAAGCTATTTAGGCTTATTATGAAAATGGGCGTTCAAATCAAAGTGCATATCGTGCACTTCAGTCAATTAACCGTTAAAATTTTAGCAAACCGGGTCTGTAGAAGATGTGAAAACATCAGTGCATGCGCGTACTGCTCGTACTGCAGAAAATATTGCTGCTGTTCGCGATAGTGTGGCTGAAGTGCTGTCCACCTCAACTCGTCGTCGTGCCCAACAATTGCACCTCTCACGCTCGTCGTTGATGAACATTATGCATAAAGACTTGCATCCACAAAGAGTGACTGTTTGGTGCGGTTTATGGGCTGGCGGCATCATTGGGCCGTATTTTTTCCAATACGTTCGCTATCGTTCGCTATCGAATGATGATACCAACTTGTTATGGCCGGAATTGGAAGATATGGATGTGGACGATATGTGGTTTCAACAGGACGGTGCCACATGCCACACAGCTAACGAAACAATGGCACTTTTGAGCGACAAATTCAATGGCCGTGTTATCTCACGTGGTGGCGATGTCAATTGGCTGCCAAAATCATGTGATTTGACAATGTTGGACTTCTTTCGTTAGGGTTATTTTAAAGAAGATGTGTACGTCGATAAGCAACAACAACAGTCCAAGAGCTAAAGGAAGAGATAATTCGGCGCATTAACGGCATAGAACCTCAATTATGCCTCAGCGTCATCGAAAATTTGGACCATCGGATGGAGGTGTGGCCGAGGTAGCGGCGGCCATTTGGCCGATATTTTGTTCCATACATAATTGAACCATACCAACATTATCATAATAAGTAGAAATGACAATAATTTCCTAAATAATTTGTGTTTTATTCAAAATCAACGTAGGCCCTTAAAATTTAACCTTTCGTTATATGCAGAAACTCGAACGAGTTTCGTCAACGAAGAGAATTTAGTAACCAAATCTGGGTAACAAGTTCGAGAGATGAGAAACCAGAAGATGAAGTATATCGCCATTGACAAATATTAGTATATCTCTGCACCTCTGCAACACGATTACCAACATAAACGCTCCATCTCGATGATTCGCCTCTGAGCCAGCAGAGAGCCATTAAAAAGTATTAACAATTTCTCGTTCGAGTTAATTTTTAACCTTTTCCATTAGTTTAGCCAAAAGGGTCGCACCGCATAATTCCAGCTTGGTAATTTTTAAGACTTTTAACGGGACAACTTTTGTTTTAGACTGCACAAGGTTTACTGTGCTAGAATCTAACTCTTTCACATATTCGGCAGCAGCAAATGCAGATTGTGAGGCATCTCAGAATCCATGTAGCTATTTTTGAAAGTACCAATCCAGCGGGGGATTTGGATTTTTTTTTTAAGATTTAAGCTCCATGAGATAACGATTCCATAAAGTTTCAGTGGAAGTAGAAACGGGGTATTTCCAGTCTATACCTTCGAGCCAAAGTTTCTGGAAAGTGACCTTAGCGTTAATCGTTACCGGAGCCATCCAGCTCAGAGGGTCATACAACTTCGCTCCATCGGGCAAAAGACTATTTTTTGTAACATCGTTCTGAGCTACGAAATTAACTTTGAAAGAAAACGTATGCTTTTCGATATTCCACGCCAGTCCTAAAGCTTTAACAGCAGATTGTTCGCCAAAATTGATCATATTTAGTTATCAGTATTCCTAATTTTTCATATTTTATTGCATATTTGGTTTTATTTTATAATTTCCGAAAAAAAAACTACGAAACCGGTTAACCCGGTTTTTACTAAATCATGCCCAGTAGGAAGTTCCGTCATACACGACTTTGTCGTCAACGCTGTCCTCAAGACAAAATGTGAAAACGTATGTACTTGTCGTCAAAACACTCGGTTGACGTCAAGCTGGCCGACAAAATACTAATGTTGTCGCTCATCAAACACAATCAACAAAATCTAAGGAAGAAAATTGTGAAATATTGATGTCCTTGTAGTCAAAACACTCGGTTGACGACAAGCTGACCGACAAAATATTAATGTTGTCGTGCATCCAACACATTCATTAAAAGTTTATATCCTCACTCCTCTCTTGGTCAGTAGTTTTAAAAAAGTATAGACAATTCTTCATACTAATAAAAAGGTAAAAAAAAATCCATATTTAAAAATGGCACCAATGTATATACAAAGTCATACTAATAAAGTTTGAATGACAATTTAACACATACATACCATCACTACAATTTGACCGACATTTTCACCCATCAGGTCGTGCATGAATGTGTAGGCGACGTGTCGCTTATATAGTCATCAACGACAATTTAACCGACATTGATTGTGTTGGCGACAGGTTGCTTGTATAGCCATCAACAAAAATTTGACCGACATTGTCGCTCATCAAGTCGTGCATGACAAAGCGTATTGAAAATTTCGTCGACGATTTGTATGGACAGTCCCCTAAATGTCATCAACGATTTACTAAGGTCATGCACCTATCCTTTAGGATGTCTTGCATACACTTCCTACTGGGTGTATTCGAAAACCAAATTGTCTGAAAAATTTATTCTTCGAATAAACCGGAAAACGGTTTTCTAAAAAATTCAAGTATTTGAACACTATAGTACCAGCCTTAAGGTTGAGGGTATAAATATTTCAGAAATGCTATTCAAATATATATTAGTATGACTTGGAATTCTTCAAATAATTAACATTTATATTTTGACCCGCCCAACAAGTCGACATCTCTGTAAGTGTTGCAATTGTGTATGGGTTTTTTTTTTGTTGTTGCTCCAGTTTATGTAAATTTACACTTAAAACCCAAAGTGGTACTCCTAAAGTAATGCAATGTGGTACTGTGAAGATAGAAGTGGCAACAACGCAACAACAACAACATCACATATAACTCCAAGAATGAAAAAAATCTCAGTCAGTAGTTGCATATGGCATTTTTTGCAGGTGGGTTTTTATTCAATCCTCTGGAAATAGACAACAAATGCGTCTACATCATCACCAAATAACAACAGAATTTTTAGAATTGCATCCACATACGGCGTGTACGTGTGCTTGAGTGTGTGTGTGTGTGTGTGTGTGTAAAACTGTAGTGTAAAATTTTTAACTTTGTGGCATAGGTATACGACGAGACCCAAATAAACTCATTCACACAGCCATGTAAGTTAGTAGAAAAGGCCAAGATTGTAACCTGCATTTACCTTTGGCTATTTTTTTTTCTTTTTTGTTTGGTCTGTGATTAAAACATTAGTTACTAATTGACTTTTAAATTTTAAAATGTAGAACTGTTGGATGCCGATGGAGCTGTTATGTCTACAAAGTTACCGCTTTTTGTGGGAGAAAAGCATTTGAAATTTCTCTACCGCGAGTTAAATGATTGTGCAAATACTGGAAATACCGCGAACGGAAAATAAATCTGTAGTATATCCTTGTATAATGTGTTCAATACGAAAGGACACTTTTGTGGCAGACTTTTAACCGCTTTAACGGGATGAATCAGTGAGCTGAATGAAATCGTTTCAAGTCGTGATATAATTCTAATAGTTTATACAAGTGCTTAGCTTATTGAAAATAGTTTAGGGACTATATTAGTCTCCTGGTGGCATAGTCACAGGCAATGTTTTTACAGAGAACAATATGCAAAGTTATATTGTGTTAATTGGCATCTGATCTAAGGATGTAAATTACAATTTCACTTACACAGTACAACACATGATTTTGGGACACAATTCTGACAATTACACGTCAAAGTAGCTCCAAAAATAAAAACTTCTGCATCATTCAAAAATATGCAAATGCATTTTTTTACAACGAGAAATTAATAAATGGGTACGGCATTTATATGTTTCATACTCTAACAAGTGTTTTGACTCATATCTGTAAGAGCATATTTTTGCATATTTTATCCATAAAGTCATATTTTGCACATATTTTTGTATATTTTATCCATTAAGTCATATTTTAGCATATTTTGATTTTAAGGAAATATACTTTTTTAAGCACATTTCATCTTGTTTAGAGCATATTTTGTAAAAAATATCCATTTTGAGGCATATTTTATATTTTACGTAATAATTTATCGTTTATAAAAAAAGTTTAAAAATATTGTTTTCCACCCTCGTTCTTGTTAAATGAATAAACCAAACATAAAAAAAGAAGAGTTTTTCGACAACCACCGATATCGATCTTGCACATAATGCCTTACGCTAAAACGGCAGCAGCAGCACAACTAAAGGCGCTTGCAGTAAGTTTTCTGACTTGCGAGCTCAAAGTAATTGCAGCAGATCTCAGATTTCAAGTGAATCAGCATTTGGAAAGTGGCAAACATATTCCACTAAATCAATGAAGTGATGATAAGCCGACTGAACAATTGGGGGATAGGTAATTTAACGCAGCTGATCCTCAATTTGCCTCGATAAACAACAATTGACCCAGTTGGAATTGACGTAAAGTGGACTGTATTTGCGGGTGGTAAAGGCGACCTAAAACCCAGGCACGTCAGCTCAGAGTGAGCGGTACCCTGACCCAGAATGGGCGGCTGTAATAAAATCCTGGCTGGAGGAGAAAACTGCGACGTGGTGCGCTGGGCTTGCAGCCCGCCACCGACTTTTAAACAATTGCAATGAAAAGAAGTAAGAAAATACTAAAATGGACCCTCCAAAGTTTGACGACCACCGCAAATGAATTAAGGACATTGATTAGAGGATATGCACCTGGAATGTTAGAAAACTGTATAGACCAGGTGCCTTCATCCAACTGAAGGAAGTCCTCCAAGAATACAAGGCTGACATAACCGCTTTACAGGAAATCCGGTGGACGGGGCACAGGTGCTCGCACAGGTGCTCGACTAGCACGAGTTTGGATGTGGATTTGTGGTTGGCAAAAGACTGCGACACCTAGTCTCAAGGTTCAACCCGGTGTGTGAACGTATAGCCACCATAAGAGTCAAAACAAAGCTTTTCCACATATCCATTATATGTGTCCATGCTCCGACAGAAGAGAAAAGCGATGAGAACAAAGACGAGTTCTACGAGAGCCTAGAAAATGTATACGACCGTAACCCGAGCCATGACATTAAAATTGTACTAGGCGATTTTAATGCTAAAATAGGCAGGGTGACCGTAGTTGAGCCTACCATCGTAAAATTCAGTCTGCACACCGAAACGTCGAACAATGGCATCAGGTTGATTAATTGCTCTGCGGCAAGAAATATGGTAGTTAGCAGAACTAGATTTGACCATAAAAATATTCATAAGGCAGATCAATTGACGAGGTAGTCGTTGGAGGGTACGCATCGAGTGGTCTGAACGTAAGAGTGATCAGGGGTGCAAACATTGACTCCGATCACTTCCTTACCGCAGTTAAGCTACGCACAAGGCTAAACTTGGCGAAAAACGTACCTAACCAGGCACACCGATAGGTGGACATCGGTAAACAGCGGACCACAGAGGTAGCGGACGCCTACTCCAACCAACTAACTCAACTGTTGCGGAATGCTCCAACCCCTGATAATATTACCTCGCAGTGACAATATATAGCCGACTCCATAGAACGGACTGCGAGAAGCGTACTTGGGTGTTCAAAGCCGTCTCAAGAAGATGCCTGGTACGATGACGAACGTCGCAATGCCACGAGCGACACGGATGCTGCATACAGAGCGAAACTGCAGCCAATGGCAACGCGAGCTGTTCGTGAACGGCACAGGGAGAAGAGACGAGAGGCAACTTGTCTTTTTAGACAGAAAAGGAAGGAGCTGAAGAAGAGGCAAGATGCGTGTGCAGAGTTGCTCCGAAGTAGAGGGGAAGCCCGAAAATTCTACAAAAGAGTTAAGACGAGAATGCGTGGAACAGGGTTGCTCTCCTGCAAGGACCGCGATGGTCAGCTAGTGACGGGTCCCGATAACGTTCTGAAAATATGGAGAAATCATTTGAGAAATTTATTGGATGCGGACACCACTCCAGAAGACACCGCTCCAATCCATGACGATGTTATTAACTGTTCACCTCCGAGCCAGAGCGAGCTACGTGTGGCAATCTCCCGCCTTAAAAACAACAAAGCTGCTGCAGCCGATTGACTCCCTGCTGAATTGATTAAGACTGGTGGGCAGGAGCTGATTAAGAGCATGCATCAGCTCATGGAAAACATCTGGCAAGAGGAGAGCATGCCTGGGGATTGGAGTCTCAGTCTGTTATGTCCCATATACAAAAAAGGAGATCGTAGTGAATGTAAGAACTACCGTGGAATAAGCCTAATACCAATTGCGTGCAAGGTCCTTTCAAGCATATTGTGTGAACGTCTAAAGCCAACTTTTGGAAGAAAACTTATTGGGCCTTATAAGTCCGGTTTTAGACCTGGTAAATCTACGAAGGATCAATTATTCACCTTACGACAAATCCTTGAAAAAAAACTCATGATCGACTCCTTCCACCTCTTTGTCAACTACAAAGCTACCTTCGACTTTCCGATAAGGAATAGGCTTCATGAGGTCATGTCTGAGTTTGGTAATCCTGCAATGCTCATTCGACTTTGCAGATGTAATTTGGAAAACATCAAATCCTCGGTTAAGATTGGTAAAGATCAGTCTGAACGATTCAACACGAAAAGAGGTCTCAGGCAGGGTGATAGCTTGTCCTGTACACTATTTAATATAGTTATGGAGAATGTGGTGAGAAAGGCTGGTGTCAACATTGCTGGCACCATATTCCACAAGAGCCACATGCCACTAGCCAATGCCAATGATATAGACATTATTTGGCGAAATCTGCGGGATGTTACTGCAGTTTTCTCATCACTAGAAAAGTAGTCGGCAAAATGGGTTTAGAGGTCAACGAGGACAAAACAAAAATAATCATTTCGACGAACAAAGAGTTCTCTAGATGGACACGCACTGTCAACATTGACAATTACTGTTCTGAGGCAGTAGATGAATTTACCTACCTTAGATCTTCCGTCAATAAGAAAAATAATGTCAGCCAAGAAATCAAGCGGAAAATAGTGCTCGCCAATAAATGTTTTTACGGACTTTCAGCATTTTTGTAACACCTCCTTATCTCGGGATACTAAGAAACATCTTGGGTGCTTACGACAACGGACATACCAAACCTGGGAGTATTCGAGAGAAAAGTATTCCGGAAAATATATGAACCTATCTGTGTAGACGGCGAGTTTCGCCATCGGATGCACCATGAGCTGTATGAGCTTTACCACGACATCGAAGTAGCTAAAAGAGTCAGAATGCATCGACTACGGTGGATGGGACATGTTGCCAGAATGAATGTAAATGATCCAGCGAGAAAGGTGTTTGAAGGCGAACCTTAAGGACGGCGCAGAGCAGGGAGACCCAAACTCCTTTGGAAGGACCAAGTGGTAGGCGATGTGCCACCATCTGGTAGGACTAACTGGAGAACACACGCAGAAGACCGAAGTGTGTGGAATTCTTTAGTACTTCAGGCCTCAAATTTATAAACCACGTTCGTACGTTGTAATGGACCACTTAAGTAAGTAAGTAAGAGGCGACTCTACTCCAAAGCAGGAAATCTTGGCTGTTAGTTTTGTTGATTTGAATCATACAATTTCTCATATTCTTCATAATTGGCAGCAGCAACAGAAATTCATCTATCACGTCCATCGAATTTATCGACAAAAACCTTTCGAGCTGGAACATTTTCCTCCATTCCTTCATATAGCTCATACAGCCCGCGGTTCATTCGACGACGATACTCGCCGATAACTGTGCGACTTTTGTTGAAATGGTACCATTTCTGTTTACTGCAACCTTCCGCATGATCATCTCCATTACGATGTTAAAGAGATCGCAGGACAGACTATTGCCTTGTCTAAAGCCTCGCTTGGTAGAAAATGTCTCTGTCAGATTTTTTGGCAATTTTCACTCAAGACTGCGTGTCAGTCAGTATCATCCCGAAAAGTCGTATTAGCTTCGTGGTGATACCAAACCCAGCCATAGCATCTAACAATTTCTGTCGTATCGGACTGTCGAATGCAGCTTTGTAATCGAAAAACAGATGGTAAGTGTTGATCTTCATTTTTTGCATTTTCTCCAGAATTTGTCATAGTGCGAATATCTGGTCGGTGGTGGATTTACCAGGTCTAAAGCCACACTGATGAGGTCCAATTATGTTCGCTAGAATGGGCTTTAGTCTTTCACATAATACACTAGACTGGACCTTGTATGCGATAGGTTAATGGCTAATCCCGCGTAAATTGGTACACACACTTGTATCGCCTTTCTTAAGCACGGGACATAGGACACTCAGATTCCAATTATCGGGCATGCAATCCTTGAGTCAAATCGGCCTTAAAAAACTCTGTCGGCAATCCATCAGCACCCGTAGCTTTATTATTTTTAATCCTTGCGATCGCCGTGCTGATCTCATTTTGCCTCGGTGGTGGACAGTCTACTCCATCGTCTGTGATTGGTGTGATGTCGTCACTTATGCTGCCTTCGGGAACTAGTAGAGATCGAAAATGTTCCCTCCATATTTTTAGCACACTCTGAGTGTCCGTATCCAATTTCCGTCTCTGTCCTTACAGGCGGGGATTTCTGTTCCAAAACCTTTGCTTTTTACCTTTTGGTAGAACTTTCGGGCCTCACCTATATCCCTATAGTTTTCGATATCCTGACTCACTCTTTTCTTCCACAGACGCTTTTTCCGCCTGAACATGCATTTCATCTCCCTCCTTTTCTCATTATAACGCTCCGTCACCGCACGCGGCGCCTTTGATTGCAGTTTTGCCTTGTATGCAGCATTAGTGTCCTCAGACATTGGGCGAAATTGCTCATTGTACCAGGGCTTGTCTGGGCATGGATTTTCATAACCCAGTACGGTCGTTGCGGCAGTGGTCATAGAATTACTATATGCTGCCACTGTGTGTCGGGAACATCAGAATTAGGGGGGTTTGTTTGGAGTAATTGAGAGAGTTGGTTGGAGTAGGCATTGGCTACCTCGGTGATATTGTGTGCGTACTTTTGCTGCAACTAGGTTTTCAGGTTTCTTGTCTTTTTATTAGGGGACATTCATGTTGCCTTGTGAACATTCTTATGCGGGAATATGTTACCACTTACTACCATGTCTCTTGCCGACGTTAAAACTGATTTTCCCGACTGCTGAACCAAGAGCATCTTTAATTCCTACTTTACCATACAAATTCCCAAAACATGTTTAATGGCATGGGCAGTTCAGCGGTCATATATTATCTCCAAGCGCTCTTAGAATATGCTCGTCTTTGTTCCAATACGGTTGACTATTTTCAACCACGAATTTACGAATTTACCATATATGTATATATAGCTGGTACTTCAAGACTACTTTGTTATCTACTCCAAATTGAAATAAAATTATTGCGAATATCCCCACCCCAGGGATAGTAACTCAATGACACTCGTGAGCCATCTGTTCACATTTACTTATCATCGTAAAGCTCAACTGGAATGTAAATTTATCTCATTTTACTAGGTAAACATGGGCATTGTTATGTTGGCGGATAATGATAAGTAACTGGTGGCATTAGCCAGCCCAATGTTGATGCTGAAGATGTGAACGGATGAAAGTAAACAATGGGGGCTGAAAATCCCATAGACTAGAAATTGAAAAATCACACCAACTCCTTTGGCAAACAACACCGAGGAAAGAAGACAAATGCCCGATATTAATGTTGACCACAGTGGCTAATATTTTTTCCTCTATGCAAGTTGAACTGTTGCTTACCATAGATTTGCGTTTTTCCTTTTGCTTACTTTTATGTACTTGGAGACGTAACTTGAATAACTGCGACGGTGGTCTTGAGGCACGGCGATGGCATGGAAATGGACAGTGGTTTAAATGTGGATGGTACTTTATATAAAGTATCGGTACCGGTGAAGTATTCTAAAGCTATTTACATTATCATCCGCAATATAATGTTAGTGAGAACGGATGATGCCAAGATACGGCAGAAATTAGGAAGTGCCAAAAACGCTTGTAACTAAATGCAGTTAAAGTTGGACGTCGCAAAGCTGCATACTACCGAGGTAGCCAATGCCTACTAATCAAAAATAATAACGACACATTTGTACTAATTTCTTGCAGTACAGTCATAGGTATGGTAGCCGAATATTCTAACCATCATGTAATAGTATTTTGGAACTACAGGTATGTGATTTAAAAAATGGAAGATGTCACGCTCACGCTTATAATTACATCCAGTCATGCCAGAAAAGTGTCAAATATCATTATTACGAGTGCAAAATTTATTTCTTTCTATAACAAAACTTAGTCGCAGCTATGATTCTCCTCCAGCTCACTGTACATTCCGCCAGCGCATGTCACCAGCATCTTTGTCATCGTCGTTGCCTTCATCATTTTCGTCATCGTCATCACAGGTCATTATACTGCACAATTTATCTCATTGTAACTAATTACCATTGTTCACCGGATATATGCGGTCGCAGTTGAGGCAGTCGAGGAGTCATGGTGATGGAATCACTAGGACTAAACCCAACGTTGAAGCTGTGCGTCGAGGGAAATAAGAGATGATGTTTGGTTTTGGTTTGAAACACACACACAAAAAAAAACGAAGAAAAAAAGAAATCGTATCAATTTACTAAAGTGCCACTTTGACGTATTTCCACTAGTGCCAGTCTAGTGGCGACACTAAACAGTGTGGGCGGCATGGAAAAGGGGAAAGAGCCGCCCGGATGGGCAAATACTTAGACAAAGTAAACACGATTAAAACCATCAGAAGTAAACATAGTAACAGAGAACTGAGCGCCGCGTAATGCAGCAACAAATAACTTCATTTTCACTTAAATTAATGAAATTCGAGAAAATTAAGGGACAACGCACACACAACTAATGGAGGATAATGTTCTCTATGGTCACTCTGATGTAATTAAGTGTCAAATTGGTGCGCTGGTCATTCTGCCCAATTCGTTGACGAATGAATGTCATTTAGTGCAAATTTGTGAGGGAAATAAGCATTTATCGCATCACCAAGGTGCGGGTAGGCAGTGCATGCACAAGTGCGAGGCCTAAGAGGATAAATAATTTTATATTGCTTATGATGATTTATGTTTTAGGATGTTTAGCAATGAAGTCCGTAAGGCAAAACATTAAGTTTAACTGAGAATTTCCGAGTTAGCTTTTCCATGATTTTGACTATGACATTACATTTATATGACACCATAAGATAATCTAAGTCGTTCATCCACATGAAAAAATAACCTTTAGTAACTCTAACTATGATAATAATTGTGTTTATTCGGCAGTCAAAATGTCATATCAAAGATAGCACATTACACATTCCATTACACTGAATTGAACAATCGGAGAATGAACATTGGGGTAGCTGAGCCTATTGGCATGTCAATTGAGCGGTTACAACTTATTATCGTGGACATTTGAACATTATAAAGCAATCCGTGCGATTGCTGACGCTTAACTATGTTTAACTTTTTAACTTCAACCCCCGGGCCATCAAATCAGAGGACTTATCCGAGTAAACGTGCACCAAAGATGAGCAAAGTTGTTCTGTCGATCTTTCTCAGATGAATAAACTAGAAGTATCGGGACCGACCATGGTAAGGTGGTTAAAACTCGCGACTACTATGCGGGAAATTCATGGTTGGATTCCTGGCTCCAGTTATCTAAATTTTTCTTTTATTGCCGGCACCCTCGATGTTGTCGACAGCAACTTACAGTGTCGAATCAATCGGCATGTCTAGTAAAAGCTTCTCAAACAGAGACGTTCTCATTCGTCGAAAAACAATTAGGTGCCGTTAGTTTGGAATCTAAAAACAGAAAGCGTGTTTATTCACAAGAACGCAAGAAGCTATCCCATACCTCATTCATTCCAGGAAAATTTTTCAGAACTTGTTGCGAATGGTATTGATACTAGAATCGTTTCTTTTTTAATCAACTTTCTATTCTGTTTCTGCACTGAAGGAAAAAATTCGTTGCTCCCAAACGAAAAATTAGACAAATGAACTTCGTTTGAAGTTTTCATTTGCCGCAAAACAAAACTTGTTTACCACAAGTAGTTGTGTCTATTGTGGGAATGAAATAATCGTTTATCACAAACTCATTATACGTTTGTTACAAACGAAGAACGACTACGGCAAACTATTTTTTCGTTAGTCGTAAACGAAAAACTCTTTTGAGGCAAAATAAAAAATCTTTTGCCACAAATGAAAAGAACGTAGACACAAACTTTTATTTCGTTAGTCGCAAATGGAAAACTCGTTTGTAGCTAAAACAATTGTGTTTGCCGCAAAATAAATCCACGTTTGCCCCAAATGAAAAACGGGTAGAAACAAACGTTTATTTCGTTTGTCGCAAAACAATTGTATTTGCCGTAAAATAACCCACTTTTAACACAAAATAAATCCTCGTTTGCTGCAAACATACAAACTCGTTTGTTGCAAATGGTAAACGCAATTGGCCCAATCGGGATTTTTGCTTTACCAAAAATTAAATACCAAATTTTTTTTAATAGGATTTTCATTTATTTTTATATTCATTAGTAATATATACATGAATTTAGTATTTTACACATACATTTACAATTGGTTAATTTTTTGTTCACTCTGTTCCTTTCCAAAAATATTGTGAATTCCTGAAAAAAAACCAATTTAGTAAATGAATAAAATTAACAGACATATTTTAATATCATACCTTTTAGTATACAAATTTGCATTTGGGCCCAGGTGGAGTCGAGAACGACTGTGACTGTGTTCGAATAAAAGAATCTATATTCAATAATACGATTAATTCGCTTCTGTCTTTAGGGCCTGCAATAACATAAAAGTGTAACATTTTCATAACCATATCAAAAATAATTAAGTTGCTCTTCAAGTTTCATTTGGTGTTCAGCTTCTTGAAAAATAAAATACTTACCCTTTTTGTGCAATAGCTTATATATTGTGAAATTCATAATATCTTTTTGCGCAATTTCCAAATTATTATTAGCGAATTATAACACCACTGATAGTTCAAACATTTTCTTTAATTTATTATTTAACTCGTCAAAAGTGTTAGTTTTTTCACTAGATTGTCTTTTCCATTGAAATTCACTTTTAAAAACATTGTCTTTACATAAAGAAGAAAACACCGACACGACGCTCAACAAACTGATGTTCACAATTCAACCACAAACGAAAAACTAAACACCATAACACTACACGATAGCGATCATTCTGGAACATCTCAATGATTGATACACTCCAATCACTCATTTGTCACAGCGAACGAACATTCGTTGGGGACTAACGTGGAAGACGTTTGTGCAAAATATAAAACTTTTGTTTAGAAGAGTTGAGAGAACAAAAAGCAAGTTCTCTCAACTCTTATAAACATAAAAGATTTAAATATTCCCCAAAAATCTTCTACGGTTGTCCCAAACGAATGTTCGCTTGCTGTTAGAAATAAGTAACGCTCGTTGTTCTCTCAACTCTCCCAAATATAAAGGTTTTATTTTTTGCACAAACGTCTCCTATCGTTGTCCCAAACGAAAAATTAAACGATGTAGGAGTAAACAAATGTTCGTGTACTGTAAAAAAAGCAATGTTGATGGCAACTGTTTCATTTTGCGTCGAATACTTCAACGATTGTGGTAAACGTTGAATTTTCGAAACAAAACAACTTTTTTTTGCAGCAAGCGAGCAACAAATGGGTTTTTTTTTGAGTGTGGTTCTATATAACCGATTATGTACAACATGTTGCACCACAGATTCCGTAGAATAGAAAATGAATATTCGTGTTCGAAATAAGTATTTTTTGAGGGTATTTATTAAGTAAAACTCAAAAATCTGAGTTAAAATATATTTCGAACTAGCACCCAATTGAAAACCAATGAAATTTCAAAAAAACAGCATATGTAATTCAGTTATGTAGCAATTCATTTCATAACAGGTTCCAGGAGAACATGTTGGTTTTGGGACAATTTCAAACAAAAATAATATATTGTGCAACCGAAAGTGGAACTTGTTACTTATCAGTAAAAGCTATTCTGTAATTGTTTCTTTGCAACAAAATATTTTGCTGGGATGGGGTGTAAAGGGAAACTTAGTTTTAAAGTAAGAATAGAAATGTCACTGACATATATTTTATTCACAGCTTTTAATATGATTCGACATTGAAGTGTAACAAAAACGACGAAATTTGGCGAAGAAGACACTGCAATACTTGACATGACAAAAATTGATAAAATGCTACCCTATCCACTATTATTTCCTGGAGAAATGGCTCGGCAGTAAGAGATATGAATCGAATGATGAGTATAGTTTAGCAATAACAATCGAAATAACGACTGTTGACGATAGCGCAACGAAAATTTTGCGCTTATTTTAACATACAGCATAGAAATGAAATTCCACCGATTCAATTAGTTAACAAATGTGTACTGGAGCTCGAGGAGACAGGTTTAACAATAATTCAACCATGATGCCGCCATCATAGAACTAAAACGTAGAGCATGTAACATAGGCTGTTCGTAAACAACATAGACTCTCGACTCGATAGCGGTGGCACGAGGCATTTTACCAAAGCGAATAATGTAAATGTCTTGCCCTATGATTGGATTCCGAGTATTTTAAGCCCTGTTCTTAACCTAATAACGACGTCTGTTACTATATGGTAACGTTGATACTACAGGCAACGGCTAAGGTGCAGAATATGGAGCGGGAGCCCGATTAAAAAAAAATATGCTATTGTCTTCGTCTTGTTCCCCAAACATCGGAATGGCGCTCAGGCCCATGGGGCCCGGGGGGTCAAAAAAAAGGGCCCCTTTCTGTTCAATGATGATCCCCCAGGTGCGGGTACTCAAATGGAGTCTCTAACTCCTGGACCGAGTTAAAGTCATTTGAATTTCCGGGACATACAAAAAAAAAAATTATTTTTAAAAATATCGCGCAACATATCCAACATATCCATTTCCACTCTAATTTACCAAAAAAAAGTATTTATTTCGGGATATACCAAAGAAAAAATATATTTTAAAAAAATCTCGCGACTCTAAGTCGGTCCAGGAGACTGCGGCGCTTTTACGCCCAACATATCCATTTTCACTCTAATTTAAAAAAAAAACAGTACAGAAATTTCAGTCAGGTAAACTGACTAATAAATACCATCACCCAATCTATATATATAAAAGTGAACATTTGTTTCTACGTATGTTCCCTATAAATTTGAAAACTACCGAACCGATGTGCAACAAACCGTATTAATTAGAAAGGCAATCTTTCGAGGATGGTTATAGGCTATTTAAACATTGCATTTGACACATTTGGTCCATTTAATGAGTCAATTTTCGAAATTTACAGTATATTGAAATCTTTAAAATTTAAATTTTGACAAATAATGACGGCAAAAAAATTAAACTATATACACACAACAAATCTAAAATGCCACCGAAAAGAGCTATAATTGGAAGAAATAGAGCAAATGCCCAACGAAAAAGAACCGGAAGGTCAGAGGAAACGCCAGAACAACGTGAAGTGCGTTTGGAGTCGAACCGGAAGAGAATTCAACAATCAAGAGCAGATGAAACACCATAACAAAAAATCATATTTACGGTCAAGTTCAATGCTGGATGTATTCGATTGAATGGCAAAAGCGGGGTTTACCGCACGTTCATATCCTCAATAATTTGGTTGAAAGAAAAAATTCTTCCTACTTAAATCGATGGTGTTATATCTGCTGAATTACCGAATCAACAGGAAGATCCCATACTTTTTGACGTCGTGTGCAAGAACATGATTCATGGCCCATGTGGAGGATTCAATATGAATTCGCCTTGCATGAAAGAAGGAAAATGCACGAAAAGATATCCACGCGATTTGAATAATGAAACTCTAACTGGTGATGATGGATATCCGAAATACAGACGACGAAAGCCAGAAGATGGAGGATTCTCCACCACCATTAAAGTAAGAAACGTTGATATTGACATAGATAATAGATGGATTGTACCATACAGTCCAATATTGTCAAAAACATTTAAAGCTCATATTAATGTTGAATACTGCAACTCCGTTAAATCTATTAAGTACATATGCAAATATGTTAACAAAGACAGTGATATGCCAGTGTTCGGGCTTTCAAATCAAAACGATGAAATTACTCAATTCCAGATGGGTCGTTATATCAGCAGTAATGAAGCTGTCTGGTGAATTATTGGTTTCAATATTCACGAACGGTATCCAACTGTTCAACATCTTGCTGTTCACTTAGAAAACGGCCAACGTGTTTATTTTACAGAAGAAAATGCGGAACAACGAGCAGCACATCCACAAAATACAACACTTACGGCTTTCTTCCAATTATGTCAAGCTGATAATTTTGCGAAAACATTGCTGTATCATGAAATCCCAAAATACTATACTTGGAACACAGCAACCAAAATGTTTTGCAGGAGAAAGCGAGGCGCTGTCGTTTCAGATTATCCTGATGTTCGTGCATCTGATGTACTGGGTCGGCTATATATCGTACACCCAAATAACGCTGAGTGTTACTATTTGAGAATGTTGCTTCATACAGTCAAAGGTCCAGAAACACAAAGAAAGCATGAGTGACGATATACTAAGACAAGCACGTAGAACGAATACGAATGCGGAAATCCTGTTTTCAGATGAAATTTTCAATGAAGCACTCATACTAATTGAGGATAGATGTATTTCAATCAATAACAAAAACATTTGTCAGTTGGGACTACCAGGTCCGACACGTGATCGTAACAATTTCCACGACAGAGACTTGGTACGCGAAAGGCAATATAATTTGGATGAATTGCGTCATTTTGTCCATCAAAATAACAATTTTTTAACATAGTACCATAAGCCGTAAGTCATGTCATAACAAGTAAGTAATAATGAATAAACAATTTAGTAGTATGCAACCTGGCCAAACAATATGTTCGTTATACAGTCCAATTTTTCCCATGTCTACACTTTTATGGCAGGACGAAGTCTGCCCGGTCATCTAGTATAAGATATTGTTGAAGTCTTGAGTTATTGAATGAATAGGTTTTTAGTTAAAATAAAATTACTTATGTATAATTTTTCCCCTGCTTGTGGTGCAAGGGTAGTAGGTGCCGGGGGTATAGGTGCCGGTTTGGAATTTATGTGAGATATATTAATTTTTCACAAAAAATTTAATTTTGATAGGGGATACCAAAAGGGATGAACCGATACATTCCTTATTCATTCCTGACTCAAATTTTCATACGTACAACTTACGAATAATTTGACTGAATTCAGTGCACTTACAAAAAAAGATATGTATGTAAGACTATGGGGCTGAGTTCGGTCCTTTGTATGGGAGGTACCAGAAGGGGTGTGTCAAATAGTTAGGTTTTCTGAGGTTTCGCCTCATATCACAACATAAATTTATCGACAAATATTCATTACCCTCCAAGTGTCCGTTGGGAAGTTATGGGAGAAATATTAATTTTCCAAAAATAGGTAATTTTGTATGGGAGGTACCTGAAGGCGTTAACCGATATAGTCCATATTCATTCCTAATTCAAATTTTCATAAGAGAACATTACACGAAAAATTTGAGTGAATTCAGTTTACTAACAAAAAAAGATATGTATGCAAAAGTATGAGGGCAAATTCGGCCATTTGTATGGGAGGTACCAGAATGGGTGGGGTAATGGTTTCGGTTTTCTTAGGGTTTGTCTACTTTTGCAAGATAAATAAACTGACCAAATTTAAATATCCTACGATCGTCCGTTGGGAAGTTATGAAAGAAATATAAATTATCCAAAAATAGGTAATTTTATATGGGAGGTACCAGAAGGGGTGGGGTTATCCTGCCCATTTTCAATCCCATAAGTTCGTTTTGAAAAATATTAATACTTTTTCATACTGATCCGTAGAGGTTTACTCAAGTTATCCTGTTATCCAGCCATCCAGCCAGCCAGCCTGCCAGCCAGACAGACGGACATAGCTCAATCGTCTTAAAAAGTCCTGAAACGAATTTGGTCTAAAGATACTTGGGGTCTAACTCATCTCCTTTAATGCGTTACACTTTTTTTCGTATCAAATGATATATACCCTCATCCCTAAGGGTGATGGTATAAAAATATTTTTCCCGGAATATACCAAAAAGAATTTTTTTTTGTTTAAAAATTGCGCGATTTTTTTTTTAAATATTTTGACTGCGGCGCCACTGCAACCATCTCAACCGTTACAACCCTAATTTAAAAAACAACTAATATTTTAATGGGATATTTCAAAAAAAAAAAAAATATAATTACAATACATAGCTTTTTTAAATATTTTTCAAATTTTTCTTAATTTTTTCCACTTTTAATCTTTTTTTAATCAATTTTCTTCTTTCAAATATTTCTCTTTAAATTTTGTTTTATTTTTTTTTAATATTTTTTTAAATTTTCCTTAAAAACCTCAAAAAATTCAAAAAAAATTAAAATTTTCACACATTATTGATGACATTTAATTTTTCTATGGAATTTTTCAATTCATTTCCATAAATTATTCTAATTTTCCTTGATTTTTCCCCATTTTTTTTAAATTTTTTTACGGGGTTTTCCAGAAAAAATTATTTTTTTTTAAAAAAATCCCGCGATTTTTAGATTTTCTATTTTTTTAGAATTAATTTATTTCCTTAAATTTTTCGTTGTTCTTGATTTTGTTTTTTGTTGATCTTTAATGAATTATGATGTTATCATAGTTCGGTTTGAGATCATTTCTATTGGCAATTATTTATTATTGCCAATAGTTTTTTACTCAAGAGTGTGAAATATATTATGTTGACAGCAGGTTAGGCGTATAACGTTATTTCGGCATTCACCACAATGCCTCGTCAGCGGCCTTTGCTGTGCCTTCTCCTCTATCATCACAAACCTTAAGGGAAGAAAGCATCTCAAAGTTAATGAGAACTTTTCCCAACGGTGCGAAGAAAGCATCCTCGAAGCGCACAACATGCCAGCATAATACACACACAAGCCCTTGCCTATGCATGTGTCCATCGGACACAATTGCATAGGAGTTTTGTTATTGACAAAGTGCCAACCCCGTTCTGCGTACCGTCAGTGTTTCGTTGTTCTTGATTTTGTTTTTTGTTGATCTTTAATGAATTATGATATTGTCATAGTTCGGTTTGAGATCATTTCTATTGGCAATTATTTATTATTGCCAATAGTTTTTTACTCAAGAGTGTGAAATGTATTATGTTGACAGCAGGTTAGGCGTATAACGTTATTTCGGCATTCACCACAATGCCTCATCATCGCCCTTTGCTGTGCCTTCTCCTCTATCATCACAAACCTTAAGGGAAGAAAGCATCTCAAAGTTAATGAGAACTTTTCCCAACGGTGCGAAGAAAGCATCCTCGAAGCGCACAACATGCCAGCATAATACACACACAAGCCCTTGCCTATGCATGTGTCCATCGGACACAATTGCACAATTCTTCGCACCGTTGGGAAAAGTTCTCATTAACTTTGAGATGCTTTCTTCCCTTAATGTTTGTGATGATAGAGGAGAAGGCACAGCAAAGGGCGCTGACGAGGCATTGTGGTGAATGCCGAAATAACGTTATACGCCAAACCTGCTGTCAACATAATACATTTCACACTCTTGAGTAAAAAACTATTGGCAATAATAAATAATTGCCAATAGAAATGGTCTCAAACCGAACTATGACAATATCTTAAATTTTTCTAATTTTTTCCATGATTTTTTCACATTTTTTCAATTTTTTTTTTGTATATCCCGGAAATTTAAATGGATCTAACTCGGTCCAAGAGACCCGTATGAAATTAAAAATAACATCTTTCATTTGAGTACGAACACATGGGGGGTCATCATAGAACCCAAGGGGCCCCTTTTTTGGCCACCCCGGGCCTTAACGCCAACTTTGACCTCGATCTTCGTATAATTTTTTATAAATTTCAGCAACTTTTTTTGATTACATTCCTGATTTACCGCTTGACGTTTAAGTTATAGTTCTCAACGTTCAAGCAGCGTCCCAAACGAGTAGATTCTTTGTTCGTTGAAACCAAAAATTCGATTTTGTCCTTATTTATCACCTGACTCACTTTTGCCAACTGCTTCTCAATGCTTGAAAAGACCGCAGCAACATACCGCAGTCCTCGGCCAATTATATATATATTATCGTCCGTCTGTCTGGCTGACTAGCAGAATGGCTGGTGGGTACTATAACTCAAGTAAACCTTACCAGCATTAATATTTTCCAAAATGAAGTAATGAATTTTGTCCTTATTTATCACCTGACTCACTTTTGCCAACTGCTTCTCAATGCTTGAAAAGACCGCAGCAACATACCGCAGTCCTCAGCTAATTATATATTTATTATCGTCCGTCTGTCTGGCTGACTAGCAGGATGGCTGGTGGGTACTATAACTCAAGTAAACCTTACCAGCATTAATATTTTCCAAAATAAAGTAATGACATTGTAAATTTTGCCCTTTAAATTATCTTGTAACTAAAAATTTCAAAATTGTGCAAAAGGGAAACCTTTGTTAAACGTATGCCCCTTCTGGATTGTTCTATATCCGTTAAGAATATTTTACTTTTAATATGTTGTATTTACAAATGAAAACTAAAAAGCCGGGTTTACCAGTAGAATTTATAAGTTTTTTTGAGATTTTTTGGAGAATTTTTCTTTGATTCTAAGTTGGTACCGAAATCCTAATGAAAAATTACTATATGCCCAGAGATATTGAATTTAACATTTTACAGTTTTACTGAACGTTTTGTCTAGCCATATAACCGATAGTCGTATGGGTGATGGTATTTTTCAGTCAGTAAACCTAACTGCAATTTCTGTACTGGTTATTAAATATAATATGTTACCGTGATTACTGAAGCGAAGAATGTTAGTAGTGTCAGTCAGTGTCATTCCGCAAAGTCGTATCAGCTTTGCGGAGATACCAAACTCAGCCATAGCATCTAATAATTTCTATCATTTCGGACTGTCAAATGCAGCTTTCTGGTCGATAAACAGATGGTAGGTATCGATCTGCATTTCCTGAGTCTTCTCCAGGATTTGTCGTAGTGTGAATATCTGGTCGGTCGTGAATTTACCAGGTCTAAAGCCACACTGATAAGGTCCAATCAGGTTCGCCAGAATTGGCTCTAATCTTTCACATAACACACTAGACAGGACCTTGTAAGGGTTGGGTAAAAGGCTAATCCCTCTAAAGTTGGTACACTCATTTGGATCGCCTTTCTTAAGCACAGGACATAGAACACTCAGATTGGAATAATCGGGCATGCACTCCTTGAGCTGTCGTGTTTATGAGGTGGTGCATGCATGTTACCAACTCACAGCTGCCGGTTTTAAAAAGCTCTACCGGTAGTCCATCGGCTCCCGCAGCTATACTATTTTTAAGCATTGCGATCGCAGTGCTGAACTCGTTTTGGCTCGGTGGTGGACAATTATACTCCGTCGTCCTATGATTGGTGTGATTTCGTCACTTATGCTGCCTTCGGGTACGAGTAGAGATAGAAAGAGTTCCCTCTATATTTGCAGCACACTCTGAGTGTCCGTGACAAGATTTCCATCTCTGTCTTTACAGGTGGGGTTTCGTGTTCCAAAATCTTTTGTTTTTTACCTTTTAGTAGAACTTTCGGGCTTTACCTCCATCCCCGTATTCTTCGATATCCTGTTTTCTTCCTCACACTTTTTTTCCGCCTGAGCAGGCATTTCATCTCCCTCCTCTTTTCAATATATCGTTCCGTCACCGGACGCGTTGCCATTGAGTGCAGTTTTGCCTTGTATGCAGCAACCTTTTGCTCAAACATTGCTTGCCATTCCTCATCGTACCATAGCTTGTATGAGCGTGGTTTTTCATAACCCAGTACGGTCATTGTGGCAGTGGTCAGAGAATTTGCAATATTCTGCCACCGTATGTCGGTAACATCAGAATTAGGGGGTTTGTTTGAAGTAATTGAGAGAGTTGGTCGAAGTAGGCATTGGCTATATCTGTGGTATGCAGCTTTGTGATGTATAGCTTCCTTTACATTTGGTTGCAACTTAGTGGTGATCTGAGTCAATAGTTGCACCGCGCATTAAACGCACTTTCATAACATTTACGACGGCCTTCTATGGATTACCACTTGATCAATCTGGTTTCTTGTCTTTTGATCAGAGTATATGCAGGTTACCCTGTGCAGATCTTCATGCGGTAATCTGGTTCCACTCACTACCATATTTCTTGCCGACGCGAAGCTTTTCCAGTCTGAATTGCTTATCGGAGGTTTTGTTGTGTCGACTCAATTGTTCGACTGCTATTTTAGCATCAATTTTAATGTCAAGGACAGGGCAGTAATCTTACATTTCCTCCAGGTGCACATAGAATACATCTTTATTGTACCTTTATCTTCCATTCGGGCGAGTTCTCAAATCAGGTTGATGCAATAAAATTTGCCTTGATGCGAATAGTAGCTATTCGGTCACTTACAGGGTTAAACCGTGAGACCAAATGTCGAAGTTTTTTGCTGACTATGAATCCACATCCAAGTTCGTGTCTCCCTGGATAACAGCTGTAAAAGATGTCACAGTTCTTTCGTCGTGTGCATCCCTGTCCCATCCATCGCATTTCCTGTAGGTCGGTGATGTCAGCCCTAAATTAGTCGAGAACATTCGCCAGTAGTATAGAGGCACCATCCCTGTAAAGAGTTCGGATATTCCAGGTGCATATCCTTAAATCATGGTCCTTATAACGGGGGTTATCACCATTTAAAAGGGTTTTTGTTTTTATTTTCTTCTTGTTTTTATAATCGGCAATTACAAGTCCAAAAGCACTATTCTGCCCATGGTCGCCAGCCAACAAAGCGAAAATAAATATCATGAAAAAATTGCCTTTTTTCCCATATTTTTACAATTTTCATGCTCTAGATGCAATTTTTTCGGGTCGGTCTATTTGAGACTTTTTCTGGTTTAGATCTACAACTTTGCCGAAGACGAAAAGAAAAAATTCCGAACAGTTTATGAAGTATGGACTCAGTAAAAATGGTAAAAAAATCGTATATTGGAGTATCCATAATCCAATTCCTTTGGGAATTTTCTTAAGTTTCGGTATTATATATATAATATATATGTCTTCCTCTAACTCCCATTGGAGCATAGGGCGTCAATTACAGCCGTCCGCCATCGGACACGGTTTTGTGCAATCGATCTTAATTGGTTCCAGGATACGCCGAGGTTACTCATTTCGCTTTCGGTGGAGCGTCGCCATGTTATACGTGGTCTTTCACTCCGACGACCTGCCTGATGGAAGGGATTCCATTTAAGTGCTTGCTTAGCCACGTTGTCATCATTTCGGCGAAGAGTATGTCCAATCCACTGCCACTTTCGCTTACGAATTTCCGTTGCCAGTGGTATTTGCCGTGATCGCGACAACAGTTCTGCATTTGAGATGGTACGCGGCCAGAAAATACGAAGTATTCGTCTAAGGCAGCGGTTGACAAAAGTTTGAAGCCGATTGGTAATACTACTGGTAACTTTCCAAGTTGTACATCCATACAGCAGTACAGACTTCACAAATGCTTCGAAAATTCGCAGTTTTGTATGGAGGCTGATTTTATATTTTCGTCTGCGTAAGCCAGGTAATTTAGGTATTTGCCGTTGATTTTCCATTGTATTCCTTGGCTTCGGTTCTCGATGGATCTAAGAACATCTTCCATAACTACTAGGAATAATAGAGGTGACAATATGTATCCCTGACGCACTCCACTTTGAACATGGAATGGGTCTGAGAGCTTTCCTATATGGAGAACGAAGCATCTGGCCTGGATATAACTTTCCTTGATCAGAGATATTAATTTTTCAGGTATATATCTTTTTCGCAAGGCTAACCATATGTATTCACGGTTGATGCTGTCAAACGCTTTCTCAAAGTCCACAAAGAGAAGATGAAGATTGGAATTGAATTCCAAACATTGTTCTACAATAATGCGCATCATATTGATGTGGTCTGCACAGGAATATCCACTGCGAAAACCTGCTTGACAGGAGCTAATACTATGTTCTAGGTGTTGTTTAATTCGGTTTAGAATTATTTTTGCCATTAGCTTTGCTATCGTTGGGAGAACACAAATTCCACGCCAGTTGTTACAATTTTTCAAGTCTCCTTTTATTGCAATTTTAACAATTATCACATCTTTCCATTCTTTAGGGAAGGACTCAGTTTCCCATGATTCAGTAATGAGTGGGTGTAATAGCTCTGCAGTGAGTGTTAGATCACACTTATATATTTCAGCAGGGATACCATCTGTGCCGACGGCTTTACCGTTCGGAAGTTGTTTTATCGCTGCTATAATTTCGGATAAACTAGGTGGTGAGGTTCCAATCCGGTAGTTTCTGGTATTTATTGAACTTGCAGGTATAGGTAGTTCAGCTGCAGGGTCTATTATGTTATTTAAGACTATGGAAAAATGTTCTTACCACCTATGCAGTTGTTCCTGGTCGGTGCTGAGAAGATTTCCAGTCAGATCTCGGATAGGGTGTTCAGTGTGCAATTTGCGGTCTGCGAGTTTTTTGGTGACATGGAAAACTGTGCGAGTGTCGCCAGAATTTGCGGCATTTTCAGCCTGCTCAGCGGGACAATCTATACGTCTTCGTTTGTCCCTACGCACTGCACGCTGTACCGTTTTATGGCTTTCGTTATACTTATTTTCTAGCAAATTCTTCTCTTCGGGGTTCTTGGAAGCATTGAATTTATCGTTCAGCTCTTTGCGTTCTGCAATTAAACTCCAAGTAGCCTCAGACATCCAATCTTCTCTTCCTTTGGGGGTTGGTCCGATTGAGTTATCTGCACATGACCGTATTATGTTTTTAAGATGGTACCATTTCGAATCAATGGAAGCAGGGAGTGCATTTCCGGTGGTATTCATCGCCTGTCGGAGTTGGGATGTTAAGTTGTTTCGGACGTTCATATTCCGTAATCTACCAACATCGTATTTCCTGGGTCGGAGGTTCTGTCTGTTGTTTTGTATGGCTGCGGTACAAAAACGTATTTTGGCTAATACTAGGTAGTGGTCTCGAGATTGGCCAATATCCGCACCTCGTTTACTACGTACATCAAGTCGGCATTTTTTAAAACGGTGGCTGATGGCGCATTGGTCAATTTGGTTCGCGGTGTTATGCCTGTCGGGAGACAGCGACGTTACCTTGTGACAATCTTTATGGGTAAAGAGAGTGCCACCGATAACTAACTTTCTAGCATTGCAAAAGTCAATAAACCGTTCCCCGTCGATATGCAAAGGTCGTCAACGAGTGTTTCGGTTTTTTATTTAGCGGCTGATTTTTTAACGATTCGTTAGCAATTTAGATTTCGGAAGATGTGGGTTAATAACCCTCGTCGCCTAGATTGGTAATAGGGCTACTATCTGCGCGTCCAATCCCACGATGCAACCATGCTTCAGCGGTTTAAGCCTACTTTCCTGAGACGTCTCTTTGACCATTCAGGATACATGGTTGTAATGCCTTCTAACTCTAGCTAACTTCTAAGCGGTTGCTTTGAAGTCATTGCCCGGGGAATACTTGGTCTAAGACCGGAAGTAGTTAGCTGCTTGGACAGTGCCACAAAGGAATCGATTCTGGTCACTTCCAAGTGAGTAACAATCAGTAACTTTCCACCTCTGGGCAAAGTCCCATTCCCCAAAAGTTTCGGTATATACTTCAAAAATAGCTGGGTACGAAGGTGGCACCAATTTATGTGTTGCACTGTGTTATTATTCTTCCCCGCCGTAACAATTGTTTTGCTTAAGGAGAGTGGCTTATTAGGCCACCGCGCCCAATCCTAGTTTCCTGGGGCTGCCAAAGTCACTAAGAGAGCCTTTGTGATGAGCATCAGTTACTTATGTTGCCTACTCCCTAAGACGCATTGGTGGTAGCAGGGCATTTAGGCTGCTCAACATTGCGCCTTCTCACATTTGGTACGACTGAACGGATGGTTAGTGGCATGGGTCGGAAATAGGGTTGTCAGACGGGCTGGATTCGGCTGGATTGTCCAGCTTGTTTTATACTTGTCCAGTGTCCAGCTAAGATGAAATTTGTCCAGCTAAATAGTAATTTTGGGACAAAAAAAATATAGCAAAGATGTTTGTGTTATAAATATCCTTATTAGTACATTTAACACAATAACTTGTGAAAAATTTATAATTTTAATTTTCTAGAATGAATTGTTGTCTTTTTGTTAATTAAATTTTTAATTGTTGTTGTTTTTATATTAAGATTTTTGTGTTTATTATTTCATTTTAATTCTCAGAGGTTTAAGTGAAAAGTTCAAGATTTTATTAATTTTTTAAAATATTATTTGAAATCTAAAAATTGTAAAGGCGAAATTAAAAATATTTAAGTTCAATTGTATTACTTCATGTTTTCAAAAACGTTAAAAAATATTTTTTACAAAAAAAATTATTACAAAACTAAACTTTTTTTTTTATCGAAAAGACATTTTTTGAATTAAAATGTCCAGCTATTTTTGCAAAATCCAGTTTTTTTAATCCGAATGTCCAGCTTTTTGCGAATCTGGATCTGGTAACCCTAGTCGGAGAACACGTGATCTATGAACTGATTGGAGACCTCCAATTTCCATTTTATGGTTATATGTTTGATTTTAATAACATTACTCAAATGTAGTTCGATGGAGATTTTTCTAAACATTGTTTTCCTTAAATTTACGTTAAGTGTATCAAATGATACATCAAATTCGGCTTACGATCACAAAAGTGTTTTTTTTTTAGTTTTTGATATTTTTGGTCAAATTCAGTGTGTCACGCACTAGGATGACGCGTTTCGAACTCCATGACGAGTTCATCTTCAGACCCCTTTGTGACGAACTGATGCACAATGTTCCTTTTAACATTACTTTCAGAAATCTACTATGAGACATACCGCGCTGCCAGTAAATAAGCATAAAGTCGCACGCCAAGAATAAATTTCAAACGCATTTGTCAAACCATAATAATGAATTATTCAAATTCTTATTTATTCTTTATAACTTACCTATAAGAAGTTAGGAATTCCCCCCCCCCCCCCCACTCTCCCATGAAATTTCAGATAAACTACATTTAATTCAAAGTAAATATTTTTCTTCGATTAAACCTTCCACCACCACCAACGAAATCATTCAAGTTCAAAAAAGTCGAACAAGCAAAAACGTCATTATAACGGTTCTAAAGAAAAGCGCCAGTTTACGTAACATTCCACAGAAACCTCCAGTAAATATTACTAAGAAAAATAAACCATTTTGTATTATTTCCTTTTTTTTGTCTTTTAGCCATAACTACTGAATGTTTGTCATCAATTTTCATTTTTCTCTCGATTCCTTCACATTGAGCAGCGGCACTTTTTTTTTTGTTTTAAATTGCAGGAGACTTCATCACCCTAAAAAATATCTTAGTGGCCCAAAGTAACACAATGGGCTAAAGCATTTTTAAACACGTTGTATGTGGCTTAAAACAACAAGAAAAACATGTTACTTCGCATTAATGCTTACCAACAGCATGATATGACGAACAGTACATGCTACCAAACATTTCGTCTTACACACGCTTGTGTCTTCACGCTTCAAAGTGTTGAAAGTTGGCCTGAAGAGTTTTCTTAGAACTCTGTCTCTGTTTAAGACTCTTTGGACAAATCTAACGACCTGATGGAGCTTTGTGAAACGTTTGTTTAAAAATTCTCTTTCCACATTTCGCGTAAATGCTTTCAATTTCTTTTTAGTACAATTTCGCTTTTGATGACTTGGGCGCGAGTTCTTTTTCCTTTTGCATTTTATTTCATTTCGATATGTCTAATGTAAGAAAAATGATAAATTTGCATTTTTAATGGCATAAGATGTTCCCACTGCTTCTTCGTTTGCTTACATTTGTACCGCAGCTTTGGCTTCAAGTGAAAAGTTTTTTTTTGTTTTTGTGTTTAAGCTTCAGATACTGGTTGGATGGGAAGGGGGTACATGTACTTTAGCTAGTTTGGATTCTCAGCCATACTTAGACTTCTACTTTTGCTGCTAATGCGTTTATACTATAGATATTTGCAATAGAAAAGGGTGGCCTAAATAGGCTAGGTGAATATGGGAAAGCGACGCAGTCCAAAATCGGAGATAGCCTTAACAAAATTGACAACATATTATTATCTTATCTTATGTCTAAGTAAGAGGCCGAAATGATATTAGATTTCCATTCGCTTCGATCTAGTGCGCGCCGTATCCAGTCAGTCCAACAAGCAGCGTCAGTAATTTCTCTACCTGGTCCTTCCAACGTAGTCGCGGAAGACCGCCATTCGAGGTCTTGATAGAATACCTTTCGCTTTGGAGTTCCCTCATTCATCTTCACGTCATGCCCTAGTCGGCGTAATCGTTGTACTTTGATCCGCTTGACCACATCAATGTCGTGGTCCATATATTTTGCGGAGTATTTTTCTCTCAAACACCGCTAGATGAGCTGAATCCGCCTGTGTAAGCACCCAAGATTCGGAGGCATACAGCAGGACCGGTAAAATTAATACCAGGTAGAGTTGGACTTTGGTAGTTTGAGATGGGGTGGTGCTTATTAAGCACTCGCGTAGCCCAAATAAACACCTGTTAGCAAGCACTATTCTCCGTTTTATCTCTAGGCTGACAATGTTGTTTTTGTCCATTGCTGATCCGAAGTAGATGAATTCATCTACTACCTCAAAGCAATAGTTCTCAACGTTCATTCTGCGTCCCCAACGAGTTAACACTTTGTTCGATGATAACATTAACTTCATCTTGTCCACATTTACTATTGCCAAACCTATTTTCGCTGACTCCCTTTCAGCATATGAGAAGACAGATGTTACCTCTCGCATTGTTCGACGGATAATGTTGATATCATCGGTATATGCCAACAGCATGTGGCTCTTATTAAATATGGAACATGTTTACCGCTGCTTCCCCTAACACCCTCTCCATCACTATGTTGAACAGTATGCTATATATTGCCACTGTGAGGTTATATTATCAGGGGTTGGAGCATTCCGTAGCAGTTGAGTTAGGTGGTTGGAGTAGGCGTCCGCTACCTCTGTCATCCACAGTTTACCTTTGCAGCTTTCGATGTGCCTGGTGACGTACGTTTTTTGCCATGCTTAGCCTTGTGCGTACCTTAACTGCGATAAGGTAGTGGTCGGAGTCAATGTTCTCACCCCTGATCACTCGTACGCCCAGAACACTCGATGCATGCCTTCTATCGACTACCACGTGAGCAATCTGAGTCCACGTCAATTAATCTTGAGATAACCATGTTGCCTTATGAATATTTTTATGGTCAAATCTAGTGCTGCTTACGACCATATACATTGCCACACAGAAATCAATTAGCCTGATGCCAGTGACTGACTGAATTTTCCGATGGTATGCTCAAATGCGGTCTCTCTGCCTATTTAAGTATTAAAATCGCCTAGTACAATTTTGATGTCATGGCTTGGGCTACTGTCATATAAATTTTCTAGGCTCTCGCGAGCATCCGTGTCCCGTCCACGGGATTTCCTGTTAAGCGGTTATGTCAGCCTTGTATTCTTCGAGGACTTCCGGCAGTCGGATGAAGGCACCTGGTCTATACAGTGTTCTAACTTTCCAGGTGCATATCCTCAAATCACGGTCTTTAATTCGTTTGCGGTGGTCATCAACATTTTGGGGGGTCTATTTTATTCTACTGCTTTTCATTGCAATATTTCAAACGTCGGTGGAGGGTTGCATTTCCCATTCTGGGTCAGACGCTGACCAGGGTACCGCTTACTCTGTGCCGACGTTCCTGGGTGTTAAATTTCGCCCCTCACTGTGGAGGTACTCCGTCCGCGGTATTACCACGAATACGGAGCTCTGTGAGTAGACTTAAAGTGCAAGGATCACTCTGGGTTTACCAAGTTTAACCGATCAGAAGCCTTACCTGTCGAGATGCTGTCGACAACAAAGAGGCGGCCGTCGATGAAAGAAAATGTAGATGACTGCAACAGGAATTGAACCATGTTTATCTGGCATGATGGTCGCGTTTTCTTACCATCATGCCAGAAGTTTGTACTTTTAGGAAATGCACTCATAGAGATTGCATAAATCTGTAACGTTATGGAAAACACATGCTATTTTAATACTACATATATGTATCAGTCTATCACATACACAGACAAGTATTTTAAAAAATATTAACATTCATGCATCCAACACCCTTTCAATAGCTGACATTTGCAGTTCTCTCCAAGTGTAGATACTTCAGCACTAATGTTTTTATTGGTCTGTAATCATAAAATCAGACATTTTACATTCGCGAGTTTTCTTTTTTCGCCTCACTAACTCCTTTACAGGATGCGTTATTTCCCTGCCATCGTCATCATTATCCTTGTCGTCTTCTATGCGCACATTTGAAATTGCAATCATTCGTTCGCCCCTCGGGTTACTTTTTTTGTCTGTGTCTTGGAAGGAAAATATTAAATTTACATTTGGCTTCGTATTCCAATTGCAATCGATGAAAACCATTAGGATATGCCAATAGTCCGGAAGCAGGTGCAGTTTGGCCTGGTAGTTGTGGGAGGCTGAATGCCATGGTTAGTACCTTTGGTTTTTGACTGCAATGTAAAAAATGCATTAATATTGTAATAACAATAAAACTATTGGCATTTTCAACACTCGCGCAAAAAGAAGTAATGTTAAGATCATAACGTATTGAAATGATGCAGATTAAAGTGAGTACCTAGTCATATATTACCTTGTGGTCTTCTTTTTTTGTCTTCGTTAATAGTGGTAAGAATGCAGTTTTTAAACTGGTAAATGTTATCATTAAATTTTATATTTCCATAGTAAAAAATCGGCGAATAAATGTATTTATGAAGTTCGTTATTACCTCTTTCAGTTGAGCAGTGATTGTTACATTTTAGCGCAGATTTTTATAAAATAATAATTTTTTTTTAGTGTGGAAATGAATCGTATCCAATATTTTATTTAGCTTCTATCTTTGTATTTTTATAACGGGGCCTAAGTTCGATAAAGAAATATTGATCTTACAAAGTAGGAAAAATTGCATTCTTAATTTATGCCTAAAATTCTTATTTTTTTATTCTTCAAAACAGGATTTGTTCAAAAATATAAGCGCATATTTAAATACTGGGAATGGGGAATTTTTTAAATTGAGTCTTTCTGATTGTTATTCATTTGGGAATAACCACAATAGCTCAGTGGGGTATGGGACCCCCAAAACGGAGATTAATTAAAAATGAAAATTGCGATTTCCAATTAAAGTTTTGTACTCAATAATTGTACACAGAATACTGATTCAATAGATACTAGAATTAATTACATATAGTTTTTATTTAAAGTTCTAAGCTCTCTCAAACTTCGGAAATTTTTTCGTGTTAGCGAAAAGTAAAATATCTATATTTTGGAGTGAAAGTTTTTGCCTTTTAGTCATTCAAAAACCTAATTATTGTTATGGATCATTCAACGTCAGCTATTGGAGAACAGGAATAACAATTAGTTGTATACAATAAATATGTATAATTATTTTTAATTATTTTTAAAAAAATGGTCTAAATTTAAGGTATTTTTGAAATGTGGTGGAAAAATCGTTTGATTTGATTTGGCATCATTTTCTTTGTTTTACTGTATTGCAATTTGTTGCTGAGCATTAATTTTTAATTATAGCCTACATAAAGCAATATATGCTGATTTGTCTTGATAATATTCAAATTGAAAATATGGTTAAATGCTTTATTTCTCAAGATTTTCTAGATTTTGTAGCCGTCACAGCAAATTTTTTCAAAACGTTAAAATATCAACATATTTGGGAAAGTTAATTCACAACTGATTAATAACAAGCACTAAAATTAGTTGTTCATAAAAAATTCAGAGAAATACCTTCCAACTAGTATAAGTTTCTTTTATAACATGTGATTCATTTCGAGGTTTGCTTCTTAAATGGTTTTATTTACAAAAAACGAGTGACTGTTTGCGAATTGTTATTTGACTGGTATTTAATATTGTTTGATATTTTGTCATGAAGTAACTGAAATGGAAACAGCGCCTCCAAAAATTGGTTTTTTTAAAATATGTTTTCGAGCCCTTCGCTCAAAAATTAGTGTGCATAATCGACTATCTGAGAACACTATTGTCAATATAATCCTCAAATTTTACCCTCAATATAAGTCATTACGCAACCAAAGGTTCCACTTACATACATCCTACAGAGAGGATAATGTTGCTCCTGTAGCGGAGAACGTTACTAAAGATACCGACCAGTCGATTATACACCGTGAGCATTCTGTGCACGCTTGACATTAGATATGCAATAACTTGGAATGACGCTGTAATAATGAATTACCATTGGCAGTTCTTTCCTTTCCCAACGCCTCCGCCCCACCCAGCCGAGATTTCTCTATGCAGCTACTTATTCAAATGTATACAGCTTTTTGGTCCACCCTGTATATAAATACATAAGTACATAAGCATTTATATATATTTAAAACATAAGCCTATGGCAAATTTCAGGGAGATCGGATACAAATCGTAGCTTTTATGAAGGTTTGATTCTACTACAGTATATAACATTTAAGTATATATATGGGGACTATATGCATATATGGACCGATTTCTTAAAAACTGCACACTAATCATTTTTGTAGCAAAAGGATCATCTGTGCCAACTTTGGCTAAAATCGGACGCTTCCTTGACTTTGGAATTAATCTCCGTTTTGGGTGTTTAATACCCCACTGTGCAACGTATTCCCCTGGCAATGCAACTGAACATCGGTTCCGTGACAGCAAATGTGAGAAGGCGAAATGTTGAGTAACCTAATCGGCATGCTACCACAGATTCGTCTTAGGAAGTAGGTAACGGAATTTACTGAAGCTCAACACAGAGGTTTTCTTAGTAGCTTTGGCAGCCCCAAGAAACTAGGATCGGGCGCTGTGGCCTAATAAGCCACTCTCCTTAAAAAAACAATTATTATGAAAACACGAAGAAAAGTAAAAATCTAGAACCCCCTCAAATGTTGACGATCTCCGCAAACGTTATAAGGACCATGATTTAAGGAAATGCACCTGGAATGTCCGAACTCTATACAGAGATGATGCCTCTATCCACCAACTGACGGATGTCGTCGACAAATACAAGGCTGACATCACCGCAATACAAGAAATGAGATGGAAGAGACAGGGATGCACACGACGAAAGAACTGTGACATCTTTTAAAGCTGCCATGCAGATACTTCGACAACCCTGTAAGTGACCGAATAGCCACTATTCGCCCCGACGGAAAACATAGACGATAACATTAAATATGCATTCTATGAGCGCCTGGAGGAGATATATGACCGCTGCTCTGCACATGACATTAAAATTGTTCTGGGAGATTTTAATGCTTAAATAGTAAGGGAAGATGCTCTTGGTTCAGCAGTCGGAAAACTCAGTCCGCACAACAACACCTCCGATAGCGGATTCAGACTGGTTAGTTTTGCGTCGTCAGGAAACATGGTTGTGAGTGGATAAAAATATCCACAAAGCAACCTGGATATCTCCCGAACAAAATATAAGAAATCATATTAATCACGTGGTAATTGATGGAAGGCATGTCTGAAGCCGTATGGAAGATGCGCGGTGCAAATGTTGACTGGGATCACCAACTAGTTGCCGCCAAGGTACGCACACGATTAAGTAGTGCTAAAAACACTCGTAATCAAACGCAAAAGAAGGTAGACATCACAACGCTGCATACCACCGAGATAGCCAATGCCTACTCCAACCAACTCTCTCAATGACTCCAAACCAATTCCCCTAGTTCTGATGTTCCCGACACACAGTAACAGCATAATGCGAATTCTAAAGTGTGATTTTTTAGCTATTATCTTTTTGGCAACACTGGTTTAAACAGCTGACGTACGTTTCGTGTTTTGTTTCACTGTCAAACATCTTCAGTTTAGTCTATAATTTAACAATGAATCGTCTTACAAACGAACAACGCTCGCAAATTATTGAATTTTATTATCAAAATGCGTGCTCTGTTAAGAAAGTTCATCGCGCGCTTCTTCCAATTTATGGTCAGTTTAATCGACCCACTGAAGCGGTTATTCGGGCTATTGTGACCAAATTTCGCGCCAAATTTACATTGTTGGACATTAAACCACCAACACGCTTACGTAGAGTGCGAAGTGAAGAAAATATCGCAGCTGCATCGGCCAGTGTTAATGATGACCATCAATTATCGATTCGTCGCCGTTCGCAGCAATTGGGTCTCTGTTACTCAAAAACGTGAAAAATTTTGCGGAAGGATTTAGGTGTGAAACCTTTCAAAATACGACCTACCGCAACGTAGAATTTTTGGTGAATGGGCTCTTGGAAAGTTGGCCGAAGATCCACTTATTTCGAAAAATTATGTTCAGCGACGAAGCTCACTTTTGGCTCAATGGGTACGTTAATAAGCAGATTTGTCGATTTTGGAGTGAAGATCAACCAGAAGCATTGCAAGTGCTACCAATGCATCCAGAAAAAGTCACAGTTTGGTGCGGTTTATGGGCTGGTGGCATCATTGGACCGTACTTCTTCAAAGATGATGCGAATCGAAACGTAACTGTGAATGGTGAGCGCAACCGTGAGATGATATCCAACTTTTTTTGCCCAAAATGCAAGAGCTTGACTTTCATGACATGTGGTTTCAACAATACGGTGCCACATGCCACAAAGCATGCTTAACAATGGACTTATTGAGAGGCGAGTTCGGTGAACATTTTATTTCACGTTCGGGACCGGTCATTTGGCCGCCTAGATCGTGCGATTTAACGCCTTTAGACTATTTTTTGTGGGACTATGTTAAAGCTCATGTCTATACACACATGCCCGCTTCAATTGACGCATTGTTAGACAACATTGAAGCATTTATTCATGAGATACCGGCCGAAATGTTGGAAAGAGTATGCCAAAATTGGACTAAGCGGATGGACCATTTGAGGCGCAGTCACGGTCAACATTTGCATGAAATAATCTTCAAACATTAAATTATATGGACCGTACTATCGATTCAAATAAAGATTTCATGCATTTTTCTGAATTTTATGTGTTTTTTTTAACTTTCCTATAGCTTTTAAAAAAATCATTTATGACTACTGCCACAACGCCGTACCACAGAGCAATAATATAATTCCAGGCTGTTAAATGTTGTGTCGAGAAATGTCTGGAAAACGAATTTTTGTAAACAAACTTCAACGAGGGTTGATAAAAAATATTACTTTTGCGATCTTTTGTTCCACTGAACTTAATAAAACAGTCGTCAACAACCCTTTTTCTCTCTGTAGTTCGCAGACATCTAAGATGTTCCTAACATAGCTCTGGACGGTGGGGCTGACCATACTGGGTTATAAAAAACCACTCTCAGACAAGCCCTGGTACAATGATGAATGTCGAGAAATATCTGAGGAAATGTATGCTGCGTATAAGGCAAAATTGCAGCCAATGGCAACGCGTGCGATGACGGAGCGTTATACTGAGAAAAGGAGGGAAATGAAACGCCTGTTTAGGCGGGAAAAGCGTATGTGGAAGAAACGAGAGAGCCAGGATACCGAAAACTACATGGATAGAGTGAGGGCCGAAAGTTCTACAAAAGGTTTAAAAGCAAAGGTTTTGGAACAGGGATCCCCACCTGTAAGGACATAGACGGAAATCTGGTCACGGACACTCAAAGTGTGCCGCAAATATGGAGAGAACACTTTCGGTCTCTACTCGTTCCGGAAGGCAGCATAAGTGACGAAATCACACCAATCATCGACGATGGAGTAGACTGTCCACTAGAGCGGTTCACATTTCAAAATTGTTAAAATTCTTCGGTGCGCGTCCATTTTCTGAAAGTTCTAGCCCTAACGAGATGAAAAATAATTCAAGACCCCAAAAATGTTGATCCCCTAGGTATTCCGAAATTCGTTTAAAGGTCATTTTAGGGCTGTTTACGACTTTAAACATTTTGAATAATGTGTTGTCCAAACCAAATAACATATGGATAATATTCAGATGGGTTAATAATAATCCAGGCAATATTTGGATTTTTTTAATTTTTTAAAAAAACTTTGTCCATTATTTTTGACGGTATTTTTATACCATCACCCTTAGGGATGAGGGTATATATCATTTGATACGAAAAAAAGTGTAACGCATTAAAGGAGACGAGTTAGACCCCAAGTATCTTAAGACCAAATTCGTTTCAGGACTTTTTAAGACGTTTGAGCTATGTCCGTCCGTCTGGCTGGCTGGATGGCTGGTCAGCAGGATAACTTGAGTAAACCTTAACGGATCAGTATCAAATTGATTTTTTTAAACCTCTGTAACTTTTTTGTTTATGAATAAAAATATATACGGTAAAAGAGAAAATATCATGGAATTCAAAAAACTTTTTTACCGTTGCAAAAAAAATTTACTTAGGGGGGTAAAAACCGAGATTCCGGTAAAAACTTCTAGAATTTGACGTCGGAGTCAAAAGTGATCAGAGAAGAAAATGTAGCTGTTCTCAGTCCAAGAACATTGATATGTCACACATTACGATCGGACTATAAATGGAGACACAGGAAACAAAAAACCCAATGCGCGGGGTCAAGGGGCGTGGCAAAAAAAAATAAAAAAATTTTTTGAAATCGTTTTTAAATTATCTTTCATTCTAGGGGGTGACCGGCAAAACTTTTTTTATTTGTATGAAGTGCGACCCACCTTAGTGCATACCCGATGATTGGAATCTGAGTGTCCTATGTCCCGTGCTTAACTCTACATTGTTAAACTACGTCTGAGAGACGTACGCTTTTTACGTTTTTCGTTCCTTCTCTCGCGAGTATTTTCGCAGCACGATGATATTCTCATTTTTCTCAGCCGTCTACAGCAACTTTCCGGTGGTGGTTGTTTTGTCTTGGTAAGTTTGTTACTTTTTGAGTTTTGGCTATCGTATACGTCTCAGAGACGTATGGTTAGCGTTTGTGTGACTTTTTTGTTGAAGCGAATTTTTAGAATCACCGCCTCAAGAGCTAGAAAAAGACAACAATGGGAGCCAAGAGAACCACAACCAAAAAAAGGAGGGGCACACCTCTCCTAAATAAGGCGTATGTCAAAAATAGAATGCGTTAAATGTAATAACCCTATATGCGGGGAACATTAAAATGACATGTGCAAAACTTGTACTTGATTTTGCAATACATTGAAAATATTTTTTATTATTTGATATTTTAATCAGAGAGAAAAGCAAAATAAATGTCTTAATTTTAGTTTTTATGTCAAAAATGGAATGCGTTAAATGTAATAAGCCTATATGCAGGGAACATTAAAATGACATGTGCAAAACTTGTTCTTGATTTTGAAATACGTTGAAAATATTATATAGTTTTTATAATTTTATATTTAAATTAGAAAAAAAAGCAAAATAAATGTGTTAATTTTAGTTTCTCAGAAAACGGCAGCACGTTTAAAAGAATACTACGATATTTTTGTTCATTTAATATAATAGCCTGAATTATAAGATTTTTTGTTTTTAATTAAAAAAAATTTTTTTTTAATATTTTTAAATAATGGAAAATTATATGAAGAATCCACCAAAACAAAAAAGTTATAAAATAGTTACAAAAACGCTGTCACCATAAAGGAAAACTATGCTACGTCTCATAAACGTATGGTTAACAATTGTGTAACTTCCAATAGGTTATCAATGCAGGATTAAGAAAGGCGATCCAAGTGTGTGTACCAACTATCGAGGGATTAGCCTTTAACCCATCTCATACAAGGTCCTGTCTAGTGTGTTATGTAAAAGACTAAAGCCCATTCTGATGATCCTGTTTGGACCTTATCACTACGACAAATCCTGGAGAAGACCCCAGAAAAGCAGATCGACACCTACCATCTGTTCATCGACTACAAAGCTGCATTCGACAATCCTATACGACAGAAATTAGTGGATGCTTTGTCTCAAGAAGATGCCTGGTACGATGATGAATGTCGCAATGCCACGAGAGAGACGGTTGCTGCATACAGGGCGAAACTGCAGCCAATGGGTATGCGAGTTGTTCGTGAACGGCACAAGGAGAAGAGACGAGAGGCAACTCTTGTTTTTAGACGAAAAAAGAAGGAGCTGAAGAAAAGGCAAGATGAGTGCACAGAATTGCTCCGAAGTATAGGGGTAGCCCGAAAATTCTACAAGAGATTTAAGGCGAGAATGCGTGGAACAGGGTTACCCTCCTGCAAGGACAGCGATGGTCAGCTAGTGACGGACCCGGATAACTTTCTGAAAATATGGAGAAATCATTTCGGAAATTTACTGGATACCACTCCAGAAGACCCCACTCCAATCCATGACGATGATATTAACTGTCCACCTCCGAGCCAGAGCGAGATACGTGTGGCAATCTTCCGCCTTAAAAACAACAAAGTTGCTGGAGCCGATGGACTCCCTGCTGAATTGTTTAAGGCTGGCGGTGAGGAGCTGATTAGGAGCATGCTTCAGCTCATGGAGAACATCTGCCCTGGGATTGGAGTCTTAGTCTGTTATGTCCCATATACAAGAAAGGAGATCGTAGTGAATGTAAGAACTATCGTGGAATAAGCCTATTACCAATTCCGTACAAGGTCCTTTCAAGCATATTGTGTGAACTTCTAAAGCCAATTGTAGAAAAACTAATTGGACCATATCAGTGCGGCTTTAGACCTGGCAAATCTACGACGGATCAAATATTCACTCTACGTTAAATCCTGGAAAAAACTCATGAAAAGCAGATCGACACCTACCACCTCTTTGTCGACTACTAAGCTGCCTTCGACTCTCCGATAAGGAACAGGCTTTATGAGGCCATGTCTGAGTTTGGTATTCCTGCAAAACTAATTCGACTTTGCAGATGTACCTTGGAAAGCACTAAATGCTTTATTAAGGTTGGTGAGGATCCCTCTGAACCATTCAACACAAAAAGAAGTTTTAGGCAGGTCTACAGCTTGTGAAAATTTTTGTTTTGAGGTAGTCGATGAATTTACCTACCTCGGATCTTTCGTCAATAAGAAAAATAATGCAGCCAAGAAATCAAGCGGAGAATAGTGCTCGCCAATAGATGTTTCTACGGACTTCGGCAGCACTTTAGTAACACCACCTTATCTCGGAACACTAAGATACAGCTTTACCAGGTGCTAATCTTACCCGTTCTGTTGTATGCTGCCGAAACATGAGTATTTGCGACAACGGACATACAAAACCTGGGAGTATTCGAGAGAAAAGTACTCCGAAAAGTATATGGACCTATCTGTGTCGACGTCGAGTTTCGCCATCTGATGAACCATGAGCTGTATGAGCTTTACCACGACATCGACGTAGCTAAAAGAGTCAGAATCCAACGACTACGATGGCTGGGACATGTTTCCAGAATGGATGTAAATGTTCCAGCGAGAAAGGTGTTTGAAGGCGAACCTGAAGGACGACGCAGAGCAGGGAGACCCAAACTCCGTTGGAAGGACCAAGTGGTAGGCGATGTGCCACCATCTGGTAGGACTAACTGGAGAACACACGCAGAAGACCGAAGCGTGTGGAATTCTTTAGTACTTCAGGCCTCAAATTTATGAACTACGTCCGTAAGTTGTAATGGGCCACTTAAGTAAGTAAGTAATATATACTTTAAATATACATAATTTGAAAGGTATACCTTCAAATCTTTTATAAGATCGATACAATCTGTGTTTATCAAATCTACGGTTAAATATCATACTTATCTACGGTTACATTTTATACTTATCTTAATACGCTGACACGAGTTTCTAAATGAAAAAAAAATATTATTTCCACACAAAATTTAAGTATATATATTTATAAGTAAAAACACATTACGGTTAATATCCTAAAGTATTACAAACCAATAAAAATAAATAAAACTATACTACATTTATTTCAAGCCCCTTCGTCTGCTTTCTAATTTAAATAGTTAAATACCAAACTTTCAATAAAATATTATATATAATGTATAAACTATTTTAAAATACTCATGCAGATTTTTAAAAATACGCAATATGAATTATTTGTTGGAAATGTTTGAAATTTTTAAATAATTTTAAACTCCACTCAAACTTTTATCAAAATGTTTAAAATCATTGCGACTTTATCATATTTCGCATTATTATTATACATTTTGCAATTACTACAATTTCATTTTAAACATTTTGGTTGTAATCACTAATATTTCGAATTTTTTGTTTAAAATTAATGTGCAAAACGTTTTTTGAACACTCAAAAACCACGACAGAAAATTAAGACGACGAAACTCTATTTGCATAGGCTTAGGTGTCTGACATCACTATTGTTAATGGAATTGCGCCTACTCGGCACCGAAAAAAAAAAACTAAATAAAAATTATAAATAATCCTGATGTGTACCTTTCTCGATGTTATCCGAGATTTGTATCGATCAGGATTATACTTATGCTGCGTTGTGTATTCACTTTATAACTTACCTTCATTTTATTTTGTTTTTAAATAATTAAAATATAATAGCACAGCCGAAAACACATCTATAACACTATTTCACAATATGAGTTTGTTATAAGTGTAGCCAAGTTATGAACTGCACTTAAAGTTAATTTTAATATAAATAGGGTTGCCATATAGTGTCTAAGATTGCGTGTGTCTACTAAATAACATTTTAAAGTCTAAAGACATTTTTACTATAAACCTGAAATGTTTAAAGATAGCAAAATTCCTAAATTAAATATATATTAATGGTTTTAACAGACGAATAAGTAAAAACCAGAAGTAAAGTATCTGCTTTTACCAAATAAATCTGACACAAATTTGTAGTAAATTCGAACAAAAAAAAAATATAATCACTTTACTTCATTTCATAGGACTTTTCCGAGTTTTTTTGTGGCTTTTTATAGAGACAACCTTGTAATACATAGAACTTGGTAACCCTTGGAGTTTAAATTTGACTGCACTTTTTTTAAGCATTTCTATGAATTGCTTTCGTTGTGTTTACGCTACTATTATAGTCGCCCAATCGTGCTTTGACAAAGGGATTTGAAAACCCTTATTATAGTGGCCCAAATTCGAAGCTGGCAATACCGTCACTCAAGGCGAATTGGTATATGCTTCTTCTCATTATTGAAATAGAAATTTTTTGTATTACAAGACGTCAAAGCAAAAAGTGCCCGCCATCACAATAAATAAAACTAAATTTAAACAAAAAAGTGTTATGCTTGTTCTGGGCCACGAAAAGTGTTTGTTGTGTTGGGCCACATACAAGGATTAGCTGACCCCTATAAAGTGCGTCTGGTGTAAACACATCGCCGACCGGCACAAGCGCCGGCACATTCATCTGCACCTGCACTAGCACCGGCCACTCCAGCCAACGAGGCATCTCCGGCACAAGCGCCGGCATCTTTACTAACAACTCCGGCATCTGCAAGTGAAGAGCTGACACTAGCACTTGTCCCAACAGCTGCAGCTACAGCACCGGCATCTGAACGGGCAAGAGAAGTTCCTGCCGCCGTTCCGCATACCCCCCCCCCCCTAAAGCAGCGTCTGTAACGCCACCACCACCGGTAAGTCAGATAGTGACATTTGTGGTTAAACTCCGGCAGTTGGTGGCCCAAACGCGTTGCTTTTTCGCAATTTTTAATTCGAACATTTAAGATGGTTTTTCTTCCTTTTTTTAAAATAATTTTAAATTTACTATTTTTTATTAATCTTTTCTAACCGCAAATTGAGCAATACATGCCCGAAATGCGGCATAGCCCTCAAGGTAATCAATAAAATTAAGCGGCGTCTCTCGCCCAAGCGCCAACCAAATCAGAAAAAAAAGTTGGAGGGGCGGCTTCGGTGCAAAGGACCTTATCGGACCAAGGGGCATTGCCGGAACAAGCTGCCTTGCCGCAGCAGGTGTCGTTGCCCCAACAGTGCTCCTTGCCGCAGCAGGTGGTATTGCCCCAACAGGGCTCCTTGCCGCAGCAGGTGGCGTTGCCCCATTTAGGGGCCTTGCTGTTGCTCCAACAAGTGCGCATGCCACAGCAACTTCCTTTCCAACGAATTATAAACCATAATGGGTACAACTTTATCTCGGTGATGGCCCCCCCCACCCAGACAGCACAACAAGTGCCCTTGACCAAATATACATACCATACGAATGCATTTAATTATGTCTCGGCGATGGCCCCACCAGAGACAACCCAAGTCTTTAACCAACAGTAACAGTAAAATTTGTTCATTTTATTTTCGTACAAAAATATTTATTCAAGGTCTTTTTTAAAATTAAGTCTTTTTTAGTTTAATTTAATTTTAATTACTCTATATCTTTTTTAAAATGAAGTGTCTTATTTAGTTTAAATATCCTTATTCTTTTTTTATATAAAATATAAACATTTAAAAGTTTTGAAAAATATAAAGTTTTTTCATAGGATATGAAATTTGCGTCCCTCGGAAAACATGAATAACTTAACTACTTGTTAACCAATTTATAAAAACAAGTATACGTTTAACTTGTGCGTGAAGGGAGAAAATGAAGCTTCGGTCAGCAAAAGTGTTCCGCAAATCAACCGTCAAAGCAGAGGCCCAGACAGAAGGCAGAATAGTTTTAACAAAATGGCGACTTCAGTCAGCAATTGTTCGCAGCAACAGCAGCACCAATACAGTCAAAGTGAAGGGTCTATGCACAACGACAACTGTGGAATATGTGGTCAGAAGCATCGCATCCAGAATTACATGTTAAGTGCAGATTATGTAATTTATTTGGTCATTATGCTAAATTTTGTTTTAAGAATAGAAATGTTAGATAACACAGTGCAACAGTGAAAAAAATACAAAAACGGGATAGTATAGGTTCGATTCTACTATCGAAGGGTAATAAAACCCTATACTCAGTTTGGCGAGATTGGTGACCAATTTTTTTTTTATGGGCCCCTAAAGATTCTCAAAATCAGTGAGCCCCATGAAAAAAGGTGTCATCAGTTTTTGTCCAACAGTTAACTCACACTTCGTGATAGCGCTAAACTGTATTCGGCAATAATGTAGCTGGGAGTTTTGCGCACTAACTTTATTAACAAATTATGTCAAAAAGGTTGGTTATTCCTGCCGTTTTTCAAATAAAATTGAAGAAGAATTTATTATTTTTTCACTTTTTTGAGCATTACCTTAATAGCTCATAAAGACCACGTTGATACCGGTTTTTCAAACCTTTACGCACTTATAAGCCAGTAACGTGGTTGAATATCAACCGATTTTAAATTTCTCAGTGAATTTAGAAAGAAGAGACTGCGGCCTTTCCAACCATATATATACATAGTTATATTGGTAACTTGTCTTATCTGTTTGTTTTTTGCCTCGAAATTTAAAATTTTTTAATTTTTTCACTATTTTTTTAGTTTGATGAAGTTTGTAGCCCCTATTTTATAAGGACACCCTAATGTTTATTATTTTATTCAGAAAGTGCATTCTTTCACGAGTTAAATGTACGGCAAACAACCTTATTAATAAAGTATTATCACTGTCTGATAATAAATTTATTACTAAAAACGTAACCACGATAGAGGACATTTTAATAAAAAATAGCTTTCCTCCACATTTAGTACATAATCTAATAAGAAAAATAATAAATGAACGGGGAAATCATCCAAACCAAACCAGAACATCTGGCAACACCAAATACTTTAGCATCCCATACGTACCTAAATTAACGGAGAATAAATCAATACAAGAGATAATAAACGACCAACAAATATCTCTCGCACACAAACCTAACCAAACCATAGCTACACTATTTACACAAACAAAAACCAAAATAGACAAAAAACAACAAAGTAACGTTGTTTACGAAATAACATGTAATGGAAAAGAAGAAGAAGCTTGCGGAAAACTATACATAGGGACAACAAAGAGAAGCTTATCTACAAGAATTAGTGAGCATGAGATGGACATAAGGAGACAAAAACAAACAACAGCGCTTGCACAGCACTGTTTTGAAACAGGCCACACAGCTGATCTAGATAATGTACGAATAATAGACAGAGAAAAGAGAGAAAATAAAAGATATACGTTGGAAAGTTTACATATACAACAAAAAGCGATGAGTACAATAAACAGAAAAGAAGATAAAGACAACACCAATGCAAGCTACATCTTAGCATTAAGTTAGTTATATTCCAACTGTGATACTTAGCGTTAAGGAACAATTTTACTGTGATATTTTTTAATTATTTTTGCAATTATTTGAAGTTTTGTGTTTTATGTTGTGCTGTAATGGTGTCGTATAACTACAAAAACTTGACAAATATGTAAAGAAAATTGACAAAGATTATATGTAAGTTATTTGTGAACGTTAAATTACAAAGTTGATTGTAACTTGTTGTCCATTTCTGTTTTTTAAATTATGGTTGCCAGATCTAATAAAAAATCATCCCTGAAGATGCTGGAAAGAATCCCAGCGAAACGTCGGATGCATAAATGATGAAAATAATCTTTTAATTTAACATCAACATGACCTTGAAAGCCCGATTGAAATTAAATATTTAAATAAAACTAAAAAGGTCGATACAAAATATTAAATATAAAATGCATACTTGTTTGTAAAAATCTGTTAACAAATAGTTAAGTTATTCATGTTTTCCGAGGGACGCAACTTTCATATTCTATACTCAAATCAAAGAGTTGAAGAAGAAGCATTGTTTTGGTGTTGTTGTTAATTACTTCAACTTTGATTTTAGCATAGTTGCATCCCTCAGAAAACATGAATAACTTAACTATTTGTTAACAGATTTTTACAAACAAGTATGCATTTAACTCGTGAAAGAATGCACTTTCTGAATAAAAACAAAAAACAAACAGATAAGACAAGTTACCAATATAACTATATATATGTTTGGAAAGGCCGCAGTCTCTTCTTTCTAAATTCACTGAGAAATTTAAAATCGGTTGATATTCAACCACGTTACTGGCTTATAAGTGCGAAAAGGTTTGAAAAACCGGTATCAACGTGGACTTTATGAGCTATTAAGGTTGCCTAGACACGTTCAGATTGGATTGATATGTTCACGAAAGTTGTTTATCTTTACCAAGGCTACAATTTTGGCGAACAGTGTTAGAGAAAAATTTGGACTCCCTCAAAGTAATGCTCAAAAAAGTGAAAAAATAATAAATTCTTCTTAAATTTTTTTTGAAAAACGGCAGGAATAACCAACCTTTTTGACATAATTTGTTAATAAAGTTAGTGCGCAAAACTCCCAGCTACATTATTGCCGAATACAGTTTAGCGCTATCACGAAGTGTAAGTTAGCTGTTGGACAAAAACTGATGACACCTTTTTTCATGGGGCTCACTGATTTTGAGAATCTTTAGGGGCCCATAAAAAAAATTGGTCACCAATCTCGCCAAACTGAGTATAGGGTTTTATTACCCTTCGATAGTAGAATCGAACCTATACTATCCCGTTTTTGTATTTTACAAAAAGTCGTCATTTGTTGCATAGTGTAATTAGAGTCAGAACAGAATGAATTTGATGAAAATGAACAAGAACCATTTTTTATTGGTACTTTAAATCAAAATAAATTCTATTCAAAAGAATCATGGCAACTAATTATTAAAGTAAATAATGTTGAAATTAACTGTATCCTAGACACAGGTGCAGACATAAATGTTATGTCTTTAAAAAAATCTGAAAAATTCAAAATAAGAAATATTTTGTGCAAATCGAATGTGAAAATATCAGGTTTTGGTGGCAAATATATAGATGTCATTGGTCAGTGTTAACTTAACTGCAAAATTAACAATTTATGTGAAAATGTATCTTTCGTCATAACAAATATAGATTGTTCAACGGTATAAGGTTTACCAACATGTATGTAAATTTATATCTTGAAAAGAGTCTTTGTGTTAAAAGAAAATAGTTGTCAGCAAATTATTAATAAGTGTTCTGATGTCTTTCAAGGCCTTGGATGTCTTCCACCTGTCGGTCGGCTTAAAATATCATATGATGCTATTCCTTGTGTTGATCCAACGAGAAAGGTTCCGTTTGCGTTGTTGGATGATTTAAAGAAGGAGTTGGAGAGGATGGAAGAAATGCAGATAATCGAAAAAGTCACAAAGCCTACGTCTTGGGTGAATTCTGTCGTCATCACTGTAAAAAATACAGGAAAGTTAAAAATATGTCTAGACCCAAGAAATTTAAATAAATATATTATGAGAGAATATAACCCACTACTGAATATTGGTGACATTCGGTCAAAATTAAAAGGTGCCACATATTTTTCTCATTTGGATGCATGTTCAGGTTTTTGGTCCTTAAGACTAGATGAGGAAAGTTCAAACCTATGTACATTTCAAACTCCTTTTTGGGAGGTACAAATATTTAAGACTTCCGTTTGGAATTAATACCGCCACAGAAATCTTCTACAGAGTAATGCGTGATTTTTTAGGTCACATGGAAGGTGTCTTAATATTCGTAGACGATATTTTAATATTTGGTGAGACTGAAGAGATCCATAATAGAAGAGTAAGGTCCTAGAGAAAGCAAGGGAAATCTATTTAAAACTAAATTAGGAAAAAATTTGTTTGCAGTCAATGAAGTTTGTTTCCTCGGATAAATTTTCAATAAAGATGATGTTAAAGTCGACAATGAAAAAGTTAAGGCCATAAGGGAAATGCCAGTCCCACAGAGTAAAAAAGATTTGCAAAGATTTTTGGGCATGGTTAATTTTCTAGGCTCTTCTATAGAGAACATGGAAGAAAAAACTCAAGTTTTAAGAAATCTTTTGAAAAATAATACTGAATGGCTATGGGATGAAAATTGTGATCTTTGTTATAACCATTTGAAAAATACGATCTCAAATTCTCATGTCTTGGCGCATTATGATTCGGAATTACCAATTGTATTATCAGTAGATTTGTCAAAGTCAGCCGCAGGAGCAGTCATAATGCAAAAATACCGACCAATAACATACAGTTCCAGAACTTTAACAATGTCTCAAGAGCATTATGCTCAAATAGAAAAGGAATTATTTGCCATACACTTTGGATGCAGTAAATTCCATCAGTATACATATGGGCGTAAGGTTATAGTTCACACTGATCATAAGCCGCTAGTATTCTTGATTAAAAAACCGTTACATAAAGTTCCGGCAAGACTACAGCGTATGATGTGGCGCATTGCAGAGACCACATTCGTCTCGCATTGCAGATAGACGGAGGTAGCGTCGCTTTGTTTGTTTTTACCATAAAATTGAAAGTGTTTTATGGGGAACCACCGAACTATGCAAGTGACAACTGAAATCATTACCATCTCTCAAATTTCTTGCAGTCGCTATCAGTTTGCCTTTGCATATCGCGTTATGTAGTGTGTTTATTTCTCTTAATGTTTTAGAAAATTTTATTGAAAAAGAAAAGTGGAAAAATTTACTTCAAATCAAAATAACTGACTACTACAAATAAAAAATTTTAAAAAGAACAAAATTGTTGTTCTTTTCTATATAGCGAATTTTCTTTATAGCGAAGTAAATAGTCAGTCCCTTGGAATTCGTTATAGAGAGTTTCGTCTGTATACCTAAAATTTTAACCCAATCGGGCTTGTGTCCATATACTAGACTTAAGCCCCACATTTATTGATCTTGGCGTTCTTATGGACAGGAAATTGGACTTTATATCTCATATAAGCATGGTTGTCAATAGATCTAGATCTACACTTGGATTTATTAAAAGATGGGCTAAGGAATTCTCTGATCCGTACATCACTAAACATTTATACATTAGACCATTTCATTTTACCAATTTTTTCGAAAAGTCATTGCGATAATATATTTTCTAATTCTACTTAAAAAAACAAAAATTTTGGTATATAAAACTTAAAAATTGATCGACGTTTAGGGGTCGCGCAAAATCGTTTAAGGTTTTTGGCTGCAAAAAGGCATGTTTCAAAAATACTGATTTACTTATATGATTAAAAGTTTTGATACGCTTGACCGATTTTGATCAGAATAGACTTGTTTTAAAGGTAATAATATTTCACACATTTTCTGTGAAGACAGATAGTAGTTTGAGTTTAATAACTCTTCAAACCTAAAAATTTTAAAATTTTAATTCAAAATTTACCTACTTTTGCCCATTAAAAAATTTTTTTTTTAGTTTTGGCTCTAATTTTTGTATATCTTTAAATGCACAATTGACAAACACTTCCTAACGATACTTTTGATGGATAACAGAGTGAATAGAATTTTTAATTGCTGCTGAAATTTTTACTATTTCGCTGGTGATGAGCTAAATGGATTAATTCAGATCAACATTTTTCTGGTCAAAATTTACATTCAAAACTGGTTTACGTGTCCCCTTGCAACACAAGCCCCATTAAACGATATTTTGTTGATAGAATCTTAAAAAATACCGCAAATCAAATGAAATGATAGCAAATGTTGCACTCAAAACTTTTGTGTGGCATTTATGGTATATAAGTGACATCGCGTTCGGCTTTTTTCTTTTCGACCCCACGCATACCGAAGGAACTTTAATTAAAATTACATCTGCATTAAAGCATCCTGGTGACCAAGATTGCGAAGAAAATGTTACAAAGATGATTTCAGAAAATACTATGAAATTCTTCAATATTATTGGAGTAGGCAGCAATTTTCTTGCTATCCACCCGTCTAATTGGCCCAAGAATGAGAATTGTAAACGGATTAAAGAAATTGTGAAAAACATCAGCGTTGTCAACGATTGCTATTGGCCTTATTAAAACTGTGAACAACACTTTGACGAAGGATAATAACCAGCAAAACAAATTAGTACAAGTCATCTAAAAACGCAATAAAACATACAAAAAGAACACATAAGTTGTTATCGTATCCAATTTGAAAAAAAATCTTCTTTCTAATTACCTAAATCGTTTTCCTTACTAAAAATATACATAGTACACAGTTTTCGTTTAATTTTTATCACTATTGATTATTATTGCTGCTGCTGAACATATGTCATTTGCATGGTACTGCCATACATCAAAAGTATCGTTAGGAAGTGTTTGTCAATTGTGCATTTAAAGATATAAAAAAAATAGAGCCAAAACTAAAAAAAAAAAATTTTTAATGGGCAAAAGTAGGTAAATTTTGAATTAAAATTATAAAATTTTTAGGTTTGAAGGGTTATTAAACTCAAACTACTATCTGAAATGTTTTGATGTCTTCACAGAAAATGTGTGAAATATTATTACCTTTAAAACAAGTCTATTCTGATCAAAATCGGTTAAGCGTATCAAAACTTTTAATCATATAAGTAAATCAGTATTTTTGAAACATGCCTTTTTGCAGCCAAAAACCTTAAACGATTTTGCGCGACCCCTAAACGTCGATCAATTTTCAAGTTTTATATACCAAAATTTTTGTTTTTTTAAGTAGAATTAGAAAATATATTATCCCAATTACTTTTCGAAAAAAATGGTAAAAAGAAATGGTCTATTATACATATCTCTAGTTAGACCTTTGCTGGCATATGCCTGTGTTGTTTGGAATCCATATTACCGTGTACATATGCATTCCATTGAATCAGTGCAAAATTAATTTTTGTTATTCTGTCTTCGTGGATTCGGTTGGAGATGTGACAATAATTTGCCGTCGTATAAGAGTAGATTAAAACTCATTAGACTACCTACTCTTGAGAGTAGAAGGACTATGCTTTGGATTTCGTGTGTGTGCAGACTCTTGGAGGGTGATGCTGATTCGCCATTTCTGCTTTCGAATGTCAATTTCAATGTCCCTCGTAGATTCTCTAGACACTTTTACCCAATATCTTTAAACTTCTATAGGACAAATTATGCGAATTCTTACCCCTTCCGTAGAATTTATAATGATTACAACAAACTTCGTGATGTAGTAAATTATAATAGTGACATCGGAATGTTGAAACTTTGTATTATGAGACATCTGAACTAGGGATGCCAAACGGGAAATCCCGAAATCCCGGGATTTTTCGGGATTGATGAATCCCGAATCCCGGGGTTTTGATAAATAAATCCCGAAATTTTTCTTGATTTCTTGCGAAAAAAAAAATTATTTAATACTTTTTTAACTGGTAGCTGTTTAATTACATTAAATTACATCCATACATTTTGTGAAGTGTATGCTTTAATAATTTTGAGGGTCTTGGGAACACCCTGTTAATAAATTCATAACAAAAACAAACAAACAAACAAACAAATTTGGCCACAATATTACAATCATTTGTTTGTGAAATGCCGGCTAAATTAATTGCGAAGCGATACATAAATTTTCAAATTGTTAAAAAAACTGAAACCAAATAGAAAAATGAATTTTGTAGAACACAAAACTAAAAACAATGATAAAAGTTCAGTGTGGTGTTATTTTTTGGTAAAGTCGAAAGGTGCACCTCAAGCAAAATGCAAATTGTGCAAAATGGTTTTAAAAACCAATGGCGGCTCTACCAAAGGTTTAATAACACATCTTAACGTAAGTTAATTTGCAACAATTACCGCATTCGCTTACCTTTTTTTATTTAGATTCATATGATAAAGTTGAAAAAAACGATTGCAATGAACCACAGCGAAAAGTTTTAAAACTCACGGATTTTGGTTTCCCAAAACACGAAGAATCGTTGTCGGCTGCAATTGGCCACTTGACGGCTGTTGACAATTTGCCGTTTTCTTTGTTTGTGACTTCCACAGAGCTAAGAAAGTCTTTGATAGCTCGGGGATTTGAAATTCCAAAATCAAGGGAAACCATCAAAACTAAATTTATGGAATATTACCAAAAATAGGTTTGTCTGGGTACTTTTCCAGTAAAAAATATCCAGTAACTTTTTTGGGAGAGTAAGAAAAATTTTACTCTCTTAGTAAAAAAATATCACAAAAAGTACACAGACGACATCCAGTAAAAAATTGCAAGAAATGAAAACAGCTGATTGGTAAATTAGCAGTGCAAACAATTCAAGATAACAGAAAGTGCTTACTTGGAATTAACTGCAGTAGAAGTTTATGAAAATATTCAAAATAAACAGCGGGAGAAAAGTCGACATACAATGCTCGCCATGTACATTTCAAAAGGTTCAAGAAGGTAAGTATAATGAAGTTACAAAATAAAAAAATTGGAAATATCTTTTTCACTTACAGATGAACAATACATGGAAGCTGTAGCACATCAAGTGGCAGGGATAGAAACCTACGACGAAGTTATATTTTCCCCAATTGATATTGCAACAACCAGCGCTGGGAACCAGGAAACAATTGATGAAGTAAGTGACGACTTCAACCAAATATTGGATGCGGATGGCAAAAAAACTGTTTGGCTCGATTCATCAACCAAATTGTTGATAAATAAAGTGAAGGAATTGCGTCCAAAAGTTGGAAAAAGTCCCCACCTAAAAAATAAAAAACAGATGTGGAGGAAAATTTCTCAAGAGTTGTGTGCGAATGGTCACAAGTTTAACGCGCCACAGGTGGAGGCAAAATATTTCAGTTTGGAGCGCCAGTACAAAAAGACACAGCTCCACAATTCGAAGACAGGAAGAAACAGGCAAACATGTCCTTACCAAAGGTAACATACATACATATTTCAAAATATTGCATGTCGCTGTGTTTTAATGTTTTTGTTTTTATATAGCGAACTAGATGACCTACTTCGGGAAAAGAGATCCTTGAATCCTTGAATCTGACGACCTCGCATTGAGTTCCCCGCAATCAGGTTTGTATTTACAGCTGACAAAATGCAAAAAACTGTTGTAATATAGATATTATATTATATTTTATATTATATTTTTCACAGAAAAGATAGATATGATGCCTTCTTGTTCCAAAAGACGAAAAACTTCTTTGCAACAATTTATGGAGAAAGCGGAAGAGCACGCAAAAAATAAGGAAGAGAGCGACCAACGACTGCATAAACTATTAGAGGAAAGCATCAAAAAAAAAGAAGAAAGGGCAGAGAGAAAGGAGATTTTAGAAAATAAGAAAGTTCAACTTTTAGAATCTTTAGTAAACCTATTAAAAAAATAATACAATCTCAAAAATTTGCTGTAAAGTTTAATAGTTTATTAAAATGAATAATTTATTAAATGAAATAGTTAATAAAATGTTGAATTAAAAAGATGAATAATAATTTTAAAAATGGTTAAACGAATTGTTAATTATTATCCGTCATCTGATTTTGAATTGCATGGCTGATTGCATCTCGCACAGTATTTCCTCGAGAAACCTGGTCAGGATCAGGAAATTCTTCACTAAGATCTGGCGAAATATCGGATGTGAAGTTTAAATCATCTTCATTAGCAATATTGTGTAAAACACAACAAGCTCTGATAAAGTGGCAGAGTCTTTTTATTCCACGCAATTTGCAGTAGTACAACTGCCTGAACCTCTGTTTTAAAATACCGAACGTATGTTCAATACAGACTCGACCAGAGCTTAGTTTAATATTATACTGTTTCTGAACTCGCGTCAGGTGTCCATTGTCTTTGTATGGAGTTACCAAGAATTTATTACAGGGATAAGCTGAATCGCCCAGTAAATAATAATCTGAAAATATAAAACATGTCTGACTAATATATGAATAATAATTTATAATGAGTATTACCTCCACAATACGATGGCAGTTTATCGTAAATTGGCGAGTTCTTTAGAACCCAACTGTCGTGACACGACCCGGGGTATCCAACAAAAATGTTTATAAATTTTCTATTTTCATCACAGATTCCCTGCATACAAATTGTTGTATTCCCTTTTCTGTCAATATAGTCATCTTTAGAAGTACTAGGAGGATCGATGACTACGTGCGTCCCATCAATGCAACCTTAATAAAGATAATACATTCATTATATTACAGAATATATCATACAAAAATATAATAAGTACCTATAGCCTTTGGAAATGAACATTTATCGGCGAAAAATTTGCTTGAATCTTCCTTTTTTTGCTCACTTGGCCATTTTATAACATCCGGACTCAATGAGCTTAGAAACATAGAAACTCTTTCTATTATTACGCCTACTGAATACAGACTCAGGTCAAAGCGATCTGAAATATCTCTGAAGCTGCATGCCTCATGACCAGCAAACCACAAAAAAACCAACATGTGTGCACTTTCGGGAAGCCTTTTGTCGTAACGCATCTGCTTGAACATGTCCCACTTCGATAACCGCTGACACAGACTTTCAAAAAGTTGTCTTGACATTCTGAAATGTTTCCGAAATTCCTCTTCGCTGTAAGTTGGCACTATTTCTTCCATGTAGTTCTTTACTGAATTTCGTAGATTCCTCTTCATAAAAAACGGAATGCCTGTGGGATACAAGTTATTGCTGCTCCTTAGTATCTCAGTAACAATTGATTCTTCATCTTCACTCTCCGAAGACGATGAATCTAGCAACACAATTGCAGTAAGAATGATGCGTTTCTTACGGTCACTGTTTCCATTTGTATGCTCTTCATGAAAGGGACATTATGTAAAACATCGCAAACGTTAGTAGTAGATAACACAATAAATACCTGTAATACTTCCAATATGATCTGCTAATGCTGCCGATGTACCACTAAGTGTTGTCTGTTGTGCCAACTCCACATCATTTACACCACGAACGCACTGTTTCTTTTTAGGATTCTAGCTCGAATTACAGTATTATACGGGTTAAAAAACAGCACAATTATAAATACTTACTTCTGCCATTGTTAAATTTCACTTTATTTTCTTTGTTTTAACTTTACTTTGTTTGTTTACATAAAACCTATTATAAATCAGCTGATTAAAAATATATGTTCGAACTTGTTCTTACTGGGAAAAAATTGTCCAGTAAAAACTTGTCAGTCCTCTATCATCGAACTGTCAAAATAATCTCTCTCTTGCTCTCTCGTTACTGGCTTTTTGGTGTACACACTGGAAACTGGAAAAATTAAGTCAGAAGAAAAAAAATTTAGTATTGCGTTTGATGAATGGACGTCTACTTCTAATAAACGTTATATGAATATAATTGTTTATACAAATGGCAAGTTTTTCAATATTGGTCTGGTGAGAATGAAGAAGTCCGGCACGGCTGAAAACTGCATCAAGTACTTGGAAGAGAGATTAAAAGAATTTGGTATCTCACTTTGTAATGATGTGGTTGGATTTACGACTGATGGCGCTTCAACTATGCAAAAAATCGGAAAACTTATAGCTCCAAAGCAGCAGCTATGTTTGCATCTCGCTGTGGTGAATATTTTATACAAAGGTAATCCCACTTGTACTGAACAAGAACTGTCTTCATCAGAAGACGATGAAGATTTATTTGAATATTTTGAAGTTGCTTTAAGAGAAGACCACATAGAAGTAACAGAAAGGTTTCATATCAAACCCGTTATTGAAAGAGTTAGAAAAACGGTAAGAATGTTCCGAAAATCTCCATCAAAAAATGAGATTTTGCAATCGTATGTAACACAAGAAAAAGGGAAGGAACTAAAGCTAATATAAGATTGCAGAACAAGATGGAATACTTTGTTTGAGATGTGCCAGCGGTTTCTGATTTAGAAATACCTGAAAAAAAAACTCTGATTGATTTAAAATTGCAAAATTTTTCTGAAGATGAATTTGATTTGATAAAGCAAATCATAAATGTTTTAAACCCAATAAAAATTACTCTTGAAGCACTCTGCCGCCGCGACATGACTTTGTGCAAAGCTGATGCTGCATTGACATTTATGCTAAAAGAGATTTCAGCGATCAATTGTGGCCTTGCTAAAGATTTGTACAAATCCCTTCGCAAAAGAATAGAGGTAAGAAGAACAGCTTACTCAACTCTATCAAACTTTCTAAAAAATCCAAATAAAAAAACCGATTTTGATAACAGTTTGGACATGATTTTAATAAAAACCAAATTAAAGCTACTAATACTGCGTTTCACAAAAAGCCCTGAAACGAACAATTCTGGGATATCACTCGAAGTCGATGATAGAATATTGAATGAGGAATCAGAGCAAGGCTCCACTTCCATAGTTCAAAAATTGAACGAAGCACTCGAAGAATGTAAGAGTCCAATAAAATCAGTTAATAGAGCTGGTGATGATTTAGAAACACAACTTTTAAAAGAAATTGATTTGTTTTTATCCGGAGGCGTAAGAGGTAAATTTTTACAAGCTGCTTACAGCTATCTCGATACAATTTTACCAACAAGCGTAGACTGTGAACGATGTTTTTCAGCGGCTACGTATGTTGGGAATAAAATTCGTTCAAGGTTATCGGATGAAACATTAGATGCTTTAATCTTTTTAAGGAACTACTTAAAACAATAGATAATAGTAATAATATATGATTTATAAACCTGATATCAAAAAAATTCTTTTTTATAAAAAGATTATAAACAGTTATTTCCACTAACTTTTTGTGCATTTATTACAAAAAACCATATATGTATCAAAACACAATATTTTTAATTAATATAAAAAAAACGTTTCCACATTACAAATTGAAATTAATTTTATTTTTTTGTTACGTTGCTTTAATTACATAAAATGTATTTTTATTGTTTGTTTTTGTTATGTATTTGTAATATATGAAACATGTATGATTCAAAATACTATTAAATAAAATAATATTTAAAATGTATTACAGAAAATTTTCAATTTAAAAAAAAAATCCCGAAATCCCGGGATCCCGAAAAATCCTGGGATTTCGGGATTGGGATTTGTAAAATCCCGAATCCCGGGATTTATTAAAATCAATCCCGTTTAGCATCCCTAATCTGAACTGAATACCCTAGTTATCGTCTTATCGTTATTATACCATCACCCTTAGGGATGAGGGTATATATCATTTGATACGACCCAAAAGTGTAACACATATAAGGAGTCACTTCAGACCCTAGGTTTCTTAGAACCGTCTGTCTGTCTGTCCGTCTGGTGGCTGTCCGGCTGGTGCGCACGATAACTTTCGAAAGACGCAACCAAATGTCTTGAAACTTTGACGAGTTAATATTTCCCCAAAACTACTTACGGTATTGTAAATGGGCTACATGGCTCCGCCCCTTCTGGTACCTCCCATACAAATACATCATTCCGACCATTTTAGAAATCGAGTTATAATATCAATACACCCAACGGGATCGTACCCAAATTCTGTACTTAGTAAAGCTATTACAGGATAAAGTTTTGGAAAAAAGTCTAGCCACGCTCCTTCTGGTACCTCCCATACAAATTCACCTTTCCGCCCACTTTAGATATGGAGTAATAATATCAATAAATCCATCGCGCTCGTACCCTAATTCTTAATTTAGTAAAGCTATAGCAGGATACAGTTTTTAAGAAAAAAAATGGAAGTCTACCAACGCCCCATCTGGTACCTCCCACACACATCTGGTACCGCCCACTTTAGAAATCGATTAATATTATTATAGAACTACCGCGATCGTGACCAAATTCTGTATTTAGTAAAGTTCAAGCAGGATAAAGTTTTGGAGAAAAAATCTGGAAGTCTAGACACGCCCATTCTGGTACCTCCCATACAAATGTACCTTTCCGCCCACTTTAGAGATGGAATAATAATATCAATACACTTGACACGATCGTGCCCCAAATTCTGTATTTAGTAAAGCTATAACAGAATATAGTTTTGGAGAAAAGATCCGGATGTCTAGACACGCCCCTCCTGGTACCTCCCATACAAATGTACCACTCCGCCCACTTTAGAGATGGAGTAATAATATCAATATACTCGACACGATCGTGCCCTAATTCTGTATTTTATTAAGTTATAACAGGATAAAGTTTTGGCAAAAAAATTGGTAGTCTAGCGGCGCCCCTTATTGGACCTCCCATACAAATATACCTATCCGCCCACTTCAGAGATGAAGTAATAATATCAATACATCCAACGCTATCGTGCCCAAACTCTGTATTTAGTAAAGTTATAATATGATAAAGTTTTGGAGGATAAACCTAGAAGTCTAGACACGCCCCTTCTAATTTACCACTCCACCCACTTTAGAAATCGAGTAATAATATTAATATAATATCAATTTTTTTTATTTTACTGAGGGTGATGGTATATGTAAGTCGGGTCCCCCGACTGAAACTTTCTTACTGGTTTTTGTTATATGTTATCCATTTTTATTCAGCTGATGATTTTCTGTCTTTTTTCGGGGTTGCCAACTACTCTAAATTAATCCGCCATAGGCCGGACCTCGGTGTGTACGTTGTCCCACTCTAATTCTTCCACCAGTTGGATTTTATATAAATGTTGGTCAAAATCTTTTGCAGGTACCGAGATGCTGAGAACGGCGTCGGTACGACAAATTCGAGTCCTCCGTCACACTTACGTCTACAGCGTCGATGGTTTCTATAAGCTACTCAGATAGATGATAATGTAAACCGTAAACTTACCAATGGGCTCCATAAGTAAGGCGAACAGAATGCGTATTTTGAAAATAAATTTGCAAGATTTGTAAACGTTTTCTTTGCATGGTGATTTGTCAAAGTATACTGAAAGAAAGTTTATCACACTTCATTAGTATGACAGCTAGATTTACATTTATACATATCAGAAGTTCTATATGTCAAAAAAATAACCCATACATAGGTTATTTACAAATGTTAGCTAACGTTTCCTCTGACATACTATAAAAATTCAAATTGTGACCCAATCAAACAAAAGGAGTTTTCTAGTCTAAAGTATGGTTTACACTCTATCTACCCACATCTACTCATATTCTCTCAACAATAAGAGCGATATAGGCTAATAAGAAAACATGTAGGAGTAAGCAAAGACAAACACTACAAAATTATAGCAAGGTAATATTGAATTATAGGAAGGTGGATAGGAAATCAAAATGTACTGATTTGACGGGAGATATGGGATATGGGTGGATAGCGTGTAAATCAGCCTTAACTCCAATGAATATTGTTTAATTTTTCAATCTATAGGATTTTTTGCCGATACGCTCTCCTGAGAAGTAATTGAAAAATACATACCTGTAAAGTATATAAAAAACATATCACTGTTTTAGTCTGGGCAGCTACTATATGTCGTCAACTGCCTGGTGTACGGACCATTATTTGATACAGTTTAAAAGTCAAATATTGAAGTGCGTGCAGCGCCTCGGCACTTTTACTTATTTAATTTCAAATAGCCTGTCCATTAGGGAGGGTCAATTTGTGCACTTCGAAAAAAAAACCAGAATCGGAAAAAAAAATTAAACCGTTGTATACGCATTTTTTGGAAATAAAATTATTTTGTTAAAAAAAAGTCATGGTCCATAATGGGTTAATTTGATTTTTAGCACATAATGGGTTAATAAAACAATTTGTGTATATACAGTTGGAAAGCTTTTTCAGAGGGCTTTCCAATGATATATATATAGTCTCGATCCGTCACCAGATGTCGGAGATATTTATATATATAGATTCCAACTTTAAGGGGCGATATCTCCTAAACTATTATTTTCCCACAATAAAAAATAACACTATTAGACTCAGGATAGCAATGTTTATATATACCTAAAATTTTAACCCAATCGGGCTTGTGTCCATATACTAGACTTAAGCCCCACATTTATTGATCTTGGCGTTCTTATGGACAGGAAATTGAACTTTTTATCTGATATAAGCATGGTTGTCAATAGATCTACACTTGGATTTATTTAAAGATGGGCTAAGGAATTCTCTGATCCGTACATCACTAAACATTTATACATATCTCTAGTTAGACCTTTGCTGGAATATGCCTGTGTTGTTTGGAATCCAAATTACCGTGTACAATGAATACCCTGAATACCCTAGTTGTCGTCTTATCGTTATTTTTGTTATATGTTATCCATTTTTATTCAGCTGATGATTTTCTGTAGCTGATACTAAATTGTCTTTTTTCGGGGTTGCCAACTACTCTGAATTAATACGCCATAGTCCGGACCTTGGTGTGTACGTTGTCCCACGTTAGGGGCGGGTAAGTGTGCTTGTAAAAGTTATTTTTGTTATATGTTATCCATTTTTATTCAGCTGATGATTTTCTGTAGCTGATACTAAATTGTCTTTTTTCGGGGTTGCCAACTACTCTGAATTAATACGCTATAGTCCGGACCTTGGTGTGTACGTTGTCCCACGTTAGGGGCGGGTAAGTGTGCTTGTAAAAAGTTCGCATACCAAAATTCAGCTCGATAGCTCTTAACCTACGGCTGTAATCGCGAGGTCAAACAGACGAACATCCCCAAAAAGGGTTAATTTGTATGGGAGGTGGAAGTAGTTTTTGTCCGATCATGCCAATCTTAGAACTTATTCTCCAATTAGGGGATAGAAGCTTGCATACCAAATTTCAGCACGATAGCTCTTAATCTACGACTGTGATCGCAGGGTCAAACCCCAAAAAGCAACAATTTGTACGGGAGGTGGGAGTAGGTTTTGTCCGATCATGCCCATCTTACAACTTAATTTTTGCTTGGAGGATAGAAGCTTGCATACAAAATTTCAGATCGAAAGCTTTTAATCTACGGCTGTAATCGCGACGAAAGACAAGAAATGCGATTTAATCCAAAAAAAAATTACGAAAGCGCCCTCTGGTGGCGCTCAAAGATAAAAATAAATATCGTAAATGAATTCCCCGACCCCAAAAATAGTAAGGTACCACAACTTTCCGGGATAATAAAAATAAATAAGCATTATTGTAATGATTTTTTTCATGTTAGCCAGGGTTCAAAAATCACCAACTTCAAATGCGTGTAAAAAAAATCTAGCACTAAACTAAAAAAACCCTTGGGGGCTTCGTTATGTATGACGTAAACTTTCATTTGCTTTTGGTTTCATCCCATTCCGATTTTGGTTGTTGCACAGTGTAGTTAATGAGATATAGCTCTTTTAACATTCAAATTGTAGGGGCGGTCGTGGCATAGTGGTTAGAACACGCGCCTACCATGCGGGAGATCGCTGGTTCAAATTTTCTTTCATTGCCGGCTCCCCTCGAATGTTGTTGACAGCAACTTCGCAGTATTAAGCGTCGATTCAATCGTCGTGTCGAGTAAGAGCTTCTCAAACAGTGACGTTCGCATTCGTCGATAAACAAGTAGGTGCCGTTAGTTGTGAATCTAAAAATAGAAAGCGTGTAAATTCACAACAACGCGAGAAGCTATCCCATACCTCATTCATGGGGTGCAAAGGGAAATTAAGTAAGTAAGTAGTAAGTATTGTAGGGGCGGTGCCACGCCCCTTTATCCAAACACAACCAAGTATAGCCAAAGACTATCAACAGGTCATCAATATCACTTTGTAAAATTTTCGTATTAATTGGTCTCTTAGAAAAGCCGTCAGAGCGATTTTTGAAAAGGGGTCGTAGCACCGACCTTTTCCACCATAATTTTTTTTCTTTTTAACCATCCGGAAACTATAGCGAACAAAACAAAAAAAAAAATGTAAAATCAGTCCATCTGTTTTTGGGTTTTAGCGAGACTAACGCACATCAATTCGTTTTTAAAAATATAGATTTCTTAATTTTTACATATTCACATCTATTAACCTACGCTCTTCTTCTTCTAATCCACGCTCTTTTTCTAATTTAATGATAAAAACAAACAACGAATATACATCTTCTGTATCTATGTTCTTTGGCTCTTTTTCTTCCAACCTACCGCCGTGTTATATAATTATGTAAGCAAATGGCAAATGAATTTTTTCCATAGTGTGCATTCTTTGGTGTTGGTTAATGATTCTCACTTTTTTTATATTACTTCACCCTATTTAATGCCATGATTTTAAGCAATCTGGCATAACTTTTCTCTATGTGTAAAAGACCCAACGACGCTACCGCCGTCAAAGACGTCGTTAGTATTTTAGTATTGTTTGGGGCTCTGTACTATTACTTATTAAGATCTTGACTTGGATCTTGCTGATAAACAATAAAAAAAACTATCGGGTATTCCCGTTGTTATTGCTCTGTGAGTAAACGTTCGTGGTTAACTTTCATCAGAAGAGGAATTAATTTGCATTCAGGATGGATTCTTCTTGTTCTATGAATACTAAGGACAATTTACCTTGGCAGGATCTACCGTAAGTGCAAAAATTATACTCGTGAATATTTTCGAAGTATTTAATTTAGCGGGCAGTCTTGAAATTGCTTTTAATATAATATCGAAAGAACATTGGCGTCCGGTTATTCTCCTAATATCAATTTCTTTTGAAAGACGACATATGTAAGTATGTATTAAAATAAACAAAATCAATGTGCGTCTAATCATCGAATTGAAAATAATGACTGCAATTGCCTTTGTTTTGGTTCCCAAACATTGGGCATAGAGGGAGGAGCCTCTATTAAACCAAAAATTGAGTTATAAAATTAATATAATTTGATGAAATTGAGCTTTCTCGGGCGACGTCTACATGGAAGAAGTTTAGGCTGAAGTGCAGAATATAGGGCGGCAGCCCAGATGAAATAAAATGATGCTATAATCTTAGTTAGTTTCCCAATAACAAATGTAAAAGGTAGCTCAACACTGTTTCAACCATGTGATTCTATGGAACCTTGTTGCAGTTTTCATGGAAAGCTAATACTGATAGAATTGATATCTGTGGTGCGGACTATGAGGCGGAAGTGGAAAAAAATATGTCATTCTCTTTGTGTTGGTCCCCAAACACCGTAAAGTAAGTGTTGCCGATAGCGTCCGGGAGGTGGAAAAGCTGCCCCTTGAGGTCTACGATTACCCCCATGTGCGGGTACTCTAATAAATTATATTTTTGAGACGAATCTGGTGATATAAATTTCAATGTCACATGGACAATCTTACGCGTAGTTTTTAAACAATAAAATAGGAGAATTAGGCAAAAACGCGGTAGAAGCACCCACAGGCAAAAAATAATTTTATTTTGTTTAAGGCAAATAAATTGATAGTTTATAGCTATCTTATAGTTTGAATATCCACACATATGTTAATTTTTTGACTTTCTCTTGTCTTAAAATTGACGTTGGTTTTGTCCCGGCGCCAAATTTGACCTACCATTCCGATGTTTGGGAGCCAAGATGAAGAGAATGCCATATTTTTTTGTTCTTGGGCTCCCGCACCATATTTTGCACTTCAGACAAACTAATTGCATGTTTGGAATGACATAAATTAAGATTGCTGAGGCTCATACCTTTTCTTTTAAAAGCAATAATTAATTAACAACCGTTTAGTGATTTTAACTATATTCTGCAACACAGGAGATTCTAATCCTAAATCCTTAATTTTCACTTTCAACCGAAACGTGCAGATTGTTCCGGCGCTCGTCAACTGACTGTTAAATAATCTCACCCATCCAAAAATGAAAAGAGTTTGATTTAATACCTAGGGGCATATGGTAAAATTGTATGTGATTACCATCTGTGAACTATAAATACAATTTCACCTATGAATACAACTTCCCAGTAGGAAGTTCCGTCGTCATACACGACGCTGTCCTCAAGACAAAATGTGAAAAATGTATGTACTTGTCGTCAAGACACTCGGTTGACCACAAGCTGAACGACAAAATACTAATGTTGTCGTGCATCAAACACAATCAAAAAAATCTAAGGAAGACAAATTTGAAATATTGGTGTACTTGTCGTCAAAACACTCGGTTGACGACAATCTGACCGACATTGCCGCTCATCATGCAAATTTCGTCGACGATTTGTATGGACGGTCCCCTAAATGTCATTAACGATTTACTATGGTCATGCAACTATTCTTGAGGATGTCTTGCAGGCACTTCCTACTGGGTTATTAAAAGTAAGTAAACAGTTGACAACGATTTCAAGAGATAACGAATGAATAAGTAATATATATATAATATGACTTTGCTTAACTTAATTTCCCTTTGCACCCCATGAATGAGGTATGGGATAGCTTCTCGCGTTGTTGTGAATTAACACGCTTTCTATTTTTAGATTCACAACTAACGGCACCTACTTGTTTATCGACGAATGCGAACGTCACTGTATGAGAAGCTCTTACTAGACACGACGATTGAATTGACGCTTAATACTGCGAAGTTGCTGTCAACAACATTCGAGGGGAGCCGACAATGAAAGAAAATTTTCTTTATTTTTTTTCTTTTAAGATGACTGGAGCCTGGTTTGGACCTGCGATCTCCCGCATGGTAGTCGCGTGTTCTAACCACTATGCCACGGCCGGTGGCATAATTTGTACAGGAGGTACCTTTAGAGGCATCACAGCCTGTCTCATACTCATTCGTAACATAACGTTCAATTAAACTAGTCAACACACATCTCGTTTCCTTTATTTTTTTTTTGTGACTACGAAATTGCATGAACCAACAAGCTCGATATTGTCAGATTTATTTTTGCAGGAAATTACTCTTAATCAAAACAAGTGCATCCCAAGCTATGGATTTAACCTTTGTCATTGATTTTACAAAATTTAGATCAATCGCGAGTTGCCTAATCTGTGGCGGAACAAAATTTCTATACTTAATCCTGGAAACTTGCGTGAACAAATATTAAAACATTCGCTACTTTTTAGTTAGCTATAATTCAAAAACAAAATCTGAGTAAAACTGTTGCCGTATTAGAAGAATGTGCGCTAATTTGAAATATAAACAACAACAAAAATCACAGGAAACAATTTTTTCCATTTTGTTGACTAAATTCAGTGTACTTATAGAAAGGATGTGCATGTAGAATTATGGGGTAATTTCGGTCAGTTGTATACGAGGTACCCAAAAGGGGTGTGTCAAATGGTTTGGCTTTCTAAGGTTTTACCTATTATTACAAGAAATATTTATTCAGCAAATTCAAATATCCTCTAGTTATCTGTTTTAAAGCTATGAGCTATGAGAGAAAAATTATTATTAAAAAAATACGTAAATTTGTATGGGACTCGTCAGAAAGTGTCAACGTATATAATACATTAAGGCGGCCCTTAAAAACAAAAGTGTTAAAACTCCCGATCTCACCGCCTAGAAGTATGAGAATGGCAAAAAACACATGCAATTTAAAAATGTTGGTCAATCTAAAGAAATTTAGACGTGGCTCAAAGCGATTGAAAATTTGAAAACCCTTGTTTATTTTGTTGGAATCTGAATATCATTTATCAGACTGCTGTGCCAACATTGATATAAATTATTTGGCTTATAACCTAATCATAATGTCCAAAATCATAAAAATTTGGCCTAATAATAATGAAGTTATGCCAAACCCGCCTTTGAAAGATCTATGTGGAAGACGAAGCAATGTTTTGCTCGCCCTATCTTGTTAGTTACCTCCTAACATATTCCATTTCAACACTTAAGGGCCCTGTACACTGGCAGACTTGTCTGGGAGACAAAAAATCCGTGTAAACATCTGTCTTCCCCTTTACACTAGAGACGTATCTGTCGAACTTTCATTTTTCACTAGCAGTCAACTTGAACGATGTACCGGAACATTTCTTATATTTGTATTTTAGTTTTTTAATAAGTTAGCACAATACTTTTTTAATATTAATTTCTTGAATTATTTCTTTATTTGACTTTTATTCGTATATTTTAATTTTTTTCCTATTTTTATTTTGACATTTTTCTTTGATACAAAAAAAAGTCTGTCGAACCTGTCCCTACATTATCAGACATGTCCGCCCAGATTTCTGAAAATCAAAATCGTTTTGATTTCTTACAGGCAAGTCTGGGCAGGCGGTAAACATTGCCATAAACTGGGGGATAAGTCTGGGCGGACATTATATCTCACAGACTTGTCTGCCAGTGTAAAGTGGGATTTAAACTTTGACAATTAAAATGTATGTAATATGTCGGCCGTGACGGCGATGATTAGAACAAGCGAATATCATGCCAGAGATCCATGGTTCGATTCCTGTGCCTAGTTTTCTTTCATCGGCAGCCCCCTCGATGTTTACGACAGCAACATCGCCAACAGTTACGTTCGCATTCGTATACAATCCAGTAGCTGCCGTTTGTAGACGACGGCAATAACGCGGGAATCTATCCCATACCTCATTGATGGGATGTAATAGGAAATTTAGCCGAATTTGTTGTATCATTTGATACACTTTAAAGTAAATTTAATATATAAAACACGATCGACTAAAACTAACAAACAGTTTGAAATTTCGTAGTTTAGTTTTTTGTTAAGTGTGTTCCTAAAATTGCATCATTCAGATTTATCATTAAACTCAGTGTAAGATTATTAACAATAAAATTAGAGATCGTGTTACATTTAAGCTGCATTTAAAATATTCTGTTCCCTCAAAATTTTTAACAGGCATGCATTTTTTTCATCTTTTTATTTGCAGGTACCCAGCAAAGCTTAATAAAATGTTCAATAATGGATTTATGGTTGACTGTTGCTTTGTTGTCGGTTCATGCTCTAAATCTGCGGAAAAAATCCAAGGACATAAATTGATATTTGCAATGGAATCACCGGTTTTTGAACGAATGTTATGCGGTGATTTCAAAGAAGCTAAATCGGATACAATTTCACTACCCGATGATGATATAAATGACTTCAAACGCTTACGTGAAGTGCTATATAGTTCAGAAAGAGCTTCGCTTATAACTACATTTGGAATGGATATTATCGGTTTGTACAAATTGACCGAGAAATATTTGATGACATCAATTTCAAAAATGTGCGTTGATCAGATAAATCGATACCTACAAGGAAACACTTCGGATTGCCAGTTAGCCCTGATTTATGCCTTCTCTAAGGAGTACAATATGCTTAGGGCGGATGTCGAAAATGTGCGTAAATCATTTAGTTTTTCATATATCATATTTTAGTCCTTGCCAAGAGATAGAAGATTTGCAAACTCATAAATTATTAAATTATTTCACTTTAATTATATAATGCACTGTTATTTTTCATATTCTCTCTTATCTTAATAATTTTGGCAAAAATTGATTTGTCCACATTTCATAATTTTACAAGAAGGCAATGTCAACATGTCAGCTTTTTATATAGCAATTTAATTGACTTCCTCTAAAAATTTTAAAGGTTATAAAAAAAAACATTTAAGAAAACGACATATTAACTTTTGGATAACAATAGAGGTATACACATATTAATTACTCCTTATACTTATTTTTTATAAAGAAAAACACACATTTCTACATGCCATCCGCAGGTCTTATACAAGTAACACACTTACACTATCCTGCAACCTGGAAATTGTAAAAGCTTATGAATGACATCCACCGTGACATAGCGGTTTTTTTTAATATTTTAATATTGCTGCACGATATTTTGGACATTGCTAAATTGATCGGAATATATATTAATTTATCATGAAAATATGTAAATATGTGCTAATGCTGCTTTTGAAATCGTTTGGTTAGTCGGTTTATTTTTTACAAGGTATTACAAGGCCGTTTAAGCAATTGTTGATTTTTTTCAATATTCATAAATTTACAGAATGCCTATTCAAAGTTTTGAAATCTTATAAGGACATGTATTCGTTTTTTTTTTATATAACCATTAGAGTGTTCAAAACCGAAAACCGTCTAACCGGTTTTTTTTCTCCGACACCGTATGCCGGTTTCTTCAAAAATGCTAATTTCGAATACCCTGTTTAACCGGTTTTTTGATGTCGGTTAACCGATTTTCCAAAAAGCTGTATTTCACAGAACATTGCTAGGTCAATTATAGGTAAATCGGCAAAGAATGATATTCTTCAGGCTAATCTCAAAGGATGCTTTCATTAAAATTTTCTTATGCAATACGAAAATTTGTTTGGAAAATGCTGTTAGATGACTCATCTTTAAATGGGAGGAATGCCTTCCGTATTCATATAAAAAACTTTCAATTGCCGCTATCTCCTAAACTAAGCATCCAATCGCAAAAAATGACTCTGTCATAATGATATAGTTGGGAACTCATCTTGTAATGGCTAGGAAGCCATCCATATTTAGATGAACAAGTTTGAATGCACTTATCTCCTCAACTAAGTGCCTGATCGCAAAAAGGAGCTTAAGTTATGATTACCATACAATAGTTGGGAAATCACCCAGTTACAGTTGGGATCAAATTTTAAAATAGATTGGGATCTCACCTTGGAATGAGTGCGAATCCGTCGATATTCATATGTAAAACTTTCTGCCCTTATTTCCTATGCTAAACGCCCAATGGTAGAAAGTTCAAATTGATACCTTAATTCTAAACCATGCTAATTGTATAATGTAAAATGAAAGATTTTAAATTAAATGGATTTATGTTTCGATATTCATATATTTTCATATTTAATTCCATATTTGGTTCTATTTTACAATTTCCGAAAAACCGAATAAAGCCGGTTAACCCGTTTTTTTAGTAAATCATGTATTCGAAAACCGAATTGTTGGAAAAGGAGTTTTTCGAATAAACCGGAAACCGGTTTTCTGAAAAATTCAAGTATTTGAACACTAATAACCATATAATAGACTTCATATCATAATTTTTCATCAATATTAAGCAAAACCAAGTTGTCTTATCGAGTAGACAGAAAAAAATACCTACATATAAAATTGCTCCCTTGCAAACATCAATAATGCCAATATATTAAAAAAAAATTATTAAATTTTTTTTGTTTTATCAAAACCTATTTATTAAAATTCAAAAATAACACTTATTTTTTAAAGATATTATTAGATGAAATGAATACAAATTTTCCAAGCGATATAATAAATAATAATAATATAATAAATATAGAAGAAGTGAAAGATTAATGCGAAATTCCGTAGAGGGATTAATAACTAGCGTTTCCAGGATAGGGAATCCAGGCCAGTTTTTTTGTCCCGAAATGCGATTGGGATTTCCCGGGATTTCATTACTCTTATTTAATGACTCAATATAAAAATGTTTGATAAGATCAAATCCACTGGAACCAGTAAAAATTAAGTGTTTCAAATTTCTACCATAAAATTACCAATTGGCAACTATTTTCTTGACCATCACTATTGTCTTCCGTCTCTCGATGTCTTGTTTCATCCCATTTCCGGCTTTGTCCTCCTAAAAGTTCGAAATTCGTTCATATAGCGCAATTGCTAAATAAAATAAATATTAGCCCCAATATTCGCATTTCTAACTTTAAGCATTTGGTCTGGGTGATGGTACCAATTTGATATGAATTGACAGCGCACAACTACTCACTTAAATATATACTCCGTCCCATATTCGATGTTCTACTTTAAGCCATTTGGTCTGCGTTTGGTTAGGTTTATCTTTAAGGGGTAACAATTTTGAAAAATCTCCTCATCCAGTTCTCCAATTCTATAAGAAGCATTCCCATATAGATTTTTGCGATTCTACCTTTAGTCGTTGGTCTGGGTGGTGATGGTACAAGTTGTACCCCTTTTGGGGGCATTTTAATCGCTAAAAAACAAATTTTGAAAAATGAACTTAAACTTAATTTCCCTTTGCACCCCATGAATGAGGTATGGGATAGCTTCTCGCGTTGTTGTGAATTAACACGCTTTCTATTTTTAGATACACAACTAACGGCACCTACTTGTTTATCGACGAATGCGAACGTCACTGTTTGAGAAGCTCTTACTAGACACGCCGATTGACTCGACACTTATACTGGGAAGTTTCTGTCAACAACATTCGAGGTGAGCCGACAATGAAAGAACAATTTTTGTTTTTAAGATGACTGGAGCCAGGTTTGAACCTGCGATCTCCCGCATGGTAGTCGCGTGTTCTAACCACTATGCTACAGCCGGTCCCAAATTTTGAAAAATGACCGGATATGATTTTGTGCGATTATGACTTGGGTCCCTTTTTACCCTTAAAAGGACGAACTTCTAAAAATCACTTCGTGCAGCTCTCTAATATAAGGAGATTGCGCATTGGTACCGGTTTTTCCCCCTATTTGGGCCTTTTTACCCTAAAAAGGAGGAATTTCGAAAAATCTTACCTAGCAGCCTTCTTGTTCTTTAAGAAGCTTGCCCATATACATACATTTCGACGATGTTGTTGTTGTAGCAGTATATGTATGTGCCTGTTTGTTTATCTGGTGTTACTTGGTACGCCTTGTGTGTGATTATCTGCTGCATTTGTTTCCAGGCCAAGGAAGGTGGCAACTTCCTACACTTGAAGAGGTGTAGCGTGTCGTGTGGTTCCTGGTTGCAAGCGGGACAGACGTTCGACGTATTGCCATCAATTCTTGCCCAATATGAATTGAGGCAGCTACACCATCCAGATCTTAGTTGGGCCAAAACAACTCTCGTCTGCCGCGGTAAATCCTCTTCCTCCGAAGCCACTGATGGAGGATGATCTCCGAGTACGACATTCACTCTGTAGTTGTTCACTGCTTCCAAGACTGCGTCTGAGTGAATTTTAAAATTAAATAAGTTTCGATTTCCCGGGAAATCAAAATCACTAATTGTAAGGAGCTTCCAAACCAGAGAACGGCAAGGGTACACCCTAACAATAAGTGTACCCGAATCATTTGTGCGTTTACGACACTTAGAGTATGATCGGTACTCTAAAATAAGGGTTGTTGCCTTGTACTGATAATTTCGAACATGCTCATACGCACAATCGCAAACCGATTTCGTGCTCTTTTTCTGCATGTATACATGAGTTGAGGCCGATCAAAATGCTAAAGCAAAAGGAAAGAACGAAATTGAGAGCACAACACTTGAGCCAAACAATATGTGAGAGACATGTGTGTTGTTGTTATTCTTGCATTACCCGCCAGGAACTGGAACTAGTTCAAAACCTGTAGCATAGTTAGTTCCTAAGTAAACATGGCTAGTTTCGACTAATTTTACCTTCAATGGCTTTTAACTGGCGAATTTAACATGGGCTTGTCATTGGGGGTAATATACTCACTTCCCTATGCATTACCCTGTACTAGCTACTGATATAGTTCTGACATACTAAATACGTAACTGGTACATTGGATCCAACTATTTCTCTAGTTCTTTATTACTGACTACGGACCTATTTCTTTGGGACTATTTCCTTTACGAGTTTCAGACTAAAGTAAAACAAATTTTCAGGTTTTTTTATTACGTTTTTATTTAGTAGTATGAATTTTATTTTAGTTACATTACATATTTAATTTTAAAAATAAAAAAAATAATAAATTAAATATAATAAATTAAAAATTTAATTCTTTGAGATAAAAAAAAATTCAGTAAAAATAAAAAAATTGAACTTATCAAATACTTACAAATTACTTATTAAATACTTACCAAGGTAATATTCAGATTATCACTTCTTTTATTAATATTTCTTTTAACAAGCACTTTACTTCCACGATTATCAAATTGCAACTAAAGAACGCTTGCAAGAATTAAAACTCCACCACCAAATATTCAAGTTTGTTTTTTTTCACTCAACTAACGGGACATTTTTTGCTTTGCTTCATTTTCGTTGGAAGTTGATCGTTACAAATAGCAAATATGACGAAAAAGAAAACAAATCATTTTAGCAAACACACATTCAAATTGACCCGTCCTCATTTACTTGGATCAAGCTCAGTAGTTAGTTCGTTGTATTCTACTATATAGCTATTATTATGTGGAAATTAACCTCCTGTAATCGACTACGTAACTTGTATTTAGTGGCAATTGATTTCTTTAAAAACTGGCGGGTAGCTTCATACATGCATACATATTTGGTTTTGAATACCCAACTAGCATTTGGACGTTTGTTTGACGATCACGATTGTTTTGCGACTGGATTTCCAATCGTCACCACGATTTTCGGAGCAGAACTCGAAATCATAACTGTAAAGCATGAGCGTTTCGCTCACAGCGCATTATTGCGCATTGCTTTTTGTGATCTATCGTTGCTTTTCGTACATTTGCTTTGAGCGCACTGTGCCGTTCACTTAGGTTAGGTTAGGTTGAGGACAAGTAATGGCACAGCACAGTACCATGCCATTCCAACACTCGGAGACCCTTATGGTCCATTGTGATTGTCCTAATTTAAATGGAAGAAATATAAGGGGAAGGATGTTTTACAATAAAAATAATAATAATGAGTTTAGAAAATAGTAATAGTGGAAAGAGATAAAAAGTGCTAAAAAGATAATTCCGATGAGTTCTCTCCTTCAACTATATATACGTATATACAAGTAGTGAGATTCCGTGCGAACACTATGGTCCTCTGAACTTAAGCCAGATCAAGCCATCACTGAACTTTACCAGATTCTCCATGTTACAAGACGACAGTTTAGTGAGACTATCGAAGAACCATTTTCCGAGGAATTGTTTCCTTCTTCTATGAAGAGCAGGGCAATGGCATAACAAATGCTCAACGGTCTCAATTTCCTCCTCATCGTCGCAAAGCCTACAGTAATCCTCCTGTGTCGTCTCCCAGTTGGATGTGAATGCTCTGACGTCGCAGTGTCCCGTGATTACTCCAATTAGTCGTCTAACGGACCTCCTATCTAGCCCCAACAGTGATCTGGTTCGTCTTACATCCAGCCTTGGCCAAATATCCCGTGACACCACACAGTCGGTGCGATGTTCCCAGGACGTATTTGCCAGCCGTTCAATGTGACGGGTCACAATAAGTGCCGTTCACTTATCTACGCAAAATTTTTGGGTGTCTGGTGAAATAGAATGGACGCTTACTGTTTGAATGAGTGACGAAATGCAAAAACACGAAACACGCAAAACGATTTGTGCGTTTGGGTGCGTTATTCTTTTCTTGCTGTTTGTGAGTGCGACAAGCACTCCAAATTTATAAGTGTGATTCGGGTGCCAAAAAGTGACACCCTTGACGTTCTCTGTTTCAAACCAATAGGTTTTTGATTTTTAACATCACAATTAATCACAATTAAACAGATCCTTTGGAACAAAGCTTCGAACGTTAATGCCACAATGAATAACACTACTTCGAACAAAATCAAAACGATTTCGAATGATTTATCAAGAACTTTATTAGGTGTTACAGAATTATTTGTATTAACAACCAAATCGCCTGGTAATTTTAAGGTTTGACCATAAACTAATCTTGATGGACTACATTTAAGTTCCTCTTTGATACTTGCGCGAATACCAAGTAGCATAATTGATATTTGTTTGGAGCAATTTTTCGAATTACCTTTAGCCTTTAATTGTCTATGGAAACGTTCAACCATACCGTTTGTTTGTGTATGATAACATGATGTGTGAATTTTATGTGAAGCAATCATATTGGTTAAATCATTACAAATTGTAAAGTAAATTGAGTTTCTTGGTCAACTGTTATCCGAAGTGGAACTCTAAAACGAGGAATATAATTGTTAACGAACTTTTTAGATACAGTCTGTGACAAAAAGTCCTTAAACGGATATGCCTCAGGCCATCTAGCAAATCTGTCAATAATTGTTAATATATATCGGTTTCCATTTAATATTCCCAGTAGGAATGCCAATTTTCGGGACAGCAGATTTAGTGTAAATATGTACTTTGATCTCTGACAGTCAGAACAATTCGTAGCCCATAGATTAATATCCGTTTTCATGGAAGGCCAGAAAAATTTGCTAAAAAAAACATAATTTTGGAGTTAACGATGTAGAATAATACGTTGATATTAATATATTTTATATACTCTATACGTTTTACAGCTATTTGATTCCCCCTTATTTGGCATACATTTAAGCGCTTTAATCTCAATTTAGTCAATAACACAAACTAACACAAAACATTTTTAATTAATACGTATATTTTAGGTTGCTCAACGCAGGGGATATCCTCTTGGCCCACATTTAAACACTCTGAAACCGGCAGTATTCACAGATTACATCACCGGATCAAGTTTAAAAAATTTCAACAAATATCGAGAACGATTTAAAGCGATTGAAGAATATCTTACCTACAACAAGTTAATACCAAAATTTGTTTTGGATGAACAGAAATCTGTTGGAAATTGCGTCGCTAAAATGTCATCAAAAATGACAGAAAAAGAAAAATATGACCTATGGAAGAAATTGTTGTCATTGGTTAATTTTTCCTTAATGACGCTAAATGAATTTAATGCTGGAGGGTTAGGTAGTTCCGTAATACTTACATGGAAGCAAAAATTTAAAATTGTGGAATTCATATCTAACAAACAATGTCATGGGTATTGTTCGACACCGCAACACTTAAATATATTTTAAAATTTTACAACAAAGTTCTAACATGCACACTAATAATCTGATCATAGTGTGTTTATTGCAAATAAGATTAATGTCTGTTAAAGCATTCCATCACATGCTAGTTAAGTTTAAGTTTTATTGGTGCATTATTTGTAATGTAATTATACCCTTTGCATGTATTTGTATTAATAAATAAAATTGTAATTGATTACCAATTTAAAACTTTGTAAGGTTTTTGGGACAACATTGGATCCATACATCCGGAATGGCGCACAGTGCATCGTCTCATATACAAAATTAAAACAAAAATGTTTAGACCAAGGGCGCATGCACGATCTATTTTGTGTTAATATTATTTTTACAAAATTAATGTATTGAAAATATTTTGATTAAAACCAGTACAAAAATTTCAGTCAGATAAACACCCTCACCCTATGAATTATATTGTTATACGCCCGAATTATTGAAATAAGCTGATTTTTAAATGAAATTACAGTTGAACTTCTCTATAACGTAGTCACTGGGGATCGCCGATATCTAAGTTATAGAGAAAATTCGTTATAGACAGGTAAAAATGTTTGAAAAACAAAAATACTGTGTGTTTTTTTAAAAATTGTTAAAGAGAGAAATTCGTCTGTACTTTTATATTATTTGCCTGCTTTTGAACCGTTTCAAGACAGCACTTTCGATCGTTTGGCTATAGGTTTACAGGCATGTAATAAAACCGTAAAAACCGAAAAAAAAAGTTACAGGGTACAAAGGTTGATGAACTCGTCAACAACTGCAAAAATTTCTGGGCATAAGGTAATGGAGGTAATTATGGATGATTTCACCTATAAATACAATAATTTTTTTTTTAAATAGGCTAATTTATATACTGCCATTAGGGGTAGTACAACTTGTTTAATTTCTATTCGTAAGTAAATGTTCAAGAAACGTTTACGAGAAAGTATTAATTTTGCAAAAATAGGTAATTTGTATAGAAGGTACCAAAAGTGGTCCGCCAATATAGTTGTTGTTGTTGTTGTAACAGCTGGTGGTAGCTGGGGTGATAATTCTTTATACCGATTTTCAATTTATCGGCACTCGATCGGGCATATAATCCGATTATCATACGATCATTGTTTGGCAACTCTGTTTCGTTCCTTTGTAGATAACAAGGTTTGTGTCAAGGATTGTTAGGTGTTGTTGTTGTGAGTTTAACCGCCAAATTCCACCAGAGATGGCGCCAGCTGGCTTGTTGATTTATATGAGATGTTGATAAATCATTTTCCTTTTTCCTTGGTCCTTGCGCAATATGGATATGGAGTATCTTAAAAGACACTTTTTCATTCATGAATAGCATTTTGAAATATATTTAATCCATTCTTCAAAAATAGTTTGTAAATAATGAAATAATATTCGTGATGTATAAACAATCAAAACAAGGACAATCACCCCTATTCCCGTAGACGTCGTCGACATCGTCGTCGTTTTTATGTCAACGTCACTTCGAGTCAACATCGTTGTCACATCAATGCTATTTCGGTATTCTGTAACTACTATGAGACGACGTCGACTAGTAATCGATAACATGAAAGAAATAACAACAGCTGATGTAACATTTTTACATCAGCTGATTCATTTTGACTTATTTTCTGTTGTGAAGAAATGTTTTTTGTGTCCGATTCAGATTCAAGCGATGAGGAAAGTAAAAATAATCTTATACTGGAAAGGATAATACTTCGACTATGATCCGATGATTTTAAACATGCCAAATAACGAGTATGTTCATCGGTGTTAAAATCGTAATCTGTTGGCCGGCCTTCCAACTTTTTTTAGATTCTAGAATTACTTAAGTCTTAATAAGGCAGCATTTAATTACGTAATCGTTCCTATAGAAATAGTTCCTATCATGAAAAGTGAACTCAGGACCTATGTTTCAGTCATAATTAAGTTGTCAGCAACATTGAGGTCCTTTGGACAGGGGCCTTACAACCTAAGTGTAAGTGCAGCCAGTAGTTGCAAGATTCCTGTCTGAATGCATTAGAGAGGTGATTTGTCCACCTTGGATACAATTGGAAGTAACTGAAGATGACAAATCGGAAGCATAAACTAAATTTTTTTTAACAAAACACGATTTTCTGGAGTTATTGGATATGTCGATGGAACCCATATCAAAATTTTCGCTACAAATAAAGAATACCAGAATCGTAACTACAACCGCAAGAGATTCTTAAAGGCGGTCCAAAGGAATTAAGTTTTTTTTTTCAATTTTCTCACATTGTCCCTTAAAATTAGACTGAACTGTTTCTCTCCGAAATCCTTGTACCAATGAGGGATTTTGTTTCCAAACCCCTATGTGTTACTCGACATTTTCATTCTTGACGTCATTAAACAAACCCTTTTTTAAATTAACAAAAAATTAAAATTATTCCTTCAAATTGTTTCAAGTCGTTACTAACAACTGTGACGACAGATTCAGAGTCGTTTCGATTTAACGTCGTCGTCACATTTCCTTACAGAATACCAAATTTGTGTTAATAGTTACCGATAGTTATCGAAAACGACTAAGAGAATTACGAGTTTACAGCGTCGTCACAAGACGACGTCGTTTTGCGTCGACGACGACTACGGGAATAAGGCCGATTATAAGTGCAAATACATGTTTCGTATTCGATTATAAAGCTTTTTTTATACATCATTAACGACCAATAACAGTCGGCGTTGCCACCGGAACACATTAGGCTAAAGGAATGGTAACAAACGTTTAGGAATACAATTTCTTATTAAATATTTTTTAGAGCCAAAGAATACTTTAGTAAGAGAACGCTTTATATCCACTTTAAAAACTTTTAATGAATAAGGCCGTAAGTTTTTGTCTACCAAATAGTACAATTAATTGTTCCAAAAAGTATTTATATTGTACCAAAAAATACTTTTATTGTACAAAATAATGTTACATATTAATTGCACCAAAAAGTTCCGCTGTGCCAATTTTTTGTACCTAAAATTCATTGTATCAAAAAGTACAATTTATTGTATCGAAAAATTCAATTTATGGTGCCATAAAGTACAATTTCTTATATATAAAGGAACAATTTATGGTACCAAATATAACTTTAATTTTACCAAATAGTTCAAATAATTGTAAAAATAAATGAGAATTATATTAATAACACATTATGTGCTGACAACTTAAATTAACTTTATTTCCAAAAAATCCTTAAATATTGATATATTTTTTGTACCAAATGAAGGTGTTTAACTCTGGCCCAGCTTAAAAGGTGCCTAAGTTAAATAAAACCTTTATACAAGGATTTGTTTTGGAAATAAAATGATTGATTAAAAAAAGTCATGGAATTTTTTATCATATAATGTGTTAATAAAATAATTTGTATATACACTCTTAGAAAGCTGTTTTCAGAAATCTTTCCAAAGATGTGTATATATATATGTAGATTTCAACCTTTAAGGGCGATACATCCTAAACTATATCCTTCCGAAAAAAATATTGGCATATTTTCTTATTTTAGCCCAACTCAGTACAATCTAAAATAAAAATTAAAAATGAGTGTCCATATACTAGTCTTTTTCTATTTTTGGTTAACTCAAATTCTTACACCCTAAAAAGAAATTAAAAACCTAAATTTACTTTCCATATACACACTAGATTTTTTTCCCCCACGCCCACACTGGCTTTATTTTTTTTCCAGATTTTTACTGTCATTTTTACTCCTTATTGATAGTTTTTCACAGTTTTGCATCAAATCTCTCCAAATCCCCCCAAACAATGGCTTGACAAAACTATTTAGGTCGATCAATTTAAATATATTTGTCAAACATGTGTTTGTGCAAATATAGACATTTCACAACAATATTTTAGGAAAATGATCGTTGACGTTCCGTAAGATGGTAACCCTTTTGAACACCTGTTGTTTAGCAAATGCAAGAGAGCATAGAGAACTGATGTCATATTATTGAACACAGCTGTTAACACATCAGCTGTGCTTTGTTGTTGCGTCCTAGTTATCAATTAGTTTCTAACATAACACAAATTTGGACTTTGGCTAATGTTATTGCTGAACATTTGTGTTCGTCATTGCAGAGCCACAATAAAAATATTTGTGTTTGTTTCTAAATACTTATAGGAAAAGGTTGCACAAATTACGTACATTACTCTGAGTATTATATTAAATTTAATTCTTTCAAAAGCTAAGTTTTTATCGAAATGGTGCGCGGTCAACTGAGTGTGTTTACCACCAGCCAAATATATGGCTTGTGCCGCCCTAATTATGCCCAGATGCAAAGGGGATTTCCTCGATTAATGGCTACTTCATCGCAATCCGATTCCTATCAGTACCTGCAACGCTCAAAATTACCTACAATGTATTTTCAAAAATCATTGCCTCGTCTGCCTATTCCTTTGATCGAGAAGACGTGTGAGCGTTTTTTGGCCTCCATAGAACCCATAACAACGCCGGAGGAGTTTGCATATACTCAGCAAATTGTACAAGGATTCAGGAGTAATGAGGGTCCAGAGTTGAATGCACTACTGAAGATTAAGGATGAGGAGAATAAACATACCAGTTATATTTCTGAACCATGGTAAGCACATTTGTATTTGTAGGAAATTATTTTGATTAAGCGATGATGTACATAAATCTTTGGTTTGGTATATCTGGAACTGAAACAATGAAAGTAGCCACGCTCTTCCAGAAATATTATTTTCTTAAATTATCTACATACTATATTAATGTATATTATGTTGTAAATACCTTAGATTATTCTTTCCAAGACCGTAAATAAATTAAAAATTGTTTAACAACTGACTGAGGCATCAGCTTTCAAGTGAGGAATGTATTGAAAACCCGGTGTTTTAATCGGAAGTCAAGATTTTGAGTGTGTTAGAGAACTTGCGTATACATATTCATGTTGTACTCGGTCAGACCTACAACCTGCACAATATCACTAGCCAGGTCCCTATTCTGTAGCAGGGTGTTATGATTTAAAAAAATAAATTTAAAAAATGTGGAAAATTAAATAGTTTTTGTCAACTGCCAAATAATATGCCTTACCTTATATGTAAGTGTTCTACCCCAGGAATATTAACTATAGGGTCACAAACTGTCAAGAAAAACAAATGTAAAGATTTTTTTAAAATTATGCTATAGACGAATATTTAACATTAATACCAGTACAGTACAGACCTCACCCTATGTATGATATTTTTTAAATCTTGAGTTAGAATTAATCGATTTGTAATTGAAATATATTATTATGTATATGGGCAAGGCCACCGTCAGTAACGTCACGTTCGTATACATATTTTGATCAATATCTTTACTAAATACTATTATTTCTTCCAACTTGAGAGCGGCATATGAAAGTTCTCGTCATAACTGTTGTTTCATACGAAGACAATTTTGCTGTATCTCGTTTTGTTGTAAAGTTATGACCATTTTAAGCCGTCAGTAACGTCACCGGATTTTGGAAGTGTGTTTTGAGGTTACTGAACGTTTGTGTAAAAATTAGCGAATTGAAAAGAGTTTATGTTTATAATTGATTAGTATTTAAAAAAGGAAGGCTGAAAGATGATTTTTATCCAAAAGGTGGGCTTAAATTTTATGTTTTAATCACGTAAACGCCATAAAAGCAGTGTCAGTAACGTCACACAAAAATGTCAGTAACGTCACACGTACGAATTTCGGTAGGATTTTCGGGTCTTTTTTCTCTTGGGCTAATAGAGGGACCCTAAACGACCAAAAAAATCATCGTAGAGGAGTTTTAAGATGCAACCTGGGGAGATATTAAGACTGAACCAGTTTCATAAAAAAAATTGTAGTAAATCGGGCTCGACCTTTAGAGCTGATTTTTGTATGATAGAGTGTTAGTTAATAAAATTATCTCTTCAATAATGTGTATAGCTTGAGGGTTGAAATTGTTTTTTGATCAGTTTTGCATCATTAAAATTAAAATTTGTAATTTCTTCCTACTTTTCAGTTTTAGCGGCTATTTAGTACGAAAAATGTCGAATTAACTTCTGTTTTTGTTTTTTTTTTGTGATAAAAATTTTGTGTGAGTATTTTGAACTCAAGCCAGGACACTCTGTAAAATAAAAACACATTATTATCGGAAAAAACAAAAGTCTTTATTAATTCAGTCTTGTTAATTTTTGCAAATTAAAGCATCGCTTCAGTTGAAGTTTTTTTTACGTAAATAAACATAAAATATCACAAAAATAAGCAATTTTAATTGTATCCCTGCTGAGCTGCTATTTCGTCCCCAATGGTACGGATTTGGTGCGAAGACGAAATGTCACGAATGTTTTTTGCGTTTGCGAAAATTGTGGCCGTATCCAAAATGGTGTTTATTTTTTAAATTATTCTTCAGCAGCTTCCGCAACTAATATTTGCGATTGTGTATATTGGAACGCCTCAACGAATTCCCATGCACTGTTTACTATGCAGTGACGAGCTTTTTCCTTTTGTACTCGTAGTATTTGTTGCTTTCTTTTAGCTTTTTAACATAACGCTTGTCTCTTTGTGCACCACGAATCGAAGTCGAGCAATTAAATACCAAATTGTTAAGCAAAAAAGTAAAAAAATTACAATTAAAATAATACGTCAGTAACGTCACACAATCTTTTTTTGCAAAAATACCCTGCTATGCGCTAATAATGCTTCATTTAAGCATTGATTATAAAAGTACTTCAAAAGTACTCAAAAAAAATCAGCTCATCCAACCTCTTTGCTAATTAGTTAATGCATAAAAAAACATTTTATACAAATTTGTCAGTAACGTCACCATTTATTTTCGGCTGATTACTTTAAGCCCTAATTGGTCCAAAACCTAAGCTTTGCTAATCAATAGTTTGATTTGTTTCTATCAAAAAAAAGTAATCATCTGTCTAAAGTATAAAAAAAAAAACAACAAAATTTACATTTTTCGCCGACATTGGTATATTTTCCAAATACACCTTGCACGTGCCACTTATGAAAAGGATGTAAAAGGTCAAAGCAGACACAAATTTTGCACTGGCAAACATTGCTGCCATATTCTATACATATTAGACATTTGAAATATAAAAAATATTTTGGATCTTGTGACAGAAAAAAAAAATCTATGTGGTTTCATTTTTCGTGGCCTTGCGAATATTGACATTTCCACAGAAAGGTCCACCGACATTTGATTTAAATGTTTATAATCAAATTGGATTTTTTGGATTATCTCAGTTGAAATTGTGAAAAAATCGGCCAGCAAAGTAGAAATTTATATTTAATTTTTTTTACAGATTTTTAATGACGCTCTCTTTTGAGTATTAAACGGTTTCATATTCATATTGTAAGTGCAAACATCTTATGAAATCAATCAATGCACCACAAATTTATAGAAAATAGTAAAATAATAAACTAAGTTCTATTCAAAGTAAAATTTTTATTTGATTTTGTACATGATGTAAAATCATGTAATTCTAAAAAGGGAAATAATAACGCGATACTTGAGAAAATTAAAAGAGATCCTCTAAATTGCAAAAAATATTGCAATAAATTCTATTGAAATTTGCAAAAACAAATCGCAAGTTTATAGAGACGCTCTGAAGTGTAAAACCAGTAAGACATTTTCATTCAGGAAAACCGACTTACATATAACCTCACCCTCAATAAAATATATAATTTTCTAGTATATTGATATTATTACTCGATTTATAAAGTGGGAGTGGATTGATTTAAGTTTTTTTCTTCAAAATCTTATCCTGATTTAGCTTTACTAAACGATCACGTTGGGTGTATTTATATTACTACTCCATCTCTAAAATGGGCGAAATTATGTATTTGTATGGGTGGTACCAGAAGGGTCATGGCTAGGCTTCCAAATTGGTTCTCCAAAACTTTATCCTGCTTGAGCTTTACTAAAAACAGAATTTTGACACGATCGCGTTAGGTATATTAATAATATTAATCGATTTATTAAAGTGGGCGGTACCTGATTGGCATGGGGCGTGCCTAGACTTCCAGTTTTGTCCTGCTATAGTTTTACTAAATGTAGGATTTGGGCACGATTGCATTCGGTGTATTGATATATTGGATATACACAGTATTAGAGCGTCCCATAGTTACTTACGGATGCCTTGTTTGGTGGGGGGGATCTTGAAACGAAAAGTAAGCTAATGCTGATAAATGGTGTACAGCTAATGGCATCACTGTGTAACAGGTGCTAGACGAAGCACACCACAAGCGGCCCCCTACTTGTAGGGATTTTTCCCAAAAATAATCTTGTGTGGGTAGAAACGGACGGATATTTTTTTGTTCTCGTGAAATGTAGGGATTTTTTATAATTTGCTTATAAAGCACGCAAACCGAGCTATATTCAAAGAAAACTATACACATCTTAATTGAAGATTACATATACAATTTATTATTTATACATAAACGATTACTGGGAATTAAAATTTGCATCCAGCCAAGATAAATTAAAAGGAGCAGAATTAACATTAGCCGACATACAAAATAATTGTAACAAGCTTATTTGCTTTTTTTAAAAATATGCATTAAATAACTTCAACACTTTAAATGCTTTTTTCCAATCAAAAAACTATTGGTACATGCTCTCCATTCTGAATCGACAAAAATATTTTTAAAGCTGGGTCAAAACTTTATTAAAAAAAATCGGAGTTAAAGTTTAATTGCGAATTTGAAGAGCTGTTAAAAACCTTTTCCTCCGTCAGAGGCCTACCAGGTAAAATCTGATTTAATTTAATTTATTATTTCCAAACCTTTCCAAACTAATAAAAATCCTACTAAGTATGCCTGATGTTAGAACTAAGAAAAGGAATAAAATATGCTATGAGGTGCTTAGTTCAATTTGTTAAGTTAATAAAATATAATTATTTATAGAGATTTTCATCAAATTTTAAACATTTGTAGTGTGGGGATAAATGTGGGGGAAATAAATAGTTGTCGTAGGGAAAAAAGGGATTTTTTGAAATAAATGTAGGGAATTTTCCAAAAATCCTCTGGCATCACTGGGATTGCGTATCGTCACAATCTATGTGGACAGTTAAGCGGCCTTAAGACTTTGATATCAAAGGCAATAAAGTCGAGATTAGTGTACGTATGAAGGACGGCGCTCTCAAACTGCCAGAGAATAGTTGTTGTTGTTGTAGCAGTATATGTGTCCGTTTGTCCATTAGGTGTTGATTGGTTCGCCTTGTGCGTATTTTTCTGCTGCGTTTGTTTCCAGGCCAAGTAAGGCGGCTACTTCCACTGGGTGGGTCCAAAGGTGTCGTGTGGCCCCTGGTTGCAGGTAGGACAGACGTTCGTCGTATTGCCATCAGTACGAATAGAGGCGGCTACACCAGCCAGATCTTAGTTGGGCCAAACCAACTCTCGTCTGCCGCGGTAAAACCTCTTCCTCAAAAGCCACTGATGGAGGGTGTTCTCCGAGCAAGACATTCACTCTGTAGTTATTCACTGCTTCCACGACTGAGTCTGAGTGAATGTATGCTAAGCCTGCCTGTAATGCTCTTTGATCTAGAGGCTTTCTCTTGCACCGTTGGATCTCGTGCCCTCATGATATCCATAAGATAGCGGTTGGGATGGCTGGACCGGTAACTGTGTCTGTTGGGTCCCCGGACACAGTGACATTTCAGGAAACGAAATAGCGGACAATCTGGCGCGGAAAGGCTCAGCATTGGGACCCGGTCAATCGGATGGATGAGAGCGACAACCAAGGTGTCATATATACGAGATTGTGACCCGTCACATCGAACGGCTGGCAAATTCATCCTGGGAACATCGCACTAACTGTGTGGTATCACAAGATACCAAGACTGGATGAAAGACGAACCAGATCACTGTTGGAACTTGATAGGAGGTCCTTTAGATGACTAATTGGAGTAATCACGGGACACTGCGAAGTCAGAGTATTTACATCCAACTGGGAGACGACACAGGAGGATTTCTGTTGGCTTTGCAACGATGAGGAGGAAATTGAGGTCATTCAGCTCTTCATAGAAGAAGCAAGCAATTTCTTGGTAAATGGTTCTTTGATAGTCTCAATGAACTATCGTCATGCAACATGGAGAATCTGGTAAAGTTCACTGATGGTTTCAGCTGGCTTAAGGGCAGAGGACCATAGTGTCCCCACGTAATCTTACTGCTTGTACATAAATGAAGTTGAAGGAGAGAATCCACCGGTTTATCTTTTTTAGCACTTTTATCTATTTTCCACTGTACTATTCTTCTAAACTCTTTAGGACAATCGCAAGGACCAAAATGGTCTCCGAGTGTTGTAATGGCATGGTATTGTGTTGTGTCATTACATGTCCTCAACCTAACCTAAGCTATGAGCATCAATTCTGTCATTTGTATTGAAGATATCAGAAAGGATCAAAGATTTCGATTATCTGAGAGTTGTCTACTACTGTGATAATTAAACTAACCAAATTCAAACATGCTATTGTTTGGCTCGTTTGGAAATTGTGGAAGAAATTTCAGAAGGGGTGGAGTTGTTCTGCCCATTTACAAGTTATGGAACTTTATTTTGGAAAATATTAATACTGGTAAATATTACTCGAGTCATCCTGCCACCAGCCATTCAACAGGACAGACAGAGAGACATGGCTCAATCGGCTCCTGAAACGAATTTGGTCTTAAAATACTTGGGTTACTCATACATATTATTAAGCCACGCCCGGAAACTAAAATTTGCCTATCCGAAAACGGTTAGATTAACCATGGTTCAAAGTACAATAAAACAATTGCAAATTATTTCATTTATTTAACAATTTAGTACAATGTCCATAAATATCAATTTTATTTATTACTTTTTACTTCATAAATTTTCACCACAATTGACATTTCTCCACTGTAGAAGGGCATCCAAACACTTCTTCAAACTCACAACTATTACGAACAATATTTTGAATTGACTCTGAAAGTTTAACATACGTAGGTAATTTTCGTACGATACATTCCGACTGTACGAATTTCAGGTAAAATAATTGCTTATTGGTTAAATATGAACCGCTTTGATATTCTAGATCCTTAGATTGCTGAAAATATGAATCGTAGGCTAAACGAAAACCAATGAAATCCGTCATTTTGATATCTTACTCTATAGAGTTTGAAGCATTCAAACAATTCACAGCGGCAAGAAATATTGGCTTCTTTTTGATCGATTCATAGAAAAATGTATTTTTCTTCCCCTCAAAATCATATTGTAAACCAAATGCACTAAAGGCATACATCATAGCATGAGACATACTATAGCCCAGATCGGCGTACAGGAATAACTTGTGTATTTGTGGCTGATAAGCAGGATATGAAAGGTAGTCGAATGGTACTACAAGAATGTTTCTCGAAAACAAGTAAAATGGATAAAATGCTTGTATATTGTTTTCGAAAGAAGTTTTAGGTGAGTTAGGCCCAATATTTATCATGTTTAAATATTCGTTAGTTTTTTGTTTTAAACCATTTAAATGATTTTTATAGAAATTACCCTTTACAACCGTCCAATTGCTGTAGTATTCCTTATAGAAAAGATCATCCACTCCTAATGGCAAATTACCAATATTAAGTTTCATTTTTAAGATTTTTTTTGTTAAAAAATTAATTTCTGCATTCGAAAAGTCATCAGAGTGTCCTTGTAATATTTTAAAGAAATGTTCTTTTAAGTTATTAAAAAGTTTCTTGACAACAGCATCGTTTAATTCCTTCTGGCCGTTGTAAACATATTTGTCGTATATATAGTTCATTGCCATTGGAAGTACACTTCTCATGCTAGAGACACAATTAATGGGCTTGATATGTTCCAGATAATTTAGAAATAATAATTTTATGGTATGAATTAAAGTGTCGGGCGATGTTTGTTTTACTATTTCGTCCAATTCATGGTAGTAAGAAACATTTAATACGGCCATTGTCATAGTTTTTGATGTAATATTTCCAAAGATGGCAGAGAAATATGAACTAAAGTCAATATATGGTATTTCTTTAAGCAATTTAGAAAGAGTCATTGGTTCCGACTTTTCTCTTATATACTTTACACACAAACTGTGTAATTTCTCAATAAATGCATGTATATTATCCCGGAATATTGAATTTTCCTGCACCCTAATTACCGATGGACTAATAGACATACAATCTCGTGAACGATTGAATAAGAACAGCCAATCATTAAAGCCGACACTAGCTATTTCGCCCAGTGTAGACCATATATTCCAATTGCTGTTTGGATGCCATGTTGCATTATCCCGTGGCCATTCTTCATTTTCCATTGGCTTGAGTATGTCCAAATAATGTGCTGCATCAAAACTTTTCTGTTCTTTGCATGATTCATAATAAATTCTGAGCCTGACATAGATGTCATCGTCTAAGGTGCCACCATTATGACCATGTCCATCGAGTATAGTTGTTATTTTATCATTATAGATATTTTCCATGCTGACAGGTATATGATTAGAAGCAAGTGAAACATTACCACAAGCGTATTCATAAATATTGGTACATGGATTAACCGTGGCATTCATATAACTATGCATCATTTCAATCATGGTGGCACTTATAGCGTCCTTTTGTTCCGGAAAGGGTACATTTTGTGTGCATATAGGCTGTAGACACACAAAAAGTATAAATTGTGGGAACATAATTTTTTTACTGCAACGCGGCATCATCGGATTGTAGAAGAAGTCTCCAAGTGTCAACAATCTTTAAAAATCCTGATGTTTCTGGCTTTATTTTCTGGCAAGTAAGAGAGAAGGAGATAAGGACAATTATATGTATTAGTTTAATAGAGTAATGGCTTCTTAAAATGTACATAAATTTATCAAAAATGAACAAAAACTCTGTTGCCATTAGCGTTTCTTGACTTTTTTTTCCTCATTCTCAATATTAAAAAAAAAATAAAAAAAAAAATTTTTGCATCAACTGAACATTAGGGCAAGTATAAAAATGCCGCTATCACAATTTTTTAGCTGTATTATTTATTTTATTTTTTTTTATCGTTAACAATACAACAAGATTGACTTCTTATATTTAAAGTACTGGTAAAATATTTGTTATTATAAAATTTGGCTTACAAAGAAAGATAAAGAATAAAGATAATATAATCTATATATATAAAAGGCTTGGGTGACTGACTGATCACTCCCCAGCCCAAACGGCTAAAGATAGAACCGTGAAATTTAGAATGTAGGTTTCTTTAATGACGTAGGCGCGCACTAAGAAGGGATTTTTCGAAATTCGGACTGCAAGGGGGTAAAATGGGCGTGGCACCGCCCCATACAACTGGAAGTTGAAAATGGCTGTATCTTTTAAACCATTATAGGTACAAAGTCGAGATTTGGTACGTATATCGGTCGTATAAGAAAAAATAATTTTTGTTTATAGAAAGCGGGCGGTGCCACGCCCCTTCTTAAAATATTGTTATACTGGCTGAATGAATGTACCAATTGTAATGAAATTTTCACTGTACTGTCCGCAGCGCCTCTATCATAGGCTACATGAAAACAAAATTAGACAAAGGGGCGTGGCACCGCCCACACAAACCGAAATTTCAATCGTTCATATCTCAATAGCCATTAGAGGTATAAAGATGAGATTTTCTACAAATGTTACTGATACAAAGAGAAAAACGTCTGGAAAATGGGCGGTGCCACACCCCTTTTGAAAAAATCGTTTTCTGGCCAAAATAAATGGACCGATTGCAATGAAATTTTAACTGTGTAGTACTATCCGCAGGGCCTCTACCATAGGCTTCATAAAAACATAATTAGAAAAAGGGGCGTCGCACCGCCAGACAAACCGAAATTTGAGTAAGTTATATAGCCCGAGCCATTAGGGGTATGAAGATGAGATTTGCTACATATGTTACTAGTATAGGAAGGATTAGGTCTTGCTGGAAAATGGGCGGTGCCACGCCCCTTATTGAAAAATTGTTATACTGGCCAAATAAATGGACCGATTGTAATGAAATTTTCACTGTGAGGTACTGTTCGCAGGGCCTCTATCATAGGCTTAATGAAAACAAAATTAGACAAAGGGGTATGGCACCGCCCACACAAACCGAAATTTCAATCGGTCATATCTCAATAGCCATTAGAGGTATGAAGATGAGATTTGCTACAAATGTTACTGATACAAAGAGAAATACGTCTGGCTGGAAAATGGGCGGTGCCACGCCCCTTTGGATAAAATCGTTATCCCGGTGAAATAAATGGACCGATTGCAACAAAATTTTTACTGTGTAGCACTGTCAGCGGCTACATAAAAAAACATAATTAGACAAAGGGGCGTGGCACCGCCTATACAAACCAAAATTGAAATCGATCATATTTCACAGGCTATTGAAGGTAAGAAGATAAAATTTGCATTTGGTACATGGCGGATAATGTATCTCTGGGAAATAATCGGTGCCACGCCCCTTCAGGATAAACTGTTTGTCAGTCATATTAATAGAATAATTGTAATAACATTTTCATTATCTATATATTTCAAATTGCTTACTGGGTGTAAATAAGAAGATGAAATTTGGGGTGGTTAAATAAAATAAATAATAGTCAGCTTAGAAGGGATTTTTGGATATTCGTACTTCTTGGGGTATCGCAGAAATTGATATGATCATGCTCGCTATCAAAGTGGATTGGAGGTTTTTGTTATATCCGATATTCGATATCCGCTCAGACCAAACGGCTAATGCTATAATCATGATAATGGCCTTGCTGCCTATGGAATTAGAACGAAGTAAGGACGGTTTTCGAAGTTCTTACCTTTTAGAAGTAAAAATGCCGAAAGTGATAAACTGGTACTAAACGGCTAAAGGCATAGTCGCAAAAATTGAAGTGAATATTTTAGTTGTGCGATGTGAAATATTTTTTTGAAATTCTGGCACTATGGTCCAGACCAACTGCCTAAAGGTAAAGTTACGAAAATGTAAATAGAATTGCTGCCTATAGAATTAGAGAGCCAACAGAAGAAGTTAAAGAAATTCGAACATTTAGGCGTAAACAGGCAGAAAGGAGATAAAACTGGTACCATCACCCAAATCAAAAGGCTAAATCTATAATCGTATATGATGATGATTCCTATAGAATTAGAGGGAGTACCAGTCCATTTTAGATGTGCGCTACGAATATATCTTTTGAAATTCGTACTTTTAGGTATAACAAAGTACTAAAGCGGTACAATCACTTAGACTAATGGGATAAAGCTACAATCACATAAATGGGGTGTTTGTTCGTGTTATGATGATTGTATCTGTATTGCTTAAATTCATAAGAAGATTCATTGTAAGTATGGGTGAAGTAACGCGAGCCGGGAAAGCTAGTAATAATAATATAGTGCTTTATATAAATAACTGATAAAACAAACAAAAGAAAATAATAAATTTTGTATTAAGATAACATATTCATAGTCGGTAATTTTTTTAAATCTTTATTTATTCACTATGGTCAAATATAATTATACAACTGTATTGTTCGTGATCATGATCATAAATGACTATGTAGGGACTCGTGCATAGACGTACTAGTTTTCAACTTTGGTATACACACTTCTTTTACATTAGTTCTAAACTATGTATTAATTGTTTTTCATTTTTCATAAAGTATTATAATTGCAATTCCCAATTTCTTACTTTGTAACAGATTACTAACTGGCCTTCTTACAACTGGTTTCACGAGAATTCGAAGCAACTTTTTATTATATTTATATCACACTTTGTACATTTTCTAAACTGTAAGCGTACGATGTCTATGACTGCATTCGATTTTTATTGAAAGCCTAAGATCAGCTGAAAGATTACATACTTGTTTTTTTTCTTTGGCAAAAATTCCCCTCGTAGATAAGAAATGTGACGCAATTAAATTGACGAGTTTGTGATTATATATGAAGTATTAATTTTTTGAAAGTAAGCTAATCTAAGCTTTAAGATGACAGAAACAGTGCGTTCACTTCAACTGTGGATTTATTTTAGGAAATGAATTATTTTATTAGAAGATCTTCTTTATGCGATAAATATTGTACGTGTAAAATATAAGAACAAAATTAAATTAGCAAATTCATGGGCAGTGGCACAAAAATGTTTTATAGCCCCAGATATATAATATGTGTTAAAAAATTGAGTAATTGAAAAAAAAATGAATTTGGAAATTAATTATTTATTTTCGATCAGTGGGCGAAAGAGATTTGATACACATACAAATCGGCATTACATATGGGCATTAGGGTGATGACTTTTTTACAACCTCGTTTCCCTTTATCATATTTAGAAATCTGAAAAAAATATAATAAAGGTGATTCGATAAAAAAACCTCACGCACAAAATGATTTTAAAATTTTTATTTATCAGTATTTTGGGCAATTTTTAATTATTTTTTAAGTCACTGTTAGCATAAATTTATGAGAGTTTATTATTTTCCTACCACAATCATAAAAATTACATTACCTTTTGTTTCTCACTACTTACTTACTCACTTAGCTGGTACTTCTATGCAATCCCAGTGGATTATATACCGCACGTAGAAAAATATTATAAGCGCCTCGATCTTTTGCGCTTCTTCTCCAGTTAGTCACTCCGAGTTCTGTAAGGTTCTCAGTAACCTGGTCTTTCCAACGGAGTTTAGGTCGCCCTCTTCTGCGCCGTCCATCGAGTTCATTGTCGAAGACTTTTCGAGCTGGAGCATTTTCGCCCATGCGTACAACATGACCTAGCCAACGCAACCGTTGCACCTTAATGCGTTGGACCACGTCAATGTCAGTGTACAGCTCGTACAGCTCATGATTCATACGACGCCGATACTCTCCGTTAACGATGATGGGCCCATATATTTTACGGAGTATTTTTCTCTCGAATACCGCCAGAACCGATTCATCCGCTTGTGTCATAACCCAGGCTTCTGAGCCATACATTAAGACAGGTAGAATAAGTATCTGGTATAGCTTGAGTTTTGTTCGTCGAGAGAGGGCTCTGTCATTGAATCGCTTGCTTAGTCCGTAGTAGCATTTATTTGCAAGCAGGATTCTTCTCCGGATTTCTAGGCTGACATTATTTGCTTTGTTGATGGCGGAGCCTAGGTAGACAAAATTATCTACCACCTCGAAATTATAGTTGTCAACGTTCACGCAGTTTCCCAAACGAATAGATTCTTTGTTCGTTGAAACTAATAACTTCGTTTTGTCCTCGTTCACCGTTAGGCCCATTTTAGCTGATTCCTTCTGAATACCTATGAAGGCTGCAGTCACATCCCGCAGTTTTCGACCGATGATGTCTACGTCATCAGCGTACGCGAGTAGCATGTGGCTTTTGTTGAATATAGTGCCACTCGTGTTTACTGCAGCTTTTCTCATTATCATCTCCATCACAATGTTGAAGATATCGCACGATATCATCGATATGTTGAAGATATCGCCTCGTCTGGTATAGAATGGCTCCGTAAGGTCCTTGCCAATCTTCACTGAAGACTTCGTGTCAGTCAGCGTCATTCCGCAAAGACGTATCAGCTTCGCTGGAATACCAAACTCAGTCATGGCTTCAAGTAATTTCTGCCGTATCGGGCTGTCGAAGGCAGCTTTATAGTCGACAAAAAGATGGTACGTGTCGATCTGTTTCTCTTGGGTTTTTTCCAGGATTTGCCGAAGTGTGAAAATCTGGTCAGTTGTTGATTTTCCAGGTCTAAAGCCACACTGATAAGTCCCGATCAGGTTGGATAACACTGGCTTTAGTCTTTCACATAGCACACTCGACAGGACCTTATATGCGATGGGTAAAAGGCTGATCCCGCGGTAGTCGGAGCACACACTTGGATCACCTTTTTTCAGCACAGGATATAATACGCTTACATTCCAATCGTCGGGCATGCACTCTTTAAGCCAAACCGTGCGCAGGAGCTGGTGCATGCTCGTTATCAACTCCTCGCCACCGGACTTGAAGAGCTCTGCGGGCAGACCGTCGGCACCTACTGCTTTGTTGTTTTTCAGCCGCGATATTGCTCTTCTTACCTCGGCTTGACTTGGTGGTGGGCAATCTAAGCCGTCGTCGACAATTGGCGTGATAACTTCACGTGCGCTGCCTTCTGGAACCAGCAGTTGCTGGAAGTGTTCTCTCCATATGTGCAGCACACTCTGCGTATCCGTGACCAGATTTCCATCACTGTCCTTACAGGTGGGGAGGCCATTACCGTACCCATTTGCTCTTACTTTCTGGTAAAATTTTCAGGCCTCACCTCTATCCCTGTATCGCTCTATATCCTCGTTCTCCCGTTCCTTCATCTGACGTTTTTTTTCGCCTAAATAGCTGTCTCGCCCGTTTTACTTTCTCCTTATGCCGTTCCCTAACAGCACGGGTTACAATTGGCTGTAGCGTTGCCATATAAGCAGCATCCTGTTCCTCAGACGCTATGCGACATTCTTCATCGAACCAGGATTCGTCTGAGCGCCGCTTTTCATATCCTAGCACGGTTGTTGCTGCGGTTGCCATGGAATGCGCAATATGCTGCCACTTTGTATCGGGAACGTCAGAAGTAGAGGCGTTGTGTCGTAAAAGTTGGGAGAGTTGGTCGGAGTAGGCAGTAGCTATCTCTGGGGTTTGCAGCTTCGCGATGTCCAGCTTTCTTTGTGTTTGGTTACGTGCGTTTTTTGCTCTGCTCAATCTTGTGCGAACCTTGGCTGCAACCAGGTAATGATCCGAGCCAATATTAGCACCACGGATCACACGCACGTCCATGACACTAGATGCATGCCTGCCATCAATTACCACATGATCAATTTGATTTTTGGTGTTTTGATCGGGGGATAGCCAAGTTGCCTTGTGGATATCTTTGTGCTGGAATCTGGTTCCACTCACTACCATGTTCCTTCCCGATGCGAAGCTTACCAGCCTAAACCCGTTGTCTGACGTGTCGGTATGCAGGCTGAATTTACCGATCGATGGACCAAGAACATCTTCCCTTCCTATTTTTGCATTAAAGTCTCCCAGAACAATTTTAATGTCGTGGCCAGGGCAGCGGTCGTATGTTTCCTCTAGGCGCTCGTAAAATGCACCTTTAATCTCATCGTCTTTATCTTCCGTCGGGGCGTGTACACAAATCAGCGTGATGTAAAAATATTTCGCCCGGATGCGAATGGTGGCTATTCGGTCACTTACAGGGTTAAACCGCGAGACCAGGTGTCGAAGTCTCTTGCCGACTATGAAACCACATCCAAATTCGTGTCTTTTTGCATGGCAGCTGTAAAAGATGTCACAGTTCTTTCGTCGTGTGCATCCCTGTCCCGTCCATCTCATTTCCTGTATGGCGGTGATGCCAGCCTTGTATTTGTCGAGGACATCCGCCAGTTGGATAGAGGCACCATCTCTGTAAAGAGTTCGGACATTCCAGGTGCATATCCTTAAATCATGGTCCTTATATCGTTTGTGGGGTTCGTCAACATTTGGGGGGTTCTTGTTTTATTTATTCTCCGTGTTTTCATAATAAATTTTGTTTAAGGAGAGTGGCTTATTAGGCCACCGCTCCCGATCCTAGTTTCTTGGGGCTGCCAAAGCCACTAGGAGAGCCTGTGTTGAGCTTCAGTAACTTCTGTTACCTACTTCCTAAGACACATCGGTGGTAGCATGCCGATTAGGTTACTCAAACGTTTCGCCTTCTAACTCTAGCTAACTTCTAAGCGGTTGCTTTAAAGTCATTGCCCAGGAAATACTTGGTCTAAGACCGGAAGTAGTTAGCTGCTTGGACAGTGCCGCAAAGGAATCGATTCTGGTCACTCCAAAGTGAGTGACAATCAGTAACTTTCAGCCTCTGAGCAAAGTCCCATTCCCCACTATTTTTCTTTAATTCTGAGAATTAAAAAAAAGTTGTCAACTTTTATTTCAAAAATTCAAAATGATGAGATACCTTCACTTAATCTATATATATAAAAATGGTGGCAAAAATGTATAGTAATTCATCAACTGAGAACGGCTGGGCCGATATTGCTCAAAGAAAGAAAATTTTGGGAAAATCTTCCGGAAAAGTCGGAAAATTGGAAAAATCGAAAACTGCCTTTTTGTATGGAATTTCGTGTGCAATTGTTACAGAATGGCTTTTCGAATAGAAAAATGGAAAACTTTTGTTGAAAAATGCGGAAAATTCTGGAAAAATTCAAAAAGTTGGAATTTGTTTTTTCCACGAAATTTTGCATATTATCGTATGATTTGATAATTTTGGACGATGTAACAGTGAAAAATTTTGGATAATTTTCCGAAATGACTTTCCGAATGGAAAAGTAAGAAATATTTCGGTGGAAAACTCGGAAAATTTGGATTTTTTCGGAAACATTTTGCATCGCAAATTGAATTTTTGTATAAAATTTTGTGTGCAATTGTTCCGTAGTGGCTTTTCGGTTGAAAAAATAGAAAATTTTGGTTGGAAAATTATAGAAATATTCCAAAAATTTCAATTTTTGTTTCGACCAAATTTTACATTTTATTGTGTTTTGATAATTTTGAATGATGTAAGTGTGAAAATTTCGGATAATCATTCTGAAATGACTTCTCGAATGGAAAAATAAAAAATTCTTGGTGGAAATCTCGGAAAATTCTGGAAAAAAAACTCGAAAATTTTGGATTTTTTCGTCGAAATTTTTCGTTGTGCCAAATTCGTTGTGATGCTTGGAAAAATTCGATTTATTGTGAAATCTATTTGTATGAAAACGGTGTGAACAGTGTGTAGTAATTCATCAAGAGAGAACGGCTGGCCCTTTTTGCTAAATTTTATTTAATTGTTCGTAATTGGTATGAGGGTTTTATGCAAGATAACTTCGGGAAATTCCTTCGGAAAAGTCGGGAAATTGGAAAAATTTTTGTAAGGAATTTTGTGTACAGTTTTTACGAAATGGCTTTTCGGGTGGAAAAATAGAAAATTCTTAGGGAAAAACTCGGAAAACCAATCATTCGAACTGCAAATTCCACTTTAAAACTGTCGATGAATCTTCTCACGGTTGAAAAACCAAAGTACACAATGACCAAGAATTTCGTAACGGCGAAGTAGATGCGGGAATGGAAGTAGTTGACCGAACGATAAAGGATTTACGAGGGGATTTAAAACGATTTGGTGGGGCTTTGATTTTGTTCAAAATGTCGAATGCTGCTGATTTACTAAAACCATGCTTGAAAACGTCGTCAATTTCAAGAAGTTGTAATTGACCAAAAAATGAGGGGCTCATTCCAGAACCTCCCATCTTCTGCTGAATTCCCGAAACAACTGCTAGCGCTGGCAATGGCCAAATTCAGGTTGATGTTTCGACTGAATTGATATAGTTCCCTGCAAATTGTTGCCTGTTCACATCGTTAAAAAAGTAACTCATGACATTGCACAAAATTATAATAATCTCGATTGGATTAATTTACGGGCTGTATGTTACTAGCAGCGAAGAATAAAGATATCAATAGCTAGAATTTCAAATTACAAAGTTAAATCGCTTTAGAACTGCATTCGTATGGATGAAGTGACCAACAATCCGACAGAATTTTCAACTCGCTTAATGTGCCGCATAATTTACAGATAAAGGTGGGATCGATCATAATCATATTGCGGAATCTGAATCGACCGAAATTGTGCAACGGTACGCGGTTGTCCGTCAAAAATCTGATAAAAAAATGTGATTTCAGACGATCATCAAGAACAAATACAAAGAAGTGAAGTCCTTATCTTACGAATCAGATAATTCCAACTGATCATTAATTCCAATTCCATGACGACAATCAAAAAATCGCAAGGCAAGTGGAAGTATGTGAGATTAATCTCGAATTTCCCTGTTTTACGTGCGGTCAGCTTAACATTGACTTTTCGAGTTTTGGAGAACCGCCTTCGTTGTTTGTTTTTGCGGTAAAACTAATCGAAAAACTTTGTTTATCAAACATTCTCTACTGAGTTTATCTGAAGGCATAAAGTTGGGGCGAGACGAAGTTCGCCGGGTCCGCTAGTTGTAAATAAAAACGAAAGATGTTCTTTGATTTCTATGATCAATATCTCATTTTGTTCATAGGTTATATGGCGTTTGGTGAAAGTTATGAGACGAAACTTTTTTCTGTTAGGGATTTAAAAAAATTAATTTTTTCACAAAAATATTATTTCAAAGTGGTTTGTGCGTGACCTTTTTCTATATTTAAATGGAATAAACGTTATTTTAGTCATTAATAGGCAAAAGTTCATTCATTCGTGCAACAGGAAATAATTTTTGAGAAAAAAAAATCCAAAAGTCATCACCCTAAAGGCATCCCCCAGTAGCTCGGGCGCAACATTAGCATGAAAGAAACAACATTAAACGCCAAAGAAATAAACAGAAAATTTGCTTTGTAATTTTTGTGTTCTAAATGTACAAATTAGTTCAAAATTATAATCAATAATACAGTGAAACGGACGCAACATAAAATATAAGTCCTTTAGAGGCTTTAACAGAAACCCAGTAGGGAAAAATACTAGTTCGGAACTACACCATTTCCAATTGAAATTCAAACATTCCATTTGAAATTCAAACATTCCATTTGACATTCAAATATTACATTTGAAATTCAAATATCGTCATTTAAAATTTAAAAAAACTTCAATTGAAATTCAAATTTTCCATTTGAAATTTAAACTTGTCAATTGTAATTAAAAACACATCAATTGAAATTCAAAACTCGTCAATTGAAATACAAAACCTATCAATTGAAATTCAAAAGTCGTCAATTGAAATTAAAAACTCATCATTGAAATTCAAAAAGTATCATTTGAAATGAAAAAGAATTGGATCACAATTCGTAGGCTACTTCTTCTTCTTTAATGGCAGCAACAACAGAAATTTAACTATCAGTAGCCGCACGTACAAAAGTATTCCAAGCGCTTCGGTCTTTTTCGTTCCGTAGATAGTTCGTGCCACCAAGCTTAGATAACAGCTCTTTCACCTGGTTCATCCATCGGAGTGTTGTACGCCCCCTTCTGCGCTTCCCATGGAGTTTATTGCCGAAGACTTTTCGAGCCAGAGCGTTTTCGTCCATTCGTATAACTTGTTCAAGTCAGCGCATTCGGTCTATTTGAACGCGTTTGACTACGTCGATGTCGTTGTACAGCTCATAGAGCTCATTATTCATTCGACGACGGAACTTACCGTTAACCATGATGGATTCAAATATTTTGCGAAAACTCCCAGAATAGATTGATCCGCCTGCGTCATTACCCAGGATTCTGCGCTGTAGAGTAAGACAGGCAGGATCAGTGTCTCGTAGAGTTGGATCTTCGTACGTCGAGAGAGGACTTTATCATCAAAACGCTTGCTCAGCACATAATAGCAGCGTTTTGCAATCAATACTCGTCTCTTGATTTCCAGGCTGACATTATTTTTTTTGTTTATGGCGGAGCCAAGGTAGACAAAATCATCTACCACTTCAAAGTTATAGTTGTCAACGTTCACGCAGCGCCCCAAACGAGTAGACTCTTTGTTTGTTGAAACAAATAGCTAAGATTTGTCCTCATTAATCACCATGCTTCTCAATGCTCGAACATCCCGTAGTCCTCGGCTAATGATATCTATATCATCAGGATACGCGAGCAGTATGTGGTTGTTAAATATGGTGCCAGTTGTTGTTTTTGTTGTAACAGCTTTAGAATTCAAATATTACAAATTTTACAAATTTAATCCGGGGGTTCTTCTTCAATGTCCAGTCCTAAAAATTGGGCTACTTCCACTGGATTGGTCCATAGATCCAATGGGCTAAGTGGAGTAGGGTGGGCTGGGCAATTGAAGATGTGGCAGGTATCGTGGGGACCCTGACCACACGCTGGACATATATTGGGGACGGCACGGTCTATGCGGGACCAGTAGGCGTTGAGCCTGTGTGATGTTAAAGTTGGGATGACTCCTCCGATGACAACCCAGGAGGAACTGTTTTGTCAGCATGACATTGTGTTCCTTGACTGGGAGGACCTTCGTTTCCTCATGTAGATGATGCTCAGAGGTTATCTGCATACAGCCCGTTACAGTCCTAAGGGCGGCATTTTGGCAGCTTTGAATATTTCTCCACTGTGTATCACTCAGCTAAGGAGACCACACTGGAGCCGCATAGTTAACCACTGACCGGCCAATAGTTTTGTAGGTAGCTAACAAGGTTTCTTTGTCTTTACCCCAAGTGCTGCTGGCTAGCGCTTTGTGGACCTTGTTCCTACTTCGCAATTTGTGCGTAATTGCAGTGGCGTGAGCTGAGGAGGTAAACAGGCTGTCAAAGGTGACCCCCAAAATTTTTGGGTGGTTCACGGTCGGTATTTGGACGCCATCGACTACTACGTCTAGATTTATGTTTATCTCCTTTGTCCAGGTGGTGAATAATGTTGCTGTTGACTTCGCTGGTGAGAGTTTCAAGTTCCGTCCAGTGAAGAAATTATGTAATACTTCGAGATAACCATTCACACGATCGCAAAGCTCATCAATGTTTTGACCTGTCGCCATAATAGTACAGTCGTCCGCGTATGATATCACATCTAAACCTTGTGGTGGTGTAGGGAGTTTAGAGAGGTAGATGTTAAACAAAAAAAACGCCGCCCTGTGGTACTCTTTGTTTTAACTCTACGGGGTTTTGAGCACTTGTCTCTAAACTCCACGAACGACCGACGACCACTTAGATAGTTAGCACTCCATCTCTTCAAATTATTGGACAGGGTGGACTGCAGGATGTCCTGGAAGAGTGTGGTGTGGCTGACTGTGTCCAAGGCCTTCGACAGGTCCAGTGCCACTAGGAGTGTCCTTTCACAGGGCCTCTGTTGATTCAAGCCTTGTGAGATCTTTGTGGTTATGGCGGTTAATGCAGTGGTAGTGCTGTGCATTTTACGGAATCCATGCTGGTGGTGAGCTGCTGTTAGGTGGCTGGACAGCTGGGGGAGGAGGAGTGCCTCTAGAGTCTTCGTGACTGGTGACAGGAGGGAAATCGGCCTGTAAGATTGTCCCTCTTTCGCGTCCTTTCATGGCTTTTCCAGGCATCGGGTATTAATAGGGTACTCATTGGCAAGTTGAAAACCATTGTCAGATACTCGACTTCCCGCTCGCCAAGATGTTTTAGCATCAGCATGGATATTCCATCGGGTCCAATCGCCTTGGATGGTTTGGATGGCCTCTGAGACTTCGGAAGGGGTGTAGGGTTGTGGTATGTCCGAGACTGGAAGGTTGTGAAGTTTTCGAACAACACTTCGTTTCGCCTTGTCTCTCTCTGGGTGCTCGATAAACTGCATGTAAAATGCATTCGAGCACTTTACAGGGTCGGAAATGGTGGTGTCGGCAAACTTAATCGCGACCCTGTCATCCTTCTTCGTTGGGTTGGAGAGAGATCGAACTGTGGACCACAACTTACCCACTCCAGAGCTCAGGTCGCAGTTTTTCAGGTGATCAATCCATTTTTTCCGCTTGTCCTCATTTACCAACCTGCTGATATTACCGTTCAGCTCGACGATACGTGGGTCGTCAGGGTTGGTACTTCGGATGTCATCGCGCTCATCTGCTAATATCGCTGCCTCTGAATAAAGCGGGCTGTTGCTGCGATGACAGTCTGGCGGAATTTGCTCTCAGCTTGGTGAACGTTGGTGGGAGCTGGGAGATCACTGAAAATGCGATCGGTGAACTCTCTGAAGCCGTGCCAGTCTGCTTTTTTCTGGTTGATGTAGGTTCGGCGTTCAGACAGATGATTATGGGCAGGATGGTGTTTACTGCTGCTTTCCACAATTACTGCAACGGTTATATTAAATTTCGCCGATTCTTTTTATTTAAGCAAATCTCCTTTCATGTTATGATTTTTGGAAAAATCGTGTTTACTGCTGCCTTCCGCATGATAATCTCCATGATTATATAAAAGAGATCGCATGACAGACTATCGCCTTGCCTCGCTTACACACACTTGGACCGCCTTTTTAAGCACAGGACATAAAACACTCAGATTCCATTCATCGGGCATGCATTCCTTGAGCCAAGTCGTGTTTATGAGCTGGTGCACGCACGTTGCCAGCTTATCGCCGCGAGCTTTAAAAAGCTCTGCCGGCAGTCTATCGGCTCCCGCAGCTTTATTGTTTTTAAACCGTGCAATTGCCGTGTTGATCTTGTTTTGGCTCGGTTGTGGACAGTCTACTCCATCATCGATGATTGGTGTGATTTCGTCACTTATGCTGCCTTCGGGAACGAGTAGAGACCGAAAGTGTTCCCTCCATATTTGCAGCACACTCTGAATGTCAGTGACCAGATTTCCGTCTCCGTCCTTACAGGTGGGGATCCCTGGTTGAAAACCTTTACTTTTTACCCTCTGATAGAAGTTTCGGGTTTCACCTCTATACCTGTAATTTTCGATATCTTGGCTCTCTCTTTTTATACAAGATTTTGTACATAGATTGCACTTTGTGAATAATATAATAATAATTAGGGTAACGTAATAAAATAGTGGCTATATATAAACTTCCTCAAACTAACAAAAAATAGTACCAAAAAAGTCGAAAATCGATTTGCGCGTGATAGGAATTTGTTGTAGACCAATGGTTTCTTAGAGAAATTTTGTTAGAATTATACTTATATTTCGCTTTTGCTATACATTTTGTTGATTTTTTTCTACCCATACAAATTGAAACCCCTAATGTATATACTAATAAGATCGTCTGATGGCATTTATATCCAAGACATAACTTATATCTTTATTAAAAAAAGTATATGGGCAATTCTCTGATGTCGAATGCGACATTTGTACGCAATCAAACTGAAAAAAAACATGTGTCTAGATTTTTTTTTTTTTTAAAATGCGAATCTTATAGCTCTTGTTTAGCACTATAATCTGTGCTAAGATCGATTTTGGGCATTTGTTCATTTTCAAGATAATCACAAAAATGTAAGGCATTCGCACGCGACACAGACAGAAGTCACTTTTTCGAAAACCAGCTAAAGCACTGATTTCAGCGAAACATGATGGAAAATATTGATGCAATTCATTTTAAAATGTTATGTATTGATTGTTCTTAATTATGCATTTCATTTGATTTAAAAATATTAAGTAGTTTTTTTTTAAATTGAATTTGAATCACTGTCGCACGCTACATGTCGCACGCGACATTTTCTTCCATCGTACTTTTTATGTTGTTTTTGTTCTTTTTAAGTAATTAGAAGTGCATAACATGTATTTAAATTATGTTTTATATATTCAATATTTTTTTTATTTCTTACAATAATTTTGAACTTAACAAAATATATTCAATAAAGTAAAACAAAAACAAATATATTCATCTTATATGATAAACTTAACTAAATAACGTGAATTACATCATTAACGTCAAAAACAATTTATTTAAATGAATATTCTGTCCTACCAGATTCCGTTTGTTGGCCATTGCAACCAAACCAATGCATCTGGCTTATTCCAGGTATGCTTTGCACATCATTCCATTTTTCATCTAACTTATAATAGATTGACAAACTTTCAATTTGTGCAGATGGTATAAAATAAATTTTAACTCCCTTTATGTTGTTTTCTGCACACTGATAAAATGCAAGTGCATCAGGTAACACCACATTTTTTGGTTTTGTTATTTGCCAGACTTTTCTTTTAATTACGGCTCCAACTCCGTCAACAGCTCCTTTTCCGTGAGAACTGGCAAAAAAACTCCATTCAATATTTTGACATCCAATTTGTTTCAAAATATCGGCCAAGCTGGTCAAAATATATTTATTTTTAAATTGAGCGCAGCTGCCATCAGAAAATATAAATACTTTTGAAAAATTACCAAACATTTTTTTAATTTCAGTTATAAGGTTTATGACAAAAATATATACGTCGTGTTTATTATGCGTGAGCTTGTCACTAACAACTGCAAGCGACTGTGAAGCACCAGCAAACCAAGCTACGCAGGTAAAAATTGTTACCTGGTGGTAGCTAAAATGAGCACTTTGAATCTCGTTTTGGTGTGTCAACCGATAGTTCTCCGCAATATCAATTTGAAGAAGGAGCTCAGATGGCTTTAAGTTTCTTTTTGTATCCTCAAAATATTTTTGCTGGGCTCTTTTTACAAAAAAATGTGTCTTAAAAGATGATAGATTAGCTTCCATATCAAATACTAAATCAGATATAGTTGAAGTTGTATTTGTGAGAACTATGTGGTTTTCAATTTTACGCCATTGTTGCCAGTTTACTTCCTCTTCCATATTTGCCAAATACGCAAGAGGAATTAAATCATCTTTAACTTCTGTTAAACATTTTTTACAATTGCTTGTCATGCAATATTCATTCTGAATATCGCAGCAAACTTCTTTCAGAAATGTCTCAAAATCCCTGGGAAAAGATGGAATCACTTTCGAGCAACTTTGCAAAAGAAAGCCGAAATTAGCATGATACATGCAGACACACATATTGTGCGGCATTTTATTTGCCAACTGTACATGGCGAGGTCGCATTTTAAAAAAAGTGGATAAGCCTACCTCCTCGCTTGGAAAATATTTCTTGAATAGCTCATAGGTTTCGGACACCGTCATTATCAAGAAACGCTTAGCGACTAATTTGCCCTTAATTATAATGGTGTCTTTCTTGCCTGCAGCTTGCACACTCACATCATCATTTTCATAAAAGTCTTTGATTGCGTTAACTAGTCTTTCTGATATTGTTCTGCTGGATTCGTTTGTGGTTTTATTTTCTTCGATTCTGTTATATTTTTTTGCCAGAACTTCCAAAACTTTAAGTTTTTTTATCATAATCTTTGGGCATCGCTCTCTCCACTTTTTTGACCGCTTTTGCCAAGGCTTGTTTACTTTCGTAAGGCGCTTTTTCTTTTTGGCGTGCGAGTGACATGTCGAAGAGTTTTTGGCGTCTCTCCCGTTGCCGTATGCGATTATATCGGCGATTTTCCTCAATTATTTGTTCATTACCTTCAGCCAGTGTGCGAGCAGTCTGTCTAGCATTCCGCATTCTCTCCATGTTTTTTAATTTATAATTTTGTAATTTTGTTTCATCTTTTTTTATATTTTCCCTCCACCGTTTGCAGTTGGATTTGTTTTTTTCATTTCCTGAATTCATCTACATTAAAAGTAGTATCGAAAAACAATATATTTAAAAAAAACAAAAAAACGATTTAAAAATTTTTCACTTACCATGTCGCACGCGACAAACTTTAAAAACGTTTCAAACTCGAAGCGTTGCTTATATTAAAAGAAATATTTTTTTATTTACTTTAGTGCCAAAATATGCGTTTGGACACGATATTTTATGCTCATTGCACGAAAACCTTAGATGCACTAATAACATATGTCCTTTTTCAATGTCGCACGCTACAGTGATAGCAACGTATACGCTAATACGAAATTCACCGTTATTAGCTATCGCATCGTTTCTTTTATTTTTTTTTTATATTCATTGAATATAAACCGACATTTAAAAGAGCAAATATCAATGCATAATGACTCTCTTTAAGAAAATGAATCAAAACAAAACGTGCATTAGAAATGCTCAAAACATAACTGTTGCACTTGTTCGACTTAGCATTGAAATATTTCAAAATGTGTTATGAGTAACGGTAAAATTAGCTTATATTAGTTAAATTTAATGGATTCCCTATAAAAATATGTGAAAAAAACATACTTTTATAGGCTTTGAATTTTTTAGCTGCGGTTGACCTTTCTGGAGAATTGCCCATATATATCTTCGCTATTTTATTCGATTTCTTCAACTTTGGAATAACATAAGTACTAAATTTTTCAAATTTTTTCTATACAGGTTTGACATGTACTTAAGAGATCGAGCACCATTACCCCTCAACTATAACCCACTATTGGCAATGAAAAACGATGACCGACCCCAATATCAAAACCAGTTGGTAAAGGCGGCAAATATCATTATAACATCACTACGTTTCTGGCGGTCACTACAAGCTGGCATACTTGAACCCGAAGTCTACCATATGAACCCCAAGAAAAGTGATACAGAGAGCTATCGGCGTTGGATGCGTGTGACACCAAAAATTGTGGCCACCTATGCTTCATATGCTTTTAAAGCCTTTCCCCTTGATATGGTGCAATATGAAAAGTTATTCGGAACTTCACGTATACCCGATATTGACAAAGATTACTTAGTGCACAGCCCAAGTTCAAGGCACATTATGGTAATGAGACGTGGTAACATATATGCTGTAGATGTGTTAGATGCTAACGGAAATATTGAATCGCCACGTGAGATTTTGTCCCGCCTAAATGCTGTAGTCAAATTGGACGAATCAAAAACCGAGGCCGATGTACCCATAGGTGTTCTCACAGCTAGCGAACGTAATGAGTGGGCTAGAGTTCGAGAGCATATTGTTGAAAATAAAGTAAATGAGACTTTGTTGTCCGAACAGGTAGATAATGCATTGTTCTGCGTGTGTTTGGACACCAAGGAAGAACCGATGTACAGTGAGACAAATCCTATACCATCACTCAAACATATGTTGGCAGGAAAGGCTACAAATAGGTATGTGTTGTTATATTTACTTGTCAAGGTTTAGTGTAATGATAACAAATTTAAGGGTCCGTCCCGAGAAAACGGCCGATTCTTATGTAAAATGACCTGTTGAATCCGAATATCACCTCCATTTTTCCCCATCAACCACTCTTTTCTCAGGACGCCCCCCTTTGTTTTGCTTTATTTCAATGTCAACAAAAAGTTAGTAAATTTTTTGTTACAAAAACTGAAGTGGGGGGAAGTGGCGTCCCCTGAAAACTGCTAATTCTTATTCAAAATTATCTTCTGAATCCAAATACCGCCCCCATTTTTACCCATCTCGCCCAGATTTTTCTTGGGACTCATTAACACTACTTATCGTTTTGTTTTTAGATGGTTCGACAAATCTCTATCCATGCTTCTTAGTGCTGACGGGACAGCTGCCGTTAACTTTGAACACTCTTGGGGGGATGGTGTTGCCGTTCTTCGTTATTTCAATGAAGTCTACAAAGAAACCCAGAATAAACCCTTCCTAAGCACCGATGATCTCAATAGCGTACAAAATATATCTGTAGATTCGAGTAAAGTCCGTTACCTTGATTTTCAAGTAGATGACAAGTTGAGAGAACAAGTACGCAGAGCATACAAAAAAAACTTAGACACCATAAAGCCTTTAAATATGCAAATGTTAGTTTACCCTAAGCTAAGTAAAAAGGCGTGCAAACAAGATCGTTTGGGTCCCGACTCTATTATGCAGTTATCCTTTCAGTTGGCGTATAAACAAGCGTTTGGAAAATACGTAGGTACTTATGAATCATGCAGCACTTCTGCTTTTAGACATGGTCGAACAGAGACAATGAGACCATGTACCATGGCTACAAAACAATTCTGTGATACTGCATTACTGACGTCGAACTTTGATGCCAAGAAATTGAGATCACTTATTGATCAGTGCTCGTCGTATCACGGTCAACTGACTAAGGATGCTGCTATGGGTCAAGGTTTCGATCGTCATTTATTTGCTTTGAAACACACCGCTGCCATAAACGTTAAACCCCTGCCCGAGTTGTACAATACAGATGCATACAAGCGCATAAACCATAATATCATAAGCACATCCACTTTATCGTCGGATGCTTTATTAGCCGGTTCATTTGGTCCAGTAGTGCGTGATGGTTTGGGCATAGGGTAAGTAGATGTTGTATGAAACATAAGTTTAGTCTATTTTCTCTAATATATTTTTTTATCATTATTTGTTTGTTTTCTTTTTAGCTATTCCATTCAAAATGAAATGTGCGGCGTCATTGTTACCTCCTATGAAGGTGGCTGTAATGGCCAGGAGTTTATATCGAGCTTAGAACAAGCATTTAATACCATACGCCGGGTAATCGATGAAAGCAAATGAGGCTGCTGCCATTAAGTGTGCAACGTGTGATTTCTGTTTGGAAATATTCTCCCCGATTTACTGCCTTCTTAATTCATTTTTATGTTATTCAGTTAAAAAAAAAATGGCATTGAGGGTTGAAGTTTTTTTTCCTTTTAATTTTAAGTCTAAAGACTCTTTATGGTTGATCCTTAGGAAAATTTTTGTATGACTATAATTTTAGCAACGATTATTTTATTAATTTGCATCAAAATTTTATAAATACTCATTTTTTTTGCATTTTGATTTTTCTGCATTTTTTAAAGTTAAAGAAACATATTAATTTTGTAACAATGCCTGTATATTTTTGTGACCCATTTTTTGATTCGTATCATGTTACCAAACTGAAAGTTAAAGTAAAAATAAATTAAAATAAAATTAAAATAATGTGTTTCCTTACTTAAGTCGGTAAAAATGTATATACATTTTTACCTCTGGATACTCTTAATCATAGAGTTGTAAATATACATTAAATAAACTTAATTTCCCTTTACAACCCATGAATGAGTGATGGGATAGCTTCTCACGTTGTTGGAAATTAACACGCTCTCTATTTTAGATTCATCACAAACGGCACCTTCTTGTTTATCGCCGAATGTGAACGTCACTGTTTGAAAAGCTTCTACAAGACATGCCCATTGCATGAAAATGTAGATGACTGGAGCCGGCTAATCTCCCGCATCATAGTCGCGTGTTCTAACCACTATGCCAAGGCCGGTTCCTTACATATACCTCACTCTCAGTAAAAACTTAAAATTTGCCAGTATAAACATATTAGGGAGGTCTCAGAAAAGGCGTGACCAAAATTCCAGTTTTTTTTTCAAAAGATTATCTTGTTATACTTACTTACTTACTAAGCTGGTACTTCTATGCAATCACAGTGGATTATATACCGCACGTAGAAAAATATTATAAGCGCCTCGATCTTCTGCGCTTCTTCTCCAGTTAGTCACACCGAGTTCTGTAAGGTTCTCAGTAACCTGGTCTTTCCAACGGAGTTTTGGTCGCCCTCTTCTGCGCCGTCCATCGAGTTCATCGCCGAAGACTTTTCGAGCTGGAGAATTTTCGTCCATGCGTACAACATGACCTAGCCAACGCAACCGTTGCACCTTCATACGTCTGACCACGTCAATGTCAGTGTACAGCTCGTACAGTTCATGATTTATACGACGCCGATACTCTCCGTTAACGATGATGAGCTCATATATTTTACGGAGTATTTTTCTCTCGAATACCGCCAGAACCGATTCATCCGCTTGTGTCATAACCAAGGATTCTGAGCCATACATTAAGACAGGTAGAACCAGTATCTGGTATAGCTGGAGTTTTGTTCGTCGAGAGATGGCTCTGTCATTGAATCGCTTGCTTAGTCCGTAGTAGCATTTATTTGCAAGCAGGATTCTTCTCCGGATTTCTAGGCTGACATTATTTGCTTTGTTGATGGCGGAGCCTAGGTAGACAAAATTATCTACCACCTCGAAATTGTAGTTCTCAACGTCCACGCAGTTTCCCAAACGAGTAGATTCTTTGTTCGTTGATACTAATAACTTCGTTTTGTCCTCGTTCACCGTTAGGCCCATTTTCGCTGATTCCTTCTGTATATCTGAGAAGGCTGCAGTCACATCCCGCAGTTTTCGACCGATGATGTTGACATCATCAGCGTAAGCGAGTAGCATATGGCTTTTGTTGAATATAGTGTCATTCGTGTTTACTGCAGCTTTTGTCATTATCATCTCCATCACTATGTTGAAGAGATCACACGATAGGCCGTCGCCTTGTTGTAGGCCTCGTCTGGTACAGAATGGCTCCGTAAGGTCCTTGCCAATCTTCACTAAAGACTTCGTGTCAGTCAGCGTCATTCCGCAAAGACGTATCAGCTTCGCTGGAATACTAAACTCAGCCATGGCTTCGAGTAATTTCTGCCGTATAGGGCTGTCGAAGGCAGCTTTATAGTCGACGAAAAGATGGTACGTGTCGATCTGTTTCTCTTGGCTCTTTTCCAGGATTTGCCAAAGTGTGAAAATCTGGTCAGTTGTTAATTTTCCAGGTCTAAAGCCACACTGATAAGGTCCGATCAGGTTGGATAGCACTGGCTTTAGTCTTTCACATAGCACACTCGACTGGACCTTATATGCGATGGGTAAAAGGCTGATCCCGCGGTAGTTGGAGCACACACTTGGATCACCAGCACAGGACATAATACGCTTACTTTCCAATCGTCGGGCATGCACTCTTTAAGCCAAACCGTGCGCAGGAGCTGGTGCATGCTCGTTATCAGCTCCTCGCCACCGGACTTGAAAGCTCTGCGGGCAGACCGTCGGCACCGGCTGCTTTGTTGTTTTTCAGCCGCGATATTGCTCTTCTTACCTCGGCTTGACTTGGTGGTGGGCAATCTAAGCCGTCGTCGACAATTGGCGTGATAATTTCATGTGCGCTGCCTTCTGGAACCAGCAGTTGCTGGAAGTGTTCTCTCCATATGTGCAGCACACTCTGCGTATCCGTGACCAGATTTCCATCATTGTCCTTACAGGTGGGGAGGCCATTACCGTATCCACTTGCTCTTACATCCTGGTAAAATTTTCGGGCCTCACCTCTATCCCTGTATCGCTCTATATCCTCGTTCTCCCGTTCCTTTATCTCATGTTTTTTTCGCCTAAATAGCTGTCTCGCCTGTTTTGCTTTCTCCTTATGCCGTTCCCTAACAGCACGGGTTACAATTGGCTGTAGCGTTGCTCTATAGGCAGCATCCTGTTCCTCAGACGCTATGCGACATTCTTCATCGTACCAGGATTTGTCTGAGCGCCGCTTTTCATATCCTAGCACGGTTGTTGCGGCGGTTGCCATGGAATGCGCAATATGCTGCCACTGTGTACGTCAGAAATAGATGCGTTGTGTCGTAGTAATTGGGAGAGCTGGTTGGAGTAGGCAGTAGCTATTTCTGGGGTTTGCAGCTTCGCGATGTCCAGCTTTCTTTGTGTTTGGTTACGTTTGTTTTTCGGTCTGCTCAATCTTGTGCGCACCTTGGCTGCAACCAGGTAATGATCCGAGCCAATATTAGCACCGCGGATCACACGCACGTCCATGACACTAGATGCATGCTTGCCATCAATTACCACATGATCAATTTGATTTTTGGTGTTTTGATCGGGGGATTGCCAAGTTGCCTTGTGGATATCTTTGTGCTGGAATCTGGTTCCACTCACTACCATGTTCCTTCCCGATGCGAAGCTTACCAGCCTAAACCCGTTGTCTGACGTGTCGGTATGCAGTCTGAATTTACCGATCGATGGACCAAGAACATCTTCCCTTCCTATTTTTGCATTAAAGTCTCCCAGAACAATTTTAATGTCGTCGCCAGGGCAGTGGTCGTATGTTTCCTCTAGGCGCTCGTAAAATGCATCTTTAATCTCATCGTCTATATCTTCCGTCGGGGTGTGTACACAAATCAGCGTAATGAAAAAATATTTCGCCCGGATGCGAATGGTGGCTATTCGGTCACTTACAGGGTTAAACCGCGAGACCTCTCTTGCCGACTATGAAACCACATCCAAATTCGTGTCTTTCTGCATGGCAGCTGTAAAAGATGTCACAGTTCTTTCGTCGTGTGCATCCCTGTCCCGTCCATCTCATTTCCTGTATGGCGGTTATATCAGCCTTGTATTTGTCGAGGACATCCGCCAGTTGGACGTAGTGGAGCAAAATGGAGTTTAGGGTTTTGTTACTGAGGTCAAATGCTACCGTTTGATATTAGTTTGGTTCACTCCCGAAAAAGCTTGTTGCACTCTTTGCTCAAAAATAGCCTTCTTAACATTTAATTTTGATTTTATTTTATAACCTTTGAGTCGTAGAGGTTATTTGACTTCGCTGAGTCTTAGTGAAATTTTCCAGAGAATATTTCTATCGAAGATTTTAAGCCTTGACCTCCCTCCAATGTTGACATCTAAACAGTTTTTCAAAATTGGCCCAAAAATGTCCCATACGGGTGAGAGCTAGAGGGTTAAAATGTTCCGAGGAAATATTCCCCTGAATGTTTTAGTATAGGTCTCTGAAGACATGAAATACCCCAAATGTACTTTTATAGATGATTTATTCTTTGAATCGACTTTTGATCAAAAAATTCGAACTTCACACCACTGTAAAAAAAATTTGTGACATAGTGGAGCAAAACGGAGTTAAGGGTTTTGTTACTCATGTATTTGTCGTTTGAAATTGGCTTTGTTCACCCCCAAGACAATGACCCTCAAATTGTGTCATAGTGTTAGAAATTTTGCACGAGTTAATATTTCCCCAAAACTACTTATGGTATTGAAAATGGGCTACATAACCACGCCCCTTCTGGTACCATCCGTACAAATGTACAATTCCGCCCACTTTAGAAATCGAGTAATAATATCAATACATCGAACTCGATCGTTCCCAAATTCTATATTTAGTAAAGCTATAACAGCATAGTTTTGAAAAAAAATTTAAATTCTAGCCACGCCCCTTCTGGTACCTCCCATATAAATACATCGGAGTGATACAGCGGAGTGCCCACTTTAGAAATTGAGTAATAATATCAATACACTTAACGGGATCGTACCCAAGTTCTGTATATAGTAAAGCGATAACAGGATAAAGATTTGGAAAAAAATTGGAAGTCTAGCCGCTCCCCTTCTGGTACCACCCACACAAATGTACCACTCCGCCCACTTTGGAGGTGGAGTAAAAATATCAATACACTCGACACGATCGTGCCCAAATTCTGTATCTTTTTAAGCTATAATAGTATAAAGTTTTGGAGAAAAGAAACTAGAAGTCTAGTCGCTTCCCTGCTGGTACCTCACATACGAATGAACCACACTGCCTACTTTAGAAATCGAGTAATAATATCAATATAATAGAAAATTTTATGTTTTACTGAAAGTGAGGGTATTTTTAAAAATCGTTTACTTTTAAAAAACCCAAGAGTTAAACAATATCATATAGGGTAAAGGTATTTATCAGTCAGCTAACTGCAACATACTGTACAGGTTTTTTGTTCTATGTTGCAAAATGACCTTTGGGATGATGCTTAATATAAATATTAAAGCTTACCAGTTAGTGCCACCCTATTGTATATATTTAGTTATAAGATGACAGGTATAGTAAGAACTTTATTCTATCCCGTATCTTCCGTTACGGATGCAATTTAGTAAACACATATAACAATTTATCAACATTTGTATAGAATACACATCTATTTTGTATCCTTTCTTCACTTACTGTATGTATGTGGGATTGGTTGTTCGATGATATTCCTTTTGATTTTTTTTCTTTCTTTCTTTATTTTTAGTTTGTTTCAAATTGATTTTCACATCAATCAACACAACACAAAAATTCAAATTTCTTCCCCATTGCTGTCGTTTACAGTTTAGATTATCGTATAGACAGATATAGAGCAGGGAATTTTAAATTTAAACTAATGCACGTAAAAAGTTATAGATTTACATGCAAATGACAAAAAGTGGGAAACTGAAGGTAACAGTTTATAGTGTTGATATACAAATTTGAGGATACATTTTAATAAACTTTAAATAAGGCAGCTTTTTCTGAAAAAACGAAGGCTTCGATAATTGCTTAAATAGCTTCAGAAACATATGGCGAAACTTAAATATTGTAGATGGATGCTTTCGCTTTATATACAAATTTAACTGTAGCTGATGCGCTTCTCTACCCCTGAATTGTAATTTTATGAAATATAATTTTAAATTTTTTTCGGTCATTGAGGGCTTGAGTTGAAGTTGCCCCTAGAGGTGTAAAATTTATGACCCAAACATACTCAATTTTCAACCCCTAAGGGGGTTCCCATACAAAAATCGTATTTTTTTATAAATTTTGCTTCCAACGCACTAACTCTCCAAACGTGCCGCTGGAGGTGTCAAATGTATGACCGACTCCCAACCCTCTACCTTACCGACCCGCAGTCATTTTTCCCTTCTAACATTTTCCCCCAACATACCTACCCCTTTCTTCACCCCCTAAAGGGGCTCCTATGCAAATATCAATTTTTTTTCCAAATTTAGCTCCCAACGCTCTTACTGACCGAAAGGTGCTCCTAGAGGAGTCAAATGTATGACCGCACCCCTCCTTGAAACTTTGAGGTGGTCCTCAAACAAGATTTTTCATTTTATAATTTTTTTAAATCAGCTGCAGCCGACTAGTATATCCCTCTTATCTTCACCTCCTAAGGGGCACCCATACAAATGCCGTCCTCCTGAGTACCTTAAGACCAAATTAATTTCAGTGCTTTTTAAGAGGATTGAGCCTTTCGATGCTTATGCAAAATTTATCAGTACTAAAATAGCTCCACCCCTTCCTACTTCTCATACAAAATTACCATTTTATACCGTCACCCTTAGGGATGAGGGTATACATATATCATTTGATACGACCCAAAAGTGTGACACATAGAAGGAGTCACTTTAGACCCTAGGTTTCTTTGAACCAAATTCGATTCATGACTTTTTAAGTCGTTTGAGCGTGTCCGTCTGTCTGGCTGTCCGGCTGGTACGCACGATAACTTTCGAAAGGCGCAACCAAATGTTTTGAAATTTTGCACGAGTTCATATTTCCCAAAAAATACTTACGGTATTGCAAATGGACTACATGGCCCGGCCATTCTGGTACCTCTCATACAAATACATCATTCCGCCCACTTTAGAAATCGAGTAATAATATCAATATGCCCAACGGGATCGTACCCAATTTCTGTACTTAGTAAAACTATAACAGGATACAGTTTTGGACCTCCCATACAAATGTACCTTTCCGCCCACTTTACAGATAGAGTAATAATATCAATAAATCCTACGCGATCGTACCCATATTCTTTATTTAGTAAAGCTATAACAGGATAAAGTTTTGAGATAAAACTGAAAAAACTGAGTCTAGCCACGCTCCATCTGGTACCTCCCATACACATCTGGTACCGCCCACTTTAGTAGTCTATTAATATTATTAATAGACCTAACACGATCGGGCCCAAATTCTGTATTTAGTAAAGTATAGGCAGGATAGAGTTTTGGAAAAAAATCTGAAAGTCTAGACACGCCCCTTCTGCTACCTCCCATACATTACCACTCCACCCACTTTAGAGATGGAGTAATAATATCAATACACTCGACACGATTTTGTTAAGTTATAATAGGATAAAGTTTTGGAGAAAAAATTGGAAGTCTAGCCACACCTTGTCTGGTACCTCCAATACCCATCTGGTACCGCCCACTTTAGAAATCAATTAATATTATTAATAGACCTAACACGATCGTGACAAAATTCTGTATTAAGTAAAGATATAACAAGATAAAGTTTTGCAGAAAAAATTTGAAGTCTAGCCACTCCTCTTATAGTACCTCCCATACAAATGTACAATTCCGAACACTTTAGAAAACGAGTAATAATATTAATAAACCATACGCAGGAAAAACTTTTGGAGAAAAACTGGAAGTCTAGACACACCCCTTTTGGTACCACCCATACAAATGTACCACTCCGCCCATTTTAGAGATGGAGTAATAATATCATTACACTCGACACGATCGCGCCCAAATTCTGTATTTTGATAGGCTATAACAAGATAAAGTTTTGGGGGGAAAATTTGGAAGAGGGTGTTCTCCGAGCACTACATTCACTCTGTAGTTGTTCACTGCGTCTGAGTGAATGTCTGCTAATCCTGCCTGAAATGCACTTTGATCTAGAGGCTCTCCCTTGTACCGTTGGATCTCACGCTCTAGATCATGAAGGTCTTTCCTGACCTGACGGAGGTAGGGAGCCTATTCATAAGGTGGTGGTTGCAAAGGCTGGACCGGTAACATCCAAGCAAGTACTGCTTCGACAATAGAAAATTGTGTCGGCGCCCGGGCATGACCTTCGTCTCCTCATGTAAGTGATCCACATAGGACATGAGGAGGCCCTTGTCGCAGTTCTCAGGGCGGCATTTTGGCATGTCTGCAGGTTCTTCTACTGCGTCTCGCTCACGTTCGGTGACCACACTGGAGCTGCATAGTTCACCATAGACCGACCTATCGCTTTGTAAGAGCACAACAAGGTTTCTTTGTCAGTTCCCCAAGAGCTGCCGGCAAGCGACTTGAGGACCATCTTGTTGCAGATATCTGTGGCGTGCACGTTGAATCTGGGGAGACTGTCAAATGTGACACCAAAGACCTTAGAGTGGTTGGTGGTCGGAATTGTTGTGCCATCGACTATCACATTGAGCTGCTCCTTCACATGCGCTGTCCATGCGGTGAACAGTGTGGCGTTTGATTTGGTGGCGGAAATTTTTATCCTTCTCGCAGCGAAGAAATTGGCAATACCAGCGAGGTTGACATTTAACCTTCCACATATGTCATCAGTCGAGGGACCCGACGCCAGAATCGTACAATCATCTGCATACGATACGATATTAACGCAGTCAGGTGGTGGTGAAATTGCAGAAAGGTAGAGGTTAAACAGTGCCGGAGATATCACCCCACCTTGGGGAACTCCCTTTTTAACTCTACGGTGATTAGACTTCCTGTTTCTGAATTCCACGTAGAATGGCGTCCACACATGTAATTTACGATCCAACGTTTCAAAAAGTTCGGGAGGGACGTGTTGGCGATGTCCTCTAAAAGCGTTGGCGTGATTTACGGTACCGAAAGCATTCGATAAATCAAGCTCCACGAGGGCCGACCTGTCACTGGGCTTATTCTGGTTGAGACCGCGACTTATTTGTGTGGTCATGGCGTGAAAAGCAATAGTAGTGCTGTGCTACTTACGAAATCCATGCATTTAATCCGTTATTGTTAAATGTCCTGTCAGGCTGGGGAGGATTAGCGCCTCAAGTGTCTTTCTACCGGCGAGAGGAGAGAGATGGGCCTGTATGATTCTCCCTTACTCGCATCTTTGCTAGGTTTCAGTAGCGGGACCACTCTGCCCATTTTCCAGGCTTCGGGAACTACTAGATATATTCGACTCCCGGTATGTCTATCCGTTTCAACATCAACATGGATATTCCGTCAGGGCCTAGCGCTTTGGATGCCTTTGTGCTGCGGATGACATCTGCAACTTCTCCAACTGTAAATTGTGGTGGTGCTTCCTCGACTCGGAGAGCATGAATACGACACATTACTCTCCTTTTCGCCCTGAATGAATGTTGAATTAAGCAGATGCATAAACTTCGCACATCTGCTAATTTAATGTGTTTGCCATTATCTTACAGTAATTTGATAGTTGCGTCGGGAGTGTGATGCAAGGTAAAGCTTCTGATCGGTTTAACTTGGTAAACTCAGAGTGATCCTTGCCAATTGCAAATCAAGTCTACTCACAGAGCTCCGTATTCGTGGTACTACTGCGAACGGAGTACCTCCACGTGGTGACGCCTGGAAACGTGCTTCTGACACCCGTCAGAGTACGGTTAACTGTGAGGGGCGAAACCTAAAACCCAGGCACGTCAGCTCAGAGTGAGCGGTACCCTGGTCAGCGTCTGACCCAGAATGGGCGGCTGCAATAAAATCCTGGCAGGAGGAGAAAACTGCGACTTGGTGCGCTGGGCTTGCAACCCGCCACTGACGTTTAAACTATTGCAATGAAAAGAAGTAAGATAAGAATAAAACGGACCCCCCAAAATGTTGACGACCACCGCAAACGAATTAAGGACCATGATTTGAGGATATGCACCAGGAATGTTAGAACACTGTATAGACCAGGTGCCTCCATCCAACTGGCGGAAGTCCTCGAAAAACAAGGCTGACATAACCGCTTTACAGGAAATCCGGTGGACGGGACACGGGTGCTCGCGCAAGAAGACGTGCGACATCTACTATAGTGGCTTGGTTGTGGATTTGTGGTTGGCAAGAGACTGCGAACCTAGTCTCAAGGTTCAACCCGGTGTGTGAACGTATAGCCACCATAAGAGTCAAAACAAAGTTTTTACACATAACACTTATATGTGTCCATGCTCCGACAGAAGAGAAAAGCGATGAGGACAAAGACGAGTCCTACGAGAGCCTATGAAATGTATATGACCGTAGCCCCAGCCATGACATCATAATTGTACTAGCCGATTTTAATGCTAAAATAGGCAGGGGACCGCGTTTGAGCCTACAATCGGAAAATTCAGTCTGCACACCGAAACGTCGAACAATGGCATCAAACTGATTGATTTCTCTGCGGCAAGAAATATGGTAGTTAGCAGCACTAGATTTGACCATAAAAATATTCATAAGGCAACATGCTTATCTCCAGACCAATAGATGAGGAATCAGATAGGTCACGTGGTAGTCGATGGAAGACACGCATCGAGTGTTCTGGACGTACGAGTGATCAGGGGTGCGAACAATGACTCTGATCACTTCCTTACCGCAGTTAAGGTACGCACTAGGCTAAGCATGGCGAAAAACGTACTTACGTAACCAGGCACAACGAAAGCTGGACAACGCTAAACTGCGGACCAAAGAGGTAGCGAACGCCAACTCCAACCACCTAACTCAAGTGCTGCGGAATGCTCCAACCCCTGATAATATAACCTCGCAGTGGCAATATATAGCCGACTCCATAGAACAGCCAATGGAAACGCGAGCTGTTCGTGAACGGCACAGGGAGAAGAGACGAGAGAAAAGCTCGTCTTTTTAGAAGAAAAAAGGAGCTGAAGAAGAGGCAGGATGAGTGCACTGAGTTGCTCCGAAGTAGAGGGGAAGCCCGAAAATTCTACAAGAGAGTTAAAGCTAGAATGCTTGGAACAGGGTTGCCCTCCTGCAAGGACAGCGATGGTCAGCTAGTGACGGACCCGGATAACGTTCTGAAGATATGGAGAGATCACTTTAGAAATTTACTGGATACTGACACCACTCCAGAAGACCCCGCTCCAATCCATGACGATGGTATTAACTGTCCACCTCCGAGCCAGAGCGAGATACGTGTGGCCATCTCCCGTCTTAAAAACAACAAAGCTGCTGGAGCCGATGGTCTCCCTGCTGAATTGTTTAAGGCTGGCGGGGAGGAGCTGATTAGGAGCATGCATCAGCTCATTGAGAACATTTGGCAAGATGAGAGCATGCCCGGGGATTGGAGTCTCAGTCTGTTATGTCCCATATACAAGAAAGGAGATCGTAGTGAATGTAAGAACTATCGTGGAATAAGCCTATTACCAATTGCGTACAAGGTCCTTTCAAGTATATTGTGTGAACGTCTAAAGCCAATTGTAGAAAACCTAATTGGACCATATCAGCGCGGCTTTAGACCTGGCAAATCTACGACGGATCAAATATTCACCTTACGACAAATCCTGGAAAAAACCATGAAAAGCAGATCGACACCTACCACCTCTTTGTCGACTACAAAGCTGCCTTCGACTCTCCGATAAGGAATAGGCTTTATGAGGCTATGTCTGAGTTTGGTATTCCTGCAAAGCTAATTCGACTTTGCAGATGTACCTTAGAAAACACCAAATCCTCGATTAAGATTGGTAAAGATCAGTCAGAACCATTCAACACGGAAAGAGTTCTCAGGCAGGGCGATAGCCTGTCCTGTAGACTATTTAATATAGTTATGGAGATGGTGATGAGAAAGGCTGGTGTCAACATGTCTGCCACCATATTTCACAAGAGCCACATGCCACTAGCCTACGCCGATGATATAGATATCATTGGCCGAAATCTGCGGGACGTTACTGCAGTCTTCTCATCGCTAGAAAAGGAGTCGGCAAAAATGGGTTTAGCGGTCAACGAGGACAAAACAAAAATAAAGATTTCGACGAACAAAGAGTCCTCGCGATGGGGACACAGCGTCAACGTTGATAATTATTGTTTTAAGGTAGTTATCTCGGAATACTAAGAAACAGTTTTACCAGGTGCTAATCTTACCCGTTCTTTTGTATGCTGCCGAATCGTGGGTGCTTACGACAACGAACATACAAAACCAGGGAGTATTCGAGAGAAAAGTACCCCGAAAAATTTATGGACTTATCTGTGTCGACGGCGAGTTTCGCCATCGGATGAACCATGAGTTGTATGAGCTTTACCACGACATCGACGTAGCTAAAAGAGTCAGAATGCAACGACTACGATGGCTGGGTCATGTTGCCAGGATGGATGTAAATACGTCTGGTCATCTCTCTATATTGTTCTTTTGCAATGAGATCAATATAAGCTCTAATGTATAACATAACCTTAATTACTACCTCTTGTTTAGTACCCTCTGGGTGAAAACGTCTGACATGGAAATATTACAATAGTTAGCAACATGAACGGCAAAAGGTTAAGTACTCGTGAAGAAATAATATTTTCGTAGTAAAATGTCCCCAAGTACACAGAATACTAAAAATATTTTTCAAGCTATTTTTGAATTTTGAAAAGTCCGAATGCTAAGTCTTAATAGAAAAAAATTTAATCATAATTTAATTTGTTTGTTTGTTCTTATTTATACAGATGTCAAATTCATCAGCAGTGATGTCCAAAGTGTCAAAAGTCCAGAACGTCACGGTAACGTTTAATGAACATTTTTTTATTTATATTTATTGTACCAATATATATGAAAATTTCTTAAAATAAGCGCGCGACACACTGGATTTACCCATATTCATGTTTCACAAAAAACTCTCAATATCTTTAAACCACAAATATGCACTTAAATCGTTTTTCCTTGTAAGCTGATAGCAATTATTTCTTAAAATAATTTACATTTCTCAATTTCAATTTGTTGCAAAATAAATTTGTATCCTCAATTTACCATTTATATGTATAACACATTGTCCATCTAAGCAATGCCATGCATAGTTTAATTAAAATTATTGATTGATTTAATCATTTCTCATGTCAGCAAAGCAATATCCATCCTTCCTTTCAAATTGAATTCCGTGTCCGATAAATATGTATGACCATATTTCATCCATAGATTATCTTTGTTTTATGTCTTTCTTTTTATTTGCCATTTAGGCACAATAAATCTTGGGGAGATTTATTTTTTATTGTATATATAAATTGATAGCTTAACAAAAACATATTAAGATGTATTCGTATGTTTATGTATACACAGTCATACATCTACGTTGTGTTTGTTATACGTTCAGTTTAGGAATATTATTGAATGCATTTCTATAGGCATTATAATAATTTGAATATGTGAGGCGTTAAGTTGAAAATTTAGGTGATGATAGGATTTTAGCCTGACGTTTATAATGCATTTTTATACCCTCAGCCTACGTGTAGGATAAGACAGACGGACATGGGTCATGACTAGGGCGACCATTTTTCAGCACGAAAAAAACGGTTTTCAGTACTTGAAACAGCACGAAAAACCCTTGAAATAAGCACGATTAATTTTATTTTCAGCATTTATTATTTTTTTATTTATTGAAAAACAAACAAAAAACAATTTCACATCTATTAAAGAAGTAATAAAAAACAATATGTAAATTAGCAAAATTATTCAGTCTTGTATTCATACAAAGAAAGTAATTTTCAAACCAAAAAAAAAATTTCTTAAAGTGAGATTATACGTTGGTCAATGTCACGATTAAAATTAAGCACTAAGTGCATTTTTAAATTTTCCAAGATGAAACTTTTACGCTGGTTTGTAAAAAAATTTCCATATATAGAAAAAACACGTTCCACGTCACACAACGAAACGGGAGCGTATTTAAAAAGTGTTGATTCAGCAGGCGAATATTTTCCGATAAACGCACTTGTTGTTTTGAAATTTTTAAAAATAATATTGTTGATTTTAGTGATTTCCACAAAGCCAGGATTTTGCGCAAGTACGGCATTTTTATACCATAACCCTTAGGGATGAGGGTATATATCATTTGATACGACCCAAAAGTGTAACACATAGAAGAATTCGATTCATGACTTTTTAAGTAGTTTGAACCATGTCCGTCTGTCCGGCTGGTACGCACTATAACTGTCGAAAGACGCAACCAAATGTTTTGAAACTTTGCACGTGTTAATATTTCCCCAAAACTACTTACGGTATTGCAAATGGGCTACATGGCCCCGCCCTCTCTGGTACGTCCCATACAAATACATCATTCCGCCCACTTTAGAAATCGAGTAATTATTAAGGCGACCAATTTTCAGCACATGCTGAATATTGCTTATGCTGCTTAATTTAACGATTTCAAGCGATCTTGCTTATTTAAAAGGTTTGTGCCTTTTTATGCTGTTTTTGTCCTTATTTAAATTTTTGATACATTTTGATAAGATATGTTTTTATCAATTGAAAATTTTTACATATCACAAGCCCTTGCGGTTCATAAAAATATGACAGGTAGAATTCAATTTGCAAACTATCCTCTTACTACTACTTACTTAATTTCCCTTTGCACCCCATGAATGAGGTATGGGATAGCTTCTCGCGTTGTTGTGAATTAACACGCCTACTTGTTTATCGACGAATGCGAACGTCACTGTTTTGAGAAGCTCTTACTAGACACGCCGATTGAATCGACGCTTAATACTGCGAAGTTGCTGTCAACAACATTCGAGGGGAGCCGACAATGAAAGAAAAATGTATTTATTTTTTTTTCTTTTAAGATGACTGGAGCCAGGTTTGAACTAGAGATGGGCACGTGAGTGATTTTGACTCACGTTCATGCACGCTCACGTGATTGAAATGGTCGCTCACGCACGCTCACGTTCAAATATTTTTTCGCTACTCACGTTCACGCACGCTCACGTGAGTAAATTTTGTACTCACGCACATTCACGTGAGCGTGACTCACGACAATCACGCTAAATAAAAAGTAAAATTTTTTTTTATTGTTTCTATAATTATTTGCCTTCTGTTAGTTAGTTAATTTTAATTTTTAAAAATATAGTAGATTTATATGGAAATAAATAAATTAATGAATACATAACATCAAAATAAAATATGATAATTTTGTAGAACATTTTTGAAAACCAACCAATATGTGTGACGTGCACGACACACATTCTATTGACAGTGTTTTTTGGTACGACATCACACTTGTCTAACAGTTACACTGTAATTCCAAATTAAAAAAAAGCATATTAACCTCGTCTTCTAAGGTATTTTAAGAAATTATTCACGAATTCGTTAGTATGTCCCAATTGACATAAATCCCAATTCGTTTTGGGGATTACTATATATGTATGTCGAAAGGCCGTTTGCTTTGTAAGTTTAAAGCTCCTGTAGCCTAGTTAGGGGACTAACTCAAGAACGACTAATCCAATTTTGATCAAACAAAAATCCGAAATTTATGATTTAAAATTCATTTACTCTAATCATAAACGATTTATCTGTAGAATCAAAATACAAGTTATTTCCATTTATGGATATATGGGAGGTTGGCGTGTCCTTTCAGGTAATAATTCATCACAGTTGTCGGTAATATATAACAGACAAATCTAGCTAAATTTGGTTCAATTTTGAAAATTCAAGTTGTATTCATTTTAGGATATGGGAGGTGGGCGTGTACTTGGGCTGATTTTCACAAAATTTCGTTTTTTTCCTTTCCTATTTATAAAAGCAATGTGTACTTATTTCCCTTTTTTAATATCTCTTTTTTGGCATCCGTTTGTATGAAAACACGACACTGTGCGGAGTAGCTACCGCAATCATTAAAATGAAATAACCTTTTCGTTATTACTTACTTTTATTAATTCTAAGAATCATACAAACGTCATCAACGTTTTTTTCTAAAGAGTTTTGTACATATCCTCAAACAATTTTTTTAAATTCATTCAATACGATTACACAGTGCAACAGTGAAAAAAATACAAGAACGTGACAGTATAGGTTCGATTCTACTATCGAAGGGTAATAAAACCCTATACTCAGTTTGGCGAGATTGGTGACCAATTTTATTTTATGGGCCCCTAAAGATTCTCAAAATCAGTGAGCCCCATGAAAAATTGTGTCATCAGTTTTTGTCCAACAGCTAAATCACACTTCGTGATAGCGCTAAACTGTATTCGGCAATAATGTAGCTGGGAGTTTTACTGGCTTATAAGTGCGTAAAGGTACGAAAAACCGGTATAAACGTGGACTTTGTGAGCTATTTAGGTTGCATAGACACGTTCAGATTGGATTGATATGTTCACGAAAGTAGTTTAACTTTACCAGGGCTAGAATTTTGGCGAACAGTGTTAGAGAAAAATTTGGACTCCCTCAAAGTAATGCCCAAAAAAGTGAAAAATAATAAATTCTTCTTAAATTTTTTTTGAAAAAGGGCATGAATAGCCGACCTTATTGACATAATTTGTTAATAAATTTAGCGCGCAAAACTCCCAGCTACATTATTGCCGAATACAGTTTAGCGCTATCATGAAGTGTGAGTTAGTTGCTGGACAAAAACTGATGAAACCATTTTTCATGGGGCTCACTGATTTTGAGAATCTTTAGAGCCCCATAAAAAAAAATTGGTCACCAATCTCGCCAAACTGAGTATAGGGTTTTATTACTCTTCGATAGTAGAATCGAACCTATACTATCCCGTTTTTGTATTTTACTAAAAGTCGTCATTTGTTGCATAGTGTTATCAATATATATTGTATCAAAAAAACAACATTTTTGTCAAATAAGATACCTTCACTTAGTTGTGAATAAAAGCGAGAAGCAGTCATCGGTTTTCATGATGTATGTCTCATTTTGTTCATATGTTATGTGTATTACGGTAATGTAGTAGGTCATGACATAATTTACAAAATTTAATTTTTTAGACAATTTATTTTATTTTTTTTTTTAAACATTTTATAACTACGAAACTGTTCTTTATGCAGAGAAATTACATATAAACAGGAATATGAATTCCTTAATTTTGGATATTTGTTTCATCAAAATTGGAGTTTCATTCTTGAGTTGTGACCACCATACTTGGCTGTAGGAGCCTAAAAACTTAAAGCTCAAAGCGGCACGAGTTAACAAACGCCAATCGTGCTGGCTATCCTAAAAACTGCAATGACATCATTTTTGTGGCACTGACAAAAACCCAACATCGATTTTTACCCTAATATATATATTTACATGTACTTTATTTCGTCGGAAAATTCATTGAAAGAGGTTTCCAACAGTTCATATAAAAATTAATTTATTAACTAATTATATGCTGTAAATTCAATGAACCATAACTATTTTTTTTCTTTGCGTGAGTGGCGTGAGTAGCGTGATTCACGCAAAGTATGCACTCACGCACGCTCATGCACGAAGATTTTTTTGGCGCTCACGTTCATGCACGCTCACGTGAGCAAATTTCTAACTTACTCACATTCACGCGTGAATCACGCGTGATTCACGTGATTCTCGCCAATCACGTAACGAGTGCTCATCTCTAGTTTGAACCTGCGATCTCCCGCATGGTAGTCGCGTGTTTGTACCACTATGCCACGGCCGGTCCCAAACTATCCTTTTATTTTACAATAATAGCCCTATTTTTATCGATAGCTTAGACCGTTCGATTCGTTATATTCCTATAGTTTTCAGGCGCCTTATCGAAAACAAAATTTAAACTAATGAAACCTAATGTGCCTCTATAACCTAAACCAATAACGACACGATGAGGAACGTGGTTGGAAGCAGCGGAGTATTATACTAATTATTTGGAAGACATAAGGGAAGTCATTCAAGAGTTTGATTCTGAAGCATTGCGATAAAGCAAAGAGGTTCTTTCTAATAAAAATTTGTAATCCGACTTTTCGTTCATAAAAATTAACTTTAAGTGCATCTGGCATGCCATCACAAAAATTGAGTCAAGCGGATTGCCATTGAATGAAAGCTTGGAAACAGTAAAATCAATTCCACATGCTATAGAAAAACATCTGATAAAAATTATTTTAAAAAAATGACTGCCGTTTTTGCGCGAAATCCTGGCTTTGTGGAAATCAACAATATTACTTTTAACCAGTAAGAAAGTTTCAGTCGGGCGACCCGACTTACATATACCATCACCCTCAGTAAAAGAAAAAAAAATGCTATTATATTGATATTATTACTCGATTTCTAAAGTGGGTGGAGTGGTAAATTTGTATGGGAGGTACTAGAAGGGGCGTGTCTAGACTTCTAGGTTTATCCTCCAAAACTTAATCCTGTTATAGCTTTACTAAATAAAAAGTTTTGGCACGATAGCGTTGGATGTATTGATATTATAACTCCATCTCTAAAGTGGGCGGCGTGGTACACTTGTATGGGAGGTACCAGAAGGGGCGTGTCTAGACATCCAGATCTTTTCTCCAAAACTTTATCCTGTTATAGGTTTACTAAATACAGAATTTGGGCACGATCGTGTCAAGTGTATTGATATTATTATTCCATCTCTAAAGTGGGCGGAAAGGTACATTTGTATGGGAGGTACCAGAATGGGCGTGTCTAGACTTCCAGATTTTTTCTCCAAAACTTTATCCTGCTTGAACTTTACTAAATACAGAATTTGGTCACGATCGCGGTAGTTCTATATTATAATATTAATCGATTTCTAAAGTGGGTGGTACCAGATGTGTATGGGAGGTACCAGATGGGGCGTGGATAGGCTTACAATTTTTTTTCTTCAAAACTTTATCCTGTAACAGCTTTACTAAAAATAGAATTTGGGTACTATCACGTTTGATTTATTGATATTATTCCTCCATCTCTATAGTGGGCGGAAAGGTAGATTTGTATGGGAAGTACCAGAAGAGGCGTGGTTAGGCTTTCCAAATTTTTTCCAAAACTTTATTCTGTTATAGCTTTATCAAATAAAGAATTTGGGTACGATCCCGTTGGGTGTATTGATATTATTACTCGATTTCTAAAGTGGGCGGAATGATGTATTTGAATGGGAGGTACCAGAAGGTAGTTTTGAGGAAATAATAACTCGTGGAAAATTTCAAAACATTTGGTTACGTCTTTCGAAAGTTATCGTGCGAACCAGCCGGACCGCCAGACATGGCTCAAACGACTTAAAAAGTCATAAATCGAATTTGGTTCAAAGAAACCTAGGATCTAAAGTGACTCCTTCTATGTGTTACACTTTTGGGTCGTATCAAATGATATATACCCTCATCCCTAAGGGTGATGGTATAAAAATATCTTAATAACTACATTTACGTTGAATATTTAGTAGATTTGAACCATTGCTCATTGTATTATAAAAATGTTTTTTACGATAAAAATTGGACCAAATTTATCAGTGAATGTTTGAAAATTTTAATAATGTTTGGTATTTTTTAATTTAAGTTCATTAAGATATTATTCGTATATGTGAGAAATAGTCACATCCATAGAATTATTTTGAAATCAAATAAATTTTAGTAATAAATTTTAGTTTTATTTTGTTTTTGCAGGTATGTCTTATTGTAGGTTTTTTTTAAATACCTTAACATTAAGCTCTATAACTTGGCAACTATACAGCTCCCCATTAACATAATTATATTCCTTTTCTTATATTTCCAATAGCAATTTCACATTTTCCTATCTATCTACTATCTGCTTTCATCATTTCAAATAAATCTATTGTTAAATGGAACATTATATGAGATTTTGTCAACTGTACAAGAATTTATAACATCCATTTTACTATCAACGAGAAAGCAGAAAAGGGGCAAACAAATATATTCAAATATAAATTTTAATTGCTCAAATAAATCTCTCAGGGCTGAAAGAGAGACCTTTTCTACCGGTTTAAAAGTAACATAAATTAAACTTCAATAAAGGTGAGACACAACAACAGGACTAATGCATTCATATTGAACTCGTAGGGAATGAGAGAGATTGAATTATTTTATTTAAACAACAGTAGACGAAATTGGAAAAACTATTTACAATTTTCTAAAGTGTTGTAATTGTGTAAGATGAAAATAATAGAAATAAAGAAACTGACTCCAACAGATGGGATGTCATGGAAATACAAATTTAGCCAGAGGGAAAGAAAATGTGGTTAGAGATGAGAAATGGGTAAAAACCCAAATGGTAAATACCTTATGTAGTGGGTAAATTGGGTAAAATTGGAAGATACCCGGGTATTTTCCAAAAAGGTGGGTACAAACTATTCTGTAGATAATTTGGTGAACAAACACTTTGTGTAGCAAAATTAAATGAATTTCAAATGTTTTTTATATATAACCAGTACAGAAATTTCAGTCAGACGAATCTACTGATACATAAATTCACCCCATTTAATTTCTCCAAAATTCTAGTGAATGTTTTTTAACTCTGAGTTGATGAAATTTGCTGATTTGTAAGTGAAATTTCTTATGAATTTTGTATGCCTGCTGGAAGAGCGTACACTGTTACACTGATAGCAAATTTCGTCGTATGGTCAGACACAGAGACCATACAGATATGTATTATATTAAAATTTGGGAGGTAAGAGAGTGCGTAATGTAACACTTACCTGCAATCCTTAGTCAGACACTCCATGCCGACCCAGAGGTCAGTTCGCTGATCCCGATGCTCATGCTGTGGCCTGCACATGGTACTTCCTGGATGCCGCTGATAAGCGGTAGCTAATGTCAGCGACGGCTGCAGGGAGAGAGTTTCAATGAGCAGTGGATTGCAGCAATGTTTCACTAAATACTTTCACTAAAACATTCTAACACCACCCGATTACTGAAACCGCAACAAAGATTTAACAAACTAAAAATTTTATGATCACTCTCAGCTTGAAATACGGATCACGAATTAGAACTTGGAATAGTCAAACTTGAAACGTCAAGAATTCCTCAGATTTGACATGTGGTAAGCGGAAGCCTGTAACATGAAAATATAGTGAAATTCGCTTAGAAGCACATTCCGGATAAGAGCACTTAAACTCTTTATGGCTGCATTTTATTGAAGCATTTGTATGAAATTATCTCATTTAGCTGCATTTTGCTTAGCTGCACTTTCGTCCTAGCAGCCTCGATGATTGTGTTTTACAATTCAATTTCCTATAGGAAAAATATCGTTTGCCAACACAAAATCGGTATCTTATAATCATATGTTATATATTTTTTCTTGATTTAATAAGTGTGATCTTTGAATTTTTAAATAAAACTAACGATGAATAATTAATCTTGAGGGCAATTCTGCAAAAAACGTAACAAATTGGGGTAACTGCATCATATATAAATGTAAAAAAATCCTCATAACTGCCTTCTGTGTGCTAGTAAAAAAATCCGGATAATCCGGATAAGTGCATATTTCGCTTAAGTGCACAAAAATGTGTGCTCCGAAATTCAGTGCATACTGTATGTAAAAAGTATAAAAAGGGTTTTTATAACACAATAATGCGCCATGATCAAGGATTAAGGACACAAACAATCTGCTTATGAGTGGTTTGTGTTTAACATCTAGTATCGTCGTGTAGACCTGACCAGATGGTGGGCTTCACCCCACTAGAACATACCACTACGATGCTGTTGAGGCACGGATCTAATTTTCAATACGCCACGAAATAATCAAATTGTTTATTACTCTTATGTGGGGGTACCAAAATGACTGACAAGTACAAGCTCTAGGCTTGCACTCCTTCCGATTTGGCCCCCACTGTTATTATTTGCTACTTTGTCTTATTATGTTCTATTATTTAGTCATATGGCCAGTAAACATTCTATTCTCAACAATCATGCGAAGTGCAATTATGCTCCACGCCGCTATCTGCTAGAACGGAAGTTCCTTTCCGGCCGGCCCCACTTTCACCACCTGAAAACCGAAGTATTCTGTCGTTAAACTCATCGTCACCTTCTGCTAGGAGCAAATCAAATTGTTTATTACTCTTATGTGGGGGTACCAAAATGACTGACAAGTACAAGCTCTAGGCTTGCACTCCTTCCGATTTGGCCCCCACTGTTATTATTTGCTACTTTGTCTTATTATGTTCTATTATTTAGTCATATGGCCAGTAAACATTCTATTCTCAACAATCATGCGAACTGCAATTATGCTCCACGCCGCTATCTGCTAGAACGGAAGTTCCTTTCCGGCCGGCCCCACTTTCACCACCTGAAAACCGAAGTATTCTGTCGTTAAACTCATCGTCACCTTCTGCTAGGAGCAAAGCTCCTCATCCAAAGCAGCAAACCACCTTCTGCTAGGTACCATTGGTACCTCATCCGGCTGGCAACAGCAATTAAAACTTAAGGTTATTACCCTTTGGACATCACACAAACATAAAATTAATCGTTACTTCCCGACTTCATAGGAAGAGCTCAAAGAGTCTGGCACAATTATAATCTTTCGCCTTGTATTGGAACTAGACCGTAACAACGTAACAGTATTTCTGCAATCGCTGTTAGACCCTTGTTTGGTGCTATCCATCACCAAGACGCTGAGAGTGCAACGCCACACACAACTAAGAATCAGTTAGATGCACAATGAGAGATGCAAAACTAGTATGGCATCAAGAGATACCCAGCTCCATTCCTCCCGGACATCAATCTCTTAGTTTACCAGCGTATCTTTTGGTTTAACCACAGCCACAACGTGGCACAGCAAAGCTATTGCTTACCCAAACGATCAGGCCGGCGGTTTACCTGGGGCAAACCGCCCTGGGCATACCTGAACACCCGTAGCACCATCTTTAGACTCCTTGGTCGAAGCTCGTAAAAATATACTTCTTTTCTTTGACTTTTTGCCCTACAGGGCCAGAAAGAGGTCCACTGGTGATTCAGTGAAGTTAGAAGGTCAGACGCACGAAAAAACCCCTCTAGAAAACCTGCCGGGCATAGGCCAAAAGGGGTCTCGTTTTTCTACGATCGAAAACTGCTCTAAATGCTCTTTTGAAATAAGCAAGTACACACCGATAAGATGTTACGTGCCCACAGCCAGAATAGGCGATACATTGATGGTGATGGATGACTTCAATGCTCAAGTTGGAAACGTCCACCCCGGAGTAGAAAATACAATGCGCTGACATGGCATATACCATATACCCGAAAACGTGACAGGGCATTTTGTTAAATCGCTTGATAAGTCCAAAAGCATCAGTCTGCAAGCAGGATACGTCTCCAAATTTAGTTGTTTTATTGATGGTTGAGCCGAGGTACATGAAATCATCTAAAATCATCATGTAGCTATCAAAGTTTTAGCAGTGTCCCAAACGAGTAGGTAATAGTTAATACTAGCATATTCGTTTTGTCCTCGTTCACCTATTTAATATGATTTCTTCTGTATACCTGAGAAGGCTGCAGTAACATATATCAGTCTTTGGTCAATTATGTCTATATAGTCAAAGCACGCATGTATTATTTGGCTTGTGTTGTATATGGTGTTCACTCTTTATCATCTCCAGAAATATGTTAGGCTGTCGCTATGCCCCAGGCTTCGTCTGGTATAAAATGGTTCAGTAAGGTTCTTGCCAATCCTCCCTGAATATTTGTGTCAGTCAGGGTTATTCTTCCAATAATTTCTACCATATTGAACTGTCGAAGGCAGCTTTAATATCGACGAAAATGTGATTTTTGCCGATCTGTTTTTCACGGAATAATGGTCATGCCAAAATTCTGGACTTAATCAATGTGAAGTGTCACATGGATTATACTGTACCTGAACCTGTTTTCGATCCGGGTTTTATAAAGAACATTCTGGACTGAACCTACAATGATAATAATGATAATACCCCACACTTAGGGGGGAGATGTCACCCTAATTTTCACAAACGGCTAGAAATAGAAAGAAAGAGCGGGTTGTGGAATTTTTTCGGAGTAGTTGAATTCACAACTGTCGGCTAGGAGACTGTAGCATAGTTCAGGCCGATACAGCGGTCATTAGAATAGCCGTGGTGAAAATTCAGTACATATCGTGGAATATTTGGCGGCATATTCATGATAGTTAAGCGGGATCTGATATCCCTAGATTTTACGTAACGTTCGAGCGAAATATTGTGTCAATTGTTATAAAATAGCTATGGTCAAAATTTTAGCAAATCGGACAACTTTAAGCGATGCCCCAAAGGAGTTAAAGGTCAAATCTATATATATGAAAATGAGTTTGACTTTGTTTGTGTGCATTTTTAAGTACCTTTTTGAAATTTTCACAGAATGTAGCTGTGTGGTTGGTGATGAAAATAGGGTGCTTTCATTTTTGATATATCAAGTGGGCGGCGCCCCGCCCATTGGACCCTATATTTGAAACCGCAATATCTGAACTACCAAATGAAACCAAAAAAATACAATTCCTTAATCGAACATTGGTAAAAAAATACAGGATTAACAAAAAAGTGGCCTTTGACCTCTTCGGGCACGGAAAATAGTTGTCCATATAGTCATAATTCAAAAACCGAATATGAGGAATGAAAGAGAATCAAAAACTATACTTTTACATCCAAAAACAACAAAATTGTATTTAGTTAAGTTTATCTTTTTTGTATTTCTTTACATTATGGGGTGATCGTGAAATTATACGCAGTGGTTTTTAATTAAGAAATAAAACTTTTTTATTAAAACAAAAACCAAATTTGAAGTAAAAAACACTTTTTAATAAAACGTATGATCTTTCTTATTTCAAATACGTACAAAAATGCCTTTCGGTCATACTATTTATCAGGGTTTTTGGGGTTGGATCTTCTAAGGAGTCCCAAGCCGCTATGCAACGCTATGGTATCGCCTGACAGCGTGTTTTTTTGTTTTTTATGTCTTAAAGGCCCTCAGTAGATATAAATAAAAAAATCCACATGATGTTCCAAAAACACTGTGTCACATTCTAAAATACATAACGAAATTAAACACAATTTAATTGTTGTTTCCTTATATTTTAAAACTCAATATAATAGAATGCTAGAATTTATGCATTCTCCATGTAGTTCTTGATCCTGACGTTTGATAACGTTTTTATTAGCGTTTCATCAAAAGAAGGCAAAGCGAAAAAGGGTTCAAAGTCATTGTGTATAACACATAGAATATTATGCCTTTTACGTTGAAAAAAAGAATTTCGTTAAATGAACCATTTGTTGAAAGAATTTTGTAAATAATTTATGTAACATTTATGCACAATAATTCTTCGTACTCACTCATATCGTAAGAGAACAGGCATTTATTTCCTTCTCATTCATTTAATTAAATTTTCAATGTCCGTGGAATTTTATGGAACAATGAAAAAGGTCAGTTATTGATTTACGGACGCAAGATATGGTTAAATTTAAGTGGAATAGAGATGGTTCTTGAACAAAAAAAAAACAACATTGCTGCAGTCATTGAAATGAAAAGTGTTCGAAATTACGATTTAAATATAAGTATTTTTTTTCTTTTTGATATATGGTATAAGTTCGTTTGTACATATAAAAAATGCAATATAAGTAGATATATAAATATTTAAATTGTATACAGAAACAGTGATTGCCATAAGGTGCTGACAAAAATGTTATCAATAATTGTATTATGTCCGAAAATTTGCGGTCATTACACCCAAAACCATTTTTGGAATAATGACCACCTACACAAAACATTAGAGACGAAATGCCCAATTTTATTGGGGACTATGACCCCCAAAATAATCCCCTGTGTGAATTTGTGCTTTTATCGTAGTCAAATTCCCTTTGATTCTATTGTCAAATATCAAAAAAACTGTGCTGTCATCAACGGTATGGTTATTGCAAGCTATATACATGTTTTGTTGTTTGATTTTGGAAATAATGCAATTCCATTTTAAACTTGCACCTTCGCAATGACAATTGCATCCATTGCTCAACAACCATGCAATGTGGCGCAGCTTTAAGTTCAGTTTCATCGACATCCATTAACAAATACAAATGATAAGATAAACTTGATCTGTTTTTTCCATTATCATAAAAATCTCGTTTAATGATGTATTTCAAATCCGAATTTTAAATTTCTTACCTTCGTTTTTTGATACTTTACATTTATATATATGATAGGACTTTTTTAGGGTTCAAATTATTCAAATGATATCGTATCAAATTCAAATATCCACTAAACAATATTTCATATTTATATTTTACATGTGACTCAAATATAAATTTGTCGTAGAAGCATTTTAATGTACTCCACAAACATCGAAAAGTAATGCATGTAGAGAATGCGTTTTAGAACATTTGGGCAAATATGAGTTATGCTACTAAAAACTTTAATTACCGTCGTTCCATGCTCGTCTTATAGATGTCATTTGAACAGGTAATAGCACATGATAAGTAAACCAGTACAGAAATTTCAGTCAGGTAAACTAACTGATTAATATCATCACCCAATACAAGATATTGTTTAAGTTTTGAGTTATCGAAATTAATAGATTTTTAATTAAAATAAAATTACTTATGTGTCGGTTTGGAAGTTATGGGTGAAATATTAATTATTCAAAAATAGGTTATTGTGTCTGGGAGGTACCAGAAGGTGTGAACCGATATAGTCCATATTCATTCCTGAGTCCAATTTTCTTACAAAAAAGATATGTATATAAGACTATGGGGGTGAGTTCAGTCATTTGTATGGGAGGTACCAGTTGGGGCGTGTCTACACTTAAAGATTTGTTCTCCAAATATTTATCCTGTTATAACTTAACAAAATACAGAATTTGGGCACGATCGCGAGGGGTTTATTGATATTATTACTACATCCCTAAAGTGGGCGGAAAGGTACATTTGTATGGGAGGTACCAGAAGGGGCGTGTCTAGACTTCCAAATTTCTCTCCAAAACTTTATCCTGTTATCTATATATATAAAAATGGTGGCAAAAATGTATATTAATTCATCAATTTTGCTCAAACTTCTTTTAAGTTGTTCGTTATTGGCAGGAGCAGGTTTATGTGAAAGACAATTTTGGGAAAATCTTCCGGAAAAGTCGGAAAATTGGCAAAATCGAAAATTGCCTTTTGGTATGGAATTTTGTCTGCAATAGTTACAGAATGGCTTTTCGAGTAGAAAAATTGTAAATTTTTGTTGAAAAATGCGGAAAATTCCGGAAAAAATCAAAAAGTTTGAATTTGTTGTTCGACGAAATTTTGCATATTATCGTATGATTTGATAATTTTGCCGATGTAACAGTGAACAATTTTGGATAATTATTCCGAAATGACTTTCCGAATGGAAACATAGCAAAATTCTCGGTAGAAAACTCGGAAAATTCCGGAAAAACTCGAAAAATTTGGATTTTTTCAGAAACATTTTGTATCGCAAATTGAGTTTTTGTATAACTTTTTGTGTGCAAATGTTCCGTAGTGGCTTTTCGGTTCAAAAAACAGAAAATTTTGGTTGGAAAAATTCCAAAAATTTTAATTTTTTTTGACGAAATTTTACATTTTATTGTGTTTTGATAATTTTGAATGATGTAAATGTGAAAATTTCGGATAATCATTCCAAAATGATAGAAAAATTCTTGGTGGAAAACTCGGAAAATTCTTGAAATAACTCGAATATTTTGAATTTTTTCATCGAAATTTTTCATTGTATCGCTTGATTTGATGATTTTAGACGACGTAAAGGTAGAAAATTCGTTGTGCTGCTTGGAAAAATTCGGTTTATTGTTAAACCTTTATGTATAAAAACGGTGTAAACAGTGTGTAGTAATTCATCAAGGGAGAACGGCTGGCCCATTTTGTTTTCAATTTTTATTCAATTATTCGTAATTGGTATGAGGGTTTAATGCAAGATAATTTTGGGAAAATCCTTCGGAAAAGTCGGGAAATTGGAAAAATCGAAAATTGTTTTTTTGTATGGAATTTTGTGTGCAGTTGTTACGGAATGGCTTTTCGAATGGAAAAATAGAAAATTCTTAGGGAAAAACTCGGAAAATTCCGGAAAAGTTCAAAAAATGTGTTTTTTTTTTTATTGACAAAATTTTGCAATTTTCGCATGATTTGATGGTTTTGAACGATGTCTAGGTGGAAAATTTTCGGTTAAATGTTGGTTGGTAACGAGAGAAATAATATTTAAATAAAAAATCCGTCGAACCCGACATCGGGAGTGCCAGCGTCAAATCGTTCGATGCAAAATGCATTCGATCGCGAATTTTAACGGGAGCAAGACTATAATCTAGATGAGCTGATCGATCACGATGAAACTGGAGGCATTTACTTTCTCGATGCTCCGAGTGGGACACCTAAGACATTACTTGTTGATTCCGGCAACAATTTGGTCAAGATCTCAAATAACGTTAGCCGCTGCATCCTCTGGCATACCTGTCACATTGTTGGAAAGCATTAGAACTGCAAATTCCACTTTAAAACTGTCGATGAATCTTCTCACGGATGAAAAGCCAAAGTATACAATGACCAAGAATTTCGCAACGGCGAAGTAGATGCGGGAATGCCAAATCAACATTTCAGATGAATGCTCGATAAGGACTAAATGAGCTTTGGAAGTAGTTGACTGAACGATGAAGGATTTACGAGGGAATTTTAAACGATTTGGTGGGGCTATGATTTTGCTCAAAATGTCTAATGCTGCTGATTTACTAAAACCATGCTTGAAAACGTCAAGAAGTTGTAATTGACCAAAAAATTAGGGGCTCATTCCAGAACCTCCCATCTTCTGCTGAATTTCCGAAACAACTGCCAGCGCTTGGCAATGGCCAAATTCGGGTTGATGTTTCGACTGAATTGATATCGTTCCCAGCAAATTTTTGACAGTTCACATCGTTGGAAAAGTAACTCATGACATTGCACAAAATTATAAAAATATCGATTGGATTAATTTACGGGCAGTATGTTACTAGCAGAGAAGAATAAATACATAAATAACTACAATTTCAAATTAGAAAGTTAAATCGCTTGAGAACTGCATTCGTACAAATCTGTTTACAACGTGACCGTAAAGAGTGGAGCGACCAACAATCCGACCGAATTTTCCACTCGCCTGATATGCCGCATAATTTACAGATAAAGGTGGGACCGATCATAATCATATTGCGGAATCTGAATCAACCGAAATTGTGCAACGGTACGCGGTTGTTCGTCAAGAATCTGATACAAAAAAAGTGATTTCAGACGATCTTAAAGAACAAATTCAAAGAAGAGGAAGTCCTTATCTTACGAATTAGGTAATTCCAACTGATCATCCATTCTAATTCCCCGACGACAATCAACAAATCGAAAGGCCAATCGTTGGAAGTATATGAGATTAATCTCGAATTTCCCTGGGGTGTGTCTAGACTGCCAGATCTTTTCTCTAAAACTTTAACTTGTTATAGCTTTACTAAATACAGAATTTGGGCACGACCGTGTCAAGTGTATTGATATTATTATTCCATCTCTAAAGTGGGCGGAAAAAGGTACATTTGTATGGGAGGTACCAGAATGGGCGTGTCTAGACTTCCAGATTTTTTCTCCAAAACTGTATCCTGCTTGAACTTTACTAAATACAGAATTTGGCCACGATCGCGGTAGTTCTAATAATAATATTAATCGATTTCTAAAGTGGGCGGTAACAGATAGAGCGTTGGTAGACTTCAGTTTTTGTTCTCAAAAACTGTATCCTGCTCATACCTTTACTAAATTAAGAATTAGGGTACGAGCGCGATGGATTTATTGATATTATTATTCCATATCTAAAGTGGGCGGAAAGGTGAATTTGTATGGGAGGTACCAGAAGGGGCGTGGCTAGACTTCCAATTTTTTTTTCCAAAACTTTATCCTGTAATAGCTTTACTAAGTACAGAATATGATGTATTTGTATCGTAAGTAGTTTTGGGGAAATATTAACTCGTGCAAAAATTCAAGAGATTTGGTTGCGTCTTTCGAAAGTTATCGTGCGAACCAGCCGGACAGCCACCAGACAAACTGTATTTAGTAAAGCTATAACAGGATAAAGTTTTGGACAAAATATCTGAACGTCTAGACTCGCCCCTTCTGGTACCTCCCATACAAATGTACCACGCCGCCCACTTTAGAGATGGAGTATTAATATCAATATTCTCGACACGATCGTGCCCCAATTCTGTATTTTATTAAGTTATCACAGGATAAAGTTTTGGAGAAAAAATTGGAATTCTAGCAGCGCCCCTTATGGGACCTCCCATACAAATGTACCTTTCCGCCCACTTCAGAGATGGAGTAATAATATCAATACATCCAACGCTATCGTGCCCCAACTCTGTATTTAGTAAAGCTATAACAGGATAAAGTTTTGGAGGATAAACCTAGAAGTCTAGACACGCCCCTTCTAGTACCTCCCATACAAATTTACCACTCCACCCACTTTAGAAATCGAGTAATAATGTCAATATAATAGCAATTTTTTTTATTTTACTGAGGGTGATGGTATATTTATGTCGGGTCGCCCGACTGAAACTTTCTTACTGGTTTTCATTAATTTTATTATGTCCGAAAAATTTGCGGTCATTACATCTAAAACCATTTTGGGAATAATGAGCACCTACACAAAACATTGGTGCCGACCCCTATGACCCCCAAAATAATCCCCTGTTTGAATTTGTAGAATTTGTGCTTCTATCGTAATAAAATACCATTTGATTCTATTGACAAATATCAAAAAACTGTAACGTTCTATTTGTATTGATAAAAAAAATTTTTAATAATTTTTAAAAATCACAATAGTAGAGAATAAATTTTCCTACTCAGTACAACTTCTGTCATCAACGGTAAGGTTATTGCAAGCTATATGTATGTTACATGTTCTGTTGTTAGATTTTGGAAAGAATGCAATGAAATTTTAAATTTGCACCTTCAGAATTGCATCTATTGCCTAACAACCATGCTATGTGGCGCAGCTTAAAGTTCAATTTCATCGACATCCATTACCAAATACAAATGATAAGACATACTTGATCTGTTTTATTCCATTATCATTAATATGTACTTTAATGATGTATTTCATATACGAATTTTACATTTTCTTACCTTTGTTTTTTGATCCTTTACTTTTATATATTTGATAGGACTTTTTTAGGGTACAAATTATTCAAATGATATCGTATCAAATTCAAATATCCACCATAACAATATTTCATACTTATATTTTACATATTACTCAATATCAAATAGAAATTTGTCGTAGAAGCATTTTAATGTACCTCACAAATGTCGAAAAGTAATGGAAGTAGAGAATGCGTTTTAGAATATTTGGGCAAATTTGGGTTATGTTATTCCAAACTACAATTACCGTCATTCGATGCTTATCTCATAGATGTCATTTGAACAGGTTATAGCAAATGATAGGTAAAATATGGTAAGTAGTTACAAGAAACTAATTTCAATAAATACATATCGAATTTCAAGAAGACCCGCAATATTGTGTTTTACAATAAATATTAATATGGACGGAGCCACGCTTAATAATTAATTCCAGCCCATTTTAGACAGATCACGCACGATGCTGTTTATTGCATTCACACCTATTATCAAGTCCCTAAAATAAGTGGGGTGCAAAGGGGTACATTAATGTCATAACACATATGTCTCTCAAATCTTCCTACTCTCACCTCCTGCGTGGTGCAGCCTACGCAACTTAAATAACCTAAGTGGAGGTGTGGTAACCAAACCATCTGGAAGTTTAGATCAGGACTGACGAAAGAGGGAGCTTTGGCGGAGCCACTTAAAAGTTCACCATATTCGACTGGTCATATGACAGCAAGACGTCTCGGATTGTAGATGGGAAAGTTAAATATAAAATCTCCTTAAGATAGCGCATATCCCAAGACTTGGTCTTAGAGGCTAGGCTGATGGCTAAGCTGGCAGCCCCTGTATCAGCCTAGGAGGCAATGGGCCAATCAGCCGTTCATCCAAATATAGAATGAAACTGATACGAATGAAAACCGAAGGATCCCCGAGGGATTGACGACTATCTGAATAAATAAATGCAAACGAATTGGATATTGGAATGTGGGAACGCTAACCGAACCTAGCTTACTAGCGCAAGTCGTGAGAGAAATGGAAAAGTACAATCTGCTACTCTTAGGCATAAAAAAGTACTCATGTAAGCCAGCCAGTCAGCCACGAACTAGTGGAGTTGGGCTTCTCTTATGACCCTTAGTTCTGATGTTCCCGACACACAGTGGCAGCATATTGCGAATTCTCCGGCCGCTGCCGCAACGACCGAACTGGGTTATGAAAAACCACGCTCAGACAGGTGACGGAGCGTTATAATGAGAACAGGAGGGACGCTTGTTCTGTGGAAGAAAAGAAAGAGCCAGGATATCGAAAACTACAGGGATAGAGGTGAGACCGAAAATTCTACCAAAAGGTTAAAAGTATGGTTTTGGAACAGGGACAGAAACGGAAATCTGGTCACGGACACTCAGAGTGTGTTGCAAATATAGAGAAAACACTTTCGATCTCTACTCGTTCCCGAAGGCAGCATAAGTGACAAAATCACACCAATCATAGACAAGGAGTAGATTGTCCACCACCGAGCCAAAACGCGATCGCAAGGCATAAAAATAATAAAGCTGCGGGAGCCAATGGACTACCGGCAGATATTCACACTACGATAGATCCTAGAGAAGACCCAAGAAATGCAGATCTATTCGTCGACTACAAAGCTGCTTTTGACAGTCCGATACGACAGAAATTCCTAGATGCTATGCCTGAGTTTGGTATCCCCGCGAAGCTAATACGACTTTGCGGGATGACACTGACTGACACGAAGTCTTCAGTGGTAGATGATTTTCTCTACCTTGGCACTGCCATAAACAAAAATAATAATGTCGGCCTCGAAATTAAAAGGCGAGTATTGATCGCAAACCGCTGCTACTATGCGCTAAACAAGCAACTTAATGACAAAGCGCTCTATCGAAGAACAAAAATCCATCGCAACCAGGCTCTGATCCTACCTGTCTTGCTCCACAGCGCAGACTCCTGGGTAATGACACAAGCGGATCATTCGATTCTGGGAATCTTCGAGAGAAAAATATTTGGACCCATTATCGTTAACGGCGAGTATCGTCGTCGAATGAATCGCTGGCTTGGATTTGGATACGATGTACGAATGGATAAAAATGTTCCAGCTTGAAAGGGTTTTCGTCAATAAACTCGATGGGAAGCGCAGGAGGGTCGAGCAAAACTTCATTGGTTGTGCCAGGTGAAAGAGCTGCACACCAAGTGTAGGTGTGACTAACTATCAACGGAGCGCAAAAGACCGAAGCGCTTGGAACTCTTTTCTACGTGTGGCTACTTATAGATGAATTTCTGTTTCTGCTGCCAATTAAGAAGAAGAGGAAGGAGCCGATAACACTGGAAAAGAAACAGTCATGAGCAAAAACGGTTTAGGCTGCCACGGTAGTAAAACCTCATCCAGTGGTGGAAGTAAGGATGACATCAGCAACCTCATAACAACGCCACATACTTCTTCTCGATCCTTAGACGCCTTTGGAATTCGTCTAACATTTCATTGAGTACCAATATAAGCTGATTTAACAGTAGTGTAAAAAGCATTTTATTATATGGCAGCGAATCAAGGCTTTTTCCAACCCGTGAGATCAACACAATTCAGGCATTTATTAACAAATGCCTGTGCATCTTACTTCGAGTATTTTGACGCGTACCTTTCGAAATTTTGAACTATGGTATATAAGAAGGCAATCCCCTATCGCCGATGAAACCAAAAGACGACGCTATGTATGGTTCGGACGTACTCTCAGGAAACCATCTGACGGACGACATAGCACGAATAACACTTGACTACAACCCACAAGGATGCAGAGGCCTCCCTAAAAAAAACACCTGGATGCGGCAACTAAAATGACCTAAGAGTGGAAAAACGTTCAGCGTTACAAAAATTTTAGCCCAAAACAGAACCTGAAGGAAATCATTTGTAGAGGCCCTGAGTTCCACTTAGGAATTGAAGAAAATAATAATAATCACACCTTGCCTGAATAAGGTGGGTGGTATCAGAAGGGGTGTGTCAAATGGTTAGATTTTCTGAGGTTTTTCCGGATATTACAAGATACATTAACTGACCAAATTTGATTAACTCCCAGGTACCGGTTTGGAAGTTATGGGAGATATATATAATTTTCCAAAAATAGTTCATTTTGAATGGAAGGTGCCAGAAGGGGTTAACCGATATTGTCCATATTTATTCCTGATTCAAATTTTCATAACCGTACAACTTTTGAGTGAATTCAGTTTACTTACAAAACAGATATGTATGTAAGACTATGAGGGTAAATTCGGTCATTTGTATGGGAGGTACCAGAAGGGGTGTGTCAAATAGTTAAATTTTCTGAGGTTTTGCTTCCTATCACAAGATAAATCAAGCGACCAATTTTCCGTTTGGAAGTTGAGGGATAAATATTAATTTACCGAATATATGTAATTTTGTATGGGAGGTACCTTAAGGGGTGTGGCGAAGGTTTCAGTTTTCTTATGGTTTCTCTAGTTTTGCATGATAGATAAACTGACCAAATTCGAATATCCTCCGGTCGTTCGTTGGGAGTTATGAAAAATAGATATTTTATATGGGAGGTGCAAGAAGGGGTGAAGGCTATTCTGCCCATTTACAATCCCATTAGTTCGGTTTGAAAAATATTAATACTGGCAAATTTCATACCGACCAATTAATGTTTACTTGAGTTATCTTGCTCACCAGCCAGCAAGCCAGACAGGCGGACATAGCTCAATCGTTTTAAAAAGTCCTGAAACGAATATTGCCTTAAGATACTTGGGGTCTAACTCGTCTCCTTTAATGCGTCACAGTTTTTCTCGTATCAAATGATACATACCCTCGTCCCTAAGTTAACCTCATCCACAAATGACACAATTTTTTTATTTTCTCAAATATATCTTGATCTAAATGATGTAACACATAAATGTGGGCCCCCACATCCACTAAGGATCTATGTCATACGGAGAACTTAACTTAATACTTAATTTCCCTTTACACCCCATGAATGTGATATGGGAAAACTTATCGCGTTGTTGTTAATTAGCACGCTTTCTTTTACTAGACAAGCCGATTGACGACACTATACCACAGAATAATATTAATCAGAATCCCCATCTCTCTCTTTGTTGTAAAAATGCGAAAAATTATTTGTAGTGGCGCTGTCTGTCACTGAGAGAATGAGTGAAAGTGAAGTTTGAGTTTTTGGTATATTACCAGAAATTCGCAATGTGTTTTGTATATCTAACAACATACACATATGTATTATACATTGTTACCATCATTCCACCATATATTTTCAATATATAAAGGGTGTCCCAACAAGAGCGCAATTTTTAAATTTTAAATAAAACACAGATATTTTAAAAAAAAATCGTGAAACTTTATTTTATCGTAAAATAGACAGAATGAGGTTATGTATGGAACAATATATCGTGCAGATGGCCGCCGCGGCTTTGCTGGCATGCACGCGATCTTTTAATGAAAATTTCAATGACCGTTTCGCATAAATGCTGCGGTATTTCATTAATGCAGCGTCCAATTTCCTCTTTTAAGGCTTGAGTCGTCGTCGGCTTATTCGCGTTAACCATCGACTTCAAAAAACCCCAAAGAAAAATCTAATGGTGTTAAATCGCACGATCTAGGCGGCTAATTCAGATTTCCAAAACGCGAAATAACACGACCGGAAAATGACTGATGCAGCAATTGAATTGTTTCTCTGGCTGTATGACATGTGGCACCGTCTTGTTGGAACCACATGCCCTCCACATTCATTTCTTCAATTCGAGGCAAGAAAAAACTGGTTATCATTTCACGATACCGAACACCATTGATTGTTTGCTCTTGACCTGCCTCATTTTCATAAAAAAAGGTCCAATGATTCCTCCAGCCCAAAAACCACACCACACAGTGACACGTTAATGATGCATTTGCTTCTCTTGAATCACTCGAGGATTTTCCTAACCCCAAATGCGACAATTCTGCCTATTGACGAAGCCATCAAGATGTAAATGGGCCTCGTCACTGAAGATGATTTTAGCGGCAAAATCAGCATTTTCATGTTGTCTCTCCAATACCCAATTAACGAACTCCCTTCGCTGTCCATGGTCAGCTGGCTTCAGTTCCTGAGTCAATTGAACTTTGTATGCATGAAGATGCAAATCTTTCGTCAAAATTCGCTGCATAGCGGATTTGGAGACACCAATTTGCTGAGCTCGGCGTCGAATTGAGGTGGATGGAGTTTGAGCGACATCATCACGTACAGCTGCGCTATTTTCGGTCGATCGACCTGGTCGATGGCGCGTTGTTGTCTTTACATCACTAACAGACCCAGTTTCGACAAATTTATCCATTAATCTCTTTACAGTTGACTTTTTTGAAGCATTATTGTGACCCCAAATTGATCGCAATTTGCGAACTTTAGCCGCAAAACTTTCACCATTTTGGTAAAACAATTTCACAATGAGAATGCGTTGTTCATTCGTGTAGCGCTCCATTTTAACTAACCTCGTACCTTCTACTAGCAAACAATAACAATTGTTCAAATGTCAAACGATGACACTTCGAATGTTGCCAGATTTAAAAATTGCGTTCTTGTTGGGACATCCTTTATAAGACCAAAGTCTATAAAATAGATGGAAAGAGAAAACAGATTGAGTGTTCCAAGTGGGCTTTGTGTATTCTTAGTGCGCGTTTAGTACCATTAGCATACACGAGTCCTCCTGCAGGCAGTTTTTGTCTGTCAAAAAAGGGCTTCTGTTTATAATATTATTCTGTGACTGCGAATTTTCTGTCTACAACATCGAGGGGGCCGGCAATGAAAGAAAAATGTAGATGAATGGAGTCGGGAATCGAACCCGGGATCTCTTGCATGGTAGTCGCGTGATTTAACCACTATGCCACGGCCGGTTCCCATACGGAAAACACCTCGAGTTCGCAAACATTGACAATGAAAGTAATACTTACGATAAGGTATTTACCAAAAAATTTGTACAAAACAGCTCCTGTCTAACTTTGCTCCTGTTCAATTTCATGGTTAAATTAGTTGTTTCTTACTTTTACACGTTTAACGATACATTTTTAATCAAAAAATCAGATTTTATTGTAAACAGCAATCTGCGCTTAATATTTTCTAGAACTGAAGCAAAGTATGCATTAACTTTCATTACATAAATCTATTCAAATTTATTCTAATTTCTATGGAATATTCTGTTTTCAAAAATAAAGATATGTCGTCATATTTCCTACTTTCCGAGTATTTCCGATATTCCAACAGAAATGTATATTGCATTCTCTAATGCAAACGAAATATGATTGTACTATATAAAAACTTTCAATACTTCTTTCGCCGAGAATGTTGATGCCTTACGAGAGTATTTAATTTCGTGCTTGATTTCATATGAAAATTACAATCATCATAGTGGGGGGTTTGGTTGGTTACTCATGCATTCGTCGCTTCGTAACGTATTTTTATTTGACTTACCACAAGGTAACAAGAATTTATCATTCAATATTCTTCATTTCTTTATTGCTATTATTATTATGTATATTTCTTTTATAGAACCACCAAACGTTATGAACTGTATTTGAAGTCTATAAAGAAGGCATTATGTAAAATATTGGTATCTACCAAAGCATTTTTATATATGAGTTTCTTTTTATGAGTGTACCCGAGCGTAGAAGTACCAATATACATATATCTATATGTAAGTAACTCTCGTAAAAGAAGCATTGGATCCACATGCAAACGAGTATAGTATATTAAACTCTTTTCTTTGCATTTTCCTTTAGAAGCAGAAATCATATAAAATATGTGTATTTTATCCGACGTATTTTGCATAATGCTCAAATATGCCAAAGAATTTTGCGAAGAAGGGGGTAATGTGTGTCGTTTCAAAGGAAAATATTAATAGAAAAAAAAAAACAGAAGCATGGTTTAGCATTTCATTCTATTGGTATGATTTGGCTTACAAATGTAGGGTATTAAGTTCGTCCAAGTCAGGGCTGTTAACAGTCAAATTTAAGGATGATTGACGACTAACTAGACTATTTGTAGGTAACCCTAAGAAACGCTCAATAACACAGTAAAAGTTTTTTTTTTCAAAAATTTTAAATTACGCTAACTCAAGTCGGCTGTTAATCAGCAACGTCGTGACTTTGCTGATAGGGTCCTTGAAATGCATGAAAATGATCCGGAATTCCATCGAAAAATCATCTTGACTGATGAGGCCCATTTCCACCTCGGTGGCTACGTCAACAAGCAAAATTGTCGGATCTGGGGCTCGGAAAACCCAAGAGTTATTGTTGAGAAATCATTTGCATCCTCAACGTGTGACTGTTTGGTGCGGTTTTTGGTACGGCGGAGTCATTTGACCTTTTTCGAAAATGAGGATGGATCAACAGTTACGGTGAATGGATTGCGCTATCGAGACATGATTAATGATTTTTTGTGGTCGGATTTGGATGGTATTGATCTGGACAACGCGTTGCAACGTTTACTTTCACCAAGACGGCTCTATGTGCCACACAACCAATGAAACCATTGATCTTTTACGGAAAAGTTTCGGGACCGTGTTATCTCTCGAAAAGGTGATCACAATTGGCCACCGAGATCTTGTGATTTAAGACCTTGCGACTTCTTCCTTTAGAGCCACGTGAAAGATAAGGTCCACGCCAAAAGCCCAGCGTCGATGACCTCAAAAATAAAATGTGAGTGAGTCTATCGAGGACATAGGGCAGCCACTTTGCGATTTGGTTACGGAAAATTTCATGAAAAGAATATGGTCTTGTAAGCGTGCTCGTGGTGGTCATTTGGCCGATGTTGTTTTCCATTATTAACGGCAATCCTTCCTCTTTATTATGAAATAAACATCCGATCATTCATCACAAAAAATTGCATTTTTCTTTGAATACCAAAATAACACCTCTTATTGGAAAACCCTGTAATATTCCTGAGTAAAAATATTTAAAAACCAGTTCAGAAATTTCAGTCAGGTAAACTGACTGATAAATACCATCACCCAATATAAGATATTGTTGAAGTCTTGAGTTATTGAAATTAATAGATTTTTAATTAAAATAAAATTACTTATGTATAATTTTTCACCTGCTTGTGGTGCAAAATCGTCCAAAACTTTACTTATTTGTGTAGGGGGTATAGGTGCCGGTTTGGAATTTATGTGAAAAAAATTATTTAAAAAAAAATTTAATTTTGATAGGGGGTACCAAAGGGGTTGAACCGATACAGTCCTTATTCATTCCTGACTCAAATTTTCGTACGTACAACTTACGAAAAATTTGACTGAATTCAACGTATTTACAAAAAAAGATATGTAGGTAAGACTATGGGGGTGAGTTCGGTCCTTTGTATGGGAGGTACCAAAAGGGGTGTGTCAAATAGTTAGGTTTTCTAGGGTTTTGCCTCCTATAATTACATAAATTAACCAATTTTCATTACCCCTCAAAAATCCGTTTGGAAGTTATAGGTGAAATATTAATTTTCCAATAATAGGTAATTTTGTATGGGAGGTACCAGAAGGCGTGAACTGATATAGTGCATATTCATTCCTGAGTCCCATTTTCATAAGCGAACATCATTCGCAAAATTTGAGTGAATTCAGTTTACAAACAAAAAAGATATGTATGTAAAACTATGAGAGTCAATTCGGTCATTTGTATGGGAGGTACCAGAAGGGGTGTGGCAAAGGTTTCGGTTTTCTTAGAGTTTGTCTACTTTTGCAAGATAAATAAACTGACCAAATTTAAATATCCTACGATCGTCCGTTTGGAAGTTATGAAAGAAATATAAATTATCCAAAAATAGGTAATTTTGTATTGGAGGTACCAGAGTGGGTGCGGCTATTCAGCCCATTTACAATCCCATAAGCTCGTTTTGAGAAATATTAATACTGGTAAATTTTCAAACCGATCCGTTAAGGTTTACTCGAGTTATCCTGCCCACCAGCCAGACCGACGGACATAGCTCAATCGTCTTAAAAAGTCCTGAAACGAATTTGGTCTTAAGATACTTCGGGTCTAACTCGTCTCCTTCAATGCGTTACACTTTTTTTCGTATCAAATGATATATACCCTTATCCCTAAGGGTGATGGTATAAAAATTGTATAGATTAGTAGGCGTGGCCCCGCCCATAGGCTCCTGGTGTTGAAAGAATATTGTATCATTCGTCTTGAAATCTGAGTCCGTAATGTATGGTCAACCAATATTTTCTCTGCTGTCTGCTCACCGAAAAGACAAAAAACCAGTAACGAAGTTTCAGTCGGCCAACCAGACTTGCATATACCCTCACCCTCAAAAAAAATTTTCTATTAAACTGATATTATTATTCGATTTGAAAAGTGGGCGGAGTGGTATATTTTTATGGGAGGTACCAGAAGGGGAGCGGCTAGACTTCCAGTTTTTTTCTGCAAAACTTTGTCCTATTATAGCTTAACCAAAAATGCAGAAGTTGGGCACGATCGTGTCGAGTGTATTGATATTATTACTCCATACCCAAAGTGGGCGGAGTGGTACATTTATATGGGAGGTACCAGAAGGGGAGTGGCTAGACTTCCAAGTCTTTTTTCTAAAACTTATTCCTGTTTTAGCTTTACTTAATACAGAATTTGGATACGATCCCGTTGGGAGCATTGATATTATTACTTGATATATAAAGCGGGCGGAAAGATGTATTCGTATGGGAGGTACCAAAAGGGGCGGGGCGATGTAGCCCATTTGTAATACCGTTTATAGTTTTGGGGAAATATTAACTGGTGCAAAATATCAAAACATTTGGTTGCGTCTTTTGAAAGTTAACGTGCGCACCAGCCAGACAGACGGACATGGCTCAAACGATTTAAAAAGTCATGAATCGAATTAGGTTCAAAGAAAACTAGAGTCTAAAGAGACTAGTTCTATGTGTTACACTTTTGAGTCGTACCAAATTATATATATATACCCTCAACCCGTTAGGTGATAAAAATAGTTTTTGGTACAATAAAAGTAAATTTTGGTGCAAAAGAAGCACTGTTATATACAATGGAAGTACTTTTTGGTACAATAAATTGTACTTTATGGTACATTGACAATTCTTTTGGTATAGTAAAATGTAATGTATGGTACAATAAACTGTACTTTTTGGTGCAATAATTGTACTTAATTATATCAGTAAGAAAGATAAAATCGATGCTTAGAAAAGATTTGGCACTAGAGGAGTCAAATGTTTGACCGACGCCGAATATTTTTGCAACCCCAATAGTTTCTCAAAACATATATGCCGTCTATCTTCAACCCTTTTGGTGGTCCCCGAAAATTTATTTTATTTTTATATTTTTTTTTAAATCGGCTCCTGCTGCTTCCATGGTGGCTCCTGGAGCGGTAAAAAGTATGATCGACCCCCACTAGTATTTCTCTCCTAACATTTTTCTCGATCATACCTACCCCCTATCTTCATAACCTAAGGGGTCTCCCATACAACAAGGAGGGTCGGTTATACATTTTACCCCTTTAGGTCGCACCATGTGAGCGACAGTAGCTGATTTTATTAAATAAATTATAAAAATATAAAAAAAATTGAATGGGGACCACCTTAACGGTTGAAGAAAGAGGGTAGATATGAACTGAGGTCTGCTCACTTAAAAGACCGAAACAAATAAGACGGAATCGCTCAGTGTCTGAAAAGCAACCATTTTTTCGTTTTGTTCGTGCTCTTGCTCTCAGGTTTCGGGTTGAACGTAAGACATGAATCGGTCTCTTACTGACCGCTCGATGCGAACAGAACCTTCCGTCGCTTAGCTACTGAGAATCAGTAAGTGAGCAAAGCAAGCAAAGTGTCCGCACAAAAGGTCTTTATTTGTATTGTTGCTTTGCATTATGTTGTTGCCTTAAAAATTTCGTCATATGCTTTAAAGAGCAGAGAAGAAGAAAAGGGGAAAGGGGGATAATTATTGTGCAAATGTGTATGCGTACGTTTGCTTACCCGCTTGTTCAGCAAAACTACAATAGACACCTTTTCTGTAATGATTTCGTCGATTATTACACTCAGTACTTACTAATTTGTACTTTTTATAGTATACATCATTAACGATTTCGTTTAACTGCGTATATACTTATTTCATTAATCCAAAGTAAGCGAGCGTTGCGTCAATTGACTCCCATGCGCATTACTAGGGGATAGTAAAATAAACAGACATTCATTTTCATATTTTTTTTACTCTTCTCTTCTCTTTTTTAAGTGCCGTTATTCTCCGATGTGTTTGTAGCAAAAAAAAAAATTAATGATCGGTATGTTAAAAGGTGGTTGAAAAATTTTATTCAGTGTTTGATCTGGAAATGTAAAGTCAACAACTGTGTTAGAAGTTTTTCGTGTTTGAATGCAAAGTTCTCCCGGCTTTTTTTTAGTATGGGATATGAAAGTAGCGTTCCTCAAAATGCATGAATAACTTAACCACTTGTTAACCGATTTTTACAAACAATTATGAGCTTTAGTCGTAAAAGCAAACTCTTTCTAAATAACAAAACCAACATTAGGGTATTCTAATAAAATTGTGGCTAAAAACATCTTCAAACTTAATAAATAGTGAAAAAATCCGAAAAGTATGAATTATTGACGCTGAACAAGACAGTTATAGGAAGATATCTATATATAAATATATTTCGTTGGAAATTTCTAAGATTCTTCTTCCTAAAACCGTCAACAAATCAAACAAAAAAACCTGAAACCCCGGTTTTTTAACCGTAAGTCAAGATTTCAAGTTCACTCCACTTCATTATCTATTTCATCATATAATTGGTATCGACGAAATTTATTACGAATTACCATTAGTGTTTTCGTCAATAGATGGTTAGCGAGAGGATGGCGATTGTATACCCCCTATGGCATCCCCATGTTAAATTCATCAATAAAACGTATGGCGGGTGTATTGACGAGGAAGTACTGTGTCATTCCTGGTCATCGATGATATCATTACATACGTAATGCTTACCAGAACAAGCGGGTTTCCACACGCGCAACACAAATACATGCTCAAAAGACCGTTTGACAAGTTTTTACGAAGTAAAGGGTCTCGAGTAAACACATGAGCTGATCTAGTGAACAGAAATGCTCATCGGTTGAGCAGAGAGCAAGCCAAAGAAGAACGAAATTTAAGGGTTTTTTCGCGACAGTTTCGCATCGTGTCAGTGGATGAGTGGTTTTTTTCTGACAACAAGAACAAGAGAGACCAATTATTGCGAGCTCTGCATATAACTTTTTACAATTTTTGCAAATAGGAAAAATGGCATATCATAGTTGAATAGAGCATAAAAAAGTATGAACTCCCATTATTTTTTTTTTTTTCAAAATTGCAAAAAAGTTTCCGCACCAAACGCAATTACTTTTTTTCAGATCATATATCCATTCAAGGTTTTCCTACAAAGGTTACGTCATCCCATCAGCTGTTTTTGACGTTTTTCTTTGTTGTTTTATTTCTTCACAAATCTGTCAAAGTGATTTTAAATACAGGGTTGCCAACTCGCTGCAATACATAAATTTTTTTCACTTGACTATATTACAAGCACTTGACTTAACTATATTGACTAATAGAAGGCGGTCCAGAGATCCTTGAAGCGACGTCTAGTTTTTTTGATCATACACATACAAAAGTCATTGTGCGGCTTTACAAAATCAAATTAATGTTACCTCAGACATTGAGTCAAAAAAAACATCAGCTATTGTGGAAGTTCAGCGGAGCAACATCTGCGGAAAGCGAGCAATTTAAATTATGCAAGACATTTTGCACCTTAAGTTCAGTTAGAGGGGTGGGAGCCAAGGGCGTAGCCAGGATCTAATGTAGGGGGGGGCAGATGGTTTTACATTTATATTTATTGTATGTTTAATACAAAAAAAATTAAAACTAAGTACCTAACGAAAAATTGTGCAAAGAATGGATACCTTACGTTATTTTTTTTAAAATGTTTTAAAGTCGATGAAAAAATAATTTTTGACTTTAATTTCAAATATATTTTTTGGTTTACGGGTCCAAATAATTCTGAACTTCTGCAATTATTGTAATCATATGTTACAAATTTAACTAAGTAAAAATGTAACCAAAAACTATATTGTCCTGCTCCCAATTATTATCCGATTAGAACAAATCTTAATATATAACCTGGAAAATTTCAAGAAAGTCCTCGGTAAAAAATTAGTCAAATTCATGAGTCACTATGAATTTTTTTTATATATATATAAAAAATTCTGTCTTAAACTGCAAATAAAATAATATTTTGTGTTTATAAGTAGGATAAGTAGTGAGGGTTTCATTTAAAAAGACCAATACCATAATATGTTACATCATATATCAAAATAAAGAAATTTGTTAAATCCAAAAAATATTTGAAATTAAAGTCAAAAATTTATTTTTACATCGAATTTGACAATTTTTAAATTAACAACGGTAACGAATTCAGAGTAAAAAAACGTTCTGTGCACAATTTTGTTTCCAATAATACAAAAAAAAAAGATTTTGAAAATCGGTCAAGAATTGCGGTCTAATATTTCATATGTTCAAAAATACCCTTTTTTCGGTGGGTTTAAAACAGTTTTAGGTTGCATGAAAATGACGATAAATAGTGTAAATGCCACTGTATTCTGGGTTGATCATACATAAAAAAAATTCCTGGATTGAAATCCTAGGTGATCTTTTTTTGAAAATATCGATATTTTACATTTCTGCAGACGGGACCAAAAACCTTTTTACTTTTTATCGACGACAGTAAAAAAGTAAAAATGAGATAAAATCGGTTTATTTACTATAAAAGTACACAAACAGGGATTTATAATTATTCATGTATTGTCTAATTATTTTGGCATTGCTACAACCTGGAGGCTTAACGTGCATTAAAATTTTACATTTAGGGTAAAAAAACCTTGTTTGATACATAAAAAACAAGATATGTAGCATGCATAGAAGCATGTCGTAGTCTCTAACGAGGAGAAAAAGTGAGTATGAAGTTTTCCTTTACATGGTTACTACTATCACTTGCATAAAGTCTCGATCATGGATCACAATTGGTGTCGCATGGTCTCATATACTTGGTATTAGGTAAAGGATTTCAATTACGAATTTTAGTTTTTACTGGAGGAAGGTATCAACATCAGCCAAATGGCCACCACGAGCAAGCTTAGAGGACCATATCCTTTCATGAAATTTTCCATAACCAAATCGCAAAGTGGCTGCCATATGTCCTCGATAGCCTAACGATTTTTATCTTTATCTTTTATCTTATCTTTGAGGTCTTGAATCGACGCTGGGCTGTTGGCGTAGGCCTTATCTTTCACGTGGCCCCAAATGAAGAAGTTGCAAGGTGTTAAACCAATTGTGATCACCACTTCGAGAGATAACACTGTCCGGAAACTAACTTTACCCTAATTTTGAGTAGTGTTTTAAGGGAATAAGCTTAACTTATTTAAAGCAACTTTGTCGAAGACGGAATATCCGAAAACCCAATTATAGTCTGCGAAAATCGATTTAAGCCCATAAGTTCCTACCCCTGAGAAAAAATAGTTTCCTTTGTTTAGTTATCAAGGGCACTTTATTCAAATTTCTTGTTAACATTTTTTTCTCAAGGGGGTTTATGGGCTCAAATCAATTTTCGCAGACTATAGATGGATTTTCGGATATGACGTCTTCGACAAAGTTGTTTTAAATAAGTCAAGCATATCCGAAATCCCAACTATAAAAAAAAACACTTAATTTCCCTTTACACCCCATGAATGAGGTATGGGATAGTTTCTCGCGTTGTTGTGAATTAACACGCTTTCTATTTTTAGATTCACAACTAACGGCACCTACTTGTTTATCGACGAATGCGAACGTCACTGTTTGAGAAGCTCTTACTAGAAAAAAATTGTAAGAAACCGTCATTGTAACTCAAAAATCTAATAATGCAGTTCGATTCTTCGTGTCCGAATTAGGTTAAAACCGTCGAGTCCGGTCTTGTCTATTTTTTCGACTACCACAGTGTTCTTTTTCACTGAACGTAATCTACAAATCCAAAGAACTAATTAATTTAGTATCATGTCTTGTTAAAAGTTGCCTAAAAAATTCCTAATTCCACACTCGATTGCTTTTTTTAAAATATTTTTACTGTGTTCGTTCAATTGGCTGCATCAGTTTGCATCGAAGTAGCTTATTCTGTCACTCTAATTTTCCAAGACCTTGTTAATTCTTTCGGGCTGTAGCTCACGGATTGCTTTGATGATATTGACCTTAAGTGTTTGAATCGCTTCTGGATTAAAATAATCTATGATTTTAAAATTACCTTAAATTTGGTCCACCCTCTATATAATTTGAAACGAGAAAAAGTGTACGTATTAAAGGAGACACGTTGGTCCTTAAATATCTGAAGAGCGAATTCAATTCTGGAGCCATGTCCGTCTGTCTGGGCGGCTGGCTGGTGTGCAGGATAACTCGAGTAAACTTTACTGATCCTTTAAAAGATTTAACTGTTTTATTTTTATCTCAGAAAACCGAAATATTTTCTACAACCGTTTTGTTACCTTCAATATAAAGAACTTCCGATGCAAGGTAGTCTAAATTTTCCCAATAATTTCAAGAAGGAACTCTTAATATTTTGTGAATTCATAAGCACTTTCTAAACTGTAGCCATTTTTACAGCTTTGATACATGCCTGTAAACGTCTGATCAACAATTACCACTGCATAAGTAGGGCAATAACAATACATAAGTAGTTTTACTATAAAATCAGTAAATTTCATGACTCAGAGTTAAAAAATATCCACTAGAATTTTAGACAATGAACATTGGGTGAATGTTTTTATCAGTCAGTTCACCTTTGTGAAATTTCTGTACTGTTTTATTTTGAATTTCACATTTTTTCGGGATTTTGACAGATTTTTCAAGCTGTAGGGGGGGGGGGGGGCAGCTGCCCCCCCTGCCCCTACCTGGCTACGCCCTTGGTGGGAGCCAATTTTATAAAAATTTCATTTTTATATGGAAGCCCCCTTAGGGGTGTAGGAGTAGGTATGTATTGGAAAAATATTAGGTGGGAAAAAATGACTGTAGATTGGCCACACATTTGAACCTTCTACGTGCGATTCCGGAGAAGTTGCGTGGTTTGTTGTGGATTTTTTTTTTCAATACGAAAAGTTTCCCGTTAAAAACCAGGGGCTTGATTTTGATTTTAGACCTATGGATTCTTGGGTAAATTTTCTTAGAATTTATCGTAGATTATGATTCGGATAACCGCTTGGTCGAGAAAAAATTTATCCACTCTAATGAAGATGCAAACCAACATTTTTTATACCATCACCCTTAGGGATGAGGGTATATATCATTTGATACGACCCAAAAGTGTAACACATAGAAGGAGTCACTTCAGACCCTAGGTTGCTTAGAACCAAATTCGATTCATGACTTTTTAAGTAATTTGAGCCATGTCCGTCTGTCTGTCTGGTGGCTGTCCGGCTGGTTCGCACGATAACTTTCGAAAGACGCAACCAAATGTCTTGAAATTTTGCACGAGTTAATTCCCCAAAACTACTTACGGTATTGCAAATGGGCTACATGGCCCCGCCCCTTCTGGTACCTCCCATACAAATACATCATTCCGCCTACTTTAGAAATCGAGTTATAATATCAATACAAACAACGGGATCGTACCCAAATTCTGTACTTAGTAAAGCTATTACAGGATAAAGTTTTGGAAAAAAAATTGGAAGTCTAGCCACGCCCCTTCTGGTACCTCCCATACAAATTCACATTTCCGCCCACTTTATAAATGGAGTAATAATATCAATAAATCCATTGCGCTCGTACCCTAATTCTTAATTAAGTAAAGCTTTTGCAGGATACAGTTTAGAGAAAAAAACTGAAGTCTACCAAAGCCCCATCTGGTACCTCCCACACTTATCTGGTACCGCCCACTTTAGAAATCGATTAATATTATTATTAGAACTATCGCGATCGTGACCAAATTCTGTATTTAGTAAAGTTCAAGCAGGATAAAGTTTTGGAGAAAAAATCTGGAAGTCTAGACACGCCCATTCTGGTACCTCCCATACAAATGTACCTTTCCGCCCACTTTAGAGATGGAATAATAATATCAATACACTTGACACGATCGTGCCCAAATTCTGTATTTTATTAAGTTATAACAGGATAAAGTTTTGGAGAAAAAATTGGAAGTTTAGCGGCGCCCCTTATGGGACCTCCCATACAAATGTACCTTTCCGCCCACTTCAGAGATGGAGTAAAAATATCAATACATCCAACTCTATCGTGCCCAAACTCTGTATTTAGTAAAGCTATAACAGGATAATGTTTTGGAGGATAAACCTAGAAGACTAGACACGCCCCTTCTAGTACCTCCCATACAAATTTACCACTCCACCCACTTTAGAAATCAAGTAATAATATCAATATAATAGCAATTTTTTTTATTTTACTGAGGGTGATGGTATATGTAAGTCGGGTCGCCGACTGAAACTTTCTTACTGGTTTTTTTCGATAAGTGGGCACAAGGGCATGGTAAATGTAGTTTTAGCCCCAGAGCGATAAAATTCGTAGCACCATTAGTACTTGGTTCTGCCCATAGGCCCCACGAAAATTCCCCCCAAATCTAAAATAAAAATTAGGCCCCAAAAAAATATATGGAAAACAACAACAGTTTTGTCGCAACACTGCGCAGAGAGCGAATACAGCGCAAATTTTACCGATGTCAAAGTGCTAGACAAGGAGAGGAATGAAAACAAGAGATTTACTTTAGAGAGCTTACGAATTCAGCAGAAATCAAGTAGTGCAATAAATAGCAAAGAAGACAAGGGCAGCAGCAATGCCAACTACATTATAGTAATAAGGTTCAGCTGGTTTACTAAACATTAAGAACATTTTTGTGATTCTTTCCTATTGATTTTTATGTTAATGTTTAATGTCGTTAAAACATTAAATGTAACTATCTTTAAATGTGAAATGTGACCAAAAGATTAAATGTAGGTTTTAATACTTTTATAATGTTTAAATTCAATACTTGAAGAAGCTGGGAAATGCCAGCGAAATGCCGGAGAAAAATGAAATAAACAATCTTTTATTCATATTTAAGAAAAAGACCTTGAAAGCCCAATTAGGAATCCTTCCTATTAATATTATAAATGTGAATGTCTGTCTGTTTGTTTGTTTGTTTGTATGTTTGTGGCTCAATCACGCCTAAACGGCTGAACCTATTTCAATGAAATTTGGAAGACAATTAGTGTAATATAATATATAAAAATTGCCGTAGGCTATAATTTTTTTAAATATTGACCCTATGGGCGGAATGGGTGTGGCAAATCTTTTTTTAGAGCTAGAGAGATAAAAATTTGATATTCATACAGTACTCGACAACACGAATATGAATATGAAAACGAAATTTTAATTTTAGACCAGTGGGCGGAGTTGGCGTAGCAAAACTTATTTTTAGAGCTAGGGAGATAAAATTTAATACCCAGCTAGTACTCGACAACATGAATACGAATTAGGGATGTAACGCACGTTCGCATTCGCATATGCTGGCTGGCCAGCAGGTTAACTCGAGTAAACCTTAACGGATCGGTATGAAAAAATCGGTATAATATTTTTCGAAACGAACTTATGGGATTGTAAATGGGCAGAATAGCCCCACCCCTTCTGGTACCTCCCATACAAAATTACCTATTTTTGGATAATTAAATAATATTTAATTAATATTCCATAGCTGCCACACAGACTATCGGAGGATATTTAAATTTGGTCAGATTATTTATCTTTCAACAGTAGACAAACCCTAAGAAAGCCGAAACCTTTGCAACACCCCTTCTGGTACCTCCCATACAAATGAACGAATTGACCCTCATAGTTTTACATACATATCTTTTTTGTAAGTAAACTGAATTCAAATTCAAATTTTGCGTAAGATGTTCGCTTATGAAAATTGAACTCCGGTATGAATATGGACTATATCATTTCACGCCTACTGGTACCTCCCATACAAAATTACCTATTTTTGGAAAATTAATATTTATCCCATAACTTCCAAACGGACAGTTGGAGAGTAATGAAAATTGGTCGGTTTATTTACATTGTGATAGGAAGCGAAACCTTAGAAAACCAAACTATTCGACACACACCTTCTGTTACCTCCCATACAAATAACCGAACTCACCCCCATAGTCTTACATACATATCTTTTTTGAAAGTACACTGAATTCAGTTAAATTTTGCGTAAGTTGTACGGTTATGAAAATTTGATTTAGGAATGAATACGGTTTATATCGGATCACCCGTTCTTATGCCTCCCATGCGAAATGACCTTGTTTGAAAAATGGGGTATAATCAAATTTGGTCAGTTGATTTATCTTGTAATAGCAGGCAAAACCTCAACAACAAAAACAATTTGACACATCCCTTTTGGTATATCCCATATAAATAACCGATATTTCCCCTTTTACATACATATAATTTTTGTATGTACACTGAATTCAGAACAATTCTGCCAAGGCAAGAGCTCTCTGAACCTTGATTTAAGAAAAAAAATCAGACACGTTGTGCTGCCCCTAATTGTACCTCCTATACAAATAAGTCAAATTGTTTACGGTTATGCTCCACAAGCAGACAAAAAATAATACATAAGTATTTTTATTTTAATTAAAAATCTATTAATTTCAATAATTTAAGACACTAACAATATCTTATATTGGGTGATGGTAGTTATCAGTCAGTTTACCTGACTGAAATTTCTGTACTGGTTTTTTTTAATCAGTAGGCGCCTCGGAACTACTATTATAAATTTGAAAACGAAAATTTCTATCCTGGAGAGATGAAAATTGGTAGTGAAAGATAGTATATGGGTATTTCCACAGATGTGTCAACCATGATCGAAAAATTAAAAGTTGGCAAAAAGAATTTTCTGACTTGTATTAGTAAAGACCAATACTTAAATTTTATTTAATAAAAATGCCCAAAGCTTTTCCAAGTTTCCGTGTTGATTTTGCGGACTGCAAAATTGTATTCTTTTGCTGGTCACCAGTTTTAAATTTTTATATTATATTTACTGATGATGCAAGTGCACTCTTATCATAAAATTGTATTTACAACAATAAATAGCACCAATGATAGTAAAAAAATAGCAGTTACCAGCAAAATTTTAATTTTATTTTATTAGCGTTCTAATGTAACATTCATGACCAACAATTAGTGGCATATAAACTTTATAATATTCCCTAATTTCGCAAATAAAACAATGGCTTAAGCAAACATTTTTTTAAGCATTTCACATCTATGGGATATTTTGTCACATAACATCAGTAACATAACGTAGGTCTTTATTACCTCGCGGTTAATAACCAGAGGAACAAATTTGCCCAACAAAAATATATTTTTAAAGCGTTATTGGTCTATTTTATGAAATAATTAAGTGCATTTACTAAATCTTAAACAACACGCAGGCTTTTGAAATTTCAAGAACTAACATAAAACGCACTTCTATTTCGTGTAGCATAACGTAGGCCTATGTTTTGTTAATATCTTGGATTGTAGTTTTTTAAATATGACGCCTTTTTTACATAATGTAGAGCTAGTAGGGAGCTATTTAAAATCTATATATATAAAAGAGGATGTGTGTATGTATATATGTAACGTATGGACTCGAAAACGGCTGGACCGATTTTGATGAAATTTTCAGGGAATCTTCCGAATAACCCCGCGAGTAACATAGGCTACACATTGTTTGGATTTTTCTACATTTAGGGGGTGAAAATGGCAATATTCGATAATATGCAATAGCGAAGCATTGCCGGGCCCACTAGTATATTATAAAATACAAAAAAGCTTAACTTTTATGTGCTTTTTTTCCAATTGAATCGTACGATCGCACAGTGGGGAAAAAAATTTAGCCTACTTGTAAACACAAAGTTTTCTTTTGTCAGAAGTTTAAAACTACATTATTTTGGTATATATGCAAAAAAAAAACGCATGGCGACCTTCTCCGATTTGGCCTATTTTTTACAGATGGCTTTCTTAAAACTTTTCCAGGTTGTAAATTAAGTTTTGTTCTAATCGGATTATAATTATGAGAAGGACACCGAGTTAAAGTGTAAATATAGTGCCCCCACATATCTACTTGCAGTTGAGCACAAAACTATTTTTTGTCTTATTTTTTCACTGAGTTTAATTCGTAACATATGTTCACATTAACTGAGGTTTTAAGGACACGTAATCAAAAAAATATTTGACATAAAAGTCAAAAATTATTTTTTCATCGACTAATTTAAAAAAAAAACGTACATTCGATGCACAATTTTGTTTTCAATAATACAAAAAAAAAATTTTGAAAAATCGGTCAAGAATTGCGGCCCAAAATTTCAAATGTCCAAAAAATCGTTTTTTTCCCACTGTGGATCGTAACATTCGTAAGGCCGGAATTACCCATATCATAATTTTTAAGATACATGAATTTTTGTAAGGGAAAACAAATCCCTTTAAATTTAAGTATTTCAAAGTCCAAAGTAATAAACCAATCGTTAGTAGATTGCATCAGCACCCAATATATTTAGCAATAATTTGGAGGAAGGACGAAGTCTGCCGGGTCAGCTAAGATCTAATAAAACTAAACGAAACTATGGTTTTTTGGGCCATATTTTCATATTTTCATTTGGGTATATTTGCATAATGCAATTAGACCCCCAAATGTTTGTGTGACAACAGACCCCAAACTAAAATTTGGGCATAATTTCATAAAAATTGTCGAACCTGTTTTCGCTTTTTCATTTTAGGGCCAGGCTAAATATTTTTGGGGTCTAAAATTGATGATAAAGTTTTTTTTTGTTTCAAAATAATTTTTTTTAACGATTGTTACATATTGTTAGGCTTTTTTGAGCAATTTTTAACTATTGGAATTATATATTTTGTTTGCTGATATTTCATATGAAAAATTACTTACATTACTTTTTTTTGGGCAATGTTCATATCGTCGAAGCGTTGTCCAAAACTATTATGTGTTTTTTAATTACTTTACAGGAAAGCCAAAAAAAAATGTTTATTTTGGAACACTTCCCATATATTCTACACATTCTTGTTTTTAATATCTTCCAAACCAACCAATCAGGGGATTTAAGGGTCGATGGACAACCAACAGCTTTTAAAAACTGCAATAAAAAATTCGAAAAACAACACATTTACTTTTTATTTTGGCCGATTTTTCATTTTCAACGAGCGTATAGAAAAAGTGTTTTTAGTATTCCTTATATTTCTTAATATACACAATTCTCTTATTTATACCTGTGTTTTCCAATATTGTCCTTAAATGCAGATACAATTATTTGTGATAAAAATAGTGATAATTTTTTACAACTATTATCTGTAAAGATCTCGAACCAATTGATCAGATATGGCAATGCAATGAAAGTTAGCAGTGTATGCTGCATTGTTAATAACACGGGTTGACTAAGAGTTGCAGTTTGTAGCAAGATTTTAAGATACAGTAGACTACGAATAAGTGCACATCGGTTTTCGCGCGACTTTTTGTGCACTTATGCGGTTTTTGCATTTATACAACACTTGGATAAGTGCACAACTATTGCATATATACAAACATTGCATAAGTGCACGATTATTGCATTTATACAAACATTAGATTATTTTTATTAATCTGTAACACCAGTTCAGTTTGTACGAACAGTAGTGCGATTCACTATGCTTTTTTAACCACAATTGTTTCGTTTAAAAATGTTAACCACAATTTTAACCATTTAGCTATTCACTAACATTTTAAACGATATCTGCTGGAGTTAAAAGCCAGCTGTTTCAGTCAGCTGTCATTTTTAGCGAAACAAACTGTGGTTTATTAACACCAGCATTTTTGGTGTGGTTTAATTCGTTGAGAAAAGTGTTTATGTATACAATCGTTTTATATAATGACTTTGGAGTATTTAGCCTACATTTTATTGGAGAATGAGCCAGTTAATAATGCTCCTTCAGTCAACCGGTGTGATCTTCAGTTTAAGTCCGGAATCGGCTGAATAATTATATTTTAAATTTTAAAATTATTTACTAAATTAATAAAATAGTAAACATTTATATTGTTTTACTTACTTTGTACAAAACTGTATAAAATTTACAAACCACAAGGTTTTTGTTTGGTTTTTTTATATTCCTCTCCTATTTTGGTATTTCGCTTGACAGAGTTGTCACTTTGTAAAAATATACATACAGAGAAAAATAAAAATGTTTACCATGGTTAAAAATAAGTTAGCGAATAACATGGTGGTTAGTGCAAACATTAAAATGGTTGGTTAAAGTTAACACCTTCTAAAGTGTTAAAAGTTACTGAATCGCACTGCTGGTTTAGTGTTTATCATATTTCATACAAAAAAATTAAAAATATTCAGTTCTGTGCCAAAATAAGAGCTATTGCAATCATATTTTGCAACATTGTTTTTTGCAAAATACATATTAAATTGCACTCAATTCGATTCACCTAAACCACGTGTGCTGAAAAAGTCTGAAATCTTTTTTTGAACCGTGTTTTCTGTCCCAACCTTATATATTTTTTTCTCCAGTTTCTCTAAATCATAATCTACATTTATGTAGAATGAGTGATTTGCATTTATGCATGCAAATTTCTACTAAAAAAGTACTTTCAGGTTAGCAAAAGTTGTGCATTTATCCGGTTTTTGCATTTGTACGTATTGCACTTATCCGTGTATTTTTGTATGTAAACGTATAAAAAAGTCTAATTGCTTCAAGTTCCAGTACACTTATGCGGTTTTTGCATTTATGCGATGTGCACTTATCCGTAGTTTACTGTAGAACCCTATATTTGTATTACTATAGATGTCTTTGCCTACTGCAATTTATAAGTCAGCATTGTGTGAAAAATCGCATGTTGCTGCTTGGAAGTATAACCCCTTTGAATCTATGTATACCTACTCTTCCTTGTCTCCATTGACATCATTTAACTGTGAATGCGTCATTTTATATCACTGCATTCATAGTTGACCATATGATACTTGATAATTTTTCTGCGGATTTTAGTTCATTAACAACATTTATGTTATGATTGAGTTCTTGTTGTTGTTGTTGTTATTTTATTTCCGCGTTGAAAATTGCATTTCCCTGCTCCACCCGATGCAAAATATATTTTTGTTGACTTTGACCACTAATTAAAAATGAAGTTTACTGCGTGCAATACTTCAACAGGACACTGTTTTACGTCGCGTCGCCCCTCTGCTCATCTATTTTTAAATGCTTCAATTTTTTGGGGTTTAACCACATTATCAGCAACCATATCATTACCGTCAACGTCATCATCATCATGATTATCAACAAGGACATCATAATCACGGTCGACATCATTATCAGCGCTTTCATAGCAGGCCCAGTGAGTGCTATTGTGAAATTCATTGCTTAATTAAAAGTGAAATATTTGGTTTATTTTTAACCTCGACCAAATGCTCGCACAATTTGATAAATTGCAATGTGAATGCGTATTTGTTGAATATTGCATTAAATTAAGTTGAAAGTAAATTTGTACACAGACGTGCAATTTTGAAAACAAACAGGTATAGTATTAATTTGGTTTTATGGGTTTATGAGGTAATTGATATAATTTAGCTTTTGCATTAGATATGAGAGGAAGTAAAATGCGTTAAATGAAATCAGAGCAATCGATCGGATAATGGTTTGAACGATGTGACACGTGAAATGGGGTGTTTTTTTTAACTATTAATGGCAAAATGTATGTCCTTCCTACTTATGCGCATAGCGGTTTTTAGGAAATTATATGTTAGAAACTAGAAACTGTAATGCCATTAGAAGTTGAGGAAAATTAAGGGAAATTTATATGACTAACGTTTTTATACCCTTCACAATGCGCATGAACGGAGTGAAGGGTATATTCATTTCGTTCTTCCATTTGTAACGCCCATAAGGAAGCGTGGTAGGTATGACATTATGAGTCGATTTCAAGGTGACCGTCTGTCCGTCCTTCAGTCCCTGCGATTACAATAGTAATTTAAGAGAAATCAAGCCGAAATATTGTCTGCAAGCTTTGCTACCCTAAATGGAGGTTGAGTTCTAAGATGAGCCCGATCGCTCAAAAACTACTCCCACCTTCCATACAAACTCCCCCTATTTGGGGTATCCCTACGATTACAGTTGTAGTTTAAGAGCAATCAAGCTGAAATTTTGTATGCAAACTTTCCTACACTAAGCGAAGGTTGAGTAGTATGATGAAACCGATCGGTCAAAAACTACTCTCACCTCCCATACAAAATCCCTCTTTTTTGGGGGTTTCCGTATGTCAGTCCCTGCGATTACAATAGTAATTTAAGAGAAATCAAGCCGAAATATTGTCTGCAAGCTTTGCTACCCTAAATGGAGGTTGAGTTCTAAGATGAGCCCGATCGCTCAAAAACTACTCCCACCTTCCATACAAACTCCCCCTATTTGGGGTATCCCTACGATTACAGTTGTAGTTTAAGAGCAATCAAGCTGAAATTTTGTATGCAAACATTCCTACACTAAGCGAAGGTTGAGTAGTATGATGAAACCGATCGGTCAAAAACTACTCCCACCTCCCATACAAAACATCTCTTTTTGGGGTTGTCCGTATGTCAGTCCCGCGATTACAGTAGTAATTTAAGGGCAATCAAGCTGAAATATTGTCTGCAAGCTTCCCCACTTTAAGCGGAGGTTGAGTATTAAAATGAGACTGATCGGTCAAAAACTATTCTCACCTCCCAAACTCCCCCTATTTGGGGTATCCCTACGATTGCAGTTGTAGTTTTAGGGCAATCAAGCTGAAATTTTGTATGCAAGCTTCCCTGCACCAAGTGGAGGTTGAGTAGTAAAATGAAACCGATCGGTAAAAAACCACTCTCACCTTCCATACAAAATCCCCCTTTTTGGGGGTGTCAGTATGTCAGTCCCCGCGATTACAGCAGTAATTTAAGAGCAATGAAGCTGAAATATTTTACGCAAGCTTTGCTTCCCTAAATGGAGGTTGAGTTCTAAGATGAGCCCGATCGGTCAAAAACTACTCCCACCTCCTATACAAACTCTCCCTTTTTTGGGTTTGTCCCTGCGATTGCAGCCGAATTTTAAGAGGTATATAGCACACATTTTGTACATAAGATTCAATATCTTTCTAAGATAAGCAATGTCGGTCAAAAACTACTCCAAGCTCACATTCAAACTACCTTTTTGGGGTGTCCGCGTAACTGCCCTCGCGATTATAGCCGTAGGTTAGGAAATATTGAGCTAAAATTGTATATGCATGCTTTAATCCTATAATAGGAGCTTACGTTGTAAGATGAGCAATATCGGACGAATACTTATCCCACCTTCCATACAAATTCCCCCTTTTTGGGGGTGTCCGTCTGTATGTCTATAGTTTATGAGCTTTCGTTTTGAAATTTGGTATGTAAGCTTGTGTCCAGAAGCAGATGTTAAGTTCTAAGATAGGCATGATCGGATTTAAACTACTCCCATATCCCACACAGTTACAAAATTCATAAAAATAAGCTCCAACTCACCAACTCATAAACTTATCGGTAAATAGAATAAAATCTATACAAAATTACTGACAAAATGGATGTGTGAAGCTAAAAGTAACGTCCACTTATCACCAACTCCCCTGTTTTGTGGTACAAAGTTTAATAAAATATAGTTGTAGTGCAAATAACCAGTTTTACCACCATTTTTACAAATGGTGAAGGGTATCTGAGCTTCGCCATAGCCGAAGATAACCGCCTTACTAGTTTATTGTACTATTTTGAGGGTATAAGCAACTTTCGAATATATATATATCGATTGTGAGCAACACGATAGAAATAAATTACATATAAAGGGTGATTGTTTAGCTATTATCTTTTTGGCAACAATGGTTTAAACAGCTGACGAACGTTTCGTGTTTTGTTTCACTGTCAAACATCGTCAGTTTGTTCTATAATTTAACCATGAATCGTCTTACAAACGAACAACGCTTGCAAATTATTGAATTTTATTATTAATGCGTGCTCTGTTAAGAAAGTTCATCGCGCGCTTCTTCCATTTTATGGTCAGTTTAATCTACCCACTGAATCGGCTATTCGGGCTATTGTGACTAAATTTCGCACAAAATTTACATTGTTGGACATTAAACCACCAACACGCTTACGTAGAGTGAGAAGTGAAGAAAATATCGCAGCTGTATCGGCCAGTGTTAATGATGACCATCAATTATCGATTCGTCGCCTTTCGCAGCAATTGGGCCTCTGTTACTCAACAACGTGGAAAATTTTGCGGAAGGATTTAGGTGTGAAGCCTTTCAAAATACAGCTGGTGCAAGAATTGAAGCTGAACGACCTACCGCAACGTAGAATTTTTGTTGAATGGGCTCTTGGAAAGTTGGAAAGTTTGGTGCGGTTTACGGGCATCATTGGACCGTACTTCTTCAAAGATGATGCGAATCGAAACGTAACTGTGAATGGTGAGCGCTACCGTGAGATGATATCCAACTTTTATTTTGCCCAAAATGCAAGAGCTTGACTTGCATGACATATGGTTTCAACAAGACGGTGCCACATGCCACACAGCACGCTTAACAATGGACTTATTGAGAGGCGAGTTCGGTGAACATTTTATTTCACGTTGGGGACCGGTTAATTAGCCGCCTCGATCGTGCGATTTAACGCCTTTAGACTTTTTTTGTGGGGCTATGTTAAAGCTCATGTCTATACACACATGCCCGCTTCAATTGACGCATTGTTAGACAACATTGAAGCATTTATTCATGAGATACCGGCCGAAATGTTGGAAAGAGTATGCCAAAATTGGACTAAGCGGATGGACCATTTGAGGCGCAGTCACGGTCAACATTTGCATGAAATAATCTTCAAACATTAAATTATATGGACCGTACTATCGATTCAAATAAAGATTTCATGCATTTTTCTGAATTTTATGTGCTTTTTTTCTTAAAACTTTCCTATAACTCTTAAAAAATCTCCCTTTATAAATAACATACATTTTGTTACATAATCTATAAATTCAAATGTTGGAACTAGTAAAAATAGTGGCAATTTTTTTGTAAATCATGCGACAAAATTATTAAATTATTTAAAAATGACAGTGTAATGACTCAAAAACTTCGTCGCTGCAATCGCAAACATGTTGCCAAATATCGAAAGAGCTTTAATAATAAATTTTCTACTTAAAATTTTTTTTTTTATAAAAAAATTATTTCTGAATTTGTTTTCATTGTTAGGTTGTAGATCATTTCTAAAGGTTATATTTTAAGGGCCGATGTTGATTTTGAATAAAACACAAATTATTTAGGAAATTATTGTCATTTCTATTTATTATGATAATATTGGTTATGGTTTAATTATATATGGAAAAAAATATCGATCAATTGGCAGCCGCGAACTCGGCGGCACGCCTCCATCCAATGGTCAAAATTTTCAATGACTCTGAGGCATAATTGAAGTTCTATGTTGTTAATGTGCCGAATTATCGCATCCTTTAGCTCTTGAATTGTTTCTGGCTTATCGACATACACCCTTTCTTTAAAATAACCCCCAAGAAAGAATTCCAACGGTTCAAATCACATGATCTTGGCGGCCAATTGACATCGCCACCACGTGAGATAAAACTGTCATTGAATTTGTCGCTCAAAAGAGCCATTGTTTCGTTAGCTGTGTGGCACCGTTCAGTTGAAACCACATATCGACCACATCCATATCTTCCAATTCGGGCCATAAAAAGTTCGTTATCATCTCACGTTAGCGAACACCATTCACATTAACTACCTGTCCGACCTTATTTTGGAAAAAATACGTCCAATCAGTCACTCTTTGTGGGTGCATTGGTTTTTCGACAATTACTCTTGGATTATCATTCGCCCAAATGCGGCAATTCTGCTTATTGAGGAATCCTCTGAGGTGAAAATGTGCCTCATCACTGAAGATGATTTTCTTCGAAAATTGATCATCCACTGTTCAGCCGGGAGACCATCGGCTCCAGCTGCTTTGTTATTTTTAAGGCGGGATATTGCCACACGTATCTCGCTGTGGCTCGGAGGTGGACAGTTAATACCATCGTCATGGATTGGAGCGGGGTTTTCTGGAGTGGTGTCCGCATCCAGTAAATTTCTGAAATGTCCTCTCCATACTTTCAGAACGTTATCCTGCTTCGTTACTAGCTTAGCCATCGCTGTCCTTGCAGTAGGGCAACCCTGTTACACGCATTTTCGCCTTAACTCTCTGGTAGAATTTTCGGGTTTACCCTCTACTTCGAAGCAACTCTGTGCACTCTTCCTGCCTCTTCTTCAGCTCCTTTTTCCGTCTAAATAGACGAGTTGCCTCTCGTCTCTTCTCCCCGTGCCGTTCAGTAAAAGCTCGCGTTGCCATAGGCTGGAGTTTGGCCCTGCTTGCAGCATCCGTCTCTCTAGTGGCATTGCGACATTCATCGCCGTACCAGGCATTTTCTTGAGACGGCTTTGAGTATCAAAGTAAGCTTCTCGCTGTCCGTTTTATGGAGTCGGCTATATATTGCCATTGTGAGGTAATATTATCAGGGTTTGGGGCATTCCGTAGCAGTTAAGTTAGATGGTGTATGTAGGAGTCCGCTACCTCTGTGGTCCTCAGTTTACCAATGTCCAACTTTCGAAGACCGTACGTAATTTCGCCATGCTTAGCCTTGTGCGTACCTTAACTGCGGTAGGGTAGCGATCGGTCAATGTTTGCACCCCTGACCACTCGTACGTCCGGAACACTCGATACGTGCCTTCGACTACCACATGATCTATCTGATTCCTCTTCAATTGATCTGGAGATAACCATGTTGCCTTATGAATATTTTTATGGTCAAATCTAGTGCTGCTAACTATAATATATCTTGGCGTGGGGAAATCAATCAGTCTGATACCATTGTTCGACGTTTCGGTGTGCATACTAAATTTTTCGATGGTATGCTCAAATGGGGTCTCCGTGCCAATTTTAGCACTAAAATCGCCTAGTACAATTTTGATGTCACGGCTCATGACATATACATTTTCTAGGCTCTCGTAGAACTCGTCTTTGTCCTCATCGTTTTTCTCTTCTGTCGGAGCATAATCACATAAAAGTGTTATGTGGGAAAACTTAGTTTTGACTCTTATAGTGGCTATACGTTCACACGCCGAGTTGAACCTTGAGACTAGCTGTCGCAGTCTCTTGCCAACCACAAATCCACATCCAAACTCGTGTTTGTCCGCATGGCCACTATAGCAGATGTCACACGCCTATATGCACGAGCACCAGTGTCCCGTCCACCGGATTTCCTGTAAAGCGGTTATGTCAGCCTTGTATTCTTCAAGGACTTCCGCTAGTTGGATTGAGGCACCTGGTCTTTACAGTGTTCTAAAATTCCAGGAGCATATCCTTAAATCATGGCTTTTTCGACGAATTGTTCTAACTCCTGTGCATTATAAATTACCCTCTAATGTATTGTAGGGTACTAAAAATCCAAGTATGTTCTGTTAATCGCACATTGTTGTAATTGTGTGCAACAATGACTATTTAATCGAGGATAGTAAGAGATAGGGTGGAAGAAAAAAAGCAATTAAAGAATAAAATGTTGCGGAAAATCGTTTAGTGAAGATAAAATAAATTAGATGATGTTTTTTTTGCTTTGGTAACAATTTCTACTATTACCACTGACTTGGAAAAATCGTCCTTAATTACTCTTTAAATGCATTTTGTGATTGTTTTGTGCAAACAATTATACAAAAGGAAATATACTAAGAGCTTTTCAAGGGTATAGAAATGGATTATTGTAATGTAGAGTATTTTTAAATAGAGGTATACATTTTTATATAGAAAATTGTATAACAGAGTATATAATAATTGTTTTATTGTAAAAATCGTAACACTTTCCTCTATGCTGGCATCAAAAGTGGGTTGGGTTTGCCCTCCCAGCTTATTCTTGGTTATTTGGAATTTATTTCACTTCGATTAAGCAAAAGTTTTTCTTATGTTATTTTCATTTCAACTTTAGGGTTTAAGCAATAAAAACTTTGTCATCCTCACCTGGTGACGATGATGATATTTAACTCTTTTGCATTTGCAGAGACAATTTGTAACACAATCAACAATCACTGACAACAAAGATGCTGATGTCTAACAGCAATGATGTGATGACAACTTACTCGATGACTGACTGATGCTGTATGTACGAGTAAAAGTGGTGTTACTTAGTCTAAATCGAAAAAGGAAAAGATACTACCATTCCTTTCAGATAGTTCGTTACTTTCTCAAATGCAGTGAGTGAATAGAGATGAAATTTGAACAACATGAGAACTCAACGGTATGAAAAGCTTTAAGCATCATTATTTATAGATGAAGCCAAGCAAAGTAGTTCTTTTGAGGGAGGTAGATAAAATATCTGACGTTGCATGAAAGTGCTACCATGATACAATGTATTCTGTGTATGGAGGACATGCATCACTAGTTGAAAGCAGCATATGTTGTCTGAAATCTAAAATTATATATATATATTTTTGAACGAAGAATACAATGAATCTAAATATCAATTGAAGGTATGAAACGAAGTGTTGCACATTAAATTTGAATGATGAGTATAAAGTATCTAAAGCATTACTATGTGAAATATTTGTAAAGCAGTTCATACCTGGCCGACAATTATGGTGCATTTTCTAAATTTTATCGTTTATTTATTAATAAGATACTGACATAAAACAAGAATAAATTTGTAAAAACTAAAGTATGTGACGACATAGATTCAAGACATTATACATAAGATTTAGTCTCAAGGTTCAATCCGGTGTGTGAACGTATAGTCACCATAAGAGTCAAAACAAAGTTTTCCACATGTATGCGCCCATGCTCCGACAGAAGAGAAACGCGATAAGGACAAAGACGAATTATACGAGAACCTAGAAAACCGATGCGTCTTAGGAACTAGGTAACAGAAGTTACTGAAACTCAGCACAGGCTCTCTTAGTGGCCTTGGCAGCCCCAAGAAACTAAGATCGGGAGCGGTGGCCTAATAAGCCACTCTCCTTAAACAAAAATTTATTATGAAAACACGAAGAAAACGAAAAACAAGAACCCCCCCAAATGTTGACGACCCCCGCAAACGATATAAGGACCATGATTTAAGGATATGCACCTGGAATGTCCGAACTCTATACAGAGATGGTGCCTCTATCAAACTGGCGGATGTCCTTGACAAATACAAGGCTGACATCACCGCCATACAGGAAATGAGATGGACGGGACAGGGATGCACACGACGGAAGAACTGTGACATCTTTTACAGCTGCCATGCAGAAAGACACGAATTTGGATGTGGTTTCATAGTCGGCAAGAGACTTCGACACCTGGTCTCGCGGTTTAACCCTGTAAATGACCGTATAGCCACCATTCGCATCCGGGCGAAATATTTTAACATTACGCTGATTTGTGTACACGCCCCGACGGAAAACAAAGACGATGACATCAAAGATGCATTCTATGAGCGCCTGGAGGATATATATGACCGCTGCCCTGCACATGACATTAAAATTGTTCTGGGAGATTTTAATGCTAAAATAGGAAGGGAAGATGCTCTTGGTTCAGCAGTCGGAAAATTCAGTCTACACAACAACACCTCCGATAACGGATTCAGACTGGTAAGTTTCGCGTCGGCAAGAAACATGGTTGTGAGTGGAACCAGATTCCCGCATAAAGATATCCACAAGGCAACCTGGATATCTCCCGATCAAAATAGAAGAAATCAGATTGATCACGTGGTAATTGATGGAAGGCATGTATCAAGCGTTATGGACGTGCGTGTGATGCGCGGTGCAAATATCGACTCGGATCACCACCTAGTTGCAGCCAAGGTACGCACACGATTAAGTAGAGCTAAAAACACTCTTAATCAAACGCAAAGGAAGCTAGACATCACAAAGCTGCAGACCACTGAGATAGCCAATGCCTACTCCAACCAACTCTCTCAATTACTCCATACAAATCCCCCTAGTTCTGATGTTCCCGACATGCAGTGGCAGCATATTGCGAATTCTATTACCACTGCCGCAACAACCGTACTGGGTTATGAAAAACCACGCTCAGACAAGCCCTGGTACGATGACGAATGTCGCGAAATGTCTGAGAAAATGGATGCTGCATACAAGGCAAAACTGCAGCCAATGGCGACGCGTGCGGTGACGGAGCGTTATAAAGAGAAAAGGAGGGAGATGAAACGCCTGTTCAGACGGAAAAAGCGTCTGTGGAAGAAAAGAGAGAGCCAGGATATCGAAAACTACATGGATAGAGGTGAGGCCCGAAAGTTCTACCAAAAGGTAAAAAGTAAAGGTTTTGATACAGGGATCCCCACCTGTAAGGACAGAGACGGAAATCTGGTCACGGACACTCAGAGTGTGCTGCAAATATGGAGGGAACACTTTCAATCTTTTCTCTTTCCCGAAGGCAGCATAAGTGACGGAATCGCACCAATCATCGACGATGGAGTAGATTGTCCACCACCGAGCCAAAACGAGATCAGCACGGCAATTGCCCGGCTTAAAAATAATAAAGCTGCAGGAGCCGATGGACTGCCGGCAGAGCTTTTTAAAGCCGGCGGCGATGACCTGGTAACATGCATGCACGAGCTCGTAAACACGATTTGGCTCAGGGAATGCATGCCCGATGATTGGAATCTGAGTGTCCTATGTCCCGTGCTTAAGAAAGGCGTTTCTAGTGTGTGTACCAACTATCGCGGGATTAGCCTTTTACCCATCGCATACAAGGTCCTGTCTAGTGTGTTATGTGAAAGACTAAAGCCCCTCCTGATTGGACCTTATCAGTGTGGCTTTAGACCTGGTAAATCCACCACCGACCAGATATTCACGCTACGACAAATCCTGGAGAAGACCCAAGAAATGCAGATCGATACCTACCATCTGTTCATCGATTACAAAGCTGCATTTGACAGTTCGATACGACAGAAATTGTTGGATGCTATGGCTGAGTTTTGTATCCCCGCAAAACTAATTCGACTCTGCGGGATAACACTGCCTAACACGAAGTATTCAGTGAAAATTGGCAAAAATCTGTCATAGCCATTTTCTACCAAGCGAGGCTTTAGACAAGGCGATAGTCTGTCCTGCGATCTCTTTAACATCGTAATGGAGATGATCATGCGGAAAGCAGCAGTAAACAGGAATGGCACCATATTTAACAAAAGCCGCATGTTGCTCGCGTATGCTGATGATATAGATATTATTGGACGTGGATTGCGAGATGTTACTGCGGCTTTTTCGAGCATTGAAAAGCAGTCGCCTGAAGTGGGTCTGGTGATAAACGAGGATAAAACCAAGTTATTTGTTTCAACGAACAAAGAGTCCACTCGTCTTGGACGCTGCGTGAACGTTGACAACTATAACTTTGAAGTGGTAAATGATTTTGTCTACCTTGGCTCCGCCATAAAAAAAAATAATAATGTCAGCCTTGAAATCAAAAGACGAGTATTGATCGCAAACCGCTGCTACTATGCGCTAAGCAAGCGATTTAACGATAAAGCGCTCTCTCGAAAAACAAAGATCCAGCTCTACCAGACTCTGATCCTACCTGTCTTGCTCTACAGCGCAGAATCGTGGGTAATGACACAAGCGGATCAATCTATTCTGGGAGTCTTCGAGAGAAAAATACTCCGCAAAATATTTGGACCCATCATCGTGAACGGCGAGTACCGTCGTCGAATGAATCATGAGCTGTATGAGCTGTACAACGACATCGACGTGGTCAAGCGCGTTCAAATAGACCGAATGCGCTGGCTTGGACACGTTGTACGAATGGACGATAACGCTCCGGCTCGAAAAGTCTTCGGCAATAAACTCGATGGGCGGCGCAGGAGGGGGCGACCAAAACTCCGATGGATAGACCAGGTGACGGAAATGTTAAGTATGCTTGGTATGACGAACTATCTACGGAGCGCAAAAGACCGAAGCGCTTGGAATGGTTTTCTACGTGCGGCTACTGATAGATGAATTTCTGTTGTTGCTGCCAGTAAAGAAGAAGAAGAAGAAAATGTGTATGACCGTAGTCCCAGCCACGACATAATAATTATACTAGGCGATTTTAATGCTAAAATAGGCAGGGAGACTGCATTTGAGCCTACCATCGGAAAATTCAGCAGCCAATGGCAACACGAGCTGTTTGTGAACGGTACAGGGAGAAGAGACGAGAGGCAACTCGTCTTTTAAGACCAAAAAATAAGGAGCTGAAGAAAAAGCAGGATGAATGCACAGAGTTGCTCCGAAGTAGAGGGGAAGCCCGAAAATTCTACCAGAGAGTTAAGGGGAGAATGCGTGGAACAGGTTTGCCCTTCTGCAAGACAGCGATGGCCATCTAGTGACGGACGATATGGAGAGATTATTTAAGAAATTTACTGGATACGGACACCACCTTATCTATGACAATGGTATTAACTGTCCACCTCCAAGTCAGAGCGAGATATCTGTGGCAATTTCCGCCTTAAAAACTACAAAGCGGCTGGAGCCGATGGTCTCCCCGCTGAATTGTTAAGGCAGGCGGGGAAGAGCAGATAAGGAACATGCATGAGTTCATGGAGAACATCTGGCTAGATGTTCGACTCTCCGATAAGGAGTAGGCTATATGAGGCCATGTCTGAGTTTGGTATTCCTGCAACCCTAATTCGACTTTGCAGATGAACCTTGGAAAACGCCAAATCCTCGGTTAAGATTGGTAAGGATCCCTCTGAACCATTCAATAGCCTGTCCTGTACAGTATTTAATATAGTTATGGTGAAGGTAATGAAAAAGGCTGGTGTCACCATGTCTACCGCCATATTCCACAAGAGCCTATGTCGATGATATAGACATCATTGGCCGAAATATGCGGGATGTTACTGCAGTTTTCTCATCGATAAAAAAGGAGTCAGCAAAAATGGGTTTAGCGGTCAATGAAGACAAAACAAAAATAATGATTTAGACGAGCAAATAGTCCTCTCGATGGGGACGCACCGTCAACGTTGATAATTATTGTTTTGAGGCAGTAGATGAGTTTACCTACCTCGGATCTTCCGTCAACAAGAAAAATAATGTCAGCCAAGAAATTAAGCGGAGAATAGTGCTAGCCAATAGATAGCAGAAATTACTCAAAGCCTCGTGCTACTAAAGTGGGTCAGCAGTTGGTGGATAGCTGAACAGTCTACAGATATGCAGGTTAACTAAATACAATACATAAGTAGTCCCCAAGCAGAGCGGTAGCTACCGAGGGCGTACTGTAAAAGGTACATGTGCCTGATGATGAATATTTGACATGGGCCGCCATTAAAAAAGTACTGCAGCACATGGGGTGTCCTTCAGATAGTAACAGTTCGGTGGGAGATGTCTCCGTGGTTCCCCCTAGTCAAACAATAAAATCCATAGCGTCAGTTCCATATTGGGAGTCTTCCTGGTCAGGCTGGGTTTGCTACCCGCCACCAGGATAATGACAGTGAACAAAATTAACAATAAGAGAAAAAGAACCACCCAAAATGTTGACGACCACCGCAAACATTCTAAGGAACATGATTTGAGAATTTGCACTTAGAATCTTAGACAAAGTTAATGGTATCATTGAACAAAGTGTCCTCCCGTTAGGTATGCTGCGTGAATGTTGGCAACTATTATTGTAAAGCGGTAAATATTTGTATCTATCTAGGCTCCGTCATCAATAAAACAAACAGTATCAGCCTAGAAATCTCGAGAAAAATCCTGCTTGCCAATATATGGTTTTACAAACTTAGCAAGTGATTTTCTGACTCTGTCCCTATTTCGACGAACGATGTATAATTCAGAATCCTGGGTTATAGCACAAACGGGTATATCGGTTCTGATAGAAATCGAAAAGAAATACACATTAAGATTGCGACCAAAACTTCCTTGGAAAGACCAAGTTACTGAGAACCTTGCAGGACTTGCTGTGGCGAACTGAAGAAGTAGCCCAGAAGATCGAAGTATATTGGAGAGGCTAATTCGAGTTTGAGTTATATCGGGAACCAAATGTATTGATTAAAATAGTGGTTCCTTTTTCATTTGACATATGTACGTATTTCCCTAATCGCACCGATGTGCATATCTTCAACGTACCCAGCATTAATTAACTGCAAAAAGTTTAAACTTCGAACAGTAGTTATCATACCAAAATATTATTGACTACATGACTTTCGCACATCTCCTTACAATGTATATCAACCATTTCGGCAACATTGTCGAAACCACTTCTCCTAGTAAGTGTCAAGTTTTTATGCCTTTATATGACTTCACCTATGTTGCCTACATGTTCGTACTACAACGCAAGTTTTAAATGGGCCTATTTTCAAATTTACACCTGGTTGTTAACATCATTATCTCCCCACCACTACCGCCACCAATTCGCTTGCTCTGTTAAGTTGCTGCTACTCGAAAATTACCTGAAATTTATGTTTGTTTTCTGTTATAAAATGACAATGTTTTTAAGAGCAAAATAAACAGACAAAAAGTTCATCCATGCTGCTGTTAAAGTGTTGAAACACTAATATTGCAACCATTTTGCAGTGGCAATATGAGTGCTTCACACACACACGCTGTGTGGCAGGATATGAGTATACTAAAAGGATGGTATGTACTTTGTTAGCATTTTGTTGGCGGTTAAATAATATATTACTAAGATAAACGTAGACGTAGTATTAAAGTATTGCTGATAGCTATGAAAGTGCAAAATTAAATCAGAAGAATTTACATTGATAAAGTAAGGTTATGTTTAATGCAAGTTCGAATGTTTTTAATTAAATATTCCCATTTTTTTTATTATATTATTGGATTTTGAGCGGAAATGCTTAAATAATTGAATTCAAAATTGTAGTGAGCTAACTGTTACACTTCTTCCTATGCGTCTTGGGGACTAGGTATGTAATATGTTTCGTCTACTTTGTGAAATGTCCAACATATGCTGCTTTCAGTTGCTTTTTCTCACAATATTGGAATTTTTAGGCACCGGTCTGCAAACACACCCTTTTTTTGTACGGCAGTCCGAGTCAGACTGAAGAATTGACTGAACAAAATTTAATAATATGATTTAATACGTCTTGTAAGGGGACGGATCTCCTTAAATATTATTTTATTTATTCACAGACAGAATGAGGCAGAACTCCAGCATTCGTCTTCTGTACACTAGCCACAGTAGCGGGCAATGCTTCCTGAGTCTTAGTGTAATTATTATTTTATGGCCTTTCTTAACCAAACAGTGCGCTTTCAATTTTATTTGTCTTTATTGCTTGACATTTGAATTCGGAAGAAATTAACATACATTAAGAGGAGCTTAAGTACTACCTAGTAAAATCATAAAAGTAGTCTAGAGTTATTTATTGAGCTTTCATCTCTTGTTCTCATTACATATGAGTGATAAAATTACTGGTAATGGCAAGCGTCAGTTATATTTACACAAACAAAACAAAGCTTTAGAGTAACAGGTTACGAGAGTATGAGAATATTGATAATTATAAATATGAAAGAGAGTGATAATGTTAGATAATGAGAATGTGAGTGTTTATGTATGATAGTGAGAATATGAGTGATATGTTTGATCGTGAGAATGAGTTTCAATATATATTGAGAACATTAGAAGTTATGTATGCTGGTGAGAATATGAGATAATGTGTGATTCTAAATTAACATGAACATAACATAAAAAGACTTCTTGTCATTATGAAACCATTAATGATCATTAGTGTATAAAAACATATAACTTCATTAGCTTTAATATAATTGGTATAAAATGATAATAATAATTGTAAATAATAAGAGCGCCGCTACAGTCTAAAAATTAATAAAAAAAAACAGTACAGAAATTTCAATCAGGTAAACTGACTGATAAATAGCATCACCCAATATAAGATATTGTTTAAGTCTTGAGTTATTGAAATTAATAGATTTTTAAAATAAAATTACTTATATATTATTTTTTGTCTGCATGTAGACATATTTGTACATAAGGTACAATTAGGGGTAGCACAACGTGTCTGATTTTTTTCGTAAATCAACGTTTAATGATCGCTTACCTTGGCAAAATTTGTCTGAATTCAGTGTACATACAAAAATTATACGTATGTAAAAGGGGAAATATCCCATATATTTATATAGGAGGTACCAGAAGGGATGTGCCAAATAGTTAGGCTCTTCGTGGTGTCGCCTCCTATCACAAGATAAATTAACAGACCAATTTTCATTACCCCACAAGTGTCCGTTAAGAAGTAATGGGAGTAATATTAATTTTCCAAAAAAAGGTAATTTTGTATGGGAGGTACCGGAAGGCGTGAATCGATATAGTCCATGTTCATTCCTGTGTCTCATTTTCGTAAGCGAGCATCATACGCAAAATTTGAATGAATTTAATTTACTTAAAAAAATGATATATATGTAAGGTTATGGGGGTGAGTTCGGTCATTTGTATGGGAGGTACCAGAAGGGGTGTGTCAAATAGTTAGACTCTCGAGGTTTCGCCTTCTATCACAACATTATTTTATCGACCAATTTTTAAAACCCCCCAAGTGTCCGTTTGGAAGTTATGGGAGAAATATTAATTTTTCAAAAATAGGTCATTTTGTATAGGAGGTACCAGAAGGCGTGAACCGATATAGTCCATATTCATGCCTGAGTCTAATTTTCAAAAGCGAACATCAGACGCAAAAATTGAGTGATTTCAGTTTACTTACAAAAAAAAATATGCATATAAAACTATAAGGGTCAATACCAGAAGGGGTGGGGCAAAGGTTTCGGCTTTCTTAGGGTTTGCCTATTATTGCAAGATAAATAACACAGTGCAACACACTTTTTCGGGGGTGAACCAAACCAATATCAAACCATAGCATTTCACCTCAGTAACAAAACCCTAAACTCCATTTTGCTCCACTACGTCACAAATGTTTTTACAGTGGTTTAAAGTTTGATGTTTTTGGTCAAAAGTCGAATCAAACAATATGAAAAATCATCTGTAAAAATACGTTTGGGGTATTTCATGTCTTCGGAGACCTATATTAAAACAATCAGGGGAATATTTTCTCGGAACATTTTAAACCCTCTAGCTCCCACCCGTATGGGACATTTTTGGCCCAATTTTAAAAAACTCTTTAAAAGTCAACTTTGGACAACTTTCTCGAAATTGTGTACACGTTTCACAGGGATCTGATAGCCGCTTTACTACCAATAAGAATATGAATATTACCGCAAAATATCCCACAATACTGAATTTTCTCTACGGCTATTCTTATGGCCGCTATTTCGGCCTGAACTATGCTATAGGGATCCGGTAGTCTGATAAATAGTTGCAAATTTAACTCCTCCAAAAAAGGTTCCACAGCCTGCTCTTTCCCTTAATTTCAAACCGTCCGTAAAAATTTGGATAGCATCCTTACCAAAGTTTAGGGCACTATTATTATCATCATAGTAGGACATATCCGGGATGTTCCTTTTAAAACCCGGATCATAGGCAGGTTCTGGTATGGTGTAATCCGTGTGACAGCTCACATTTATTAGATCCAGAATTTTGGCATGTCCATAGTTCCTGTGCATCCATACTTTTGTGGCGTCTAAACGCATTGCGGTGTTCGCTGCTGTTTTCCTCGCCTCAATGCTCGGGAGTAACCAGTTTAGGATCGTAAACAGTACCTTAGTTGTTTTAAGAGTCCCTGTTATCATGATTAGCGCCGACCACCAGACTGCCGAATTAGAATTGGATGGATTTAATAACTGAATAACGGAATGGGACTTTGCTCAGAGGTGGAAAGTTACTGATTATTACTCATTTGGGAGTGACCAGAATCGATTCCTTTGTGGCACTGTCCAAGCAGCTAACTACTTCCGGTCTTAGACCAAATATTCCCCCTATTGCCTATTGATGTCTGAAAACTCGGCTGATGAAGACTTTGTACCAATTCGAGATGATAGCATCGAGTGTCCACCTCCGAGCCAAGATGAGATAACAACTGCCATATTCCGCCTAAAAAACAACAAAGCAGCTAGGGCTGATGGTCTTCCAGCTGAGTTGTTTAAGGTGGATGGAGATGAGCTTGTTTTAAGCATGCAACAGCTCATATGAGAATATTTGGCTTCAGGAGAGCATGCCAGAGGATTGGAATCTCAGTGTGCTATGTCCAATATACAAGAAGGTGACCGTAATGAGTGTAAAAACTTCCGTGGAATTAGCCTCTTACCGATTGCGTATAAGGTCCTGTCTAGCATACTGTGTGAACCTCTAAAGCCAATTGTGGAAAACCTGATTGGTGCGGCTTTAGACCGGACAAATCCACGACGCATCAGATATTTACACTACGGCAGATTCTGGAGAAACCCCATGAGAAGAAAATCGACAATTACCACCTCTTTGTCGATTACAAAGTTGCCTTCGATAGTCCCATCAGGCATCGACTATACGAAGACATATCTGAGTTCGGTATTCCTGCGAAGATAATTCGTCTGTGCCGGTGATTCCGATTCAGTTTACTGTCCACTATTAGCCCAAGGTGTTTGGCACTATCAGAGAGTGTAAGTGCGACTCCATGTAAGTGGGATTTTCAAATTGAGGGATTTTGTATCTCCGTGAGAATAGCACCAATTCCGTTTTACTCCGGTTCACACCCAGTTCACAGTAACTACAAGGTGGCGCAAAAGTAATCCTCCTATCAGAAAATGCTATAAATTTTGCGATTGGCCCCTAATGTCAGTTCTGTTTTGACATTTGTGTGGTAACTTACTTACTTAGCAGGTACTTCTATGCAATCCCAGTGGATTATATACCGAACGTAGAAAAATATTATAAGCGCCTCGATCTTCTGCGCTTCTTCTCCAATTAGTCACACCGAGTTCTGTAAGGTTCTCAGTAACCTAGTCTTTCCAACGGAGTTTTGGTCGCCTTCTGCGCCGTCCATCGAATTCATTGTCGAAGACTTTTCGAGCTGGAGCATTTTCGTCCATGCGTACAACATGACCTAGCCAACGCAACCGTTGATTCATACGACGCCGATACTCTCCGTTAACGATGATGGGCCCATATATTTTACGGAGTATTTTCTCTCGAATACCGCCAGAACCGATTCATCTGCTTGTGTCATAACCCAGGATTCTGGTCCATACATTAGGACAGGTAGAACCAGTATCTGGTATAGCTGGAGTTTTGTTCGTCGAGAGAGGGCTCTGTCATTGAATCGTTTGCTTAGTCCGTAGTAGCATTTATTTGCAAGCAGGATTCTTCTCCGGATTTCTAGGCTGACATTATTTTCTTTGTTGATGGCGGAGCCTAGGTAGACAAAATTATCTACCACCTCGAAATTATAGTTGTCAACGTTCACGCAGTTTCCCAAACGAGTAGATTCTTTGTTCGTTGAAGCTAATAACTTCGTTTTGTCCTCGTTCAACGTTAGGCCCATTTTCGTTGATTCCTTCTGTATACCTGAGAATGCTGCAGCCACATCCCGCAGTTTTCGACCGATGATGTCTACGTCATCAGCGTACGCGAGTAGTATGTGGCTTTTGTTGAATATAGTGCCACTCGTTGTTACTGCAGCTTTTCTCATTATCACAATGTTGAAGAGATCGCACGAAAGGCCGTCGCCTTGTTTTAGGCCTCGTCTGGTATAGAATGGCTCCGTAAGGTCCTTGCCAATCTTCACTGAAGACTTCGTGTCAGTCAGCGTCATTCCGCAAAGACGTATCAGCTTCACTGGAATACCAAACTCAGCCATAGCTTCAAGTAATTTCTGCCGTATCGGGCTGTCGAAGGCAGCTTTATAGTCGACCAAAAGATGGTACGTGTCGATCTGTTTCTCTTGGGTCTTTTCCAGGATTTGCCGAAGTGTGAAAATCTGGTCAGTTGTTAATTTTCCAGGCGAAACGTTGAGTAACCTAATCGGCATGCTACCTCCGATGCGTCTTAAGGTACGGTCAGACTAGTCAAATATTTGACCAAAACATGTTTTCCCCTATTTGCCCAAAATATTGTCAAAGCAATACAGAGTTGATTTTGTGTGCACACTAGGCGCATTTGTTTGCCTCCTTTTGTTTGATCAAACACGTGTCAAACTGTGTCAGATGGACATTAGGGAAAACATATTTGCCCTGCGGTCACACTTGAACGAATATTTGCAACAAATTGTTGTTTGCCGTCAAATAAATTTTGTTTTCTCAGAAACCTTCAAGAAGCCAACAGAAAATATTTTTTTTTCTGAAAATGTTTTAACAGTATGATACAAAATGCAAATATTTTGGTTAACTGTGATGCGTATTTTCTTTTATCCTCATATTCTTTTCAACTTCAACATAATTGGCGACGGTTTGTTTGTGATTTCAATGTATTTATTCTTTGTTTTGTCTTTCGAACAGATGTTCTTGCTATAAGTGTGGTCAACACAACCTTTTTTTAGACGACATATTATTTTACTAATGCAGTTTCTAGTGGAAATTACATTGACAATTTTAAACACCGATCAATCTATGAACCCGGGGTTTTTCCTGTTTCAAAATTTACATATTCAAAATATAGGTTTAGAATTTTTTGGCCGAATCTAGTTTAGGTTAAAAAATTAATATATATGTTTCGAAATTCGAACTATTGGATACTAATTTAAATGTTAATTAATTAATAACCAATTGTATTTAGAAATAATAGCGGCGATTTTTTTGCCTGTGGCACTTAGAGCTTCGAACAACGTTTATTTATATTATTTAGGTGTAATAGGGTCATTGGGACCAGAGAACAGAATGAATGCATTTGTTTTCATTGGGTATTCATAATTTTATTGCTTTTGCCGTGAATTCAACAACAGTAACTAATGCCGTTGCTATTTATATGCATCTGTCAAGTTTTTAAGTGCTCCAACTACTAGTGTTGCAGTTTAGTGCCGCTGGTCGGCTCTATTTAGAAAGAAGGCATAGTTTACATGGAATAAATAGTGAAACAATTTTATTCTGCCACAATTTATCCGTGTCGAAGGCCTTTTTTTGTAACTGAATAATTTTTTTGATTCGTTTTGCTTTATCTCATTTATTTTAGAAATAAATAATAAGTTTTTATAAAAATATAAAGTATTGTATAATTTGTAAAAGTTTCTAACATTCGGCTACGGCCAAAAAAAAATTTCCTACTGTCGACTTTTTTTTTTATAATAATGTCAAGCATAGTTTTCGTCAAACTCACAGTATCTATGACATGTTTTACTGAAATTATGTGGATTGACAACAATAGACATATTTTTTGTGAGTGCACTCAAAGCATAAAATAAGGAACTCAAACCGTTCCCTGATTGGGACCTGCATGTTCTTGAATTACTGCTGGATTAGTCTCAAAAATTTGTTTCATTTGAATACACCCACATAGAGGATCTTCATAGAACCCCTTTTTGACACACATGAGCCCCGGAGCGGGGGTTGTGATTTTTTGACTCCCATATTCTACAATTTATCACCTTTATTACTGGCTTTCGAGAGTGTAAACTGCCTGACAACCGATATTTGTTGGATTTGCTGGTAACCGGTTAAACTATGGCCAATTTATCTTTATTATACCATAATTAGTCGCAGCTTACCCGGTTTACAGTCGATTCGAGATAATTAACAAAGCTAGAATTTTTCCCTTTTAATTATGCATAAAATTTTATAACAGTTCCACAATATTACCAAAATATATTTTATATTCACCATTTCTTCCTTTTATTTTATTTATTATTATTTAAATTGGCGATATTTTTCTTCATTTTGTTAATTTCTGTCGGTTAGCTGACAACACCGCTGAAAACAGCTGTTATTTACCCTTGTTTGCTCTTACAAAACTTTTGTAAGATCAAATAAATGTTTGCCCAAAAAAGAGGAAAATATTTGCTCTTTGGTGGTCACACTTTGGTCACATTGAGTATATTTTTATTTGAAGGCAAATAATTTTGTTTGACCAAAATCAGCTGTTTTGTTGTTTGCCACACAAAAATGTTTTGTGGTCAGACTGCGGCAAAGAAATATTTGACGGTTTTCGTCAAATATTTGCCTAATCTGACCGTACCTTTAGGAAGTAGGTAATAGAAGTTACTGAAGCTCTACACAGGCTCTCCTAGTGGCTTTGGCAGCCCCAAGAAACTAGGATCGGGAACGGTGGCCTAATAAGCAACTCTCCTTAAACAAAATTTATTATGAAAACACGGAGAATAAATATTTGTGTGGTAAAGACATGCGAAATACACGTTAATAAACAATGTTACGCTACACTGCTCCAGAACGCGGAATATTGCTGACTATTTATTTGACCAATAATCGGTCGGTGACTTTGGCACAACGTGAATTTCGTCGCAGATTTCCTGGCCATCCAACGCCTACTGGTGAAACACTGCGACGTTTAGTCGCTCGCCTCGAAGAGACTGGCACAGCACGAGATGTTGCCAGGCGTGGCAGACCACGGAGTAGCCGTTCTGCAGAGAATATTGCTGCTGTAGCCGAGGATGTCATGGAAGCGTCGTCGACATCGACCAGACGACGTGCCACGCAAATGGGTATCAGTCGACAGTCTTTACAGCGAATTTTGGTACAAGATTTGAAGATGTTTCCGTACAAAGTCCTGACGGTGCATCAGCTGTTAGCTGCTGACCGCCAATCGTGTCTAACATACGCTCAAGCTATCCTTAATCACCACCAAGAGGAAGATGATTTTTCATCAAAAATAATCATGAGTGATGAGGCCCATTTCCATCTTAGCGGGTACGTAAATAAGCAAAATTTACGCTTCTGGGGCACTGAAAATCCGCATGTAACCCACGAAGAGCCATTACACCCGCCCAAAGTCACTGTATGGTGTGCTGTTTTCGCTGGAGGAGTCATAGGACCTTTTTTCTTCGAAGACGTCGGGGGCCAAACGGTTACTGTGAATAGTGAGCGCTACAGAGCAATGATCAACGAGTTCTTTTTGCCGCAACTTGATGAATTGGGATTGGAAAAGATGTGGTTCCAACAGGACGGTGCAACGGCACACACTGCACGTGCCACAAGCAATATGCTGAAGGATGAATTACCCGGGCGCCTAAACTCCCGTTTTGGCGATTTCCACTGGCCAGCAAGATCGCCTGATTTGACCGCTCCAGACTTCTTTTTGTGGGGCTTTTTGAAGTCGCGGGTTTATGTCAACAAGCCTCAGACTCTTGCAGCTCTTAAAGACAATATCCGTCAAGAATGTGAGGACCTATCGCCGGAAGTTTTGGCCAAAGTAATGAAAAATTCCATAAAAAGGGCTCAAATGACAATCAACTGTGGCGGCGGCCATTTGACATGACATCATATTCTCGACTTGATGTAAAAAAAATTAAAAGACCAAATAAAAATAATCCACAAGAAGAATCGAAGTTTTTCATTTTTTTTTAAATTACAGCCAAAAAACATCGGAAGTTTACTTTTGCGCCACCTTGTATTAGTGCCACGTCATCCGCATATGCGACAGTTGTGCAGCAAGTATTTTCCATCATCCTCAGGATAGTGTCGATGTTGAGATTCCATAGTAGTGGAGAGAGTACTCCTCCTTGTGGAGTACCGCGAACTGCAACCTTGGAAATATTTTACACGCCCAGACTGGATCCAATGTAGTAGTTTATCAACTAAGGAGATGACCACTGGGCTCAAATCCAGTTGTTCCATTGAGTCAATTACAGATTCAGGTTTTACATTAGTTAAAGCTCCATCAATATCCAGGAAGGCGGCGAAAGCGAAATTCTTGTAGTTCAGGGATCTTTCAATGAGGCTGGTCATCAAGATTCCGTGGGTTTGCTCTTCGTATAGGCATGCTGAGCCTTGGATAGGACTTCCGGTATAAGAGATGATCCGATATATACATCAATTATTCTCTCCATAGTCTTAAGTAAGATGGAAGATAGGTTAATTTGTCTAAAATCCTTGCCTTTAGTGTTGGATGCTTTACCCTCTTTAGGGATAAATACAATTTTGTAGGTTGTCCATCTCGTTTGAATGTGCGATATCTTTAGACAGGCTTCGAATGTTCAAGACTCCGATGTTCTTTTGTAGATTCGCGGGAAAAATTCCATCGGGTTCCGGTGATTTTAAAGATTGGAATCTTTTGATAGCCCAATAAACTCGATGTTCAGTAATCGGTATGTCGGAAATATCAAAGTTGTTGTTGACATTATAAAGAATCTTCTCTTATACGTGTTGACTATTTTCATAAGTTGCTTTCAATCATACTAGTGTAGTAGTGTGCTATTTATTCCAATTGTTTTGCAATATAGATTTCAAACTTCATTCTTCAGGAACATTATTGTCACATTTCATTTTAATTATTTAACTCAAGCACCGGTTTTGTTACCAACTACATAATTAAGGATTCCATTTTTTTTGGCCTTTAAATTATTTCATTTATGAAATTTATGTCCGTGTATTTATCTACAACATATACGAGCGGATGCCCATAATAGATGTACGTGCGCACACCCACATCACTCCCACCCATTTATGAATCTATCCGTATCTGCACTCTTTTTTATGGTTCATTTAATTTTAAGTGCCATTTTTATGCATTCTCAGGTGTAATTGAATTTATTGGTTTTTAGTATTTGCTAGATTTCCTGCTATATCTTCTTTTGTTCATTTCATTCCAGAGGATTTCTTCTCTATGTGAAGCTGCTGTGAAAGCTGGTTTTACTGAAACGGGTAAAGTTGTTATGGTTCGTGTTACGTTTGTAGAATATGTTATTGTGAAATTTATTCGATATATTAATAAAATTTATATACACAATACGATGTATTCATATGGTGCATTCATTAAAACGAAGTTAAAAGATAATCGAGGAAAGAACGAGAGGACAATGCGACGTAAGGTGGGTGAATTTAAATAATTCGTATGTTCTGCCCGTCGTAATAGCCTACATTGCGGGATATAAAAATTCAAATCAAAAGCACAATCATGGATGTATATTAGGAAATTAGGCAATGCATTTGTGTTCGACTACATCAAGCGAGTCAAACATATAACATATCAGTATTTAATACGAAATTCAAAGTTCTGGCGTTTAGACTTTGGTATCTATTGCATTATTATTTGCATTGTAGTGCTATATGGGAGCTACCTGTATTCCTGAGCGGACGAAGTACAGAGCCGGCATTGTAACAGCGGTAATGAACTCAACAATTACCGAAACCGAAACGAATGGAAAACGTTCGATTGACTTGATTTATTACATGGAACATGAGATCGCTTTTGCATCTGGCTAAATTGACTGAAATTTGTAAAGAGATGAAAAACTACAACCTGCATTTTAAGGGATTGAGCGAAACTATACGGCCTGAATTCGCAGAATTCAAAACAAGCGACGGATTCACCCTCGTTTACTCTGGGAAACCTTCTTATCAACCTCGATCTGGTGGTGTTGGTTTTCTACTTTCAAAGAATGCTCAAGGTGCCCTCATTGACTGGAAACCTTACTCAGACAGAATCATAACAGCTAGATTAAGTAAAAGGGCTAGAAACATAAACTGCATTCAATGTTACGCTCCCACCGAAGATTCGATTTTAATACAAAATAAAGAATTCTAAGTAGGCTTGCCAGATGGTCGGGAATAGGCGGGATTTTCCCGACTTCTCACGAAGATCCCGAGTCCCGAGTATTGAAGTAATTCAGGGGAAAATCCCGACTTTTTTAAATTTACTACCTATACTTAGAATAATCAAAGAAACAACATATGAAAGAAGATACAAAAAAATACTTTTCTCTTATGAACTACTTTTGTGCCCTTAACACCTTTCCATTTACCCATTTCCACGGGTATTAATCTCTTTCTCATCCCTAGCAATTGTATATAATTTGATTTTACCACAGCTGTTCATAACATTAAATTTTTGGACAAATTGCAGCATTTAATATAAAAGACTCCCTATTGACTTGGGAGAAATTCCCAAAGTTCTACAAATATCAGATGCAGAGGACAATGACATGTTGTACAGCGACTACTGCAGTCTTCGAGCTGTTTATGGTGAATTGCCCAAAGATTTACTAAATGACAAAATATGGTCACATGAATTTCTTTAAATTGATCCCATTTATATTTTTTTTACAATTTATACACGAAAGATAGAAACCGAATGTCTTTTGATCATATAAAGGCTGAGCCAATCATAAGATTGAATATTGGTAAAAGCTGTCAGGAATTCCATTCATTTTTAACAACTAATATTTGAAAAATAATAATGAACAATGTCAAAACCTATATAACATAATCTTTACATTTGTCCCGATAAATCCCTCTTTTTAGTCTCGGTTTTCCCTACTTTTCGAATTCGGTGCCTGGCAACCCTAATTCTAAGCAATCTCTCAAGGCAACAACAACCTCTTTTGACCACGGAAACATAGTAATACATACTATTGGGCGCTTTTAATGGGCAGCTACGACCAGACAATGCGAACACGGATAATTGAAATTGTGATTGAATATTGAGGGGCGATCGTTCAATATGTTTAACAAAAAAAGGTTTAAGGAATATTTGAAGGGGATTAAGTTCGAGGATGGAAAGCTTTGCGCGGAAAAAAGAATATGTTAACAAATTGTTATTTAGTAATTTAAATCGATATATTATATGTGTAAATTGTTTATTTTGCACGTAACAGTGCGTCCGCAGAGAAGACAGAAAATCATAAAAACCGAACAAAGGAATCGGTTAAAAACTGAATTTATAGGGAACCTTTTAGAATTAGGGGACCGGCCTTGGCATAGTGGTTAGAACACGCGACTACCATGCGGGAGATCGCAGGTCCAAACCAGTCTCCAGTCATCTTAAAAAAATTATTCTTTCATTGTCGGCTCCCCTCGAATGTTGTTGACAGCAACTTCGCAGTATTAAATGTCGATGCAATCGGCGTGTCTAGTAAGAGCTTCTCAAACAGTGACGTTCGCATTCGTCGATAAACAAGTAGGTGCTGTTAGTTGTGAATCTAAAAATAGAAAGCGTGTTAATTCACAACAATGCGAGAAGCTATCCCATACCTCATTCATGGGGTGCAAAGGGAAATTAAGTGTTTTTTTTTGTATTAGAATTAGGCGTTGGGGAAGGTTTACATATTCCTAACCTAAAAATTTTTGCACAAAAGTTCAACTTCAATAACACCAGTTTACAAATCTTTATTTTTTGTTAGCTGCAGAGTTGTAAATAATTTTTTTCTATAGATTTCGGCCTCCTAAACACGAATATGAGATTTAAAAATTTTTCCTCTGATTAGTTTTCAAGATATGAATTTTTGAATTATTTTGCAAATTTTTTATGAGATGCCTCAGCTTATTGGAGAATAATTCGTAAACGCGTCCAACGATTTGAACAAGAGTGGTCTCCAATTAAAAGTAATGTGCTCACCTAAAACCCTTCTATATAAGCTTTTAACATCTGTTGGGTATTTTTGATGGTAGGAGCATTTAAAGTTTAAAAAACAATTTTTTTTGTGCAAAAATCACAACTTTAAATTTATAAAAAAAATTATAAAAAATATTAATCGCAAAAATAAATTCAATGTCATAAATTGAGTATTCAGATTGGACTTCCCCGAGCAAAACAAGCCATCGTTTATAAAAATTGAGTGATAAGAGGGAGAGTTACATGTTTTTTAAGAGGACACTACAAATGGTAAATTTTTTGATTTTAAGCATATAACGGTAGGCTTAGGGCTAAACTTTACGTTGCATGAAAATGACGATTAAAAGTGGAAATGCCACTGTACTTCGCGTTGATCATGCATTACAAAAATGTTAAATTTGAAATCTTAGCTGGTCATTTTTAGAAAATATCGATATTTATTTTTTCTTCCGACTGGACCAAAAGTCTTTTCACTTTTTAAACGATGACAGTAAAAAACTGGACCAAAGAGATAAAAACAGTTTATTTATTACAAAGGTATACAAACAGGGATTTTTGTATGATCATTGATTATTTTGATATTGCTTAAAACTGGAGGCTGGAAGTGCATTTTAAGCCTACATTTTTGATAAATATCTATAATTTGCATTTTAAACAGCGTAACCGCCTAAGAAGAATTTGTTCAGTATTAGAAAAGTGGAATATTTATTAATTGCAAAAATATATATGGTTTAAAAATGAAAAATATAGATATTTTTCAAAAATGTAGGCTTAAAATGCACTTCCAGCCTCCAGTTTTAAGCAATGTCAAAATAATCAATGATCATACAAAAATCCCTGTTTGTATACCTTTATAATAAATAAACTGTTTTTATCTCTTTGGTCCAGTTTTTTATTGTCATCGTTTAAAAAGTGAAAAGACTTTTGGTCCAGTCGGAAGAAAAAATAAATATCGATATTTTCTAAAAATGACCAGCTAAGATTTCAAATTTAACATTTTTGTAATGCATGATCAACCCGAAGTACAGTGGCATTTCCACTTTTAATCGTCATTTTCATGCAACGTAAAGTTTAGCCCTAAGCCTACCGTTATATGCTTAAAATCAAAAAATTTACCATTTGTAGTGTCCTCTTAAAAAACATGTAACTCTCCCTCTTATCACCCAATTTTTATAAACGATAGCTTGTTTTGCTCGGGGAAGTGCAATCTGTATACTCAATTTATGACATTGAATTTATTTTTGCGATTAATATTTTTTATAATTTTTTTTATAAATTTAAAGTTGTGATTTTTGCACAAAAAAAATTGTTTTTTAAACTTTAAATGCTCCTACCATCAAAAATACCCAACAGATGTTAAAAGCTTGTATAGAAGGGTTTTAGGGGAGCACATTACTTTTAATTGGAGACCACTCTTGTTCAAATCGTTGGACGCGTTTACGAATTATTCTCCAATAAGCTGAGGCATCTCATAAAAAATTTGCAAAATAATTCAAAAATTCATATCTTGAAAACTAATCAGAGGAAAAATTTTTAAATCTCATATTCGTGTTTAGGAGGCCGAAATCTATAGAAAAAAATTATTTACAACTCTGCAGAAAAATGACTGTAAACTAGTGTAATGGATCTTACATATAATATTTGTAATTACAAGTGTTTACTAGTCAAATAAAACTATTGTTAGTAAATTTATAAATAATAATTACGTACAAAAACTGAATTTCTATTAATTGTGTGTGTATATTTTGTTATTTTTTATGTCTCTTTAAATTTAATTATAAATAATAAATAAAAAAATTTAAGTGTGGACTTATTAATAGATTTAATGAAGATTAGATTTGTTATTTATCAATTCTAACATTTTGTTGTTTAAGTATTAAAACTTAAAATTATCAAGTTTTTGTGTTTTAAGCTTTCTAAAACTATCTCATCAGCACCCATTTGATGTGACTTCTTTTTTGCGCCGTCCTTCGAGGTCTTGATAGAATACCTTTCGCGCTGGAGTTTCCTTATCAATTATCACGACATCGCCAAGCCAGCGTAATCGTTGCACTTTGATTCTCTTGACCACATCAATGTCGTGGTATAACTCGTATAGCTCATGGTTCATCCGAATCCTAAACTCGTCGTTTACGCAAATGGGTCCATTTATTTTGCGAAGTATTTTTCTCTCAAACACCGCCAGATGAGCGGCATCTGTCTTATTAGTACCTGGTACAGTTGGAGATAGGGTCGTGTTTATGAAGTGGTCGCATATCCCATAGAAACACCTGTTGGCGAACACTATTCTTTGTTTTGTTTCAAGGCTGGCACTGTTATTATTGTTCATTTTCGTTGACTCACTTTCAACAGATGAGAAAACAGCTGCTACCTCTCGCATGCGAGTAGCATGTGACTCTTATTAAATATGGTGCCAGACATGTTAACGGCTGCTTTCCCCAACACTTTCTCCATCACGATATTGAACAGTATGCATGACAAAACATCACCCTGTCTAAGACTTCTCGTCGTATCGAATGGCGCAGATAGATCCTTACCAATCCAAACGGAGGAAATGGTATTTGTAAGGGTACACCGGCAGAGACGAATTATCTTCGCAGGGATATCGAGCTCAGATATGGCTTCATATAGTCGATGCCTGATTGGACTATCGAAGGCGTAGTGTAAATATTTGATCCGTCGTGGATTTGCCTGGTCTAAAGTCCAATCAGGTTTTCTACAATTGGCTTTAGACGTTCACACAGTATGCTAGTTAGGACCTTATAAGCAATCGGTAAGAGGCTAATTGCACGTTAATTTTTACACTCACTACGGTAACTTTTTCTCATAGGACATAGCACAGTGAGATTCCAATCCTGAAGCATGCTCTCCTGAAGCCAAATATTCTTTATGAACTGTTGCAAGCTTAAAACAAGCTCATCTCCACCCGCCTTAAACAACTCAGCTGGAAGACTATCAGCCCCAGCGGCCTTGTTGTTCTTTAGGCGGGATATGGCAGTTGTTATCTCAGCTTGGCTCGGAGGTGGACACTCGATATTATCGTCTCGGATTGGTACACAATCTTCGGCAGCCGAGTTTTCAGACATCAATAGGTGGTGATCTTTCAATATTCTCAGTACGCTCTTGGAGTCAGTAACGAGATGACCATCCTTGTCTTTATAGGGAGAAGACCTGTTACATGTACCCTACAATTTATTTTCTGCTCCACCTCTGTTCCTGTGTTCTTCAATGCATTCATTATTCCGCTCCTTCAGCTCTCGTTTTTTGTCGCCTGAAGAGTCGACTCGCCTCCAGCATCTTCTCCCTGTACTTTTCATGAACTGCTCGCAAACAAACTTGAAGTGTTAAAAACTTCAAGAAACTATCGAGAAGCCCAAACACACAGGTGCGAATGTACTGAGCTCAAGATCATGCCAAGACTTTTTTTTCTGTTTTCGGGGTCGCTGAAACCGATTCTTAAGTCTGTTCATGGAAATCATATCAGGATATTGAGACATAACCTCAAAAAACCCTTACAATAGACATCGATTTTTTTTATATTCAGAGCATCAAAATATATAAGGAAGGAGTAGTCAACTCCGACACTTTTGTATGTGGCAGTATAACATACAAAAACAACTGATGAACAACTGATTTTCCTTCGTGCCTCTATAGGAAAATCAAAAATGTCGCTTAACTTTATCGACTATGTTGAAGCCGGCGTTTAGGTTAACTTTGCTAAAATGTATAAAATTGAACATAACATGGCAATTTACCCTATACGATACTAACTTCAAAATGATATATTTCGATTAGAAGACCAAGCCCAGCGATACGCCGGGTCACGTATCATTTGATATTTAAAATCGATTTTGTTGAAATGTCGACTTAAGTATGGTTTACACGCTATCTACCCATATCTACTCATATCCCCTCAACAACATGAGCGAGATAGTCTAATTAGAGAACATGTAGGAGTAAGCAAAGGCAAACACTTCAAAATTATAGCAAAGTAATTTTGAATTATAGGAAGGTGGATAAGAAATCAAAATGTACTGAATTGACAGGAGATATGGGTGGATAGCGTGTAAATCAGCCTTTAAGCTTTGATTTTTTTGTTCAATACTGTGAGATTTTGTTTGCCTTTCAAATTATGTTAAATAACATTTCTTTAAATCATACCTATATATGTAGCATGCGCATAAAGGAAACACCTAAAAAGGACTTTCGATTTCGTATGATGTAATTAATCTCTTCCAAATTAAGCGCAGCCACTACTAAATTATTTATACCTTTGAGTTGCCACTTTAAGCATAATATTTCAGTTAACATTTTAAATACAAGTTAAATACCAAACTATGAATTAACCAAACATAATTATCTACAGCTTCCGGTTGAATTTTCACAAAGATAAATAAAGCTCATTTAACAAAATTCCATAATCCAAGTAAACACGGAATGCTTAAAAGTCACAGCTATTTTTTCAATTCATCTGCAGCATTTCACTTGCTTTCCGCCATCACTGACGGAATCGCAATGCTATTTTATAATTAAAATACCTTCTTCAAGCGTAGCCGTCGCTGTAGTAGTAGTAGTGGTAGAATGCATTTAATTTATTCTAAATAACAATTAAAATGCAAAACATTTTTTTTTTGTTTCTCTGTAAATAGGAAATACACATCCGGCCAACCATCTTTAACCCCTTTAGCCATTCATCCTATTCGCTTGCACATGCAACCGGTAGTCGTTCTATAATGTCGAGTGTTATTTGCAGAGCCCTGGAACGAAACGAAAGAAATTTCATTCACAAGAAATTATGCGGAAATAGCTTTGCTAAAAACGACAAGGAAACCCTTAAATGAAAATCATAGAGCTCTTGTTGTTTGGTGTTGCATTGTTGCAGATGTAGTTGTTGTTGCTGTTGTTGTTGTGGGACCAAGTGGTAATAGTGGTTCTTTTCACTAACCGGATGTCGTTACAGGGCATGAACTTGGCATTTGATTCACTTTAAACGCATCGACGTGCGTACGAGTGTCTGGTGGGTAGGACAATTAAAACATCTCTTCCTAGATATTGACATTGGGAAATTTTTACATTATGGACGGAGAGAAAGTAAAACTTTAGGGTGGTTGTTGAATAGCATATCGGCGAAATTAGTTTTAAAATAATTCAAGCTTAAAAAATTACAGGAAATAACTCATATATGGAAAATACGGAATTATAATATTAATATAAATGTATTTTTGAAATTAGGTGTAGATTAAAGGCTTCTTATTGTTTGTTTCACCCTTAAAATACAAATTAAATCAACTTACTAACATACTTAAGTGGCCCATTACAACTTACGAACGTAGTTTAAAAAGTAGAGATTTGAAGTATTACAGAATTCCACACGCTTCGGTCTTCTGAGTGAGTCATCCAGTTAGTCGTACCAGATTATGGCACATCGCCAACCACTTGGACTTTCCAATGATGTCAGGGTCTCCCGGATCTGCGTCGTCCTTCAGGTTCGCCTTCAAACACCTCCCTCGCTAAAGCATATACATTCATCCTGACAACATGTCTCAGCCCAGGTAGTCGTTGAATTCTGACTCTTTAGCCACGTCGATGTTATGGTTAATAAAGCTCATGGTCAATATATTTTTCGGAGTACTTTTCTCTCAAATACTCCCAGGTTTTGTATGTCCGTTGTTGTAAGCACCCAAGATTCGGCATCGCACAACATAAAGCTGTTTCTTAGTCCCGTAAAACATCTATTGACGAGTACTATTCTTCGCTTGATTTCTCAGCTGACACTATTTGTCTATCTTCACCCTACGGATAGGAGGGTATATACCATTTGATACAACCCAAAAGTGTAACACATAGAATAAGTCACTTTAGACCCTAGGTTTCTTTGAACAAAATTCGATTCATGACTTTTTAAGTCGTTTGAGCCTTGTCCGTCTCTCTGTCTGGCTGTCCGGCTGGTACAAACAATAACTTTCGAAAGAAATTTGAAATTTTACACGAGTTAATATTTCCCCAAAACTACATACGGTATTGCAAGTGGGCTACATGATGTAAGTCGGTTTTTCCGACTGAAACTTTCTTACTGGCTCTTATTGACGGAATATCCGAGGTAGATTCACTCATTTACTGCCTCAAAATACTAATTTTCAACGTTCACGGTGCTTTCCCATCGAAAGGACTCTGTGTTCGTCAAAATCATTATTTCTGTCTTGTCCTCGTTTACCGACTCCTTTTATAGTGATGATTCTTCCAGTGATGTCTATATCATCGCCATAGGCTAGTGGCATGTGGTTCTTGTCGAATATGGTGCCAGACATGTTGACACCAACCTTTCTTATCACCTTTTCCAAAACTATATTAAATAGTGTACAGAAAAAACTATCACCTTGCCTGAGACCGGTTTGAGTGGTTCAAGTGGTCCTTACCAATCTTAACCGAGGTTTATCTGCAAAGACGAATTAGCTCTGCAGGAATACCAAACAGAAATGGCTTCATATATCTAACTTCTTATCGGAGAGTCGAAGGTAGCTTTATAGTCGACAAAGAGGTGGTAGGAGTCAATCTACTTTTCATGAGTTTTTTTTTCAGGATTTGTCGAAAGGAGTATATTTGATCCGTCGTATATTTACCAGATCTAAAGCCGCATTGATTTTTTTTCTACAATTGGCTTTAGAAGTTCGCACAAGGGACCTTGTACGCAATTGGTAATAGGCTTATTCCACGGTAGTTCTTAGACTCACTACGATCTCCTTTCTAGTAAATAGAACATAACAGACTGAGACTCCAATCCCCGGGCATGCTCTCCTCTAGCCAGATGTTCTCCATGAGATTATGCATGCTCCTAATCAGCTCTTCCCCACCTGTCTTAAACAATTCAACAGGGAGACCATCGGCTCCAGCCGCTTTGTTATTTTTAAGACGGAATATTGCCACAAGTATCTCGCTCTGGCTAGGAGTTTTACAGTTAATACCATCGTTAAGGATTGGAGCAGGGTCTTTTGGAGTGGTGTCCGTATCCAGTTGATTTCTGGTAATGATCTGTATCAGGGGTTGGAACATTCCGTTGCAGTTGAGTTAGGTGGTTGGAGTAGGTGTCCGCTACGTCTGTGGTGCGCAGTTTACCGATGTCCAGCTTTCGTTGTGCCTAGTTACGTACGTTTTTCGCCATGCTTAGCCTTGTGCGTACCTACTGCGGTAAGGAAGAGATCGTAGTCAATTTTCGCACCCCTGGTCACTCGTACGTCCAGAACACTCGATGCGTGCCTTCCATCGAGTACCACGTGATCTATCTGATTCCTCGTCAATTGATCTGGAGATAGCCATGTTGCCTTATAAATATTTATATGGTCAAATTTAATGCTGTTAACTACCATATTTCTTGCCGCAGAGAAATCAATCAGTCTGATGCCGTTGTTCGACGTTTCGGTGTGCAGGCTGAATTTTCCGATTGTAGGCTGCCTATTTTAGCATTAAAATCGCCTAGTATAATTTTAATGTCATGGCTGGCGCTACGGTCATATACATTTTCTAGGCTCTCGTACAACTCGTCTTTGTCCTCATCGCTTTTCTCTTCTGTCGGAGCATGGGCACATATAATTGTTATGTGGAAAAACTTTGTTTTGACTCTTATGGTGGCTATACGTCCACACACCGGGTTGAACCTTGAGACTAGGTGTCGCAGTCTCTTGCGAACCACAAATCCACATCCAAACTCGTGCTTGTCCGCATGGCCGCTATAGTAGATATCGCACGTCTTCATGCGCCAGCACCCGTGTCCCGTCCACCGGATTTCCTGTAAAGCGGTTATGTCTTCGAGGACTTCCGCCAGTTGGATGGAGGCACCTGATCTATACTGTGTTCTAATATACCAGGTGCATATCCTCAAATCATGGTCCTTAATTCATTTTTCCACTTAAAGAAAAGGGTTGTTCTCGCCTCTTCTCCCTGTACCGCTCACGAATACCTCGCGTTGTCAGTGGCTGCAGTTTCGCCTTGTATGCAGCATCCGTCTCTCTCGTGGCATTGCGACATACATCATCGTACCAGGAATCATGTTGGGACAACTTTGAGTGTCTAAGTACGCTTCTCGCAGTCCGTTCTAAGGAGTCGGCTATATCTGCAATGTAGTATTTTAAGTTTACCAATGTCCAGCTTTCTTTGTGCCTGTTTACGTAAGTTTTTCGTCATGATTAGCCTTGAGCTTACCTTAACTGAAGTTAGGTAGGGATCGGAGTCCTTGTTGTCAATCATTGACTGATGCCATTGTTTGACGTTTCGGTGTACAGATTAATTTTCCGAGAGTGGGCCCAAATGCGACCTCCCTGCCTATTTTAGCAACGTCTAGTACCATTTAAATGTCATGGCTTGGGCAACGGTTATATACATTCTCTAAGCTCTTGTCTTTGTCCTCATCGCTTTTCTCTTATTTCTGAGCATGGGTACATATAAGTGTTGACTCTTATGGCCGCTATTCGTTCACACATCTGACGGTTCAATCAGACTAGGTACCGCAATCTCTTGCCAATCACTATAGTAGTTGTCGCCAGGGCTGCCAATTTTGACGATTTATCGGCATTTTGATGATTTTTCACTCAAAAAAATTAAAAATGCCGATTTGCCTTTTTTTCTAAAGTAATATAAACATAAAGATTTAATACAGCGTCAACTTACGAACATAAGAAATTGACGGCTTAAAATCATATTAGAATGTGATGAAGTATATTTAGGTTTATCTGCAAAAGAAATTATTTCCGAAACAAAACTTCCCAATAATGAATTAAACAATGTAGTTAGCACTTGCATTCATTTTTATATAAAACTAGAAAACCAAATATTAAAACCCTTTGATTTTAATTTGAATTCATTTAAATCGTTAAAACTTATTCATCATGATTCATTATTAATGGAATTTCCCACTTTTGTTTCTGAAAAGGAAAGACAATCATTCGATTCAGAGTTTATGGAGTTAAATTTTCTCAATTTTTGAAATATTGAAATAAATTTGATAATTTTTCGGAAAAAAATTCGAAAATAAAACGTGTGAATTCCACTTTGGCATTTCCAGTTTTGTCGTATAAACAATCATGGTTCTTCCACACTCCACAGCAAATGTGGAACGAATATTTAATCAGGTAAACCTTAACAAAACTAAAATTAGAAGCTCGCTTGAGAATGAATCATTGAAAGGAATTATTAATACAAAGATTACCTAAAATTTCATAACTCAAATTTGTTTATAGAAAATTGACAATGACTAACTCAGAATGTGTAATAGAAGCATGTACTTATTGTAAGACAATTTTACGTTAATCTTAAAGATCTCATTAATTATTCCTTTTTTTATTTTTTAACAAAAATTTTATGTACTCTGTACATGAAGTAATAACATTACTTTAGAAAAGTATATATATTTTTTTTAATAGAAAAATGAACTGTTTTTTTTTATTGAAATAGTTATATTTATTTTATTTTTTTTATATAAAATAAATACTTTTGTTTTGTTTTTAATCAAAAAATATGTTTTATTTTGATGTTGTTTACACTGCCGATTTTTAAAATGCAAGTGCCGATTATGACGATTTTTTTTTGAAAAATGTGACGTTTTTTCTAGAAATATTGTTGGCAGCCCAGGTTGTCGCACTTTTTCATGTGTCCTGTCGACCGGATTTCCTGTAAAGCGGTTATGTCAGCCTTGTATTTTTCGAGGACTCCGTCAAAATAATATCGACACACAACTTGAATTCGACCCCCTGTAATTGAAATTCGAATATAGTGATAGATATTGGTATAGCTTTAAACAATTTGCGATCTTAGCTACCTAAAGCGAGTTAATCAATTTCGACTCAAGTTGGGCTGCTCTACATATATTAATAGGTTACGTTCGCCTGTACTTATGTATGGTGCACTGATCGGCAAAGTAATCAGCTGTAAATGACATATTAAAAAATGTAAACTAAGCAAAAGAAAAACAAAATAATATCACAGAGTAATGAGATTAACAAGAGAACGCTTGATTTGTTGAGAAATATCCACCATGAAATGTTAACCATAAAGTAATAGAGTTAAAGAGAACGCTTTTGATGTGATGAGAATATAGCACCGGTAACTGATTACTGCTGGCGGTAGAGTCGCATAGAAAGTTGAATAGAGGGGAAAGTGTAAATAAGTGAAATGAATATGGCGTTATTAAAAAATGTAATTTTATTTGTTGTGATTACATTAAATGTTTGTTTTTTGCACGGTTGTTGTGACCCAAAAAAGTATGAATTTTTATGGGTTTCTTCATATATTTTAAAATTTTTTGCAAACATGTGTATATGTATCCCATTTATGTTTCAGAACAGCACAAAGTATATTTTTGATCCGAGCCTATTTCGGTTTTGTTTTTTTTTTGCCATGTTTTTCATTTGTATCCTATCAAAACAAATCAAACATCGTTGTTCATGCTTACTAAAAGGCTTCATTTGTCATTGCACAATTATTTTTGCATTTCGTTTCCAAGTTAGAAAAAAATAGTGAGTTTAGATATGCAAAAATTAATAACAATCAAAATTAACGATGGAATAGTTGTCCAATCGATTGACGTTTCAACTTAGTTGTTTTGTTTTTCCTCTCCAACTTCAAAATGAGTCAAATGGTTCAGCAATGAGTGAAATTAATAAGCCAGTATTTCCCGTTATTTACCTTAACTCCCTGTGGGATATTTCTCATTACATCAAATGCGTTCACCTTAACCTCATTACTCTATGTCTTAACCATTTGACTCATTTTACAAATACGTAAACAAAAGAAGTGGAAAACATGGAAATTTTAAGCAAGTCGCTAAACCTTATCTGAAGATGTTTTCAATTTTGTGTGACTTCTATACCATCGATAGAAGGATCAAAGTACCCAACGAAGTCTTCACAATCGTCGACTAAAAGAGAGGTACCAAGGAGTTCGTCATTCGAACCTCAACGGCCCCCATGTTCGTGCCCGGTGTTAAATTGCTTCCTCACTAAAATTTCATTAATTAATTAGTTATCACGATTTATATTATTAGACTCACCCAACGGCATCACGTTTTTAAAGACGAATGCGAACGTCAGGTGTTAAAGTAGCTTTTATGGCGGAGTTGCTGTCGGCAACATAGAGGGACCGTCGATAAAAGAAATCGAAATGACTGAGATAAAAATTGAACCATGGATAACCCGGCAAATAGTCGAGTGTTCTAACCATCGGTCCATTGCTCTCTACATATAAGACTGTAAAGTTTATCAGGTAAGATCATCAACGGCAACTGAAGGAATGATGCGCTGCAGAAAACTAGTAACTTCAGGGACAGAGTATCACGTGTCTGTCATATACCTTATTACAAGAGCAGCGAGTGCTACGTCAATAAGCTTTGAAATATCAGCGTCTACAGAAGTCGACAACATGGAGCAACTTGCCAAGGCAACTAATCTAGTTTTTTATGTTCTTAGAACTTCTAAGGCCCCTGGAGCGTTGGTAGCTAAAGAAGAGATGTGCAGTGCAACTTTAGAATAATACTTCTACTTTTTACTTTTTACCAAATGAAGCTAAATGGAAACAAATTTATTAAATATGGATGTATGTATATGCGACAGTAATACTTCATACTTACCACATACCACAGCATTATTTTCATCTTCTGATAAGATAATATTACAGAATTTGCAAAATTATGTTATATTACTGCTAAAAATGCGTAATTTTGAAGTAACATCTTCTTTCTGTTCGACATTGCTCTATGCAACTGTGCTGTTTTGAAGAGAGTTCTTTTGATTAATGTTTGTAATTTATCCAGTCTCTGTAAAAGTTTCCAATATAATATTGCTTAGTCTGAGCCAATGACCCGAACAAACTCAATTCCAATTGGTTTCGGTTTGAAAGTCTACTTTATCTAAATACAATGCACATAAATTTTCTCTAATTTTAAAAATCCATTAAATCACTTCTATGTGGAATTCCATCTTGTCGCATTATAAAAAATTGCATTTGGTGTCAATGATCCACCAGTTCGATGATCCGAATTCCTCAGCTTTTTTACAACATTTCTGCATACATCTTTTTTCGTTTTCAACATTTTCAATACATCGGATGCTGCTAATTATGAGCAGCTTATCTGACAACTGATAACACAAGGGAACAAAATTGAACTTTTTGAGTGTTGTTTGGAATTCGATAGCTGTTTTTTTACTAATTTGGGGTCGCTGATTTCAAATCTAATCTCCATTTTTCTCCATCAGCTCGAATTTTTAAATTACAGGTACTAATCGTATTTTCGACTTTTTTCCAAAAAATTATAGTTCAAAAAATCATAATTTTCTTTTCATAAGCCGGATTTTAAAATTTTATTTTTTTATTAAAGATATCGTTGTTACCTTTGAAAAAATCAAATTTTTTAATATTACAAAAAAAAAATGACTGAGTAACGGCTGTTTTATTCAAAAAAAATAAAAAAAATTACACAAAAAATTACACATTTTAATTTTCTTCACGCTGAAAGTTAATCGGTTGGGGGCAAATTGTTATTTTTATTAGCTTTATTGAATATCATATTAAGATAGCTTTCTAAAACATGTATGTACATAATAATCGATTGAAAATTGAATGAGTTATGCTAAATTCGGTGATAACAGATTTTTCGCAATTTTTTGTTTTTACCCAAAAAAAATTAAAATTTTGTATTTTTAAAAATCATGATAAATTTGCAAATTTATTTATAGTTTAATTTTTAGTTTTGCCTCCTATTACAATATTAATTAACAGACCAAATTTAATTAATCGGCAGGTTTCAATTCGGAAGTTAAGGCAGAAATATTAATTTTCCAAAAATAGGTAATTTTGTATGGGAGGTACCAGAAGGGGTGATCCGATATAGTGCAAATTCATTCCTGATTTATATTTTCATAACCGTAAAACTTCCTCATAGTTTGACTGAATTCAGTGTACTTACAAAAAAGATATGTATGTAAGACTATTGGGGTGAGTTCGGTCATTTGTATGGGAGGTACCAGAAGGGGTATGGCAACGCTTTCGGTTTTTCTAGGGTTTGTCTACTTTTGCAAGATAAATAAACTGACCAAATTTCAATATCCTCCGGTAGTCTGTTTGGCAGCTATCGAAGATACATTAATTATCCAAAAATAGGTAATTTTGTATGGGAGGTACCAAAAGGGGTGGGGCTATTCCGCCAATTTACAATCCCATAAGTTCGTTTCGAAAAATATTAATACTGATAAATTTTCATAACGATCCGTTAAGGTTTGCTCGAGTTACACTTTCACAAACATATTAATAAATGTTATTTTTGTATGGAAATCGTGATTTTTGTAAATTTAGTTATCTCAGTAAATTGTTGACAAAATCAAAAGTTGTGCAGATATTTTAATGAAATAAAGCTCATTTGATTCACACTATATTAAACTAAATGTTTTAAGACAAACACTGTGATTTGTGTTGCATTATTTTTTTTTAAGAACTTTTAAAAAACAAAAATTGTTTTTTTTTTGTAAATTTTTTGTTTTATTTTTTAAAACTACAACGATATCTCTGAAACTACTAAGCCAAATTAAAAACAATGTAGGCACGGATTAAAGATAATTTTGTTGACGAGTTAAAGTTTTTTTTTTTAATTGAATATGGTGAACCGTTTTCAAGTTATTTAAATATTTGTAGTGGAAGTGCCTTAGTTATGGACATAACGGTATATCGCGAAAAGTCGAGCTGATACAAAAAAACCAAGTGCAGATTTGGATTCAGCGTCCCAAATTACCTTTAAAACAATATTCAGTTCTTAAACAACAAATACCTTGTTCCCTTGTGTAATCAATTGCGAAAGTTCAAACTCTTTCCATCTCATAACGAAAATACTGCGTAACCGTAATTTTCCTAAAAGTTATGATTTTTTTTTGTAATTCTTGCAGAATTTTGGAAGTTTTAATGACATTGGCACCATTTGTTTGAATATAGATGTATTTGATTTAATTTAATTTCGTACGTTGATAGACATTTCAGAATTTCCTCTTCCATACATTGAGCCTTATGTCTGTTATAGAGTTCTGTCATACCTATAGATATACAAGTACACTTTTATCATATGAATTCGACTTTGAATACCCTAGAAACAGTATACTTACCCCTTGTATGGACGGAAATTATGAATATAACCATTAATATATTGTATATTGATACCGAAAATACTTACACATTGTGCAATATCGATTTTTAGGAAATGCCATAATTTCATGCAAATTTAAATTCTAAATTTTATAATATGTCAATTTCCCCATTCCCGATCATAGGCTGTATGGCAAATGCCTAGAAACTTGTTACCTTAGTAAAAGACATTTGAGTGGTGAGTTTAAATTGTCAAATATTTCAATAGACCCAGGGCTAAGTAAAAATTTGACAGAATGATGTATGTGGTAGGCGCAGGTGTCGGTGGTAGTGTTGCACTTACAGTTGCCGGAGTTGTAGTTGACCTTACCGGCACTTGTGCCGGTTGATACCATCTTGGCTGCTGTGGTCGGCGCTTGTGCCAGAGTTGCAGCTAATGAAGTGGACGGAGCTGACGTCGGAGTAGCATCTGGTGGTGGCGCAGTCACCGGAGCTGTTAATTGTATCAGGTGCCGGCCTTTCCTTACAGTGGTTGTTGATTCGGGCGGCACAGGTGCTGTCGCTGAATCTATAGTAGCAAGATCACTGGCGGTATACGGGTATATGTAACATACGATAAAGCACACGGTTTATAACACAAAAAACAAACACTCGGTTTTTCTTTTTTTTAGATGTTAGTTTATTTAAATGTTTACTGTAATGGCGGGAGCTGATGTTAATGCCTATCACAAAATTTGCACAATAATAATGATTTTCTTTTTTTATTTAAAAGAAGAAGCATATGACCATTCGCTTCAAATTACGGTATTGCCAGCATATTATTTTGGACTACAATAATAAAGGTCCTCACGCATTGAGTTAAGTCGCTGTTTGGGTCACTATAATTATGGAATTTAAACCTCTTTGACAAATTATGATTGGGCGACTATAATAGCAGTGTAAACAAGCAGCGTGTGCCTTTTATTAAAGATGATACAAGACATGTTTACTGTAGAATTCCATATGGTCATCTCCATAAGGATATTAAAGAGAACGTATGACAAGTTATCGCCCTGTCTAAAGGCTCGCTTGATTGATAGTGGTTCCGCTAAAGTCAGATCAGCTTCGCGCAGATAGCTACTTAACTTAAATAGTTTTTGTTGTATGAGACTGTCAAAGACATAATTTAACTTGATGAAGAGATTGTACTTGTGGACAGGTCTAAAAACACACAAGTAAAATCTAATCAAGTTCATCAAATTTAGTTATTGGTGCACATACTTAAATTGATTTGGAATGGAACATTCAGAACGGAGTTTTCCACCAATTACACTGTTTGACAAGGGTTTTTTTCTTGTGTTTCATTATGTGTTTCTCAGAGTTTTTGATATGGGAAATTCAAATACGTTATCAGAATTTGGCTATCAGGCATAGTTTTCTAGTTATTTGAAAGTAAGTTTTGTTTTCCCTTAAAAATTTGTATGGAGGCGACTGTTTAAAAAATTTAGTAGAAACAGGTGGCAACATCAGCAACATGCCTTTTCGGCTGCAATTATCGTCCTATTCTATTTTATAATCACCTCATTCTCTTTTTAATAATCTACATAAAATTGGGATGCAACATGTCCTTGAAAGTGCATTTTTGCCCTCTTATTTGGATTTCTTTTATAAATGCAGCAGCGACGCGTCCGATGAATATGGTAAAAGGTTCCACAAAAAAATTTTAACGTGAGAAAAGCCTTACGATGATAAATATTTAATTTCTTTGGTTTCTAAAAGGATCATAGGGCCTCAACAAAAGTTTTCCAATCGTTTCTGTTTGGCGCTAGATTTTTGATTTCATTTCAGCTTTTGCCTGCTCTCGATGCCTCTATGTCTAACTGCCTTCGCCAAGTGTGCGCAGGCCATTATCTCTTTTTGCTACCTTGCGGGTTTCAGTCAATGGCATTGAGGATTACATCTTCGGGTGGTCTTCGTAATGCGTAGACAATCCGTCGCCATTTCTTTCTCAATACTTCGAACTGTATTTGGCTTCGACAAGTGCGTGCCCAAAGGCCTGGTGTTTTCCACACTGTGTTGAGTTGCCTGAAAGCTTGCCGAGCTCTCATGTGCAATCTGAGATATCGTTAGAAGAGCCTCCAGTCAATGTTAAAATACTGCCCAAATAAAGGGTCCGCCAAATAACTTTCTTTTTTTTTGAAAATGCTATAAAAACCAGTACAGAAATTTCAGTCAGTTAAACTGACTGATAAATACCATCACCCAATATAAGATATTGTTTAAGTCTTGAGTTATTGAAATTAACCGATTTGTAATTAAAACCAGTTAGAAAGTTTCAGTCGGGCAACGTAACTTACATTTACCCTTACCCTCAGTGAAACAAATAATTTTCTATTATATTGATATTATTACTCGATTTATAAAGTGGGCGGAGTGGTACATTTGTATGGGAGGTAGAGAAGGGGTGTGGTTAGGCTTCCAGATTTATTCTCCATTACTTTATCCTGTTATAGCTTTACTAATTACAGAATTTGAGCACGATTGCCTTGGGTGTACATACTGATATTATTAGTACATCCCTAAAGTGGGCGGAAAGGTACATTTGTATGGGAGGTACCATAAGGGGCGTCGCTAGACTTCAAATTTTTTCTCCAAACTTTATCCTGCTTAAACTTTACCAAATACTGAATTTGGGCACGATCGCGTTAGGTCTTTTAATAATATTAATCGATTTGTAAAGTGGGCGGTACCAGATGTGTATGGGAGGTACCAGATGGGGCGTAAATAAACTTCCAATTATTTTCTCCAAAACTTTATCCTGTTATACCTTTACTAAAAATAGAATTTGGGTACGATCACGTTTAATTTATTGATATTATTTCTCCATCTCTATAGTGGGCGGAAAGGTAGATTTGTATGGGAGGTACCAGAAGGGGCGTGGCTAGGCTTTAAAATTTTTTTCCAAAACTTTATCCTGTAATAGATTTACTAAATACAGAATTTGGGGGCGATCCCGCTATTACAGGAACAATACAATTGAGCAACCAAAGATACAACTTAACCGGAAGAAAGTTTATTCGAGAATGAATTTATAAAATTACAGTTGACAGTATTAACAAATATTTTTCTAATGTCTAACAGGGAAATCTATGCTACATAGTTTTAAATACAAATAATAACAAGTAAACAAATAACAAGTTTGAATTCTTTAACACCCTTCCTCAAACTTGGCGCATTCCAGCAAGTGTTTTCAACTTATTCAGCTTCGATGTAGATAGAGGTTTTGTGAGCATATCGGCTAACATTTCTTCACTTGGGCAATAAGTACATATGATATATTTTCTGTCGACGTGGTCCTTGACGAAAAACATTCTAGTATCTATATGCTTGGTTCGGTTACTAAACCTTTGCTCTTTAATCATCCTGATGCAGCTTTGGTTGTCTTCAAATATAACGGTAGGTAATTTTTGTTTCAGCTTCATGTCACAAAGTAACAGCCTAATCCAGATTGCTTCTTTGCATGCTTCGGACAAAGATATAAATTCAGCTTCCGTTGACGACAGTGATACGCATGATTGCTTCTTACAAGTCCAGCTAATAGAGCCGCCGTTTATTTGAAATATATAACCTGAGTTCGATTTTCGGTCGTTCCTATCTTCAGCCCAATTCGCATCCGCATAGCCAATAAGACAGTGGCTTTGTTTTCCATTGTTACTTAGCAATAAATAATTGTTAATTGTCCCCTTTAAATATTTTAATATTCGCTTAAGTTCGGTCCAATCTTCTTGATTCGGGGAAGTAACTTTTCGGGCCAATATTAAAACACTAGCTGTTATATCTGGTCTAGAATTTACGCTTAGAAACAGCAGTGAACCAATAAGCTGTTGATATCGTGTATTATCAAGTAAATTAGTAGAAACCGTTTTTCCATATGACGGTTCCAGTGGATATTTTGAAATTTTAGCATCTTTAAGTCCAAAATCTTGCAGCAAATTCGCGATATAATTGCTTTGGCGAATCATGAAATTAGAATTTTGATCTCTGCATACTTCTATTCCCAAATAATGATGAATTTCACCTAGATTACTTAAATTAAAATGTTATTTTAGAAAATTTTCAACAAATTTTATGTTTTTATAGTTGGGGCTGGCTATCAAAATGTCGTCGACATAAATTAGTATATACGTTATCTCTTCCTCTTCGATACATTTTGTATATAAACATGGATCAACTATTCCACGAGTAAATCCACCACCTCTCAAAACGCTATCCAGTGTTTTGTTCCATACGTTTGCCGATTGCTTAAGTCCATATATACTCTTCTTTAATTTGCAGACATTTCTAGAATCCCCTTCGTCAAAACCAGGAGGTTGCTTCATGTATATTCTGTAATTCTCCATTTAGGAACGCAGACTTCACATCCATATGAACGACTTTCATTTTTTCAGCTCCAGCAACTGAGAGTAGTGTTCTTAGTGTGGTTTGCTTAACAACAGGGGCGAATATTTCGTCATATTCGCACCCATATTTTTGACTATACCCACGTGCTACTAAACGAGCTTTATACCTCGACACATTTCCGTTAGTGTCACGCTTGATCTTGTAAGTCCATTTGCAGCTGACTATGTTCGCATCAACTGGAGGCGATACCAGGTCCCAGGTGTCGTTTTCTTTTAATGAAGTTATTTCCTCTTCCATTGCTTTTATCCACTCTTTACGCAGGTTTGACTTTATGGCATCGCAGTACGTTTTCGGCTCTACAACGTTTAAATCTCTAGTTTCCGTTTTGTAACCTAGTCGTTCTGGCTTTTTTCCTTTGGTGCTTCTAGCCGAAGTCCGGGTTGGTTCATTCAAATGCTGTTCAGACTGTGGTGCGCTATCGATACATACGACATCATCAGCATCTTCTTCCTCTGTAAAACTTTGAAATGAAGTTTCAAATATTATTTTCCGGAAGTTTTCTTGGCATCAAAACTTCAACTTCAACTTCTGAATTTCTGCTCTCTTCAGACAATAATTTATTTTCTTCAGTACCATCAATGAACTTGACATCTCGGCTAATAGTAATTTTTCTTGTGTTAACATCAACCAGACGGTATCCCTTTGAATTTTCATCGTAGCCGACAAATGTTAACACCACAGCTTTTGGATCTAACTTCCTTCGTTTTTCCGCTGGTATAAGAGCATAAGCCTTAGAACCAAACATTCGATAATGTTTAATATCTGGCTTCTTTGAATTCCATATCTCAAAAGGCGTTACCGAAGGAGTAGAACTGGAAATCAGACGATTTTGAAGATAGCAGGCCGTCTTTAAAGCTTCACCCCAAAACAAATTTTGCTAAATTTGCGTCAGCTAACAAACATTGAGCCATATCAACTAAATATCTATTTCTCCTCTCGGCTACTCCATTCTGCTGCGGGGAATAGGGAACTGTAAACTGATGTCGAACTCCGATGGATTCCAGGTACATTTTAACATTTTTCGATGTGTACTCCCCACCATTATCCGATCTGATTGCCGCAGGATACTTCGAAAACTTGTTTTTTTACATACTCCAGGTATATTTTAAGCTTTTCAAATACCTCAGATTTATCACGTAGTAGGTATACTACAGTATATCGACTGTAGTCATCGATGAATGTCAAAAAAATAACGTTTTCCTCCTGGCGTAATAGTTTGCATAGGACCGCAAACGTCCGAATGCACTAAGTCCAGTACACCTTGAGATTTTGTTTCTGACTTCTTGTTAAACGGCTTTCTGGACATTTTACATCGTATACATACCTCACAATCTTTTCGAACTCCACAATCAGATATATGAATGTCATCTGTCGTTTTTCCATTCTGCATTAATTTCACAGCATCGATATCGCGATGTCCAAATAGTCTATGCCAATAGTGTTGGCAATTTTTCATTTTGCAGGTTGCAACTAAAGCCTTTTCTGTGGTTGTTTGGCGAAGACGAAACAAACCGGAATTCAAATCTGCAACACCAATTTCTTCACCTGTATCCGTTGAAATGCTGCAGTATCGTTCGTTGAATGACAACTTATATCCCTTTTTTATCATCTTTGTAACAGAAAGCAAATTCCCGTTGAAAGAAGGAATAAATAACACTTCCTGAATTGTGACATTGCTAATTTTTCCATCCTTGTTAATCATAGCTACACTGCAGACACCTTTTCCTTTGGACATTACAGACTCCCCACTTGCAACTGTTACTTGTTCATGAACGGACTGATCCAGATTGATAAAATCAGACTTACAGGAGCTAATGTGGCAAGTAGCTCCGGAGTCTAATACCCAGCCTTTTTCATTGTTGGCTGTCGAAAAACAATAATTATCAGAATCCTTTTCACCTTGACATTGAGCCTCATTGGCTTGATTTCGATTCTTATCCCGTTTTATAGCCTTTTTACACCAAAAAAGCATTCCGCATCTTGAGCTGAAGATGCGGAATGCTAAAAAGTGGTTTTACACCGCAGTTTCGCATATTGTCAGCTGTTGTCTAGCTCACACATTTTTCCATTTGCCTTGTAAAACTGCAATATTTTCCTGCCACAAACCTATTAACATTGTTACGGGGGCTGTATTCCACGAAGCGCGAATAGTTTTAACTAATTGGAATAATCATTTATTAATATTTTGGCAAAAATGTAAATTTTTTGTCCGTCCATGTTGTTTGGCATTTTTTCCGATAAATGTAAACAAACGACCTAAATGGTGGTTGCCGGATCAACATTACTGAGAAAAATCGCTTAAATTCCAATTTTCAGAGTACAACTCAGTGTATTTTTCCGCATCTTTCATCGATGCGAAAATATGTTAACATCTTTCCAACAACAAAATACATGTACAAATTTTAGCATTTTGGCCGCATCCATCAAAGATGCGGATTAACGCGGAAATATGTTAAATGCGTTCCGGTGTAAAAAGGCTATTAGTTTCCAGCATTCCTTCTTTATATGCCCTTTTAATTTACAGTAATGACACCTTTTGTTGGCTCTGTCAACATTCGTAAGATTCACCGATTTTAACGCAGTGTCTGAATCTGCAGACCCTGACTGCCGAATGTATTCCTCCAATAAACTGGTTTCGACAACCTTAAGCGTCAACTCCTCCAGCTTACGAGCTTCTAACGCTGTCACAAGCGTATCATATGAAGACGGAAGGAAGGCTGCTGAGTAGCATTGATACTAACCAACGCTCGGAGAATTCCTCACCAATTGCTTCCAATTTTTCAAACAACAGCTTCATCTCCATAATGTGCTCCGTCATATTGTTGTCTGCTGAAAACTTCATACCACAAATCTTCCGCATTATGCGAACGCTGCCACCTAACGTATTCTTTTCGTGATGACTGCGCAAAATTTCCCAGGTTTCTCGTGCTGTCTTGGCCTTCTTTATAAGCATAAGCTGACTGTCCTCAACCGATAACCCGATTATAACCGTCGCCTCATCATCGAGCTTTTTCCAGGCTGCATCAGGAGACTCTGGCTGTGCCTCCGTTACACATTTCCAAACTCCTTCCCGTTTAAGTATAAGCTCCAATTTGTACTTCCACAAATGATAGCTTCCATCATTCAGCTTTACAAATGATGTCCTCAGAAAATCCATCGTGCATGGGCCAATAACCTATTACAGGAACAATACAATTGAGCAACCAAAGATACAACTTAACCGGAAGAAAGTTTATTCGAGAATGAATTTATAAAATTACAGTTGACAGTATTAACAAATATTTTTCTAATGTCTAACAGGGAAATCTATTCTACATAGTTTTAAATACAAATAATAACAAGTAAACAAATAACAAGTTTGAATTCTTTAACACCCGCAGGGTGTATTGATATTATTACTCGATTTCTAAAGTGAGCGGAATGATGTATTTGTATGGGAGGTACCAGAAGGGGCGGGGCCATGTAGCCCATTTGCAATACCGTAAGTAGTTTTGAGAAAATAATAACTAGTGAAAAATTTCAAAACATTTGGTTACGTCTTTCGAAAGTTATCGTGCAAACCAGCCGGACAGCCACCAGACAGACAGACGGACATGGCTCAAACGACTTAAAAAGTCATGAGTCGAATTTGGTTCAAAGAAACCTAGGGTATAAAGTCACTCCTTCTATGTGTTACACTTTTGGGTCGTATCAAATGATATATACCCTCATCCCTTAGGGTGATGGTATAAAAATTGCTATTATATTGATATTATTACTCGATTTCTAAAGTGGGTGGAGTGGTAAATTTGTATGGGAGGTACTAGAAGGGGCGTGGGTAGACTTCTAGGTTTATCCTCCAAAACTTTATCCTGTTATAGTTTTACTTAATACAGAGTTTGGGCACGATAGCGTTGGATGTATTGATATTATTACTCCATCTCTGAAGTGGGCGGAAAGGTACATTTGTATGGGAGGTCCCATAAGGGGCGCCGCTAGGCTTCCAATTTTTTTTCCAAAACTTTATCCTGTTATAACTTAATAAAATACAGATTTGGGGAACGATCGTGTCGAGAATATTGATATTATTACTCCATCTCTAAAGTGGGCGGCGTGGTACATTTGTATGGGAGGTACCAAAAGGGGCGTGTCTAGACATCCAAATCTTTTCTCCAAAACTTTATCCTGTTATAGCTTTACTAAATACAGAATTTGGGCACGATCGTGTCAAGAGTATTGATATTATTATTCCATCTCTAAAGTGGGCGGAAAGGTACTTTTTCATGGGAGGTACCATAATGGGCGTGTCTAGACTTCCAGATTTTTTCTCCACAACTTTATCCTGCTTAAACTTTACTAAATACAGAATTTGGTCACGATCGCGGTAGTTCTAATAATAATATTAATCGATTGCTAATGGGCGGTACCAGATGTGTGTGGGAGGTACCAGATGGGGCATTGGTAGACTTCAGTTTTTTTTCTCAAAAACTGTATCCTGCTATAGCTTTACTAAATTAAGAATTAGGGTACGAGCGCGATGGATTTATTGATATTATTACTCTATATCTAAAGTGGGCGGAAAGGTGAATTTGTATGGGAGGTACCAGAAGGGGCGTGGCTAGACTTCCAATTTTTTTTCCAAAACTTTATCCCGTAATAGCTTTACTAAGTACAGAATTTGGGTACGATCCCGTTGGGTGTATTGATATTATAACTTGATTTCTAAAGTGGGCGGAATGATGTATTTGTATGGGAGGTACAAGAAGGGGCGGAGCCATGTAGCCCATTTGCAATACCGTAAGTAGTTTTGGGGAAATATTAACTCGTGCAAAATTTCAAGACATTTGGTGGCGTCTTTCGAAAGTTAACGTGCGAACCAGCCGGACAGCCACCAGACAGACGGACATGACTCAAATGACTTAAAAAGTCATGAATCGAATTTGGTTCAAAGAAACCTAGGGTCAGAAGTCACTCCTTCTATGTGTTACACTTTTGGGTCGTATCAAATGATATATACCTTCATCCCTAAGGGTGATGGTATAAAAACTACTGAATATTTTCTCAAATTTCTTTTTTTATTTGAAAGTACAATACTTCCGGTTATTAATGGAAAATAATTTCATTCAAATGGCTGCCTCGGCTGGCCATGCACGCCTACACGATCGGTCCAATCGTTAAACACATTATCGATTTTGTGCAGCTGTATTTCACCAATGGCTTCACGAATATTGTCCTTTAAAGCGTCAATTGTCTCTGACTTGTCGGCGTAACACTTATCTTTAAGGGGACCCCTCGCAGCTCCGAGGTGGCCAAACGACATAGGCTCTGGGGCTGATAATGCGATCTTCAAAAACAGGGCGCAAAACATCGAGTGTAGCTTCGGCTGTGTGGCACGTACCGCCGTCCTGTTGAAACCAAATGTTGCCAATATCCTTCTCTTCAATTTTTGTGAACAAAAATTCGTTCAACATTGCCCGATAACGATCGCCATTAACTGTAACGGCCACTTCTTGCTCATTTTCAAATAAAAATGGCCCAATTATATCCTTTGGACCAAAATCCGCACCAAACAGTGACTCGTTTTGGGTGCATCGGCTTTTCAATGCGTGCGGGTTTTCTGTGCCCCAAATGCAACAATTTAGATTGTTTACATATCCGCTTCTCTTCTTCCAAAATCCGTACGCAATTTTCGCACACATTCTGCAACATTACCATGATTTTCAAAGTAATGTCGTAATATTTCCCAGCGTTGTTCAAGCGTTTACACAACCATATTCGTTCAGCGGAAGGATAAAACTAATTATCTGTCAAATCAGACATGAGCTAAGTGTTACCATTCACGAAATAAGCACTGTGGTGCACGTCCTGAAGTTGGGTGTTTTAGATAGAAAATGGCCGATAGGATATTTATTCGCATTATTAATATTTATTCTGAGACCTGCCTTTTCAGCTTCTATCTCCACCATTTTTAAGCTTTCCTTCATGTCAGAGTGACCGTGTGTTAAAAGGCATATGTTTTCCGCGTAATCGAGATCGGCAAGATGGCCACCTAGTCCCCATGTTATGCCTCTGTTGCTAGTCATTACATTTCTCATAACAACATCCAACACAACGTTAAAGAGTAACGGCGATAAGATGTATCCTTGTCGTCAACCAGCTTTAACGGATACCTTTTCGCTTATAGAATTCTGCTGAAGTATGCTATAGTTTACGTTTCTATATAAGTCTTGGATTATCGTAACTATTTTCCTCGGTATACCTTTATCCCTACAGTGCTTTCTAGATGCCGTTATGGACAAGTGTGTCGGTAGCTTTTTCGAAGTCGATAAAGAATAGGTGCCTACTGTGCTCGATGACTGCTACTGGAATTTTGTTAGAGACTGCAAGGATATTCAGCATAAAATATAAAAATAACATTATTTACTAAAGGAAAATACATATTTGTTCTTCTTTATACAATACCCTTAGGGATGAGGGTATATATCATTTGATACGACCCAAAAGTGTAACACATAGAAGGAGTGACTTTAGACCCTAGGTTTCTTTGAACCAAATTCGATTCATGACTTTTTAAGTCGTTTGAGCCATGTCCGTCTGTCTGTCTGTCTGTCTGGTGGCTGTACGGCTGGTTCGCACGATAACTTTCGAAAGACGCAACCAATTGTTTTAAAATTTTGCACGAGTTATTATTTTCTCAAAACTACTTACGGTATTGCAAATGGGCTACATGGCCCCGCCCCTTCTGGTACCTCCCATACAAATACATCATTCCGCACACTTTAGAAATCGAGTAATAATATCAATACACCCTACGGGATCGTCCCCAAATTCTGTATTTAGTAAAGCTATAACAGGATAAAGTTTTGGAAAAAATGTTCAAAGCCCAGCCACGCCCCTTCTGGTACCTCCCATACAAACCTACCTTTCCGCCCACTATGGAGATGGAGAAATAATATCAATAAATCAAACGTGATCGTACCCAAATTCTATTTTTAGTAAAGCAATAACGGGATAAAGTTTTGGAGAAAAAAATTGGAAGTCTATCCACGCCCCATCTGGTACCACCCATACACATCTGGTACCGCCCACTTTAGAAATCGATTAATATTATTAAAAGACCTAACGCGATCATGCCCAAATTCTGTATTTGGTAAAGTTCAAGCAGGATAAAGTTTTGGAGTAAAAATCCGGAAGTCTAGACACGCCCCTTCTGGTACCTCCCATACAAATGTACCACTCCGCCCACTTTAGAAATAGGGTAATAATATCAATACACTAGACACGATCGTGCCCAAATTCTGTATTTTGTTATATTGTAACAGAACTAAGTTTTGGACAAAAAATTGGAAGTCCAAACACGCCCCTTATGGTACTTCCCATACAAATGTACCTTTCCGCCCACTTTAGGGATGTAGTAATAATATCAGTACACCCAACGCAATCGTGCCCAAATTCTGTATTTAGTAAAACTATAACAGGATAAAGTTATGGAGAATAAATCTGGAAGCCTAGACACACCCCTTTTCGTACCTCCCATACAAATGTACCACTCCGCCCACTTTCGAAATCGAGTAATAATATCAATATAATAGAAAATTATTTGTTTTACTGAGGGTAAGGGTAAATGTAAGTCGGGTTGCCCGACTGAAACTTTCTAACTGGTTTTAATTACAAATCGATTAATTTCAATAACTCAAGACTTAATCAATATCTTATATTGGGTGATGGTATTTATCAGTCAGTTTAACTGACTGAAATTTCTGTACTGGTTATTTTTAGATTCACAACTAACGGCACCTACTTGTTTATCGACGAATGCGAACGTCACTGTTTGAGAAGCTCTTACTAGACACGCCGATTGAATCGACACTAATACTGCGAAGCTGCTGTCGACAACATTCGAGGGGAGCCGACAATGACAGAACAATTTTTTTTTTTAAGATGACTGGAGCCATGTTTGAACCTGCGATCTCCCTCATGGTAGTCGCGTGTTCTAACCACCATGCCACGGCCGGTCCCGGTGTTTACGATTAATATCAGCAGAGTGTGGTCAGCTTGATGATTCGGGTTGGCGGTGGTTCAGTTTTATGTTAGCAATTTGGGAATATATTGTAAATTCGGGGTTGTTGGTAATTCAACTTCGAATTTGCAATTAGGATCGTGGGGTGACTCACGTTTTGCAGCAAATCAACTACTGCAGCTCGTGGTCATATTGGTTATTCGGCTTTTGTCGTAAATCAGTTTGGTATCCGCAACTCTGGATCGGGTTGACGACTCGTGCTCTTTAGCAAATCGACTTTTGCAACTCGTGGTTGTATCGATTTCGAATTCTCGACCGAACTAATATTCGTACCCGACGGAGTGCTAGTATCAAGATGCTACGGTGCTAATTTCTAATACAATACTACAGGAACGAAGAGTATCTTCGATTACCAGACCGAAATCTGTGCAACCGACGTGTCGGTATAACCAACTGGAGTTGGATTCAACAGACCGAAGCCCGATTAAACAAACCGAGGCCGATTCAATAGACCGAAGTCCGATTCAGCGGATCGAAGTCCGATTTAACAGACCGAAGTCAGATTCAACAGACCGAGTACCGAATCAACAGACCAAAGTCCGATTTAACAGACCGAAGATCGATTCAACAGATCGAAATTCGATTTAACAGACCATAACAGACCGATGTTCGATTCATCAGACCAAAGTCCGATTTAACAGACCGAAGTCCAATTTACCAGACTGAAGTCCGATTCAACACACCGAACCCCATTTAGCAGAACGAAGTCCGATTTCACAGACCGAAGTCTGATTTAACAGACCAAAGTCCGATTCAACAGACCGAACCCGAGTTAAACCAATGGAATTTGGGTTGAAGCAACTTAGCAATAAACTTCGCTGCGGGGGCAAGCGACGAATTTACCAAGAAAAATGCTAGATCATTTAAGTAAGTGGAGCTCTCGATGTATTGAGAATTTAATCGCATCACACTGCATCGTTTAACACTTTCTTGAATGTGTTTGGTTGGAAGTTGGTCGTCGCTCTCATTCGCCGTTCGTGACAATTGCCGAATGTGTCGCTTGTGACATTCGCGTGCATTGCCGAATGCGTCATTTACGGTTGTCGTGTAATCGATGGAATTGTAGTTTACCCTTGAAGTAATCGAAACAGTGTATGCAGATTGGGTTGGTTAGTGATATTCAAGAGTAAATGATGGTCGAGTATATTATTGGTGGTTAGAGGTTAACAGGTAGGTACGGAAGTACGGACGACTTTCGTCACGTTACAACAGCCAGTCTCTGCTTGAGTGTTATGAAAGTAACACCACACCAAAAAAAAAAAGAGAAAAAATGTTCAACGTTTGTGGGGGAGCACAATATCCCAGCGGTAAATGAAACGAAGTACCTATTTAGTAATCCATGACATCAGTATGACATTGTAAGCGCGGGTATAAGTACTTATAAAGTAATGCGTGTGTAATGTACAAAAAATCTTCCACTTTTTATAACTCCGATTACAATTCTATTGAATTGACACCTACTGGCATCGTCACTTACTTCGTAATCAATCATGATATCAAGCTCGCATAAAACTCCGCTTATAATGTTATTGCAACCGAAATGGCACTTACTGACATCTTCCCTTACTTTGTAAGCAAAAGCGCATCGATTAAACGGCCTATGACACTCCTGTGTAAATGTAGGCGGAACATAAGCGAGATGATAGGAACTATATATAACTAAGATCAGCGATTGCGTAATGGGTATTTTTACCGCTGGGATGTTCACAGAGTACAATTCGGCTGACACACACCATATTGTTGTGTGAGTGCATTCGGTTATGCCTATCACTGATCTAAATACATATAACCAATAAAAAAAATTTAAGAGAGAAGATGAAGAGTGTCTCTCGTGGGATAAATTCTATAGATTCTATAGATATGTTTTTCTTTTCATGCTTCAAATCACAGCAGTTCTAAAGAAGTTTTTACTTAAAAACAATATTTTGGATAAAATGGCATATACCATTTTCTACATTTCTTCGTCACAATTTCCAAGATACATAATTATTACAATGTTTTTCATGATACAAACCAGGTTGCTTTTAACCAGGATGAACAATTTACATAGGTAGGTGACCCCAGTTATTTATCAGTCAAGAGAATGATTTACTACTGGCTACAATGAGCGCCATAACATCTGAGGATACCATGGCACCAACGCCAACATGATGATTGTGTGTCTGAGTAAACGTATCTGCGTTTTTGTGGTTTTCCTTTATTTGTATTTTGTTTTTAATGTACAGGACTCCTTCCTTGGTGAAAGGTCTTTCAAAACCTAATTAACAGTGTATAAGATAATAAAGGTAAGAACCAACTTCAAATTACCAACACCTGCTAGAGGAGTAACTGTGGAAATAAATAATTTAACCCTTGTGAACATTTGACTACATGGGATGATTATACCACACACACACACACACACACACAGACATAAACGCGCACCAATACCTACGTGGACACGCACGGATCGAGTCTCACTTTCGCACACTAATACCACCTTAACATTCTGCTAAATATCATTAAATTATGCAGCCATTAACACAGGAATTCCAAGCTGGAGCGCTTTCTTTCCCTAGCATTGCTGTTGTTTGGTCCTAATGCAATAAGAACATTCGTTCGCAGATTTAAGCAAACGTTAAAAAAAGATGAAAAACATTATTTTTTGCGAGAGCAGAAATGCTTTTAAACTAATGCCACAAACGCAGATGGCACAGGATATACGAGCTGCATGTGTATGCGAGTATGTATATGTGAATGTCCTTTTTTATGCTCCCAATTTTTCTAATTTATGCTAAACTCCATTCTTTTTTTGTTGCTTTCTTGAGTAGACAGGCTTCACCGAGAAAACGAAGAATGAAAGACAAAAAAAAAAAGCTGAATCTAAACGAAAATGCGAAGCTTTTATGCAATTTAAAGTGAAAAAGGATTTTTCATAGCTTCTTTTTTTTTGCTCAAACAGCAAAGACAAGGCAACAAAATTAAATTACACCTTTTGCATTTTTCAGTTTGTCCTTGTTTTTGTGTTAACAAACCGAAAGGACAAAACGATGCTGGTTTGAATTAAGCCAACAAAAACAAGTTACGAATAGAATTAAGTATAAATTCTTTAAAAGGAAGGACACCGAATTGGCATAACGATACTTGCGAAGAAAGACAAAAAAAAAAATTTTTTTTGTGTCAATTGCATGAGCTGCCTTATTTGTAGAGTGTGTTGGAGTGATAAGCTAGTGTTCTCAATATGATTTCAACATATTATTGGGGTGATAAAACATAAAACCGATTAAACGAACTATTGGCTCACAACACTTGCTGCTATTTCGTTAAATCCGGAGAAGTTAACCTTTCTTCCATCATTAATTTTACCCGAAATCTGGAATATTTTTAGAATTAAATGAAAACTATAGGAGAAGGATAAGCTTTGTATGGGCGTCGGGAGTGCGATGCTAGGTAAAGCTTCTGATCGGTTTAACTTGGCAAACCCAGGGTGATCCTTGTCAATTACACTTCAAGTCTACTCACAGAGCTCCGTATTCGTGGTACTACTGTGGACGGAGTACCTCCACGTGGTGACGCGTGGAAACGTGCTTTGACACCCGTCAGAGCACGGCCAACTGTGAGGGGCGAAACCTAAAACCCAGGCACGTCGGCTCAGAGTAAGCGGTACCCTGGTCAACGACTGACCAAGAATGGTCGGCTGTAATAAAATCCTGGCAAGAGGAGAAAACTGCGAGGTGGTGCGCTGGGCTTGCAATCCGCCACCGACGTCTGAGCTATTGCAATGAAAAGAAGTAAGAAAATAATAAAATGGACCCACCAAAATGTTGACGACCATTGCAAACGAATTAAGGAACATGAGTTGAGGATACGCACATGGAATGTTAGAACACTGTATAGACCAGGTGCCTCCATCCAACTGGCGAAAGTCCTCGAAGAATACAAGGTTGACATAACCGCTTTACAGGAAATCCGGTGGACGAGACACGGGTGCTCGCGCATGAAGATGTGCGACATCTACTATAGTAGCCATGCGGACAAACACGAGTTTGGATGTGGATTTGAGGTTGGCAAGAGACTGCAACACCTAGTCTCAATGTTCAACCCGGTGTGTGAACGTATAGCCACCATAAGAGTCAAAACAAAGTTTTTCCACATAACACTTATATGTGCCCATACTCCGGCAGAAGAGAAAAGCGATAAGGAAAAAGACGAGTCCTACGAGAGCCTAGAAAATGTATATGACCGTAGCCCGAGCCATGACATCAAAAGAAATATGGTAGTTAAAAGCACTAGATTTGACAATAGAATATTCATAAGGCAACATGGTTATCTCAAGATCAATGACGAGGAATCAGATAGATCACGTGGTAGCCGATGGAAGGCACGCATCGAGTGTCCTGGATGTATGGGTAGTCAGGGTTTCGAACATTGTCTCGCCGTACTTAAGGTACTTATAAGGCTAAGCATGGCGAAAAACGTACGTAACCAGGCACAACCAAAGCTGAACATCGGTAAACTGCGGACCACAGAGGTGGCGGACACCTACTCCAACCACCTAACTCAACTGCAACGGAATGCTCCAACCCCTGATAATATTACCTCGCAGTGTCAATATATAACTGACTCCATAGAGCGTACTTGGGTACTCAAAGTCATCTTAAGAAGATGCCTGACAATGCCACTAGAGAGACGGATGCTGCATACAGGGCCAAACTGCAGCCAATGGCAACGCCACCCGTTCGTGAACAACACAGGGACAAGAGACGAGCGGCAACTCGTCTTTTTAGACGGGAGAAGAAAGAGCTGAAGAAGAGACAAGATGAGTGCACAGAGTTGCTCCGAAGTAAAGGGGAAGCCCGAAAATTCTACCAGAGCGTTAAGGCGAGAATGCGTGGAATAGGATTGCCTTCCTGCAAGGACAGCGATGGCCAGCTAGTGACGGACCCGGATAACGTTCTGAAGATATTGAGAGATCATTTTAGAAATGTACCATCCATGACGATGGCATTAACTGCCCACTTCCGAGTCAGAGCGAGATACGTGTCGCAATATCCCGCCTTAAAAACAAGAAAGCGGCTGGAGCCGATGGTCTCCCTGCTGAATTGTTTAAGGCTGGCGGGGAGGAGCTGATTAGGATCATGCATCAGCTCATGGAGAACATCTGGCTAGAGGAGAGCATGCCCGGGGATTGGAGTCTCAATCTGTTATATCCCATATACAAGAAAGAAGATCATATTGAGTGTAAGAATTACCGTGGAATAAGCCTATTACCAATTGCGTACAAGGTCCTGTCGTGGATATTGTGTGAACGTCTAAAGCCAATTGTAGAATAACTAATGGGACCATATCAGTGCGGCTTTAGAACTGGCAAATCTACAACGGATCAAATATACACTTTGGGACAAATCCTGGAAAAAAAACATACGAAAAATAGATCGACATCTACCACCTCTTTGTCGTCTACAAAGCTGCCTTCGACTATCAGATAAGGAATAGGCTATTTGAGACCATAGCTGAGTTTGGTATTCCTGCAAAACTAATTCGACTTTGCAGATGTACCTTGGAAAACACCAAATTCTCTTTTAACGTTGGTAAAGATCACTCTGAACCACTTAACTCAAAAATAGGTCTCAGGCAGGGCGATAGCTTGTCCTGTAAAATTTTTAATATATTATTTTATATGGGGAACGTGATAAAAAAAGGCTGGTGTCACCATGTCTACCACCATATTCCACAAGAGCCACATGCCACTAGCCTATGCCGATGATATACACATCATTGGCCGAAGATGTTACTACAGTTTTCTCATCAGTAGAAAAGGAGTCAGCAAAAATGAGTTAAGCGGTCAACGAGGGCGAAACAAAAAAATGATTTCGACGACCAAAGAGTCCTTTCGATGGGGCACATCGTCAACATTTAAAATTATTGTTTTGAGGTAGTAGATGAGTTTACATACCTTGGGTATTCCGTCAACAAGAAAAATAATGTCAGTCAAGAAATCAAGCGGAGGACAGTGCTCGCCAGTAGACGTTTTGCGGACTTCGGCAGCACATTAGTAACGCCACCTTATCACGCGATACTAAGAAACATCTATACCAGGTGTTAGTTTTGCCCGGTCTGTTGTATGCTGCTCAATCGTGGGTGCTTACGACAACGGACAAATAAATCCTGGAAGTATTCGAGAGAAAAGTATATGGACCTACCTGTTGCGACAGCGAGTTTCGCCATCGAATGACCTATGAGCTGTATGAGCTTTATCACGACTTCGATGTAGCTAAAAGATTCAGGATCTAATGACTTCGATGAACCACGTTCGTAAGTTGTAATGGGCCACTTAAGTTAGTAATTATCTTATATCCAATGGGTAGAAAGCTGATACGACGGTAGTTGGAATATACACTGGGATCGCCCTTTTTATAAACTGGATGTAGTACATCGAAACTTCAATTTTTTTGGCATGTTCTTATTCCGCCATATCGTGTATATAAGATGATGCATTAATTTAACCAGTACTTCAGCACTATACTTGAAAAACTCAGCAGGCAGTCTATCAGCACATGCAGCTTTGTTTTTTATAAGACGGGATATTGCTTTTCTGGTTTCCATAATATCGGGTCTCGGACAGTCGGTCATTTTCAATCGAGTTGTTATTATTGTCATGTGGGTCCTCCGTTACCAGAAGTTTTGAAAAATGGTCTCTCCAAATCCCAAGCGCGGCTTGTGTGTCTGTTACAAAATTCCCTGCAGGACATAAGGCAAGTACCAATCCCATAAGCCCTATGACTTACTTTCTGGTAGAATTTTCGGCTGTAATTACCAGTACTCTCCCTTATTTCATGCTCTTGTTTCTTACTTCTGAATAAGTTTGTCGCTTCTTTCCGATTTTCCTTGTGTGTTTGCTTGACAGCTCGCCTTGCAAATGTTAGCGCCAGCATACTTTTCCATCGTTATATTTCGACATTTCTTATCATTCCAAGGCATCGGAACCATTTTATAGACGAATCCGAAAGTCAGCTGTTGGAGAAAGTCTGCTGTTACTGCGAAGATACTGTCGACAACATCGGGGGGGGGGGCCGCTGATGTAAGAAATGTAGATGACTTAGACACGATTCGATCCATAGTCTCCCGCATGATAGTCGCATATTATAACCATCAAGCCAAGGTCGGCCCCAATTTCAAAGGAGAAGGTTATCCTATTAATATGCATTCTTTGGTTAGCAATATATCAAGATATCTTACAATGTGTCAGATGTAGAGTTTTTCCGAATTCTCTGCTTTCCAAATTTCAGTTTCAAATTAAGCAAATGTTAGTTTTACTACAGACGACCTCTCTTGGAATTCTTTCCCTTATCATTAAATTGTTTAATTTTTTTCATCGCCCATTTTTTAGTTTTCTCTTAAAACAGGATTATGTATAGTGTGGATGGTTTTTTTCAGCAAATTAAATTTTAATCCTGGTCAGAGTGGCATAAAAAAACCGGCAATTTTTTTCGCCAGTATTTTACGCAGGTCATGAAAACATTAATTTTAATATATTTTTTAGCATTCTTCGGTGCCATCAACATCACACGTTAACAGTTTAAACCATTTGAGGGTATTTCTTTCGTTTCGTTCTGTTTAGTTTTTTTTTGTGCACGCAAAAGAAGGATTTCCATTCCTTTATAATATTTAATATGGCATTTTCCTTTCTTGCTGTTTGCCATATGCGAGCGTGTGAATGGTGCTACTGCTGCTGATGCTGCTGCTGCATGGTACCATAAATAGTTGTCAAGTGTCCCATATGTTGAGAATTGATGTTTTAAAATATTTTTGCAACCAAGAAATGCATTCAGTTTCTAACTCCGACAAAAAAAGTGGAGACGACAACGATAAGTAAAATTCCAACATATGATACCCAATGCAATGGAGTCAAGTCAACCATTAACTTTTGGAACATACTGACTGACAACAACAGCATCGGGGCGAACAACAACATTTACATCCTTTACAACAATGTCTGCTGGCAGAAAGGATTTGTTGATGTTTTGCACGAATATAAAAACGGAGCTCAGCACAAATGTTGGCCTGTCATTTTAGTCAGCATTCTCAGTGTATATGCAATTGTTTATGGAAATATTTGTGCGATTTGTTGTTTTCTAAGGAGTTGAAAAAGAATTTCTTTTACACTTGAATTTCAAATATACAGTTTTTATTAGCAAGTGTTTGGGGGAATATAAGCATGGAGTGTTATAGTTGTATAACGATAATCTGATCCCTAACTTATATCGTACTTACTTACTTAGTTGGAACTTCTTTGCAATCGTATATTGTGATTATATGTCGCATGTAGAAAAGTATAAAATGCGCTTCTTCTTCAGATCGTCACACTAAGTTCCGAAATTTTGGTCGCCCTCTTCTACGTCGTCCATCGAGTTCATTGTCGAAGACTTTTCGAGTTGGAGCATTTTCATCCATGCGTACAACATGACCTAGCCAATGCAACCGCTGTACTTAAATGTGTCTGATCACGTCAATGTGGGTATGCAGCTCGTACAGCTCATGATTCATACGACGTCGATATTCTCGGTTAACGATGATGGATCCTATTATTTTGCAGAGTATTTTACTCTCGAATAATGCCAGAACCGATTAATCCGCTTGTATCACAACCCAGGATTCTAAATCATACATTAAATGAGATAGAACCAATATCAGGTGTAGATGGATTTTCGTTAGTCTAGAGAAATTAAATCGCTGGCTAAGTCAATAGTAGCATCTTTTCGCCGTCCCAAACGAGTTGGAAATTTTTTTTTCATTGAATACGAAAAAAAGTGTAACGCAATAAAGGAGACGAGTTAGATCCCAAGTATCTTAAGACCAAATTCGTTTCAGAACTTTTTAAGACGATAGAGCTATGTCCGTCTGTCTGGCTGGCTTGATGGCAGGTGAGCAGAATAACTCGAGTAAACCTTAACTGATCGGTATAAAAATTTACCAGTATTAATATTTTTCAAAACGATCTTATAGGATTGTAAATGGGCAGAATAGCCCTACCCCTTCTGGTGCCTCCCGCACTAAATAACCTATTTTTGGATAATTATTGTTCCTTTTATAACTGCCAAACGGTCTACCGGAGGATATTTTAATTTGGCCAGATTATTAATCTTGCAATAGTGGACAAACCCTAAGAAAACGGAAACTTTGTCGCACCCCTTCTGGTACCTCCCATAAAAATTACCTAATTGACCCTCATAGTTTTACATACATATGTATCTTTTTTGCAAGTAAACTGAATTCACTCAAATTATGCGTATGATGTTCGCTTATGGAAATTGGACTCAGAAATGAATATGGACTATATCGGTTCACGCCTTACTGTATATCCCATACAGAATGACCTATTTTAGATAAATTATTATTTCTCCCATAACTTTCAAACGGACACTTGGAGGGTAATGAAAATTGGTCTATTAATTTTTATTGTGATACGAGGCAAATCCTCAGAAAACCTTATTACTTGACCCACCCCTTTTGGAACCTCCCATAAAAATGACCGAACTCACCCCCATAAGCTAACATACATATGTTTTTCTTTAAGTACACTGAATTCAGTCAAATTTTGCGTAAGAGATGTGGCAAAAATGTATAGTAATTCATCAATTGAGAACGGTTGGACCGATTTTGCTGATTTTTTTTTTCAGTTTTACGAACAACTGAGAAAAAATTCCAGGAGAAGGTTTATGTAAAAGAAAATTTTGGCAAAATCCTCCGGAAAAGCCGGAAAATTAGAAAAACCGAAAATTGCTTTTTTGTATGGAATTTTGTGTTACGAATGATTTTTCGAATGGAAAAATAATTTTTTTTGGAAAATTCCGGAAAAATTCGAAAAATTGTAATACTATTTTTCGACGAAATTTAGCTTTTTGTCATACGATTTGATAGTTTTGAACGATGTAACTTGCGAAAAATTTCGGATAATTATTCCGAAATGACTTTCCGAATGGAAAAATAGATAAATTCTCGGTGGAAAACTCGGAAAATTCCAGAAAAAAATTGAAAAATTTGGATGACTTTTCGAATGGAAAAATAGAAAAATATGGTTTGAAAATTCGAAAAAATTTAATATTTTTTTCGAAAAATTTTAGATAATTATTCCGACATGACTTTCCGAATGGAAAAATAAACAAATTCTTGGTGGAAAACTCGAAAAATTTGGATTTTTCGAATTGGACATGGTTGTTTTTAGGGAGAGTTATTTACTAGACTAATGCCACCTATTAGACAATCAAACTTTGGACGACGTACTCGTCGTGCTTTAATTAGTCAGAATGTCCGTAATAATCAAACGCAAAATGAAGAAAAAAAGAATGGAGACGTGCAAATATTGCACAGTTTCCCGCTGCACAATCACCACATCAAATTCGACAAAATGTTACTAGAAGAAGACCAGTCGTAAATATAGACTTGAATCGCGCTGCTTTTGAATACGATTCCACAATCGCCTACAAAGATCTTCGATGCGTTGATATCGGTTCATTGTCTGTCGTATGCCAGCATTGCAATGCATTGAAGTTACAATCGGAAACTCCCGGCTTATGCTGCGCAGGTGGCAAGGTGAAATTGACGTTTTGACTCATCCGCCAGTGCCATTGTAACATATTCACTTCTCTATGGAATAAAGAAAACATAAAATACGAAATGATCGAACATTTGCAAAATTTTCTGCATTGGATACAATTATAGTGTTCAAATACTTGAATTTTTCAGAAAACCGTTTTTCGGTTTATTAAAAAAATAATTTTTTTCAACAATTGGGTTTTCGAATACATGATTTAGTAGATTTAGGATATTTCAACTTAACATATAAGTGCAATCTATATGATGTACTCACAAACTTTAAAGGCGTTTTCTGTACAATTTTTATTTTACACATACCTTGGTTTAGAATTAAGGTATAGATTTGATCACATGCATCTTAACCACCTTTTTACTATTCCATATGAATATCGACGGCGTGCTACTCATTTCGAGGTGAGATCCCAATCTATTTTAGGATGAGATCCCAACTGTATCCTTTTTGCGATCGTACATTTTTGTTAGGAGATAACTGCATTTAAAGTTGTTCATATAAAAATCGACGGCTTCACAGCTATTGCAGGGTGAGAATGTGGATTCACACGATATTGTTCTCAAGCGTCGGGAGACTCATCGGTCATATGATGCACTTCAATACCCGTTGATGTTCTGCCATGGAGAGGGTGAATATCAACACAATTTAATGATGGTCAATACAACGACAGGTTTGTTTACATGTCATCAGGAAAAGAAACGAATAAAAAGGTTATTTTAAATAATTTTTATGCGTTTCGATCGCAAATTGCGTTAGCTGTTGCACCATCTGCTGCCACTTTGTTGAAAGGCAGTCGGATCTTCACACAGTTGACAAGCCATTGGGCACAATATCCAGAAGTTCGTTGACAGCGAAATTATTGGGAGAATGCAAAATCATCATTTGGTATGAATGCACGATAGCGCATCAACGAGCTTTGCAGGCAGTTGACCGAAAGATGAGGGATTTATGAGGTGATTCGAAACGATTTGGTGGGGCTATGATATTTCTGTCGGAAAATTTTCGTCAAACGCTTCCCGCCATCCAAAAATCTACTGCTGCTGATGAAATTAATGTCTTTCAAAATATCTACTGGCGCTTTGTAATGGCCAAATTGCTGTTGAGGTTTCAACTGGATTGATGACGTTTCCGTCAAATTTTTTCAAAGGGGAGGATGTCCTTACCCCTCGAATTTATATTATTTCAACCGATTTTCCCTTCCAATTCTAGCGAATTCAATTCCCCATTCGATTGGCTTTTGCGATGATAATCAATAAATCGCAAGGCAAATCATTGGAAGTTTGTGGGATCAAGCTCGAATTTCTCAGTTTTTCGCGTGTTGGCAAACTGTCTTCAATGTTTGTTTTAGCGCCGGGAAATAAATCGAAAAACATTGTTTAACAGACCGCTCTTCACTGATTTCGCCGAGTCAGAAGTTGTATGGCAGAACAACGTTTGCAGGGCCAGCTAGTATATTTATAAAATACAGAAGCTTGACTATGAATAAAAAGCAGTCAAAAAATCTTGTGCTATTTTTAGTCATTAAAGAAATTTAAAAGTATTGTTGGATATTTCTCTTGTTCGAGAAAGTAGATTTTTAAAGGCGTAAATACGTGTTTTTCTGTGACCTAATAGTTTTTTGTATTCCACATTAATATTTTCACATATCTTTAAATTTTTCTTTTTCTGGTAAAAAAAAAGGTTTTTTATGAAAAGTGAAATGTTGTAGTTAATAAAACTAACAGAAGTCAACGAAAATTTATTCAATGAAATTAGATTAAGATTATTGTACAAATAAAGAACATTTTGTGTGTGTAAGTTTATACCTATGGCTTTTGTTTTATTTTTTAGTGAAAATATAGCACTTACTCTTTTATAAAAAAAAAAAATTATTGAAATTGGACAAGTAAACTAATTATTATAATTTATCAAAAATTATACTAAAAAATATCAACTTTTCACTTTTTGATGGAATAAAACTTTATGTGCTTTGCCTTGCTTAGCCCTCTAACTAACAAAAAAATGAAAGGTCCGTGGGTGTACTTTCAATTAAGAAAAAAAAATAACCGCCAAATACCGTCCCTTTTAGTAGCATCGATTTTAATGCATGCATTTGTGCGATATTTTCAGTGTATTTGAAGGCTAATATCTTTCGCGGAGGGTTGTTGGGGATATTCTCTTCTCTTGTATGGGACAACACATGTTTAACTTTTGAATAAAAATAAAAATCTTTTTACTTATATGAAATTTTCATATGATTCTATACAGGGAAGAACCTAAAATCTACAACTTTCAATGGGCGTAAAATCTAAAGTAGGCGTGGCATCCCCAATATGTTTAATTTTTTTTTCATAAGGAGAACTCAATTAAGAAGTGTCCCGAATTTCGAGTCCCTAGGTCCAAAAATACAAATTTTGGCAAGTGCAATTATATGGGAGGTGGGTGTGGCAGTAGGCGGTTTTCCAAGATTTTTTCAAAATTTTTTAATTTAGCCCAGAAAAGTGTTTATGCAAAATTTCATTGCTGTACGACGACTCCTTCTGTTTTTTTCCAAGAAATGTATGGGGCGGTGCCACTGTGCGACGTAGGTCCTCACTTATTAGATCTTATGAAAGCGTTGCAAATATATTATTAATGACTGCCGAGCATTTAGATCTTGCACAAGAATAATGACTTTGGATGTGCAATTATTTGAAATAAACGAAAATTGTGCTGAACTGATTGAAATATACAAGTTACTTCCACAAGGGCTAGGTGTTCTTCATTTCCCTGAAGATCTTCGGCTCTTCTGAATTGGGTTATTTTTTAGCTGGAAGTTCTTTCCACTATGTTTGCTTGTTTGAATATGTTGTTGAATTTTGTACCGGCCACCTTTTTTTAATGAATGAAAACCCCAGATCGTCAACGTTGTTGCCAGATCGTATGTGTTTTTTAACGAAATGCTAGAGATAGCGAAGATTGTTAAAGCATTTTTAATGGCTTTTGGTATCAGTTTTTTTAAACATTTGTGAAATAAAGGAAACAAAAGTATACAAACTTTAAAAAAATAGTATACAAATGTTGTATGCCTAAAAAAAAATTAAACAAATAGTGTACTTCAGGTCAAAATAGTGTACTGTGCACTATAATAGTATACAGTTTTACATACAAAATTAACTATTTATGGAAAATTAATATTTCTCCCATAACTTCTAAACCGGCACTTGGGGATAATTAAATTTGGTCAGTTAATTTATCTTGTAATAGGAGCAAAATATTAGAAACCGTAACTATTTGACACACCTCTTATGGTAACTCTCTTGTAAATAACCGATATTGTCCCATTTTCACACATATCATATTTGTATGTACACTGAATGCAGGTAAAGTTTGCCAAGATAAGCGTCTATTGAACGTTAATTTGCGAAAAAATTAGACACTCGTTACGTGATGTGACGGAAATTTCCATTTCGATAACACAGTGCAACACACTTTATTAGGGGAAACCAAACCAATATCGAACGACCTCAGTAATTAAACCTTAAATTCCATTTTTTTCCACTACGTCACAAATTATTTTACAGTGGTTTAAAGTTTGATTTTTTTGGTCAAAAGTCGAATCAAAGATAATGAATAATCATGTGTAATAATATATTTGGAATAGTTCATGTTTCGGAGACCTATATTAGAACAATCAGGGGAATATTTTCTCGGAACATTTTAACCCTCTAGCTCCCACCCGTATGGGATATTTTTGGTCCAATTTTAAAAAACAGTTTAAAAGTCAACTTTGGACGGAGGTCAAGGATTAGAATCTTCGATATAAATATTCTCCGGAAAATTTCACTAAGAGTCACCGAAGACAAATAACCTCTACGTGTCAAAGGTTCCAAAATAAAATCAAAATTAAATGTTAATGAAATGTTAAAGTCTATTTTTGAGCAAACAGTGCGACGCACTTTTTCGGGAGTGAACCAAACCAATATCAAACGATAGCATTTGACCTCAGTAACAAAACCCTAAACTCCAATTTGCTCCACTACGTCACAATTTTTGTAAACAGTGGGTTAAAGTTAGATTTTTTTAATCAATAGTCAAATAAAAGAAAATGAAAAATCATGTGTAAAAATAGGTTTGGTATAGTTCATGTCTGCGGAGACATACATTAAAATTTTCAGAGGAACATTTCATCAGAACATTTGAACCCTCCAGCTCCAACCCTTAGGATAAATTTTGAAAAACAGCTAAAAGTCAAATTTCTCAAAATGTTCAAAATGGGTGGCAAATAGAGGGTTAAAATGTTTGGAGGAAATATTCCCCAGAAAATTTTAATGAAGGTCTCCGAAGACATGAACTATCCCAAATCTATTTTTACACATAATTTTTCATTTTCTTTTATTTTACATTTGACCAAAAAAATCTAACTTTAAACCACTGTAAACAAAAATTGTGACGTAGTGGAGCAAATTGGAGTTTAGGGTTTCGTTACTGAGGTCAAATGCTATCGTTTGATATTGGTTCACACACTGTTTGCTCAAAAATAGACTTTTTAACATTTAATTTTGATTTTATTTTGAAACCTTTGACTCGTAGAGGTTATTTGTCTTCGGTGACTCTTAGTGAAATTTTCCGGAGAATATTTCTATCGAAGATTCTAATCCTTGACCTCCGTCCAAAGTTGACTTTTAAACTGTTTTTTAAAATTGGACCAAAAATATCCCATACGGGTGGGAGCTAGAGGGTTAAAATGTTCCGAGGAAATATTCCCCTGATTGTTTTAATATAGGTCTCCGAAGACATGAAATACCCCAAACGTATTTTTACAGATGATTTTTCATATTCTTTGATGCGACTTTTGACCAAAAAATCAAACTTTAAACCACTGTAAAAAAAATTTGTGACGTAGTGGAGCGAAATGGAGTTTAGGGTTTTGTTACTGAAATTGGTTTGGTTCACCCCCGAGACAATGATCATCAAATTGTGTCATAGTGTAATCGATAGACATCCAGAAACAAAAAAGATTCGTCGCCAGCCGCCAAATGTATTCATTGAGCTTTGACGGCTGACGACGCAAGACCTATAATGCAACCTAGTTATTAACAGCATTTAAAGCGGCAGAGAAACATCTTCTGCTGGTGATGCTGAATTTCCATCCTTCACACACGAAGAAGGATGGACAATGACTCAACTCTTCCTCAAGATGAACGAATGCTCATCACAGATGTCAATGCTCCAGTACTAGAATGAAAGCGCAATGTAAAATACACATGGGAAGAAATTAAATAGGTCTACCCTAAGCTGTACTCTCTTGCACAAAAATATTGCTTTTTGATTTGTACATCTGTACCATCAGAGCGGCTTTTTTTCAAAGGGGGTACAATTGTAACGGAAAAACGAAACAGATCAACCACGAAACGGCTTTCAAAGCTCCTATATTTAAATTATGTACTATACAAACAAATAAACTCTTTTTTAATAAATTAAATAAACAGAAAATTTTGTATTTAACTAAATAATATTTTTGCACATTATTTATGATAATTTAAACTTTTTTGTGAAAATATTGATTTATTAATTAATCAATTAAGTGTTTCCGATTAATCGCGATTATTTATTTGTCGTTTAGATGAATCATATGATTAATTAATCGATTATTCTTTTTTAATTGCCATGAGTCATGACGAGTACTACATGTTTCTATAGATGTCGCAGACGTAATAATGGCCACATTTAAAGCAGTTTTTACCCCTGAAATATAAAAATCTTTTTTCCTAGGATTAAAGTCCTTTAAAAATCAGAAATAGTTTGCATTGGAAGTATAAAGTTTTATTCACAAAATGTAACGTATGTCTAGATGTATTTTCAGCATTAAAACCAATGTTACCAAATAGAGGAATTTTGTATGAGAGTTGGGAGTAGTTTTTGACCGATCGATCTCATCTTACTACTCAACATCCGTTTAGTGTGGGGAAGCTTGCATACAAAATTTTAGCTTGATTGCCTTAAAACTACAGCTGTAATCGTAGGGATACCCCAAAAAGGGATAGTTTGTATGAGAGTTGGGAGTAGTTTTTGACCGATCGATCTCATCTTACTACTCAACATCCGTTTAGTGTGGGGAAGCTTGCATACAAAATTTAAGCTTGATTGCCCTTAAACTACGCAGGGACAACCCCCAAAAAGGGGGAGTTGGTATTGGAGGTGGGAGCAGATTTTGAACTTTGAGGATAAAAGCTGGCATTCCAAATTTCAGCTCGATATCTCTTAAACTGTGACTGTAATCGCGGGGACGGACAGACATGCAGACGGTCACCATTAAATCGACTCAGATTTTGATGCTGATCATTTATACAAGGTGGCGCAAAAGTAATCCTCCTATCAGAAAATGCTATAAATTTTGCGATTGGTCCCTAATGTCAGTTCTGTTTTGACATTTGTGTAGTAAACACATGCGAAATACACGTTAATAAACAATGTTACGCTACACTGCTCCAGAACGCGGAATATTGCTGACAATTTATTTGACCAATAATCGGTCGGTGACTTTGGCACAACGTGAATTTCGTCGCAGATTTCCTGGCCGTCCAGCGCATACTGGTGAAACACTGCGACGTTTAGCCGCTCGCCTCGAAGAGACTGGCATAACACGAGATGCTGTCAGGCGTGGCAGACCCCGGAGTAGCCGTTCTACAGAGAATATTGCTGCTGTAGCCGCAATGTATATATACATACCACGCCTCTTTATGGGCGTTACAAATGAAAGAACAAAATTAGTATACCCTTCTACAGTGTTCATGCGCGTATTGAAGGGTATAAAAAATTGCAGTTCGTTATCGCTAACATTTTGCGAGCAATGATAATTTCTTTTAGATCAAATTAACAAAAATCAATTTTTTCTAAAATAATACAAAATATTTTATTCAACGGCATGCCACGCACACAATTACCAATATTTTGAGCTAATTTTTTTGGCTACCTTATTTTTAATATGTTTACTATTGAATATCATTAACATTTTAGAAATCGGTGATGACAAAAAAAAATTACTTTTGGTCAATGAAACTAAATTTTGAGCCACTGTGCGTCGCCTTAACGATTTTAACTATCCCGGCTACTTCCATTCAACCACCTTATTCCCAGTTTATGTTTTTGTTTTACTTATTATGGGAGGAATTTGCCTCCCCATTGTAGTCTTTCGTTTCTGCATCGTTAAGGCAACGCACCGTGGCTCAAAATTTAGTTTCATTGACCAAAAGTAATTTTTTTTGTCATCACCGATTTCTAAAATGTTAATAATATTCAATAGTAAACATATTAAAAATAAGGTAGCCAAAAAAATTAGCTCAAAATATTGGTAATTGTGTGCGTGGCATGCTGTTGAATACAAAAACTTAATTTCCCTTTGCACCCCATGAATGAGGTATGGGATAGCTTCTCGCGTTGTTGTGAATTAACACGCTCTCTATTTTTAGATTCACAACTAACGGCACCTACTTGTTTATCGACGAATGCGAACGTCACTGGTTGGGAAGCTCTTACTAGACACGACGATTGAATCGACGCTTAGTACTGCGAAGTTGCTGTCAACAACATTCGAGAGGAGCCGACAATGAAAGAAAATTTTATTAATTTTTTTTTTCTTTTAAGATGACTGGTCTGCGATCTCCCGCATGGTAGTCGCGTGTTCTAACCACTATGCCACGGCCTGTTACGACCGGTGAATACAAATATTTTGTATTATTTTAGAAAAAATTGATTTTTGTTAATTTGTGCCAAAACTCAAATTTGAGTTGTTTGACTGGCCAAAAAGGTTTACATTTTTCAATGTAGAACTGATTGAAGTATCAAATTCTGAAATATCATCCATTTTGAGTGTATAGTTTAGTTTGTACAGCTGGAAAAGAATGAAAAATGCAAAAAAATCAATATTATTGTAGAGCTAAACTAGTGTTTGGAGATTAAGGAACAATTTCAAAGATATTAAAATACAAATATATATGTTCTTTATAAAGGCCTAGTTTTAATAATTTTTTTTAAAACCTTTTTTTTTTGCTTAAATTTCAAATTTTGAGTTGAAATTTTGAAAATTTTGTATTATTGACGTATGTTGAACAATTAAAAAAACCATTGCCACAATCGAGCCCGATTGGAGATATTTGACTTTTTATGAGTTAACCCATGCCACATTACAGGTTGAGTAGTACCTATTGTACTAGAGTTATTACTTAATATCTTTGTTAGTTGATATGATAACTTCCTGAAAATTGGCACATAACTTAATTACAAGAAATAATTTTGAATTACTTCGAGAACAAAAGCACAAAAAACAAAAGTCTGTAATCCACCACTTTTCCCGCCCTTTTAGGCGTGGCACTCCCATTTTTACAGCACATAATCTTTGGAGTCTCAAGATTTATCAGTTAAAGTTTCAAATTGATATCTGCTGTAGTTCAAAAAGTGAGCCACTGTGCAACGCCGCTGATGAGTCTCTACCCAATGACGAAACGCATTGGGCGAAGGGTCACTTGTTTTACAATTTTTCTTTTAATTCCAATATATCAGTTTATAATAATTTTGACTAAGTTTAAGTATGAATTACTGTTCCCTCTCTCCATCGCAGGGAAATTCTCATTTCAGTAGTATACCAATACATTCAAGAGTCGTATGCTATCATTATAACATACCCTGTAGGAAGTGAAACACATTTTAAGGTAACTTTATACTGGTTTTTAAATAACCACATCTAGTTGATTAAGTGATTATTTTTCTTGTCGCCGACTCATTATTTTAACATAGGCATGTCATAGGCCGTAGTCAATTGATCATCTCTGCATGACTTTTCAATTGACTACTAATAACTTATTTTTCAACCAATTTGTAGTCGGCTTAATCTAAACTATTTAAAAACCACTTTTCTAAAAATTAGTTTTTAAACAGTTTAATTTTAATTAATTTTTATAAAATATATATAAATATATATCTTATGCTATATATTATATTATACTTATACTATATAAAAATATTTATTCATTATTATTAGTACAATGTGCCCTGTAGGAAGTGAAACACATTTTTAAGTAACTTCAAACTGGATTTTTAATGCTATATGTTATATTATACTTATACTATATAAAAATATTTATTCATTATTATTAGTACAATGTGGTTGCTAACATTAATAGAAAATTCAAGTGCGTTTCATGACTAAAAATAAAATTGAAACAGCTCATAGAAAATATACATATTAAGTATTGAAATTATTTACTTTTTTTCAACACAAACGACATTTGACTTCATGACATGCTTCTTTTGGTTTCATATATACTTATTTTGCTTTTATTTATTTGTAGTTTGGTTGATATCTGCATGAGATTTAAACCAATTTGTAGTCATTTCCAAAATAGTTAATTTATAGTTAGGGTTTTTTATCAACCGATTATTTTATTTACTACAGGGTAATCATACCCACAATATATGCACAAAAACATTATATAATACTTTTGGTTACGACTGTATGACCAGAATGAGTTTTATCAGCGACATCTGTGGCATACTCAAAGAATATTGCGAGTTTGTGTCTTGAATACAATGGTTTGTGTATACAATACGTTTATAAAAAATTTACGATATGTATTTACGATAAGAAAGAATGAAGGACCTATGTTTAAAATCACACACTAAGGTAATGCACAATGAATACTGCAAAGCCGTTATTAGTTAGCGGTTGTCGTTTTAGATTCCATGTTATATAAATATTCAAAGATTTTATTCATAACATTCATACACGAGGCCACTTTATAATATGAATCAATTTATTAATTCATTACAATTATTTGTACAGTTGTAAGCAATTCTCTTTTCCACTTATCAATGGTATTCGATGTACAGGTGTCTACAAGAGATCGACAAATGGAAATGTTACCTATTTTCTAAATATGCATCAGTAATTATCTTTTATTGTAAAACGGATAAATTTGGGTCATAAAAAGTTGTCTGGTTCATTACACATCAGATGATTTACCGGATAACCCATATGTCGTGATAGGGCTTGAACACCAGTCATCGGATATTCGCTTGTCCCAACCGCCATGCTACGGTCGGCGCCTATCCCAAATATCTCCATGTTCTATTTTGTCAATGGCCATATTTACAACCGACATAGAAGATGCACACAATATCAAATGCTTGCTATTAGTTTTAGTTTATATCTAATTATTGTACAAAGATCTTCTACCCACTTGCTCTGCTAATTCTTGGCTAATTTACTTTTATAACTGCCGTAACAAATGAAAAACTTTCATTAATGCTCTATTAATATAAAATTTAATTAAACTATTTTACAGCCATCATTCAAACAAGACAAATCTTATATCCATTTGCGGTATGTTGCAGCGCCTTGGTACGCTGCAATAAGTAGACATTAAGTTTTCTATAGTTGTAACCATGACAAACGTATATAGGTATTGCACACATAGGATATGTATGTATAAAGGTGTAGATATGTATGTATTTTCAACATATGTCTGTATGAACACTACATATATTCATGTAATAAATGAATTTAACAAGTGCAAGTAGAAAGCATAAATAAGTGATTATATGAGTGCATCATAATTACGCTCGAACAAATATATGAGCAATTGGAACTTTTTTATATTACAGTCAAATTAATACAACTCTATTCTGCAAACAAATTCTTCTCTACCGAATTGCCCAAGATTCATAAATCGTTGCCCATGTTTTGTTTTTTATAGTATTTTTATACCCTTCACCATGTGCATGAACGAAGTGAAGGGTATATTCATTTTGTTCTTCCAATTGTAACACCCATGAGGATGCGTGGTAGGTATGACAATATATATATATATATATAAATGATCAGCATCGAAATCTGAGTCGATTTAAAGGTGACCGTGTGTCCGTCTGTCTGTCCCCGAAATTACAGCCGCAGTTTAAGAGACATAGAGCTGAAATTTGGAATGCAAGCTTCTATCCTCAAAGCGGATGTTAAGTTCTAAGATGAGCCCGATCGGTCAAAAGCTACTTTCACCTCCCATACAAAATCCTTTTTTTTGGGGGGGAGTCCGTATGTCAGTCCCCGCGATTACAGTAGTAATTTAAGAACAATTAAGCTGAAATATTGTATGAAAGCTTTTCTGCTCTAAGCGGAGGTTGAGTATTAAAATGAGACCGATCGGTCAAAAACTACTCCCACATCCCATACAAAGAAATTTTGTATGTGAGCTTCCCTACATTAAGCGGAGGTTGAGTAGTAAGATGAGACCGATCAGTCAAAAACTACTCTCACCTCCCATACAAAATTCCTATTTTTGGGGGTGTCCGTATGTCAGTCCCCGCGATTACGGTAGTAATTTAAGAGCAATAAAGCTGAAATATTGTATGAAAGCTTTTCTGCTCTAAGCGGAGGTTGAGTATTAAAATGAGACCGATCGGTCAAAAACTACTCCCACCTTCCATACAAACTCCCCCTTTTTTGGGTCTGTCCCTGCGATTACAGCCGTAGTTTAAGGGCATTCAAGCTGTAATTTTGTATGTGAGCTTCCCTACACTAAGCGGAGGTTGAGTAGTAAGATGAGACCGATCGGTCAAAAACTACTCTCACCTCCCATACAAAATCCCTCTTTTTGGGGGAGTCCGTATGTCAGTCCCCGCGATTACAGTAGTAATTTAAGAGCAATCAAGCTGAAATATTGTATGAAAGCTTTTATGCTCTAAGCGGAGGTTGAGTATTAAAATGAGACCGATCGGTCAAAAACTACTCTCACCTCCCATACAAACTCTACCTTTTTTGGGTTTATTTTATAATTTTAAGAGGTATATAGCTGACATTTTGTACGCAAGATTCAATATCTAAGCGGAGGCTACTTTCTAAGATAAGCAATGTCGGTCAAAAACTACTCCTACCTCCCATTCAAACTACCTTTTTTGGGGTGTCCGCGTCACTGCCCCCGCGATTATAGCCGTAAGTTAGGAAATATTGAGCTGAAATTGTATATGTAATCTTAAATCTTATAATGGGATCTTACGTTGTAAGATGAGCAATATCGGACGAATACTTCTCCCACCTTCCATACAAACTACCCCCTTTTTGGGGCTGTCCGTCTGTATGTCCCTTTCGTTTATGAGCTTTCGGACTGAAATTTGGTATGTAAGCTTCTGTTCAGAAGCAGAGGTTAAGTTCTAAGATAAGCATGATCGGCTTGAACTACTTCCCACACAACTTCCCATTTATGGGAAGTTACAAAATTCATAAAAATAAACTCCAGCTCACCAACTCATAAACTTATCGGTAAATCAAATAAAATCTATACAAAATTACTGACAAAATGGATATGTGAAGCTAAAAGTAACGTCCACTTCTCACCAACTCATCTATTTTGTGGTACAAAGTTTAATAAAATATAGTTGTAGTGCAAATAACCAGTTTTACCACCATTTTTACAAATTGTGAAGGGTATCTGAGCCTCGACATAGCTGAAGATAACCGCCTTACTAGTTTCAATTTACTTCATATACTAAATTTATCACAAATACCGCAATATTTGACCAAATACTTATGACTGTAAATACTAAATACCTCCAATATTGTACAAATAGCGGTGTTAATTTGTACGCCATTTCTTAAATATAAACATTTTTCCTTGAGTGTGTACAACAATTTATCTTGCCAAAGTAACAATTAAAAAGGGTTGTAATTGTAATTATTAGACTATAAAAGCATATTAGAAACTCGCGCTACTCTCTTTATGAAATATTACGATTTCTTTCATTGCAATTTAGTGTAACGGCAAGAAAAGAGAATCATTTGCAACAGTGTTTTCGCTTTAATATATACAACCAATCATTATGATTATCACCTTTAGTGAAAAGGAATATATATGGATGGTAAATAGGTGGATGATGTTGAGTAAATTTTAAATCTGATATGAAAAGTTCTAAGTGAATTGTACAGTAGGTATTTTACTTATATTTAATTTTGTAGGTTTTATGTTGTCCTTATGGTAAAGAAAAATGTTCAATACATGTACTAAACTTTAAAGTTTTTAGTAAAGTTCCACCCGAATGCTTCAATTGATAACACTGTGATATTTTTGGCAAACAATTCCTTAGACAAGGTCCGAGAGGATGGGTAAATGACAGAGGATCACGGTCAAAGTTGCGGGAAAGGGGGAAAAATCCACATTAAGCCCCGCAACAGCGGGAGAGTCGCCTCTAGAGGGGTAAAATGTATGTTAGACTCCAGTCATTTATTTCCTCCTAAATATCCTCCAAACAAACCTACCCCCCATATCCATCCGCTAAGGGTGGTCGAAGGAAACCCCAAAACTGGTTGAAGTGAAAGTTTTCAATGTACACTGGCATGTCGGCAGACTTTTAAGGCGGCTGAAAAAAAATTGATTGACTTTCTTTCTCGTCACATATGATGGAAATAAGCATCTCTTGAGCTGGCCAAAGATACCGTAGGGTACAGAAAAAGGCAAAAGTATTGCGGAGGCCGTTTGCGGGCTTTTGCTTGGCTGGAAAATCGATGACCCCGTTCAAGCTACATCATTTGACAAACACTGGGCAATTCAACGGCTTGTCACCATTGCTTAAGGAAATGCTAGAACGAAATCTTTTCATGCAGACATCATATTTATGAACTACAACTGATAGAAGTGTTCGAAAGCAAATTCGGCAAAACGTGTGGGCCAGAGGTGCCAATGTTTACTCATTTCAAAGATCAATGGAAAAATATTATAGTCAAACAATACTGACCAAGGATAGAAGATGATAGAGTCGCAGCCAAATTAATATCAAGTCATATGGTTTGGCTCAATTTAAGTAAAAACAACACAGAGAAGACTGCAAGGAATTCCTTGAAATAGTTTTATTGCTCCTTGGCGAAAATATTCACAATCGTAATTTCAGCCCACCAGGACCCATCAGTCATGCACGATGGATGGCGAAAGGTAAATACTGTTCAAATAAAGGGCAAAGAAGGAATAGGGAGCAGGAATAACGACGGTGAGCGATTTATTGAATTTTGCCAAATCTTTCAATTTTTAATAGGCGGCTCAATCTTCACGCACAAGAATATTCACAAATATTCGTGGACATCTCCAAACGGACAAACCAAATAGACCACATTTGCATAAGCAATAAATGTAGAGGGCAAATATAACGATCAAGTTGAGGAACTTGTATAAACAGAATAGCCGGGTAACAATTCACAAACGCTTCGACGGAAATAAATTACGGAATAATACAAAAAAGGAACCAGTAAGAAAGTTTCAGTCGGGCAACCCGACTTACATATACCATCACCCTCAGTAAAACAAAAAAATGTCTGTTATATTGATATTATTACTCGATTTCTAAAGTGGGCGGAGTAGTACATTTGTATGGGAGGTACCAGAAGGGGCGGTTTTCTCTCGAAAACTGTATCGTGCTTGAACTTTACTAAATACAGAATTTGGGCACAATCGCGTTAGTTCAATTAATAATATTAATCGATTTCTAAAGTTAGCGGTACCAGATCAGTATGGGGCGTACCAGAAGGGGCATGGCTAAATTTCCAGTTTTATTCTCAAAAAACTGTATTCTGCTATAGATTTACCAAATAAAGAATTAGGGTACGATCGCGTTGGATTTATTGATATTACTACTCCATATCTAAAGTGGGCGGAAAATTATATTTGAATGGGAGGTACCAGAAGGGGCGTGGCTAGACTTCCAATATTTTTTCCAAAACTTTATCCTGTTAAATCTTAACGAAGTACATAAATTGGGCACGGTCGTGTCGAGTATATTGATATTATAACTCCATTTCTAAAGTGGGCGGAGTGGTAAATTTGTATGGGAGGTACCAGATGGGGCGTGTCTAGACTTCCAGATTTTTTCTTCAAAACTTTATCCTGCTTGAACTTTACTAAATACAGAATGTGGGCACGATCGCGTTAGTTCTATTAATAATATTAATTGATTTCTAAAGTGGGCGGTACCAGCCATATGTGTATGGGAGGTACCAGATGGGGCGTGGATAGACTTCCAGTTTTTTTTTTTCTCTAAAACTGTATCCTGCTATAGCTTTACTAAAATAAAGAATTTGAGTACGATCGCCTTGGATTTATTGATATTACTACTCCATATCTAAAGTGAGCGGAAAAGTACATTTGTATGGGAGGTACCAGAAGGGGCGTGGCTAGACTTCCAATATTTTTTCCAAAACTTTATCCTGTTATAACTTAACAAAAAGCATAATTTGGGCACGATCGTGTTGAGTGTATTGATATTATAACTCCATCTCTAAAATAGGCGGAGTTGCACATTTGTATGGGAGGTACCAGAAGGGGCGTGGCTAGACTTTAAATGTTTTTCCAAAACTTTACCCTGTTATAGCATTACTAAATATAGAATTTGGGAATGATTGAGTTCGATGTATTGATATTATTACTCGATTTCTAGAGTGGGCGGAATTGTACATTTGTATGGAAGGTACCAGAAGGGGCGTGACCATTAAGCCGGGTCGGAAAATAAGTTGTCAATGTTACCACCTTATATGAAAAGTTAAGTAAAAACAATTTCATGAGTGAAAAAAAAATTTTTCTGTGGCCGCGGCAAAAACGCCGGATTCGGGGTTTTTCTATAACATCGTTATTTGTATATTGATTTTCAAGATCTATGCATCGTTGAAAAGGTATTAACAACAGCTTTGTTAGTGACTTAGAGACTTTGAATTACGACGTCCTCTTCCAGCGGTTCTCATCATTACATTCTTAAAAACCCCCTAAGCATACAATTTTCTGACGTAGATTTGAAGGCCTTGAAAAACTATTAAAGATTTGAAAAAAAACCGTTAACTTTTTTTCATAAACAGAAAAGTTATATTGATTTAAAAAGTTAGTATATTTATGCACACTGTGATAATTCGAAATATGCATTTGTTTATTTTTATTACATTCATATGTTATAAAACGTGAACAATTGATGAATAAAAAAGTTCAAACAAATAAAAATCAATAATCGAAAATACCAAATAATCGGAATACTGTCTAACCAAAGAATTTGCAAAGATTTTTTAGCGACTAGTGTGAATTAAGTATGATGACGCTTAATGCCATATCGGAGCATGAGGAAATCTTTTGTTGAGCAAATAAAACTTTTTATAACGGGCAGCGAATAACAAAGTTATGAACAAAACGTCAAATCCGGCGTTTTTGCCACGCCCACAAAAATAAAAATTTTGCACTTCCGAATGTGTTTTTATATGACTGTTCATATAAGGCGGTAACATTCATATATTTTTTTTTCTCCATATAGATCGACCCGGCTTAGTGGCCATGTAGCCCATTTTCAATACCGTAAGTAGTTTTGGGGAAATATTAAATCGTGCAAAATTTCAAAACATTTGGTTGCGTCTTTCGAAAGTTATCGTACGAACCAGCCGGACAGCAGACAGACAGACGGACATGGCTCAAACGACTTAAAAAGTCCTGAATCGAATTTGGTTCAAAGAAACCTAGGGTCTAAAGTCACTCCTTCTATGTGTTACACTTTTGGGTCGTATCAAATGATAAATACCCTCATCCCTAAGGGTGATGGCATAAAAAATCCGACAATTATTAAGAAATTGCAAGCCGTTCAGAAATACAACATGGGAAGCAACTTTGAAGCATTGCAGAGAAATTATAGGATACGACCGCAAATCCGATAGGATAATATGGATATCCGACAGCATATTGGACTTATAAAAGATAGAAGTAGTCTCAAACAAAAATTAAAAATCAACCAAGAATATCAGCGCATAGCTAACAACGTCAAAAAGGCTGCCCGAAAAGACAAAAGGAAATACTTTGAGAATATGGCAACAGAAGCCGAGTTCGCGGCGGGCGCCAACAATTTGCGGCAACTTCGCCGATTAACCGATTGGCCGATTAACCGATTGGCCGATTAACAGGGCAGAACGCAAATCGAAATTACGCAGTAAAGGATTCAAATGGCAATCTTCTGACCAATCATACGGACCAGACCATGAGGTGGAAAGAACATTTCTCAGAAATAAGCTACGTACACTCGTGTATAATTTATTTGCATAATATGCCGTGTATTGAGGACAAACACAATTTCAAATGCGGATCTAGATATGTACGACCAACGAGGAAAGCATAAGATGCCAAATAACAAGAAGGAAGTGGAGATGAATAGGCCATACTGTACGAAAACCAGTGGACAGCATCATCAGAACGGCACAGGAATGGAACCCTCAAGGAAGCGGACTCCCAACCAAAAAACACTTGGCGCAAAACTTTAATATACGAATTAAGACAACAAGACCTCACATTCGACGAAATTAAAACTATGTGTTACAATATAAGTAATTGGAATAACCTTGTAGAAGCCCTATGTTCCCAATCGGAATAAATAAAGGAGAGAAAAAAAAACAATATACTGCCCAAAAATGTTTTTGTTTTTTCATCGTCACTTTACGCGAAAGCTTGGTTTGGCACCGCCAAAGCAATTGCAGCCCCAATTAATGATGATGATTAAAGAAGATGATGATGATATAGAAGAAAAAGATTATGTGGAGAATGGCAGCGTTAGTGGCAACCAAGATCGGGCTTACAAAATGACCAATTTTTGGAAAATTAATATTTCTCCCATAACTTCCAAACCGGTATCTGGGGAATAATCAAATTTGGTCAGTTTATTTATCTTATAATAGGAGGCAAAACCTCAGCAATCCTAACTATGTGACACAACCCTTCTGGTACCTCCACAGAAATAACTGACCGAAAGTCCGATCTACAACCGTTTACGATCCAACAAGACCTCACATTCGACGAAATTAAAACTATGTGTTACAATATAAGTAATTGGAATAACCTTGTAGAAGCCCTATGTTCCCAATCGGAATAAATAAAGGAGAGAAAAAAAAAACAATATACTGCCCAAAAATGTTTTTGTTTTTGTTTTTTCATCGTCACTTTACGCGAAAGCTTGGTTTGGCACCGCCAAAGCAATTGCAGCCCCAATTAATGATGATGATTAAAGAAGATGATGATGATATAGAAGAAAAAGATTATGTGGAGAATGGCAGCGTTAGTGGCAACCAAGATCGGGCTTATCCAGTACACGTTGTTGGCTTCGGAGGTGTGAAAAGAATTACCTTGACTTCGAAACAAGTGCTTGATTCACTCAAAAACAACGATTTGAACTATTACGTCACACCTGAGACACGAAATATTTTCGGTCGCTTCGGATTGTCTACAGATATCATTGTTACCAATTTAGAAATCTAGGAAAAGCACGAAGATTACCTGCAAAGCCCAAGAAATGCTTTGTAAAGTGCATGTTGTCAATGACGCTGTCCAAAGAAGTTTGAAATTAATAGCGGACTACTGCAACGTGTTGTAACGTAACGAGGATGAACAGATATTTTTGGTTTATGTCGTCGCCTAAAATCGACGTCTATAAAGACGTCTTTTGGAAGCCTCTAGGAAGACCCCCTTAGGGGGTGAGAAAGGGGGTAGGTATGTTCGGCAAAAATATTAGGAAGGAAATACTAGAGCAGTAAGCTCATACATTTTACCCCTCTAGGAGGCATCATCGGAGCAGCAGGAGCTAATTTCCTAAAAACCAGTACAAAAATTTCTGTTATTTAAACTGGCTAATAAATACCATCACCCAATATAAGACCTTGTTGAAGTCTTGAGTTATTGAAGTTAACAGATTTTTAATGAAAATACCTTATGCATCATTTTATCCCTGCTTTTGGAACGTAAACGGTTGTAGATCGGACTTTCGGTCACTTATTTATGTGCAGGTACCAGAAGGGGTGTGCCACATAGTTAGGATTGCTGAGGTTTTGCCTTCTATTATAAGATAAATAAACTGACCAAATTTGATTATCCCCCAGATACCGGTTTGGAAGTTATGGGAGAAATATAAATTTTCCAAAAATTGGTCATTTTGTAAGGGAGCTACCAGAAGAGGTAAACCGATGTAGTACATTCATAACCCTACAACTTACGTAAAATTCGACTGAATTCAGGGTAGTCACAAAAAAGATATGTAAGGCTATGAGGGTGAATTCGATCATTTGTATGGAAGATACCAAAAGTGGTGTGTCTGAGGTTTTGTCCTCTATAACATTATAATTTAACCGACCAATTTTTTTTACCCACCAAGTGTCCGTTTGAAAGTTATGGGAGAAATATTAATTTTTCAAAAAAAAGTCATTTTGTATGGGAGGTAACAGAAGGCTAGAACCGATATAGACCATATTCATTCCTGAGTCCAATTTTGGCAAGCGAACATCATACGCAAAATTTGAGGGCAATTTTCGGGATACTTACAAAAGAGATATTTATGTAAAACTTTTAGGGGCAATTCCGTGATTTGTATGGTAGGTACCACAATGGATGTGACAAAGGTTGAGGTTTTTTTTAGGGTTTGTATGTTATTACAAGATAATTAAAACTATTAAATTTAAATATCCTCCAGATGTCCGTTTTGAAGACATGAAAGAAATATTAATTACACAAGGGAACAAAATTGAACTTTTTGAGTGTTGTTTGGAATTCGATAACTGTTTTTTACTAATTTGGGGTCGCTGATTTCAAATCTAATCTCCATTTTTCTCCATCAGCTCGAATTTTTAAGTTACAGGTACTAATCGTATTTTCGACTTTTTTCCAAAAAATTATAGGTCAAAAAATCATAATTTTTTTTTCACAAGCCGGATTTTAAAATTTTTTCTTTTTTTTAAAGATATCGTTGTTACCTTTGAAAAAAATCAAATTTTTTAATATTACAAAAAAAAAATGACTGAGTAACGGCTGTTTTATTCAAAACAAATTACACAAATAATTACACATTTTAATTTTCTTCACGCTGAAAGTTAATCGGTTGGGGGCAAATTGTTATTTTTATTAGCTTTATTGAATAACATATTAAGATAGCTTTCTAAAACATGTATGTACATAATAATCGATTGAAAATTGAATGAGTTATGCTAAGTTCGGTGATAACAGATTTTTCGCAATTTTTTGTTTCTACCCAAAAAAAATTAAAATTTTGTATTTTTAAAAATCATGACAAATTTGCAAATTTATTTATAGTTTAATTTATAGTTTTGCCTCCTATTACAATATTAATTAACAGACCAAATTTAATTAATCGGCAGGTTTCAATTTGGAAGTTAAGGAAGAAATATTAATTTTCCAAAAATAGGTAATTTTGTATGGGAGGTACCAGAAGGGGTGATCCGATATAGTGCAAATTCATTCCTGATTTATATTTTCATAACCGTAAAACTTCCGCATTGTTTGACTGAATTCAGTGTACTTACAAAAAAGATATGTATGTAAGACTATTGGGGTGAGTTCGGTCATTTGTATGGGACCCCTATGTACCAGAAGGGGTATGGCAACGCTTTCGGTTTTTCTAGGGTTTGTCTACTTTTGCAAGATAAACTGAGCATATTTCAATATCCTCCGGTAGTCTGTTTGGCAGCTATCGAAGATATATTAATAATCCAAAAATAGGTAATTTTGTATGGGAGGTACCAGAAGGGGTGGCGCTATTCCGCCCATTTACAATCCTATAAGTTCGTTTCGAAAAATATTAATACTGATAAATTTTCATAACGATCCGTTAAGGTTTGCTCGAGTTACACTTTCACAAACATATTAATAAATGATATTTTTGTATGGAAATCGTGATTTTTGTAAATTTAGTTATCTCAGTAAATTGTTGACAAAATCAAAAGTTGTGCAGAGATTTTAATGAAATAAAGCTCATTTGATTCACACTATATTAAACTAAATGTTTTAAGACAAACACTGTGATTTGTGTTGCATTAATTTTTTTTATGAATTTTTAAAAAACAAAATTTTGTTTTTTTTTTGTAAATTTTTTGTTTTATTTTTTAAAACTACAACGATATCTCTGAAACTACTAAGCCAAATTAAAAACAATGTAGGCACGGATTAAAGATAATTTTGTTGACGAGTTTAAGTTTTTTTTTGTAATTGAATATGGTGAACCGTTTTCAAGTTATTTAAATATTTGTAGTGGAAGTGCCTTAGTTATGGACATAACGGTATATCGCGAAAAGTCGAGCTGATACAAAAAAACCAAGTGCAGATTTGGATTCAGCGTCCCAAATTACCTTTAAAACAATATTCAGTTCTTAAACAACAAATACCTTGTTCCCTTGTGTTATCCAAAAATTTATCATTTTGTATGGGAGGTACCAGAAGGGGTGGTGCTATTCAGCCCATTGTCAATCCCATAAGTTCGTTTTGAAAAATATTAATACTGGTAAATTTTCATACCGATCCGTTTAGGTTTACTCGAGTTATCATGCTGACCAGCCATCCAGCCAGACAGACGGACATAGCTCATTCGTCTTAAAAAGTTCTGAAACGAATTTGGTCTTAAGATACTTGGGGTGTAACTCGTCTCCTTTAATGCGTTACACTTTGTTTCGTATCAAATTATGTACATCCTCATCCCTAAGGGTGATGGTATAAAAATTATGAAAATACCAGAAAATTGTATGGGGTCCAAATTACGGTTTGGAGATAGAGGATAGATATGTTCTTAGGAACTGTTTGGGTTGCAAAAATATTGGGAGTCGGTCATACATTTGACTTCTCTAGAGGTACGTTTGGGACAGTTAGAGCGGTGGGAGCAAAATTAATAAAAAGTTTTTTTTTCTGTGGGAGCCCCCTTGGAGGGTGAAGATGAGCGGTAGGTATGTTTGGGAAAATGTCATACATTTTACCCCTCTAGGAGGCATAAATGAAGTGGCAGGTGCTGATATCTTAAAAAAATTATAAAAAATATGATTGTATGGGTACCACCTTAAGGGTTAAAGATGGAGGGTAGATATATTCTAAGAAACTGTTGGGGTTGCAAAATTTGATTTTTGTATGGGAGCCCCCTTAGGATTAACTCCAAGGCAGTTGCGGGGCTTGATATCGATTTTTCCCCCTATTCACTCAACTTTTTTTGATTTTGATTCATGTTTTTTTTCCAACCACACAAAATTAGCGGGTGGTTCGAATCGAATTTGAAAACTCGTACATCTTCGTCTATTGCATGGGGACCACCTCAAGGGTTGAAGATAGAGGGTTCTGGAAAACTCTTGGGGTTACAAATATATTGGGGGTCGGTCATGAGTTTGACTCCAGGGAGCACCTTTTGGGTATTTAGAGCGGTGGCAGCAAATTTTATAAAAATTGAGACCTACTTTAGGGGTTGAATTTAGAGTATGCTTTGGAAAAATGTTAGAAGGCCGTCACACAATTGTCCTTTTCCCTTACATAGCGTAGCGAAATTAAAATTTTCGAACTTCGAAATCTACTAAAATTTGATTTCCCGCCGAGAACTAACTGTTCATTTAGCAAATCGATAACCTCCCTCCAAATTAATAAATTTGCTATAATTGATCAACTGTCGGCTTTCGAACACAACAAATGTCCAAACAGCTGCGACAAAAACATTTTGGCGCGTTTTTTTAAGTATGCAGATTCTGCTGAAAATTTGGGAAAACTTATATTGCTAAACTTTTTGTGGTATTTATTCAAAAGATTAAGGTATGTAGTTAACAGAAAAGGTGCATCGTGTGACCTGTGCAATATATGAGATAGTAGAAAATTGTTGAAGAAATCAACACCTTTGTTAAATCATTTTTAGTGATCGAACTTGAACTTCTGTAGAGTAAAAGTTAGTTAGCCGGCGTCGGCCGGTGAAGAGATTGATCTTTTATATTAATATGTTTCTTCTACTTTTTGAAATGATATATGTAAAATAAAATTGAGTAGTATTTACATACTTACGAATTTTGTAATTAATCTAATATTGGCCATGGGTTTAACATCTGCTGCTTTTAGTTGCTTTTGCTCACAATGGTGTTATTTTAAGGCGTCCTCCACAATTTTGTTTAAAATAAGTCAAGCTTATCCGAAACCCAAAAAATAGCTTGTCAAAAATCTATTTCACCAACAAAAACACTACTCAAATTAAAAAAAATAAATTTAAAAAAAATGTTGAGTGAAACACTCATGGTAACTCAAAAAACTTATGGTGCAGGTCACGTGTCCGAATTATGGTAAAACCGTTGAGTCCGGTCTTGTCTTTTTATTCGACTATCACAGTGTTAATAATAGCTCTTACTTTGTAATTTTCTGAAAGTATCAATGGTTTATTATTCGTATTCAGAGACCCCGAAAACCCCCTAGTAGCCTGTTTTAAGCACATCGATTAAGTTTTTAAATTTCTTCTCAGTCCCATCCCAAAACCCTTGAGATAAAAGTTTGAAGCCATTCAACCTTGAAGAATTACCAATATCAACATGTTAACTTTAAGATCGATTTTCTCAAAATATTGGTTTGCACGTAAGCCCCCTTTTCATAGTCCAGATCACATATTTATATATTTAAACAATTGGGAAGAATAGATACAACTTGTTCACGGTGCTATGAATTCATAATGGAATGTTTCAAAACTGATCATACTGTATTTTCCGGACTTAAGTTCGTATTTAACTCGCTGCCCCATGCTGGCATGTCAGTACAGTACATGTGACATATTAAAAAAAAAACTAGTTGTTACAATTACTATGCATTTCTAAAATTAGAAAGGTTTCTAACAAACACGCACACATATCTTGAATGACACAAAAAATTATGCCCCCGGATTAGAAACTATTCCTCACATATACTGCCGTTGACCCTAATCGATATTCCCTCATTTGTTGGCTTACTGAATTAAGTGAAGTTAAAATCATTTGGCTGACACAACAAATTTTTATGTGTGAACATTTGGACATGAACAATTGAATTCTAAGTGCCCTTCACAAGTCATCATAATAGAGAAAAGCACACAAAAGACAACCGACTAAAATTTACCGCAAATCAGGTGAATGCACTCAGTGGGGGAAAAAATGTGTACAATACACCATTAGTTTTTAAATGGCAATGCAGGATTAGTTGAAACCTTGCGAAATAGTGAAATAATTTTGATTTTGCAAATTTCTCTTATGTTGTCGATAAACTGCACCTACATATTATATGCGTACCTGGAGGAAACATGCGAACTTTTGGGCATGACGTTACAATTGTTCTGAGCGTTTTTAATGTACAAATTGGAAGAAAAACATGTCGGTCTTCACTATCAAAAAAAACTTAAAAAACCCTTATTTCCCTTTGCACCCCATGAATGAGGTATGGGATAGCTTCTCGCGTTGTTGTGAATTAACACGCTTTCTATTTTTAGATTCACAACTAACGGCACCTACTTGTTTATCGACGAATGCGAACGTCACTGTTTTGAGAAGCTCTTACTAGACACTCCGATTGAATCGACGCTTAATACTGCGAAGTTGCTGTCAACAACATTCGAGGGGAGCCGACAGTGAAAGAATTTATTTATACTTTTTTTCTTTTTAAGATGACTGGAGCCAGGTTTGAACCTGCGATCTCCCGCATGGTAGTCGCGTGTTCTAACCACTATGCCACGGCCAGTCCCGGTCTTCACTATAGCAAAACTTAAACCGAACCAAGATTGGGTAGAATTGCCGTATTGATACAGATGCTGTGACATTGAATTAGAACTGCCAACGCCACTGGACTTGAACTTTAGCAAATTTTGTCATTTAGATTTATCAACTCGTGACTTACAATATATATTGCAAAAGAAAGCATAAAGAAATATTTTGTATCATTTGTCATTAAATCGTATCTACGCTTTGCGATCAATACTCTCCAGCCACCTATGGACTTAATAGCTCTGTAATCGATAAGGTTTCGATATGAAGTTTTGGATCTTTTCCAGGATATGTCGTAGAGTGAATATTTGGTCGGTGGTGGATTTAATAGGTCTAAAGGTCTGATCAGGTTCGATAGGATGGGATGTAGTCTTTCACATAATACACTATACAGGACCTTGTATGCGATGGCTAAAAGGCTAATACCGCGATAGTGTGTACGTACACTTGGATTGACTTTCTTAAGCACAGGCTATGGAATACTCTGATTCAAATCATTTGGTATGAATTCCTTTAGACGAATTGTGTTTGTGTTGTCGATGATTGGCGAGATTTCAACACTTACGCTATCTCTGCGTGTCCGTGACCATCTCTGCCCTTATATGTGGGGAACCCTGTTCCGAAACCTTTGCTTTTTACCTTTTGATAGAACTTTTGGGCTTCACCTGTATTCCTGTACTTTGCGATATACTGATCCTTACGCGAAATACCTCATAGTTCCAGGACTTGTCTGAGCTTGGTTTTTATAACCCAGCACGGTCGATGTGGTAATGGTCATAGAATTCGCAATATACTACCACTGTGTGTCGGGAACACCAGAAATGTGGGGGTTTTTTGAAGTTATTATGAGAGTTGATTGGAGTAGGCATTGGCTATCTCGGTGGTATGCAGCTTAGTGATGTCTATCTTCTTTTGCGTTTGGTTATGAGCGTACGTACCTTGGCTGCAACTAGTTGGCGATCCGAATCAAAATTTGCATCGCGCATCACACGCAAACTTATACCGCTTAAGACAAGCCTTCTTTGGATATCGCCTAATATTGTCATTTTATAAGGGGATATTCAGGTTGGCTTATGGATATCGTTATGCGAGAATCTGGTTGCTCTCACTACGACGTTTCTTACCGACGTAAAGTTAACCAGTCTTAATCCGATGTCAGAGGTGTTGCTGTGTAGACTGATTTTCTGTATGGCTGTTTGTCAACCTTGCATTTGAAGGGGTCCTTGTTTTTTCCTTTCATCGTGTTTTCATAACATTTCTTTTTTTAAGAAGAGTGGCTTATTAGGCCACCGCTTACCTGTTACCTACTCCCAAAGACGCATCATTGTTAGAATGTCATTTAGCTTGCTCAGCATTGAGTCTTCTCACAGTGGTACCACTGAACAGATGTCCCCGTTTAAGGTGCATCGGACCAAATGTAGGGTATTAGTAAAACTAATGGCAAAAATGCCGCTTAAATTGCTGACAAAAAGCAAAAACTTTTTAGGCTGATATGTTCTAGTGATGGTAGTGGTGATGATGACTCTAACGTTCGTTGCAAGTGTCTAATCTTTGATGTCTGGCTGTTGCTAGATGAGGTGTAAAGCAAAGTGACAGTTGTATTCATTGCGCTTTAAGTACACATTTACCGTTGCCACACATTTCGATATGACTTTCGACCAATTGTTCCGTTCGTTTACTTCAGTGAGTGAGCTGCAGTGGAATTAATGCATTTACTGCATGATTTGATAAATGAGATTTGTTTGTCCGATCGGGGTCGCATGTTCTTCTGTTCACTTCGCTGGCTATGTGCTATTTTGGGATGTCATTGTGTTAGGTCTTCAAATCTATAAGCTTTTCGAAAGCATTAGGACCTAAATACGTCATCATCACTTTGTGTTCTGTCTTCAGAACATTACAGTGTCATAAGGCAAAGTATTTATTCTAGGAAAGGTGGAAAAGATGAGAGGAAAAACATTGTAAACTTTTACTTTAAAATTGTCGAGTCATTTGAGTAATATGCGAGTGACCTATATATTCCGTCTCCAACTGTAACTTGGCATTATTATTATGCTGTGAATGGCTACAAACGTTCAGTCATCCATAGCATCAAGTGCCCGCCCAGCCAATAGTTTTTGTTTGGCTATCAATACTTTTACAATACTTACATACATACATATGTATGTAAGTATTGCTTGTTGTTCAATGCATCAGTTCGTTGTCTGGTGGCCCAGTTCCATTTCTAATGCACCACATACTTTTCTTATGCCGTAAAATTGGAAAGACCCGACAATTTTTGTTTTACGGATGATTGATGTTTTAATTTTATATGTCATAAGGTTTCATTTGTCAAGGTTTGTCTTCTCCCTATTTCGTCTTAAGTTCTTTACACATTTCATTTGGTTTCTTATTTTAACATTTGTTCAAATATGTACTCATTCATGGAGACACACTGGTCGAATTCCAATTATGTTGGGCGATTCGAAATGGTGACAGATAAGTGGGGACATGTTGTTTCTTTTGTTAGTTTTTCTTCTTGGATGCATGTGTGACATGTAATGGCTTTCTGTCGTAATACCCGTCATGCTGTAAATATGTAACGCAATGCTATTTAACAAGTTCGATGCATTTTATGTAAATACATTTAATTGCTTTTTGAAGACAATAAGATAGACTGTTATATAAGTGAGAGGATGGCGAACATTTTACAAGTTTTTTTTTTTCAATTTTGCAATGATTATCGCCATTATAAACTTAGGGCTGATACTTCTTCTTCTTCTTTACTGGCAGCAACAACAGAAATTCATCTATCAGTAGCCGTAGAAAACCATTCCAAGCGCTTCGGTCTTTTGCGCTCCGTAGATTGTTCGTCATACCAAGCTTACTTAACATTTCCGTCACCGTCATGATTCATTCGACGACGGTACTCGCCGTTCACGATGATGGGTCCAAATATTTTGCGGAGTATTTTTCTTTCGAAGACTCCCAGAATAGATTGATCCGCTTGTGTCATTACTAGAGTATACAAAACCGAAACCGGAAACCGACAAACCGGTTTTTTTGTTGAAAACCGTCAGCCGGTTTTTACAAAATATCGATTTTCGAATAACCGGTTTAACCGGTTTTTTGAGGTCGGTTTTACCGGTTTTCTGAAATCATGAAAAGTTGAAGATATCGATCTTTTGCCTTAGAACAGCCCCAAAAATTTTTCTAAGCAACATCTTTAGTAGCATATTTTATTGTTCCAAAGCCCCATTTTACGACACTTTTCTTGAAATAAGAACGAAAAAGGGCACGTAAGGAGTCCAGATAGAGAGTTTAAATGTTTCACAACAAAAATAATCGTTAAATTTCATAGAAGGCATCTGATATTAATAAGCGCTAAAACAATGACAAACTTCAGACTCTGAATGAAAAGAAACAAAACCAGTAAGAAAGTTTCAGTCGGGCAACCCGACTTACTTATACCATCACCCTCTGTACGACAAAAAAATTTCTGTTAAGGGCCCTTTACACTGGCAGACTTGTCTGGGAGACAAAAAATCCCTGTAAACATCTGTCTTCCCCTTTACACTTCAGATGTATCTGTCGAACTTTCATTTTTCACCAGCAGTCAACACGAACGGTGTACCGGAACATGCCCAATATTTGTATATTATCTTTACAAAAAGTTAGCACAACACTTTTTGAATGTTAATTTCTTAAAATATTTCTTCATTTGACCTTTATTTGCATATTCTAACTAGTTGAAAAATGTTTCCTTTTTTTATTTTGAAAATTTTCTTTGACACGAAAAAAAAGTCTGTCGAACCTGTCCCTACATTATCAGACATGTCTGCCCAGATTTATGAAAATCAAAATCGTTTTGATTTTTTACAGATAAGTCTGCGCAGACCGAATACATCGCCCTAGACTGGGGGATAAGTCTGGGCAGACATTATATCTCACAGACTTGTCTGCCAGTGTAAAGGGCCCTTTATACTGATATTATACTCGATTTCTAAAGTAGGGTAGTGGTACATATGTATGGGAGGTACCAGAAGGGGCGTGTCTAGACTTCCAGATTATTTCTCCTAAACTTTATCCTGTTGTAGCTTTACTAAATACAGAATTTGGGCACGCGTTGAGTGTATTGATATTATTACTCCATCTCTAAAGTTGGCGAAGTGATACATTTGTATGGGAGGTACCAGAAGGGTCGAGTTTAAACACCAGATTCTCTAAAACTTTTTTCTGCTTAAACTTTACTATATACAGAATTTGGGCACGATCGCGTTAGGTATATTTATAATATTAATCGATTTCTAAAGTGGGCGGTACCAGATGTCTATGGGAGGTACCAGATGGGGCGTGGATACCAGATTACCCGATTTCTAAAGTGGGCGGAATGATGTATTTGTATAAGAGGTACCAGAAGGGACGGGGCCACGTAGCCCATTTGCAATACCGTAAGTAGTTTTGGGGAAATATTAACTCGTGCAAAATTTCAAAACATTTGGTTGCGTCTTTCGAAAGTTATCGTGCGTACCAGCCAGACAGCCAGACACACAGACGGACATGGCTCAAACGACTTAAAAAGCCCTGAATCGAATTTGGTTCAAAGAAACCTAGTGTCTAAAGTGGCTCTTTCTATGTGTTACACTTTTTGGTCGTATCAAATGATATATACCCTCATCCTTATGGATGATGGTATAATGAGTAGTAAAAGTTGGAGATATTGATTTTGGTCTTACAACACCCCATGTGAAATTTTCCGAGAAGCATTTTTGAAGAGCATTTGAATGTTGGAAAGTCCTATTTGAAGATATTTTTCTGACATTTCTTGAAACAGGTACGAAACGGACACGTAACAATTCAAAATAGACAGTGCCATAAAAGTTCCATAAAAAAATTATCGTTAAATTTTATTACAGACATCTGATATCGAAAATGCACTAAAGCAATAAGGGTAAGAAACGTAGTCTTAAGTGCCTATTTCAATGTCTATTATGGGTCAAACTGAAAACTTCATCAGTGATATACTCATCTAAGGCTTTCATCCCGTAAAGGAATTATTCCGCCCTTAAAAATTTGCTGGCTTCAAATGCCCAATAATTGGCTTATATTACATGATTTTTATCTAATTAATATTAGAATTAGATTTAGACATCTGTTAAACGCTGCCTTCCATACGCCATTTTTAACATTTCTAAATTAAATTGCTCATAATAGTAACACTTTTTCTTGTTTTTGTGCACAAATAAAAAACTCGAAAAATAACCGGTTACCCGGTTTTTTCATAATTAAGTATTCGAAAACCGAGTTTTTGAAATTATGTAAATTTCGAATATAACCGAAACCGGTTTTTCAAAAAAGTCGAATGTTTGTATACTCTAGTCATTACCCACGATTCTGCGCTGTAGAGCAAGACAGGTAGGATCAAAGTCTGGTAGAGCTGGATCTTTGTTCTTCGTGAGAGCGCTTTGTCGTTAAATCGATTGCTTATCGCATAGTAGCAGCGGTTTGCGATCAATACTCGTCTTTTGATTTCGAGGTTGACATTATTATTTTTGTTTATGGCGGAGCCAGATAGACAAAATCATCTACCACTTCAATGTTATAGTTGTCAACGTTCACACATCGTCCCAGACGAGTGGACCCTTTGTTAGTTGAAACAAATAACTTGGTTTTGTCCTCGTTTATCACCAGACCCACTTCAGCCGACTGCTTTTCAATGCTCGAAAAAGCCGCAGTAACATCTCGCAATCCACGTCCAATAATATCGATATCATCAGCATACGAGCAACATGTGGCTTTTGTTAAATATGGTGCCATTCCTGTTTACTGCCGCTCCGCATGATCATCTCCATTACGATGTTAAAGAGATCGCAGGACAGACTATCGCCTTGTCTAAAGCCTCGCTTGGTAGAAAATGGCTCTGACAGATTTTTGCCAATTTTCACTGAAGACTTCGTGTCGAATTAGTTTTGCGGGGATACCAAACTCAGCCATAGCATCCAACAATTTCTGTCGTATCGGACTGTCAAATGCAGCTTTGTAATCGAAGAACAGATGGTAGGTATCGATCTGCATTTCTTGGGTCTTCTCCAGGATTTGTCGTAGGGTGAATATCTGGTCGGTGGTGGATTTACTAGGTCTAAAGCCACACTGATAAGGTCCAATCAGGTTCGCCACACTAGACAGGACCTTGTATGCGATGGGTAAAAGGCTAATCCCGCGATAGTTGGTACACACACTAGGATCGTCTTTCTTAAGCACGGGACATATGACACTCAGATTCCAATCATCGGGCATGCACTCCATGAGCCAAATCGTGTTTATGAGCTGGTGCATGCATGTTACCAGGTCATCGCCCGCCGGCTTTAAAAAGCTCTGCCGGCAGTCTATCGGCTCCCGCAGCATTATTATTTTTAAGCCGCGAAATTGCCGTGCTGACCTCATTTTGGCTCGTTGGTGGACAGTCTACTCCATCGTCGATGATTGGTGCGATTTCGTCACTTACGCTGCCTTCGGGAACGAGAAGAGATTGAAAGTGTTCCCTCCATATTTGCAGCACACTCTGAGTGTCCGTGACCAGATTTCCGTCTCTGTCCTTACAGGTGGGGATCCCTATTCCAAAACCTTTACTTTTTACCTTTTGGTAGAACTTTCGGGCCTCACCTCTATCCCTGTAGTTTTCGATATCCTGGATCTCTCTTTTCTTCCACAGACGCTTTTTCCGTCTGAACAGGCGTTTCATCTCCCTCCTTTTCTCTTTGTAACGCTCCGTCACCGCACGCGTCGCCATTGGCTGCAGTTTTGCCTTGTATGCAGCATCCATTTCCTCAGACATTTCGCGACATTCATCATCGTACCAGGGCTTGTCTGAGCGTGGTTTTTCATAACCCAGTACGGTTGTTGCGGCAGTGGTCATAGAATTCGCAACATGCTGCCACTGCACGTCGGGAACATCAGAACTAGGGGGATTTGTATGGAGCAATTGAGAAAGTTGGTTGGAGTAGGCATTGGCTATCTCAGTGGTATGCAGCTTTGTGATGTCTAGCTTCCTTTGCGTTTGATTACGAGTGTTTTTAGCTCTACTTAATCGTGTGCGTACCCTGGCTGCACCGCGCATCACACGCACGTCCATAACGCTTGAGACATGCCTTCCATCAATTACTACGTGATCAATCTGATTTCTTGTATTTTGATCGGGAGATATCCAGGTTGCCTTGTGGATATCTTTATTCGGGAATCTGGTTCCACTCACAACCATGTTTTTTGCCGACGCGAAACTTACCAGTCTGAATCCGTCGTTATCGGAGGTGTTGTTGTGTTGACTGAATTTTCCGACTGCTGAACCAAGAGCATCTTCCCTTCCTATTTTAGCATTAAAATCTCCCAGAACAATTTTAATGTCATGTGCAGTGCAGCGGTCATATATATCCTCCAGGCGCTCATAGAATGCATCTTTGATGTCATCGTCTTTGTCTTCTGTCGGGGCGTGTACACAAATCAGCGTAATGTTAAAATATTTCGCCCGGATGCGAATGGTGGCTATACGGTCACTTACAGGGTTAAACCTGTAAGGCTGTTACTGACACAGGAAAATTTTTCGCTCATTATTTAAATCATACCTATACTCAGTTTTTACTTGAACATTGTTGAAGGTTTCGCCCTATTTCGAACGGCTTAATCGGATTTTGGTCTGTTGAATCCAACTTTTGTTGGTTAACCCATACGTTACGTAATCGCTTATGTCAGCTACATTTAGTAGCAATCAGTGATGATTCTCTTGCTTATGTTCCGCCTTACATTTACAAAGGAATGTCATAGGCTGTTTAATCGGTGCGCTTTTGCTTACAAATTAAGGGAAGATGTCAGTAAGTTCCATTTCGGTTGCAATTACATTATAAGTGGAGTTTTATGCGAGCTTGATAACACGATTGATTACGATGTAAGTGACGATATCAGTAGGTGTCATTTCAATAGCATTGTAATCTAAGTTTTAATGAGTGGACGATATTTTTTACATTACACACGCATTACTTTAAAAGTACTTATATCCGCGCTTACAATGTCATACTGATGTCATGGATTACGAAATGATACTTCGTTTCATTTACCGCTGGGAGGTTAAACACGCGTCAGAGAAAAACCGAGAGCCAAAACCTAAAACCCAGTCAAGTCGGCTCAGAGTGAGCGGCACCCAGGTCAGCGTCTGACCCAGAATGGGCGGGAGGAGAAAACTGTGATGTGGCGCGTTGGGCTTGCAACCCGCCACCGACGTTTCAACTATTGCAATGAAAAGAAGTAAGAAAAGAATAAAACGGCCCCTCCACAATGTTGACGACCACCACAAACGAATTAGGGACCATGATTAGATGATATGCACCTGGAATGTTAGAATACTGTATAGACCAGGTGCCTCCATGCAACTGGCGGAAGTCCTCGAAGAATATAAGGCTAACATAACCGCTTTATCGGAAATCCGTTACACGTGACACGGGTGCTGCGCATGAAGACGTGCGACATCTACTACTCTAGTAGCCATGCGGACAAGCACGATGTGGATTTGTGGTCGGCAAGATATTGCGACACCTAGTCTCAAGGTTCAACCCGGCGTGTGATTAGAGTCAAAACAAAGCTTTTCCGCATAACACTTATTTAGATGTGCCCATGCTCCGACAGAAAAGAAAGCCGTCGTCATCGGGAGACGAGTTCTACGAGAGCCTAGAAATGTATATGACCGTAGCCCCAACCATGACACCAAAATTGTACTGGGCGATTTTAATGCTAAAATAGGCAGGAAGACCACATTTTAGCCTACCTTTGGACAATTCAGTCTGCACACCGAAACGTCGAACAATGGTATCAGACTGATTGATTTCACTGGGGCTAGGAATATGGTAGTTAGCAGCACTAGATTTGACCATAAAAATATTCATAAGGCAACATGGTTATCTCCAGATCAATTGACGAGGAATCAGATAGATCACGTGGAAGGCACTCATCGAGTGTTTTTGACATACGAGTGATCAGGGGTGGGAACATTGACACGGATCACTACTTTGCCAGTGTTAAGGTTTACACAAGGCTAAGCATTGACTCGAATCACTACCTTGCCACAGTTAAGAGACACACAAGGTTAAGGATGTCAAAAAACGTATGTAACCAGGCACAGCGAAAGCTGGACATCTGTAAACTGTGGAGCACAGAGGTAGCGGACGTCTACGCCAGCCAACTAACTCAACTGCTCCTGCAAGGTCCAACCCCTGATGATATTACCTCGCATTGACAATATATAGCCGACTCCATAGAACGGACTGCAAGAAGCGTACTTGGGTACTCAAAGCCGTCTCAAGAAGATGCCTGGTACGATGATGAATGTCACAATGCCATGAGAGAGACGGACGCTGCATACAGGGCGAAACTGCAGCCAATGCCAACGCGAGCTGTTCGTGAACGGCAAAGGAAGAAGAGACGAGAGGTAACTCGTCTTTTTAGATGGAACAAAAAGGAGCTGAAGAAACGTCAGGATGAGTTCACTGACTTGCTCCGAAGCAGAAGGGAAGCATGAAAATTCTACCAGAGAGTTAGGATGAGAATGCGTGGAACAGGGTTGATCTCCTACAAGGACAGCAACGGCCGACAAATCCTGTAAAAAACTTATGAAAAGCAGATTGACACCTACCATCTCTTTGCCGACTAGATAGGATAAAATAGTAAGTTTTATGAAGCCATATCTGAGTTTGATATTCCTGCAGAGCTAATTTGACTTTTAGATGAACGTCGGAAAACACCAAATACTCGGCTAAGATTGGTAAGGATCACTCTGAACCATTCAACACGGAGAGTCCGAGGCAGGGTATAGCTTGCCCTAGTTAACACAGTTATGGAAATGGTGATGAGAAAGGCTGGTGTCAACATTCTTCAAGAGTCATATGCCACTAGCCTATGCCGATGATATTGACACCATTGACCGAAATCTGCGCGATTTTACTGTAGTTTTCTCATCACTGGAAAAGAAGTCAGCCGAAATGGGTTTAGCGGTCACCGAGGACAAAACTAAAATTATGATTTCGCCGAATAAAGTGTCCGCTCGATGGGGACGCAGCGTGAACGTTGACAATTATTTGTTGAGGTAGTAGACGAATTTTCCTAATCAGAATCAGAGTACCGACTGACCTATCCTGACCTCTTTGACTTCTACAGTTACGAAGAAAAAAATGGAAAGTTACAGATAATCTCAGATCGGCCTGGGTACAACTAACAGAACTGACAATATCACGCAAATCTGAATTGATTTAGTATCTAAATTCTTTATCCAGTAGGTAGGTGCCAGAAGGGTTGAGGCAAAGGCTTCGATTTCGATTTGTCTACTATTACAAGAGGTATTTAAAGTGACCGAAATTCAAATTTGGGGAATAGGACTTTGCCCAGAGGCTGAAAGTTACTAATTGTCACCCACTTGGGAGTGACCAGAATTGATTCCTTTGCGGCACTGTCCAAGCAGCTAACTACTTCCGGTCTTAGACCAAGTATTCCCCGAGCAATGACTTTAAAGCAACCGCTTAGAAGTTAGCTAGAGTTAGAAGGCGAAACGTTGAGTAACCTAATCGGCATGCTATCACCGATGCGTCTTAGGAAGTAGGTAACAGTAGTTACTGAAGCTCAACACAGGCTCTCCTAGTGGCTTTGGCAGTCCCAAGAAACTAGGATCGGGAACGGTGGCCTAATAAGCCACTCTCCTTAAACAAAATTTATTATGAAAACACGGAGAATAAATAAAACAAGAACCCCCCAAATGTTGACGACCCCCGCAAACGATAAAAGGACCATGATTTAAGGATATGCACCTGGAATGTCCGAACTCTTTACAGAGATGGTGCCTCAATCCAACTGGCGGATGTCCTCGACAAATACAAGGCTGACATCACCGCCATACAGGAAATGAGATGGACGGGACAGGAATGCACACGACGAAAGAACTGTGACATCTTTTACAGCTGCCATGAAGCAAGACACGAATTTGGATGTGGTTTCATAGTCGGCAAGAGACTTCGACACCTGGTATCGCGATTTAACCCTGTATAGCCCGAATAGCCACCATTCGCACCCGGGCGAAATATTTTTACATGTTCTTGGTCCATCGATCGGTAAATTCAGCCTGCATACCGACACGTCAGACAACGGGTCATGTGGTAATTGATGGCAGGCATGCATCTAGTGTCATGGACGTGCGTGTGATCCGTGGTGCTAATATTGGCTCGGATCATTACCTGGTTGCAGCCAAGGTGCGCACAAGATCGAGCCGAGCGAGACAGCTATTTAGGCGAAAAAAACGTCAGATGAAGGAACGGGAGAACGAGGATATTGAGCGATACAGGGATAGAGGTGAGGCCCGAAAATTTTACCAGAAAGTAAGAGCAAATGGATACGGTAATGGCCTCCCCACCTGTAAGGACAGTGATGGAAATCTGGTCACGGATACGCAGAGTGTGCTGCACATATGGAGAGAACACTTCCAGCAACTGCTGGTTCCAGAAGGCAGCGCACGTGAAGTTATCACGTCAATTGTCGACAACGGCTTAGATTGCCCACCACCAAGTTAAGCCGAGGTAAGAAGAGCAATATCGCGGCTGAAAAACAACAAAGCAGCCGGTGCCGACGGTCTGCCCGCAGAGCTCTTCAAGTCCGGTGGCGAGGAGCTGATAACGAGCATGCACCAACTCCTGGGCACGGTTTGGCTTAAAGATTGCATGCCCGACGATTGGAATGAAAGCGTATTGTCCTGTGCTGAAAAAAGGTGATCCAAGTGTGTACTCCAACTACCGCGGGATCATCGCATATAAGGTCCTGTCGAGTGTGCTATGTGAAAGACTAAAGCCAGTGTTATCCAACCTGATCGGGCCTTATCAGTGTGGCTTTAGACCTGGAAAATCAACAACTGACCAGATTTTCACACTTGGAAAAGACCCAAGAGAAACAGATCGACACGTACCATCTTTTTGTCGACTATAAAGCTGCCTTCGACAGCCCGATACGGCAGAAATTACTTGAAGCCATGGCTGAGTTTGGTATTCCAGCGAAGCTGATACGTCTTTGCGGAATGACGCTGACTGACACGAAGTCTTCAGAGAAGATTGGCAAGGACCTTACGGAGCCATTCTATACCAGACGAGGCCTAAATCAAGGCGACGGCCTATTGTGCGATCTCTTCAACATTGTGATGGAGATGATAATGAGGAAAGCTGCAGTAAACACGAGTGGCACTATATTCAACAAAAGCCACATGCTACTCGCGTACGCTGATGACGTAGACATCATCGGACGAAAACTGCGAGATGTGACTGCAGCCTTCTCAGGTATACAGAAGGAATCAGCAAAAATGGGCCTAACGGTGAACGAGGACAAAACTAAGTTATTAGTTTCAACGAACAAAGAATCTACTCGTTTGGGAAACTGCGTGAACGTTGACAACTATAATTTCGAGGTGGTAGATAATATTGCCTACCTAGGCTCCGCCAACAACAAAGCAAATAATGTCAACCTAGAAATCCGGAGAAGAATCCTGCTTGCAAATAAATGCTACTACGGACTAAGCAAGCGATTCAATGACAGAGCCCTCTCTCGACGACCAAAACTCCAGCTATACCAGATACTGGTTCTACCTGTCTTAATGTATGGCTCAGAATCCTGGGTTATGACACAAGCGATTGAATCGGTTCTGGCGGTATTCGAGAGAAAAATACTCCGTAAAATATATGGGCCTATCATCGTTAACGGATGAATCATGAGCTGTACACTGATATTGACGTGGTCAAACGCATTAAGGTGCAACAGTTGCGTTGGCTAGGTCATGTTGTACGCATGGGCGAAAATGCCCCAGCTCGAAAAGTCTTCGACAATGAACTCGATGGACGGCGCAGAAGAGGGCGACAAAACTCCGTTGGAAAGACCAGGTTACTGAGAACCTTACAGAACTCGAGGCGCTTATAATATTTTTCTACGTGCGGTATATAATCCACTGGGATTGCATAGAAGTACCAGCTAAGTAAGTAAGTAAGAATTCAAATATTCTCGTTGTCCATTTGGAATATATTTCAGAAATATAAATAAAATTAGTCATTACGAATGGGAGCATCCCAGCAAACAAAATGTTCAGACATCGGCATGACAGTCGGCAAAATCTTCCGATATCTGATCGGAAATCTGACCGAAATGGTTCCTAAAAACGTATAAATTGGTTACCACGATGTCTGACATACTCTGCTGAGGAAAATCTGATGTACGGCATGTCGTACCTAAGTCTGAAAGATATCTGGTTGTAAATCGTAGAACAATCTGAAGGGATATTCGTTGATCCTCAAATAACATTTTGTTGTTTCCTACAAAACAGAGTTCCCAAATCGCTGCGAACTCAATCGGATATGTCGGAGCAAAATTAATAAAATACCCATTCAACGATTTGTACCGATTTCTGTACGATGTCAGTATGAAGAGTTCAGACGATGTGCAGACGTATCAGATATAAGCCAATGTCGAAGCTTTTGATTTGCTAGGTATTCATGAGCTATACTATCTATTTGCAATTACATAATTTCGTTTTAGAAAATACTAATGTTAAGACATTTTCATAACGATCAGTGAATATTTACCCACACAAAATAGAGAGAGAGAGAGAGAGACAAAACGTCCTGAAACGAAATTTGATGGAGTCGAATTCGTTCCCTTCACTAATTCTCGTATCATATGCTATGTTATATAACCACATTCCTATGAATGATGGTATAGAAACTTACAACTGTATAGCCAATACAAAGAAATCTTTGGACCAACACTGCTTTTGTTATTGGTTTCATAATGAATATATATTAGTATACCGACCTTTAAATACATTTACGTCCACCCTACTAAATTATGATACTAAATAAGCTTTCTTATGTGTGTGTCTACAATCCTATATTTTCTATTCAAATCATGCATTTTTTATTCATGGACATTACGACCACCGGAGGTTATAAATTTTCCATTAATTAAAACAAGCCGACAACATCGTCTAAAATTAGATCGAACGACTTTCCCTAATGATATTAACGAATATTCACAATTTATCCACGTTGGCATTGTGGTCGATTAGACAACCTCCTCTAATGGCTTCGCTTTAACAAATCCCAAATGAAGTTATAAATTTAGCGATATTTAACTCTAAAACTCAATTTTTTTTATCGTTCTGCATTAAATGGCCAATACACACCAGTGCATTAAAAAAAATACAACATGTACAAATTTTCCATGCAATTTCGATTGTTTTCAGTTTATATTCATAAAGTGTTTATGGATTTCTAAGAGCAATTGCAATAAAAAAGTAAACTAATTTCATTTCATTCTTAGATACGGCCGACGACCAAGACCACTTCACTACAATTGCAGTCATTATGCTGGGTCCATTCATATCAGTTGATTGGTAAGTTTTGAATGAGTTTTCGGCTTGTGGCTCCCTGCATTGGTCGCAGCAGCTCGTTGAACGTTTTGCTCGTATCATTTCTTTTTAACGTTTAAAAATATGCTCCAGTTAACACTTTACCGACTGACATTCTTTATGTTCATGGCAACCGGGTACTTACTTGTTTACATCTGACGAGGCTTAAAAATTCTTTTCTTTTCTAGCCTAGCTGTGCCACTTGCAACAACACAAATGTTAGTTGTTAGTGTTGTTTGTTGCTCCCATGCCGGTGTTCGGACCAGTGGGGAGGAAGTGCAAGGCTCAGCGTGTGCATTCTTTTATTTTGGGGAAGCAGGTGCAGCAAATTGTTAATGCTTGCAATATTTTGGCGCTTCAATTATGATTGGGTTTGGCATTGCCATTGGCGTATGCGGTTTAGTCTTCATTTCTGGCTGGTCTGAGATTTCTACTCGACGTACACATGCGCCAAACGAATGAATAACATTAATTGTGAAAAATCTTGATGTTGATAAAAAAGGATGCGAATTAAGACTGAAATACAGGTGACCAGATGCATATGATACATAGTGATATTACCACATGAAACTTTCTTTGGTAGATTGAATGAAAGTGATGCGCTGGTAAATAATAAAACGTTCTATTAATTAATAAAATATCAACATTTAGATCAAATTTTGACTTAATCAGTTATTGATAGAAATATTAAGGTATAGCCACAGCTACAGATTGGCTAAAAATTTGGGACTAATCTGCAATATTAACAATATGTGCAGGAAAACAAAATTACAGAAATTTACAAGTGGAACCAGTACAGAAATTCCAGTCAGGTAAACTGACTGATAAATACCATCACCCAATATAAGATATTGTTAAAGTTTAGAGTTATTGAAATTAATAGATTTTTAATTAAAATAAAATTACTTATGTGCCGGCTTGGAAGTTTGGGTGAAATATTTATTATTCAAAAATAGGTCATTTTGTATGGGAGGTACCAGAAGGCGTGAACCGATATAGTCCATATTGTTTCCTGTGTTCAATTTTCGTAAGCGAACATCTTACGCAAAATTTGACTGAATTCAGTATACCTACAAAAAAAAAAGATATGTATGTAAGGCTATAGGGGTGAGTTCGGTCATTTGTGTGGGAGGTACCAGATGGGGTGTGCCAAATAGTTAAATTTTTCTGAGGTTTCGAGTCCTATTGCAATATAAATTAATCAACCAATTTTCATTACCCCCCAAGTGTCCGTTTGGAAGTTATGGGAGAAATATTAGTTTGCCAAAAATAGGTCATTTTGTATGGGAGGTACCAGAAGGCGTGAACCGATATAGTCCATATTATTTCCTGTGTTCAATTTTCGTAAACGAACATCTTTCGCAAAATTTGACTGAATTCAGAATACCTACAAAATAAGATAATTATGTAAGACTATAGGGGTGAGTTCGGTCATTTGTGTGGGAGGTACCAGAGGGGGTGTGTCAAATAGTTAAATTTTTCTGAGGTTTCGAGTCCTATTGCAATATAAATTAATCAACCAATTTTCATTACCCCCCAAGTGTCCATTTGGAAGTTATGGGAGAAATATTAATTTTTCAAAAATGGGTCATTTTGTATGGGAGGTACCAGAAGGGGTCAACCTATATATATTCATAAGCGCACATCTAACGCAAAATTTGAGTGAATACAGTTTACTTACAAAAAAGATATGTATATAAAACTATGAACGTCGATTTGGTCATTTGTATGGGAGGTACCAGAAGGTATCAGAAGGGGTGGGGCTATTCTGCCCATTTACAATCCCATTACTTCGTTTTGGACTGGTAAATTTTCATACCGATCAGTTAAGCTTTACTCGAGCTATCCTGCTCACCAGCCAGCCAGAAAGACGGCCATAGCTCAATCCTGAAACGAATTTGGTCTTAAGACACTTAGGGTCTTACACGTCTCCTCTAATGCGTTACATCATTCATGGGGTGTAAAAGGAAAATGAGTAAGACCGTCGTACAATAACATAACAACAGTTAACAAATGTGACTTAAACATAATCTTATCTTAAGACTTTTGAAATATCGCAGGCTTAACATGCAGCGGCTCAAAGTGCACTTTTTTTAAGAAATTGCATACTTATTATAACAATAAAATATAGTTATCCCATTTTTGTTATAGTGATGAGCAAAAGCGCTTTGATCAATTTATCACATCTTTGTATATGGCTACCTCAAACAATAATTGTCAACGTTCACGGTGCGTCCCCATCGAGAGGACTCTTTGTTCGTCGAAATCATTATTTACGTTTTGTCCTCGTTGACCGCTAAACGCATTTTTGCTGACTCCTTTTCTAGCGATTAGAAAACTGCAGCAACATCCCGCAGATTTCGACCAATGATGTCTATATCATCGGCATAGGCTAGTGGCATGTGGCTCTTGTGGAATGTGGTACCAGATATGTTGACACAAGTATTTTTTATCACCTTCTTCATAACTATATTAAATAGTGTACAGGACTGGCTATCGCCCTGCCTGAGACCTATTTCCGTGTTGAGTGGTTCAAAGTGATCCTTAAAAATAAAAACCAAGTATTTGGTGTTTTGCAAGGTACATCTGCAATGTCGAAGCAGCATTGCTGGAATACCAAACTCAGACATGTCATCATATAGTCTATTCCTAATCGGAGAGTCGAAGGCAGCTTTGTAGTCTACTAAGAGGTGGTAGGTGTCGATCTGCTATTCATCAGTTATTTCCAGGATTTGTCATAAGGTTAAAATTTTGATCCGTCGTAAATTTACCAGGTCTAAAGCCGCACTAATAAGGTCCAATTAGTTTCTCTACAATTTTCTTCAGACGTTTACACAATATGCTCGAAAGGACTTTGTACGCAATTGTTAATATGCTTATTCCATGGTACTTCTTACATTCATTACGATCTCCTTTCTTGTACATGGAACATAATAGACTGAGGCTCCAATCCCCGCACGTGGTCTCCTCTAGCCAGATGGTCTCCATGAGTGGATGCACGCTCCTAATCAGCTCCTCCTCGCCTGCCTTAATAAATTCAGCAGGGGGACCATTGGCTCCAGACGCTTTGTTATTTTTAAGGCGGGATACTGCCACACGTATCTCGCTCTGGCTTAGAGGTGGACAGTTAATACCATCGACGTAGATTAAAGTAGGTTCTTTTGGAGTGAGAAGCTATCCCATACCTCATTCATTGGGTGCAAAGGGAAATTTTTTTTTTTTTTATTTGGATTGGTGTCTTTATCTAGCAAATTTTTGAAATAATAATATTCTTCAGAATGCGAACCGGGTCCGTCACTGGTTGGCCATCGCTGTCCTAGCAGGAGGGCAACGCTGGTATACACACTCTCGCCTTTTCGGGCTTCCCCCCTACTTCGGAGCAGCTCTGTGCACTCATCCTGTCTCTTCTTCAGGTCCTTCCTTTTCCGCCTGAAATTATGAGTTGCCACTCGTCTCTTCTCCCTGTGCCGTTCACGAACAGCTCGCCTTGCCATTGGCTGCAGTTTCGACCTTCATGCAGCATCCGCCTTTTCGTGGCATTGCGACATCCATAATTGTACGGCTTAGAGTACGTACCCAAGTACGCTTCTCAATGTCCGTTCTATGCAGTCTACTATATACTGCCAGCGTGAGATTACATCATCAGGGGTTAAAGCATTCCGCAGCAGTTGAGTTTGGTGGTTGGAATAGGCGTCCGCTACCTTTGCGGTCCGCAGTTTACCGATGTCCAGCTTTCTTTGTGCCTGGTTACGTACGTTTTTCGCCATGCTTAGCCTTGTACGCCCAGAAGACTCGATGCTTGCCTTCCATCGACTACCACATGATCTAACTGATTTCTCTTCAATTGATCTAGAGATAACCATTGCCTTATGAATAAGTTTATGGTTAAATCTAGAGCTGACCATATTTCTAGCCGCTGAGAAATCAATCAGTCTGATGCCGTTGTTTGACATTTCGGTCGACAGACAGAATTTTCCGATTGTAGGCTCAAATGCGGTCTCCCTGCATATTTTAGCATTAAAATTGCCTAGTAAAATTTTGATGTCATGGCTCGGCTACGGTCATATACATTTTCTAGGCTCTCGTAGAAATCGTCTCTGTCCTCATCGCTTTTCTCTTCTGTCGGAGCATGGACACTTATGAGTTTTATGTGGGAAAACTTTGTTTTGTCTTTTATGGTGGTTACACGTTGAACCTTGAGACTAGCTGTTTCAGTCTCTTGCCAACCTCAAATCCACACTCAAACTCTTGCTTGTCCGCATGGCCACTATAGTAGAAAGTGGCTAAAATTCCCATCAAACTTAAAAACTAGCAAAAAAAACACAAAAGATTGTAATTTCGAGATTCGATTTCGAGGGAAAAAAGACAGATGTGACAAATTATCTATATAAATGTATATATCATTGGAATGGTCTAAGTGTCTTCTTTTCAAAACAGTTAAGAAATCAAGACTCGGTTAAGAATTGACTGAGTTATAATGTCATAAGTGAGAAAAGATCCGAAAAATCGTTTTTTGAATCGTATGTCGAGATTTTGAGGGTGTTAGGAAACTTTGGTACACAGGGTAATGTTGTATTCGACTAGACCTACAACATGCACTAGGTTACTCCCCAAGTTCCAAAAGACTGTCACATAGTGTAATTAATAAAATTTTTAAATTATATCATATCTGGTCACTCGTTTAATTTCTCCATTGAAATTGGTAGCACTTGTTGATAAGTTTCAGCTTCTGCTTTACTAACAACGAAAAAATGTTCTCATCTCGTAGTTATACATAGTTAAATAAAAAATCACTTTGATATCAATTCTAAGTCTTTCCAACCCTAATTCAAGATGTTCGTTACATACATTTTCATTGCGTTCAGATCTTGTCGTGTTGCCCGTAACTACGAATAGTGTCCAATTTCGAAAGAATTCTTTTTTTATGTCTAACATAAAATATAGAACTGTAGCGTTTTTAGACTTCTCCTTCTCAAAATAGAGTTGATTTTATGGTCAAATGGTCAAGTGGATTACTATGCCATCGCATATGCGCACTTGGTCGGCTAACTACATATTGGCTATGCAGCCGTAGTTGTGGGACAACGCCTTTAGTTTGCATGTTGTTGCAGTTAGTAAATATTAGTAGCAGCAACAGCAGCAGCAGCAGAAAACAACACCAGCATATTACCACAATGTTGTTGCATTGTAGATACTTAAGTCTTAACTATATAGAATTTATATCCATCTAATGCAACTAGTGGCCATTACTTGTAGTCATTATAGTGAAACATATTCCATTTCTTTCGTTTGCATTTAGCAGAGGTGAGAAATCTATGGTGCAAAAATGTCGTAATGCGTAAGTGTGTTCGATTAATATTAGAAAATTTGTTCTAATTTTTCACAATTAAAAAATTTAAGGTCTGTGCCACTTTTCCAAATTCATTTATTCTTTGAAAGTCAAAGTCAGTGGAAAAATTTTGTAAGTGATTCCCAAAATGGAAATTTTCATAACCACACCCTACGAATAGAAGGGTATGTATTCCAAAGTGTAACATGTAGAAGAAGTCACTTTAGATTCATGACTTTTTAAATCGTTTTAGCGGCTGGTACGCTGGATAACTTTCAAAAGACGTAACTAATTGTTTTGAAACTTTGCATAGGTTAATATTTCCCGAAAACTACTACTAAAGGTATTTGACATAAGCTACATGGCTACATGGTACATTTGTATAGAAGGTACCAGAAGGTACCAGAAGGTACCTTCTATACAAATATAGCATTCCACCCACTTTAGAAATCAAGTAATAATATCGATAATATCGATCGTGTCAAAATTCTTTATTTAGTAAGTCTTAGAGAAAAAACTAGCAGTCTAGCCACGCCCCTTCTGGTACCTCTGTCAATACACCCAACGAAATCGTGCCCAAATTCTGTATTTAGTAAAGCAGGATAAAGTTTTGGAGAAAAAAACTGGAAGTCTAGCCACGCCCCGTCTGGTACCTCCCATACCCATGTGGTACCGCCCACTTTAGAAATTGAACAAAATGATTAATACACCCAACGACATCGTGTCCAAATTCTGTATTTAGTAAAGCTACAGCAGGATAAAGTTTTAGAAAAAAAAAACTGGAAGTCTAGCCACGCCCCTTTTGGTACCTCCCGTACAAATCTATCACTCTGCTCACTTTAGAAATCGATTAATTATATCAATACAAGCAGCGCGATCGTGCCCAAATTCTAATTTTTGTTAGGCTATAATAGGATAAAGTTTTGGAGGATAAATTGGAACTCTACCCACACCCCTTCTAGTACCCCCATACAAATATACTATTCCGTCCACTTTAGAAAACGAGTAGTAATACCAATACACTCGATACGATCGTGCCAAAATTCTGTATTTTGTTAAGCTACGACAGGATAACGTTTTGGAGGACAATATGGAAGTCTATCCACGCCCCTTCTGGTACCCCCCGTACAAATGTACCATTCCGCCAATTTTCGAAAGCAAGTAGTAATACCAATACACTCGATACGATCGTGCCGAAATTCTGTATTTTGTTAAGCATAAAGCATAAAGTTTAGGAGAAAAAACTAGTGGCCCCTTCTGGTACCTCCCATACAAAAGTACCACTCCGTCCACATTGGAAATCGAGTAATAATATCAATAAACTAGATATCAATATACTAAGAATATATGTAAGTCGGTTCTCCCGACTGAAACCTTCTTACTGGCTTTTGTTTACGGAGAAGCCAAGGTAGACAAAATCATCTATTACTTTAACGTTATGTTTGTTAAACCTGTGTCTAGCTTGCGGAATTCTAACATGCAATATCAGGTACTTGATAGGCAACTGGGATAGATCAATACTGTACTACTGCCGTGTGTGTGAGGAAGATGAGGACATCGTTTTTGTAACTACCTCGCTCTAGCCCGTAAGAGGCTAGGGCCATTGGGTGAGAGGTACATTGAACACCCAGAACACCTCTCTCAGTTCCAGTGGGAGATTAAATACGTTTCTTGCGGTGCCTTCCATAGCTAATTGGGCCAAGATAAATATTAAGGTCCCCAAATTTTTCTCTTCCTCCTATGTCTCTCCCCTCTTTCCTTCATTCTACTTCCGTTTATTTCTTACGGAAAATCACAATGAACATATGTAGTTGTCAATGTTCACGCAGCGTGCCAATCGTATTGTTAGTTGAAACAAATAACTTGGTTTTGTCCTCATTTATCACTAGACCTACCTCTGGCGACTGCTTTAAAATGTTTGAAAAGGCCTCAGTAACATCCCGTAGTCCTTGGCTAATGATATCTATATAATCTGCTGTCGCGAGCAGCATGTGACTATTTTAAATGATGGTATTTATTGCATCCTTCCGCATGATTATCTCCATTGGAATGTTTAAGAGATCGGATGACCGGCTATCGCTTTGTCTAAAGCCTCACAAGGTAGAAAGTGACTATGTCAGATTTTTGCCTATTTTCACTAAGGACTTCATGTCGGCAGCTATGCAGCTTTGCAATCGATTAACAGATGATAGGTGTTACAGCACACTATGCGTTTCCGTGACCAGATTTCATCTGCGTCCTCATTCCGGCACAGCACAGTTAGTGCCTGACCCAGAATGGGCGGCTGTAATAAAATTCTGGCAGGAGGAGAAAACTGCGACGTGGTGCGCTGGCTTGCAGAAATAAAACGGACCCCCCCAAAATGTTGACGACCACTGCAAACCTGGTATAGACCAGGTGCCTTCATCCAACTGGCGGAAGTCCTCGACGAATATAAGACTGACATAACCGCTTTACAGGAAATTCGATGGACGGGTCACGGGTGCTCGCGCATGAAGACGTGCGACATCTGCTATAGTGGCCATGTGGACAAGCACGAGTTGGAAGTGGATTTGTGGTTGGCAAGAGACTGCGATACCTAGCCTCAAGGTTCAACCCGGTGTGTGAACGAATACCCAACATTAGAGTCAAAACAAAGCTTTTCCGCATAACACTTATGTAGATGTGCCCATGCTCCGACAGAAGAGAAAGCCGTCGTCATCGGGAGACGAGTTCTACGAGAGCCTAGAAATGTATATGACCGTAGCCCCAACCATGACACCAAAATTGTACTGGGCGATTTTAATGCTAAAATAGGCAGGAAGACCACATTTTAGCCTACCTTCGGACAATTCAGTCTGCACACCGAAACGTCGAACAATGGTATCAGACTGATTGATTTCTCTGGGGCTAGGAATAAGGTAGTTAGCAGCACTAGATTTGACCATAAAAATATTCATAAGGCAATATGGTTATCTTCAGATCAATTGACGAGGAATCAGATAGATCACATGGAAGGCACTCATCGAGTGTTCTTGACATACGAGTGTTCAGGGGTGGGAACATTGACACGGATCACTACTCAAGGTTTACACAAGGCTAAGCATTGACTCGAATCACTACCTTGCCACAGTTAAGGTACGCACAAGGCTAAGCATTACGAAAAACGTACCTTACCAGGTACAACGAAAGCTGGACATCGGTCAACTGCGTACCACAGAGGTAGCGGACCCCTACTCCAACCACCTAACTCAAATGCTACGGAATGCTCCAACCCCTGATAATATTACCTCGCAGTGGCAATATATAGCCGACTCCATGGAACGCACTGCGAGAAGCGTACATGGGAACTCAAAGCCGTCTCAAGAAGATACGTTGATGAATGTCGCAGTGCCTCGGGAGAGACGGATGCTGCATATAGGCCGAAACTGCAGCCAATGACAACGAGAGCTGTTCGTGAACGGCACAGGGAGAAGAGAGGAGGGGCAACTCGTCTCTTTAAATGGAAAAAGAAGGAGCTAAATAAGAGACAGGATGAGTGCAAAGAGTTGATCCGAAGTAGAGGGGAAGTCCGAAAATTATACCAGAGAGTTAAGGCGAGAATGCGTGAAACAGGGTTGCCCTCCTGCAAGGATAGCCATGGCCAGCTAGTGACGGACCCGGTTAACGTTCTGAAGATATGGAGAGATCATTTAAGAAATTTACTGGATACGGACACCACTCCAGAAGAGCACGCTCCAATCCATGACGATGGTATTAACTGCCCACCTCCGAGCCAGAGCGAAATACTTATAGCAATATCCCGTCTTAAAAACAACAAAGCGGCTGGAACCGATGGTCTCCCTGCTGCATTGTTTAAGGCAGGCGGGAAGGAGCTAATTAGGAGCATGCATCAGCTCATGGAGAACATCTGGCAGTTCGGCTTTAGACCTGGTAAATCTACGACGTATCAAATATTCACCTTACGACAAATCCTGGAAAAAAAACTCATGAAAAGCAGATCGACACCTACCAACTCTTTGTCGACTACAAAGCTGCCTTCGACTCTCCGATAAGGAATAGGCTATATGAGGTTATGTCTGAGTTTGGTATTCCTGCAAAGCTAATTCGACTTTGCAGATGTACCTTGGAAAACGCTAAATCCTCGGTTTAGATTGGTAACGATCACTCTAACCATTCAATACAGAAAGAAATTTCAGGCAGGGCGATAGCTTGTCCTGGACACTATTTAATGTTATTATGGAGAAGGTGATGAAAAAAGCTGGTGTCAACATGTCTGGCACCATATTCCACAAGAGCCACTAGCCTATGCCAATGATATAGACAACATTAGCCGAAATCTGCGGGATGTTGTTGCAGTTTAATCATCGCTAGTAATAGAAGTCAGCAGAAATGGGTTAAGCGGTCAACGAAGACCAAAGAAAAAATAATGATTTCGACGAACAAAGGGTCCTTCACACTCAGAAAAAAGTCCGTACTAAATTTGAGTACAAAACATACTAGATTTGAGTTTGCAAAATTTACTCAAAACTAGTAAATTTGTACTTAAAATGAGTAAATTATACTGAATTCGAATATGTTGTACTGGATTTGAGTATGCGTTGAAAAAGTGCATACTTCATATAAGTACGAAATTTTACTCAAATTGTATTCTTCAATATGAGTAAAATTTTACTCGCCTTAAGGAAAATATTATTCGTTTGAAGTATGCCATGTAAATATTTAAGTTTGCAAAGTGTTGAAAACAAAATTGTATGGAAGAATGTAAGTTTAGTTCGCATTGTACTTCAATTTACTCCAGATATTAAAATTAAGTTCAAAGAAGTTGTAGAACAGAGTACACATGTATGATCGTTTCAAGTATAGATGTAGTAATTTTGAGTTACGGTGTACTAAAATAAAGGAAGATTATCTTCAGGAATATCGTACTTAAATTGAGTACGATTTTCTCAATTTTAGGTTGCAAATAATAAGATATAGGATATTGTAGACTTAAAATGGACAAGCAAACTACGTAAAAATAATACATTTGTAACAGAAATTTTTATTCAAAATAAACTAGAATTTGGGGACGAAAAACTTAATTGTAGTATGCTCAACTTATATTAAAAGAGAATATTACCCAATGGTAGTTCGAAAAATAATCAAATATAGTAAGCATGCGTACTCAAATTAAGTAAACATTTACTTAAAAATAAGACATTAAACTAAACTTGAGTTCATTTTGAATAAACAATTGTAACAAAATACTTATTTGAAGTAAAAAAGTCTTTAGCTATGTGCCAAATTTGTTGTCAAAAAGGGTATTCAAGTTGAGGGATATAGTTGTAAATATGAGAAGCGTCAAACTAAAGTTGAATACATTTGTAATTAATTTTAGTTCACTGTGTACTCAAATTAAGTTCATTCCCAGAAATACAGCTCTGTGTTCTCATAAGTACACACAAAATGTGAATGAAAGAGATAAACTCTATGAAACCATAATGTGCAGCATTCAACAACTGTGAAACAAAAGGAGACAAACATTCGACAGCGATCGAACTATGTGATTTGTGTGTGTGTGTGTGTGTATAAGTGTTTGTGCTCATACAAGCTGGTATTTGTTGCGTTTAGAACAGTTTTGTTGAAGAGGTTTAGGAGTAAAGTGTTTATTTGGAGTGTCATGTTACTGTAAAAGAAATTAAATAGTGAAAAAGTGTTTTTCGGAGACTTTGTAAAAGGTAAGTGATAATAAGAACCTTAATTATCAATTTTAGATGTGAATAATTTAACAAGATTGTTGGCGAAAAAGTCTTTGCGGTGGTGTTCTCAACCGTGGTGTTTTCAATAGGAAAAAATGGGTAAGTACAATTGTGTATTCGTTCTTTGTTGTTGTGTGTGTGTGACCGGCGAAAATAACAAGCAATTTGAATTTCATTAGAAGCTCCAATTGCAAATTCAATAATATGTAATGAGTTCAAATTTACAATTAATGCTGCTAAAGAAATTCAAATTGTATGGTGCTTGTTTTTAAAGAATTACGCGTATGTAGTGTGTATGTGTGCAAAAATTTATGTTACAAATTGTATAGTAAAATCCAAATTGACTTGCAATTAGTAATTGGAATTTAGTGTGGAAAAATGAATTCAAATTCATTATTGTCATTTGAATTCAAATTCGTTTTTAAATATAAAAGTTTCTTTAATTTAGAATTCTTTCCACAAGTGTCAATTGCAAATTTGAATAAATTTCTGAATACCAAACTCCAATTTCTAATACTAATAATAATTTAAATTCAAATTTCAAAAATTACAAATGTATTTTACAAAAAATTATAAACTAAAAGTGTAGAACAGTTTAAATTTGTTATTGAATATTGAATTTAAATTTGTAATTTGCATTTGGCAATTAGAGGCAATTAAAAATTTAAATTAATTTGTGAATATTAAATTACAAATTCTAATTTTAATTGAAGGTTATTGCTGAATTTCAAATTTAAACTACAACTAATTTGTGAATTCACTTTTGATTATTAATTTCCGTTTACTTATACTTATATAATTATAATTACAAATTTGAATTTATTCTTGAATTTCAAGAGTGCAATTTGAATATTTAAATTCATTTCGATATAACAAATTCCAATCCAATTACTAATCACAAATCGGAATTTATTCTTTCTAAATTCAATCACAAATCAAATTCCAAATAAACGTACAACATGAATTCAAAATTATTTTTGAATTTTAGATCAAATATCAATTGAAATACAATTTGTTAAACTGAATAGATTTTATTTTCGTTTTCTAAACATTTCAAACCCCTTGGACTATTAAAACTTGATTTATCTTCGTTAATTCATATGCTGGAATGTTAGACAGATATCTATTATTGGTGTGATCTAAATAGTTTTAATTCTTGGCTTTCGCGTAATAATACTGCAAATTTTTTAATGGTTCAGTTTGCTGTCAGATAGTTAGACTTCTAGCGTGTGGCGGGGAGGCTTGTCTGTGTCACGGCTACGTATGATTTGAGACCTCCTCTATTATGCTTGAAGCAGTTTACTCATGTAAACAAATTACCGTTTGCAATATAACTGACAATTATGAGACTTTGACGCAGGTTATTATGCCGCGGGGAAACCTAAAGAGCAGGTTCTAATTGTTTAGATCAATACCATTATTATATATCAAGTCAAATATTAAATCTATGTAACCATACGGAAAAAAGTTCATCTGGACATTATGTAGACAACTGGCTTATACATTTTCATATAACTTACAAATTGTTATTCTGAAGTCAACTTTGCCGTTAATCAAATTTGTTAAAAAAAAAAATTAGAAAAAATTTAAGGAACTTGGGGAGAGATCCAGTGCATGATGTAGGTGTAGTCGAATACATCATGATTATTGTTAACCAAAGAATCTTGTTAAGTCTAATATCGGGTCCTTCATCACTTTTGAGCTAATAACTCAGTTATTTCTTAACCAATTTTGAATTTATTTAAATCTGAGACCTTTCCAACGATATATAAATATATATATTTTACTATAGATAACTTGCCACATTTGTCTGATTTTGCCCCCCAATTTTAAATTTTTTTGATTTTGTTCACTATTTTTGAAGTTTGAAGAAGTTTTTAGTCACTAATTTGTTACATTACCCTTATGTTTGTTGTATTATTCAGAAAGTGCATTTAGCCATTTGTAAAACGCATATTTGTTTGTAAAAATTGGTGAACAAATGGTTAAGTTATTAATGTTTTTCGAACGCAATCTTCAAATCCAAATTCGAAATTAACAACAACCCCACAACAAAATATTTTCTTTAACTGTTTGATTTTAGTATGGGATATGTTGTACTCGAAAAAAAAATATTAAAAAACATTTTTGAATTTGGGATCAAATATCAATTGAAATACTATTAGTTATTTCATTTCAAACCTCTTAGACTATAAAAATTTTATTTTATCTTCGTTAGTTCATATATTGTAATGTTAGACAGATATTTATTATTGGCATGATCTAGATAATTTTTATTCTTGGCTTTCGCGTAATAATACTGCAAATTATTTTAATAGTTCAGTTTGCTGTCAGATAGTTAGACTTCTAGCGTGTGGCGGGGAGGCTTGTCTGTGTCACGGCTACGTATGATTTGAGACCTCCTCTATTATGCTTGAAGCAGTTTACTCATGTAAACAAATAACCGTTTGCAATATAACTGACAATGATGAGACTTTGACGCAGTTTATCATGCCGCGGGGAAACCTGAAGAGCAGGTTCTAATTGTTTAGATCAATACCTTTATTATATATCAAGTCAAATATTAAATCTATGTAACCATTCGTAAAATAGTTCATGTGAACATTTTGTAGACAACTTGCTTCTAAATTTTCTTTTGACTTAAAAATTTGTATTTTAAAGTCAACTTTGCCGTTCGCCAAATTTGATTTAGAGAAAAACACAATTCAATAATTGAGTTAAAGATTTTCATTTGAATTAAAACCTCCACGCGGCATCTTATTTTATATTTGCTAATGGAATTTGATTTGTAGTATTCTTTTAAAATAATTGTATCTAATGAACGTGTATTTGCGCAAATTAATGACAAATTCGAATAATATAATATAATATTCGAATATATAATTAATATTATAAACCCCAATCCTTCCTCAACTTTCTGAGCATGTTGGCCAAACATTAACTTTAATTCCTTTACCTAAAATTTGAAGGCAGCGAAGTCGTTTTTTGCAGCGATGACGTACAATTTGCTGACATTTGTATATCTGCAGTTGGAAGTGGTATGTATTAGTTATGTAAAATAATTGTATTTTAAAATGAATAACTACTTGTACGCATGCGTGTTCTAGCATCAGACATGACCACGGCATTTCTGCAATATCAGTCAATTGCAAAAACAATTTATTAATAATAATAAAATAAAAGTTTTTTATTTTGACAGCAATTTCTTTCTTTTAAATTATTTATAAGCTTATATAACGTAATTATTAAAAACAAAATTAAAGCTAGTTGGGGGAAATGCAAATATTACATTAACCATGATTAAACTTAATTTTAGTACAATAAATCCAATTTTCCGTCCGTTTGGTTGTACATTTAAGTATATTCTCGTTAATTTCAAGAAAGCATACTTGTTTTAATCCTTTGTGACTTCAATTAAGGGTAAAAAGCATACAAGCAAGTCTGGAGGAACTTAAATATAGTACATATATATTCCACAATAGGATAGATAAACTTGAGCCAAGTTGACACTAAACTCAAATATAGTACATTCAGTCTTAAAGTTTAAGACATTTATGTTCATATTGGCTGCAAGTTAACTCAATTTGAGTACAATCTGACTCAATTTCTGATCTGATTAGTTGTACATTTAAGTAAAATCTCGCTAATTCTAGGAGAGCATACTTGTTTTTACTTCGTTTGTGATTTCAATTAAGTTCAACTATACTAAATTCCAATACGCATTAACATGTCTCGTACTTAAATGTAGTTTAATTTGTATTAATACGGAGAAAATGCGGTCTTCAATTTAGAAAATTTGCTTTGTAGTAAGTCACATTTTTCTTTTTTTGAATACGATGCAAACTTCCATGATTGCCGCGTGTACTTATTTCAAGTCAATTTGTGGTTGACTTTAGGAATATCGGTAGTAAAATGTAAGAAGTGCATACTCAGTGAAACATCATTTCTCCTTATTTTAGAAATTTTGCACTCAAATCGTATCAAAAAAAAACTACGAATGAGTAAGTGCATACTTGATTATTGACACATAATACTTGCTTATAGTATATGTCGACTAAGATTCAGTAACTTTTACTTGTCTTTATTCCAAATGTATTTGAATGTAGTAACAACTTTACTGAAATCAAGTATGAAATGAATTCAATCTGAGTAACCGTAATACTTGACTCCGAATTGATGGCCACTCTTACTCAATTTTAGTAAATATTTCCTTAAACTTAGTACATGTTTCTCCTAGTGCATACTTATTTGTAATACCAACTTACTACTTTTGATTCAAAATGTGTTCAAAAATAAGGCGTGTTGTACTCAAAACAAAGAAATGTATACTATATTTTAGTTCGCATTTTAGACTTATATTAAAGAAATTTGCAAACTCAATTTGAGTACTGTGTTACTTGGCGCCATATGAAGACTCATTTTACTCAATTCTAGTTCAATTTTACTTCAATTTAGTTCACTTTTTTCTGAGTGCAGATGGAAACGCACCGTCAACATTGAAAATTATTGTTTTGAGGTAGTAGATGAGTTTACCTTTGCTATAAGTAGGGGGTGATTCGCGATAATATTTGCACCGCTTGAGACATGCCTGCCATCTTTTAATACGTAATCAATCTCGTTTATTGTCTTTTAATCAGGGGATATCCATGATGCCTTGTGGATATCTTTATGTGGGAGTCTGTTTCCACTCACTACCATGTTTGTCCATGCCGATGGGAAGCTTACCAGTCTGAATACGTTTTCGGAGGTTGTGTTGTGTATATTGAATTTTCCGACTGCTGAACTAAGATTATACATGAAAGACTTACATCCTAGCGATAATTCCGAACGTCAGCTTTTTTAGAAAGTTTTTACCAGACAAATTTTGATGGACTCCAAATGTTGCTATATGCAACAACTATGATACTGCATATATTCGATATGAGATTGAAATGATACACAGTGTCAATTGAGCATGTTATAATCTAAATGACATAAAAGCTGTTTAAACGTAAGAATTTTAACTTAATGTAACGAATTGTGTAAACAAATTTTCTCTTTCCTCGCCGAGGCACCATCAGTGTTACAGCTCTGACTTATTCTATATATTGTATTCCCGCATCGCGTTGCCATTTTTCTTGTGGCTATTTAATATCTAGTACAACAGCAGCTAACAACAAACTAAGCGAAGAGGACAACAGAGCTTTGAACTATCACAAAGTGTATTTTAGAAATAGTTTAACAGCAACTATCTATAACATCTTGTTGTACATAGTCGTTGTTATTTTCAGTAGTAATTATTTGTAATCAAGTCAAGAGGAATGATCTATATTCATTCATATACATAGATATTGCTGCTATAGCGTTCTAGCTATACATTGGCTGGAATTAAAGCAACTAAGAAAGACAAAACAAAATAACTATTGCATGTTAACAATTATTCATATATTATTGTTAACATAGAGATACTATGGAAAACATACGCCTTGCAGTGCAGGGTGATGAATGTTAATGTGACAGATATTTTGATGCAATTGTTGTTCTAAATTAAAATTAGATTTAATAGAGTCAATAGTATTGAGGAACCACGAAAATAAGGAGAGAGTTTTTTTAGTCTGCTAGCGTATATATATTTTACTAGTTTTTTGTACCAAATCCCTAAGGGGGGGATGGGGGTATTTTTCCTACGAAAAAAAAGTGTAACGCATTCAAGAAAACGTTAACACGTCTAACGACTACAAGTATCTTTAGGCAAAATTCGTTACAGGACTTTTTAAGAAGGTTAAGCCATGTCCGTCTGTTTGGCTGGCTGATGAGCACGATAACTAGGATATGAATATTTCTTCCATAACATCCAAACGAACAACTGGAAATTTGGTAGATTTTATTATCATGTAATAGTAGACAAGGAAAACCGAAAGCTTTGTCACACCCCATCTGGTACTTCCCATACAAATGACCGAATTCACCGTTATTGTTATACATATACATCATTTCAAAAAGTACAATGAAATCAATCATATTTTGCGTGAGATCTATGCTTATGTAAATTTGATTCATCACTATAAGCCGATCCCTTCTGGTACCTCTCATACAAAATGACCTGTTTTTGGAAATTTAATATTTCTCCCATATCTTTTAAACGGAGAACTAGAGCATATTTAAATTTGCCCTGTGAAATTGCCTTCTACAAAAAGGCAAAAGCAAAGGTTCTGGAACAGGGATCCCCATCTGTTACAGACAGAGATGAAAATCTGGTCACACAGAACACTTTTGTACTTTGCCGGTTCCCTTATCATTACCCCAATAAAAGCGCAATTTTGTCCAATTGTATTGAAAATGTATATCAACATTCCATACCACAAACACCCTTTAGGCATATAGAACATCTTATATTCCATAGCCTAACGATTAACATATGCTGATTACACTTGTTATAAACTCTTCGTTTCTACTTTTTTTTTCTACACCGAATCTATCAACTTTTCCTGCAGTTCTATTCTGGTGTCCATCGTACGGTAGTTAAACTGCCGCTCACTGATCGTGAGTACGTGTTACAATTGAGTTCACAAAAGTGTGAGAATGTTGATTTTGTGCTACCCGATCCAGTGATGAATGTGAGATGTGATACTGTGATATTCATTCCCCGTCACCCTATCCCCCAAACCAGTGGCCTGGCAATCATGATGTTCGTGCGTCGTCGATGGAAAATTATAACAATTGGTCTGTTAAATAGCAAAACCAATTTATGTTGAAGATCCATGTACTGGCGTACAACATGCAGGCGCCAGTCATGTTAATGCGGTTGAATAATTTTGTTTACAGCTATAAAACCAAGAATAATAACAACAATTACCATGTTAATCAACTATAAAATTGAGAAGAAAATCGCAAAATCATATGGGATATTTGTCTAATAGATTAAACATGATCTGAAATTATATTTAAACTAGCGGACCCGGCGAAATTTGTCTCGCCCCAATTTTAAGCCTTCAGATAAACTCTGTAGAGAATGTTTGATAAACTAAGTTTTTCGATTAGTTTTCCACCGCAAAAACATACAACGAAGGAGGTTATCCAAAACGCGAAAAGGCAACGTTCAGCTGACCGCACGAAAAACAGGGAAATTCAAATTTATCCCACATACTTCCAACGATTTGCCTTGCTATTTATTGATTGTCATTGCCAAAGCCAACTGAACAGGGAATTGGAATGGATGATCAGTTGGAATTATCTGATTCGTAAGATAAGGACTCCCTCTTCTTTGAATCTGTTCTTGGTGATCGTCTGAAATCACATTTTTTATCAGATTCTTGACGGACAACCGCGTACCATTGCACAATGTCGGTTGATTCAGATTCCGCAATACGATTATGATCGATCCCACCTTTATATGTATGTAAATAATGCGGCACACAGTGGCATCGCCCCATACATTTCTTGGAAAAAAATAGAAGGAGTGGTCGCACAGCACTGAAATTTTGCAAAACCACTTCCCAGGGCTTAATTTAGAAATTTTGAAAAAAATCTTGGAAAACCGCCTACTGCCACACCCACCTCCCATATAACTGCACTTGCCAAAATTTTTATTTTTGGACCTAGGGACTCGAAATTCGGGAAACTTCTTAATTGAGTTCTCCTTATGAAAAAAAATTAAACATATTGGGGATGCCACGCCTACTTTAGATTTTACGCCCATCGAAAGTTGTAGATTTTAGGTGTTTTTCTTCCCTGTCTAGAATCATATAAAAAATTTCATATAAGTTAAAAAATTTTAATTTTTATTCAAAAGTCAACATGTGTTGTCTCCATACAAAAGAAGAGAATATCCCCAACAACCCTCCGCGAAAGGTATTAGCCTTCAAATACACCGAAAATATCGCACAAATGCATGCATTAAAATCGATGTTACTAAAAGAGGCGGTATTTGGCGGTGATCTTTTTTTTTTCTTAATTGAAAGTACAGACTCGTACCTTTAATTTTTTTATAGTTAGAGGGCTAAGCAAGGCAAAGCACATAAAGTTTTTTTCCATCAAAAAGTGAAAAGTTGATTTTTTTTAAATATAATTTTTGATAAATTATAATAATTAGTATACCTTTCAAATTTCAATAATTTTTTTCCTTATAAAAGAGTAAGTGCTATATTTTCACTGGAAAATAAAACAAAAGCCATAGCTATTAACGTACACACACAAAAAGTACTTTATGTGGACAATAATTTTAATCTAATTTCATTGAATAAATTTCCGTTGACTTCTGTTAGTTTTTTTAACTACAAAATGTCACTTTTCATAAAAAACCATGATGAATTTTTCTTATCCAAATATTTCTTTACAAAACCCAATCATTAAAATTTTGAAATTGAAAAGTTGAAAAACCCTATTTTTTCCACCGAAATGCCACTGTGCGGCACATTAAGCGAGTACAAAATTTGGTCGGATTGTTGGTCGCTTCATCCTCTACGGTCACGCTGTAAACAGATTTGTACGATTACAGTTCTCAAGCGATTTAACTTTCTAATTTGAAATTCTAGCTATTGCTATCTTTATTCTTTGCTACTGCACGTAAATTAATCCGATCGAGATTTTTATAATTTTGTGCAATGTCATGAGTTACTTTTCAACGATGTGAACTGGCAAAAATTTGCAGGGAACGATATCAATTTAGTCGAAACATCAACCCGAATTTGGCCATTGCCAAGCACTAGAAGTTGTTTTGGGAATTCAGCAGAAGATGTGAGGTTCTGGAATGAGCACCTAATTTTTTGGTCAATTACAACTTCTTGACATTAACGACATTTTCAAGCATGGTTTTAGTAATTCTGCAGCATTAGACATTTTGAGCAAAATCATAGCCCCACCAAATCGTTTTAAATCCCCTCGTAAATCCTTTATCGTTCGGTCAACTACTTCCAAAGCTCGTTTATTCGTTATCGCGCATTCATCTGAAATGTTGATTTGGCATTTTCGCATCTACATCGCCGGTGCGAAATTCTTGGTCATTGTGTACTTTGGCTTTTCAACCATGAGAAGTTTTCAAATGCCTTCCAACAATGTGACAGGTATGCCAGATTATGCAGCGGCTAACGTTATTTAAGATCTTGACCAAATTGTTGCCGGAATCAACAAAAAAATGTCTTGGCTGTCCCACTCGGAGCATTGAGAAAGTAAATGCCTTCAGTTTTATCGTGAATCGTACACGTTCTTGTACTCGGTATTTATTTCTTGTACATATTCAGCTCATCTATATTATAGTCTTGCTCCCGTTAAAATTCGCGACCGAATGCATCTTCCATCGAACGATTTGGCGCTGGCATTCCCAATGTCGACAGCAGATTGCCGCACATCCCGTCGGGTTCGACGGATTATTTATGTAAATATTATTTATTTCGTTACCAATCAACATTTAACCGACATTTTCCACCTAAACATCGTTCAAAACCAACAAAATTTTGTCGATAACAAAAAAAACTTTTTGCACTTTTCCGGAATTTTCCGAGTTTTTCCCTAAGAACTTTCTATTTTTCCACTCGTAAAGCCATTTCGTAAAGCCATTTCCCGACTTTTCCGAAGGATTTTCTCAAAATTATCTTGCATAAAACCCTCATACCAATTACGAACAATTAAATAAAAATTGAGCAAAATGGGCCAGCCGTTCTCTCTTGGTCAATTACTACTCACTATTCCCACCGTTTTCATACATATGGATTTCACAATAAACCAAATTTGTCCAAGCATCACAACGAATTTTCTACTTTTACGTCGTCTAAAATCATCAATTCAAGCGATACAATGAAAAATGTCGTCGAAAAAATCCAAATTTTCGAGTTTTTCCAGAATTTTCCGAGTTTTCCACCAAAAATTTTTCCTTTCGAAAGGTCATTTCGGAATGTTTATCCAAAATTTTTACATTTACATCATTTAAAATTATCAAAACACAATAAAAAGTAAAATTTCCAAATTTTTCGAGTTTTTCCGGAATTTTCCGAGTTTTCCACCGAGAATTTTTTTATGTTTCCATTCGGAAAGTCATTTCGAAATAATTATCCAAAATTTTTCACTGTTACATCGTCCAAAATTATCAAATCATACGATTATATGCAAAATTTCGTCGAAAAAACAAATTTAAACTTTTTGAATTTTTCCGGAATTTTCCGCATTTTTCAACAAAAATTTTCCATATTTCTATTCGAAAGCCATTCTGTAACAATTGCACTCAAAATTCCATACAAAAAGGCAATTTTCGATTTTTGCAATTTTCCGACTTTTCCGGAAGAAAAAAAAATTTTCTTTCACACAAACCTGCTCCTGGCAATAACGAACAACTGAAAAAAAGTTTGAGCAAAATCGGCCCAGCCGTTCTCAATTGATGAATTACTATACATTTTTGCCACCATTTTTATATATATAGATTAGAAACCAGTACAAAAATCTCCTATGTGTTTTGTAAATCCGCACATTTTCAGCAAAGGATAAAATAAAATATAAAGCGCATGCTCAAATATTGTAATAAACAACTTTTTTTGTTTTAAAAAATTAAAAAGTTGGATTACAAATTTCAGTGAGGATTTAAAACTTTAAACTATTCTACTGAAAAAATTTAAAGTAGACTTAGTTTGTTATGAATTGTGACCACAGATTTATGCTGATAGGTTAAAAAATGTTTAAATGTATCTTAGGTATATGACAGCAGAGAAGGAGAATAAAAACCGAGGTTTCGTATTGGGGTAAGTTGTATGGGTGTGCACGCATGGGTGATTTCATAATTGCTTCACTTCCTCGAATTAAATACACAAATACAGGAATTGTGGAATTTATTAGATGACGGATATAAGAGGGTTTGGATACGAAAATGGATGTCAAATCGGTCCACCACTTGGGCAACAAATATATTCTTGTACAGGTTCTGGAACCCTAATTAATTAAATCGCATCAATTATATGTACTTAAAACCAGTACAGAGATTTCGGCCAGGTAAACTGACTGATAAATACCTACACCCAATATAAGATATTGCTTAAGTCTAGAGTTACTGAAAGTAATAGACTTTTCATATAAACTAGTAAGGCGGTTATCTTCGGCTATGCCATTTTGTAAAAATGGTGGTAAAACTGGTTATTTGCACTACAACTATATTTTATTAAACTTTGTACCACAAAACAGGGAAGTTGGTGAGAAGTGGACGTTACTTTTAGCTTCACACATCCATTTTGTCAGTAATGTTGTTTAGATTTTATTCGATTTTATAAATTTTGTAACTCCCCAAAAATGGGAAGTTGTGTAGGATGTGGGAGTAGTTTAAATCTGATCATGCCTATCTTAGAACTTAACCTCTGCTTCTGGACACAAGTTTACATACTAAATTTCAAACCGAAAGCTCATAAACTATAGGGATATACAGACGGACACACCCAAAAAGGGGGAATTTGTATGGAAGGTGGGAGAAGTATTCATCCGATATTGCTCATCTTACAACGTAAGCTCCTATTATAGGATTAAAGCTTGCATATACAATTTCAGCACAATATTTTCTAGCCTACGGCTATAATCGGGGGGCAGTTAAGCGGACACCCTAAAAAAGGAAGTTTGAATGGGAGGTGGGAGTAGTTTTTGACCGACATTGCTTATCTTAAAAAGTAGCCTCCGCTTAGATATTGAATCTTGCGTACAAAATGTCAGCTATATACCTCTTAAAACACGGCTGCAATTGGGAGGTGAGAGTAGTTTTTGACCGATCGTTCTCATTTTAATACTCAACCTCCGCTTAAGCAGAAAAGCTTTCAGACAATATTTCAGCATGATTGCTCCTAAATTACTACTGTAATCGCGGGGACTGACATACGGACACCCCCAAAAAAATCTCAACCTCCATTTTAAATCTCAACCTCCGCTTAGAGTAGGGAAGCTTGCATACATTATTTCAGCTTGATTGCTCTTAAATTACTACTGTAATCGCGGGACTGACATACGGACACCCCCAAAAAGAGAGATTGTGTATGGGAGGTGGGAGTAATTTTTGACCGATCGGATTCATCTTACTATTCAACCTTCGCTTAGTGTAGGAAAGCTTGCATACAAAATTTTAGCTTGATTGCTCTTAAATTACAGCTGTAATCGTAGGGATAGACCCCAAAAGGGGGGGGGGGGGGGTTTGTATGAGAGGTGGGAGTAGTTTTTGACCGATCGGGCTCATCTTAGAACGCAACCTCTATTTAGGGCACCAAAGCTTGCATACATTATTTCAGCTTGATTGCTCTTAAATTACTACTGTAATCGCGGGCTGACATACGGACACCCCCAAAAAGAGGGATTTTGTATGGGAGGTGAGAGTAGTGTTTGACCGATCGGGCTCATCTTAGAACTTAACCTCCGCTTTGAGGATAAAAGCTTGCATTCAAAATTTCAGCTCGATATCTCTTAAACTGCGGCTGTAATCGCGGGGACAGACGGACACCTTTAAATCGACTCAGATTTCGATGCTGATCATATATGTATATTGTCACACCTACCACGCCTCCTTATGGGCGTTACAAATGGAAGAACAAAATGAATATACCCTTCACTCCGTTCATGCGCATGGTGAAGGGTATAAAAATAATATAAAATTACTTGTGTTTAATTTTTTGCCTGCTTGTGGAGCAAAATCGTAAATATTTGTAACATTTGTGTAGGAGGTACAATTCGAGGCAGCACAACATGTCTGATTTTTTGTAAATCAACGTTCAGTGAATGCTTACCCTTGCAAAAGTTTTATGAATTCAGTGTTCATACAAAAATGATATGTATGTATGTAAGGGAAAGTATCGGTTATTTATATGGAAGGTAACAGAAGCGGTGTGTCAAATAGTTAGGTTTTCTGAGGGTTTGCCTTCTATTGCAAAATAAATTAACTGAACAAATTTGATGATCCCCCAGCAGCTGGTTTGGAAGTTATGCGAGAAATATTAGTTATCCCAAAGGGTCATTTTGTGTAGGAGGTACCCAAGGGGTGAACGGATAAAGTCCATATTCATTCCTGATTAAAATATTCATAATCGTACAACTTACGAAAAAATTGACGGAATTCAGTGTACCTACTTACAAAAAAAAAATTATGTAAGGCTATGAAGGTAAATTCGGTCATTTGTATGGGAGGTACCAGAAGGAGCGTGTCAAATAGTTAGGGTTTCTGAGGTTTTGTCTCCTATCACCAGATAAATTTGCCGACCAATTTTCATTATCCCCCAAGGGTCCGTTTGGATATAGAGGTACCAGAAGGGGTACGGAACATGTTTCGTTTTTCTTAGGGTTTGTATACTTTTACAAGGTAAATAAACTGACCCAATTCAGATATCATTCGGTCGTCCGTTTGGAAGCTATGAATGAAATGTTTATTATTCAAAAATAGGTAACTTTGCATGTGAGGTACCAGAAGTGGTGGGGCTATTCTACCCATTTACAACCCCATAAGTTCGATTTGAAAAACGTTTTCGATGATTTATTATTCCACCATTTCGTGGGTATACACATTCCGTATCCCTTCTCATAGAAGGCATGAAATGAAATGAAGCAACGAGGAAATTTTAATGCCAAAATAGGCCGGGAGAATGTCTTTAGCCCAACAGTCGGAAAATCTAGTCTGCATACTGACACATCGCCAAACGGAATCAGACTGATTGATTTCTCTGCAGCAAGGAACATGGTAATTAGCAGCACACGATTTGACCACAAAAACATTCACAAAGCAACGTGGATATATATATGGATCAATTAACGAGAAACCAAATTAATCACGTGGTAATCGATGGAAGGCACGCGTCAAGTGTCTTAGACGTACGAGTGATCAGAGGCGCGAACATCAACTCGGATCACCACCTCACTGCAGTGAAGGTGCGTACTAGGCTAATCAGAGCGAAAACCCTGCGTAACCAGGCACAAAGAAAGCTGGACATCGCTAAACTGCAGACCGCGGAGATAGCCAACGCCTATTCTGACCAACTCACTCAACTACTTCTTGATGCTCCAACTCCCGAAAATACTAGCGCGCAATGGCAACATATTGCCCACTCGATGGAAAGGACTGCGCGGTCCGTACTAGGGTATGTGAAGCCCTTTAACGATAATGCCTTGTACGATGACCAATGCCGCGATGGAACAAGATGCTGCATACAGGGCCAAACTGCAGCCAATGGCAACGCGAGCTGTTCATGAAAAGTTTAGGGAGAAGAGGCGGGAGGCGACTCGACTCTTCAGGCGAAAAAAACGAGAGCTTAAGGAGCGGACTAACAGAACAGAGGTGAAGCTCGGAAATTCTATCAGAAGATAAAAGGAAAGGTACATGGAACAGGTCTTCCCTTCTGTAAAGACAAGGATGGTCATCTCGTTACTGACTCCGAGAGCGTACTGAGAATACATAAAGATCACTTCTGCAGCCTATTGAGGTGTGAAAACTTGACGGAAGAAGACTGCGCGCCAATCCGAGATGATAACCTCGAGTGTCCACCTCCGAGCCAAGCTAAAGAACAACAAGGCCGCTGGTGCTGATGGTCTTCCAGCTGAGTTGTTTAAGGCGGATGAAGATGAGCTTGTTTTAAGCATGCAACGGCTCATAGAGAACATTTGGCTTCAGGAGAGCATGCCAGAGGATTGGAATCTCAGTGTGCTATGTCCAATCTACAAAAAAGGTGAATTAGCCCCTTACCGATTGCGTATAAGGTCCTGTCTAGCATACTGTGTGAACGTCTAAAGCCAATTGTGGAAAACCTGATTGGACCTTATCAGTGCGGCTTTAGACCAGGCAAATCCACGACGGATCAGATATTTACACTACGGCAGATTCTTGAGAAAACCCATGAGAAGCAAATCGACACTTACCACCTCTTTGTCGATTACAAAGCTGCTTTCGATAGTCCCATCACGCATCGACTATACGAAGCCATGTCTGAGTTCGGTATTTCTGCGAAGATAATTCGTCTCTGCCGGTGTACCCTAACGAATACCAAATCCTCTGTTCGGATTGGCAAGGATCTATCTGCATCATTCTATACGACGAGAGGTCTTAGACAGGGTGACGGTTTGTCATGTATGCTGTTCAACATAGTGATGGAAAAGGTGTTAAGGAAAGCAGCGGTTAACATGTCTGGCACCATATTTAATAAGAGCCACATGCTGCTCGCATATGCCGATGATATCGACATTATCGGTCGAATGATGCGAAAGGTAACAGCTGTTTTCTCCTCAGTTGAAAGGGGGTCAGCAAAAATGGGTTTGGCAGTGAATGAGGACAAGACGAAGTTAATGGTATCATCGAACAAAGTGTCCACCCGTTGGGGACGCAGCGTGAACGTTGAAAACTATTGCTTTGAGGTAGTGGATGAATTTATCTACCTTGGATCCGCCATGAACAAAAAAAAACAGTGTCAGCCTCGAAATAAAACGGAGAATAGTGCTTGCTAACAGGTGTTTCTTTGGACTACGCGAGCACTTTATAAACACCACCCTATCTCGAACTACCAAAGTCCAGCTGTACCAGGTACTAATTTTACCGGTCCTGTTGTACGCCTCTGAATCTTGGGTGCTTACACAGGCAGATGCAGCTCATCTGGCGGTGTTTGAGAGAAAAATACTCCGCAAAATATATGGACCCATTTGCATAAACGGCGAGTTTAGGATTCGGATGAACCATGAGCTGTACGAGTTATACCACGACATTGATGTCGTCAAGCGAATCAAAGTGCAACGATTACGCTGGCTAGGCCATGTCGTGAGAATGGATGAGTAAACTCCAGCGCGAAAGATATTCTATCAAGACCTCGAAGGACGGCGCAAAAGAGGGATACCGCGACTACGTTGGAAGGACCAGGTGGAAGAATCACTGACGCTGCTTGGTAGGACTGACTGGAGACGATGCGCACAAGATCGAAGCGAATGGAAATCTTTAATCATTTCGGCCTCTGACTTAGGCACTAAGATATAAATGTATATATGTGTCAAGTTGTTTTAAAGGCTAATAATAATAATAATAACGAGGAAAGTGTTCGTGTGTTTTTCTTAAAATAGTTTATGATTAGTTTCAGTCGCACAATTCGAATGCATTTTCATGCACCTAGATGGACGCATGGCTGAGTAACAATCGAGAGGTAGTGAGTTCAAACTCCAGCAAGGTTTACTGTCGTTGGAAAAAAAGTGTAAGTATAGAGAGAAATATATAGAACTGAGAAATACCTAAAACTAAACTAAACACTAAACACCAACTGAATATTTTTTTTATTTTTCAAGACCTTCTTTTTCATGTGTAAGCAGGCCTTCCATCAGGCCTTCTTATAGAAAGCGACGATGGAAGGCATTGTCTCCTAACGACACCCTATGGTATTTGGAAAGGAAGAGGGAATAGTGAGCGCAGGCTTCTGACTGCTTATAAGGCCTTCTAGATCCTTTCATTCGTCGCTGGGCTGTAACAATGGCAGTAAAACTTAAATCCCCTAATGGGCGTGTTCAAAATATGAATTGAATATGGATGGAATTTAATATTTTCTAAATTTTCCAAGATATAAAATTATATAAAAAAAACAGTGCCACGAAAATATTTCATTTAAACATCCAATTCACTTGTTACAATTCTCTCATATTATAATTCAAAATTACCACAATATATACCTGCATTGAATTAGTTTTTTCGGAACAAAAAAATGCTTTTAGAAAATGAAATATCCCCTATTATAATTATTCCATAGAACAGTATAAGTGTTGTCCATCAAACGCCATGATTTTATAAAATCACATAAAGGAATACCGTTTGCCAGCATTACACAAAACAACTTTCTGTAAATTGTTATTCATAAATCTAACCACATGCTAAGTAGTATTATTCGCCAACAAGTAGCAATTTTGTTGCCACCCACTCTTTAATATTACCTCTTAACCCAGTCACCTGATTAACATTCAACAATTCAACAATCCCCAACTGAGTTTCGTGTTTAAGAAAGCCAAATTGTAATAATAATAAATTCTAACCACTCACAATGCAATACCACTGATTCGCAAGTTAATTTTGAATTTCTTTTCAAAAATTATTAGCGCTGTTTATTTTTAGCACTTTTACCAAATTTGAAAATCACCTAAAACGGAATTAACACCTTTCTTTCTTTCTTTTTTCTCTTGTTTTGATTGTGATATTGAACGAATCGCATAAAACAGGAAAAGCTCAAGCGAAAATTACCGATAATAACGATAAAAATAATAAAAGTTTTTCTTCATTTTATGTCTGATTTTAGCACGTAATAAATTCAGCCAAAAAGAGGAACGACCAACACAAAAATGAAAACGGTATAATGCGAGAAAAAAAAGTGGAAATACGAAAATACAAATCAGCAGGAACACCAAAATTGGTAAGTAAAAAGTTAATGGCTTTTAACGCTGGGGAGAAGCCGAAAGATGCCAGCAACTTGCCAATATCATGTCTAGGCTTTATACATGAATCAATGAACGAATTAATGAATAAGTGGATGGATGAATGTCTAACTGACGGGCGGACTGATTGACGTGCGGGCTGACGGAGTGACCACCGTCCACCAGCAAAAATTGTACATTTTATTTTTTTTTGTAGTGCCAAACGAAATTATTGCATAGCCTTTAAATACTTACATACGATCTGTGATGGAATCGCGAAAAAAAAATCAGCGTCAGCGGTAGTTTCACTTGCCAATGTGTACCTAGCCGTACCGTGTTAGGCAATGCAATTTAATTTGTTTGTGTGTCTTGCTGCTCTAATCGGTCTGTTGCAGCTGAATTTATCAAATTGAAGAAGACATTCAGAGTGGTGTGTTGATGGTTAGTTTGTAGAGTTTCTCTCCCGGGATTTCCCGGGCGGGAATTCCCGGGATTCCCGGTCATTTTTAATTCCCGGTTTCCCGGGAAATTCGTCCGGGATTCCCGGGAAATTAAAACACCTTTAGCAGATCAAATTTTAGAAGCTTTAAAGAAACGAATTGAAGAAAGAAGGGGCAAGCGACTTTATACTTAAGTGAAGTATCTTAAAGATCCAAGAGTATTTGATAAGAATGCTAATAACTTATTTCAAACTGCTTCAAAACAAAATGTGATCGCGTACGCTGAACAAATTTATACTCGTCTTTTTAAAGAAGACGTTATCGTCCTATTGTCCTTATTATCCGATTTGTGACATTAGTACCGAAAGACCATTTGAGGATATTTTAACCGATGCCATAACAAATGCAATGTTGCATCAAGTAATAGTCTACTGAATTGCTCGATAAAAAAGGATTTTCAATTTTACGAAGCAAGTGGAAAAGAAACGGTAAATGTCACCATTTTATCGAATGCTCTTCTGGCAATAAGGCCAACATCAGTTGAAAGCGAGAGAATGTTTCCAACAACAGGGTAATTTGTAAATAGAATTAGAAACAGACTGTCTGATGAAACTATTAACGATCTTTCTGTTTTCAAAACATATTTTCAAAATGCAAATTAACTATTATTGTTCAACTCATATTTTTATATACATACACATAAAAATGAATGTTTTTCGTTTGTTATGTTTTCTTATACTGCAAAATTGAAAAAAATTAACATAGTTTGTCTTGTTTTTCTACTGCGCGAAAATTCCCGGGAATTCCCGGGATCCCGGGAAAGGCAAAAATTTTTCCCGGTTTCCCGGGAAATGAAAAGTCCGGGAAAAAGAGAAACTCTATTAGTTTGGCAAGTTAATATGAGGAGTGTCAATAGTGACACATCAGTCACTTTGTTCTCATTTGTAAATGTTGTTCCGTTGTCATCAATTCCCATGCCAGTAATAATTATAAATAATACAAAACTAAATCAAGATTTGGGAAAGCTTAATCACAATAAAATTAAGAGATTTGCAAATTCTAGACCGGCTTATTTTAATATTTTATGATATCGGCAAACGAATTGTATTGTGATGTTGGCAAAAAATTCGTGATTATTTAGTACCAAATAACTAAGTAATATTTTTTACTATTTCCATAGTTAAAGACCGCCAAAATTATTCCGAAAATTTTTAAGTTTTTGCTCAGTAAACTAGTAAGAAAGTTGCAGTCGGGAAAACCGACTTACATATACCCTCACACTCAGAAAAACATAAAATTTCTGGTATATTGATATTATGTTATTACTCGATTTCTAAAGTGGGTGGAGTGGTACATTTGTATGGGAGGTACCAAAAAGGGCGTGGCTAGGCTTCCATTATTTTCTCCAAAACTTCATCCTGCTGTAGCTCAACACAGTAGATATTACTACTGGCTTCCTAAAGTGGGCGTAATGGTAAATTTATGTGGTAGGTACCGGAAGGGGCGTGGCTAAACTTCCAGATTTTTTTTTCCAAAATTTTACCCTGTTATAGCTTAACAAAATACAAAGTTTGGGCACCATCGTGTCAAGTGTATTGATATTACTACTCGCTTTTTAAAGTGGGCGGAATGGTACATTTGTATGGGAGGTACCAAAACGGGCGTGGCCTGACTTCCAATTTGTCCTCAAAAAAAAAAGTATCCTGTGATAATTAACAAAATAGAGAATTAAGGCACGATCGCGTTGGCTATATTGATATTATTACTCGAGTTCTACAGTGTACGGAGGGGTACATTGGTATTAGAGGTACCAGAAGGGAAATGTCTAGACTTCCAGGTTTTTTTAGTCCAAAACTCTATCCTGCTTTAGCTTTACCAAACACAAAATTTGGGCACGCTCGCGTTCGGTGTATTACTAATAGTAATCGATTTCTAAAGTGGGCGGAATTGTACATTTGTATGGAGGTATCAGAAGAGGCGTGCCTAGACTTCCAGATTTTCTCTCAAAACTTTACGCTGATTTAGCTTTATCAAATACAGAATTTGGACACGATCACGTTGGGTGTATTGATAATATTAATCCATTTCTAAAGTGGGCGGTACCAGATGGGTATGGTAGGTACCAGATTGGGCGTGGCTGGGTTTCCACTTTTTTCTCCAAACCTTTATCTTGGTATTTCTTCTTTTATCTTGGTCCAGCTCACTGGATCTTAATCCTAGTCACGACATTTTTTGGGATTCATCATAAACGAAGATACTTTTTTTTGTGGGTCGGCCTAATGGGTATATCAGCTGTTTATGCCGAAATTTAATGGATTTCCAGTTATCTCAGACACGCCATTTCATGACAACTTGTTTTAAAGGACATATGTAGTTAAAAAACCAGTTGTCGAAAAAAACGACACATTAACTTTTGCCATAATGGCATAGAAATGTAATTGTTTATACAACACATTGTAAGAAGAGTAAATTTCTTCAGTTAAGCTTTTTGTCCCAATAGGACAAACAAAGGTAATTTTCGCCTGTCGATGTGATTACGGTGATGTTTGTGGCGCAGTTTGATAACGTTTTTGCTTTTATTTTCCTCGAAAATATCAGACACTTATAGGACTAACAAAATTACTTACTTACATAAGTGGCCCATTACAACTTACGTAAGTGGTTCATAAATTAGAGGCCTGGAGTATTAAAGAACTTCACACGCTTCGATCTTCTGCGTGCCTTCTCAGTTAGTCCTACTAATTTGGCGGCACGTCGCCAATCACTTTGTCTTTCCAACAAAGTTTGGGTCTGCTCTGCTCAAACACCTTACTCCCTCGATGTCGTGCTAAAGCTCATGGTTCATCCCATGCCGAAACTCCCAGGTTTTGTATGTCCGTTGTCGTAAGCATCCACGATTCAGCAGCATACAACAGAACGGCTGTTTTTTGGTATACCGAGATAAGGTGGTTTTACTAAAGTGCTGCCGAGGTCCGTAACAACATCTATTGGCGAGCACTTTTCTCCGCTTTATTTCTTGGCTGAAATTATTTTTCTTGTTGACGAAAGATCCGAGGTAGGTTAATTCATCTTCTACCTCAAAACAATAACTTTCAACGTTGAAGTTGTTTTGCCCTCGTTAACCGCTAAACTAATTTTTTGCTGACTTCTTTTATAGAGATGAGATAACTGCAGTAACATCTCGCAGATTACGGCCAAGGATATTCATATTACCGGCATGTGGCACTTGTGAAATATGGTGCGAGACATGTTGACACCAGCCTTTCTCATCACCTTCTCCACAACTTTATTAAATAGTGTATACGACAAGCCAGTACCCTGCTTAAAACCTCTTTCCGTGTTGAATGATTCAGAGTGATCCTTACCAATCTTAATCGAGGATTTGGTGCTCTCACGGTACATCGCAAAGTCGATTTAGCTTTGCAGGAATACCACACTCAACTATGGCTTCATATAACCTATTCCTTATCGCAGAGTCGAAGGCTGCTTTGTAGTCGACAAAGTGGTGGTAGGTGTCGATCTGCCTTTCATGAGTTTTTTTTCCAGGATTTGTCGTAAGGTGAATATTTGATGCGTTGTAGATTCACCAGGTCTAAATCCGCACTGGTAAGGTCTATAAGTTTCTCTACAATTGGCTTTAGACGTTCACACAATATGCTCGAAAGGAACTTGTACGCAATTGGTAATAGGCGTATTCCACAGTAGTTCTTACACTCACTACGATCTCCTTTCTTGTATATCTCCATTTTTTCAGAACGTCACTAGGTGACCATCGCTGTCCTTGCAGGAGGGTAACCCTGTTCGACGCATTCTTGCCTTAACTCTCTGGTAGAATTTTCCCGCTTCTCCTTTTTTCGGAGAAAATGTGTGCACTCTTCCTGCCTCTTCTTTAGCTCACTCTTTTTCCATCACGAGTTGCCTCTAATTTCTTATCCCTGTGCCGTTCACGAAAAGCTCCCGTTGATATTGGCCTTGCGACATTCATCATCGCACCAGGCATCATTTTGAGACGGCTTAAAGTATCCAAGTACGCTTCTCGCAGTCCGTTCTATGGAGTCAGATATATATTGCTTATTCGAGGTGGAGCAGTTAAGTTGGGTGGTTGGAGTAGGCGTCCGCTACCTCTGTTGTCCGCAGTTTATCGATGTCCATCTTTCGTCTTAGCAGGGCGAAAACACTGCGTAACCAGGTACAGAGAAAGCTGGACATCGCTAAACTGCAGACCACGGAGATAGCCAACGCCTATTTCAACCAACTACTTCGGGATGCTCCAACTCCCGAAAATACTATCGAGAGATCTGAATTAGCAGAACTGCAGCCAATGGCAACGCGAACTTTCCAAAAAGGGTGAAGGGGCTGGAGGCGACTCAACTCTTCATGAAGAAAAAATGATAGCTGAAGGAGCGGAATAATGTGCGCATTGAACAATATAGGAATAGAGGTGAAGCCCAAAAATGCTAACAGAAAATAAATGTTAAGGTATATGGAACAGGTCTTCCTTCCTGTATTAACAACGATGGTCATCTCGTTACTGACTCTGAGATATTACTGGAAAAATCTCTTCTGCAGTATGTTGATGTCTGAAAACTCTGCATCAATTCGGTACGATAACATCGAGTCTCCCTCTCCGAACAAAGCCGCTGGTGCTGTATAATAAAAGCTTCTCAAACAGTGACGTTCACATTCGTCGATAAGCAAGTATGTGCCGTTAGTTGTCAATCTTAAAATAGAAAGCGTGTTAATTCACAACAACGCAAGAAGCTGTCCCATACCTCATTTTTGGGAAGTAAAGAGAAATTGAGCTTTTTAAGTTTAAGTGTTCGCCTAGAGGTGTTGATTTGGGCTACGCGAGCACTTTATCTTTTTACCACCTTATCTCGAAAAACCAAATTGTACCAGGTACTAATACTACCGACCCTGCTGTATGCCTCCGGCGGATGCATCTTATCTGACTATGTTTCGGGTGAACAATAAGCTTAACGAATCAAAGTACGATTACGCTGACTTGGCCATGTCGTGAAGATGGATGAGGAAACTCCAGTGCTGCTAGGTAGGGCTGACTGAAGACGGTGTGCACAACATCGAAGCTAATGGAAATCTCTTATAATTTTGGGCCTCTGACTTCAGACACTAAGATATAAGTAAGCTATCGATTTGTTATTAAGGCCAATAATAGTATTAATATTAAGCGATAATCCTACCAAAGAACCATTTACATTGCTCAAAAAAGGTCAGAATTTGTTGTAAGCTAAGTTGACCCAAATCGTAAATGTACTCAAATAGGTAGAATCCCATTGTTATCATTCTCCAGCTGAGTAGTGTTGGACATTTACAGATTAGGTGTTCGGCAGATTCTTCATCATGACAGCTTCTGCAGAAGTCAATTACTGTAACCTTTAGATTTGCGAAGGTCCGTCTATCATGCAATATCCTGTCCCGACTTGCACAAATATTCACACCTTTGGTTTGGATAATGACAATAGGTTTATAGAGTGATTATTATGAGGAATCACGTAGGATGTTGTAAGAAATTTGGCTTTTCTATTAAATTACGATGTCGCAAATTACAATTCAAAAAGCTTCGTCAAACTTTAAAAGCTTTCAATAAATCATTAAAATTAAACATTTTATAACGATATCTACCTAATAATTTTGCGACTCTGTTGTCATGCCTTTCGTTCGTTAGGCTGCGTATATGAAACATGAACTCATCAGTTTGTAATTTGACACAATTATTGTTTCTTTTTTTTGAAATTCAATGAATTAAGAATTGTTTTGCAAAACCAAAAATGATAAGCGTCTATGTTACTTTAATAAAATAGAAACAGGTTTGTTAGGGTCTAGTCGACTTAATTGTGCACTCCGTGCAAATTAAAGTAGTCTACTTCATTATCTATATGATAATGTCAAGCAAGAATATTTATGTCATCTATTCCAAATGTTCAGATCACTCCGGGTTTCTTTCACAAAAAAGATGCATTTACAGATATACATTTAGCTGAATGTTTTATATATATAAAGACCAACAACAATTTTCGTTCCATTTAAAAAAAAATCCGATTTAAATCACCTCAAATAGTTAATAACATATATGGATCAGAGGCTTTAGAAAAATATCTAATCTAATTTAGCCGCAACACTGGCTCATATGACCGAATAATTTGGCATAGTCTCTGGACCATATATGCTATTACTTATGTGTTCTTTCCATAAATAGGATATCGGAACTATTGAATATCACTAGGTAAAATGTATCACGCTGAAGATTATATGACATTCTATGCATTTTTACAAACTAATAAATACTATATAAGCTACTATATAAGCACCAATGTGATGCTTTGGCATATTACAAACTGCGAGGAATTCCATGTATGACTGAAAAAAACCATGTTGTGGAGATATTCAGTTTTAAATAACTTTTTTTTATTTCATTTGTCTTTCAAACAAAAGAATACAAGTTTTCGGAAGGAAAGTTTAGACAAATTAAGAAAAAACAACAATGTAGCTTTATATATATAGAAACCTTTTATCACCAGCGGGAGATATTCTATTTTTTATACATAAACATTTATTATCGGTTCGTGTCTTACAACAAACGCATATTACCGATCATTATGCAGGGTACCTATAAGACATTATATTTTGTTCTATTAATTGCTGTGTAAAAGTATAAAACAATTAGAAATTTTTATTTTAGAAATTCAGAATGAAGACAAACCTTAAAACGCCACCAACACAAACAACGACCAATGTATGAAAGAAGAAGTCTTTACCGAAAAAAAACGTGCTTTAAATCATAATTGATTTGTAGCCATAGGAGCAAACAATAGCGCAACGCTTAAGAAAACGTGTTCCTGCCAAGCGCGAAAACAAAAAACACTGGCAGTGTTGGTACTAGTAGTGACTCGATCTTTTGGGTGAATGAATGACAGACTGCGTTTGCCTAGCAGCTCTGTTTTGTCTAACAGACAAATCATACTGCGTCGCATTTGCGGCGGCCCAATGCGACGCAATACAACGCACATGTACTGACTGCACTACGCTCTCATCCAGTGCGTGGAAGCTTACCACGATTTCACCTACGACGACGATGTCTATATTTGAGCAGAGTTTATTTTTGCTGACACTGTCGTTGTCTGCCATTTTGCCTTTGGAAAGAGGAAAGAGTTAACAGAAAACGCACCCAGTTTTCAAATTCAGCTGTTTGGTTTTTTCGTCTTCTTTCGAAAATTATTTTCTTGGGTTTTCGTTAAAACTTTAGTCGTTGACATCGCTGATGTTTCCCCCCCATTTAGACGGTTAGGTGCGTAGAGAAGCACTTAGTTATTTTTGTTTTTTATTTTTAGCTTTTCGGTTGATTGACTTACAACATGCAGCGTTTGACAAACTTTTGGGCAGCCGTAGGAAATTGGTTAGAGCCAGTTTTGCTTTATATTCCGATAGCAAATACAAGTTTTCATTGTGAAGCATTTATATCCTGGTGAATGTTAAAATTAAGTGCCATTGATTTCAGAAAGGCTCACAATTTGGTTACTCCGAAACCTTGAATACCCTATTGGTAGCCATAACAGAAGTTTATGGAAAAAATTGAGGGAACTTTGAGAGTGACCTAGTGCATGTTGAAGGTCTGGTCGAGAACAACATTACCCTGTAAACAAAAGATTTCCCACACCCTCAAAATCTTGACTTACGGTTCAAAAACTGGGTTTTCCGATCTTTCCTCACTTATTACCTTACAACTCAGTCAATTCGGAAACGAGTTTTGATTTGTAAACGGTTTTGGAAAGAAGAATTTTATACCGTAACCAAACGCAATAAAAGCTGAACATCGTAAAATGATGCATACCATCATTATAGTCAATGCCTACTATAACCAGCTCTTTCAATTACTGCGAACAAACCCCACAGTAGCAAAATATTGTGCAGTCTATGATCACTGCCGCAAAGACCGTTCTGGGATATGAAAGAAAAAGACAGCTAGGATGTCAAGAAGTACAGCGATACCGAAAGTTATTCCAAAAAGTAAAAACCTCTTATTTTAGAACAGTGATCCCCACCTGTAAGGACAGACTTTGAAATCTGGTCTGAGCTTTCATGGTGCGATTTGAGATATCATTAGAAGAGCCTCCAGTCGATGTTAAAATACTGCACAGGTAGCAAAAGTGGTGCCCGTCCTGAAGTTGGATGTTTTGGTTAGAAAATGGTCGGTGGGATGTTGCGTTTAATCGCATTACCTTCGCCTTATTAATATTTATTCTGAGGTCTGCCTTTGCATCTTCTATCTCCACAATTTTTAAGCTTTCCTCCATGTCGGAGTGACTGTGTGTTAAAAGGCATATGCCATCCGCGTAATCGAGATCGGCAAGACGGCCACCTAGTCCCCATGTTATGCCTCTGTTGCTGGTCATTCATTTCTCATAGCAATATGCAACAGAACGTTAAAGATTAAAGAGTAACATGCATCCTTCTCGTACATCAGCTTTAATGGATTCCTTATTGCTTATAGAATTCTGGTGAAGTATGCAACAGTTTGCGTTTCTATAAAACTCTTGGATAATAGCTATTATTTTCTTCGGTACGCCTTAATAGGTGAGAGCTTTCCAGATGGCGTTATTTACAAGTGTGTTGAAACATTTTTTGAAGTCGATAAAGATTAGATATATTAGAGATATCCATTCTACTGATTGCTCGAGTATTATGCGAAGGCAGTTTATCTACGCAGGATTTTGTGAGCTCTGAATCCAGCCTGTCCGCAACGAAACTCTTTGTCGAGGGGATCAAAAAGTCTTGTGTTGATAATATTCGCGATGACCGTGTTTATCATACTCAAAAGTGTGATTCCCCTCTAATTTTTGCGCTCTAAGAGATCATCTTTCTTAAGAATGTTGATGATCAAGCCCTCTTTTAGTTCGACGGAAAGTTCATTATTGGTCCTTTGTACAATATTCTGGAGCAGGAAGGTGCTCGTTTGGGGGTCAGCTCTGGATTGATATTGTCAGGCCCGGGAGATTTGTGATGTTTAAGGACGCGAATAGCATTATCAATTTTCGTTATGGTAGGTGTGTTTGTAGGTATACATATATATCATCTCTTTCGATGTGTCCAGTACAGTTGCATAATGGTTGCGGTATATGCACGGCCGTTGACAATATGTTGGAGTAGTGGTGTACCCAGATATCGAGCTGACCGTTTTTTGAAGTGATGAGATTTTCATTGTGGTTTAGTTACTGTTTTAAGCAGATAAAAATTTTCTAGCGAGCGATTTGTTATCTATATATATAAAAATGGTGGCAAAAATGTATAGTAATTCATCTATGAGAACAGCTGGGCCGATTTTGCTCAAACTTTTTTTCATTTGTTCGTTATTGCCAGTAGAAGGCTTATGTGAAAGAAAATTTTGGGAAAAGTCGCAAAATTGAAAAATCGAAAATTGCTTTTTTGTATGGAATTTTGTGTGCAATTTTTTCAGAATGGCTTTTCGAATAGAAAAACGGAGTTCAATAACTTTGAATTTGTTTTTTTTTACCAAATTCTGCATTTTATAGTATGATTTAAAAAATTTGGACGATGGAACTAAATCTGAACTTTTCGAATGGAAAAATAGAAAAATTTTTGGTGGAAAACTCGGAAAATTTCGGAGAAAATTGGATATTTTCTACAAAATTGTGCATTGTATGTATCGTTTGTGTTGATAAAAATCGATAATTTAATTTTTGTTTAAAATATTGTGTGCAATTGATCCGTAGTGGCTTTACGAATGGAAAAATATAAAATTTTTGTCGAAAAATTACGGAAAAATGCCAACAAATTTAATTTTTTTAGACGAAATTTTGAATTTTATCGTATGATTGATAATTTTGGACGATGTTAATCTGTAATATTTCGGATAATAGAAAAATTCTTGGTGGAAAACTCGAAATATTCCGTAAAAACTTAAAAAATTCAGAGTTTTCGACGAAATTTTGCACTGTATGATTTCTGTCGAAGGTGGAAAATACGTTATGATGCTTGGAAAATTTTAGATTATTATGTTAAAAGATAAAACACCAAATGATCGAACAATTTCAAAATCTTTTGCGTGAGAACAACGCATTGGTCCGATTGTTCAAAACCGCATTGAATACAATGCATTCCGACGATCACAAAATCATTATCAGAGCAGACATAATTCCCTGTGGTTGCCATGCAGGACAATTCAATGCTTCCACAATAAATGAAGTCGCAGTGGTGACTGTTGGGAAGAATGTGGAATCACGTGATATTGTTCTCAAGCGTCCGGATGGTAGGCAACTGAGACATCGGTCATATGAAGCACTTCAATACCCGTTGATGTTCTGTCGTAGAGAGGATGGCTATCACCTCTATTTAAAAATGGTCAATAGAACAAAAGGTTTGTTTACAAGTTATCAATTCTTTTTCATTCTCCATTTAAGTTCGAATTTCGATCTTGAAATTAACTTCTGATCGAAGACATGTGCGTGCTCATGTGCGGCAGTCTACTGCCGAAATTCGAATGCCAACGTCAAATCGTTCGATGCACGATGCATTCAATCGCGAATTGCAACGAGATCAAGCATTGGTCAAGATGAGCTGACTGAAAGTGTCCGAAAATATATGCCGCCATTGAATGCTGAGCAAACGAACGTGTACGATTCGCTGATGGAGGTTGTTGACGATGGAACGGGTGGCATTTACTCTCTCGATGCTCTCCCGGGCAAGATATTCGCCATTTCTATGATTCTGGCAACATTTGGTCAAGATCGCAAATTCCGTTAGCTGTTGCATCCGCTGGTATTTCTGCCACATTGTTGAAACGCGGTCGACCTGCACTTTCCGCTTGAAGCTGCTGATGATTCTCCTCATGTTTGACAAGCCAACGTGCATCGAAATTATTGCGAGAATGCAAAATCATCATTTGGGATAAATGCACGATGGCACATAAACGAGTTTTGGAGGCAGTTGACCGAACGATTAAGGATTTACCAGGTGATTCGAGATGATTTGGTGTGGCTATGGTATTTTCGTCAAACTCTACTGCTGCTTATGAAATTAACGCATGCCTGAAATCGTCATCTTTGTGTTACTGACTTTTCAAGACAGCTACTGGCACTTGGTAATGGCCAAATTTCTGTTGATGTTTCAGCTGAATTGAAGACGTTCCCGGCAAATTTTTTCGAGCTTACTTCGTCAAAGGAGGAACTCAACACCAAATTTTTCCCCGGCATTGCAAAAAATTATAAAAATCTATATTGGATAAGTGAACGGGCCATACTAGCAGCAAAGAATAAGGTCGTCGATATCGATGGAAAACTGCATTCATACAAATCCATTGATATTGTGGTTAACGAGAATGAGGCGACCATTGAATTGAATGTGTTGAAGATGTGTCAGGAACTTCGCCGCATAATTTACAAACCGTCTTCATTGTTTGTTTTTATGTCGGAAAACAAATCGGAAAACATTAAAACTTGTACTCACTGTATTTTACTATACCCCTGGAGCTTATATGAATTCGATACCTTAGGAGCGAGACGAAGTTTGCCGGGTCCGAAGTTGTATAGCAGAAAAACGTTTGCCGGGTCAGCTAGTTCTATATAAATTCGCGAAATCTGCCAAATTCGGCTGCCGTTTGTGCTCTGTCGCCAGGTCTTCTGTCCATTTCCGCTTGTCTCTACGAGCGCTGCGCTTTACTTCTTTTTGAAATGAACTAGTACTATGGATTTTTCTATACGGGTTCTGGCATTATTCAGTTGTGCATTTATATCTTTTCTCATTATTATAATGTTTCACGTATCGTCGGATATTCACTGTTTTCTTTCGGCTGTCTTGAATCCAATATGGAGTTTTCTGCCGTTGAAACAATTAAATTCGTTACTTATCTTATAGTTACAGTTACTTATCTTACACGCTGATTCCTTCTGTATACCTAGGAAGGCTGCAGTCACTTTCCGAAATTTTCGACAGATTATGTCTAAGTCGTCAGCATAAGCGAGTAGCATGTGGCTTTTGTTGAATATCGTTCCACTCGTGTTTACTGCAGCTTTCCTCATTGTCCTCTCCATCACTATGTTGAAAATGTCACACGATAGACCATCACAGGACATAATATGCTTAGATTCCAATCATCGGGCATGCACACGTTAAGCCAAACCGTGCGTAGGACCTGGTGCATGCTCGTTATCATCTTCTCTCCACCGAACTTAAAGGGATCTGCCGGAAGTCCGTCGGCCCCGGCTGCTTTATTATTTTTCAGCCGCGATATTGCTCTTTTTACCTCGTCTTGGTGGTGGGCAATCTAAGTCGTCGTCGACAATTGGCGTGATACCTTCACGTGCGCTGCCTTCTGAAACCAGCACACTCTGCATATCTGTAACCAGATTTCTATCCTTGTCCTTACAGAAGGGTATCCCATTACCGTAGCCTTTTGCTTCTAATTTCTGGTAAAATATCCCTGTATCGGTCCACATCCTTGTCTCCCGTTCCTTTATTTGACTTTTTTCGCTTAAAAAACTGTCTCGCCTGTTTTACTGTCTCCTTGCGCCGTACCCTAACAGCACAGGTTACAATTGGCTGTGGCGTTGCCCTATAAGCAGTATCCTGTTCCACAGACGCTATCCGACATTCTTCATCGTACCAGAATTCTTTTGTGCGCCGTTTTTCACATCCTAGCACTGTTGTTGCGGCGGTAGCCATTGAAAGCCAATATGTTGCCACTATGTATCGGGAACGTCAGAAGTAGAGGCGTTGTGTCGTAGTAGTTGGAGTAGGTAGTAGCTATCTCTGGGGTTTGCAGCTTCGGGATGTCCAGCTTTCATTGTGTTTGGTTACGTGCTCTGCTCAATCTTAGGCACACCTTGGCTGCAATCAGGTAATAATCCGACCCAATATTAGCACCACGGATCATACGCACGTCCATGTCGGTATCGGTAGATGCATGCCTGTTATCAATTACCACATGATCATTTAGATTTTTGGTCAATTCACCTTGTGGATATATTTGTGCTGGAATCTGGTTTAACTCACTGTTCCTTCTCGCTGCGAAGTTAACCAGCCTAAACCCGTTGTCTGACGTATGCAGGCTGAATTTACCGATCGATGTACGAAAAACATCACACAACATTAAAAACTATATCGGAAATTTTTTCGACACCTCCATATGTATGAAGACCGACAAAAAAAATTTATTATATGACAACCTTTTTTTAAGTCGTCCTTAGAAAGCGTCTCTTACACTGTTTTAATTACAAATTGCCAATTTCCCCAATTTTCTAGAAATTATTTTGTACTGCAATATAAAATAGATATTTTTGTTCTAAAAATAAATTTTTAAATGTTAACATTATGTCAACTAAATTTTGACGATTTTATATATATCATTTGCACCTGTTTTGGTTCACTTAACAGTCTACAGCAAATGACGCACAGTCATGTTTACAATAAATCTAATACCTTTTGGTTTTCATAGAGAAAAAGCACACTGTTCCAAAAACAGTCTGTGTAAAACTGCTGCTCTCTGCTACGTGCTATATAACAACCGTTTGCATAGCACCAACTTGGCCCAATGGACAGAAGACAAGTGCTGGCTGGCTTATGACTTTAAGGAAAACAAATTTTAAGTCTGGCTTTTTGACGTTGTTATGTTAGTTTAGTTGGTTTATATCGATGGCTTAAAGTGAAAAATACCACAACATCAGCAAAAGCACTAGTGACAATATTTGATAAAGTTAGTTTAGCTGGTTCGATGGCTCTCGCTTGGCGGCTGCCTACAATAAGCGACTGTAGGAAAAAGTGCGTACAAATTTGTTTTGGAGACACCATGCTCGTACCAGTCAAAGTATTTACGCGCTACATAGACGATTGCATTCATTTTGTTGTTCACTTACAGGTTACGACGGTTTTGTAGGTGCCAAGCACTAACACAAACCTGGCAAGGTAGCAACGTCGGCACCGACAACATCGTCAAGCTAAACGTTTTGTTTACATAAAACGTTTGGCATTTTAACCAAAAAGTGTTCGTTCTTGTACTATGTATTTGTACTCGGACTTTAGAAATATTTTCTCTGTTTTCACTATGACTTTTCATTGTAGCAGTAGCAGTAGTTGATGGCTGCCTGCTAGCCCTGAAACGTGTCTACTTGATTTTTGGACTTAGTACGCGTATGGAACGTGTAGTTATGAATGACGATGTGTTCGGAATAAATTAAGTGACAAGAAAAAGAAAATGCCCTATTCCTTAGAATTGGCGACAGCAATGACCGCAACTGTGTGACAGCAGTAGAAATTGTTGAGAAATCAAAGAAATTGGAATCATAAGAAATGTAAAACTACGCTCATGTACTTGTTTACCACAATTGCCATTGCCACCTCTATGTGGCGGCCAATGACCTCTATTAGAGTGTAATGCTAAATACAACTGTTAAGCAGTTCATTGCTTTCGTTCCAGGGCATCTAAGTCCATTATTTGCATAGCTTTTAAATTTATTAATATTTCTAGTTTTATTATTTTCCAAAACAAAGTAATGCGTTTGTAAATGGGCAGAAGAGCCTAGCCCCACACCTTATGGTACGTCCCATACTCAATTAAAAAGAGTAATTTTGTTTTTTTTATTCATACCATTCCTGACAAAAAAAAGGACATTAAAAATTTCCTCAATAATTAAATCCTATTAAAATCTTAGTAGTCGGTGCCAAATTTCAATGATCTGGAACCACCCCTTATAGTTTTTGAATGTTGTGTCATTTAAAGACAATGACCTGAAGAAGATACCATTAAAAATTAAAATAATACAATACAAACGTAATTCCCACTTAATGTCATTAATGGCATTTTTTTACACAGAACAAAAGTCAATGGACAGTGTAATGGATTGGTGCATACAATAATTTAATCAATTGACTTAATAATGTTGTGTGGGAAAATAATAATAATCAGGAACTTTCTAACATTACAATATTAATTAATAATACTGTAGGACACCTTGCGACAAAGAACGGATGGTACACGTGCAGGAAGAATAGCCCGCACAACAAACGTGACATGTTATTTGATTGCTGTAATTAGCAGTTGAATATGAATTACATACAAGTCTTACATTACTATGAAACCTATTCTGCGGAGTTTTTTTAGCCAAGGGATATCCTGACAACAATTTAATATTTATTTACATTCAATTCCACGGTATCAATAATAACCTTTTTATTGGCGCGCCTTTATTTTTGTACAAATTTTCATTCAAGCTAACTTACCGAAAAGAGATGGCACTTGGAGTACATATAAGTCTTCAGTTAACAGTTTCAAGAACCTGAACTCAAAGACAGTCGTGGCGAAAATTCTGCAGTAATGTAGAAAGCTTTTCGGAAACTAGTTGGCTAGGTAAGATTTTATCCTCGAATCCAACAACACCGTCTTACATGCAAAGACGGATAGAAGCACACTTCCCAGGATGTCGGGAAAGTAATTACCAGCTTATGGAAAACTTGGTCAACTATACCGATTACTGAACATCGAAAGTTTCCACTCTTTTAAATCTCCGGGACCCGATGAAATCATTCCAGCGGATCTACAAAAGATCATCAATCTTCAAAGCTTGTCTGAAGCTGTCGCACATTCCAATGAGATGGACAACCTATAGACCAATTAGCCTATCTTCCATCTTACTTAAGACTATGGTGAGTATAATTGATGAATATATCAGATCATCTCTAAATCCGGAAGTCCTATCCAAGGTTCAGCATGCCTACACGAAGGGCAAATACACAGAAACTGCTTTACGATTGAAAGATCCCTGAACTACAAGGTATACGCTCTCGACGCACAGTTGTCGATTTGGGTCGGAAAGGCACGCATGAGGTATTGGAGCTTTGGCTGCATCTTGACTTATCAAAACGCATGGAAAAACCTTGAAGGATCCTTGACCAAGGTTGGACGTCAATACGGAGACATTATCTAATAATGTATATGGCCAATTCCGCGACAAAATGTCTATTCAGATTAAAGGTTCGGAGAATTTGTTCATGCACTTTTTCGTTCATTTGGCGAACTTTGAGCCAAAAATTCATAGTATAAAATGGTTCGAAATTATGTAGGGAAGCACCATCCAGTTTTTTTTAAATTTTTGAGGAAATTTCTGATCTTTGAAAAGCCGTCAAATTCAATAAGGTCAATTTGAACAATCAGAAAATGTTACGGAAAATTCCATAAAAATTGATTTATATTATTGGCATGATCCTGAATAAATTGTTAGTGTATTTTTTTTATTAAATATCATCATATTTGCAAAGAAAGTAAACCCATGTTACTGGAATGGAAAACGCAATCCTTTTGAAAAGCGCCTCAATCAGAAGAAACTAACTGTTTTCTTGGCGAAACATTATTTTACTTCCGAAATTAAGAATAATCAGATGTAAACTATGTTGCGATATTCTAAATCATTTGAGGAATTTCTGTATAGTCATCCAAGTGGGGATAAGAGAAATCTTTCTCAGAAAAATTCTCAGAATTCATCCTCAACAATATCCATCTTTTTCTCATTCCCATCGCCAACCTCATGTGTAGTCTGTTTGACTAAATTCTGTAGCTCATCAGATAGATCTTGGTTCGTAGATTTCCTGTCTGTCGCTCTCAAACTACAAATGTATGGATCGGAAGTGATGAGGAATCGCCAAATCCAAATCCAAATTTTTTTCTCTTGACATTTGCCTCGCGTATTTCGTCCGAAAATTCGTAAAATCTTTGTTCCTGTGCTCAAGAGCTTCTTCCGATAATTGGCCTAAACATGTAAAAAATATGAGTAATGGAAGAACTTGGAAATATATTCAACGGTAGTGGTGCTTTAACTAGTGGTAAAAACGCTGAAGTAATGATATCCGCACAATGCAGCAATACTTTATGCATGGTGGGTGACATACTCCACCAACCATATTTGTGTTGTATTTGTAACCCTGTGTTCAGCCCGGAAATCTTCGATATCTTCAATAGTTGCAACTTGTTGCAACCAGAAGAAGTGTCAAAGTGTAACCAAAGGATCTACCTTTAAGGTGAAATTGGTTTCAGAGTGTTCCGAGATGTTCCAAAATAGTGGCACATGTTTGAAAATTATCAAACGGGATTTTACAGTTGTCGACGAATACTTTCGGTGATTTTCGGGTTGCCAAATGAAAATCGACCCTCCAAACAGTAGAATTATCTTTGAGGAATGCTTAAAGAAGTAGAAAAACAATCTAGAAGATCGAAAGTGACCAGTGACGTATTGCATTTCACCCTTTTCGGGTTAGTGTGGTTCACCGAATTTACGTCGGAAAAAAGCTTCCCTAAAACATTCGACCAGGGGTTAATATTTAACTATGGGGGTGCAAAAATTTTTTCTGGAACTTCCAAAAATGACCCTCATGCGCGCCTTTTTGAAGGAAATCGACCACAGTCCGACGCCTTCCTACCCGGCTAATCTAAGAGATTAAACTGAATGGGAATCCGAACACTCAGGCCAGGACTAGGCTAGACTAAGGCGCTGTTTACGATCCTAAGCTGGTTACCCCCCGGACATTAAGGCGATGTAAATAACAGCGAACTCCGCAATGCGTTTAGACGTCACAAAAGCATGGACACACAGCAACCATGACCATGCCAAAATTCTGGACCTAATCAATGTGAGCTGTCACACGGATTACACCATACCAGAACCTGTCTTCGATCCGGGTTTTATAAGAAACATCCCGGATAGGTCCTACTATGATGATAATGCCCTAAACTTTGTAGAGGATGTCATTCTAAATTACACGGACGGTTCGAAATTATAGGAAAGGGCAGGCTGTGGAATCTTTTGGAGGAGTTGAATTGCAACTATCAATTAATGGAATTTGAATTTGCAACGGATCACTGTAGCATAGTTCAGGCCTAAATAGCGACCATCAGAATAGCCGTAGAGAAAATTTAGTATCGTGGGATATTGGGTGGTAATGTTAATATTCTTACTGATAGTAAAGCGGCTATCAAATCCCTGGAGAACGTGTACACCACTTCGAGAAATGTTTGAGAATGCGATCGTCTCTGGAGGCGATAGCGAGACATTCGACGGTTACCCTTACATGGGTTCCAGGACATGGGGACATAAATGGTAACCAAAGAGCCGAGACATTGGCAAGGGCACAACCGTGAAAGTTTACGGTCTCATTGGCGCCCCTCTCACAAGGGGGAAACAGCTACTTGCGGGGAATCTGAACCTGATTGCTAAAGAGAGATGGGTGAGAGAATCTACTTACACGGCGGCCAAACAAATTTGGCCTCAAATGGATATGCAGAGGACAGATTTGTGCTGAAACTGGCCAGAGTTCATCTGAGAAACATCGTAGCTTTAATAACCGGTCACTGTCACTTCCCTACAACGATTCTTGTAGAAACTGTAATGATGATTACGAAGAGGAGACCACGGAGCATCTTATTTGTCACTGCCCTGCTTTTGGTGACCTGAGATATAAAAAGCTTGGTCATCGGACACTTCTAGACAATACCTGTCTATCAGTAAGCAATTTGGGAAACAAACATACCTTCATCAGAGCAACGAAATGGCTTCATAGCGACTTTGACCAAACAGAATAGGAATATTTGGTGCGAAAATTTGGAAAACGGAACTGTTACCAGAACACATATGAGCTGTGTTGAACGTGGCTGCCGAAATAAGCTAACCTAATCCCATTGGGACCATAGTAGTTAGAACAGGTTCAAATCTGGCTCCAGTCATCTAAAAAAAAAAAAAATTGTTCTTTCATTGTCGGCTCCCCTCGAATGTTGTTGACAGCAACTTCGCAGTATAAGCGTCGAGTCAATCGGCGTGTCTAGTAAGAGCTTTTCAAACAGTGACGTTCGCATTCGTCGATAAACTAGTAGGTGCCGTAAATTGTGAATCTAAAAATAGAAAGCGTGTTAATTCACAACAACGCGAGAAGCAATCCCATACCTCATTCATGGGGTGCAAAAGGGAAATTAAGTAAGTAAGTAACCCCATTGAGCTGGAGGCTTAAACCTTGACATAAAGTTTTTATTTCTGCAGACAAGCTTTAAGGCTTCGCGGGGCCAAAAATATATATATAAAGTTAAATTGTAGGATATTAACTTGTAGTGTTCGAACTCCCTACCTCTATCCAACTGGCTATGAATTATTTTAGAGCTGTCATGCAAAGGGATACGAATTTGGATGCGGACTAACAGTCGGCAAGAAACTTACGGAACGAAACGTATGGTCTCGCGGTTTAACCCTGTAAGTGCTGAATAGCCACTTTCCACATAAGGGCGAAATATTTTCACATCACGATGATTTGTGTACACACCCCTACAAAAGACAAAGGTGATGACATTAAAGATGATAGAGCGCCTGGAGGAAATATATGACCATATGACCCCAACCACAGGGATCTCCTCCTGTAAGGGCAGAGATGGAAATATATTCTCAAACATGCAGAGTGTGGTGCAAATATGGTGGAAACTCTTTCGTACTCTGCTCGTTACCGAAGCCACCATAAATTACGAAATCACACCAATCATCGATGATAGTAGATTGTCCACAACCGAGGCAAAACGAAATAAGCACGGCTTAAAAACAATTAATCCTCGAGCGACAATGACTCCCAGCAGTGCTCTTTAAGCAGGCTGAGATGAGCTAGTAACTTGTGTGCACCAGCTCATAAACACGATTTGGCTCAAGGAATGCATGCCCGATAACACAGTACGACACAAAAAACCTCGAGGTTTTGACATTGGATTCTAAAAGAGGACTCCAAAAAAAAATAATGTTACATTCTACAATCCGATACGACAGAAATTATCTGATTCTATGGCTGAGTTTGGTATTCCCTCGAAGCTGATACGACTTTGCGGGATGACACTGACTTACACGAAGTCTTCAGTTAAAAAAGACACAAATCTAACAGAGCCATTTTCCAACAAGCAAGGCTTTAGACAAGGCGATAGTCTGCTTTGCTATCTTTTTAATGTTATTACGGAGATGATCATGCGGAAGGCTGCAGTAAACAGGAATGGTACCATCTTCAACAAAAGTCGTATGTTGCTCGCGTATGCCGATGATATAGATATCATTGGCCGTGGATCGCGGAATGTTACTGCAACTTTGTCGAGCATTGAGAAGCAGACGGCAGAAGTTGGTCTGGTGAATATTGAGAACAACACTAAGTTATTTGTTTCAACGAACAAAGAGTCTACTCGTTTGGGATGCTGCGTGAACGTTGAAGTTGAAATGATTTTGTTTACCTCGGCTCCGCCATAAACAAAAATACGAGTATTGATCGCAAACCGCTGCTACTATGCGCTTAGCAAGCGATTTAATGACAAAGCGCTCTCTCGAAGAACAAAGATCCAACTCTACCAGACTGATCCTACTTGTCTTGCTCTACAGCGCAGAATCCTGGGTAATGACACAAGCGAGAGTCTTCGAGAGAATAATACATCGATTAATACATGGACCCATCATTGTATACGGCGAGTATTGTCGTCGAATGAACCATAAGCTGTATAACGACATCGACGTAGTCAAGCTTGTTAAAATAGATCGAATGCGCTGGTTGGGACACATTGCACGATTGGATGAAAATGTTTCAGCTTAAAAAGTACATCATATGCCATTTCAAAGTCTACTTTAGGTTAAACGAGAAACTTCACCGCGCCATAAAAAATATCTAACTAGGCGGGATATGTCCTCAGTTGTTATCAGTTTCTATCACCCCCAAATTCACATTATTATTCCACACTTATTAGTCATATTAAAATATTACAAAATTTAAAATTTTATTTACATTTTCATACCAAAAAGTAGAAATTTAGCGAGGCTCAACCTCAATGGTGCTACTGGTATGAGTACTTTCATAGCAGTAAAAGCATAATTCACCCCCCAAATATCAAGTTGTACGGTATTATCTGCCAGTAACATAATGCTATGTTTGAAATTCAGTCACTACATATTTTAGCTGAACTAAGATATTTACAGTTATTCTTCTACATTTATCAAATTTCGTTAACAATGTTAATACTCATTACCACAAATGTCGTAATAGTGTGAGGTGACGAAATAATAATTTGAATAAATTAACAAAACAAATAAGACGACAATGTATTGCTTTTGTTAAAATTCCATTTAAACAAACCATAGGCCTCATCTTTAATATACCAAATACCAATCGATGACAGTCAACAGAACATTAGGGTGTGTACTGAAAACAAATCGAAAAATAAAACTATTGTTTAAAATGAACATCTTTAAATCTGTTTATAGCTATAAAAACAGATTGAAATAAAATAACAATGAATGAATGATAGTGTAACATAACTTTAAACTATTGTAAACAAAACTACTGTAGGATTTCTCGAATTATATTAAAATAAATTCTATGAATATATGATTTTGTAAGTTACTACCCAAGTTGGGGCACACCTTCCATTTGAAATCCAATAGAGGTGAATGAAATAAATGACATCAAACCAACAGAAATATCACCATCACCACGCCACCAAGTCAGTCACCACCAACGACACACAGTGATTTTTTTGACAGTACTATTATGAGTAAACAGTGCGGAATATGTGCTATTCTCTGTTACGTTTAAGGGTCATAAACAAAATAAGAAAATAATAATATTACATGGGCCACACATATCATCAATAGGAATATTTAAGGAATTTTATATTGTAATTTTTTTTTGTCAGCATAGGTCAGTTTCCCCAACTATATATAAAATGTGAAACCTACAAAGTTTGTTGCACACATCACTGTGTACCGCCAAGGTAAAGGCATTACAGTACTAAAATTGTTGGGGGAACACGTAAAGTGCATACGACCACGAAACAGTGAATGACAATTTAACCTTCTCATGTGTCATTAGCTAATTGTTGTAAATATTAATGTTAAATCGAAATGCAGCACAAAATTATTACGATTGTTGTCATTGCTGCTGCTGCCGTTGTATTGTTTCTAGAGTTTGTGCTACACACAACAAAAAACACGAACTGTAATCAAAATGTCAATATTAATTTCAAGAAATGAAATTGAATTAGAACGTAAATGGGATGAAATTGATAATAATTTATAGTTACAGTAGTGACTCGACAAATGTTACCGGTGGATAGAAATGATAAATGGAAATATTGGTGAGGTAGTCTATATATAATTATATGAAAGGCTTGGTTGCCTGTCTGATCACCGCCCAGCCCAAACGGTAAAGTAAGACCTTACTTTAAAATGTGGAATGTAGGTTCCTTTTATGGCGTAGGCTCGCACTAAGAAAGGATTTTTTTTTGGAAATTTTGACTGCAAAATGGTAAAAAGGGGGGCACCGCCCGTACTCCGAGAATTTACCTTGTTTGAGGAAAGTCGGCCATGGCACGCCTATTTTATTATTATTATTATATGTATGAGCGAATTAAATGGACCGATTTCAATGAAAGTTTCTCTGTGTAGTACTGTCCGTGGGGCCTCTATCTTAGGCTACATGAAAACATGGTTGGACTGGACAATGGGGCGTGGCACCGTTTACACAAACCGACATTTGAATCGGTCATATCTAGAGTGTTCAAATACATCCTTTTTTTAAAAACCCGGTTTCCGAGTTATTCGAAAAAATGATTTTTTAGAAAACTCGGATTTCGAATACAGCATTTCGGTTTTTTCCTAAAAAGTTACAAATAAAAATAAAAAAATAATTTGGTTTAAAACAATACATTTATTTCAAAAAATAAGAAATGTGTTGTTTTATTTTGTGTTTTTATTTTTTAATAAATTTTTGGAATCTCTCATTTTATTTTTTAAAGTAGTATTTTTAGAAAGGAATAAATTTTTGGAATATTAAAATTTTTTTTTTCAAAATAGTGTTTAAGAAATAGTATGCAATTTAGGTTTTCAATTTTGAGTCTATTCTTCTGTTTCGTTTTTATAAAGCTTGATACAGAAAACACGCACTCACTAATAGTGGAAGTAGGATTTATTGACAAAAGTGCGTTTAGAAGGATGTTGAGCTTTTCTGTCCTTTTATTAAATCTATCGAAATAGTTGAAATCATCATATAGTCTTGTGTCATTGCAATTGGTTTTCACTGCTGGATTTAGGATGTTATTTATTGTCCTGTTTAAATCGTTGCTATCGCTGACAACCATTAGGTGATTCCTTCATCTCACAATCTGAAGTGTTACTAGACTCTGCCGTTGTTGGGGAAATTGTAGGAAAAATTCTTTTAAAACGTTCGTTCGCATATTCCATCGTTTTCGCCTTTTTAGAATACTTTACACAGGATGAGCTGGTAGGATATTTTCCGAAGCTGAGGTATATAATTAGGCTATTCAACGTCTGTACATATTCTTCTTTTCTTAAATCTTGCTATAATTTTGTCTCGCAGCTCGCGAGCATATACGGAATCCATATTTTTTAACTGTTACAGTATAAACGCGTATACTCCTTTAGCGTCGATTAGAGTGGCTGAATCATTTGATAAGCTTTTAATTGCGAGCGCTAAAGGCTGATGCGTAAAGCTTAAATCTCTCAAAATGGTTATTTCTTGTAAGCGCATGGTTGACACATGGGTTAATTCTTGAAACTGTTCAATCATTGCGGATAAGGAGATCCACCGGTGTTTCACATCGACAATTAGCCTTAGTTCTTTATTGTGCTCCTGGAAAACAATGCTCTGCAATTTTCTTTGTTTTTCGCTCGACTTTGTAAATGAATTAACATGCTTCCACAATTTTGCGACATGTTTTTAATGGGCTTGTATGATTTTTTGACTTTCACTATTTAACCGCATTCATCATCGTCACTCTCATCTTCGGCGAGATTCACTTCGACTTGTTGATCCACTTAAATAACGTGTAAAAAATTAATTCGAAAGCTGCATTCGACAGTCCGATACGATAGAAATTGTTGGATGCTATGGCTGAGTTTGGTATCCCCGCGAAGCAAATTCGACTTTGCGGGATGACACTGGCTGACGCGAAGTCTTCAGAGAAAATTGGCAAAAATCTGTCAGAGCCATTTTCTACCAAGCTAGGCTTTAGACAAGGCGATAGTCTGTCCTGCGATCACTTTAACATCGTAATGGAGATGATCATCTTCAACAAAAGTCACATGTTGCTCGCGTATGCTGATGATATAGATATTATTGGACGTGGATTGCGAGATGTTCCTGCGGCTTTTTCGAGCATTAAAAAGCAATCGGCTGAAGTAGGTCTGGTGATAAACGAGGACAAAACCAAGTTATTTGTTTCAACGAACAAAGAGTTCACTCGTCTGAGACGCTACGTGAACTTTGACAACTATAACTTTGAAGTGGTAGATGATTTTGTCTACCTTGGCTCCGCCATAAACAAAAAAAAAAATAATGTCAGCCTGGAAATTAAAACACGAGTATTGATCGCAAACCGCTGCTACTATGCGCTAATCAAGTGATTTAGCTACAAAGGGCTCTCTCGAAGAACAAAGATCCAGCTCTACCAGACTCTGATCCTGCCTGTCTTGCTCTACAGCGCAGAATCCTGGGTAATGACGCAAGCGGGTCAATCTATTCTGGGAGCCTCCGAGAGAAGAATACTCCGCAAAACATTTAGACCCATCATCGTTAACGAGTACCGTTGTCAAATGAATCATTAGCTGTACAATGACATCGACGTAGTCAAGCGCATTCAAATAGACCGAATGCACTGGCTTGGACACGTTGTACCAACGCTCCGGCTCGAAAAATCCTCGGCAATAAAATCGATGTGCGGCGCAGGAGGGGGCGACCAAAACTCCAATGGATGGACCAGGTGAAAGAGCTGTTAACTATCTACGGAGCGCAAAAGGCCGAAGCGCTTGGAATACTTTTCAACGTGCGGCTACTGTTTGAAATTGAATTTTAAAATTTTACAAAGCTTCTAAAAGCATACTCGTTTATGAAACGTAGAAAGTTTTTTCTAAATTAATTTGAAATTGAATTTTAACATTTTACAAAGCTTCTAAAAACATTCTCGTTTACAAAATGTAAAAAGTTTTTTCTAAATTAATTACAAATTCAATTTTAAAATTTTTACTTTTTCAATAACTCCTGTTTGAGTTGTAACAAAGCAATTTAAAACCAGTACAGAAATTTCAGTCAGTTAAACTGACTGATAAATACCATCACCCAATATAAGATATTGTTTAAGTCTTGAGTTATTGAAATTAACCGATTTGTAATTAAAACCAGTTAGAAAGTTTCAGTCGGGCTACCCGACTTACATTTACCCTTACCCTCAGTAAAATAAATAATTTTCTATTATATAATAGAAATATATAATATAATATAATATAATATAATATATAAATATATAAATAATAATATATATTGATATTATTACTCGATTTCGAAAGTGGGCGGAGTGGTACATTTGTATGGGAGGTACCAGAAGGGGCGTGTCTAGACTTCCAGATTTTTCCTCCAAAACATTATCCTGCTTAAACTGTACCAAATACAGAATTTGAGCACGGTCGCGTTAGGTCTTTTAATAATATTAATCGATTTCGAAAGTGGGCGGTACCAGATGTGTATGGGAGGTACCAGTTGGGCGTGGACATACTTCCAATTTTTTTCTCCAAAACTTTATCCTGTTATAGCTTTACTAAAAAGAGAATTTGGTTCCGATCACGTTTAATTTATTGACATTATTTCACCATCTCTATAGTGGGCGGAAAGGTAGATTTGTATGAGAGGTACCAGAAGAGGCGTGGCTAGGCTTTCAAAATTTTTTGCAAAACTTTATCCTGTTATAGCTTTACTAAATACAGAATTTGCGGACGATCCCGTTGGGTGTATTGATATTATTACTCGATTTCTAAAGTTGGCGGCTTGATGTATTTGTATGGGAGGTACCAGAAGGGGCGGAGCCATGTAGCCCATTTGCAATACCGTAAGTAGTTTTGAGAAAATAATAACTCGTGCAAAATTTCAAAACATTTGGTTGCGTCTTTCGAAAGTTATCGTGCGAACCAGCCGGACAGCCACCAGACAGACAGACAGACAGACAGACAGACAGACAGACAGACAGGCAGACAGACGGACATGGCTCAAACGACATAAAAAGTCATGAATCGAAAAATACTCGGTTAAACCGGTTATTCGAAAATGGCACATTTGCAAAAACCGGCATACGGTTTTAAATAAAAAAACCGGTTTATGGTTTTTAAGTTGCGGTTTTGAACACCCTAGTCATATCTCACTTAAAGAGTAGAAAGATGAGATTTGCTACATATGTTTTTAAAAATCGTTATATGGAGCAAATAAATAGAATGATTGCCATTACATTTTCTGGGATATTGTACATAGGACCTCCACATTCTTTTAGGTGGCAGCAGCAACAGAAATTCATCTATCAGCAGCGGCACGTAGAAAAGAATTCCACGCGCTTCGTTCTTTTGCGCTCCGTTGATAGTTAGTCACACCAAGTGTAAATAACTGCTCCTTAACATGATCCATCCAACGAAGTTTTGGTCGCCCCCTCCTGTGCCTCCTATCGAGTTTATTGACGAAAACCTTTCCAGCTGGAATATGTTCATCCATTCGTACAACGTGTCCAAACCAGCGCATTCGGTCAGTTTCAACGTGTTTGACTACGTCGTTATCGTTGTACAGCTAATACAGCTCGTGTCTCATTTGACAACGGTACTCGCCGTTAACGATGATGGGTCCAACTATTTTGCGAAGTATTTTTCTCTTGAAGACTTACCCAGGATTTTTCGCTGTAGAGCAAGACAGGTAGGATCAGAGTCTGGTAGAGCTGGATCTTTGTTCTTCGAGAGAGCGCTTTGGCATTAAATCACTTGCTTAGCGCATCGTAGCAGCGGTTTGTGATCAATACTCGTCCCTTGATTTCCAGGCTGAAATTATTAGTTTTGTATATGGCTGAGCCAATGTAGACAAAATCATCTACCGCTCCAAGTTATAGTTGTCAACATTCACGCAGCGTCCCGGACGAGTGGACTCTTTGCTCGTTAAAACAATAAACAAGATTTTGTCCTCTTTATCACAACATTTATCCACTTTCGCCATCGGCATACGCGAGCAGCATGTGACTTTTGTTGAAGATAGTACCATTCCTGTTTACTGCAAATTTTCACTAAAAACTTCGTGTCAGTCAGTGTCATCCCGCATAGTCGTCTTAGCTTCGCGGGGATTCCAAACACAGCCATAGTATCTAATATTTTTTTCTCCAGGATTTGTCGTAGTGCGAATATCTAGTCGATCGTAGATTTACCCGATGTAAAGCCACACTTATAAGGTGCAATCATTCTGGCCAGAATCAGCTTTAGTCTTTCACATAACACAATAGGCAGGATCTTGTATGCGATGGGTAAAAGGCGAATCCCGTGATAACTGTTGTACATTCTTGGATCGCCTTTCTTGAGCACAAGACATAGAACACTCAGAATCCCATTATAAGGAATGCATTCCTTGAGCCAAATCGTGTTTATGAGCTGGCTCCCGCAATTTTATTATTTGTAAGCCTTGCGATCGCCGTGCTGCTCTCGGTTTGGCTCGGTGGTGGACAATCTACTTCGTCGTATATTATTGGTGTGACTTTGTCAACTATGCTGACTTAGGGAACGAGAAGATATCGAATGTGTTCCCTCCATATTTGCAGCACACTCTTAGTGCCTGTGACCAGATTTCCGTCCCTGTCCTTACAGGTGGGGATCCCTTTTCCAAAACCTTTGATTTTAACCTTTTTGTAAAACATTCGGCCTTCACCTCTATCCCTGTAGTTTTCGATATCCTGGCTATCTATTTTTTTCCACAGACGCTTTTTCCGTCTGAACAGGCGTTTCATCTCCCTCCTTTTCTCTTTATAACGCTCCTTCACCGCACGTGTCGCCATTGGCTGCAGTTTTGCTTTGTATGCAGCATCCATTTCCTCAGACATTTCGCGACATTCATCATCGTACCAGGACTTGTCTGAGCGTGGTTTTTCATAAACCAGTACGGTTGTTGCGGCAGTGGTCATAGAATTCGCAATATGCTGCCACTGCATGTCGGGAACATCAGAGCTAGGGGGATTTGTATGGAGTAATTGGGAGAGTTTGTTGGAGTAGGCATTGGCTATCTCAGTGGTATGCAGCTTTGTGATGTCTAGCTTCCTTTGCGTTTGATGACGAGTGTTTTTAGCACTACTTAATCGTGTGCGTACCTTGGCTGCAACTAGGTGTTGATCCGAGTCTATATTTGCACCGCGCATCACACGCACGTCCATAACGCTTGAGACATACCTTCCATCAATTACCACGTGATCAATCTGATTTCTTGTATTCCGATCGGGAGATATCCAGGTTGCATTGTGGATATCTTTATGCGGGAATCTGGTTCCACTCACAACCATGTTTCTTGCCGACGCGAAACTTACCAGTCTGAATCCGTTATCGGAGGTGTTGTAGTGTAGACTGAATTTTCCGACTGCTGAACCAAGAGCATCTTCCCTTTCTATTTTAGCATTAAAATCTCCCACAATAATTTTAATGTCATGTGCAGGGCAGCGGTCATATATATCCTCCAGACACTCATAGAATGCATTTTTGATGTCATCGTCTTTGTCTTCCGTGGGGCCGTGCACACAAATCAGCGTAATGTAAAAAAAAATAAAACTGATGGCGTAAAATAGATCCCGATGGAAGAATTTAGTTACGGCCCTTTGCTACACTGAAGGAAAAAATTCGTTGCTCCCAAACGAAAAATTAGACAAATGAACTTCATTTAAAGTTTTCATTTGCCACAAAACAAAACTTGTTTACCACAAGTAGTTGTGTCTATTGTGGGAATGAAATAATCGTTTATCGCAAACTCAATATACGTTTGTAACAAACGAAGACGAACTCCGGCAAACTATTATTTCGTTAGTCGTAAACGAAAAACTCTTTTGAGGCAAAATAAAATTTCTTTTGCCACAAATGAAAAGAACGTAGACACAAACTTTTATTTCGTTAGTCGCAAATGGAAAACTCGTTTGTAGCAAAAACAATTGTGTTTGCCGCAAAATAAATCCAAGCTTGCCACAAATGAAAAACGAGTAGAAACAAACGTTTATTTCGTTTGTCGCAAAAACAATTGTATTTGCCGTAAAATAACCCACTTTTACCACAAAATAAATCCTCGTTTGCTGCAAACATACAAACTCGTTTGTTGCAAACGGTAAACGCCATCGGCCCAATCGGGATTTTTGTTTTCCCAAAATTAAATACCAAATTTTTTTAAATAGAATTTTCATTTATTTTTATATTCATTAGTAATATATACATGGATTTATAATTTTACACATACATTTACAATTGGTTAATTTTTTGTTCACTCTGAAGTTCTCAAAAATGATTTAGTGATTCCCTTCCAAAAATATTGTGAATTCCTGAAAAAAAACCAATTTAGTAAATGAATAAAATTAACAGACATATTTTAATATCATATGTTACCTTTAAGTATACAAATTTGCATTTGTGTCCAGGTGTAGTCGAGAACGACTGTGTTCGAATAAAATAATTCCATATTCAATAATACGATTAATTTGCTTCTGTCTTTAGGGCCTGCAATAACATAAAAGTGTAAAATTTTCATAACCATATCAAAAATAATGAAGTTGCTCTTCAAGTTTCCTTTGGTGTTCAGCTTCTTGAAAAATAAAATACTTACCCTTTATGTGTATACCCTTTATGTGCAATAGCTTACATATTTTGAAATATATTCATAATATCTTCTTGCGCAATTTCCAAATTATTATTTGGGAATTATAACACCACTGATAGTTCAAACATTTTCTTTAATTTATTATTAAACTCGTCAAAAGTGTTAGTTTTTGTCACTAGATTGTCTTTTCCATTGAAATTCACTTTTAAGAACATTGTCTTTACATAAAGAAAAAAAACACTGACACGACGCTCAACAAACTGATGTTCACAATTCAACCACAAACGAAAAACTAAACACCATAACACTACACGATAGCGATCATTCTGGAACATCTCAATGATTGATACACTCCACTCACTCATTTGTCACAGCGAACTAACATTCGTTCGGGACTAATGTGGAAGACGTTTGTGCAAAATATAAAACTTTTGTTTAGGAGAGTTGAGAGAACAAAAAGCATGTTCTCTCAACTCTTCTAAACATAAAAGATTTAAATATTCCCCAAAAATCTTCTACGGTTGTCCCAAACGAATGTTCGCTTGCTGTTCGAAATAAGTAACGCTCTTTGTTCTCTTAACTCTCCCAAATACAAAGGTTTTATATTTTGCACAAACGTCTCCCATCGTTGTCCCAAACGAAAAATTAAACGATGTAGGAGTAAACAAATGTTCGTGTACTGTAAAAAAAGCAATGTTGATGGCAACTGTTTCATTTTGCGTCGAATACTTCAACGATTGTGGTAAACGTTGAATTTTCGAAACAAAACAAATTTTTTTGCAGCAAGCGAGCAACAAATGGGTTTTTTTTTTGAGTGTACAACCTGGAGCCGTAGGAATCAAATATATAATACATATAAACTCTTAAGAAGATTCAATGTAAGTACGGGCGGAGCAGAGAGAGCCGGGAAAGCTAGTACTGTAAATATATATTGATTTTTTACTAGACAGCTGTAATAACTCAACAAAGTAAATTTGATTTAATTTACTCCCGAATAGAAGGAAACAAATCATACTTATAAATTTGCCAAGTTTTCCATGTATTGGTTGCATATATCGAATCACTACTATAGTTTGCAATGAATCAAGTGTAATTATTACAAATTATTCAATTATTATTGATCAAAACATTGTCAGGTTCTATGAGAAACTGCAAATCAAGAATACAGTATAATATTGTCATTTGTACTTGTAATATGAACGTCTGTGTAATAATTTGCCTCAAAATTAATATACGGGAATCGCCCCAGAAGTACCAGCTTGGATATTAGTGACTACCTTCTTTTAAAAGTACCTTCTTTAAAAATATCAAAGTTGAACTATATTGAAATCTGTATAAGCCTGCTGCATTTTGTGATCCTGTCTGTGCCAGCCTCGAGCGGCTATGAGCTGCCTGACAAAAACCAATTTATTATTATAATAGACAAAATCATAATTAGGCCCAAATGAAATGCCATAAACCATCATAAAACTGCGGGTTTCAACGGTCTGACGACAGAGATCTTCAAAGCCGGTAGCGATGTCCCTATAATGGGCATGCATCGTTCATTGCCTAAATGAATGCACATCCAATGACTGCAATTTAAGTGACTGCAAAGTCCTGTGCTTAAAAAAGACGATGAAGGCACCTACTGCTTCTGGTTTAGCATTTTACCTAACCAATTTCAGGTCCTGTCGAGGTTATTATGGATAAGATTAGACTAACTTAACGAATCTGATTAGACCTGACAATAGTGCCTTTAGTCCTGGTAAACCCACGACCGAACAGTTATTTACACTACGACATTTCCTGGAATAGGAATAAGAAATGCAGATCGACAATTACCATATTTTTATTTCGCAAAACAGTCATCTGAATATGTAAATTTATAGTATCATACTAAGAGTAAATATGTTTCAGAATACCTTATTGTTATACATAGTGAGGCATAGTGACCCAGTAGGAAGTATCGTCATACACGACTTTGTCGTCAACGCTCACCCCAAGACAAAATGTGAAAAATGTATGTACTTGTCGTCAGAACACTCGGTTGACGACCAGCTGACCGACAAAATACTAATGTTGTCGAACATCAAACAAAAAAGTTCAATGTCACGGAACAATAACGACATAGAATTGAAGAGAGGAAAGTAGAAGTAAAAAATTTTCAGTTTGTTGGAAACAGCAGTGCGTGGCGGTTCATGTATCGCACGTTTTCAATGAAACTACTTCAATTTGGTATTTTAAATTATAAAGCACTGGTAACGACAATTTGACCGACATTGTCGGTCATTATGTCGTGCATGATTGTGTGGGCGACATGTCGCTTATTTAGGCATCAACGACAATTTGACCGACAGTGTCGCTCATCAGATCGTGCATGACAAAGCGGACGCTTGTATGAAAATTTCGTCGAAGATTTGTATGGACGGTCCCCTACGTGTCATCAACGATTTAATATGGTCGTGCACATATCCTTGAGGATGTCTTGCAGACACTTCCTACTGGGGAGCGTTGTGATTTAGGTATCCGATTGTTGATACACAAAGATCATAACTAAATGCTCCTAGCGCTTCAACAATTTACCGATTGGTAAGAATTTTACATATTTGACTCATATTCCCATATTGGTGCACGAGTTAAATCCACGAGTTAGTTCACAAACACATAACGTTTTTTATGCGCTATCCTATATAAAGAGTTTTTAAAATGGTCATAATTATTATATATGTAATTAATTCTGTTTACTAGCGGCGGTGCAACTGTAAGTGTACGCTTCTTTATTAAATAAAATCTCGTAGGTTTCTCAGGTGTTAAAGTCTTATTTTTCCCAATGACAAATTGTTAGCCATAAACTACTTTGCTGTTTGTGTGTGATAACTCTTCTGTTACATGCCTGTGACAGTCTAACCTCAGAGAGATTGGAAAACCTCTACGACTCATACACAAATACCGGCAAAAATTGTGTGATCTTGATAAACTGTCAGTCTAACGTGGTCATGGTAGCTGTCAAAATGGTGATGACAAACATGGTATTTGGTAACACTAGATGTTATTTACATTGTGTCAAACAACATACATATGTAATGTAGAGGTATGTTGTACTTTAATAAGCAATTCAATTGGTACTGTGGTAGGCTTACAATGTAAGAGTTGTATTAAATGTGATGATGGGCTGTTCAATATTAGATTTTATTTAATTACAAGTTAGGTTTAGTTTGTTTGAAAATTATTCCTAAAGTAATTCAAAACACACCAAAATTTATGTTCGTATTTAGAGGCAGCCGGTTTTGTTGTTGGACTAACATAATTCAGTAAAAAACAAACACTATTTTTATACCATCACCCTTAGGGATGAGGGTATATATCATTTGATACGACCCAAAAGTGTAACACATAGAAGGAGTGACTATAGACCCTAGGTTTCTTTGAACCAAATTCGATTCATGACTTTTTAAGTCGTTTGAGCCATGTCCGTCTGTCTGTCTGGCTGTCCGGCTGTTTGCACGGTAACTTTCGAAAGACGCAACCAAATGGTTTGAAATTTTGTACGAGTTAATATTACCCCAATACTACTTTCGGTATTGGAAATGGCCTACATGGCCCCGCCCCTTCTGGCACCTCCCATACAAATGTACCTTTCCGCCCACTTTAGATATCAAGTAATAATATCAATACAATTAACGAGATCGTACCCAAATTCTGTACTTGGTAAAGATATTACAGGATAATGAAAAAAAATTGGAAGTCTAGCCACGCCTCTTCTGGTACCTCCCATACAAATGTACCTTTCCGCCCACTTGAGAGATGGAGTAATAATATCACTAAATCCAACGCGATCGTACCCAAATACTTTATTTAGTAATGCTATAGCAGGATACAGTTTTTGGAGAAAAAAACTGAAAGTCTAGCCATGCCCCATCTGGTACCTCCAATACACATCTGGTACCGCCTACTTCAGAAATCGATATATATGTATTATTAATAGAACTAGCACGATTGTGCCCAAATTCTGTATTTAGTAAAGTTCAAGCAGGATAAAGTTTAAGAGAAAAAATCTGGAAGTCTAGACACGCCCCATCTGGTACCTCCCATACAAATGTACCACTCCGCCCACTTTAGAGATGGAGTTATAATATCAATATACTCGACACGATCGTGCCCAATTTATGAATTTTGTTAAGTTATAACAGGACAAAGTTGTGGAAAAAATATTGGAAGTCTAGACACGCCCCTTATGGTACCTCCCATACAAATGTACCTTTCCGTCCACTTTAGAGATGAAGTAATAATATTATTACAATACACCCCTCGTGATCGTTCCTAAATATCGTATTGGAGAAAAAATCTTGAAGTGTAGACACGCCCCAACTGGTACCTCCTATTCAAATGTACCACTCCGCCCACTTTAGTAATAACATCAATATAATAGATTTTTTTTGTTTTACTGAGGGTAATGGTATATGTAAGTCGGGTTGCCCGACTGAAACTTTCTTACTGGTTTACTTTTTTATCGTTTGAGCCTTTATGACCAGTAATATTGTTTATTTGGTGCCCGGACATAACCCCTACGGACATAATCCCCAACACGATTTTGGGGCTTATGTCCGCCACGCTCTGCGGACATAACCCCCAATTTGCATTTGGGATTATGTCCGGGGGGAATAACGGACATAAGCCCCAACAAATATAACGGACATAACACCCAAACTAATTTTGCGACTAAAAAATTAAAAGTAATGAAAAAGGTTGATGAAGTTGATGAAATGGGGGTGGGCGGACGCCCACCCCCTAAAAAAGAATGACTTTTTAAGTAACTAACAAACTACGACGTATGCGGCGGGGGGCGTGCCCCCCACCGCATTCGTCTCGTGCTGCAGTGAGACAGATTAAGTATGCAACGAGACTAGCTACGGCGGATGCGGTGGGGGGCGTGCCCCCCAGCGCATTCGTCCCTAGCTACAATAGCAATATTTAAAATTGTTCTCTTCATATGTTGAAATACTAAAAACAACAACAAATTCGGTCATAATCCCCATTGGGGCTTATGTCCGCAGATTAGTGTCGGACATAATCCCCAATGAAATTGGGGGTTATGTCCGCCAAGTTGCCCGGACATAAGCCCCAAAATCGTTTTGGGGATTATGTCCGTGTGGGGTTATGTCACGGCACCTGTTTATTTACTACAAAGTTTGGTGATTTTGTGTTTAGGGATTTTGCAACACTGTCTCTAATTAAGTGTGGTTATTTAGTGTTTGGGGCTTTTGTCCTTGGGGATTTTGTATACGGGGATTTTGATTCTGAACCATTACAATTGAAAACAAAATATATTGGATACTGAGCTGTTACATGGCACATAGAGGTTAGAACACGCGACTACCTTGCGGGAGATTCGTGGCTCGATTCCCAGCTGCAGTCATCAAAATTTTTTTCTTTTTAGCGACCCCCTTCGATATTGTCGACAGCAACTTCTTCAAACTTAAAAAATAGTGAAAAATCACAAAAGTTTGAATTTCGAGGCAAAAAACAAACAGATATGACAATTTACCAATACAACTACATATATATGTAGTTGGAAAGGCCGCAGTCTTCTCTTTCTAAATCGGCTGAGAAATTTAAAATTGGATGATATTCAATCACGTTACTGGATTATAAGTGCGTAAAAGTACGAAAAACCGGTATCATAGTGGACTTTATGAGCTAATTAGATTGCCTAGACACATTCAGATTCGATTGATATGTTCACGAGCGTTATTCAACTCCACAATGGCTACAGTTTTGTCGAACATTGTTAGTGAAAAATTTGGACTCCCTCAAAGTAATGCTCAAAAAAGTGAAAAAATAATAATTTCTTCTTAAATTTTTTATGAAAAATAGTAGGAATAACCAACCTATTTGACATAATTTGTTAATAAAGTTACTGCGCAAAACTACCAGCTACATTATTGCCGAATATAGTTTAGCGCTATCACGAAGTGTGAGTTAGCTGTTGGATAAAAAAATGATGACACCTATTTTCGAAGGGCTCATTGATTGTGAGAATCTTTTGGGGTCCATAAAAAAATTTGGCCACCAATCTCGCCAAACTGAGTATAGGGTTAAATTACGCTTCGATAGTAGAATCGAACCTATACTACCCAGTTCTTGTATTTTACAAAAAGTCTTCATTTGTTGCATAGCGTTATTGATGTTAAAGTTATTTTTGATAACAATGTCATCTTAGCTCTTGCTTTCGTTATGAACAGGAAACCTCCATGCGATAACTTTGGAAGAATTGCTAAGTGGCACTCACTGTTTTGTTTACTTTTCTGAAGTCAGTAATATCATTGTTGTTGCACTTGTTTGAAGTTGTTAATGTTGCTATTATTAACTGATTTCCATTAAAGTTTCTGTTTGTAATTAACACCCATTAAAAAAGGCTCATTTACACCTTAAACAATAGCTAATGAAATTAATACTTACATACAAAACCTTTTCGCTGCCATAACAATGTTATAGTAAAATTCCAATGGTTCTGGAACACCAAGAGCAACGCAAGTCTTGACCTTGTATTACACAGGCAGACATACACTTGTTCTTGGTCTATTGTCATGTGTCTTGTACCGGCAGCAGAATCAAGAGAAACACTAACCATTCTAAGACTATTAACGGCTGCTAATTATTCTTAAACTGTCGGTTAGTAATGTTGTCTCTTTGGTTGGCGTTACTTACTATGTTAGCACATAAGAGTCATGACCCCAGCAGCCGTCCTCACAATTACTGCATAGTTCTGTAAATGTTTCATATTGTCTGGAAGAGTGCAAATGATACACAAGTTTTCATAAAAGCTAATTTGTTAATGTATTTTACATCTTTATCATAATTTAATTTAAAGTAGAAAACGTAAAAGATTACATATACAATTGTTATATTGTAGGTATGGTTTACAATATTCCCAAGGAAATCTTTGTACATAAATTATGCGACAAAATTCCATGGTGTTTAGCAGCCAGAAACTTTTTCCCATAGGATTAATGACAGAGGTTGGCAACTTTGTAATACTAACGGGAACACTTTGTGCTGCCCCTAGTGGTACCTCCTTGGGTGATGTTATTTATCAGTCACTTTCTTCTTCTTCTTAAGTGGCAACAGCAACAGAAATATATCTATCAGTAGAAACGAGTTCCAAGCGCTTCGGATAGATAGTTAGTCACACTAAGTGTATATAACAGCTCTTTCACCTGGTCCATCCAACGAAGTTTTGGTCGCCCCTTCGGCGCCGCTCATCGAGATTATTCACGAAAACCTGTCGAGCTGGAACATTTTTATCCATTCGTACAACGTGTCAAAGCCAGCGCATTCTGCCCATTTCAACGCGCCTGACTACGTCGATATCGTTGTACAGCTAATACAGCTCGAAGTTCATTCGACGACGATACTCGCCGTTAACGATGATGGGTCTAAATATTTTGCGAAGACTCCGAAGAATAAATTGATCCGTTGGTGTTGTTACCCAGGATTCTGCGCCGTAGAGCAAGACAGGTAGGATCAGAGTCTGATAGAGTTTGATTTTTGTTTTTCGAGAGAGAGCTTTGAAATGAAATCGCTTGCTTAGCGCATAGTAGCAGCGGTTTGCGATTAATACTCGTCTTTCGTTGTTTCAGTCAGTTTACCTGACTGATATTTCTGTACTGGTTTTTAATTTGTTTACCTATGAAAGGTTGCTGGAAATGAATTAATAGATATACATAAATTTTCCATCAGCTGAAAGATATGGCTCGGCAAAAGAAATTTGAAGTTCTATATAGATTAACTTTGGAACACAGACAGTACTCGGCATTAGAGTTATGAAAGTGTTATTTAGGGCCATAGATATTAATTTTGATATACAGATAATACTTGGCACCACATATATGAATATGCAGACGAAACTTTTAATTCTGGCCAGAAGGACATCAATTAGATCCAGGAAAAGATTTTAAACACCAAAACTTCGTCAGTTTGACTAAGGTAATCAGTTACTATATAAAAAAAACTTAATTTCCCTTTACACCCCATGAATGAGGTATGGGGTAGCTTCTCGCGTTGTTGTGAATTAACACGCTGTCTATTTTTAGATTCACAACTAACGACACCTACTTGTTAATCGACGAATGCGAACGTTACTATTTAAGAAGCTCTTACTAGACACGCCGATTGACTAGACCCTTATACTGCGAAGTTGCTGTCAACAACATTCGAGTTGAACCTGTGATCTCCCGCATGATAGTCGCGTGTTCTAACCACTATGCCATGGCCGGTCCCTAAGCTATATATAAGCTAAACTTGTTATCAATGAGCGTAGGAAGAGTTGTCGAAGCATTTCTAGACTTACAGAGTTAAAATTTGACACAAAAATATTGCATTTTATGGGATAGATCAGTAGATCAGAACACTATATTCCGTTACAAACTTACGTAATTGGAATGTTCTGAAGGTTTTGAAATTATTGCAGAAGTATAAATTTACAGAAAATAAGCGAATTGGTATGTAAGTTACGAGAAGTTGCAGACCGATATAGTAAATATTATTCCTAAGTCAAATATCGATAAGAGTATTGCACTAAGCGAAGAGTGAGTGGACGGTATCGGAAAAATTTGCAGTTTAGACCAGTTGCAGGAATTGGGATCGGTCAGACACAACAGCCTTGTAACCTCCCAACAGCGCCAACAAGCTTGTATTTCAACCTATATAATAGCGGCAAATAGTTCATCAGTTCGAACATGGCGGCAACCAAATATGTCACTTCCGTGAAACATCATTCAACGGCTCTACTAAGGGCCTATGCAACAATACCTATCATGACGTATCTAAGCCAACACAGAGCATGGCAATCACCCAGCATGAGTAAATTTTGCACTGATTGTTGGCGTAGCAATAGATCTATCATGAAGTTTCATATAAATGGACCACAAATAGATAACCTCACTGAAGTAATGATAACTCACGGACAGGCTGACCTGCCAACTAAAATCGAACTTTGATATGGCTGCGTTATTTGCAATCGTCAAATCTATATCACTGACTCTATGGACACTATCAGACGTCCAGCGGCGAAAGGAAGGACCTAGAAGGCCTTATAGACCTCCTTCAAAAGCAGTCAGTAGGCCTTTACTCTGCATTCCCTCTTCTTTACCAAATAACATAGGGTATCGTTGGGAGACAAGGCCTTCCATCGTCGCTTCCTATAAGAAGAGGGTCTGCATACACACGAAAAAAGGACTTGAAAATTAAAAATAAATATACATGTTAACCTTGTTTATTTTATTTTTAAATATTTCTCAATTCTATGTATTTCTGTCTATACTTACACTTTTTCCCAACGACAGTAAACCTTGTTGGAGTTTGAACTTACTGCATCGCGATTGTTAGTCAGCCATGCTACCATCTAGCCTATGAAGATGCATTCGAATTGTATGACTGAAACTTATCATAAACTGTTTTAAGAAAAAGAGACGAAAGCCTTCCTCGTCGCCTTTTCTTTTCATACCTTCTATAAGGAGGGAGACAGAATGTGTATACACACGGAATTGTGAAATAATAAATCATCGAAAACTTATATTCTCCTTTCTCAATGAAGGCCTGCACCAGTGGTCTTTAAAGAATGGCATGAACATGTGCTCGGGATATTTCAGAAAGGAAGGAGAAGGCCTAGATTAGGGCATGTGAAAACAAGGTCTTTAAGACATAACATCTGAATGTCTAAAAAGGCCTTGTGGCATGCCTGTTTATAGAAGTCCTAGGAAATTTTGCCGCTGGGCGCATACAGTTCACTTGTCTCATTCACTGGATGCAGTCCCATGGAGAGCATAACTTATCTACCCGCTTCGAGATATATTCAAGTAACCGGCTAAAGTACCTGTTACATTTCTGAACCACATCGGAGAAGATGCGTTCGCGTTTAATCTTAAGATTACAGGGTCGCAATAAAAAATGTTAACAATGTTTGCATATACGGTAAATAGGATTCCAAAGGCTCGCTAAACTGCAATTCAAGTTAGCTTAGAAAAGACGAGTGTTAACACTTTCAACGCAAACACAAAAACCCCATTCCGAACTACAACCCTCTGTACAATCTAAGCTAACATCATTCATTGAAAGCAGTGTTAATTCTTGTGTCAAAGACCCTCTTATAAGCAGGTATTTCACGCACCTATTGTGGACAAGGTAAGGTTCTTGAACACGAGCGATACTACTACGACTATTACAAGGGGTATTACCCAGCTCACACATCGCTGCGACGTGTCTACCACAGTTTAATTGAAAGAGGCGCGTCTCCGTCTCAATGCCTTAGTTTCGCTCTAGCAGCCATGCTGCAACACAATGGACAGTCTTCGGATATCATACGGTAATTGGATGGCTCTCCACGAAGAGCAAAATTCCGGCAAGAAACTGTGTTAAAGTCCCTCACACGGTGCCCACATCAAAAGCACAAGATCGTAAAAAAAAAACTATAAATGGGGTTTTGTTGAGTGTCAATTGCGCATTAAAATCCACTTAAATCAAAATCCTAGCTGATCCTAAGATAAGAGAGTTTTTGTTTTTTACCTTCGTTTTGTACTTTTTTTAATTGACTTTCTTTGCCCCGTGTTATATTTCATTGGAAGCGTACGGACTTCATCTTTAGGACACTTCTGTCCAAATGGGTCTTTTCAGCACAAAAATATGTTTATCGGAAAAAAAACTAAAAATCTCTTATTTTTATTTTTTATACGTAGCTTATGCGGTTCGCAATTGCTTTCTTCTTGTTGCTTAGTATAACTACTAACACCCGTTTGTTTTTGTTTGCTCTAAATGTTATTCTCAAAAATTAAATATATTGCGGATTGATGTTACATTGTAACTTTTTCAAATAACCGTTATTAATTTTTCCAGCCCAACTAGCATTTAACAAAAACGAAGAAGAAATTTCCACTTCCACATATCCACTGATTCACACATTCTTTTCGCATTCACTGCTTCGATAAATGTTAGCAAAAACCTTAACTAGTCAAGTGAAAGTCATTTCCAGCACCTTGCAAAACTATGAAGGAAAGCACACACAGCCAATATTCAGCAGAAAGTTTAAGCATTGCAACTGTGTTTGCTGCTGCAGCTATAAGGTAGATAGTCCAATGGTCGGACAGACGGACATGTAGACTTACTACATGAGCGCATACCTGTTCAAATTCCTAGGCCATTGCAAACAGAGAAAAATAGCGAAAAAGTGCAAGTGTTCAATGAGCACACAAAATGCAACAGACACGGATGAGTGTACATATGAACCAGGTCTTCAATTCTATCTGCCTTGCACATTAAATGCAAGCACAGAGTGTTGCATACACTGCCAGAAAATCGAAGAAATAACATGTTTAGTCAACTGTTACAGAAATGAAATCATATTTACAATTATCATATTGTAGGTATTCATATCGGCAACAGTGGGAGAAAATGTAATTACTGAATGCATTTTTAAAGTATCTAAAGCTGAATGCACAAACATTATGTCAAACAAAAGAGCCTAAAACGTGACAAATTCCCCTATACGATACTAACTAACTTTAAATCGATATTAAATTAACTTCTTCTTTTTGGGGCTACTTTCACGTGCAGTTCTCAGAATTGAGTCCCGAAATCATGTGTTGTGCTGTGTAGGAGTTGACACATTTTCCCTTTTTATATTTTCATAATTTTTTATAATACAAAATTTTATTTTTTTTTGGTGGAATCAATCATTTTATATTACTTAAACAACCAATACACCAATAACTAAATACTACAACAATTTTGAACATCGGTTTATGAAGTTATGATTTTAAAAAACTTTTAATTTTTGGAAAAAAGGAGAAAAAACGATTAGTACCTGTAACTTAAATAAGAGTGCTGATGGCGAAAAATGGAGATTAGATTGACCTCAAATCAGGGTTCGTATTGAACCGCTCGCGAGCTGTTCTATTTCTGAAAATAGAGCACAGAGCCCAAATGAAGAGCTGACTCGACAGAAATTAGCCACAAAATTTAAAATGAGCTCTCGGCTCGCGATCCAAGTGCCCAAATATGGAGCAGGCCCGCGAGCCAAGAGCTACAAAATTTCAAATGAGCTCTCAACTCGCGAGCCAACAGCCACAAAATTTCAAATGAGCTTCCGGTTCGCGAGCCAAGAGTAGATCGCGAGCCAGCTTTTGTTTGGGCTCTTTGCTGCCGAGCTAAGTACCAAAGTTATGTACCAAAAGTACTTTTTTTCAAAAAGTACTTTTATTGCACTTTTCTGTTGCACAAAGTACTTTTTTTTGTTCCAGAGTACTTTTTTGAACCAAAAAGTGCTTTTAATATTTAATTTAACTTTAAATTTACTGTTATGTACTTTTTGGTACAAAGAATTTCTTCTGTACCAAAGTACTATTTTACGCCAAAAACAAATTTTACTGGCCCAAAAGCACTTTTCTGTTGCACAAAGTACTTTTTTTTGTGTCAGAGTACATTTTATGTCAAAAAGTACCTTTATTGGCCCAAAAACACTTTCCTATTGCACAAAGTACTTTTTTAGACCAGAGTACTTTTTTTGTACCTAAAAAGTACATTTATTGTACTTTTTCGTACAAAGAATTTCGTCTTTACCAAAGCACTTTTTTATGCCAAAAAGATCTTTTATTGGCCCAAAAACACTTTTTGTTGCACAAAGTACTTTTTATTATATTTACCAGAGTACTTTTTTGTACCAAATATTTTTTATGTACCAGAGTACTTTTTTGTACCAAAAAATTATTTTTGGTTTATAGTACTTTTTGGTACAAAGTACTTTTTTGTATATACTATAAACCAAAAATAATTTTTTGGTACAAAAAAAGTACTCTGGTGCAAAAAGTACTTTGTGCAACCGGAAAGTGTTTTTGGGCCAATAAAGGTACTTTTTGGCATAAAATGTACTCTGGTACAAAAAAAGTACTTTGTGCATCAGAAAAGTGCTTTTGGACCAATAAAATTACGTAAAAAAGTACTTTGGTCCATATTCAATCCTGGATCAAACACTCACAAGCGTACATCTTAAGCAAAATATGACTAAATGCAGTGTACTGACAAAAAGGACCATCTGTATGGGAGGGACCAGAAGGGGTGTGGCAAAAGTTTAGGTTTTCTGAGGTTTTGTCTACTATTGCAAAATAATTATACTGACTAAATTCAAATTATTGCAGAAAAACTAATTTTTTAAAAATAACTCACTTCGTATGGCAGATAACAGAAGGAATAAATAATTACGACGAAATTTTCATAAGGATCAGTAAAGTTTTATTGATTCACTCGTATTAAAAGTTTCAAAACAAGTTTCGTTTAAGATACTGGGGGTATCTTACTTGTCCCCTTTAAAGCGTTTATGTCTATGGGTGAGGTTATAAAAAGCGCTAAAAATTAAAAATGGTTTAAATAAAAGATGAACAATTAATTACTCATTAGCAATCCTATAATGTACCCTGCACATATTGAACATTCAGTTGCAATATATTTTTTAGATTACGGCCATTATTTTATGTCAATTTCCTTCCATTGTGCAAGAAATGCGCTGCGCATATACAAAATTACACATCATATACCGTATTTCACATAAAGCCCACTGAAACATACTTTGGTCAGCAGACGGTAATGGCGAAAAGGAAAACATTTTCATTGAAATTACAAAATTTCAATTAAAATTATTAAATTTACATATGTAGTACATATTATGTACATAACATATACGTATATGTATATGAATACAAGCCCAAGGAGCTGCCACTGTTTCCGATTTTGCGGCTATTGTTTTCATTGACTGTGCCGCAGCCAAAGTAAAAAAAAAAATTTTTTTGTTTGGGTGTTTTAAAGTGAAACTAAATCGACGAAGCTTTTGTTTTCAATGAATGATAAGAAAAAAATGCAAATTTGTTAAAAATCAAACGAAACATAACAATTTCATAGGTTTTAAGTGACACGTTGAATATTGAGCTGATTACACAGACCTGTATGCACCCTATTAAAGGGTATATATATGATGAGTAAAAAAGGGAATTGTGGGGAAAAATATCCTCCATTCTCATGTTGAATATTTACGGTCAAATTCAAATTGATGTTGGACATTTTCGGCTGATATCAACTTCGCATGTACATGTTTGACATAATTGTAGATATATATACAGCTGATGATGTACCACATTGCATTAATTCGTCACAATGGGGTCTGAAGATGAACTCGTCATGTAGTTCGAAACGCGTCATCCTAGTGCGTGACAATGAATTGACAATTAATATCAACAATAAAAAAAATAAAAATAAAAAAAATCTTTTCTGATCGTTTAGCCAAAGTATCGTTTACACTCTCCGTTTGGATGTTGTTGGTAAAATATTAATATTTTTAATATATGTTTTTTTTGTATGGGAGGTACAGAAGGGGTAAGGCTATTTAGCCTACCAGATAGACGGACATGGCTCTATCGCAAATGTAGTTAATCTATTCAAGTAATTCCATAGCATAACATGTAAAAACAAATTAAGGCAAGGCCGTGGTTGATTCTGCTTTACTTTGCATGTCGATTTTGACTCACTTTAGGCAGACACTTACTTATAGTTGGTTGTTTGTACCGGTCAACTTTAATCAACAAAGTTGTTTTAAACAGTTATGATTCAGAACACCAGTTAAAAGTATAAATTTGTATTCTTATATCCAATAACAAGAATATGTGTCATAACCTATTATTCTGAACCATACATCAAGATAGGTAGAACCAGTGTATAGCTGGATTTTTGCTCTGTCACTAAATCGCTTGCTTAATCCGTAGTAACATTTATTAGAAATCTTTTTTTCGGATTTGTAAGCTGACATTATGTGTTTTGTTGATGGCGGAGCTTAGGTAGACAAAATTATCAATTATTACGATCTAAATTTACGCAGTTTCCCAAACGAGTAGATTCTTTATTCGTTGAAACTAATAACTCTGATTTGTCCTCGTTCACCATTATACCACTTTTCGCTGATTCCTTCTGTATACTTGAGAAGGCTGCAGTCACATCCTGCAGTTTTCGAACGACGATGTCTATGTGAAGTCTATACGACTGTCTGTACGACGATGAATATCGTGATACTCGTGCTTACTGCAGCTTTTCTAATTATCATCTCAATCATTATGTTGAAGATGTCACACGATAAGCCGTCGATTTGTTTTAGGCCTCGCCTGATATAGAATGGCTTCGTATTTTCTTTGCCAATATTCACTGAAGACTTTATGTCAGTCAGAGTCATTCCGCAAAGACGTATCAGCTTCGCTGGAATACCAAACTCAGCCATGGCATCGAGTAATTTCTGCCGTATCGGGCTGTCGAAGGCAGCTTTATAGTCGACAAAAAGATGGTACGTGTCGATCTGTTTCTCTTGGGTCTTTTCCAGGATTTGCCGAAGTGTGAATATCTGGTCAGTTATTGATTTACCAAATCTAAAGCCATACTGATGAGGCTACTCCGGTTGAATAACACTGCCCTTAGTCTTGCACATAGCACACTCGAAAGGACCTTATATGCGATGTTTAAAAGGCTGCTCTCGCGGTAGTTGGAGCACACACTTGGATCACCTTTTTTAGCACAGGACATAATACGCTTAGATGCTAATCATCAGACATGCACTCGTTAAGTCAAACCGTGTGTATGAGCTGGGGCATGCTCGTTATCAGCTCCTCGTCACCGGACTTGAACAGCTCTGCCGAAAGTCCGGCGGCACCGGCTGCTTTATTATTGTTCAGCCTGGATATTGCTCTTTTTACCTCGGATTGACTTGGTGGTAGGCAATCTAAGCCGTCTTCGACAATCTGCGTAATTCCTTCCCGTGCGCTACCTTCTGGAACCAGCAGTTGCTGGAAGTGTTCTCTCCATATATGGAGCACACTCTGCGTATCTGTGACCAGATTTCCAACCTTGTCCTTAAAGGAGGTGAGCCCATAATCGTAGCTTTTCGCTCTTACTTTCTGGTAAAAATTTTCGGGCCTCACCTCTATCCCTGGATCGTTCTTTATCCTCGTTCTCCCGTTCCTTCATTTGACGTGCCATACCCTAACAGCACAGGTTACAATTGGCTGTAGCGTTGCCCTATAAGCAGCATCCTGTCCATTAGATGCTTTGCGGCATTTTTCATCGTGCCAGGATTCGTCTGAGCGCCGTTTTTCATATCGTACCGTTATCATTGAGCAATATCCTTATAGAATAAGAGAGTTGTACGAAGTGATTTTTCGAAATTCGTCCATTCAGGGCTAAAAATGCCCCAAAAGGGGTAAAACTTGTACAATCACCCAGACCAAGGGCTTAATGTAGCATCGCAAAGATCTATATGGGAATGCTACCTATAGAATTAGAGATCTGCATGAGGAGATTTTTCAAAATTTAAAGAAAAACCTAAGTAAACCAAGACCAAACGGTTTAAAGTTGAACAGCAAATAAGGGCGGAGTATTAATTTTAGTAAGTAGTTGTGCGCTGTGAATTCATATCAAATTGGTATCATCACCCTAAAGTTGTAAATGCGGGTATTGGGGCGAAAATTTATTTTATGGAGCAATTCCGCTATTTGAAAGAATTTTGAACTTTTTGCAGAACAAACCCGAATATGGGAGGAAACTGTTACCATAACCCAGACCAAACGGGTAAAGGTGGAATCCTGACGATAATATTTAGCACTTATTTTATAGGGTAATTGCGCAATATAAAGGGATTTTTTGAGATTCGTACTCCTTGGGATATAAAGGGGAAAAGTGTTATCATCGCTCAGACCAAACACCTAAAGGTACAATCACCCAGTACAACAACAACGAAAGTTATATGTCAGTCAATTGGCTTAAAAATATTGTATTAGAATATATACCTATCAATAAGTAAGTAGCCATCAACTCACGGACATAGTATTGCTGATCCATTTTAACAATTTAATACCTTTGAATTTTTCTCTACATATTAAAGCACTTTTGAAAGATAAACAACACATCAAGAAAATAGTCACCAATTGGTAATTTTATGGCAAAAATTTGGAACTCTGAATAATTTATGGTTTTAGTGGATTTTTAACTTATTTATCATTTTGATATTGACAGATTAAATAAGCATAACAAAATCCCGGGAAATGCCGGTCGAATTCCCGGGACTCCGGGACAAAAAATTGCTTTCCTTTCTCTCCTTGAAGTTTATTTTTTTTTTAGAAAGGATTACTTTTTGTTAAAATCGTGATATATAACATATAAGTTTTAATCTTAATCATTAAAGGCTCAACTTAATAAATTAATTTTAAATATTAGAATTAAAATAAAAATTTCGAAAAATTTAATTTCCTGGATTAATCTAATTTTCAGTGTTCAAGATCGGCACAAACATCAACATGTTTGAGTAGGCAGAACGGTTGAAAGTTAAGCGAACAAAAGTAAGCCGACGTTCCTAATTGTCCCTAAACCGTAGATAAGTATAGCGCGAGGCACTCCATAGCCTCGCGAGATCGGCAATAATCGTATTTTTCACACAGCCAAGTTCGGAAATTCACACAAACGTATGTTTGCTTCAAATCAGCCATTATATTGCCAGTCTCTGCTTGAGCGTTGTAAAAGTAACACCACGCACTCTTGATTCATATTCACACACACAAACATATTATATTTGTATATGCATGCGTTCAAAAGGATTTCAATTAACTCAATACTTTTTAAAATTAAACTCGCTCGCATGATCAAAGTTCTACTCCTTGAAAAGAGAGTTTAAACCATGTGATTTCCGGAATAAGGTCAAAAACATTAAAGCTTCGCGCAAAATCACTGAAACACATGGGAACACGTTAATCAAGGTTAGCATAATAAGACATGTTACAAACGAGTCACCACTCAAAGTGTACCTCTATATCCGTAATAGCCACTTAGATGCTTCTGTTTGTTTTCAACCAAATTGAAGTCGTCATCTTAGTTGCATATCAAGTACAATTTTCATATTAAATTACCTTTTCAAAGAGCGCTTTTTATCTGAAGCTGCAAGCAAACAAAAACAAAAAAACACTATCCGAGACATGTGTCCCATGTACAAAGCATTCATACATACAATCGAACAACCGAGATTTGCCTAAATGCCGCTATTGTTGCGGCGGTGAGTTGGGGCAAGATGGACGACGTACAAAAAAAAACGTCATGTTAATTCGAAGTCGTATAACGTGTTATGGATGAAAATGTGAAATCATAACAACTAATTGTGTTTAAAACAACACTCATAACATAAAATTTTTTTAACAATCTGTTTTTTTCTGTTGCTGCGACAACAGTTTAACTAGCCAGCAGTGTCATCTGTGTTATTTTAATCGTCAGGATAGGCAGAAGCTGCATCTGCAATATTAGCATCCAGTGGCTGGTTTGTTATCGTCGACTAAAAGAAAATTTTATTAAAATATACTTCAGTAAATAATTGACGTTTCCAATTTTCTTATTTGTGGCTGTTGTTTTTAATTAAATTACAACAGTTTAGATAAATTGTTTGAAAGATTTTTAGACGAAATATACCTTTGATCAGCCGGCCATTATAAGATGGTAATCTCGTACAATTATTTCAATTAGTCTCCATGAAAACATTTAGTTGATGAGATGTTTAACAATTTAAATCTGAGCTGCAATACATTTTAAATCGTGGTGATTGTGGTTAATGGTGTTCAATTTAACAGTTTTATTTTGCAAATAGTATTACTAATGTGTATCAACTATGCTAAAACAAGGTTACGAATATTATTTCACGGAACGGTGTATGTATTCAAATGTTCCTGGATGGCTGAGATTGTGTGGGGATCGGATCACTCTACCTTTGTGCTGTCGAAGGCCAGATCATTGGTAAAAGGAGTAGAGATAATCAAATAAAACTTGGTTCAAACGTTCAGTTAGGCCCAAGGAATTTGGAAATTGATGTATTGAGCATTGTTTGAATCTTCATCACGCATAAAAAGAGGGCGATCGCGTTCATGGAGAAGCCGACCTTACGTACAACCCGCGAAGCAAAAGCTCAATAAAAAGCTTTATATTAATGCTATGCATAGCTTGCTTTTTAATCTACCAGCCGCTTTTACGTATTAGCCGGTCTTCCTCATCTACCTGCCTGCGGATTCCAATCCTTGGGCTAGAAGTCCTAGATTCTCTTGTAGTCCCCACTTAATTGCTATGTTATTTTGAGACACCCGGATCATTACAGCGTCAAGTACGATATTTAAAAGCTTTGGAGACCGTTTTACAAACTTTTGGTTAGACGGATGATTTCTATCGGCACTCACGCGCATTCTTGTGATTTCCGGATAACAAAATGGTACAATACTTTTTCGAAACTATAAAATACAGGTAAAAATGTGTCCGCCATTCGACAGTTTGCTCCACTATCATGCGCAATGTGCTGACATGGTCTACGACGGCACGTTCTTTAGACTAGGTGTCACATAGTCGCTTATTGATGATGTGTGCTACTATTTCATTTACCATGGCTAATAACGTAATTCCTCTCGAATTCATGCAATCAGAGAGGTCGCCTTTTTTGGTTACAGAGTTATAATATCTTCCGTGAGTTCAGACGACAATGTTTCGTAATCCCAGAAATCTGATATGAGCGGTTACAGGAGTTCTGCGCTTAGCATACAGTTTGGACCAGGAACTTTACTGGACTTCAGGGATGAAATCGCGAATGATATACGGAAATATTCGGCCTTGAGGTGTTAAATTGATTGTCCTCCTGGTGTTTAAGGAGAAATTAGTATTCTTCCCATATTTTGATATGTTTCTCTTTCGCCATAGTCAACACCATAGCAAGAATGGTAGAGAATGTATAGTTCGTTACTTGTCTCAGTGACCAGAAGTGGTCTCGGCTGCCAATGGTATCTACCGCTGATTGTGCTTAAGTTGCGATTTGTTTGTCCCATAGCCTATATCCGCCCTTGAGATCACGTCAGAGAGATCACGTATTCCCCGGGTTGCAAATGTGAGAAGGCCAAAAGTTGAGTAACCTAAACGGCTTGCTACCACTGATGCGTCTTCGGAAGTATGTACCAGAAGTTACTGAAGCTAAACACTGAGGCTCTCTTAGTGGCTTTGGCAGCCCCAAGAAAGTAGGATCGGGCGCGGTAGCCTAATAAGCCACTCTCTTTAAACAAAACAGTTATTATGAAAACACGAAGAAAAGAAAAAACAGGAACCTCCCCCAATGTTGACGACCCCCCGCAAACGTTATAAGGACCATGATTTAAGGATATCCTCGACAAATACAATGCTGATATCACCGCCAAACAGGAAATGCGATGGACGGAACAGGGATGCACACGACAAAGGAACTGTGACATCTTTTACAGATATAATGCAGAAAGATACGAATTTGGAGGTGGTTTCATAATCGGCAAGAGGCTTGGACACCTAGCATCTCGGTTTAACACTGTATGTGACCGAATAGCTACTATTCATATTTTTACATTACGCTGATTTTTGTACACACCCCGACGGAAGACAAAGCCAATGACATTAAAGTTGCATTCTATGAGCGCCTGGAGGAGATATACGACCGCTGCCCTTCATATGACATTAATATTGTTCTGGGAGATTTTAAAGCTAAAATAAAAAGGGAAGATGCTCTTGGTTCAGCAGTAGGAAAATTCAGTCTACACAATAAGATTTCTGATAACGGATTCAGACTGGTTAGTTTCGCATCAGCAAGAAACAAGGTTGTGAGTGGAACCAGATTTCCACATAAAGATATTCACAGGGCAACATGGATTTCTCCCGATCAAAATACAAGAAATCAGATTGATCACGTGGATGGAATGGAAGGCATGTCTCAAGCGTTATGGACGTGCGTGTGATGCGCGGTGCTAATATCGACTCGGATCACCACCTAGTTGCAGTCAAGGTGCTAAAAACACTTGTAATCAAACTCAAAGGAAGCTAGACATCACAAAGCTGCATACCACTGAGATAGTCAATGCCTACTCCAACCAGCTCTCTCAATTACTCCATACAAATCCCCCTATTTCTGATGTTCCCGACATACAGTGACAGCATATTGCGAATTCTATGACCACTGCCGCAACGACCGTGCTGGGTTATGAAAAACCACGCTCAGACAAGCCCTAGCACGATGATGAATGTCGCGAAATGTCTGAGGAAATGGATGTTGCATACAAGGCAAAACTGCAGCCAATGGCGACGCGTGCGGTGACGGAGCGTTATAAAGAGAAAAGTAGAGAGATGAAAAGCCTGTTCAGCGTCTGTGGAAGAAAAAAGAGACCCAGGATATTGAAAACTACAGGGATAGAGGTGAGGCCCGAAAGTTCTACCAAAAGGTAAAAAGTAAAGGTTTTGGAACAGGAATCCCCACCTGTAAGGACAGAGACGGAAATCTGGTCACGGTCGCTCAGATTGTGCTGCAAATATGGAGGGAACACTTACAATCTCTTCTCGTTCCCGATGGCAGCATAAGTGACGAAATCGCACCAATCATTGACGATAGACATAGACTGTCCACCACCGAGCCAAAACGAGATCAGCACGGCAATTGTGCGGCTTTAAAATAATAAAGCTGGGGGAGCTGATGGACAGCCGGCAGAGCTTTCTAAAGCCAGCGGCGATGATCTGGTAACATGCATGCACCAGCTCATAAACACGATTTGGCTCAGGGAGTTCATGCCCGATGTTTGGAATCTGAGTGTCCTATGTCCCGTGTTTAAGAAAGGCGATCCTAGTGTGTGTACCAACTATCGCGGGAATAGCCTTTTACCCATCGCATACAAGGTGCAGTCTAGTGTGTTATGTGAAAGACTAAAGCCCCTTCTTGCGAACCTGATTGTACCTTATCAGTGTGGCTTTAGACCTGGTAAATCCACCACCGACCAGATATTCATGCTACGACTAATCCTGGAGAAGACGCAAGAAATGCAGATCGATACCTACCATCTGTTCATCGATTACAAAGCTGCATTTGACAGTCCGATGAGTTTGGTATCCCCGCAAAGCTTATTCGACTCTGCGGGATGACAATGACTGACACGAAGTCTTCAGTGAAAATTGGCAAAAATCTGTCAGAGCCATTTTCTACCAAGCGAGGCTTTAGACAAGGCGATAGTCTGTCCTGCGATCTCTTTAACATCGTAATGGAGATGATCATGCGGAAAGCAGCAGTAAACAGGAATGGCACAATATTTAACAAAAGCCACATGTTGCTCGCGTATGCTGATGATATCGATATTATTGGTTGTGGATTGTGAGATGTTACTGCAGCTTTTTCGAGCATTAAAAAGCAATCGGCTGAAGTGGCTCTGGTGATAAAAGAGGACAAAACCAAGTTATTTGTTTCAACGAACAAAGAGTCCACTAGTCTGGGACGCTGCGTGAACGTTGACAACTATAACTTTGAAGTGATAGATGATTTTGTCTATGTGGCTCCGCCATAAACAAAAATAATAATGTCAGCCTCGAAATCAAAAGACGAGTATGGATCGCAAACCGCCGCCGTCGTCGAATGAATCATGAGCAGTATGCGCTGTACAACGACATCGACGTGGTCAAGCGCGTTCAAATAGACTGAATGCGCTGGCTTGGACACGTTGTACGAATGGACGAAAACGCTCCGGCTCGAAAAGTCTTCGGCAATAAACTTGATGGGCGGCTCAGGAGGGGGCGACCAAAACTCCGATGGATGGACCAGGTGACGGAACTATTAAGTAAGCTTGGTATGACGAACTATCTACGGAGCGCAAAAAACAGAAGCGCTTGGAATGTTTTTTTACGGCTACTGATAGATGAATTTCTGTTGTTGCTGCCAGTAAAGAAGAAGAAGAAGATGTAAACCACTTAATTTTCGGTTATCTAGACTGACTTTGAGCATTAAAATTTATTAAAAATGCAAATATTTACATTAACATATGAATCAGTTTCTAGAATTAGAGTTAGTTAATACCTTCCTCAAATTTGGGCAACCAGAAGGGCAAAGGTTTCGGTTTTCTTAGGGTTTGTCTACTTTTGCAAGATAAATAAACTGACTAAATTCAAATATTCTCCGGTCGTCCGTTTAGAAGTTATGAAAGAAATATTAATTATCCAAAAATTGGTAATTTAGTATGGGAGGCACCAGAAGGGGTGGGGCTGTTCTGCCCATTTACAATTCCGTTACTTCATTTTGAAAAATATTAATACTGGTAAATATTTATACCGATCCGCTAAGGTTTACTCGAGTTATCCTGCTCACCAGCCAGCCAGACAGATGGACATAGCTCAATCGTCTTAAAAAGTCCTGAAACAAATTTGGTCTTAAGATACTTGGGGTCTAACTCGTCTCCTTTAATGCGTTCCACCTTTTCTCGTATCAAATGATATATACCCTCATTCCAAAGGTTGATAATATAAAAAGAATTATTACTGCATTATCGATTCGCCGAATTACGGTAACTGTCCTCTCCGGCCTTCTTATAATTTTCAAATTCCAGTGTAAATATCTACACTACAATTAAATTCTGTAAGCACGCAAGATTACAAATACATGCATAGGTTGAAGATATTTTTTAACAATCTAAAAAATTTTCTATCATATCAAATGCTATTGTTACCACATTTCGAGCAAAATTATTAACGGCATTTGAAAATGATCTTATTGAAATATGTGGCTTTAGTAAACCTTTCTTATATTTTATTATTAATCTTAAAATAATGCTAAGTTTACCTAACTTATGTATATGGAAGCGATTTTATTTTGGTAATATATTCTATACTTTGTTGCTGCATATTAAAATGTAACACATTAATAAGATTTGTTAAATTCTTATTATGCAGAATTTACAAGTAAATATTTTATTAACAGAGAACTTTTTTTCTTCCGACCAGACTAGTTAGTAACACGTTTCAACGTACCCATTGCCTTTTTATCAACACATCATAACAAAATCTGGTTAACTGGCGTCTGTTGTAAGTGGCTTTTTGTTATGTTAAATCTGCTATGGCAATATTAATTCAAGCATTACCCAACATATGTATATTCATTTATGTAGTGTATACGTTCATTGAATGAATTGTTGTAAGAGCAGAACGAGCAACTAACTACAGGCAATATATTTTTGGCAACAATGTTGCATCTTATTACCGTAAATAATGTTGGCACATCGCCGTCGATATCGACTTAGCAAGCAACAAGCCACCAAAATGAACTTAGCCAATATGAACGTGCAACGAAAATGTAAATAGTTTTCGTATGATTAAAATGTGACGATGATGATGTATCCTAGATAACAATTTGCATGCTACGTTATATTTTTAAAATATACAATTATTTTAAAAGATGTATACTTAAGTGGATCATCATTTGCTGTAATGTTGCTCTAAAACGTCTCACAAGTTTAAAACAGGGAGCTGATGGAGGAAAATGTACATTAGATTTAAAATCAGCGACCTAAAATTAATAAAAAAAATGGGAGTAAAGTTCCAGTTAACACAAAATTTTAAATTTCGTTCCCATCAGTTATTTGTTCGTTAAAACAAACAACTTTGCTTTTTCTTCGTTAACCCACTTAGCTGAGCAACTGGATAAACTGCTTTAGTCTTTCATAAAACATATTTGGAGGATTTTGTGTGCCATGGGTTAAAGAATAATCTGGGATAGTTAGAACACTCACATGGATCGCTTCATTATAATCAACTCTCAACAGACATCAGGCCGATTTGCGCACCCACCACTCACCACTCCGTGAAATCCTCGAGCAAAGCTTTCATTTAGCACCACTTAATCGCAAATGTGGTCGGCAGTTGGAACACGCGACTATCATCCGGGAGATCCAGGGTTCGATTTTAATTTCAGTCATCTACATTTCTCTCTTTCATCGGCGACCACCTCAGTGCTGTCGACAGTAACTTCGCAGTAAAAATCTCGAAAAAGCTTCTCAAACATATGACATTCGCATTCGTCTATTAACAAGTAGGTGCAGTTGTGTAGGTTTAAAAACATAAAGCAAGTTAAAAACCCGTGAAACAATCCCATATCTCATTCATAGGGTGTAAAGGGAAATTGATTTTTTTTACTTAATCGGAATATCGGTTTTTGCTATATAACGGCGACCACACTTCTCGACATTCACGCAAAACTAACCTTTTGTATGTTTAACCCTGCTCTACCGTTGTCAGTCGAAGAGTTTTGCCGTGATAATGCCTCTCTAACCTTGACTTTGGATTGGTGGTAGGTAATCGAAAGCTATGCGGTATTCACATCGTATCATTGGTTGTCTGATCGCTGCTTTTTAATACAAAGTACGGTTGTTAGTTAGTCCTACCAGATGGTGGCACGTCGCCAACCACTTGGTCCTTCCAAAGAAGTTTGGGTCTCCCTGCTTCGCTGATGCATTTATATCCATCCTGGAAACATGACCCAGCCATCGAATCGTTGGATTCTGACTCTTTTATTTACGTCGATGTCGTGGTAAAGCCCATACAGCTCATGGTTAATCCGATGGCGAAACTCGCCGTCGACACAGATAGTTCCATATATTTTTGGAGTACTTTTTCTCGAATACTGCCATGTTTTTATGTCCGTTGTCGTAAGCACCCAAGATTCGGCGGGTAAAAAACAGAACGGGTAAATTATCACCTGGTGCAGGTATTCCTTAGTATCCCGGTGTAATGTACGCACAAGTACGCTTCTCGCAGTCCGTTCTATGGAGTCGGCTATATATTGCCACTGCGAGGTAATATTATAAGGGGTTGAAACATTCAGTAGCAGTTGAGTTAGATGGTTGGAATAGGCGTCCGCTACCTCTGTGGTCCTCAGTTTACCGATGTCCAGCTTTCGTTGTGCCTGGTTACGTACGTTTTTCGCCATGCTTAGCCTAGTGCGTACCTTAACTGCGGTAAGGAAGAGATCGTCAATATTCGCACCCCTGATCACTCGTACGTCCAGAACACTGGATGCTTGCCTTCCATACACTAACACGTGATCTATCTGATTCCTCGTCAATTGATCTGATGATAGCCATGCTGCCTTATGAATATTTTTATGGTCAAATCTAGTGCTGCTTACTAACATATTTTTTGCCGCAGAGTGATGCCATTCTGATGCCATTGTTCAACGTTTCGGTGTGCAGACTGAATTTTCCGATGGTAGGCTCAAATGCGGTCTCTCTGCCTATTTTAGCATTAAAATCGCCTAGTACAATTTTGATGTCATGGCTAGGCTCTCGTAGAACTCGTCTTTGTCCTCATCGCTTTTCTCTTCTGTCGGAGCATGGGCACATATGAGTGTTATGCGGAAAAACTTTGTCTTGATTCTTATGGTGGCTATTCTTTCACCCACCGGTTTGAACCGTGAGACTAGGTGTCGCAATCTATAGCCAACCACAAATCGACATCCAAACACGTTCTTGTCCGCATGGCCACTACAGTAGATGTTGCATGTCTTTATGCGCGAGTACCTGTGTCCCGTCCATCGGATGTTCTGTAAAGCGGTTAAGTCAACCTTGCAGTGTTCTAACATTCCTGGTGCATATCCTGAAATCATGGTCCTTAATACATTTGCGGTGGTCATTAACATTTTCTGGGGTCACTTGTCATGGAATGCACAATATTGTTCGACTGTGTTTCAAAATCGTCAGAAGTAAAGGCGTTGTATCGTAGTAGATAGGATAAACGGTTGGATTTGGAATTTATTGAGAGCGCAAATCAAAAGTCATGACAGTAGTTTATAACTATTCGAAGGTGCTGTGGTGAAATTTTTTTATACCATCTACCCTAGGGTTATTTGATACGAGAAAAGTGTAACGCATTAAAGGTGACGAGTTAGAACCTAAGTATCTTAAGACCAAATTCTTTTCAGGACTTTTAAAGACGATTAAGCTATATCCGTCTGTCTGGTTGGCTGGTGGGCACGCTAACTCGAGTAAACCTTAACTGATCTCTATGAACAATATAATATTTTCCTAACCGAAGTTATGGTATTGTAAATAGGCATAATATCCCCACCCCTCCTGGTACCTACCATACAAATTTACCTATTTTACCTATTTTACAAATTTACCTATTATTGGATATTTAATATTATTATTTATCCATAACTTCCAAACGGACAACTATAGGATATCTGAATTTGGTTTAATAACCATGTAAAAAATCTAAACGTTTGACACATCCCTTCTGGTACGTCCCATACAAATGACCGATTTGACCCTCATAGTATTACATACATATCATTTATGTAAGTACCCTTAATTTTGCCATATTTTGCGATAGATGTACGCTTATGAAGATTTGACTCAGGAATATGGTCTATATTAACTGACCCGTTATGGTACCTCCCATACAAAATGACCTATTTTTGGAAATCTAATATTTTTTTCCATAACTTTCAAACGGACAAGTGAGAATATTATAAATAATATTGTAAAGTTTAATAATCTTGTAATAGTAGATAAATCCTCAATAAACCGAGACCTTTGCACGTGACTTATGGTATCTTCCATACAAATGACCGAATTCACCATTAAATTCTTATATATACGCATCTCTTTTCTAAGAACACTAAATCCAGTCATACCTGATACCTCCCATACAAATGACAGAATTCACCCTCAAACTTTCACACATATTATTTGTTGTGTGTAGTTTGAAAGAAGTCATATTTTAATCAAGATATATGCTTATTGAAATTTGACTCAGGAATGAATATGGACTATCTATATATATAAAATGGAATGTGTGTTTGTTTATTTGTTTGTTTGTACCTTATAGGAGACCAAACCTCTGGACCGATCTTCCTGAAATTTTCACAGCATTTAACTGGGACTCTGGCATGACTTATAGGTTACTTTTTTACCACGCCCACTTTTACGCCCATTTTTTAAAAATAATATGCAATAGCGAAGCATTGCCGGGCCCTCTAGTATTCTATATTCCTCCCCACAACTTTCGAACTGCACTATACTTGAATTTTGTCAGTTAAATTATCTAGTAACAGTAGGCAAAACTGCAGAGAACCGAAACATTCGCCACACCTATTTTGGAAACTCTCATACAAATTACCAAAATTATCCCCATAGTTCTACATGTAACTCTACTTTTCTGTACGTACAATGAAGTCGGAAAAATTGTGCAGAAGATATGTGTAAGTGATTTTCGAATTTAAATTGGACACGTTGTGAGAATATTTTACTTTTAGTATTTTGTGTTTACAGGTAAAACATAAGGAACGGAGTTTACTCCACCAATTAGAAATTATGATTTCTTTGAGATTTTTCTGCTATTTAATCAGAGAATTGTTTTGATTCTCAGTTCACCTAGCTGAATTTTTTGTACGGGTTTCTAGTACAGTACATTTTAAAAGATGGTAAGATCGTTTTGTTCCATTACCCCTCCTGGGAGCATAGGGCTTTACAAAGCATATCCATCTAAATCGATTTGCTGTTGTCACTATACTGCCCAGATAGCAGAAGCTATCTACGTATTCTACCTTGTAGAATGATGTTTTTCATGCCAACATTGTTTATTATGATGGCTATGGTTTTCTTGACATTTATCTCAAGTCCAACAGTACGCGCTAATCTTTCTAGATCTTCCAGTTTCGTTTGCATGTTGGAGATTTTGTGCGAGAGTAGACAAATATTATCCGCATAATTTAAATCCTTGAGTTGGCGTGAGAGACTCCATGTAATTCTTCTCTCTAGGCAGACTTCGCTCAGGATGGTAAACAGTTGAGGGCATAGAGGTTATTCTTGTCTAACTCCAGCCTTAGTATGAAATGTTTGGCTGATGCTGCTGTTGTGAAGAACTGAGAATTCTGCGTCCTCGTACATAGCTCTGATGATTTGAATTAATTCCAGTTGCTGCAATCTTTCAAATCGCCACTCTTCTCAATCGGTTGGTTGCCCCTTTTTTCTCCCATACTGATGTGCAGTGAGGCTGTAGAAGTTGATCTGTGGTTTCGATGTTAGATAGTTAGGATATAAAAAAATAGTTTATATCTCAACACCTTCAACCATTTCCATGTGATTGATTTGATTTTTGTTGTTTTAATCAGATATCTTTAAACTGAAATCTGGTTCCACTCATTGCCAGATTTATTGCTGCGGCGACGCCAAACAGTTAGTTTCCGATCGAAGGACCAGGAACATCTTTCCTTCCTATTTCTGCATTAAAATCTCCCAAGACTATTTCGTATATTTCCTATAGACACTCATATAAAGTATCATTAATACCATATTTACCCTCCGTCGGACATGTGTGCAAATCAGCGTGGATTGTGACTATTCGATCTCTAACAGATTAAACCGCGAGTCAAGCTGTCTAAGGTTCTTTTTCGTTTTCATATTCTGGCGTCCCTCATATTCTGGGGCGCCGGTATATTTGGGGGTTCTGTTCGTTACTTTTACAATATAATGATGAGTTCTGTCTCCCGTGTATTAAACCGTTCCCAAAATTTTATAAAAGACCCATTCTGAAAAAAAGATAGATTCAAATGTAAATTAGTATTAGAGTGTACAAAAGCTAGCAGGCTCAATTTCAATTTAAAAATTAATTGTATTTACGAAATACTTTTATCTGTGGAAACGAGTATGACTCTTGTTTGTGGCCCTACCAAAACGTTCGTCTCTTCTTTTGGCAAAGCTAATATTTTGGAATTTATACTACATATTACCATAATTTTATCAACTTAGTTTTACTAAATCCGCTTTTTTGCAACCTGTCTTACAGTCACATAGAGAACATGTCAGTCGGCTTAAAAGCACCAAAAACTCTTCCTTGTTTGTTGTCTTCAAATGGTTGTAACAACTTTGTTGCTGGTTAAAAGTGAATCGATGAATATGACGGTGTTATGGTGTGGCTAAATGCTATATGACAATATAGTTACCAACACACCAACTAGTGCCACAAAATACTACCACGTTTGTAAAGGAGAGGGAGGAAGCGGACTCTTGGCTTACATATATATAAATGTTATGTCGTTGTTGCCTTTTAATATTAAGAAAATAAGGATGAAAATGTTTGTAGAGACGTAGAGTTGGAAGCAGTCTATAAAGAGGTATCATTGCAGATCGACACTGACAAGGTAGAGGGGGTGGATGGTCATGATGATGACGCTAACAAAGGCTACAGTTTGTGTTTGGTGTCGGTGCATTTATCAAACTTGTTTAAGTTCATTGGGGGCTGCTTTGCTGCAGCAACATCAAAGTTGGAGATCCAAAACAACAGAGTCTGTGAGACACACAGACAACAGCGCATGCCCAATGCACATAGAGTCAACCAACCCACCAACCAGCCAACCAGCCAGTTAGTCAGCTAGACAGCCTATCCAGCCACCTGCATAGCCTTTGGGAAGCCCATGACTGTAACACCGCACAAAACAGTTAAGACTGTCTGTCTGTCTATGGCTGGTACCAATTTAGTACTTTATAACTACCGCGCTTGCTTTTTCGCAATTGTGGCGTGTTGCATGTTATTGACAACATGCAACACACATTCCCAAAATGATAATGCATTTGCCGATGCAACAGCAACATCGGCAAACAATTGTTGCTGGTGCAATGACGTTGCTTCGCCAATTGCTGCCGCGGCTGCCGTTGTTGCTGTCTCCGTGGCCAATAAGTACGTAGACCTTTTGTGAAAGTGAAATTTCTGTTAACTGTTTTCGTTTATTATTGCTAAAAGTTTTTTTGATTTCATTTTCTGTATTTTGGTCATATGATGATGATGATGGCGATGGTGGTGGTGGTGGCGGTGTTGTTGTTGCGTCTGCTGTTGGCAGTGGTTTAAGCATTTTTTGCGGGTAATTGACTAATCCTCGCAAAGAATAACTATGAAAGCAACAACAAATCAGAGACCAAATGCTTTATAGGAAGCCAATCCGATATAGTAATGCCCCACCTGAGGCACGATCTTTTTTTAAAATTGTTTGTATTTATATGTGTTTAGAATTGAAAAATAGGGAGAAAAGTGCCTTCATATTTAGAGTACAGGTTCAACAAAGAATAGACCACCATCCGACTGATGTAAAATTTAAAGGGATCCCATAGAGAACAACCCAGACTCAGAAATTAACGACTTCAGAAAATACTCACAGCCTTGAGTTTGCTACCGATATGATAGATAGGTTCAAAGCATTAACAAAATTGTTTTCTTAAACGAGGCCCCCTTCCATCTAACTAGACATGGAAGCATTAAAATTTTCAGGTATTGGAGTGACACTAATCCCAAATTGTAATATCAAAATCCCTTGAACTCACCTAAGAATACCTTGTGGGCAGCAATGTCAAGAGGACATGGTGTTACAGTGACTTACTTAAAAAACTTTATTTCCCATTTACACCCTATGAATGAGGTATGGGATGCTTCTCGCGTTGTTGTAAATTAACACACTTTCTATATTAGATTCACAACAAACGGCACCTACTTGTTTATCGACGAATGCGAACGTCACTATTTGAGAAGCTTTTAATAGACATTCCGATTGAATCGACACTTATACTTCGAAGTTGCTGTCGACAACATCGAGGGGGATGGCAATGAAAGAGAAATGTAAATGACTGGAGCCGGGATTCGAACCACGGATCTCCCGCATGGTAGTCGCGTGTTCTAACCACCATGCCACGGCTGGTCCCAGTACAGTGACTACGGAGTGGTATATTGACAGTTGTTTATGCTCACGGCTATAGAATTTTAATTGTTTTTAACAAGGATCGTGGTTTCAGTGACATGGATCAGCATATAACACATCCAACGATTCGTTGGATGCAGTTGTCGAAATTCTTGAACAAAAAGTGATATATAAAAAAGACAAAATTAAATTAAGCTATCGCGATAGATGGAATCTGCTCAGCCATTATATTCCTAGAACAAAAGCAGCTCAAATCAGTACCTGCAGCTGCTAAAGTTACCAAAAGAGCGAGGAAGCCCACACAAAGCAAATTTTTTGAGACCTGAATTAAAACAAGTACAGAAATTTTATTCAGGTGAACTGACTTATAAATACACTCATCCTATGCATGATATTATGACATAATTATGCTAGGTATAGGAGGTATCAGGTCCCATTTATATTTGTACGTCAGCTGTCAATGAATATTTACCTTGTGAAAAATTTTACTAAATTCAGTGTACTTACAAAAACGAACAATTGGGCCAACTTCGGTCATTTGTATGGGAGGTACTAGAAGGAGTGTGTGGATTGTGTTGGTTTTCTGAGTAGTAGTTCAAGAAAAATATTATTACCCATTTTTAAATATCCTCCAGTTGCTCGATTGAAAGTATGGGAGAAATATTAATTTACCAAAAATAGAAAAAACAAGATACGCGAACGATATAAGGACCATGATTTAAGGATATGCACCTGAAACGTCCTAACTCTATACAGAGATAGTGCCTCTATCCAACTGGCGGATGTCCTCGACAAATACAATGCTGACATCACCGCCATACAGGAAGTGAGATGGACGGGACAGGGATGCACACGACGGAAGAACTGTGACATCTTTTACAGCTGCCATGCAGAACGACACGAATTTGGATGTGGTTTCATATCCGACAAGAGACTTCGACACCTGGTCTCGCGGTTTAACCCTGTAAGTGACCGTATAGCCACCATTCGCTTCCGGGCGAAATATTTTTACATTACGCTGATTTGTCTTCCCCGACGGAAGACAAAGACGATGACATCAAAGATGCATTCTATAAGCGCCTGGAGGATATATATGACCGCTGCCCTGCACATGACATTAAAATTGTTCTGGGAGATTTTAATGCTAAAATATTGTTTGTAAGCCCTGCTGATCTCATTTTGTATCGGTTTAGGATACTCCGTCGTCCATTATTGGCGTGATTACGTCATTTATGCTGCCTTCCGGAATGAACAGAGTACGAAAGTATTCTATTTATATTTGCAGCACACTCTGCGTGACCAGATTTCTATCTCTGTCCTTACAAGTTGGTGTCTTTGTTCTAAAACCTTTGCTTTTCACATTTTGATAGAACTTTTTAGCTTCACCTCAATCGGCATCGTACATTGTACGGTCGTTGCGGCAGTGATCATAGAATTCACATTATGCTGCCTTTGTGTGTCAGGAACATCAGAATAATGAGCGTCTTTTGTAGTAATTGAAAGAGTTGGTTGGTGTAGGCATTGGTGTCGCGGTGAAATGCAGCTTTGCTATGTTTAGCTTCCTTTGCTTTTGGTTACGATAATTATACCATCACCCTTAGGGATGAGGGTGTATATCATTTGATACGACCCAAAAGTGTAACACATAGAAGGAGTCACTTTAGACCCTAGGTTTCTTTGAACCAAATTCGATTCATGAAATTTGTTTTGAAATTTTGCACGAGTTAATATTTCCCCAAAACTACTTACGGTATTGAAAATGGGCTACAGGACCACGCCCCTTCTGGTACCTTCGATACAAATGTACAATTCCGCCCACTTTAGAGATGGAGTTACAATATCAATGCACTCAACACGATCGTGCACAAATTATGCATTTTGTTAAGTTATAACAGGATAAAGTTTTGGAAAAAAAATTTAAAGTCTAGCCACGCCCTTCTGGTACCTCCCATACAAATGTACCACTCCGCCCACTTTAGAGATGGAGTAGTAATATCAATAAATCCGAGGCGATCGTACCTAAATTCTTTATTTAGTAAAGCTATAACAGGATAAAGTTTTGAGAAAAAACTGAAAGTCTAGCCCCGCCCCATCTGGTACCTCCCATACACATTGAATAATATTATTAATAGAACTAACGCGTTCGTGCCCAAATTCTGTATTTTGTAAAGTTCAAGCAGGATAAAGTTTTGGAGAAAAAATCTGGAATGTACCAAATGTACCACTCCGCCCACTTTAGAGATGGAGTTATAATATCAATATACTTGACACGATCGTGCCCAAATTATGTATTTTGTTAATTTATAACAGGATAAAGTTTTGGAAAAAATATTGGAAGTCTAGACACGCCCCTTATGGTACCTCCCATACAAATGCATCATTCCGTCTACTTAAGAAATCGAGGAATAATATCAATAAATCCAACGCGATCGTACCCAAATTCTTTATTTGGTAAATCTATAGCAGGATACAGCTTTTGAGAATAAAACTGTAAGTTAGCCACGCCCCTTCTGATACCTCCCATACTCATCTGGTACCGCCCACTTTAGAAATCGATTAATATTATTAATGGACCTAACGCGATCGTGCCCAAATTCTGTATTTAGTAATGCTTTAACAGGATAAAGTTTTGGAGAAAAAATCTGGAAGTCTAGACACGCCCCTTCTGGTACTTCCCATACAAATGTACCACTCCGTCCACTTTAGAAATCGAGTAATAATATCAATACAATAGATTTTTTTTTGTTTTACTGAGGGTGATGGTATATGTAAGTCGGGTTGCCCGACTGAAACTTTCTTACTGGTTTTCATCACTACTTAATCGCATGCGTACCTTGGCTGCAACTAGGAGGTGTTCGAAGGCAATATCTACAAAGCTCATCAAACACACGTCCATAACCACCGAATACCATGTTTCTTGTTTTTGATCAGGGGACATCCAGGTTGCCTTGTGGGTATCTGGTTTCACTGGTATTCTGGTTTAAGAGGTTGTTTTCTTTGTGTTTTTACTTACTGCCTCATCGGCAGCAGCATACTATTGGACTTGTTCCGCCACCGCTTACGAGACAATTTTACTTAAAATCAGTATAATCATTCATCTCCAAAATGTGTAATAGGATGGATAAAACCAATCCGAAAGAGTTCAAACTGGGTCAAACTATCCAAAACAAACAATGCAACAATCACTTCTACAAATTGTTATTGGCATTATTCCGTTTGTTAATATTTTCATCTTTATCTGATTTCTTTTAAGGATGATGGAAATTGTAAGAAAAGTACAAAAAATATTGATCTGACAATCTTATAACCCACAAATAACCAAAAATCATAAGTAAATTCATGAGAACGAAAGCTATAGAGATATAAACACCGAATTCGAGTAACTGGCTTTCGTTTGCACAGATTTTCGTTTGATATACAGATCCAGGCTAAACGTTTTTCAAAATTCCTTCAACAGATAAATGTAATGCACTTTCATATGTAGTTTTTTTCTCAGTGCCACTACACTTGCTTGCTATAAAGTCGTACTGCCCATTGCACATCTCTGCAGTAATCTCATCGACAACACCATCAACAAAAAGCGTTAAAATATCCAATTTTCCTAAAAGACCACGAGAAACCCGACCAACAACCCAACTGCCCATTCATGCAACCAATGCCGCGCAACAATGTGCAACAACCAGTGGTCAGACCAATTTGAAAAATACATACGTGTGTATGTGCAGTCTATGGGTCGCCGCGGCGTTAGGAAGTCAACCTTAAACCAAAAAAAAAATAAAAATCGACAAAAATTTAACGCCAGTTCCGCAATGTCGATGTAGACGTTTTCTGTTGCATTTCTTTTATGACGTTTTTTTAACCCAAACGTTTCCAATCTTTTGGCAAGATTTTCTCCTTCTTTTTTTTAATGAAAGTGAATGCCTATATACGGATTTGGTCTATTTGTGTAACGGCTAAAATAGCCGTAACCAACAAATCATGTCCAACATGATTGAAAATTATTTACAGCTTCATATCAGTGCGAAAATCTGTTGGCTGGGGATTTGGTAGCTTGATTTTATAGAGTATTACCTTTCGTTTATACGAATGTATAATCAAAATTAATTAAAACTTAATAATCCAGTTGCAATTGGTTTTTTATCTTTCTATGCAAGTATTCTTCAGTAGTCGAATGCTGGTTTAGCATTGAAGGAGTTTCCTTAAACAAATTCATAAATAGTTGCATTTAGTACAATTCAATTTCTGGCATTAAATGTTGCCAATGGCAACACCTCTTCTTTTCTTAGTGAAGTGATTGTGATCACAATTAACAACTAATTTCATTTTAGCAATTACTTTGCCAGCATTTAACCTACCGTTATGCTATTGTGTTTTGCTTTATAATGGCTTTAATTTGCTATCAAAATTTTACCAACTAAATTAGTTTTTTTTTTGTTTTTTCGTAATACAAGTAATTTCCTCACATTAATAGTCATGTTAGATCATTATCTGTAACTAGAGTATTAATTGTTTAATTCGATTACTTTCATTATGTTAGCTATGAATTTAAGGTATTGTAAAAAAACACTCAGTTCTTGGGCATTTATCTTTTATAAATACTTTAAGTACGATACAATAAATGGGGATATGTCGGGATTACAAGGAATATAAGTGGTACCAGCGCAAAAAAAATATACTTACTTAAATGGCCCATTACAACTTCCGAACGTGGTTCACAAATTTGAAGCCTGAAGTATTAAAGAATTCCACACGGTTCAGTCTGCTGCGTGCGTTCTCAAGTTACTCCTACCAGATGGTGGCACGTCGCCAACCACCTGGTCCTTCCAACGATGTTTGGGTCGCCCTGCTCTGCAACGTACTTCATCTTCGCCTTCTAAAACCTTTCTCGCTGGATCATTGCCATCTATCCTGACAACATTTCCCAGTCATCGTAGTCGTTAGATTCTGACTGTTTTAGCTACGTCGATGTCGTGGTAAAGCGCATACAGCTCATGGTTCATCCGATGGCGAAAATAGCCGTCGACGTAATTTTCGAAACACTTTTCTCTTTCCTAGGTTTTGTATGTATATAAAATTAGCACCTGGTTTCTTAGTATCCCGAGATAAGTCGGTGCTACTAAAGTTCTGCCGAAGTCCTTAAAAACATCAATTGGCAAGCACTATTATCCGCTTAATTTCTGCGCTGCCATTATTTTTCTTGTGGACGGAAGATCCGAGGTAGGTAAACTCATCTTCTACCTCAAAACAATAATTTACAACGTTGACGGTGCGTCCCCATCGAGGGGACTCTTTGTTAGTCGAAATCATCATTTTTGTTTTGTCCTCGTTGAGCGCTAAACCAATTATTGCTGACTAATTTTCTACTGATGAGAAAACTGCAGTAACATTCCGAAGATTTCGGCCAATGATGTCTATATCATATTAAATAGTGTACAGGACAGGCTATCACCCTGCCTGAGACCTTTTTACTGTGTTGAATGGTTCAGAGTGAACCTTACCAATCTTACCCGAGGATTTGGTGTTTTCCAAGGTACATTTGCAAACTCGAATTAGCTTTGCAGGCATACCAAACTCAGACATGGCCTCATATAGCCTATTCCTTATCTAAGAGTCGAAGGCAGCTTTATAGTCGACAAAGAGGTGGTAGGTGTCGATCTGCCTTTCATGAGTTTTTTCCAGGATTTGTCGATAGGATTTGAAGAGTGAATATTTGATCCGTCGTAGATTTACCAGTTCTACAGCCGCACTGATATGGTCCAATTAGTTTTTTTACAATTGGCTTTAGACGTTTACACAATATGCTTGAAAGGACCTTGTACGCAATTGGTAATAGGCTTATTCCATGGTAGTTCTTACATTCAGTACGATCTCCTTTCTTGTATATGGAACATAACAGACTGAGACTCCAATCCCCGGGCATGCTCTCCTCTTGCCAGATGTTCTCCATGAGTTGATGCATGCTCCTAATCAGCTTCTCCCCGCCTGCCTTTAACAATGCAGCAGGGATACCATCGGCTCCAGCAGCTTTGGGTTTTTAAGGGCGGGATATTGCCATACGTATCTCGCTCTGACTCGGAGGTGGACAGCTAATACCATCGTCATGCATTGGAGGGGGGTCTTCTGGAGTGGTGTCCGTATCCAGTAAATTTCTGAAATGATCTCTCTATATCTTCAGAACGTTATCAGGGTCCGTCACTAGCTGACCGTCGCTGTCCTTGCAGGAGGGCAACCCTGTTCCACTCATTCTCGCCTTTAATCTCTAGTAGAATTTTCGGCTTCTCCGCTACTTCGGAGCAATTCTGTGCACTCATCCTGTCTATTCTTCAGCTCCTTCTTTTTTCGTCTAAAAAGACGAGTTGCTCACGTCTCTTCCTCCTGTGCTGCTAACGAACAGCTTACATTGCCATTGGCTGCCGTTTCGCCCTGTATGCAGCATTCGTCTCCCTCGTGACATTGCGACATTCGTACTAGGCATCTTTCTGAGACGGCTTTGAGTACCCAAGTACGCTTCTCTCTGTCCATTCCATGGAGTCGGCTACATATTAACACTGCCAGGTTATATTATCAGGGGTTGGAGCAGTCCGTAGCAGTTGTGTTAGGTGGTTAGAGTAGGCGTTCGCTAGCTCTGTGGTCCGCAGTTTACCGATGTCCAGCTCTCGTTGTGCCTGGTAACGTACATTTTTCGCCATGCTTAGCGTACCTTAACTGCGCTAAGCAAGTAATCGGAGTCAATGTTCGCACCCCTGATCACTCGTACGCCCAGAAGACTCGACGCGTGCCTTCCATCCACTACCATGTGCTGTATCTGATTCCTCGTCAAGTGATCTGGAGATAACCATGTTGCCTTATGAATATTTTTATGGGTAGATCTAGTGCTACTAATTACCATATTTCTTATCGCAGAGAAATCAATCAGTCTAATGCCATTGTTCGTCGTTTCGGTGTTCAGACTGAATTTTCTGATGGTAGGCTCAAATGCGGTCACCCTGCCTTTTTTAGCATTAAAATGGCATAGTATAATTTTGATGGCATGGCTCGGGCTACGGTCATAGAAATTTTCTAGGCTCTCGTAGAACTCGTCTTAGTCCTTTATCGCTTTTCTTCTGTGTCGGAGCATGGGCACATACAAGTGTTATGTGGAAAAACTCTGTTTTGACTCTTATGGTGGCTATACGTTCACACACTCGGTTCAACCTAGATGTCAACCACAAATCCACATCCAAACTCGTTCGTGTCCGCATGGCCACTATAGTAGATATCGCACGCATTCATGCACGACTGGCACCAGTGTCCCGTCCACCGGATTTCCTGTAAAGCGGTTATGTCAGCCTTGTATTCTTCGAAGACTTCCGCCAGATGGATGGAGGCACCTGGTCTATACAGTGTTCTAATATTCCAGGTGCATATCCTCAAATCATGGTCCTTAATTCGTTTGCGGTGGTCTTCAACATTTTCTTCTTTTCTTACTTCTTTTCATTGCAAAAGTTCAAACTTCGGTGGCGGGTTGCAAGACTAGCTCACCACGTCGCAGTTTTCTCTTTCTGTCAGGATTTTATTACAGCCGCTCATTCTGGGTCAGACGTTGACCAGGGTACCGCTCATTTTGAGCTGACGTGCCTGGGTTTGAGGTTTCGCCCCTCACAGTTAGCCGTGGTCTGGCGGGTGTCAAAGGCACGTTTCCACGTGGAGGTACTCCGTCCGCAGTAGTAGCACGAATACGGAGCGTTTAGCTTTAGGTAGGTAAAAAACATGGTGGTGGGTGGAAACAGATTCCCACATTAAGATATTCACAAGGCAACCTGGATATCCCCTGATAAAAAGACAAAAAACCAGAATGATCACGTGGTAATCGATGGAAGGCATGTCTGAAGCGTTATGGACGTGCTTGTGATGCGCTGTGCAACGTCGACTGTGATCACCACCTAATTGCAGACAAGGTACGCACGCGATTAAGTAGTGCTAAAAACGCTCCTAACCAAACGCAAAGGAAATTGGACATAACAAAGCTGCATACCACTGAGCTAGACATTGCCTACTCCAGAGCTTTTTAAATCCGACGGCGGTGGGCGGGCAACGTGCATTCACCAGCTCATAAACACGATTTGGCTCAAGGAATGCATGCCCGATGATTGGAATCTGAGTGCTGTATGTCCCGTGCTTAAGATAGGCGATCCAAGTGTGTGTACCAACTCTTGCAGGCTCAGCCTTTAGCTATCGCTTACAAGGTCCGTGGGACCGGCCGTGGCATAGTGGTTAGAACACGCGACTACCATGCGGGAGATAGCAGGTTCAAACCTGGCTCCAGTCATCTTAAAAGAAAAAAAAAATAAATTTTTTTTTCATTGTCGGCTCCCCTCGAATGTTGTTTGACAGCAACTTCGCAGTATTAAGCGTCGACTCAATCGTCGTGTCTAGTAAGAGCTTCTCAAAAAACAGTGACGTTCGCATTCGTCGATAAATAAGTAGGTGCCGTTAGTTGTGAATCTAAAAATAGAAAGCGTGTTAATTCACAACAACGCGAGAAGCTATCCCATACCTCATTCATGGGGTGCAAAGGGAAATTAAGTTTTTTTTTGTAAGTAAGTTTTACAAGGTCCTGTCTAGTATGTTATGTGAAAGACTAAAGGAGCAAAGAGTCTTTTTGTTTGGGTTGCTGCGTAAACGTTTAGAACTATAACTTTTAAGTGATAGACAAAGTACCTTTGCTCCACCGTAAATAAAAATAATATATAATGACACAGATGGATCAACATATTCTGGAGGTTTTCGAGAGTAAAACATCGCATAATATTTGGTCCAAACATAGTTAACGGCGAGTACCGTCGTCGAATAAACCATGAACTGTGTTAGCACTTATATTCTTCTCGTTGCTGCCGTCATGATACCATTATGATATTTAGTGTAGGTCAAAACACCTCACTTATAGATGTCTAAGGTTGGTCATTGGTACCGGCAGTGGCAAAGTGGTTAGAACACTCGACTACCATCCGGCAGATCCGTGGTTCGATACCCGGCTCCAGCTATCTACATTTTCCTTTTCTACATTGCCGGCACCCTCGATGTTGTAGACAACAAATGATATTTGTAGGTCAAAGACATCATAATTTGGAAAATGTTCTTTGTCCTTAAATATACCGGAAGAGCATCTTTTGATTTTCTTCATTTTATTCTTCTTTATTGCGCATACTATTCTTTACAATATGTGCAAATCCTGGAGTAACCACATAAAAGCAGATCGACACCTACCACCTCTTTGTCGACTTTAAAGCTGCCTTCGACTCTCCGATAAGGAATAGGCTATATGAGGCCATGTCTGAGTTGGGTATTCCTGCAAAGCTAATTCGACTTTGCAGATGTATCTTGGAAAACACCAAATCCTCGGTAAAGATTGGTAAGGATAACTCCGAACCATTCAACAGAGAAAGAGGTCTCAGCGCAGGGCGATAGCTTGTCCTGTACACTATTTAATAAAGTTATGGAAAAGGTGATAAGAAAGGCTGGTGTCAACATGTCTGGCACAATATTCCACAAGAGCCACTAGCCTATGCCGATGATATAGACATCATCGGATGTTACTGCAGTTTTCTCATCACTAGAAAAGGAGTCAGCAAAACTGGGTTTAGCGGTCAACGAGGACAAAACAAAAATAATGATTTCGACGAACAAAGAGTCCTCTCGATGGGGAAGTACCGTGAACGTTGAAAATTATTGTTTTAAGGTAGTATGTAGATGAATTTACCTAATGTCAGCCAAGAAATTAAGCGAAAAATACTGCTCGCCCATTGATGTTTTTACGGACTTTGGCAGCAACCACGATTGTAAGTTGTAATGGGGCACTTAAGTAAGTAAGTAATTGCATTTGAAAATCAGTTAATTTCAATAACTCGAGGCATAAACAATATCATTAATACAGTGAGGGTGTTTATCAGCCAGTTAATTTCACTACCAACACACTGCGTTAAAGATAAGAGTTTGTAAACTTGATTTTGATGTAGAAGCAGCAAGACGTCTCGCCCCATTTCCTGGACAACAGCCCACATAGAACTACGTCCCTAGGTTTTACAGTGTTTTCGTGACATCATTTTAATTAGGCGCATCCCTTACAAAAACCATATTCAAAATATAATTACTCCTAGGAAATTTCCTGTCTTTAAATTATTTAAAAGCACCCACATGGCAACCCCACCCAAAGCAACAAGTACTGTACACATATCTTTTTGAAACCCATGCCTTGCAACACGTTGCATACCGAACACGTTTGAAGACCCCCTATTCAAACATAAACAAAACGAAGACAAAGTGGAGCTAAACAACAACACACGACGGCGATGACGATGGCAACCACAGCAACAGCAGCCCAAACCAACAGACCGACCTGAAACCAACTAACGTTTGGGGACTGTGGAACAATTGACGACCACAACAGTTAATCAGTAACGTGAATGCAATCGAAACGAGTTGTTGTGTTTTTTCTCTCTCAAACGAACGAATTCCGTCATTTCAGTTTTTTACCGCCGCATTTTGTTGGTTGTTTTGTTTTCTTACCCCGTGTTTTGTGTGTGTTCCGCCGTACTACGGAATTGGAATTGAAAATAAAAAGAAGAAAACAAGAACAAAAATAACAACGTGGGGTTCAATACGAAAACGAATAATAATAATATTAACAATACCAACAACAACAACAAACGGAGTGTGTGTGTGTGTGCGTGTTAAGTGAGTGTCTGGCGCAAAGTGGTGGAGGAGGAGATGAGAAGTAAATAAAAAATCTCAACTAGAAGTAAATAACAAAAAAAAAAAAAGGCGAAGAAAAAAATATAATAGTAATCATATAAAATTGTCGGTGTGTACGAATTAAGAAATTCAAACAAAATTGAATAAAGATGAAGAAAAATATAAACGTAAAAATTTAACTTCACTGAGAAGTTGGCTGGCAATAAATATCAATTTGTGAAGTAAACTAAATTAAAAGTAACGTAACAATAAAATTAATTATCATAACGAATGATTAAAAATAATTAAAAGAGTAAAAAGTTGACAAACCAAATAATAGCAAAAAAAAAAACTCAAAATTAAAAATAATAAAAAATTTAAAAAAAAATGCATTTAAATTATTTTATAATGTGAAAATGTGCCACAATTTAGTTCAGCTAATACACGCTTATTTACAAATATTAACTGCCAACGATAAATGATGTCATATTGACTTGTTTATCAAGATATGCAATACAACAAAAAAATGCAGTAATTTTTTTTTTAAGTTTTAAAAAGAATTATTTCGACTTTTAAAATGAAATTTTGTAAAACATAATGTTACTGAAAACTATAAATAAAGTTAATTGTTAATGTTTCCCAAAGTTAACACTATAAATTAATACGAAAAAAAAATTAAATGAATTTTAAATTCCAGTCATAATTTAAATAATCTTGGTTGTTATAAATAAGTTTGTCTACAGTTAAATTGCTCCAACTAAATCCCAGTGCTTGTATATATAAGGCGATATCAAAAAATTTCGCCTCTCTCTCTCTTTCTATCCAAAAAAAAAAACATTTTTATTTCCTTGGTGGAATGCCCTAAATAATATGTCGTAGAGTCTGAATAAGTGATATGCCCTTTCAGTTCAGATTGATCACTGATCTTTGGAAAGTAATGTCAAAGTTTGTGTGGTAAACCATCTCAGTCTATGGGAGTTCAAAAGAAGACAAAAGTGCAGAGTATAAAAAGAACTGAACAAAAAGTGCCACGCCTCCCACAAATATGTCCTTTAACCTGAAATAAAAGATCAACTTGGGGCTGGGGACCTTGGGTTCTATAATAACCACTATGTGGGGTACTCAGATTAAAGATATTTTCGAGTCGAGTACCCGGCTATACTATGTTCATGGGAAACTGGCGGTCTAAAAAAGTGTCTCCTTGGGTCTTATGGTTCATATATTTTTTGGAGTTTTTTTCTCTCGAATACTCCCAGGTTTTGTATGTCCGTTGTCGTAAGCACCTACGATTTGTCAGCGTACAACAGAACGTGTAAAATTGACCCCAGGTATACCTGTTTCTTAGTATCCGGGGATAAGGTGGTGTTACTAAAGTGCTGCCGAAGTCCGTAAAAACGTCTATTGTCGAGCACTATTCTCCACTTGATTTCTTGGCTGGCATTATTTCTCTTATTGACTGAAGATCCGAATTTTTTCGAGAGAATTTTTTGTTCGTCGATATCATTATTTTTTTTTTGTTCTCATATTTTTTGCTGACTCATTTACTAGCGATAAGAAAACTGCAGTAACATCCCGCAAATTTCGACCAATGATGTCTATATCATCGGCATACGTTAGTGGCATGTGGCTCTTGTGGAATAAGTTGACACCAGCCTTTCTCATCATCTTCGCCATAACTATATTAAATAGTGTACAGGACAGGCTATCGCCCTGCCTGAAACTTCTTTACGTAATGAATGGTTCAGGGTGATCCTTACCAATCTTAATAGGGGATTTGGTGTTTTCCAAGGTACATCTGCAAAGTTGAATTAGTTTAGCAGGAATACTAAGTTCAGACATGGCCTCATATAGCTTATTCCTTATCGGAGAGTCGGAAGCAGCTTTGTAGTTGAAAAAGTGGTGATAGGTTTCGATCTGATTTTCATGAGTTTTTTACCAGGATTTGTCGTAAAGAGAAAATTTCATCCGTCGTACACTAGCAATTGGTAATAGGCTTATTCCACGGTAGTTTTTACACTCACTACGACCTCCTTACTTGTATGTGGGACATAATAAACTAAGACTCCAATGCCCGGGATGCTCTCCTCCAACCAGATGTTCTCCATGAGCTGATGCATGCTCCTAATCAAACAATTTCATTGCTAATAAAAAACATTTTAACAATCAAAAAAAATTAATTTTAAAAATATGTTGAATTTCATATAAAAACCGATATTCATTGAACCCGACCCTCTCAGATTTTAATGAAATTTTGCATACAGCTAGATTTTACCTATAGAAACACAACCTCATTTTAAGAAATTGCATTTTTGAAAATATGTGGTCGTGGCAAGTTATCGAAATATTTGAATAATTACGGTAATAGGTATTTTTAAGCTGTGATTACTATGGATAGGCTCAACCGATTTGAAAGATCTTGGTGCCATTAGAAAAGTATATAAGTCAGCTTTCGAAAACATACACTGTAAAAATTGTATATTACACTTAAATTTTTTTTTTGTCAGAAATAAAAGTTTAAACTTGGAAAACACATTTGTTTTTTTTTTCAAAAAACAAATATTTTTAGATAGGTCTATTTTAGGGATGTAACGAATGTGCTTTAGCGAATGCGAAAGCGAATATTGGAATATTTTTTTTTTGCGAAAGCGAATGCGAATACTTACTTTTGGTTTTTGCGAAAACGAATGCGAAAGCGAATGTTCCAAAATTGTTTAGCGAATGTCAAAAAATGGTTTACGTAAACGAATAACTTAGTTTCATTCCTACTGTCTGCCTTTTCAAATGAAAATATGTCTTCCAGTTAAGTAATTAAACATAAAATATTTATTTCAAAGTAAAACAAAAACAAAAATATATATAATTCTCAGAAATTCAGTCTTTAAGGTAACTAAACAATAATTTTATTTACTTTCGAAAATTTTGACGTCTTCAGTATTCAAAATTTAGTACAGCCAAGATGTATTTAACAAAAAGAAGCTATGCTGTTTTTTGTTTTTTCGCTATGCAATGTAGTTCTTAGTGGATCATAGATAAGTCCGGCTCTACTAAAAGACTGTTCGCTGGGCACTTCCCGGAGGCGTAGCAAAGAATTGGCGTGCCAAAGGTACTAACTTTTGGTATTTCGAGCTGTTTCGTTTCCACCACAATAAAGGATCTTCGGAAATATGAATTTTTTTCTGTTTATTGTATTCAGCTAACAATTTTTTTTGCACGAGAGACTGAAAACGTAATCACTTACATTTCGACCTCAGTCTCATTATTACTTGTATTAAAGAAATTTTTTTTAACATATCTAAAAACTAAACTGGAAATTTTCTAATTTTTTTTTTAAATTTTAAGTAAATGCACCTCACCAGCTTATTCATGTGTTCTACAAATTCCTTGACAAAAAAACAGTAAGAAAGTTTCAATACCGTCAGTAGTTTTGGTGAAAAATTAACTCGTGCAAAATTTCAAAAGATTTGGTTGCGTCTTTCGAAAGTTATCGTGCGCACCAGCCGGACAGACAGACATACGGACATGGCTCAAACGATTTAAAAAGTCATGAATCGAATTTGGTTCAAAGAAGCCTAGGGTCTAATCTCCTCCTTTAAATGGCGAAAGACCTCTATCATTGGGCTTCCCAAACTTTTAAGACCTCCATAATAGTTGCTTATGCAGACGCTGACGACAACAAAACAGAAGAAGTGCTATTTTCAAGGTATTAAAATGCTAATGCTATTACAGAAACTCAAAGTTTGCATTATTTTATACCTTTAAATGAAACTTCACTAAATATTAGCAAATATTCCGAAAGTCAACAGTATTTCTTGCGCAAAATTTATCAAGATTAAGTCCAAATTTTTGGGGGTGCCCGAAAAATGTATAATACGATTTTTGTTCTAATCTATTAGAATTACCCAAAAAATCTGTTTAACTTCCAAAGTTTAGCTACTTTATTCTTTTTTATCACACAAAGATATGAAAATATAAGGAAGTTAACCAAAGATTTATTTACATAAAAATTAAAAAAAAAAAATAAGAAAAACTCCATTTTAGTTTTTAGATATCGCAGCAGTTCATCAAAAGTGACACAACTCAAAAAATTATATTTTTCACTTTTTTGAAGAATACAGCGTATGATTACCATATCTAACCACTGTACAATATTTGGGATTCTATTTTTAATATTTCATGGGAGAAATGCCTTTTATGTCTTTCTTTGCGTACTCATATTGTTTATTTTGATTCAGTTAAATATTTTTAATTTTAGTTGCGTTGAAGTGTTCCAGGGTTACATTACTCAAATGTATCAGCAAAAGTGTATTAATTCGAGTTTTGATTGTTTTCATGTTAAAACTCTGTTTATCAATATCTTATTCAAATGTGCTTTTTCGTTTTAATACTGACATGTAGATCAAAAAATTTCATGAAAACTGTATTAACTAAAAAATTCGTAAAAATTTCGAAAAATGGATGAAGAGAAATAAATTTTGTTATTTTATTGAAATATAATTGACTTTCCTTATTAACGGTTTATTTTTGTATAACAATAATTCCATTATATTGGGGGAACTAGTTTTTTGCCTCTATTGAAAAGTCGTAAATTTTGAGTTGTGTTACTTTTGATGAACAGGTGCGATATGTTATATATATTAAATAGACCTATCTAAAAATATTTTTTTTTGAAAAAAAAGACTTGATCTTCAAAGTGTTTTCCAAGTTAAAACTTTTATTTTTGGCAAAAAAAAATGTTCAGTGTAATATAATTTGTACAGTGTATGTTTTCGAAAACTGACTTATATACCTTTCTAATGGCACCTAGTTCTTACAAATCGGTTTAGTCATTCCATAGTAATCGCAGCTTAAAAGTATCTTTTACTGGAATTTTTCAAATATTTCGATACCTTGCCATGCCCACATATTTAAAAAAATTTAATTTCCAAAAATGAGGTTGTGTTTCTGTAGGTAAAATGTAGCTGTATGCAAAATTTCATTAAAATCTGAGAGGGTTGGGTTTAAAATGTACCTTTTTTTTATAGGTTTTGATATGAAATTCATCATATGTAAACATTTTTATTTTAATATGGTAGGCTCTGAAGTTTGTTAAAAGAAAGTAAGTCAAGACGTCAATGATTTTATTTGCCACTTATTGGTATTTTGGAATCACCCAAATGACAGAGGTTATACTGTAAACAACATATCGTTGTTCCAAGTAAATTAAACCACTCTAAGCATTATATAATACATTAGAACAAACAAATTTTCACCATATATGCAGCAGATTGATACTTACATGAAAAAAGTTCACTTGCTCCTACATTCTCTCATTGCACATCCTCATTATATCCAATGGATATTATCTCAATGATTAGGGTATTCGAGTAGTCATCGTTTTCGCCGGAGCAAATTAATATTGTATTTCGTTTATGCCACTTGGATGCACAGCAACATATTCTCGAATATCGTTGTCTTGATTCTGCGCAAGTCTGAATCATACAAACGCCGGCTCATTGCCATACATTTCAATAGTACGATGGTGCATCATAGACACTGGGTCAGAAACATAAGAACACAATTGATTTAAACCAAATGTTTGTACAGGTTAAAATTGTGCAGAACATGAGCGGCGTTTGAACAATTGTGCTAAAATTTATTCTATTGCATGTTGGCACAGTCTATGAACTTTGCATGACAGAGAGAGAGAGAGAGACAGACCTGCTATTGCTATGCCATTGTTAATGCTACTCACTTTCCAGGACTCTTTCAATTATGTTGGTGTGGAAATTCGCTTTCATTTGCAGAACCAATTTACAAATATTTGTATGTTCGAAAATCATTTGTGTCAAGGTGGATAATCCATAGAATGCGAGGCTATGCCAAATCTTACTCATGGCATGTGCGGTAAGGACCCTAGTGCTGCATTGATTTGCTAGCAAGGCTAGCATCCTTCGACAAACTCTATTTTTTGGGACATTACAAAATTGTTAGCATTCAATTTTGGTTAAAACAACTTTTGAATTTGAAATGTTTGTAAATTGTCCTATTGACAAACTTCCAACCACTGCTCAAATTCAACAAAAAGAAAAAAATTGTAAATATAACAAAACTGTTTGTTGCATTTACAATTTCGGTTGTTGACGCCATTTTAATTAAATAGTTAATTGTATTTCCAACTAATTTTTTCTGTGTACGTGCACGAAAAGTTGTCATAAAGAGCGATTTCGAAATACGATTCTTTTTGCCATATTACTTATTAATGAAGTTATTATTATACTAAATGCTGTCTTCCAATTAATTTTTTTAGATGAAGATGCTTATGGCTCTCTTGTTATATCAACAAACGAAAAAAATAAATAAAACTTAAAAAAATTAAGATAAACACTCCAACAGTAAAAAACTAAACTTATGGCACCGTGAAACAAATATTATCAATGGGGATGAAAATCTCAACGAAATAAAGATAACAGACAAAATATGATAGTGAAAGAAAAGTTTGCAAAATGATAACAAAAAAATTAAAGATTTGAAAACAAAACACCATAAATGCAATGCAAATGTCGCGTATCTAAGAAATATACAAATATTAAAAAAAAGAAAAGTGTTAAAAATTTAAATAAAATATAAAAAAAATTATACACAAAATAACAACGAAAAGTGAACAGCAAAAAAACCACGACTAGCAAAACAGTCGCAGAGTTGCAGCTCAACAAATATTTGAAAACCCCTTATCAACATCCAGCTACAATTCATCAAGTCCAGAACCATGAGGGCTGGACGCCAAAATGATGGCATAAAAAAGTGAGAGGGTTGTATTCCAACCGAACTCTATCTCTATTACAGAAATCAAAAATAACGAAAGCCATGTAAATCCTCTGATAATGGCAGCTCAACAGTTTCATAAATAATTATTTTTAAAATGTCTAATAAATCATTGCATTCAGTTCAAGAAATTCAACCAACATCTATAAAAATAAAGTAAAGTATTTGTTATTTAGTGTTCAAAAAAAAAAAAAAAATTCCTAAAAATAACAACAGAAAAATATTTTGTAAACCACAAAGAATTTTCTCTCCGCTTTGGGATATCACAATTCCATTCCATCGCAGTGAATCTGATCCCCCTCTTTTTTTCTAACTGAAAAAAAAGAGTTTGAATTTTGAATACAACAACAACCACAAACAAACACAAAAATATAAAGTTATTTATTGTCTAATTTTAAAAACAAACGAACCCAAGACCACAATAACAACAACAACATAAAAATATCGTTTTTTTTTTTGTTGTGGGTCTGTCTCCACATCAGCAGCTATTTTCTGTTTGGATACCCAACCTAAAACCCAGAAAACTCAACAGCAAAAAAAATGTCGTCTACCACGGCAACGGCCACATCAGCAGCGGCAGCTGCTCCAATGCCGTCAACAACGACTGGGGCAACACGCACCTCGGATTGTCGTAAATTTTCACCAAATATTTTCAATAAAAGCAAATGCAGCCATTGTTTTCGTCAGCGCGAGGAGCACAGTGCAGCAGCTTTGGAATGTAATAGGGTAAGTTGTAGTCGAGCAGAGAAACTTTTGGTATTCGAAATGTATTCAGCATAAAACTTTTTCAATATTAACTTTTAAGTATTTTCACATTCTGCAGCAAATGGGATGAGGGAGGGATTATATGTCCCCCATTGCCCTCCCCCTCTCCCACATGTAAAAGAGTTTTTTATACATTTGTTTATCCGTATTGTGTTTGGACTTAAAAGATCCCTCCCTCCTTCCGTCTCATTGATTTTACGTGTAGGCTGACACACAATTTCGATTTTGTCTTTTCGTACGGACACTTGCTTAAACTTCACATTTGTTTGGATTTTAAATTATTTATTTTCATAACATGTCTTTATTAACAGTTTTTGATGACAAATTTATAAGACGTGAGCAATTTTATTAATTACAGTGAAACTTCGATATTACGAACTTCGTTATAACGAAAAACTCAATATAACGAATTTTTAGCTGAGACCCTTGAAAAAACCTTTTTATTGCAAAGTTTTTCATACAAAAATGCTCTATAGCTATAACGAAAAAATTCTGATCTATAAAGCCTCTATATAGCGAAGTATTTTTTCAAAAGCATCTATACAACGAAATTATAATTGAGTAATACATACATATAACATTTTAAGTGTGCAAGTCATTATCAAAAGCCTCTACATAACGAAGTCTTGAACTATAGCCTCCATACAACGAAGTCAGAATAAAGCATAAAGCAAAATTAAATTTTAAGCAAAACGGGGAATTCCCTTTTAAAACCAACGAAAGGTAAATGTCTTTGCAGGTTAATATGTAAAGCGCCACAAATTACATAGTCAGTTCTGTTTTGGTTCTTTGTCAAAATGAGTGTATTAAAGCGTAAATCAATTTCTATACGAGAAAAAACAAACAAAAATTACACAATATTTTACTAAAATGTAATAAAATAAAAAAATAATAAAAACTTAATTTTTTATTTACCTCTTAAATAGTTAATTTTTATTATTATACTAGTATTTTCGTGTAAAATAGAATTCGGACAAAAAAAAACTATAGTTATAACGAATTTCTTTCGTATTTCTTTAAATTTCGTTATACCAAGGTTTCACAATGCATATGTATAACGAAACAATAGCTATAACGAAGTATTTTTCGGTCCCCTCTAGATTCGTTATATCGAAGTTTCACTGTAATTTAATGTGATGGAATTAGGCCTGAGCATGTAAAAATTTTGACACACAAAGTTGTTGGAAAACAGGTTGATACCATGTTTTTTTGTATCCAGTCGTAAAATATTTTAAATGCACCAACAATTTAAGGAATGTGTGATATTAATCTATACATTGTATGTATGTGGTTGGGCTTAGCCAGATGACGTATAGGTATTATTAAACGAATAAACATGAATACCAAAAATTCCATGCTATGTGTTTGCTGTTAAGTTTGATTGAGATTTTGGAAAAGAATTCCAAACGCATCGGTCTTTTGCGCTCCGTAGATAGTTACCGGTCTATTCTGACGTGGTTACAATATTCACCACGTTTACAATAGACTACTTTGGTTACAAAATCAAAAAATCGGTATTCCGCATCCTTGTTACCGTGACAATTGTTACAAAAATTGTTACCTGCCAAAAAGGAGGTAACAAGGTAGTTTCAGCTTTTTGGAATACTATTTTGAGATGTAAATAAAATTTTTAATTATTGAAGTCGTGGGTAAAACATTTTTAGCCCTTTTTGCTATGGAAATGTAGTGGCAAAATGTGTGGAAAGAGAACATCCGCCAAGAAACCTGTGGGACGGCAGTGACCAATTCTCCATGACACAGTATTTGTCCAACATTTTCGACTGTCCACTTAACTGGCGTATGTGTCGTCTCCTTAAGCTCAGTCAAATTTGTATAAATATCTAAAAAGTAAAAATTTGTTTACTTTTCTCTGTATTGTGTTCTCATTTTTTGTTTTTAAAATTCAAAAATTAGCTGTGAATTGTCAATAATTTACATTTCACCACAAGGTGAACTTTTCTTTGTTACTAAATCGCCAGAATACCCGTAACAAGAATTGGTTACAAAATTTGTAACAAATTTACAGTGACAAATTGTTGTAACCAAATTATTAGAATAGGGCCGTTAGTCATAAGACTTAAGACTTTTGTTGAAGATGATACCAGTCGTGTTGACTGCAGCCTCCGCATGATCATCTGCAATATGATTTAAAAGAGATCACATGACAGACTATCGCCTTGTCTAAAGCTTCGCTTAGTAGAAAATATCTCGGTCAAGTTTTTGCCTATTCCGGCAAAGTCGTATTAGATTCACGGGGATACCAAACTCAGCCATACCATCTAATAATATCTATCGTAGCGGACTGTCCAATGCAGCATTGTAATCGATGAACAGAGGGTAGGCAATCTGCATTTCTTGGCATTCTGCAGAGTTTGTCGTTTTGTATATATCTGTTTGGTATCCATTGGTTACCTTGAGTGCGGCATGGGTAAATAATTCGGTTAACATGACAGAGAATGCAGAGGTAATTAAGGTCATCCCAATAATACTAAATATCAGATTCAAAACTGTGGTGGTGGAAAAGCAGGAAATTTCTCCTGGAGTTTACTTGAGGTGTACCCTTGTGACGTTATGAAGGGTACTGTGCATGTAGCTGTACTCAATTCAACAGAGAGGGATTTCGAGATGCCCTAGGAATTCTGACCCACAACGAGTAGTTTGACAAATTTCAAAGAACAACGGAGAAGCTGGGTAGAGCATATTTACATGGTAGATTTTGAGGGGTAGGATTGAGAGGATCCTGGAATCAATCCAAAGGGATTCAGACCTTAACCCTGAGGAACTCGGATCTGTTGAGAGTATCTTTGCGACATATCATGACGTTTTCCGGCTGGAGCGTGACGGTTTGTCCTGTACACGTGTGGTGAAGCACATAATACCTGTCAGACCAGAGCAAATGCCGATAAATTAGAAACAGTACCGGCTTCCTTAGGAACATCTTAAGGAGAGCAATCGGAATGTACGGAAGTTGGAAGAAGATGACATAATTTCGCCAAGTGTTTCGCCATGGAATTCGCCGCTACTTTTAGTATTCAAGAAGGACGGGAAGAAAACCTGGCGGCTGGTTGTAGACTTCCGAAGGGTTAACGAAGTCACCTTAAAACAAGTTTTTTCCATCCCATTGATAAGATATTGGACCAACTGGGCAACAGTAGGTTTTTCTACACTCTGGATTTGGCAAGTGGCTACCATCAGGTTGAGATGAATAAGGGGGATAATGAGAAAACGGCGTTCAGTACGGCTCTGGGTCATTTTTAGTTTAATCGTATGCCTTTCGACCTGACTGGTGCCCCCGCCACGTTTCAGCGGCTTATGAATTATGTGCTGACGGGACTCTAGGGTTTTGGGTGCTTTGTATACTTGGATGACATAATGGTGTATGGGGGCAACCTCGGCGAGCATGAGGTTAGGCTATCTCATCGGCATACGCTAGCGGCATATGACTTTTGCTACAGATGTAACCAGTCGTGTTTACTGCAGCTTTTCGCATGATCATCTTCATTATAATGGGCTTGTCTAAAGCCTCGTTTAGCAGAAAATATCTCGGTCAGATTTGTGCCTATTTTAACTGCAGACTTCGTGTCAGTCAGTGTCATCCCGCAAAATCGTATTAGTTTCGCGCGAATACCAATCTCAGCCATATCATCTAATAACACAGTGCAGCTGAAAAAACTTGAACGAATTGAGACCGCCAAAATCTGAAAGCTTATGATCGTAGAAGAAATCCACTAGCTGGGTTTTGAATTATTAGCTAAGGTTTTTTATCTCATTTTTTAAATTTTCGAAATCATGTACTGATTCTTAACTAACTAACTATTCGAAATTTTTATCTCTTTCTTTAGTAAAAATTTAGCTCTTAATCAGATCTAATAATTTAACCTTTAGATAAAATCAAAAACCTAACAAAACTCAATCAAAAAAAAAAAAACAAAAATGTAAAAAAAATCGTAATATTTCTTCATAGATTTTTATTGTTTTTTATTTATTTCTATTTTGTATTTATTTCATTTTGAAAAGAATAGCATTTTTAATTTCGAAAAACGTACAATTAAAAGTGATTTCTTTACAGTTTTGCTGATTTGAGTAAGATGTTGTTGTTTTCTTGATTTTATCTCAAGGCAACATTTTTAGACAACATTTTTAGATCTGATTAAGAGCTAACAATTTGCTGGAGAGAGAAAAGCTACATTTGTCGTATCGGACTGTCCAATTGGCTTTGTTATCGGTGAACAGAGGGTAGGTAATCTGAATTTCTTGGTCTTCTGAAGATATTGTCTTTGTGTGTCTTGTGAATATCTAAAGTCTTACCAATCAGATTCGCTAGTATGTGCTATAGTCTTTTACATAGCACACTAGACAGGACCATGTATACGATGGGTTGATCACGCGATATTTATAACACATACTTGACTCGCCTTACTTAAGTACAGGACACTCAGACTCAATTCATCGGGCATTCATTCCTTTAAACCATTTGTTTTTATAAACTGGTGCATGCACGTTGCCATCGGCCTTAAAAAGCTCTGCCGCTAGTTTATTGGCTCCCACACCTTTATTGTTTTTAAACCGCAAAATTGTCTGATCTCGTTTTGTCTCGGTGATGGAAAATCTACTCCGCCATAGATAATTGGCATGCTTTCGTTACGTATGCTGCCTTCGGCCAGGGTTTGAATGTTCCCTCCATATTTGTATCACACTCTGCATATGCGCGACCAGATTTCCATCCCTGTCCTTGCAGGTGGGGATCCCTATTCCAAAACCTTAGCTTTTTACATTTCAAGCTTCTATATATCACTGTCGTTTTCTATATCCTGGTTCTCTCCTAACTTTCATATAATTTTTCTTTCTGAGGAGGGGTTTCATTTTTCCTCCTTTTCCCATGAGATCATTCAGTCACAGCACTCGTCACTACTGGTTGCAGTTTTGCCTTGTATGCAGCATTAGTTTTCTCAGACTTTACGTTCGTTCCTCATTGTACTGCCCCCTACCAATATATTTGCATCCCCAACAGTTTCTCACAACATTTCTACCCGCTATCTTAAACCCTGAAGGTGGCTCCCATACATTTTTTTTGATTTTATAATGTTTTTATGAAATAAGCTCCTGCTTCCATGGTGCCTCCCAGAGAGGTCGACTCCCACTAGTATTTCCCTACGTTTGAATTGCATTTTGTATAGGAGTACCCTTAGAGAATGAAGAAAGGGGTTAGGTACGTGAAATATGTAAGGAGGGAAATAATTGTGGACGTCGGTCATACATTTTACCCCTCTAGGAGATACCATGGGAGAGGCACAAGCTGATTTCATAAAAAAATTCTGAAAAATACCAAAAATGTATGGGGACCTCCTTAAGAGTTGAAGATAGAGGATAGATGTGTTCTGAGACAATTAGAGCGGTGGGGACAAATTTTATAAAAAAATTTATTTGTGTATGGTAGCCCCTTGGGAGGTGAGGATGATGGTAAGTTATGTTTGGAAAAAATATTGGGATGGATAAATTACTGGGGGTCGGTCATACATTCGAACACTCTGGGGGCTCGATTTTAGACCCATGATTTCTTGGGGAAGATTTCTTTGAATTCATCGTTGATTTCTATTTTAACAACCGCTTGGTCTAGATGCAAATTGACCAACTCTAACTTTTCAATAGAAGTTCCAGTTTGCATCTGCCAACACTAGTATTGCCAGGACCTTAAAAATAAATAACAATTCTCGAATTATCTGACGAATTAACAAAAATTTTGATAAAATATGATGTTGTTGTGATAAACTAAGTATATGTCTGTCTACCACATCATTAGTTGCTACAAACAAGGCCCCGAAATAGAAATACCAACCTTCGTATGACAATGTAATCATTAAACCAGTAAGGTGAGGCTATGCCGAAATTCAGATACCCTTCACCATTTGTAAAAATCGTGAATAAAGTGGTTATTTCCACTACAACTATATTTTATTAAACTTTGTGCCACAAAACAGGGAGTTGGTGAGAGGTAGACGTTACTTTTAGCTTCATACATCCCTTTTTTGTCAATGATTTTTTTCTGAAATGTTTCGCTTTGAGAACAGAAGCTTGCATACCACATTTAATTTCGATAGCTTTCATACTGCGGCTGTTAACACGGGGACGACAGACAGACGGAAACCTTAATATCGACTCAGATTTCAGATTTGGGAGTAATTTAAATTCGATCTTGAATATCTTAGAACTTATCCCCAGCTTCTTGACAGAAGCTTACATACCTAATTTCAGCCCGAAGGCTCACACGGCTCTCACACCAAAAAAAGGGGAGTTTGTATAGGAGTAGTTTTTGACCGACCTTGCTCATCTTAGAAAGTAGCCTCCGCTTAGAGGTTATATTCTTGTGTACAAAATTGCAGCTATATACCTCTTAAAATATGGGTGCAATCGCAGGGACAGACCCCAAAAAGAAAGAGTGTATATTGAAGGTGGGAGTAGTTTTTGACGGATCGGTTTCATCTTACTACTCAACCTCCGCTTAGTGTAGGGAAGCTTTCATACAAAATTTCAGCTTGATTGCCTGTAACTTAGGCTGTAATGTTGAGACGATTTATCTATCACAATATACAGTCTCCATACTCACAGATTATATTATATTAAGTCCCTAAAGAATATTTTCCATTTCTCTAGAAGGAGTTGAGTTTGTTAATTTGTTTGCTGTAACTTTATTGAAATGAAATGCTTTGAGTGCTCCATATATGTATGTATATCGCTTTAAAAAAAAATTAAAAAAAAACATAAAATGCAAACAATTATCCAACAAAACAGAAACGATGACAGCTAAAAACAAAAAGCATTTTAAAATGCAAACAATTTGTTTTATTTTATTTTTTTGTGCCAACATTAAATGGTGGCGCAGCAGCAAAGCCACTGCAGAAATGCTCTATGCAAATAGTAGACTCAAAACAACAAACGAAAAAAAAAAAACGTTTTAGATGCTTAATGGGAGACAAAAATGTTTACGTTTTCATACAAACTCCAACGACACTGAGAAGTACTGGCGTAATTCACCGCCATTATTATAGAGCATATTACCTCTCCTTAGAAATAAAAGTGTGTTTTTTATCTACCTCAAAGCTTTTAAATTCCCCCGCCCCCTTATGTTGCCTAAATGATCCACTTAACGGAAACCATTGAAAACATTTGGATTCTGGCAAAAACGTTTTGAAGAAGATTTTATTACAGTTTTCTGTGTATATAGAGGGGAAATATATAGTATTTTAAAACTATGGAAAACATTTTTAGAATTACATATTTGTTTGCTTTTGTTTTCATTTTGTTGTTGTTGTGTTTTGCAAAAAGCAACTCATTTGTTGTGGAGTTCGTGTTCAACAACAGAAACGTTAAGTGCAGGTTCTAATTGTGCGGCAGAAGCAGTAGTAGTTTAAGCTCATCGTCATGATAATTTGCATGTTTACATTTTAGTTGTGATATTCAAAGCAATGAAACGTGACAGAGTTGCCAATAAAGTTAAGTTATTTACCCGAGCAAAAATTGATAACAGACAATGGGTCGATCTGAATAGTTTTCTATCTTGGGACTAACTTTGGGGGAAGGACAAAAAAGCCACGTTTAAACTGTTTACTATTTATGTCAACAATAAAATTGAGCCATTAATTTATGACGATTTCCCCAAATTTTATTAATTATACCCCCACCCATAGGGTTGAAGGTGTCTATCATTTGATACGAGAAAATGTGTTTCGCTTAAAAGGTGACGAGTTGCTAAACTCCAAGTATATTAAGACCAAATGTATTTCAGAAGTTTGAAAGGAGATTGAGACATTTCCTTTAGACTGGCTAACGGTTGACAAACTTCACTGGTCCTTATGATAATTTTTCAGTAATAATAATTTCTAAAATGTATAGTTATGCTATAATAAATACCATAAATACCTTCTGGTACCTACCACGTTGTAATACTATCAAAACCCCAGAAATCCGAAACATAGTTTAACATACGTTTCTTTTTTCTAAGTACACTGAATTGGTTCATACGTTGCACGATATACTGCTATTGAATTTTGATTCAGAAATTAATATCCCCTCTTTCACCACCAATACAAATAATCTGTATGAATTTGTTTTCATCGTTCGGCACAAGATCTTTTCTATTATTGTTTGTTTGTTTGTTTTACAAGAGTTGTGTGAAATGGATTATGTGATAGCTGGCAGGGCGGATAGTCGATAGTCGCCAACCTATCTCATCAGCACCCTTTGCTATGACTTCTTCACTATTATCACAAACCACAAGTGTTAAAAGCTCCATCAACGAATTGAGAAGCCAAAACACATTGGTGCGAAGATAGCATCATCGAAGATCACACGTCAGCAAAATCCACACAAGCTCTTGTCTAAAGAAAAGATTTTGAACCGAACGATGAAAAAACAAACGCGGGAGGTACATTGGGTTGGCCTATGTACCAAAAACAATTTCTATGCAATTTTGCCCGATGGACAAAACGTAGACAAGAGCTTGTGTAAATTATGCCGACGTGTGATCTTCGATGTTGCCATTGGGTTAGTCCACGAGTTTTCGATTTCGATACGCCTCGGCCCCTAATTTTTAGAGTTTGGGAAAACATATTGATGAGAAACAAATAGGGAATCTGGGAGGGGTGCAAATGACTACGCATCGTGGGCAAAGGTGGTTGAAAAAAGGACAAAATCAATAACAAGCCCCACAACTGCCTCGGAGTCGTCCCTAGAGGTATACATTTGTATGACCGACCGACCCCCACTAATTTTTCCTACCTAACATTTTTTCCAAACATACCTACCTACCCTATCTTAAACCACTAAGGCGGCTTCCATTGGTCTTATTGGCCATAAAAACAACTTGATAACATATATATTTATATCATAGTGTCTAAGTCAGAGGCCGAAATGGTTAGAGATTTCCATTCGCTTCGATCTTGTGCGCACCGTCTCCAGTCAGTCCTACCAAGCAGCGTCAGTGATTCCTACACATGGTCCTTCCAACGTAGTTGCGGTCTCCCTGTTTTGGGCCGTCCTTTCCGATGTCTTGATAGAATACCTTTAGCGCTGGAGTTTCCTCATACATCCTCACGACATGGCCTAGCCAGCGTAATCGTTGCATTTTGATTCGCTAGACCACATCAATGTCGTGGTACAGTTCATGGTTCATCCGAATCATTAACTCGCCGTTTACGCAAATGGGTACACATATTTTTTACTCAAACACCGCCAGATGAGCTGCATCCGCCTGTGTAAGCACCCAAGATTCGGAGTATTACTACAGGACCGATAAAATTAGTACCTGATATATTTGGACTTTGGTGGTTCGAGATAGGGTGGTATTTTGAAGTCCGAAGCCCAAAGAAACACTTATTGGCGAGCACTATTCTCAGTTTTATTTCAAGGCAAACACTGTTGTTTTTGTCCATGACGGATCCGGGGTAGATAAATTCATCCACTTACTCAGACCAATAGCTCTCAACGATCCGTTGCGTCCCCAACCGGTGGACAATTTGTTCGATGATACCATTAACTTCGTCTTGTCCTGATTCACCATTGTCAAACCCATTTTCGCTGACACCCTTTCAATAGATGAGAAGGCAGCTGTTACCCCTCGCATTGTCCGACCGATAATGTCAATATCATCGGCATATGCGAGCAGCATGTCGCTCTTATTAAATCTGGTGTCAGACATGTTAACTGCTGTTTTCCTTAACACCTTCCCCATCTCTATGTTGAACATGACAAACCATCACTCGGTATAAGACCTCTCGTCGCATCGAATAGCGCAAATAGATCCGAACAAAGGGATTTGGTATTCGTAAGGGTATACCGGCAGAGACGTATTATCTTTGCAGTGATACCGAACGCAGACATGGCTTCGTATAGTCAATGCCTGATGGGACTATCGGAGGCAGCTTCGAAATCGACAAAGAGGTTGTAAGTGTCGATTTGCTTCTTATCGGGGTTTCTCCAGAATCTGCCGTAGTGTAAATATTTAATCCGTCGTGAATTTGTCTGGTCTAAAGCCGCACTGATAAAGTCCAATCAGGTTTTCCACAATTGACTGTAGACGTTCACACAGTGAGCTAAAGAGGACCTTGTACGCATTCGGTAAGAGGCACGGTAGTTTTTACACTCACCACGGTCACCTTTTTTGTAAATAGGACATAGCATACGGAGATTCAATCCTCTGGCATGCTCTCATGAAGCCAAATATTATCTATGAGCTGTTGCATGCTTAAAACAAGCTCATATCCACCCACCTTAAACAACTTAGCTGAAAGACCATCAGCCCCAGCATCTTTGTTGTTCTTGAGGCGGGATATGGCAGTTGGTATCTCAGCTTGGCTTGGAGGTGCACTCGTTGTTATCATCCCGGATTGGTATACAATCTTTAGCAGCCGAGTTTTCAGACAGCAATAGGCTGCAGAAGTAATCTTTCCATATTCTCAGTACGCTCTCGGAGTCAGTAACGAGATGACCATCCTTTCTTTACAGGAGGGAAGACCTGTTCAATGTTTCTGTATTCTTCAATGCACACATTATTCCGCTCCTTCAGCTCTCGTTTTTTTCGCCTAAAGAGTCGAGTCATGTTTTTGTGATCAAAGCCATTGCTAATAACTACCATATTTCTTGCCGCAGAGAAATCAATCAGTCTGATTCCATTATTCGTTGCAGACTGAATTTTCCGATGGTAGGCTCGAATGCGGTCTCCCTGACTATTTTAGCATTAAAATCGTCATGGCTTGGGCTACGATCATATACATTTCCTAGGCTCTCATAGAACTTGTCTTTGTCCTCATCGCTTTTCTCTTATGTCGGAGCATGGGCACATATAAGTGTTAGGTGGAAAAACTTTGTCTTGACTCTCGTGTCCCGTCCACCGGTTTCCTGGGAAGCGGTTTTGTCAACCTTGTATACTTCGTGGACTTCCGCCAGTTGGATGAAGGCACCTGGTCAATACAGTGTTCTAACATTCAAGCTACATATCGTCAAATCATGGTCCTTAATTCTGGTCCGTTTTATTATTTTTATCCCTTTTTTCATTGCAATAGTTCAAACGTCGGTGGCGGGTTGCAAGCCCAGCGCACCACGTCGGAGTTTTCTCCTCCTGCCTGGATTTTATTACAGCCGTCTATTCCCTGATCAGACGCTTACCGGGGTATCGCTCATTCTGAGCCGACGTGCCTGGGTTTTAGGTTTCGCCCCTCACAGTTAGCCGTGCTCTGACAGGGGTCAAATTACCGTATCCAGGCGTCACCAGGTACCTCCGTTCGCAGTAGTACCACGAATACAGAGCTCTGTGAGTAGACTTGAAGTGTAATTGACAAGGATCACCCTGGGTTCACCAAGTTACATCGATCAAAAGCTAAACCTTACATCACACTCCATACGCCCATTGCATTGTATACACTTTCTAAAAAAATATCGATGGCTGTGACGGGGCTTAAACCTAGGTCACCTGATTGATTGTCGCGTGTTCTACCCATCATTCTGTGAACATAGTCAGAAAAGTACTTCGGCGTCTTTAGAATTTGCACTAAATTATTGATATATTTGGCACGATGGACTTTGAAAATTTCGATTATCTCTAGCTTGCGTCAACTTATCACCACTATATTCTTGGCTGTAATCTCCCTTTTGGTGTGAAATTAGTCCATCATCATTCAAATTTTCATACATATGGCAGCCCTTTGTTCTCACTCACATCTCATAAAGCATCTGACATCTCATAGTTCTAATTGTTTTGTTTATAGCTGTGCCTTTGTTAGCACTGTGTGAAATTCTAAAGTCGTCGTCGTCGGAATATCAGTTTCGTTGGTTGGCTTTTACGAGTTGCAACAATGTAACTTAGTAGTAGTGGTGGTACGTACAAATCTCCCACCCAAAGTGCAATTCACTGTGGACCCTCGACATAGTTACTGGCTAGCATTATGCCCCAACGCTCAAGTGGAGGTAACACAGATACACTGTCAGATCACTCACTCACAACGACTACACTTGTAAACAAACACAGATATGGCCGCAACGAATTTGTGTGTTTTCTAACTTCATTAGTAAGCGAAATATGTTAATTATCAGCCGCACGTCCGGACGTTTAGGTTTTCATTTAGGTAGGCATGTAGATATTCTACACTGTGCATAAATACCCACTATTCTATTGTTGTTAGCATTGCTGTTGATGAACGTACATACGTATGTATTATGAATTAGCCTTGTATGTGTCATTTTGAAAAAGATAAGTTTTGTGCTTTTGTTGTTGTTGTTGTTGTAGAATGTAGGTTGACAGTATAAAGATTATAACGTCAGAAATCTGTGGCATAGACTGAATGCAAACCATAAGACAACGCCAAGCAGCAAGAGCAGGGGCGGGCACGAGGAGTCACCAACCACGTAATGCCATTCATAAAGTCGTAATCTTACTTAACTGTATTCAGGCTAGCTGCCACGTAGCCAGAAAATCATGCTGACAGGTCCTAATTTGCGATAAAGTTTAAATTTCTAAATTGTCGTACGGTTTGTTAGATAGAAATCAGCTCTAAGATTTTAGATTAAATGACGCATACATGTGTCTTTAGTTATTATTATTTGCTGTCATTAAAGAATTTCAATGGGGAATAGCAAGAGTAATTGATCGAGTTGTCAACATATTAGGTAGACATAACAAAAAGGAAACTAAACACAATGTGGAAAAATTTGAAGATGTAGAGACAAGTACCGATACGTTGATGTTTACTATACTCCGAAATGTGTTTAGGGATGCATTAGGTTTGAGGCGATGCAGTCGCCAGAAATATGAACTTAGAATCACTTGTAGAGTCTATCACCCATGTTTTGGAAAACAATTCGGTTTGAAAACAGACCGAAATCGGTACTTTTTACATAGAATTTTTATCGATTTCGGTCTGTTTTAAAACACCCAGAACATGGGTGTATATATGGCTTATATCAAGATACTCTAGTTGCTGGGAAGATACTCTAAAGAGGGTCCTATCTTACTTTTGTATAAACATTTATCGTTCCAATTTCTAGAGAAACCATTCCCAATATAGCAGAACAGCGTCGCGTAGAACATCACATCATTGTTCACCAAAATTCAATTTAAAGCTTATCAATTATTTACGCTATCAATAATGCAATGTTAGAGTAAGGGCCGTTTCCGATCGTTGCCTGATGGTTAATTTAGGTTTAAGACAATAGTGATCTGGTAATAACCATTTTTCACTATATTTGGTGATGATCCATTGTGTTTGTTCGACACAGAAGGAGAAGGTTAAAGGAAATTAAAAAAAGGAGTATAGAAATAGAATGGGGTAGGTATTTGAATAGATAATGAAGATGGAGAATATAGTGGAGAACCATAATAAGATGTAATCATCGTGACTCAGTTAACAATAAAAAGCACCGCTTGACATCTATTGTCACTTATTCCGACTGAAAAGAGAGACTTTAGATCCTCTATATAGCCTTGCAATATGTATCCTATCCTCCCTGTCTCAAGACATTCCTTCATATGTAGGTCAACCTTGTTTTCTACATCCAGTCCTCCACTAAGCCAAAAAGGTAACAAATGGGAGGGTAAACATCTATCAAAGAGTCATGATCAGGCAAAATACAGGCTATACCAGCTAATAAGTCTAAGTTTCGTTCCTACAGATTTCGCAATGTCCCGGGATCCAACAGAGGCTGACATGCAGAGGCTTTAACCCATCCAACTTATTCTTGTAGTTTCTCACCAACTTTATTTTACACCATGAATAATTGATGCTTTAATTGCTGCTTGGCTACCCACACAGAGGGAAATCCGCCTGGTAGTATCAATTCCATATCCCATAATAGCCCCAGCGGCTATCTGGATGGCCAGTACTTCAGCTTGAAAAACACTGCATTTATTATGTAGCCTGACCATTCAGCTAAACCATTCAGCTGCAGGTCCTTGCTGTATACACCAGCTCCTGTGCCATGTAATATCTTCGATCTGCCATTAAATAAAGAAATAGTGTCACCATATGAAGGACCGCCTTCATTCCATTCCGTTATTTCCGGAACTTCATTTTCTTTAATGGCAGATACAACAGAAAATTATCCATTAGTAGCGTAGAAAAGTATTCCAAGCGCTTCGGTCTTTTGCGCTCCGTAGATAGTTCTTCACACCAAGCTTTATTAACAGCTCTTTCACCTGGTCCATCCATCAGAGTTTTGGTTGCCCTCTCCTGCGCCGCCCATCGAGTTTATTGCTGAAGACTTTTCGAGCCGGAGCGTTTTCGTCCATTCGTACAACGTGCCCAAGCCAGCGCATTCGGTCTATTTGAAACGCGCTTTACTACGTCGATGTCGTTGTAGAGCTCATACAGCTCATGTATCAATCGACGACGGTACTCGTCATTAACGATGATGGGTCCAAATATTTTGCGTAGTATTTTTCTCTCGAAGACTACCAGAATAGATTGATCCGCATGTGTCATTACCCACGGCTACTTTACTTAAAACCACACGTTTCATCAAAATGTTAATTCGATGTGGCAGATGAAAAGAGTTGTCATTACCCAAAAGCTGGAGAATATTCGCATGATCATATGCAGCCTAATGCCAATCTCCAGCTGCAATAGCCTTGACGTACAAGTCCAGGGGGGAAGGCCCAGGAACATATTTATATCCGCTTGCGGTGACCTGCTTCTAGCCCCAGTAATCACCATTGCAGACATCCCTCGGACCTTACCGAGTATTTTCAATAATTTACTCTTATTTAGGGTCTTCCAACAAACAAGACATCCATATGTTATTATTGGTCGAACTACCCCAGTGTGCAGCCACATTGCAACCTTCGGGCTGAGTCCGCAGTATTTATCTACAGAGTTGCGGCTCACATAAAGGACATTGACACCCCTCTATAACCTCTCCTCGATGCTCCTTGGTCAATTTAGCTTCTGATCGAGAACAACAACAAGGTATTTGATCTTCGTTAAGAGCTTCAATTCCACGCCATTCACTTTCGGTAGCTGAGGATTTACCCCCAATCCACATGTCAATACGTTCGGCGATCAGATTGATCGTAAAGCTGACCGAGGTTTGCAATATCAGACTCGCTCACTAATACAAAGTCAGGCTCAAAAAAATGTGAGCCGCAACCAAAGAGAATTGTTCCGGCTAGGACTAGAATGTTGGGACCGGCCGTGGCATAGTGGTAAGAACACGCGACTACCGCGGGAGATCACAGGTTCAACTCCTGGCTCCAGTCATCTTAAAAAAGAAATAAATTTTTCTTTCATTGTCGGCTCCCCTCGAATGTTGTCGACAGCAACTTCGTAGTATTAAGCGTCGATTCAATCGTCGTGTCTAGTAAGAGCTTCTCAAACAGTGACATTCGCATTCGTCGATAAACAAGTAGGTGCCGTTAGTTGTGAATCTAAAAATAGAAAGCGTGTTAATTCACAACAACGCGAGAAGCTATCCCATACCTCATTCATGGGGTGTAAAGGGAAATTAAATAAGTAAGGACTATAATGTAGCGGAGAAAGTTTGGGAGCAAACCAAATAGACTCCGGCTCTACAATGTCACACTGTAGTAGAATAATGAATTGAAATTAGCCGAGTGAACTATACACGTTTGATAGTGACCATGGAGTACTCTTTGGGAAATTGAGTGACAATTGTCTAAAAGTACATGTTCAGTGAGTAGTCAAGAGGGGACGAGTCCCCAAAATGGTTCTAAAGTGGTAAAGAAGTGCCAATTTGGCTGTATATAATTTTTTCAACGGCGGTGTTTAATAGAACACATATAGTTTTGCTAATACTTCCTAATGTACTTATGAAGTCTGAGTTTTATTCCTGGAATCCTAAGACTGGTACTGAAGAACGGACACAGAAGTGGTCCAAGTTATGACGTAAGGTGTTAATTCACACCTCAAATGACAAAGTCATGTTAAAGTGACGTGTCCCCTTCATATATTCGAGTTAGAACTAGTATCTGTCCTTACCCATCAGGGACTAGTCACAGGGCTAGTTCTGTGTTAGTTTATTTTCCCGTAGTGCGTGATATAAATGTTACGATTGCGAATAGCTCTGCCGTATCCAAGTTCGAGTTTAGTTGGCAGGTCAGCCCTTCCGTGAATGATCATAACTTGGGGTAATGTTTTTTGTGGCTCTCCGCAATGGTCTATTTGTGATCCATTTATATGGAATACCATGATGAATCCATTACTACGGCAACAAGGTTATCAGTACATGCACATACTTGTTGAGAGCCGATCTCACTCTGTGTTGGCTAAAAGACGTTATGATGGGTATTGTCAGTCGATGATCGGATCATGCCGGCATTGACATCTCAGTCGAAAAAACTAATAAGTTGCTTTGTCGTGGTAACTTGTTGCGTAGGCCGTTGGTCAGATGAATTATGGAGGTTTCATATTCGTATGCAGGCATGTGCGAATCGGAGAACTATTTACGGCAATTATATAGGTTTAAGGGCTACTTGTCGGCCTTGTTGGCCGTCAGGGACGAGTACTTAGGAACGACAGGGGTCTTAGTAAACGAACTGTTCTTACCGTTTATTGGTGAGACTTTGTTGCTTTGACAACACATGGGTCTTCTGTGTGATATGAGGTAGTAAGTACTGCTTTCAGATACCGTAAGGCTCTCTCCTGTCATAAAATGGTTTTATTGGATTGCTTGTCAGCAAGTCGTACGGTATTGATGGGAGTCTTTTTCTGGTACCGTGACATGATATATACACCGGCAAGGTTAGACGGTGTTTGGAACTTACTCCACCTTGGACCGGGGAATTATTGAATTATTAATGTGAAAGCACTGGTACTCGCAAGTTTATAAATGTTCCAATCTGTTCTCTTTCTGAGAAAGGTTGCAACCAGGTGCTACAGAGCCTTCGCTACCGGGCCTTCGATAGTAAAATGAAAGCGACGTAGATTAGCAATCCGAAGGTGCCGGGTTCAATTCCCGGCCGGGGCACTGACCTAATCAACATCGATGAAAAATTACATTTCAAATACTTCCGAGTTCTCCAGGCAACAAAACTCATCGTAGATGCTTCCACTACCGAAATCCTGATTGCGCAAGGACCAAGGAGAAAAGAACTGATTTATGAACATTGCAAAATAAATTAACAAAAACCAGTTGGCGCCATCCGGAGGATCGGCCGTGGCATAGTGGTTAGAACACGCGACTACCATGCGGGAGATCGCAGGTTCAAACCTGGCTCCAGTCATCTTAAAAGAAAAAAAAAATAAAGAAAATTTTCTTTCATTGTCGGCTCCCCTCGAATGTTGTTTGACAGCAACTTCGCAGTATTAAGCGTCGATTCAATCGTCGTGTCTAGTAAGAGCTTCTCAAAACAGTGACGTTCGCATTCGTCGATAAATAAGTAGGTGCCGTTAGTTGTGAATCTTAAAATAGAAAGCGTGTTAATTCACAACAACGCGAGAAGCTATCCCATACCTCATTCATGGGGTGCAAAGGGAAATTAAGTTAAGTTAAGTTGGCGCCATATTTGGGGAAATTTGGTGGTTTTTTAACTCACGGCAACACCTAACAAACCCTTGACACAATCCTTGTTATATTGGAACAATGATCGTATGATAATCAGATTACATGATAAATAGAAAATGGGTATAAAAAATTATCATCCCAGCTACTTCCTCCAGCTGTTACAACAACAACAGCAGGTCCATAAAGTAACAGAGGTGGTATGATAGGCCTCAACTTGGCCAGAGGGGTGTATGTCACATACTGTCATACATTTTTTCTATATGAATACCATTTGTGTAGAAAGTGAACTTAGATATAACTTGACAAATTTCAGCCAAATGTAACACATAGAGTTTTATAGAGTTGTCCCTTGTACAACTGGCCAAAGTCTTGTGATCGCTTAGAATCATAGATAAATAAAGTCCGAATCTATCCGACAGATAGTTATGAAATATGTAGTATGTCTGCTTAAGTCTCTCTAATTAAACTAACAAAGTAAAAACTTCACTGCCCAACAATGTTTAAACATTGTACGAACATAAGACCAGTTTATCTACTGCCAATATCACACACACACATTTCGTAAAACAATGTTTAAACGGAACAAATATTTGTTTATAAGCATTTGTTGTCAACATAATAGATAATACTATAAACAAATACGAGGATTTTGCTTACAAGAAGTCACAAAATGCTATTGCTTGTCGTATTTCACGTTTCAAGTTGTTTTACGTTGAAATCACCTGTTGGTTTATAAAAGATTTAAGGAATTTTGAAAAATGTTTATACCAACACACACAAAAATGCTAATACTCACATCTGACTATTGTTAATTTTCATGAACATCCATTTATATGTAAATAAGTTTATAATAACAACATTTGTTAGAGACCCCCTCCATTGAACGAACGAACAAGGTGAGGCTTTATCATGTTCGAATGGCAACAGGGGGCGGGGAATAAACAAAAAGCTTAATGAGCTATGAATGTCTCTGTGAGAATAAAATACTTAATATTGAATACTAAAAAAAGCATCAACTAAAGACTCATCAAATAAATCATATTCTATACGAAACAGAGAATACCAATGAGTGTTATCGTCTTTAAAATAGCTGTCGGTGGAAACGGGCTAAAAACCGCTCATTAACCAAAGAAGATATGTAGATATATATAAATCTCAGTATATCTATTTGTGGCTTCTCTTCTCTCCATATACCTTAGAGATAATTAGATGATACCATACATCTCTTCCGTGTTAAGCGATAATTTCATATGTTTCTCCTTAAACATTTTCTTTGATAACGTTTCCAACTCCGTTTTCCTACAGTACATTGAACATAAAGTAATTATTTATAAACTAATTTTTATATCAAGATACTTGGTATTTGCCGGTGTTTTTTGTTTTTGTTTCTTGTTTTATTATCGCTTCTCTATAAGTGTTCATTGTGGGCCTTTAAAAATTCTCGGAGTATATCATAATCACTGCGGATCTTAAAGGTATATCTCTCTTCATCCTCCTCTCGTCATTATCGTCGTCAGAGGCAGGCAGCGTCATCGTCATCTCTGCACTTCACATCGTTATGAAACTATGTGGAAAACTATGTTGAAAATCGTTGGCATTAGTTTTCTTTTGCTTTTGCTGCCTCATTGTAGATGCAGCCATCAAGATCATTATGGCTAGAAAAATAGCGCTTAGAAAATTGTGATGGTAAAGAAACCCTTTTTTGTGTGGTGTTGCTAATAAGCTAAGCATGCTTAAGAATACTCTCTGTATGCTTGAAGATAAGTACATATGATGAAGAGTTAAGAATGTTTTAACGATACTCTACGTTGAGTAGGGGTTACCTCTATCTGTTTAAGAGATATGAATAGTCTAGGGTTTTGGTTGCCCTAGTGTTTATACATTTTTCCACTTAGGCAAAATTTTAAGGAGAAAGAAGGAGAAATTTATACAAGCATTATTTTAAAAAAAGATTTTATATTACAATATCAATTTCAATCTTATACAATTCTCGCTGATCCAGAAGACTTGTGCAAAATTTTTTTACAAATATATTTTTATTTCCCATCGCTGGCCACAACTTTTTCTTATCTTTCTGGCAGTTTTTGGTTACCAACTCGGAACAAAGAGTTATCTTTTGATGCAATTCAATCATCCACCTATTTTTTTACGTTGTGCATACGAAGGGAACTACTGCTGGGACAGGTTATGTGTCAGCGACTGAAAGTAGTCGGAAGAAGCGATGTCTGGAGAATACGGCGATTGGGATAGAACCTCTCATTTCAGTGTTTCCAAGTTGTAAATACCTCTTCTTTAATTGCAGCAAGCAACAACTGAAATTCATCTATCAGTAGCCACACGTAAAAAAGTATTCCAAACGCTTTGATATTTTTCACTCCATAGATAGTTCGTCACACCAAGCTTAGTTAACAGCTCTTTCACCTGGTCCATCCATCGGAGTTATGGTCGCCCCTGCTGCGCCGCTCATCGAGTTTATTGCCGAAGACTTTTCGAACTGGAGCATTTTCATTCATTCGTACAACGTGTCCAAGGCAGCGCATTCGGTCTATTTGAAACGCGTTTGACTACGTCGATGTTTTTGTACAGCTCATGATTCATTCGATGACGGTACCCGCCGTTAACGATGATGGGTCGAAATAATTTGCAAAGTATTTTTCTCTCGAAGACTCCCAGAAGAGATTGATCCGCTTGTGTCACTATCCAGGATTCTGAGCTGTAGAGCAAGACAGATAGGATCAGTGTCTGGTACAGTTGGACAATTGTTCTTCGAAAGAACGCTTTGTCATTAAATCGCTTGCTTAGCGTATAGTGGCGGCGGTTTGCGATCAATATTCGTTTTTTCATTTTCAGGCTGACATTAGTGGCGGAGCCAAGGTACACAAAATCATATACCACTGCACAGTTATAGTTGCCAACGTTCACGCAGCGTCCCAAACGAGTGGACCCTTTGTTCGTTGAAACAAATAACGTGGTTTTGTCTCCACAGACCCACTTCCGCCGACTGCTTTTCAATGCTCGAAAAAACCGCAGCAACATCCCTCAATCCACGGCCAATCATATCTATATCTATCGCGTATGCCGAGCAGCATGTGACTTTTGTTGAAGATGGTACCATTCCTGTTTACTGCAGCATTCCGCATGATTATCTCCATTACGATGTTAAAAAGATCGCAGGACAGACTATCGCCTTGTCTAAAGCCTCGCGTGGTAGACTTCGTGTCAGTCAGTGTCATCCCGCAAAGTCGAGTTAGCTTCGCGGGATATCACTCAGCCATAGCATTCAACAATTTCTGTCGTATCGGACTGTCGAATGCAGCTTTGTAGTCGATAAACAGAAGGTAGGTGTCGATCTGTATTTCTAGAGTCTTCTCCAGGATTTGTCGTAGTGTGAATATCTTGTCGGTCGTGGATTTACCAGGTCTAAAGCCACACTGATAAGGCCCAATCAGGTTCGTTAGAATGGGCTTTAGTCTTTCACATAACACACTAGATAGGACCTTGTATGCGATGGGTAAAAGGCTAATCCCGCGATAGTTGGTACACACACTTGGATCGCCTTTCTTAAGTACGGGACATAGGACAATCAGATTCCAATCATCGGGCATGCACTCCCTGAGTCATATCGTGTAGAATGAACTCCTAAAATATCGCGGTGTCATGTTGAATAATCAGTTTGTGATGCCCTACTTAGTTTTCTAACTAACGGTCACGGCTCAGACGCATGCGCTGAGACTGATAGTTTTCCACCGTGATTGTTTCGTTAGGCTTGAGCAGCCCTTTGTAGATCCTGACGCGCTGGTTCCAACAAATACAGAACAAAAGCTTCGTCCTATGAATATTCGCCTTTGCAAAGGTAGTTGCTGGCTGTCCGGGCTAAACCCATGACTTTTGTGTTTGGCGTTTTTGACTTGAATCTATCTAGGTACACAGTTTCCTTGCTTATGAATCCATCCCATGGCTTTAAAATGTTTTCCGACTGTCGATTCATTTACTCTCACTGATCACGTTGTTAGACGTTTGGCATTCGACCAAAATGGAGTATTGATTTTAATTCTTTGTCTCTTAACTTCTACGGTTGACCTAGTCGTTCCTTGTTTTTGATCTCAAAACTTTCACTTATAAAGCAACCAAACCTCCTTCGCTAATTTCGCCACCACTACAATTTCATCTAAAATCTATCAAATTGTATGGGCGGTACCATAAGCGGTGATGCTATTCTACCTTTTTACAATTCCATAACTAGATTTTGGCAGCTAAAAAACTGAGAAACTTTCATAAGGATCACTGAAGGTTTGCACGATCGGGCATGGCTCAATCGTTCTGAAACGAATTCGGTCTTTAACTTAATTTCCTTTTACACCCCATGAATGACTTATGACTTATGGGGGGACCGGCCGTGGCATAGTGGTTAGAACACGCGACTACCATGCGGGAGATCACAGGTTCAGCTCATGGCTCCAGTCATCTTTAAAAAAAAGAAAAAAGAGAAATAAATTTTTCTTTCATTGTCGGCTCCCCTCGAATGTTGTCGACAGCAACTTCGCAGTATTAGTGTCGTCGGTTTAAAGAGAAATTAAGTTTTTTTTGTAAGAATGACTTATGAGATAGCTTCTCGCGTTGTTGTGAATTAAGACGCTTTCTATTTTTAGATTCTCAACTTACGGCACCTACTTGTTTATCGACGAATGCGAACGTCACTGTTTGAGAAGCTTTTACTAGACATGCCGATTGACTCGACACTATACTGCGACGTTGCTGTCGGCAACATCGAGGGGCCGGCAATGAAAGAAAAATGTAGATGACTGGTGGCGGGAATCGAACCCGGTATCCTCCGCAGTGGTAGTCGCGTGTTCTAACCACTATACCACGGCCGGTCCAATTCGGTCATTAGTTACAAGAAAAATATGTGTACTAATAACTAACAAATTTTATCTCCATATAAACTCAGTGTAGGGTGTACCGTGCCGTGCCGTGGTTTTTTTTCACCATCTATCAAAACGTTACGAAAAACTGCTATCTCATCAAGAACAAATGCGCAATAACGAAAAGAACATCAGCTCTAAGAAACGAGAGAAATAATCAACTTGAATTGTACAAGTATGTGCAGGTGCAAAGATGCCATAACTTTGTTAACCCTCAAATGCATTTCTAACACTCCACACTCCATCCACACAGCCACATCCCAAACAATGCTATCCATCAAAAGGTACTTACCTCATTTTTTATCGTCTTGCTAAGCTGCAACCACAGTTTGAGACTGTCGACTTGCAAGAACTCCGTCGGTCTGTCCGTCCGGCCGTCATACCTATATTTTGTGTAATTATCAACGCGAGTACTTAAGAATCTTGACTAAAATGTAGTGTCGTGGCTTAGTTGCAGTTTCTTGTTTTTGTTTTTTTTTTATCTTATGCGCTGTCTTGCTAGTAAAGTGTTTTGAAAACGGATACCCTTTCATCTCGGCAATTAAATCTTGTGCTTTTGTGTATATCTGATGTTTTGATTTGTGTTCTTCTAAAGAATTTTAACAATGCTAAATAAAATGATTAATTTTTTACGCTGAACTTTCATTCAGATCATTAGGTGATAACTTAGAAGAGAAATGCAGAGAAAATTGTAATGCTTAAAAAGATTCGTATGGTGTTTGTGTTCTAGAGGCAAGAATCATACAAATTGTTAGATATTATACAGAAAGCTTTCGAGATTTAGTGTCAATCAACGACAACGGTCTTTGATGACTATAAAGGTAATTAGTTTTTAAAAGTTGAAAGGACTTTTATAAATGTGGAAGCAGTTTCTCTTATAAAGCAGATGGCTCAGAAGTCGGAAAATTCAGACTGCACAACAATACCTCTGATAACGGATTCAGAATAATTAGCTTCGCCTCGGCAAGAAACTTGGTAGTAATTGGGACCAGATTCCCACATAAAGCAACTTGGCAACTTCGATGCTCCCTGATCAAGAGACAGGAAACCAGATTGATTACGAGGTAATCGATGGAAGGCACGGCTCTAGCGATATGGACGTGCGTGTAATGCACCTTGTAAATATTGACCCGGATCTCTACCTAGTTACAACCATGGTACGCACGCGATTAATTAGTGCTTAAAATGGTCGCAACCAAATGCAAAGGAAAGTAGTCATCACAAAGCTGCATACCACCGGGATAGCCAATGCCTACTCCAACCATCTATCTCAATTACTTCAAACAAACCCCCTAGTTCTGATGTTCCCGACACACAGTGGCGGCATATTGCAACCAATATGCAACGCGTGCAATGACGGAGCGATATAATGAGAAGATGAGGGAGAGTCTGCGTCTTCAGGAGAAAAAGGCGTCTATAGAAGAAAAGAGAGATGCAGGATAACGAAAATTACAGGGATAGAGGTGAAGACCAAAAGATTTACCAAAAGGTAAAAAGCAAATCTTTCGTCTCCTGTAAGGACAGAGATGGAATTCTGGCCACGGACACTCACTCACGGAATGTGCTGCACATATAAAGGAAACACTTTTGTTCTCTGTTTGTTACCGAAGGCAGCATCGCGTCAGTCATCGACGACGGAGTAGATTGTCCACCACCGAGCGATAACGAGATCACCACGGCAGTTGCAAGGCCTAAAAACAATAAAGCTGCGGGAGCCGATGGACTGCCGGCAGATATTTTTAAGGTCGGCGGCATAGAACTGCAAATGTGCATGCACCAGCTCATTAACACGATTTAGCTCAAGGAATTCATGCGCAATGATTGAAATCTGAGTGTTCCATGTCCTACGCTTAAGAAATGCGATCCAAGTGTGATTACCAACTATCGCGGGATCAGCCGTTAACCCATCGCATAAAAGGTCCTGTCTAGTGTGTTATGTGAAAGACAAACCCCATCCTAACTAACCTGATTGGACCTTATCTTTGTGTCTTAAGTCATGGTAAATACACGACCGACCAGAAATTCACACTACGACAAATCCTGGATTACAAATCTTTTTATCGATTACAAAGTTGCATTAAACAGTTTGATACGACAAAAATTATTAGATGAAATGGTTGAGTGTGGTACCCCTGCGAAGCCAAGACGACTTTGCGGGATGACATTTACTGATAGAGTCATTCTCTACCAAGCGAGGCTTTAGACAGGGCGATTGTCTGAAATACGATCCTTTTTGACATCCTAATAGAGATCATCGTGCGAAAAAATTTGGTAAATACGACTGGTCCATCTATATATATAAAAATGAAATGGTCCACGTATGTAATACCATCACTTGAGAACGGCTGGAGCGATTTGGCTGATTTTTTTTTATTCGATTCGAAATTTTCCGTAGATTGTTTGTGTTGAAAAAAATTAAATCCAGGTGGCGCTAGGGTGGATTTATATCGAAAATTTGAATGCATGTACCAATTCAACTGAAATTTAGAATGAATATTCGTTTGATCATGAGAAAACATTTTCTGTACAAATGGATCCGGTAGGTGGCGCTGGGGTCGGTTTACAATCAAAATTTTAACGAATGGGCCAATTTAACTGAAATTCAGAATCTATGTTTGTTTGATCGTCAGAAAAAATTGTACGTCCAAATGGACCCGGTAGATGGCGCTAGGGTGGATTTACATCGAAAATTTTAATGCATGTACCAATTTAACTGAAATTTAGTATTTATGTTTGTGGAACCTTGAGAAAAATTTTTTTTTATAAATTAATTATAAATTCGCTAGGGTGGAATTATAATGAAAATTTTAAAGAATTAAACAATTTGACTGAAATTTAGAATTTATATTTGTTTTATTTTGAGAATTTTTTTTTTTTTATATATGGACCCGCAGTTGATTTGGCTGGGATTGAATTATTTCGAAAATTTATATCGATTGTCCGATTTTACTCTAACTTAAAATGTATGCATTTCTGGACATGAGAAATTTTGGATGTATGTTTGGATCCAGTTGCTGGTGTTTACCTTATGATAACTTAATTTTTTGAAAGTCATTTAGTCACCATTGATTACATTACATATAACAATTTTTTTAACACCAAAATTATTGAAAACTCTTTATAAAATTAGATGTCCTTTTTGATGACACCACTAATTGCGAAAACGGTTAAACCAAATTTTGACCAAAATTGCAGTGAAAGTTCGGGATGGGCTGTAGATGGTCACCCAGACCGCAAACGGCGCACTTCCTATAGAATTAGAGAGCTTCACAAAGAGATTTTTCGCATTTCGAACTTTTAGGGGTCAAACCCGGTAATGGAAAAAACTGTTGCTATCACCCAGACCAAACGGTTAATAGGGTTGTTGAGCTAAATGACGGGATTTTTGGAAATTCGTACTCCTTGAGATAAAAAGGAGCAAAGTGTTATCACTACTCCAACGGAGAATGTTATATGTCAGTCAATCGGCTTAAAAATGTTGTTTTAGAATATATGCCTATCAATAAGTAAGTTTTCATCAAATAATGGACGATACTGCTGATCCATCAAAGTAATAAACCAATCGCTATTAGATTTCAACAGCAATCAATATCTTTTACATTAATTTGAAGGCAGGACGAAGTCTGCCGGGCCAGCTAGTCTTTAATAAAAGTTACATGCTGCTCGCGTATGCCGATGATATAGATATAATTGGCAAATGAATGAGTAACTTTACTGCGGACTTTTCAAGTATTCAGAAGCAGTCGACTCAAGTGGGTCTGGGAAAAATGAGGACAATTATAACTTGGAGGTGATAGATGATTTTGTCCACCTTGACTCCGCCGGCAAACAAAAATAATAATGTCAACCTGGAAATTAAGAGACGAGTTTGATCGCAAACAACTGCTACTATGCGCTAAGTAGGTTATTTCATGACAAAGCCCTCTGTCGACGAACAAAGTTTTAACTCTTCTAAACACTGACTGCACCTCTCGCTCTACGGCGCAGACTCCTGGGTAATGACACAAGCTGAACAATCTATTCTGAGACTCTTCGAGAGAAAAATATTTGGCAAAATATTTAGACCCATCATCGCTTACGGCGAGTACCATCGTCGTAAGAATCATGTGAGCTATATAACGACATTGATGTACAAATAGACCGAATGCGCTTGCTGGGGCATATACGAATTTTTGAAAAGGTTCCAGCCCGAAATGTCTTCGGCAATAAACTCTATGGGTGGCGCAGGAGTGGGTGACCAAGCTTCGTTGGATGGACCAGATGAAAGAGCTGTTATCTAAATATGGTGTGAAGAACTATCTACGGAGCGCAAGAGACCGAAGCGCTTGGTATTTTTTTCTACTTGCGATAACCGATGGATGACTTTCTATTTTCCTGTCAAATAAGTAGAGAGAGTTATTATAATCAGAATAATTGTTGCCTCGGGAATTAGGGTCTTACTACCGTTAACCTACGGATAGAAGAGTATATATCATTTGATACGACCCCAAAAGCGGAACACATATAAGGAGTCACTTTAGACTTTAGGTTGATTTGAACCAAATTCGATCATGACTTTTTAAGTCGTTTGATCCATGTCCGACTGCCTGTCTGTCTGTCCGTCTGTGTGCTGTCCGGATGGTACGCACGATAACATTTCTCCAAAACTACTAACGGTATTGCAAGTGGGCTTCATGGCCATGCCCATTCGGTACCTCCCATACAAATACACCATTCCGCCCACTTTAGAAATCGAGTAATAATATCAATACAATCAAAGCGATCGTACCCAAATTCTGTATTTAGTAAAGCTATGGCAGGAAAAGGTTCTGGAGAAAAACCTGGTAGACTAGCCACGCCCCTTCTGGTACCTCCCATACAAATGAACCACTCCGGCCGTCCAAATTCTGTATCTAGTAAAGCTAAAGAAGGATAAAGTTTTGGAGAAAAAAGCGGGTAGTCTGGCCACGCGCATTCTGCAGGATAGCAGAATAAAGTTTTGGAGAAAGTTTTGAAAGTTTAGCCAAGCCCCATCTGGTACCTCCCATACCCATCTGGTACCACGATCGTGCCCAAATTCGGTATTTAGTTAAGATAAAACAGGGTAAGGCTTTGGAGAACAAATCTTTAAGTCTAGCCACTCCCCTTCTGGTACCTGCCATAAAAATGTACTACTCCGATCGTACCCAAATCCCACATTTAGTAAAGCTATAGGTACCAGATACTATTGAACCGTACCTCCAATACTAGTGAACCATTCCACCCAGTTTAGATACCTATTAATATTATTAATACACCCAACGCGATCTTGCCCAAATTCTGTATTTAGTACAGCTAAATTATAATGAAGTTTTTGAGAAAACTGAAACTGGAAGTCTAGTCACGCCCCTACAGTTGGCCTACTACGGTTTGCCTTTGGAAAACATGTTTACTTACCTACCGCAAAAGCAGTAGCTCATTTTAGCAATGGCCTCCATATTTTGAAAGACCGGGATTTAATAACATTTTTTGATACATTCCACCTTTACGAAATATAACAATTGTTATAAAGTTTGCAAAGGTATCGACCTTCCAATAAAATCCTACAGCCATATTAAAATGGATATGTCTTTGATATACAGCGTAAACTGACTAACTCCACTTTTTAGTGAAATGGACTTAATGATAAAAAGTGTTCCAAAAGTCATAGTCTATGCCCTCTATTAAAATCCTCTGTCTACTTAAAATAATTTTGTAGTAATTGTATCAAAACACAGGCGGTAATAAACTTCAAAACCACTGAAAGGGTACTTGAGAACTTGTTTGCAAGTGGTTTTGATGTTATTGTATCATAACATAGGCGGCCATAAACTTTAAATCATCTATAACTTAGGAACACACAAAGTGGATATGTCCAAGAAAGGATACAGTACAGTTTTTCTTTTCCTATATATGCAGTTACAAGAAAAATAAGCCTCAATGCATATGCATATGCATATATTCTATTTTAATGCTTATTCTGAAAAGTATCTATAAATCCCTAACTATTATCGGTCTTCCCTTCACTGCAAGTCAGCAACATATCCCAATAGCCGTCACATTTCATCATTAATGTTTGCCTGATGTTCTCCGCCGAGTCCAAAATGCTTGGTTGACTATACTCATTTCCCATGTCTTCTCTTTTCGTGTTGAAGAGAAACCTACATTCGAAAAATATCAACAAACAAATTGATTGACCTTCATTGAGTTACATAACGTTACAAAAAATAGAAAAAATATATAATATTTATGAAAAATTTTGTTGTTTTTACTGTTACGTTTTTGTTTTCCATCTTTAATGCATAATTCTGTGGCAACCACAGACAATGGCAAATAGCAAATAATCAAAGAAGAAGAGAAACGAAAAGAGTCAAAGCGCACTACAAGCATCTGCATCTGGACAGAGCTTCAAAACAACATAGAAAACTTAGCGTCAACAGTGAAGAAGAGTTAATAAATGTTAACATTAATATCTTCGAACTTATGAGGAAGATAGACTAAGAATAATCTTCTATTGTCGGCAATTAAACACCCTACAACGAATTGTTCGGTGATTTTTAGTCCTAACAGCAAAAGCAATTCTGATGCCTTACCAGAAACATGAATAAATTTCCACATATATTATCTTATAACACCGTACAACATTTTTCAGCTCATTGATTTGGGACTTAATTCTGAGAACTGCACATGAAAGTATCCCCAATAAGAAGAAGTTCTGCAGCATTCGTTTTGTCAAGTTACATGCCCTAATAATTTTATATCGATTTGAAGTTAGTAAGTATCGTATAGGGGAATTTGTCACGTTTTAGGCACTTTTGTTTGACACAACTCGAGAACCACTAGGCCGATTTAAAATTTTTGAAATTTTACATTTGTCCCTAACAAGACAACTGGCTGTTCACATTCCTAGTCCACTATAGGGTGCAGGATTTGTTTGCCGTTGTGGTGGTTTGTCTTTATACCCTTTATGGCCCCACACTACCTGAAGCCGTTAAGTCATGAACTTCCATAACACTTGGAGAGTCGTCTAAAACAACAACAAAAATCCAAGTAAATAACAATTGACAATATGAATGTTCAACTTTTATAACCAACTCTGTGCTTTGTCAGTCAGTTTTTCATTCATTTACCACTAATTTTTTTTTGTCTGTAAAGTTGCCTCATAAGAGTAACTGAATTTTTTGTAGCTGTTTTTTTTTTTGTATAAAGTAATATTTAAAGAATCAACTGAACATAAAATGCAAAAAAAAAACTAAGTTAGACAGACGGCTGCTTGTCTGGCAGCCACTGAGCCAACCTCCAAATAACCAACAGCATAGTGAGTTTTAGAGCGCATTCATATAACCGACAAAATCTTAGCGCTGAAACCAAACATGAAAAAAAAAATATCTCAAAAACAATGCATTTTTTTCAACGTCGACTACAAAAGTCATTGGTATTTTTTTAGGTTATAGTGTTATATTTGTTGGTATTTTTGTTGTTGATGTTTTTTTGTGTGCTTGGTTTGTTTTTGGTTAAGATTTGATTTTTATTACTTTACTACAGTGTCTGAGTTGTCAGTCAGTCAGTCAGTCGGTGGTGTTGGTGCTGGTGTTGTTAGTTTTTATTTCCAAACAAACTTTGATCTATAAAGGTTATCAGGAATTTACAATCATAAAATTCAATAGAGTTTTGGAGTTTATTTTATATTCGTCTTCTGGTTAAGTTTCGGCAAAAAGTTTTTGTCTATAAATAAAAGCAAATGATTTCCATGGAACAGGTTATAGTTGAAAAAGTTATTGTGTATAGAATTTAGGTATCATATAGAGAACTTGTAGTGTTTTAAACAAGTAAGCAAATTGTTAAGGCCAAACAGCAGGTTAGACGGCCGTGTTATGGATATATAACTAAAAAATTACAGTACTTACTTACTTTCCCTTTACATCCCATGAATGAGGTATGGGATAGCTTCTCGCGTTGTTGTGAATTAACACGCTTACTATTTTAGATTCACAACAAACGGCACCTACTTGTTTATCGACGAATGCGAACGTCACTGTTTGAGAAACTTTTTCTATACATGCCGATCATCTCGACACTTATACTGCGATATTGCTGGCGACAATATCGAGGGGGGCGGCAATCAAAGAAAATGTAGATGACTGGAGTCGGGAATTGAACCCGGAATCTCCCGCATGGTAGGCGCGTGTTCTAACCACTATGCCACGGCCGGAATTAACACGCTTTCTATTTTTAGATTTACAACTAACGGCACCTACTTGTTTATCGACGAATACGGACGTCACTGTTTGAGAAGCTTTTTATTGACATGCCGATTGACTCGACACTTATACTGTGAAGTTGCTGTCGACGAGATCAAGGGCGCCGGCAACTAAAGAAAAATGTAGATGACTGGAGCCAGGAGTCCGCATGGTAGTCGAGTGTTCTAACCACTATGCCACGGCCGGTTTCAAAAAAAATTACTGTAGGCAATGAAAAATGTGATCGGAATGGGCCAGATATCGGCGTACGAGCTTATTCTTATTATTACAGGAAATCATCCAGCAAGCGCTTCGGTCTTTTGCACTCAGTTCGTCACACCAAGTTTAGCTGACAGCTTTCACCTGGTCCATCCAACGAAGTTTTGGTTGCCCCATCTTGAGCCGCATTTATAACCGAAGACCTTTCGAACTGGAGCATTTTCATCCATTCGTATAACATATCCCAGCTAGCGCTTTAGGTCTATTTGAACTCATTTGACAACATCGTTGTCGTCATACAGCTCGTGGTTCATTCGATGACGGTACTCACCGTTATCGATGTTGGTTCCATATATTTTGCAAAATATTTTACTGTCGACGACTACTAGAATAGATTTATCCGCTTGTGTCATTACCCAGGATTCTGCGCTGTAGAGCAAGACGGGGTGTTCAATGTCTGGCAGAGTTAGATCAGTGTTCGTCTAGAGAGGGCTTTATCATTAAATCGCTAGTTTAGCTCATAGTGGTATCATATCTACATACAGGGTGATTCAGGACAGAGAAAAGTCCATTGGGGCCATTTTCGAAAATGCAAGGGTGCGAAATGGCAGCGGGTTCAAAATTTTCGGATTGGTGGTCGCAGGGTAGTAGGGTAAAGTTGCTAACCTCTGAGCCAGTGGTCGGATTTGGAACGGTAAGACCTTTGGGCTTTGTTTTGGTATTTTTAGAAAGATAAGAGGTATTACTATCATTAAAAAAAAATAAAACATAAGTTACCTGCCATCTGGCTGAGCGATTTGAGGTTATGTGAATTAGGGTAGTAGCTCGGAAAGGTCTTAATTTCGGCGATTTGACTTTTTTCTAATTTTTTTATTGATTCTGAAAGGCCTCTTAAAGACCTTTTCAACAAGCCCAAAAACAAGTAAGCAACTTTACCCTACTACCCTCCGACCGCCAATCCGAAAATTTTGAACCCGCTGCCATTTCACACCCTTGCATTTTCGGACATGGTCCTAGTGGACTTTTCTTCAAGAAATGATCCAAGGAACAAGCTGGAAAAATTTGTCCGGTACTTCCTGAATCACCCTGTATATCATCGGCATACGCGACCAGCATGTGGCTTTTATTTAAGATGGGCAAGGCGTGTTTACTGCATCCTTCCGCATGATTATCTCCATTATGATGTTAAAGAGATCTTATGTCAGACCATCGCATTGTCTATAGACTCGCTTGGTAGAAAATGACTGTCAGATATTTTCCTATTTTAAGTAAAGGCTTTATATCAGACAGTGTCATCCCGCAAAGTGTACCAGACGGTAGGTGCCGATTTGTATATTTTGGGTCATCATTTGGATGTGTCGTAGTATGAATATATGGTTGGTCGTGGATTTACCAGGTATAAAGCCACTGTGATAAGGTCCTATAAAGTTCGCTAGGATTGACTTTAGTCATTCACATACCACACTAGAAAGGACCTTGTATGCGATGAGTAAAAGGCTGTTCACGCTATAGTTGGTACACACATGGATCGCATTTCTTGAGCACAGGACATACAACACTCAGATTACAATCATCGGACATGCATTCCTTTAGCCAAATTGTGTTTATGTTCTGGTGCATGCATAGTGCCAGCTCATCACCGCCGGCGTTAAAAAGATCTACCGGCAGTCCATCGGCTACTGCAGCTCTATTTTTTTTAAGCCGTTCTGATCGTCGATTGGCTCGGTGGTGGACAATCTATTCAGTCGTCGATGATAGGCGTGATATAGTCACTTAAGTTGCCTGCTAGAACGAGCAGAGTACAAAGGTGTTCACTCCAGATTTTCCACAGATTTCCATCTCAGCCCTTACTGGTGTGGATCCCTGTTTTGCTTTTCACCTTTTTGGAAGATCTTTCGGGCTTCACCTTCATCATTGTAATTTTCGATATCATTGATCTCTCTATTCTTAAATAGACGCGTTTTCCTGCTGAGGAGGCGTTTATAGCCTTGTATGAACCATCATTTGCCTCAAACATTGCGCGACAGCCCTCATCTTACCAGCGATCGTTGCGACAGTTGTCATAGAATTCGCAGTAAACTGTCTTTGTGTGTCGAAAACATGAGAATTAGAGGGATTTGTTTACAGAAATTGAGAGAGTTGGTTGGAGTAGCCATTGGCCATCTCGGTGGTATGCAGCTTTGTGATGTCCAGCTTCCTTTGCGTTTGGTTACAAGCGTTTTTTCACCACTTAAACGCCTACGTACTTTGGCTGCAACTACGTAGCGATCTGAGTCAGTAAATGCAGCGCGCATCACATGCTCGTCCTAAACGCTTGGGACATGCCTTCAATCGATTACATCCTGTTCAATTTGATTTCTTGCCTGTTAATCAGGATATATCAATATAGCCTTGTTGATATCTTTACGCGGGAATCTGGTTTTACTCAGTACCATGTTTCTTGCCGAGACGAAGCTATTTAAGGGGTTCGTATTTTCGTTATAGTTTTTTAATTAAGTAGAGTGGCTTATTAGGGCACCGCGTCCGATCCTATTTTCTTTGTGCTGCCAAAGCCACATAGAGAGCCTTTGTGTTGAACTTCAGTACTTTAATTACCTACTCCAATTATTTTGCCCAGCATTGCTCTTTCTCCCATTTGCTACCACTGAACGTATGTTTAGTGGGATGGTCTTGGGAAATATGTGAACTACTGGACGTTATGAGGTGCTTGAGAACCTCCAAAGAGAGAGAGAGAGACTCTATTTTGTACCAAGTAAATATTGATCAGAAAACACAAATTAGAATTCACCCATCCTTTAAACCTCACCATTACAAATTTCAAACATTTTCATATTCACCTATACATTCCTTCAAGTTTATTGAACCTTTGTGGAATTCCTCTAAGGATTTTGTAAAGCTTCCTTCTCCATGGCCACAATCATAATGTTATTACGCCAGTTTGTTGTCTTTCATCTTGTTCTTTTTGTGTCTTTGTATATATTGTTGTTGCCGTTGTTTTGTTTGTTTGTTTGTCCATTTGCATTACCTTAGATTTATCTGGGCCCACAGATTGGCATGTAAATCATCATTTACATTTGGCGCACAAAACAATTTTTCATATTTTCTACACGATCATAAGACATTTACCGCACACGCAGCGCAGCAAATGCTGTTGCGCATGCGCAGATACTGGTCGCACAACCAACCCTACCACCACCGAGCACGGCTACACACAGCACATCACATGCTAATGCTAAGACGCAAATATCATTCATGTTCTCGTATGGGACAAGCCGAACATGGGGACCTCAAAGCCAATCATGATGTTCTTAGTGTGCTTATTCTTGGGGTTTGGATTTGAATTCTTGGTAATTTCATCTTTTTCCATCCTTTTAAATAACAAAATCCATAAAAAGAAAGAACGACGGACGGACACAAAAAATTAACATACACTACAAAAAAAAAAAAGATAAAAAATATGAACATAAATAAAGTAAAAGTGTATAAAAATAAATAACAAAACGAAAACAAGGTAAACGTATAAGAATCCGCATTGAATTCTTTATTACACCAAAAGGTAAATAACATATGAGTAGTCTCCTCGATGGAGAAGTGTGTATCTGCGTATCTGCTGAGCATATCTGCGTATCGGTGCGTATGTGATTGACCAAACCAAACCGTAGAAGAAGAAAAACAAACAAAAGACCTGCACTTGAGGCTCCTTTTTTCCTTTTGGCGTTCTTCTTCTCTGTTCTTCTTACTGCCATCCCTCGTCAGCACAACAGATATTTAGAAAGACATTTATCCACTGTTGGTACTACCTAAATACCACAGAGGCCGACAAGTACGAATTCACTCTCGTACATTTTTACGTACTTGTTGTATGTATACGTACATATCTTTTTCTTAAATAAATATTCTATATTTAGATTATTACAAGTGTTGTGCAAATACATTGGATTGTCTCCATATCTATGTATCTGTAAGATATACGGCAACACCAGTCAGTACCAACTACAACGGCAACATGCATGCCACAGTTTTAGAGCAAAAAATCAAAAGAAAAAAAGGAGAGTGAATGTGTCTTTGATATTTGCTAAGGTTAATGAAACAATACACCATCATTATCATCATCACTACGGGGGAGATGGCGGCAACTGTGATTGAATCATATATACACAATTGCTTTAAATGATAATTTATTACATCATTTTGATAGAATCAAATGTATTAAAACAAAACTGGTAAAAACACATACAATCGCGTGTTTAAATTTTTCTGAATAATGAAAGTACACAAAATAATGCTGAAGTAAAGTTCAGTAAATTAAAAAGCAGTACCGAAATTAGTTGACCTAACATGTACATAACTTTAGCATAGGTCCCTTTACTGAAATTCGTCAGGGATTTTGTTGTATTGTTGCCAATTTCAATCAGGTGAACTGAGTTAATTTTTCCACAATTTCCATTAAGTACGTAAATTCTGACATTTTCTTTCCAATTAAAATTTCATTCAAATGAAGTCGCGACTATGTCGTTAGTTCTATATTCGTAACTATTAACTTTTGATCACTTTTTCAAGCATTGCCACCTGTATCTCGTATATAACGTGAGTACTATTGAGTTTCACATCTGAATCGTAACATGGCTTATCGAGATTATCCGTTGTACAAGGTGGCCAGGTGACAGGTCTAAAACGGAAGACTAGTTGATCACCAAAATGATATCTCAAACGCTGTCTAAATTTTGAACGTGCAAAAGTCACTAAAGTTTCCTTAGAGGATAATGTAATATTTTACAATACAATAAAGAGTTCACAGTAGTAGTAGTACAGTGGGAAAGACATTCAGGTTCTCTCCTTCAACTTCATGTATAAAAGTGGTGAGATTACGTTGGGATACAATGGTCCTTTGCCCTTAAGCCAGCTCAAACCATTAGTGAACTTCGCCAGATTGTCTATGTTGCATGACGACAGTTCAGTGAGGCTATCATATAATTATTTTTTGAGGAATTACTTCCTTCTTCCATGAAAAGCTGGGCAATGGCATTACAAATGCGCAATGGTCTCAATTTCCTCCTCATAGTCGCAAAGCCTCAATAATCCTCCTGTGTCGTCTCCCAGTTGGATGTCAATGCTCTGACATCGCAGTGCCCCGTGATTACTCCAATTAGTCGTCTAACGGACCTCCTATCCGGTTCCAATAGTGATCTGGTTCATCTTCCATTCACTCCTGGCCATATATCTCGTGATACCACACAGTTGGTGCGAAGTTCCCAGGATGCATTTGTCAGCCGTTCTTTGTGACGGGTCATAATTTGTATATTTGGCATATTGGTGGTCGCACTGATCCATCCGATTGGGTGGGTCCAAGTGCTAAGCCTTTTCAAGCCAGTTCATCCGCTATTTCGTTTCCTAAAATGTCACTTTGTCAGAGGACCCAACAGAGTCTAACACTATTCTCCGGTATTTTTGAGAGCGCCGTCCTAGCTTTACTGTCCACATTGATTGTAAGGATCTCCTTCAAATTCCTTGCCTGTATTTCCTGCAACGATTTCATAATTGAAAAGGTCTCCGTCTGGAAGACACTGCAATCGTCATTGAATCGAAAGTGTTGCCTGAAATTGAGATCCTCGCTAAAGATACCCGATCTTGTTCCAATTCCCATTTAGGAACCATCTGTGAAGATGGGTAGCCTCCTGAAAGGCAAGGAATCTTTCTAATCTTCTCTACCGGGGATCACTATTACCGGGCATGATCACTATCCTCCGTTGCATCCATGTCTGCTGAAGAATAACAGTATTGATGCGTGACCCGACTCCGTTTGCCGCCAAAGGCCTTCTTCTCGTAACCTTATTGCACTTTTAACCGCTACAGATAGTGCATGGTACCGCAGGTTCTTCAGGTTTCATATCACGTTCAGTACCGCTTGTGGTGTGCTTCGTCTAGCTCCTGTGATACACAGTGATGTTATTCGCTGTACACTACTTATCAGCATTAGCTTACTTTTCGTATCTAGAGCCCTGCCACCAAACAAGGCATCCGTAAGTTACTATTTGACGCCCTTCCACTGGGTATATCCAATATACCATTGTAGGTTGTAGTCCCCAGCTTTTGCCTAGAGAGTTCCTCGTCCTTTCCTCCGTATTGCTTCTCCAGTTTAGTGTCCTACCAAAATGACGCCCAGATAATTCGCCTCCAACGAGAGTTTCAGTTCGACACCATCAACTACCAACAATCTGAAGTTCTCATATTTGCTCCGTTTTCTGTGGATTGACATTTAGACCACAGTTCGTGGGCCATTCTGATAAAGATATAGGTCATCCTCAAAGTGGAGCAAACCTACCTGTAACTAGGATAACGACTTTGTCCGCATCGGCCATGATCTTCCTTCTATTTCTCTCAAAAGTCTTAAGAACGCCGTTTACCACTAGCAGCCACAGCAATGTGGATAGCACTCCACCTTGTGGTGTACCCCTGGTCGCCAGCTTCCTCATAGTACTTGTGCCAAGCGTGGAGTAGATTATACGATATGACAGCATAACATAGAATCAATACAATTACTAAGCAAAAGAGGCGCTCCAGTCGTCCTTAACGCTTCCATTATGGCTGTGGTCTTTAAAAGAAACGATGATAGGCTAATAAGCCTTGGTTATGAAAACTACCTCCACTTCCCTCCATGAAATAGGAACATTCGACAGCTGTAGATGATCGGTGCAATGACGTTAGATATCTGCTGTAACATAGCCGGATAGATTTTGTCCATCCCTGGAGACTTCTGGCTTTAAAGGTATTCAAAGCCGATTTAACTTTTTCCTCACTTATCACGTCGTTCACCAAGGTTCCGTGTACTGAATAAGTCGTTTCGGGCGGCCTTCGTTGCATCCAATGTGTAGCAACATTTTCGCATTCCGGGAAGTGTGTACTTATCCAAATTTCCAACGTGTCCTCCGCAGACTTAGTCCAGTCACCGTTCAGTTTCTGAACACATCCGAGTACTTTAGTATTTTTTTTGTACCTAAAACCACTTTTGATGTATTCCTTGAACCAAAAAGTACTTTCTTATTGTACCAAAAATACTTTTATTGTACCCGCATGTAATTGTATACTACCAAAAAGTACTTTAATTGTGCCTAAAAGTACTTTTATTGTACAAAAAAAAACTTTTGTTATATCGAAAATAACTTTAATTGTACCTAAAAGTACTTTTATTGTACAAAAAAGGCTATTGTACCAATGAGTACATTCTACAGTACTTCTACAGTAGTAGAAAGTACTTTTATTGTATAGCTAAGTATTTTTATTGTACAAAAAAAGTGATTTAATTGTGCCAAAGAGTACATTTATTTTACTAAAAAGTATTTTTATTGTACCAGAGTACTTTAATGTTATCAAAAAGTACATTTATTGAACAAAAAAAAAACACGTTTAATGTACCAAAAAGTACTTTTATTATGTACTTTTATTGTAGCGCAAAGACTTATATTGTACAAAAAAGTTATTTAATTGTGCCTGAAAGTACATTTATTGTACTAAAAAGTACTATTATTGTTCCAAAGAATACTTTCATTTTATCACAAAGTACATTTATTGTACCAAAAAGTAAATTTCTTTTATTGTACCGAAAAGTGCATTTATTGTACCAATACTTAGTTTTATTGTAACGAAAAGTACTTTTATTGTACCGCACAGTACTTTTGTGGTATCAAGAAGTACTTTTATTGTACCGAAAAGTCCTTTAGTGGTACCATTTTGGTGTATCAAAAAGAACGTTTATTGTGCCATAAAAAACATTTAATTGTACCGCAAGCCCTTTTAGTTTACCAAAATGTACTTTTATTGGTCCATAAATCGTTATTATCGTAAAAAATTATTATTGTACCAGAAGCTACTTTTATTGTACCATCAAATACATTCAATATACACAAAAAGTACTTTTTTTGTACCAATAATTGTACCTAAATGTACAATTTATTTTACCATAGTGTACATTTAATATTGAAAAATGTAATTTTATTGTATTAAATATAATTTATATTTTACCTAAAATATATTTACTGTATTAAAAAGTACCTTTATAGTGTTACAGTACTTTTATTGTATTAAAATGTAATACTTTTACGAAAAGTATTAAGGGCACTTTTATTATATTAAAGTGTACTTTAATTGTACCCAAAAATAATTTTATTGTAAAATATCTCAGAAAGTACTTTTGTTGTTGTACCAAAAACTACTTGTTTATACCAGAAAGTACTTTTTTATACTTGAAAGTATTATTTTTGTACCGAAAAGTACTTTTTATTGTGTCAAAAAGCACTTCTATGTACCAAATAGTACTTTATCGAGCCAAAAAGTACTTTTAATATACCACAAATCAAGAACTACAACGGTTTTAAAAACTTCATGGTGTTTTGAAATATTTGTTAGTAAAGTCCCATGGTATTTCCTTCCCCAACTGTTTAGAACGAGAGCATTGTTTTACGAAAAGTAACTAAATCTACTGGTTTTCCCAACATTTCTGTTCAAGTATTTGCAAATTCAATTTAATTAACAATCATTTGTATAAACTGACAAGTGTTTCTTAGATGTATTACGTTATAAGCTATGTATGTATATTTAATGAGTTTCTGTAACCATTATACATAACAGAAACCACATTCCTATAAACGGTATTTAATTAGTTTGCTACTACAAATGAGTTTTTACTTATACAAAGCTAAGTATGATAAAAAAAAAACTTTAACTAAATATTGGTTCTAAAAATCGTCTAATGGACAATGAACGGAAAAATCTAAAGGAATTCCAAAAAATACAATATTACCGATGAATTAAGCATCTCATTTAACCTATCACATGTGTAAAATTACTTAACTGATGGGCATAAAAAGTATGTTTTTTAAATTATAAAAACCTTATGTGTACCCTGGTGTCTTTACCCCTTAAGCCTTTTTAGTTTCTGTACCACTTTTACGTGTTCAAGCGAAAGAATATTGATCTCTGCTAAATTTTACAATATCAGTGTACAGAGATTTTGGCAATCAAATATTTCCAAGCAGTTAACATAAAAGTGAGTTTTTGTTTCAATACACAACTTGTAAAACGTGCCCAAAGATCCAATGTTAATGGATTTACTTGATAATTTGCATTTTAAGACCAACAATTAGCCTTGATTTCATAAAAAAAGAAACAACAATTACAATCTTAACCGATCTAAGCCAATGAAATGAGTTACAAGATATTTTTGGCCAAATAAGCCTACACGTTGTGAAGTACAGAGAGAGGGAGAGAGATAGAGAGAGAGCTATGAAACAACTGAGCTACACTGCCACTGCCATCAGCACCCACAAACAAATGAACGTGTTGTATTGTAGGTGAAAAATTACAATTATTGTTTTATTTTTGATATCATGAACTTAACTGGTTGATGTCTTACAAAGACTCTTGTGGAAATATGTAAATTTCAAGTAGTTGTAATTGTTATCAACGTTTTTTGTTAATTGGTAAGACGTAGCGATCGTGCCTTCAACTATTATTTCTTTTGACATTTATTGCAACTTATTAAAAAGTGAGATAAATTAAATGCAATATCACATCTTATTGCACAAGTTCGTATCGTAAAATCTTCATGGTCGTATGTAAAATCACGTAAAATATTATCTGCAATTTGTTTTACTATCTACAATTTGTCTTACTATACACAATATGGCTTACAAACATTCGTTAAATCGATTAAATGCCAAGTACTAAGACGGAAGAACTGTCTTATATCTTTTATAATCTATGATAATGGAGAGCAGTTCCCTAAAACGAATTGGAGATAACAAGATAATATTACGGGGTGTATAGTAGTATGATGCGACTATGAAAAGGGGGTCTGGAGATAAAAAAACAATGCAAAAAGAAAGAAGAAAGTTTTTGATGAAGTTTATCAAATTATTCCTAATTATTTTTGATAAAGTTTATCAAATTATTCCTAATAATGTTAATACATTTTTGTAAAAATATAAAATTTAATATAAAAATACTTGGTGCACTACAGATAGGAATATGTAGTCAGATTTTTTGTTTGAACATATGATATTAAAAATAGACTAAGCAACACCCCATGAATGAGGTATAGGATAACTTCTCGCGTTGTTGTGAATTAACACGCTTTCTATTTTTGGATACACAACTAACGGCACCTACTTGTTTATCGACGAATGCGAACGTCATTGTTTGAGAAGCTCTTACTAGACATGCCGATTGACTCGACACTAATACTGCGAAGTTGCTGTCGACAACATTCGAGGGGAGCCGACAATGAAAGAAAATTTTTCTTTTAAGATTACTGGAGCTAGAAGTTGAACCTGTGATCTCCCGCATGGTAGTCGAGTGTTCTAACCACTATGCCACGGCCGGCACGATCTAGCAAAACAAAATTGTCAAAAAAAGTAATATAATAACTACTTCTCAGCAAAAAGAAGTCTACTTTAAAGTACGTAGTAAAAAAAACGAAATTACTGATGCAAAAGTACTTCGAAATTGGGTGAATTACTATTGATTTAAAACATTGTTTAGGTTTAAGAAGAAAATATTGAGTTTTTGCATATTTTTACCTAAATTTGATGTGATTAAATTCAGATGTTCCTCTAAATTCATAATCTACTGGTACAAAATGCAATGTTTTGGATTATGTACATTTTGTCGTACTGTAAAAAATTACTTTCTGTATAAAAAACAGTATTTTCAGAGGCCAACAATTACTTTAATTGTTACAAAAAAGTACTTTTGTTGCACCCAGAAAGTACTTTTTCGTCCCAAATATTACTTTTTTTGTACCAAAGTACTTTTCTGTTTCTTAAAATACTTTTTTATAGCAATGACCTTTCACGGTACTAAAAATACTTTTAAAGTGCCAAAAAGTACTTTTCTGTTTTACAAAGTAAATTTTTGCACCAGAGTACTTTTATTGCAGCAAAATGTACTTTATTGTTCCACAAAGTAATAATTGTTCCAGAGTACCTTATTAGTAGTAACAGGTTCTTTTATTGGTCCAAAATTACTTCTGTATGTCCCTCAAGTATTTTTATACGAGAGAACTTTTATAATATTAAAAATACTTTTATTTTACTAAAAAGTACTTTAATTGCACCAAAAAGTTCCTTGTTGTTCCACGAAGTATTTTTTGGTACCAGAGTAATTTTATAGTACTAAAATGTACTTGCATTTTCCTAAAAGTACTTTTTTGTACCCAAATGGTCTTTTACTGTATCATAAAGTACATTTATTGTAGCAGAAAGAACTTTTAATGTATAAACACGGAATTTTATTGTACCAAAAATTACTTTTAGTTTAACAAAAAGCTTTATTTTACCAGAAAGTACTTTTATTATTATAAAAAAAAAGATTTGTTTTGCCAGAAAGTACTTTTATTGTACCAAATAGTTCATCTACTACACGGGAAAGTAATTTAATAGTACCGCAAAGTGCTTTTACTATACCGATAAGTATTTTTTTTTGTACAAATAAGTACTTTTATTGTACTCAAAAGCAGTGCTTTTCCGTGAAAAATACTATAATAGCACCAAAAAAAAAAAATTTTTGTACCACAAAGTACATTTGTTGCGCCAGAAAGAACTTTAGTGTACCAAAGAATACTTTTATTGTACCAAAAGTACATATTTTGTTATCCAAAGTAATTATATTGTTATATTATAATTATACAAAAAATACTTACATATACCAAGCTATACTTTTTTTGTATCAAAAAACACATTTATTGCGTCAAAAGTAAATTAATTTGATCACTAAGTAATTTTATTGGGAAACCTTTAAAGAATGACCAAGGCGATCTCGTAACTGTAAACGAAGAACAACTCCAACTATGGGTAGAATTTTACCGATCCATGCTGAGTTTGAACAATCACGTTGAAAAAAGCCTGTGTTTATGCGTACATCGTCATAAGTTGACCGTATACATCTGAAGTGTGTGCGGCAATAAGGACGCTCAACCGTAATAATTCGCTGGCTTGACAACATCTCCCCAGAACTGCTCCTCGCTGACTTTCAATCTAGAGCAAAAATTCTTATGCCCACTATCAGACTATTCTGGCAAAGTCAAATTATGCCTCAGGAATTAGCCGAGGGAATAATTGTGAACGTCCCTAAAAAAGGTGAACTAACCAAACACAATAACTGGAGAGGATTAACGCTCATAAACATGGCAGACAGAGTTATTGCTCACATTCTGTTCTAAAGAATAGCTGAATACACTAAACCAGACCTACGGAGGGAATGGAGCTCTGCTGAATGGAGATCTCCTCTCTACTTGGTCTTTATAGACTTCGAAAAAGCGTTCAACATCCTCAACCATGACGTGATATGGGGTGCTCTTGAATGCAAAGGTGTCCCCAAAAAGCTGATTGACCTCACTAAAGGACTATACCGAAACGCTTCCTGTAGCGTATCTTACAACGACCTCCCAGCGGCGGAATTTGAGAGGCCATCCTTACATAATGAATGCAGTATTCCTTATTTGGGAATAGTTTTTCAAATAAGGAATGCAGAACGCATGGTTTTTCATTAGATTTAATCATTAAATAAACAGACCTGCCAAAGGCATTTAAAAATAATGCAGAGGGATTCTATACACATTCTCTCTCGCTTCCAAATAACAGGGGTATTGCATGCCTTCTAAATGGAAAGAATTGTTAATACGTTTTCTTTCAAATTTTATGAAGGCCTTTCAGAGGCCTATGCATAGAATGCAGAGGGATGTTATACACATACCCTCTCGGTATTCATGTATTGTGTTTTCAAACAGTGTATCATTAGTTTCATCCACACAATTCGAATGCATCTTCATAGACCCATTACCACTGGACTGAGGGATGGATGTGTGCCCCCCTATTTTTATTTAATTGAGTGCTCGATCGGGGATGCGAAAGGCTACTGCACATATGAGATGCATAACTTGGGGATTGCAAGTGGGTTGGAGGACCTCAATTACGCTAGACGATAATTGTCTACCTTTCCACCCCCCCAAAAGGTTAGCATGCATTCGGCTCCTTGAACACATTGTGGAAATCGAGCATTATTTCCCAGAGGACTGAACTGAAAAGTTTCAACTCTAACGTTAAGTCACTCTTCTTTATAAATGCGAATGGTGGATTGCAGCGACCCGAGACACTTAAACAATGCAGTCTTTGGTAAACAGCTGGCTGCAAAAGATATTAAGAGTATTTTAACCTCGAATAATAACCAATAACCTTCTGTGTAATAAAACCCATCAACAACTAATAGACATAGAAATAAGATTGACCGCACTGAACAGTCAACGGCTTAAGGTAGACCATGGGCGAGAAACACATGTATTCTCACACTCATTGAACAAAAACAAACAAATGCATTCTGTCTCGCTTGAGCATTCGTCCGATGAGGTTGTACCGACTGTTGTTGATAGCACGACAATACAAGAAATGCATATTTTTTGGGTTAAAATGAATTCTAATATGTCAAACAACGTTGCCAAGCGCACAGCAGTAATCATTTTCTGGATTTTGATATTATATAATTATATTATAGTTGCTCTCTCCCCTTTCTCAATGTAGTGAAGAAATCTATATATATAAAAAGAAGTGTACATTTTGATTGTCACTCCATAACTCGAGAACGGCTCGACCGATTGCCATTAAATTTTTAGGGAAGGTACAGGGAGGAGTGATGATGGTTAGTTGATTTTGAAATCCAAAATCAGTCTAGCCATTCTCGAGTTATGGAGTGACAATCAAAATGTATATAAAATTCTACCGTACGTGTGTTGTGGCTGAACTCCTCCTAAACGGCTGGACCGATTTGCATAAATTTTTTTGTATGCGTCTGGGTGGCGCCCCAATTCGGTCCAATTGGACAAAGAGGCGTGGCACCGCCCATACAACTTAAAAATCAAAACGGCTATATCTCATGAACTATCAGAGGTATGAAGATGAGATTTGGTGTATATGTTGTTGGAGCAGTATTAATTACAGCCAGGGTAGATGTGGGGGGTGCCACGCACCCTTTTCAAAAATCGCTCTGCAGGCTTTTCCAATAGAAAGATTGATACGAAAATTTTACCAAGTGGCTCTGTTGACCTGTAGAAAGTCCCTGGCTATATTTGGTTGTGATTGGATAAAGGGGCGAGGCACCGCCCATACAACTTGAAAATAAAAAGGGCTATATCTCATGAACTATAAGAGGTATGAAGATGAGATTTGTTACATATGTTGTTGTTGCAGTATAAATTACAATAAGAGTGGAAGTGGGCTGTACCACACCCCTTTTAAAATAACAGTTGTAACTGTCAAAATTCCACAGTATATTGCAGTTCGCCTAGAGATATGAACAGTAAGGTGGGCCAGTTTTTTTATTCGCAAACTTTGTAACCAAATCTACGATGAATTGTTAATTTCACCAATAAACTTTGTCTGTAATATCAATTCCTAGCTCGCACTGGAAAAGCTTAATTTAGTGCAGAAAACTTAAGTTTTGATAGAAGTGTCTTAAAGCTGAAGTCTGTACGCTTTCAATAATCATGGAGCAACGGACGTCGCTTCTAAAAGAAGCGCAAAACGGAGCAAATAAACGAAAAATCCTTTTATCTTAAAAATAGTATCAGCTAGGATTTTGATTCATGTGGATTTTTAATGTACAATTGACCCCCAACAAAACCCCATTTACCGTTTTTGTTGCCATTTTAGGTCAACCAATTCGTCATTCAGGCGAGGTGTGTGAAGTGTAATAGACTTTCATTGAGACTTTCTTTGAAAAATCACCATGTAAAGACTACACAAGAACAACGTTTACAAATCTTGCAAATTTATTTTCAAAATGCGCGTTCTGTTTGCCCTTTGTGAAGTTTATGGCGCATATACTCATCCATCATCCATCTAAGTGTGACAGGGGACTCGAATTTATCGAACCGACGCCGTTCTTAGCAACTCGGTCTCTGCAAATGCTGAGGAAAGATCTTGGCCTATATTCATATATCCAACTGGTAGAAGAACTAAAACCAGTGGACGATCAATTGATTTTTTTTATATATCATGTCATTGCACATTATATGAAGGAGAAATGGTTCCAACACGACGGCGTAAAATGACATACAGCGCGTGAGATCATCACTTTGTAAAGCCAAACGTTGGTGACCGAATTATCTCATAGAATGGTAATACGAGTTCAATACAAAGATAGTATTTGGAAATATTCTTCATCCATGTGAGAAGAAGACATGGCAAAAGAGGCTAAAGGCATGATGCTTCAAACGAAATTTTTACTTTCGGTCAATAGGCGGAAAAGGCATGTCCAAAGTGTTTTTTACGCCCAAAGAGATAGTTAGTATACAGACGTTTACCGCTACTACATTGAGTTTTGATCTTTAACGGAATGTCTGTTTCCGATTTGTAAAAGATATGACTTTGCTGATGAACTTTTTACTATCGTCATAGAGCCTATGATATTTAGAATTTAATACAACAACACTTAATTTGTTAACTTTCATGTTAAGGAGTTGCTTGAAATTAGTTACATAAGTTAATAAACTCAACATATCATTATCGAGCTTAAGTACCGTTTTCAAAGTACTTTGTAGACCTAAATGTGAAATATATTACAAGTTAAAATGCAATAGCGAAGCATTGCCGGCCCACTAGTAATATGAATATAATAAAAAAAATTATGTTTTACTAAGGGTGAGGGTATATCTAAGTCGGGTTGCCCGACTGAAATTTTCTTACTGGTTCCTTCTATCATATTGTGTATGATAAAGTCTATACCTTATATAATAATTCAATTTGCTTAAGCATTTCGTAATTTTTTAACTAAGGCGTCACCCCATTTTGTCCATACATTTGTTTTGCAGTTATTAACTGGAGCTGTAAATATTTGTTAAAATAAAGAGCCGTACCTGTTACCATTTTCGTGGTAATAACTCAAAAATTCAACCAATTTTTTGTTTTGTTTTATTCCCTTCTAAGCTAGCAATTAATTATTGTATAATTGTAAACCAATATATGAATTGTATATAAATTAAATAGGTAAATTTATTTCAACATTTGCATCGACTCTTCTCACATACTTCGTACGTCGATAACGTTTAATGTTGGCAACTTTTAATAACTTTTCAATAACTTGCAGTTGGTTATGTTGTTGCCAACAGACAACAGCACGACGGCAGCCAAAACACATTCAAATGAAACTATTAGGCAATTGGTACGCCCCCAATTCTTTACCCCCCACTTGAGTAACACACACACTCACAGATGGAAGCAATTTAAAATCTGGCAAACAAAAACGAAAAAACGACGAAACTATATAAAAATGTATGGAACGTTGTTTATATTTTCGAGGTGTGCACATACAACACATAAAGTGTACGAACAACACTACAGAGCAGTCAGCAACATATGTACATATTGCATGCATGCCACTTCATACTAGGTTTACACTTAGGTTTCTTACTTTTGTTTGTTTGGCTGGCGATTGAAACTAAAATCTTTACCGAAAATCCATTCATTCATATCCACCCACTACCAAGTGTTTATGTTTTAACATTTTGTTGCCGTTGCCAAATATTTTATGGCTTTAATTTGCATAAAAGAGGAGCAACTGTTGCTGGTATGTTGGTTGGTTGGTTGTTGTTTGCGCTATTGTACACGACGGTCGTGTGTGTATGGCTGCTGTATTGTACGAGTGCAATGTTTAAATTTATATGAACATTATAATGGATTTATTTGTTCAATTAAATATTTAATTGATATGAAATTCTTGTGCAAACGTACACAAACCTAAGCGAAAAGTGTTTAGAACGAGTGGCCTCCTGAGAGGCTTACGTCGTTCTGTTGGTCTGTCTGCCATTCTTTCATTTTCGTTTCTTTTAAATGTTCTAAATTTGAATATCTTCAAGGTTTTGTGTCTTGAGTTGAAAGAATATTGATTTTTTATTAAAATGATGCTGGTGGTGGCGGCTATTGAATGTTATGTCATGCATATTAATTTATTTGAACAGATTGCTTTGAAAGAGCGTATTACATTTTTGACATGTCTAAATACATAAATGCATACACATTCATTGTTTTGGTGACGTTTGACGATTGCAATGGTTTAAAATATGTTGTTAGTTAAGGGACACTAGACCAGAATGCAGATTGGTGCCAAATCCATTAGTTTTTGAAAAAAATTAAAGCATAAAAATGAGAATTTGTAAAAAAATATTCGTAGCATATGGCAAAAGTTAATATGTACGTATTTTTGTGATAGGTTATATTACTTGATATGTCTTTTGTGACTTATAAAACAAGTTGGCAAATGATGATATGTCTAAGAAAAGTGGAAGTCTATTAAAGGGCTGTATGAAAAGCTATTATGTCCATATGTTATGAAAACTGGACATATTAGGTGTTTCAGGTGTTTTTTTTTGCCAAGTACATGGTACTACATTGCATCTCTCTACTGCTCCAAGTTTCATATTCCGAGTACGTGAAAGATCACGATTGTCTTACTCACCGCATGAGCATTTTTCTAATATGTGTAATAAATTCAACTTTTATTGTAAATAATCTAATCTCTCGATAATCGTGTTCAAAGTATCATTTATTAATTGTTTATAACAACATTAATTTTACCGATTTTAACTAATAAATTACCACTTTTTTTCTACTTCCAGGTATGTATCTATCAAAATCGCACATTGTGGTACAAAGTTTGTAAGTTTTTCTTATACCTTCGTTATAAATTATTAATGATCACTTCGCGTTATCATGAAATATTTTTTAAAAGAAAAAAACAAAATACAATATAAAGCTGCGACATTAAAAAGCCATAGCGTCATGTGGAATGATTTAAATTTATTTTGAATAGCAAGAAAAATGACAACAATGTTATCGAATGATTGAAATATGCATAGTTGTGATATGTACGTACGAGCAGATATACATATGTTTATATGTACCGTAAACAAATTGTATTGTGGACTCTACTGTAGGTGAACATGGATGATTGGCACATGATACATATCGTCACCTGAAATGCTAAACCGTAAAGGTATGTATAGACTGTTGCCAGATTTGGCAATGTTGGCAGATCTGCTAATGTACTGACATGGACAGTGTTGCCAATATAATTAGATCTCTGAAATTGGCGTATTTGGCAGATGCATAAATTTCGCACATCTGCAAATCAAAACTGTTTACAATTATTTGATAATGGCATCATTTGCGGTTCACATGATTGTCGGGTGTCTGGCAATAGTGTTGTTTTACAATGTAATGGCAATTCCTTTTTTTGCAAACGTTGCCATACAAATATGTTAAGTGCAGACTATTGCAAGTTATTTTATAGACATTTTTCAGGCAATATTGTAAGATCTGGCAACAGTCTGTGCGTAGCTTGACCCTCATTCTCATAATTTTACAGGATAAGCTAAAAAAACATAATTTGTAGGAAAAAATACTTTTTTCCACATCTCGGCATCTCGTAAATTACTTAAGTAATGTTGGCTTTCATGGTTAGAACAAGACTTTTGACTTCACATTAAGTAGAGACTTACATTCATTACAATCGTAAATCTCGGGCAAAGAAATATATTATATACGCTTTGAGTTCATTTTCGAATACTTTTGTAGCTGAGGAATTTCATCCATGTGTGCAACATGACCTAGTCAACGCAATCGATGTACTTTAATGCATACAGAGGTTGCTGTATACCAGTGGCAGGCATATGTCTAACGCACAAAACAATATGGAGTGATTTACTACGGTCGCACAGAAACCATCAGCGTTGTCGAATTCTACACGGCGAGAAGAAAGAGAAGCCAACGAAGAATATGTTCGTGTATTTTTCTTAAAACAGTGGATCTTTAGTTTCAACCACACAACTCGAATTCATCTTCATAGCCTAGATAGTAGGGGGTTCGAACTACAGCAAGGTTTGCTGTCGTTGAAAAAAATAAGTGTAAATATAGAGCGAATAAAGGGTTTTCTAATAAGAGGTGTTTTTTTTGCTATTCAAAGAAAATTCCGTTTTTTTTTAAATAAATGATCGGATGGTTATTTCTTAATAAAGGGGAAGGTATGCCACTACGAGCACGCTTACAGGACCATATCCTTTTCATGAAATTTTCCATAACCAAATCGCAAATTGGGACCGGCCGTGGCATAGTGGTTAGAACACGCGACTATCATGCGGGAGATCACAGGTTCAACTCCTGGCTCCAGTCATCCTAAAAGAAAAAAAATAAATAAATTTTTCTTTCATTGTCGGCTCCCCTCGAATGTTGTCGACAGCAACTTGGCAGTATTTGTGTCGAGTCAATCGACGTGTCTAATAAGAGCTTCTCAAACAGTGACGTTTGCATTCGTCGATAAACAAGTAGATGCCGTTAGTTGTGAATCTAAAAATAGAAAGCGTGTTAATTCACAACAACGCGAGAGCTATCCCATACCTCATTCATGGGGTGTAAAGGGAAATTAAGTTTTTTGAGTTCTATATACTCGATAGCCTCACGAATTTTATCTTTGAGGTCTTGGATCGACGATGGGCTGTTGGCGTAGGCCTTATCTTTCACGTGGCCCCAAAGCAAGATATCGCCAGGTGTTAAATCACAAGTTCTCGGTGGCCAATTTTGATCACCTCTTCGAGAGATAACACGGTCCGGAAACTTTCCCGTAAAAGATCATTGGTTTCGTTGCTTGTGTGGCACGTAGCGCTGTCCAAACAATATCATCCAAATCCGACCATAAGAAATCATTAATTGTTGGCGGAAATATCACTCCGTCAACTTAATCTATTAACATCATCATCATCATCATAAAACTACACATAAAATCATCATCATTAAATTTCTTTGTTATATTTTATTTCTTAATATTTACATTTTTTTCTTTTATAACTATTAATTTTTAATTACTTAAATATGCTTAATTTTGTTTAGTTATACATTTTATTGAAATAGGTACTTGAAACTTATATGTATAATGATTGCTCCAAATATTATTAGGATAGGTACTTGCAGTTATGTGTATAAATAAATATTAGTGTAAAATAGGTACCATATTTGCATACTTGTATATTTAAGTTGTGGCCGCCTGACAACAGCGGTCAGTCTTATTCAAATCTTCAACGAGTAAACATCGAAAAATCTTAACATACAAATAAAACTTTAACAACCTTTTTTGTTCAGTTAATAAAACGAAAGTTTGCTTTTTATTTAACTTTGCATTGGGCAAAAAGGAAATATTTCTCAACATTTTATTGGTGCCGAAACCCGGGAACTAATTTAGACATTTTTATTAAAAATTTTGCTGTGCATTTCGAATTGTTTTTTTTTTTGTAAAAAATTTCAATCGAATATACAATAGTGATTTCAAGTCTAAGAAATCACTTTGAATTTTTAATAACTATTTTAATATTTTCGCAAACCTAAAAGATTTTCTCAAACTATTTTCTTTGTTAAAAAGAAAATAGGTACAGTGTCAGGAGAAATTTAAATATATTCAAGAATCAGTGTGTGAGTGAACCGTAAAGAAAAAAAATCATGAGTGATCTTTCAAACCACATTAAAGAGCAACGTGAATTATTAGATCTATTCAATAAATATCAAAGCCGATTTGATCAAAAAAGCTCTGAAGAAAAGACTTATGGTTATGTGAATGCGTTAGCTCAAAGGGTTGATGATCTTTTCAATAAATTTGAGGCACAACACGACACAATATTGCAAATTGTACGTGATTCTTCTCTCAACGCAAGTGAAGTGCCGTATCTTAATGAGGATGTGTATTTCGAAGTTTCCGAAACATATTTCACTTTCAAGGGAAAGTTAATTGATTCTCTCCCTCATCCCTCGGTAACGCATTCACCTATGGCAAGTACTTTTGTTGCACCCCACAGTCGTTCAGATACTACAATTGGGTCAGATTCAAAACTTCCTAAAATTTCACTGCCAAAATTTTCTGGTGAATATATGGAATGGATTCCATTTCGAGATATATATTTGTCCCTCGTACACCAGAATGATTCCTTAACTAAAATTCAAAAATTTTACTACTTGAGGAGTACACTAGTTGGCGAAGCTGCGAATTTAATTAAAAATATTTTAGCCACTGAGGCCAATTACGACTCCGCATGGAAGATGCTCGAATCGAGATACCATAACAAAAGAATGCTTGTTGGTAATTTGATTTCCAAATTATTTAACATTCCTAAATCAGATGGTGGGTTCCAATCTGTAAAAACTTTACTCGACTCTGCTCAAGAATGCATTTCTTCTTTGCAAAATCTCGAAGTAGATACCAAATCATGGGATCCGATCCTTATTCATCTTCTTGTTCAGAAGCTTGATATTCAATCCCGTAGAGATTGGGAACAATCTCTGAAATCTTCTACGGAACTACCTTTGGTATCAGAGTTGTTTTCGTTTTTGGAAAGAACCTTCAGAACATTGGAGTCAATGAGTGAAGAGTTTCCCTCCTCATCTAAACAAGCACCTACTCGAAGTAATAAAAACTTCAAAAATTCATCCCAAAATAGGAAAACCTCTTGTAATTCGGGAAACATTTCTAAACAGAACATTCCAATCTGTGCATTTTGTGAAAAAACCCATTCTCTCGCAAAATGTTACAAATTTCTAGCCTTGCCGTTGGCAGCAAAAATTAATTTCTTGACAGGCAAAAATGCCTGCCGTAATTGTTTCGTCATAGGTCATGATTATAACAATTGCAAATCAACTTTTCGTTGCATAACTTGCAAACAACCACATCATACAGTGCTTCATTCAGATGAGCCTGTAAATACAATTTCAAACACCCCTAATCAAGTCACTTCTCATAGTGCACAATCATTCAATTCAGTATTGCTGTACACGATTAGACTTAACGTCATTACTAATCGTGGTAAGTTTTCTCTACGGGCTTTACTAGACCCTGGATCTCAAGGCAGCTTAATTTCTGAATCAATTGTTCAACTTTTGGGACTTAAAAAAAACAAATCTCATTGCAAAGTGATAGGTATTGGAAATGGTGGCGACAATTTATCTAAATTTTCTGTGGAGCTTGACTTGCTCACACGAAAACAAGAGTTGGTGCTCACATGCACAGCCCTTGTACTTCCAAGTCTATCTTATTATACATTGGATCCAACTTCTAAACACCTTTCACTACCTAACATTGAAATTGATAGCCTCGCTGATCCGTATTTTTACAAATCTGACTCCATTGATTTAATTCTTGGATCAGATGTTTGTTCCAAAATAAAAATTCCCACAGAATCGTTTATACATAACGAATTATTCTTTCAAAATACATATTTTGGATGGGTTTTCTCAGGACCCAACAACTCTACGAATTCTAGCAGAATTCATATTCACAACGTGAATTTAGAAACTATTCTTAGATCCTTTTGGGAACAAGAGGAGATAGTTACAAAAAGAATATTTACTAATGAAGAGCTACAATGCGAAGATTACTTCAATAAGACCACAACTCGCTCCAAAACTGGTCGATATATGGTAAATCTACCATTTAAAAATATTCTAAAAGACGGATCGAATCCGATTCTTCAAAATAATGCTATTAATGCCTTAAGGCGTTTAAAACAGTTAGAAATTTCATTTCATAAAAAGCCACTTTTTTCAGAAACCTACAAGAGTTTTATGCAGGAATATGAAACTCTAGGCCACATGTCCAAAATAGGGATTTATCCTAATGATGTGCGTACGAACTCGTATTTTTTGCCACATCATGGGGTTATAAAAGAAAGTAGTAGTACTACAAAATTACGAGTTGTGTTCGATGGTAGCAGCCATTTATGTGATCATAAATCACTTAACGAAGAACTATCCCCCGGACCTGCCCTTCAAAATGATCTCCCTGGTATAATAACCAAATGGAGAAGGCATAAAATTGCGTTTAGTGCTGACATTGAGAAGATGTTCCGACAAATAGACGTCAGCCCTAATCACAGGAAATTTCAGCAAATATTGTGGCGCTTCAGCCCATTTGATGAAATTTCAATTTATGAATTAAACACCGTTACCTACGGTACAACATCTGCTCCATACCTTGCCATTCGTGTCTTACAAAAGCTGGCCGACGATTTTAAAGAAGAATTTCCTATAGCTACGCAAGTTCTAGTCCAGGACTCTTACGTCGATGACATAATTTCTGGAGCTCATTGTCTAGAGGAAGCAATACCATTATACAAAGATTTGTGCTCTTTATTGAAAAAGGGTGGTTGCAATCTTCGTAAATGGATAACTAACTCCAAAGAACTTTTTCTACAAATACCGGAAGAACATAGGGAAACATCTTTTACTTTAAAATTCGATCGCGATAATGTGGTAAAGACTCTTGGCATACAGTGGAATACTAGCGTGGATTCTTTTTCATTTAAAGTAAACCTAAATGAGAAACCTCTTGTTACAAAACGAGGTATTCTTTCTGAATCCGCTAGGCTCTATGACCCTCTGGGTTGGTTGACACCCTCAACTGTTGTCGCAAAATCTTTATTTAAAGAACTTTGGGAACAAGGTATTGATTGGGACCAGAAAATCCCTCAAGAAATTGAAAATCGTTGGCTAAAACACAGAAGCTCACTTCCAGAGTTGGCTAATCTAAATATACCAAGATGGATTCAGTGGTCAAAAGACACTCAAACAGAGTTACACTGTTTCTGTGATGCATCCACTATTGCATACGCTACCGTTGTTTATGCTCGAGTTACAACTCCCAGTGGAATCTTTGTCAACATTCTGCAGGCTAAAAGTAAAGTGTCTCCCATTAAAACTGTTTCAATTCCAAGACTGGAACTTTGTGCTGCAACACTTGGTGTAAAATTGACCCAAAACGTCAAGGAATCCCTTACAGATATGCATATTGAAAATATTTTCTATTGGAGCGACAGCTCTACGGTTTTAAGCTGGATTCATAAGTCACCTTCAAGCTGGACAGTTTATGTGGCAAATCGTGTTGCTGACATTCAGCGCATGAGCAATCCAAATCAATGGAAATACGTTCCTTCCGCTCTTAATCCTGCTGATTGTGCTTCAAGAGGAATTCTGGCTGAGGAATTGATTAAAAATCAAACGTGGTGGTTTGGTCCTCGATTTCTTTACGAATCACAGTCATTCTGGCCAGAACCTCTTCCTAATTTGAGTACTTCTGAGGAAGAAAGAAAATTGAAGATCACCAGTCACCTTGTCACTGAGAAAATATACCCACAAATATTTTCTAAGTTTTCTAAATTAAAATCTTTATTGCGAATAACATCGTTGCTTTTCCGTTTCTTACATAATTGCAAGAATCCGAAATTAAAGATAACTGGCCCTCTAACTCTGCCAGAAATTAATAAAACGTTAAATGTTTTAGTTAAAATTTCTCAAAAGATTGATTTTCCTGAGGAAGTAAATAAACTCTCCACTAAAAAGGAAATTAAACACAGTCCTATTTTAAAATTAATGCCATTTCTCGACAATGATGGATTAATTCGTGTAGGTGGGCGCCTACAAAATTCAACTTTCCCATATAATATAAAACATCCAATAATAATATCAAAATCTAACCCTTTGTCAGAACTCATAATTGCAGATGCACATGAGAAAACGTTACACGGTGGTATCACATTAACAATGTCTTTTGTAAACCGAAAGTTTTGGATAGTGTCTGGCAATCAGCTTGCAAAACGTTTAATACATAGGTGCATGAAATGTTTCAGATTTACCACAAAAACATCCCAGCAAATAATGGGCAATTTACCTCCTGTGAGATTAAACATCACTAGACCCTTTAAGCATAGTGGAGTTGACTATGCGGGTCCCATTTCAATAAAAAATTCAAAGTTACGGTCTTCCACAGTTTCAAAAGGATATATATGCTTATTTGTTTGTATGGTGACCAAAGCCATTCATTTAGAAGCTGTTTCAGACCTAACAACAAACGCATTTCTGGCAGCATTCCGACGCTTTATATCCAGAAGAGGCACATGCACAGATCTTTACTCTGACTGTGGTACAAATTTTGTCGGGGCTTCAAAGGAGCTAAAAGTTATGTACAACAGAGGTACAAAATCGTTACCTGAAGAACTTCAGCAAGCCCTTAGTTTGAATTGTACCACTTGGCACTTTATTCCACCAGCTTCACCCAATTTTGGTGGTCTATGGGAAGCAGGTGTTAAGTCGGTAAAATACCATTTAAAAAGAATAACCCATAATCGAAACTTAACTTTTGAAGAACTGACTACTCTTCTATGCCAAATAGAAAGTTGTTTAAATTCACGCCCTCTTTGTCCTCTATCGTCCGATCCATCGGATTTTGAAGCGCTTACTCCAGCGCATTTTCTTATCGGTGAACCTACAAACTGTTTACCGGAGGAATCTATACTAGACTCAAATATAAACCAATTAACTCGTTGGAAAAGTGTTCAAAACCTGAAACAACATTTCTGGAAGAGGTGGCAAAGCGAATATTTAAACCGCCTTCAAGCACGCCCTAAATGGCTAAAGAGCAAGCCCGAGCCTAAAATTGGAGACTTGGTGCTGGTGGCAGATGAACGCTGTGGTCCTGGACAATGGGTACTTGGCCGTATCAAACATATTCATCCAGGGCCAGATGGACGTACAAGGGTGGTATCTGTTCTAATGAGAAATAAAATTATCAAAAGACCAGTTTCAAAAATCTGTTTCCTTCCAGATAATTCACCACAATACATTCAGTTACAAAACCAAATCTAAAATTTCATATGATAAATGTTGGTTTGTGTACTGAGGATGGAGCCTACAGAAAATGCTGTGAGCCGAAGCATAGCAGAGATTATTTCTCGAAAAAAAGTACTTCCAACGATAGGCCGTCCTTACCACAATAATGTACACATAAGAACATCCGTCCTTTAGGGGGGAGAATGTTGGCGGAAATATCACTCCGTCAACTTAATCTATTAACATCATCATCATCATCATAAAACTACACATAAAATCATCATCATTAAATTTCTTTGTTATATTTTATTTCTTAATATTTACATTTTTTTCTTTTATAACTATTAATTTTTAATTACTTAAATATGCTTAATTTTGTTTAGTTATACATTTTATTGAAATAGGTACTTGAAACTTATATGTATAATGATTGCTCCAAATATTATTAGGATAGGTACTTGCAGTTATGTGTATAAATAAATATTAGTGTAAAATAGGTACCATATTTGCATACTTGTATATTTAAGTTGTGGCCGCCTGACAACAGCGGTCAGTCTTATTCAAATCTTCAACGAGTAAACATCGAAAAATCTTAACATACAAATAAAACTTTAACAACCTTTTTTGTTCAGTTAATAAAACGAAAGTTTGCTTTTTATTTAACTTTGCATTGGGCAAAAAGGAAATATTTCTCAACATTAATCATGTCTCGATAGCGCAATCCATTCCGTTACCGTAACTGTTAATCCAACCTCATTTTCGAAAAAGGAAAGGTCCAATGACGCCGCCGGACCATAAACCGCACCAAACAGTCACACGTTGAGGATGGAGAGGTTTCTCAACAATAACTCTTGGGTTTTTTACTTGTTGACGTAGCCACCGAGGTGGAAATGGGCCTCATCCGGATCATTTTCATGCATTTCAAGGACCCAATCAGCAAAGACACGACGTTGTTGATTATCGGCCGGCTTGAGTTCTTGTGTTAACTGAACTTTATAAGCCTTAAGAACCAAGTCTTTATGCAAAATATGGTGTAATGACTTTTGTGGAATGCCCAATTCTAAAAAAAACGACGAGGAATGGACAAACCTGGGTTTTTCTTCAACACTTTCAACTACATACATACATAATTTCCCTTTACACCCCATGAATAAGGTATGGGATAGCTTCTCGCGTTGTTGTGAATTAACACGCTTTCTATTTTAGATACACAACTAACGGCATCTACTTGTTTATCGACGAATGCGAACGTCACTGTTTGAGAAGCTTTTACTAGACGTGCTGATTGAATCGACACTTATACTGCGATGTTGCTGTCGACAACATCTATGGGGGCCGGCAATGAAAGAAAAATGTAGATGGCTGAAGGCGGGAATCGAACACGGGATCTCCCGCATTGCGGTCCGACAAAGTGCTGATTCTTCTGCCATTTCGATATTCACTTCTCCCTCGATGTCAGGCGCTACGTTGTCTGGTACATAATCACTATCGACGTTTTCACAACCATCTTTAAACAGTTCAAGTTCCTTATCTTCTTGCTCCGAATATCTGTTTAAATTTCACAATGCTGAGTCTTGTTCGACGGCACTCAGGTTTTTAATCGTGTACGACAACTAAAAATCCCAATGACCCATTATTTCACAAAAAGTAAAAAAAAGCAACACATTTTCTAATATAACTTGCAGTTACATGACTTTACACATGGTTTTTTGTATTCATATGATCCTCAGTCAAATACAGCTGTGTTTTGTATCCATATGTTCCATAGCCAAATACAGCTGTTTATTTATTTGAAATGGGCAAGTGCGTGAGTTTCAGTTCACGCTAATGACCAAAGTAGTTGTCATTACTTACTCTTTGTTCCTTTTTCATAGGGTTACTGTAATTTTCAAATATAAAAAAACGGTGATAATGTATAAAGGTCCTTTGGGACCTAGTACGTTATCTACGTAATAAATTCGTTAATCCTACCGATGATGCTAACTGATATGTAGAAATTGTGTCAAAATAAGAAAAAATACCTTTAAAACATTACATATGTAAATGTCATTGAAATTTGCCCTGTTCGGTGGAGCCGTTTTGAAATGGTGCATGTTTAAAAACTAAAAGGTCCCTAAGGACCTTGCCAGTCTTCGGAGGGTTAATATACGGCTAAATAATAATGAATAGTCTTTGTGAATAAACTTAGTTTTTGACTTAAGTCATTATCGTGGATCGGGACCGGCCGTGGCATAGTGGTTAGAACACGCGACTACCATGCGGGAGATCGCAGGTTCAAACTTGGCTCTAGTCATCTTAAAAAAAATTGTTCTTTCATTGTCGGCTCCCCTCGAATGTTGTTGACAGCAACTTCGCAGTATTAAGTGTCGAGTCAATCGGCGTGTCTAGTAAGAGCTTCTCAAACAGTGACGTTCGCATTCGTCGATAAACAAGTAGGTGCCGTTAGTTGTGAATCTAAAAATAGAAAGCGTGTTAATTTACAACAACGCGAGAAGCTATCCCATACCTCATTCATGGAGTTCAAAGGGAAATTCAGTTTTTTTTAAGTTTCATTATCGTGGATCAACTAACAAACTGCCTCTGAACTTTACGACATGTTATTTCATTTTAATTTAAATCACTATTTTATGACCCATAATTATGTTTTATAGGTTATCGCCTAATTAGGCATATGCCGAACTTCACTATAACCACTTTCTCGTGTCGGTTTTATTGTTTGATTCATATATAAAGTGAATCAATGAACTGACTTATGAAGAGAGAAAAACAAACTACACCACTTACTATAACGCTAATGAAAAGAAATCAAATGTATATTGATTGACATTGAATGTCAATCAAATGATATTAAAAAATATTCGCTTTAATTTATGAAATGTTGTTTTTTTTTTTGTATATTTTAAATGTCTATATCGTGCGGTATGTTAATTGAAAAAAAAAATCTATAAAGACATAGAAACCATAAATGGCTAAACAAAGATTTATAATATCTTAAGCTAAAGTAATTTTTCTGAAAAATTACCTATTATTCCAACAGTTTACACAGATATTCAATTAATGCTTACAAAATTTTGAGAACTTCTAGAGAAATTCTTTTGTGTGTCTTTTTACTTCTTTGTCAAGAGAACAACTTAACAGATACCAATTGAAGTAGGTTAATCTTTTTGAACAAAGACCTGTGTTGATAATAAAGGTGAAAACAACAAATTAAACATTGAAATTTACCAAAAAAAATAAAAAAACCTATATGAATGGAAAAAAATAAGAAGCAAAATTTTGTTTTTTTTTCCTTCCCATATGATAAGAAGACAAAAAAATCTTTTATTCGTAAAAAAACCAAAACCAAGCACATTAGTAATAACTGAAGAACCAAAAAGAAAAATCTTCGAAAAAGAAGCAGAAACCTAAAAATAAATTTCATTGAAATAAACAGCAAACTTTGTTAAAAATGAACATATTTAACCGCTATAATACCTTGTTCGCTCAACCAAGAACCAGAATTCAATTCAACAGAACAAATTTCAGTAAACAGCAGCTGAAAAGTACCACAAGTTGGAAGAGAAATAAATTTCGCTGAAATCTGCACACACAGAGAGTTTACAGATAAATAAACAATTTTGACACAGTTACGCTGAATTAAGTAACTGAACAACAAACAAAAAGCAAAAAAAAAAAAAACACACATCTATCTCAATGCGTACAATACACAGATGGTCATTACTCTTGCCGAACATAGCGACCTACGAAATAGCCAAGTAACTAACCAAACATTCATCCGGTCAGCCATTAATAAGCACAGTGGGAAAATTTGAATGCAATGTTATAAATAATAATACAGTGGATCTGCACAGTATTTTGTATTGTTATTGATTTTTGCTAAATATACCTGTGCTCGTTAATTAACACTTTAATTTGTCAAACATTTTAAAATGATGACTCCTCCGGTGACATACCAGGAAGAACAGTTTAATCAGCATGACATTATGTGCCTTGACTGAGAGGACCTTCGTTTTCTCATAAAGATGACATTATATTCCTTGACTCAGAGGACCTTCGTTTTCTCATAAAGGTAGTGCTCAGAAGTTATTTGCATGCAACCCGTTACAGTCCGTAGGGCAGCTTTTTGACAGATTTGAATATTTATCCAATCAGTGGAAAAAAAATTTTACCAAAATTTACCACTTACCGGCTAAGTGTTTTGTAGTTAACTAACAAGGCTTTTTTGTCCATATCTAAAGTGCTGCTGGTTAACGATTTGGGGACCAGGTTTCTACCTTGCAATCTGTGCGTAATTGCAGTGGCAGGAGCTGAGAATATAAACAGGCTGTCAAAGTTGACCACCAACATTTTTGGGTGGTTCGCAGTCGGTATATGGACTCCATCGACTTAAACTTAACCATCCATCAACTTATGTTATAACTTCTCGCGTTGTTGTGAATTAACACGCTTTCCATTTTGGATTGACAACTAACAGCATCTACTTCTTCATCGACGAATGCGAACGTCACTGTTTGAGAAGTTTTTACTAGACATGCCGATTGATTCGACACTATACTGCTAAGTTGCTATCGGCAATGAAAGAAAAATGTAGATGACTGGAGCCGGGAATCGCACCACGGATCTCCCGCATGGTAGTCGCGTGTTCCTACCAGCATGCCAAGGGATCCTGCACATAATATCGTATACACAAAGGTCCTTCCTGACATGTCTCGAGGGAGCATGCAACTGTGTTGTGTTAAAGTTCAGATGACTCCTGCGGGGCATCCTAGGAGGAACAGTTTAATCAGTATGACATTATCTTCCTTGACTAAGTGGACATTCGTTTCCTTTTAAAGAAAGTGCAATGAACTGAGAATGTAATAAGGCGACCCCAAAGATGTTTGGGTGGTTCAAAGTCGGTATTAGGACTTCATCGACTACGACGCCAAAATTTAGGTTTATCTTCTTCGTCTAGGTGGTAAAAAGCGTTGTTGAATACTTCGCTGATGATAGTCCAGTGAATATGTAACTGTGTTTTTCTCCGAGATAACCATTCACCAGATGGCATAGCTCATCAACATTTTGGCCTGTCGCCATAATGGTGCAGTCGCCCACATATGATATCACTTCTACACCTTGTCAAGATGTGGGGAGTTTAGAGAGGTATAACTTAAACAATAGGGAGGATAGGATACCGTCCTGTGGTACACGGACGACTGGCGACCACTCATATAATTCACAATCCAACTCTTCAAGTTGTTGGGAATGGTGAACTGCAGGATGTCCTGTAATAGTGAGGTGTGGCTGACTGTTTCAAAGGACTTCGATATGTCCAGTGCCACTAGGAGTAACCTTTAACAAGGTCACTGCTGTGCGATTTGAGTGGTTTGAGTGGCGGTTATGACTGTGGTGGTGGTGTTCATTTTACGGAATCCAGGTTGGTGGCGAGCTGTTATTAGGAGACAGTATAGATAGGGGAGGAGGAGTGCTTCAAGAGTCTAAGCGACCGGTGACAGGAGAGAAATCGGCCTGTAGGATTCTCCTTCTGTCCCCTTTTTTTTGCCAGGCAGTGGAAATTATCAGGCTAAACATTGACAGGTTTTAAACCATTGTCAAGTACTCGACTTCCCGCTCATCAATGTGTTTTACCATCAACATGGATATGCTGTCGGTGCCAATCGCCTTAGATGATTTGGCTGTGTTGATGGCTTCTGCATGTTCAGAAAGGGTGTAGGGTTGTGAAATGTCCGAGGTTGTGAAGTTGACAAACAACACTTCGTTTCGCCTTCTGCCTTTCTTTCCGGATGGTCATTAAAATGCAGACGCCCTATGCTCCAATGGGAGTTAGAGGAACACATATATATATATATATTAAAATGCAGACTCGGAAATGGTGATACCGAACGGCTTGCGATCCTGTTGATACACATTCCCTTGGCAGCAGCAAAAACTGCACAAAAAGTTGTTGGTCGGGTTGCAGTTCCAGTATATTTGTTAAATACAGTTTTGAAACAAATATTCTCTGCTCGCGAGACAAGAGCTGTGAAATTTAAAATGAGCTCTCGATTCGCGAGCCAGGAGCCCAAACAAAGAGCTTGCTCGCGAGCCAAGAGCTACTAAATTTCTAATGAGCTCTCGGCTCGCGAGTTAAGTGGGCTCTCGAGCTGGTTCTTGGCTCACGAGCTAAGAGTAAGTACAAAAAAGTACTTTGGTACAAAAAAAGTACTTTGGTACAATAAAAGTACTTTGTACAGAAAAGCACATTAAAAGTACTTTTTGGTACAAAAAGCTTTGAGACAAGAGCTTTGAAATTTTAAATGTGCTCTCGTTTCGCGAGCCAAGAGCCTCAAAATTTCAAATTGGACTCTCGAGCTGGATCTAGACTCGCGGATCTAGTACTTCGGGCTGAAGTGCAGTAAATGGGGCGGGAGCCCGATTAAAAAAAAAAAATATGCCATTGTCTTCGTTTTGGTCCCCAAACATCGGTCAAAAAAGGGGCCCCATTCGGTTCTATGATGACCCCCCATGTGCGGGTACTATTTTTATAACTTTTTCCAAGATTTTTTCACATTTGTTCAAATTTTTTTTGGTATATCCCGGAAATTTAATTGGCTCTAACTCGGCCCAGGAGACCCGTAGGATTCGTCTCGAAAGTATCTTTCATTTGAGTATCCACACAAGGGGGGTTATCATAGAACCCAAGGGGTGTTATCATAGAACCCAAGGGGCCCCTTTTTTTACCCCCCGGGCACCATGGACCTGAGCGCCAACTTTGATCTTGATTTTCGTGTTTTAGGGCGTATTTGGGGGGAGTGGCATTTTTTTTTGGGCTCCCTCCCCATATTCTGCACTTTTGCCAGTACTTTGTATAGAAAAGCACATTAAAAGTGCTTTTTGCAAAAAAATGATTCTGGTACAAAAAAAAGTATTTTTTGCAACTGAAAAGTTCTTTTGGGCCAATAAAAGTACTTTTGTAAAAAAATATACTTTGTGCAACATAAAAGTACTCTGATACAAAAAAAGTACTTTGTGCAACAGAAAAGTACTTTTGGTCCAATAAAAGTTCTTTTTGGTACAAAAAAGTATTTTGGTAGAAAAAAATACGGAAAAGTACATTAAATGTATTCTGATACAAAAAATTTACTTTGTGCAGCATAAATTTTCTTTTGGGCCAATAAAAGTTCTTTTTAAAACAAAAAAGTACTTTAGTACTTTGTGCAACACAAAAATTTAAATTTTGGTAAAAAAAAGTATTCTGGTACAAAAAAAAGTTCTTTGTGCAACAGAAAATTGCTTTTGGGCCAATAAAAGTTTTTTGACAATTTGTCTAAAAACACGGTTCGGGACCTATTATAACAGGCCACAGAGTCTCACAACGTTCCACTATGCGCTTTTTTGTGCGCTGTCACATCAAGTATCACTTTTCGAATGAGTTACCTTGCTTTTTAATTACCAATGTTTTTATTTTATATGTACAAAGTATGTATATTTCAAAAATCTATACATATATTTCTACGTAGAGAACAATTAATTATAAATTTGACCATCATTAACATCATTAGACACATTATTCATACACATATCATGGACTAGTCTTCTCTCTGTGCTCAAATGTACTTGTGTGGTAGCTGACAACTGTCAATCCTAGACATAATTGCAATTAATTTTCATATCCAAAAAGATGTGTGGAGCTGTGCTCACATGTCTGTGGTAGACCATATATGACTCAACTATTTCCTATGAGTAGCTATCTAAACGATTATTTTTTTATTGCCTCAATATCAATCAAAAAAACAGCGTCTAATGTTTGTGTTGTTGTGGGTGTTAAACAAATAATCCAATTAAATTATTTTGTCGACAACAAAAACTGAAACGGTGTTTTTATTAATCCAAACAAATAATTAAGTACTAATACATAAAAATATAATAAAAACCAAATGTTGAAATTCATGGAGAAAATAAAAAGCTTATGAAAATTGTATAATTGCTAACAAAGATTTTTAATTAAATTTTGTAGTGAACTTAGTAGTTTGGAGCTACTACAGACAAATTATTACGGTCCATTAAAATATCTATATCTAATGTTAAAATTCTAAAAAATTCTACCTGTCTGGTAACTTAATTCTGATGTCATGCAATTGAGAGTGGAAATTTACTTCTGAGTACAATAAATAATAAGCTGTTATGGGTTTCAGAGTTTTATTAGCTACATGTAACCGGTCTACTTTTTAGTGCACACTAATATCCCGATTTCGCTTTCCCACAAGCGATGGATAAATTCCATTCCGACGATTCCGACAAACATAAACCAACATTGAATTCAGCAAATACAGAATAACGGTTCAATGACATTTTTTTCGGTCCATTAACTAAACGAGTAAAGAAACTTCAGTCATATATATGAACCGACTGATAAGTACTCTCACCCCATGTATGATACTACTTAAGTCTTTAGTTATTTAAACGAACAGATTGTATTATTATTTGCCTGCTTAAGGAACGTAAGACGTTGGAGACAGGGCTAGGCCAATCGTTTAGAAACTTGAAGTAAAAATATAGAAAATATGAAAGCCAAAGTTCACTTTAATATCTCTAGGCATATGGAAATTTTGTATAGGGTTACTGAAGGGATCTTTTATGGTATCTACTGAAAACTAAGGAAAAGGTATCTAATTTAAAAAAAAAATACAATTTCTAATAACTAGGTGGGGTAAACCTCTTGGTTTTCAAAGTTCTTTTAAAAATTATTGACAAATAGAATTATCGAGAAATTAACTAATCATAATCTTTATGCTTTTATTCCTGTACCATATGAATTTTGTAAGGATGCAACTGTAAATCTTTGTGCAGAATGACGCTTGAAGATGTCTAGGTTCATTTGACCGCTTACAAGTACATAATCTACTTTTGTTGCAGACAGGCGCTCTTACGCGCTTTACGTTTACAGGTTCCTTGAAGTTCTAGATTCAAGAAATCAATGTGGAACCTGTCTTGAACCTATGCACTCATTATACCATCACCCTTAGGGATGAGGGTATATATCATTTGGTACGACCCAAAAGTGTAACACATAGAAGGTGTCACTTTAGACCCTAGGTTTCTTTGAACCAAATTCGATTCATGACTTTTTAAGTCGTTTGAGCCATGTCCGTCTGTCTGTCTGTCTGTCTGGTTCGCACGTATACTTTCGAAAAACGTAACCAAATATTTTGTATTTTGCACGAGTTATTATTACCTCAAAACTACTTACGGTATTGCAAACGGGCTACATGGCCCCGCCCCTTCTGGTACCTCCCATACAAATACATCATTCCGCCCACTTTAGAAATCGAGTAATAAAGTCAATACACCCAACCGGATCGTACCCAAATTCTGTATTTGGTAAAGCTATAACAGGATAAAGTTTTGGAAAAAAATGTAAAAGCCTAGCCACGCCCCTTCTGGTACGTCTCATACAAATCTACCTTTCCGCCCACTATAGAGATATTCCTCTATATCTATAAATCAAACGTGATCGTACCTAAAATCTATTTTTAGTAAAGCTATAATACAGTTTTGACGAAAACAATTTTAAGTCTATCCACAGGATAAAGTTTTGGAAAAAAAATTAAAAGCCTAGCCACGCCCCTTCTGGTACCTCCCATACAAATCTACCTTTCCGCCCTCTATAGAGATATTCCTCTATATCTATTAATCTAACGTGATCGTACCTAAAATCTATTTTTAGTAAAGCTATAATACAGTTTTGAAGAAAATAATTTTAAGTCTATACACGCCCATACACGCTCTGATACCTCCCATACACATCTAGTACCGCCCACTTTAGAAATCGATCAATATTATTAAAAGACCTAACGCGAACGTGCCCAAATTCTGTATTTGGTAAAGTTCAAGCAGGATAAAGTTTTGGAGAAAAAATCTGGAAGTCTAGACACGCCTTCTGGTACCTCCCATACAAATGTACCACTCCGCCACTTTAGAAATAGGGTAATAATATCAATATACTCGACACGATCGTTCCCAAATTCTGAATTTTGTTATGTTATAATAGGATAAAGTTTTGGAGAAAAATTTAGTCTAGACACGCCCCTTATGGTACCTCCCATACAAATGTACCTTTACGCCCACTTTAGGGATGTAGTAATAATATCAATACACCCAACGCAATCGTGCCCAAATTCTGTATTTAGTAAAGCTATAACAGGATAAAGTTATGGAGAATAAATCTGGAAGCCTAGACACACCCCTTCTCGTACCTCCCATACAAATGTACCACTCCGCCCACTTTAGAAATCAAGTAATAATATCAATATAATAGAAAATTATTTGTTTTACTGAGGGTAAAGATATATGTAAGTCGGGTTGCCCGACTGAAACTTTCTAACTGGTTTTAATTACAAATCGGTTAATTTCAATAACTCAAGACTTAATCAATATCTTATAGTGGGTGATGGTATTTATCAGTCAGTTTATCTGACTGAAATTTCTGTACTGGTTTTCTAATTAATTGAATCGATGGACGATGATAAATTTAGTATTTCAATTAAATTTCAAATTCTTACAAGAACAAAACAAATGTTTACTTCAAATTCTCCATTCACTTAAGATTGTAAATTATCCAATTCCCTTTAATTTCGTATTTTCCCGACAAACCATCCGATTCTATAATGATATCATTATCGAATCGTATATCATTCTTCTTTTATTCGAAAACGATACGCGCCAACGATTCGGGCGTGATATCGCGAGCGGGAGAACATCTACCTACCTACAAGCGATTCTTTTACGAATACCAAAAGGCAATTCTATTACAAATCGAAAAAAGTGGTTCTTTTACGAATCAGAAAAGCGATTCTCATCATTGATTCCGAAATTAAATTGTAAAAAACTTTTGCCCTGCATGCCAAAAATTTACCCAAAGATTGATGAATTAACCAAATACTTACATAAATGACTAAAGTGAAATAATCGAATTTTTATAGCTTAAACGATTGGCAAAATAATTGCTTTTACGATACGTTAACAAATGTTCACCAGCTGTTCGATAATTGTATCATTTCAAATGTGTTTTAGAATTCTATTGCATTTTTATCGGATTTACGATTAGTAAACGAATTGCTTTTACAATTTTTACCAGCGAATGTTAAACAGTGATTCAATAATGTTATAATTTTCGAGTTCGTTTCAGAATACCTTTTTACGAATAGCTTTAGAGAATTGCCAACAAATCGTTAGCGAAGCACCCATCGCCACATGGTATGTCGGGTTATGATTTGTTTAGACCCAGATAGTAGGAGTTTGTTAAGAAATTGGGGGTATTTTTTGCCCGATACTTATCATATAACATATAACATACGGGGCCGGCCGTGGCATAGTGGTTAGAACACGCGACTAAAATGCGGGAGATCAAAGGGCGTGTCTAGACTTACAAATTTTTATCCAAATTTTTATTAGCATTTATTTGCAAGCAGGATTCTTCTCCGGATTTCTAGGCTGACATTATTTTCTTTGTTGATGGCGGAGCCTAGGTAGACAAAATTATCTACCACCTCGAAATTATAGTTGTCAACGTTCACGCAGTTTCCCAAACGAGTAGATTCTTTGTTCGTTGAAACTAATAACTTCGTTTTGTCCTCGTTCACCGTTAGGCCCATTTTCGCTGATTCCTTCTGTATACCTGAGAATGTTGCAGTCACATCCCGCAGTTTTCGACCGATGATGTCTACGTCATCAGCGTACGCGAGTAGCATGTGGCTTTTGTTGAATATAGTGCCACTCGTGTTTACTGCAGCTTTTCTCATTATCATCTCCATCACAATGTTGAAGAGATCGCACGATAGGCCGTCGATAGAATGGCTCCGCAAGGTCCTTGCCAATCTTCACTGAAGACTTCGTGTCAGTCAGCGTCATTCCGCAAAGACGTATCAGCTTCGCTGGAATACCAAACTCAGCCATGGCTTCAAGTAATTTCTGCCGTATCGGGCTGTCGAAGGCAGCTTTATAGTCGACAAAAAGATGGTACGTGTCAATCTGTTTCTCTTGGGTCTTTTCCAGGATTTGCCGAAGTGTGAAAATCTGGTCAGTTGTTGATTTTCCAGGTCTAAAGCCACACTGATAAGGCCCGATCAGGTTGGATAACACTGGCTTTAGTCTCTCACATAGCACACTCGACAGGACCTTATATGCGATGGGTAAAAGCAGTTGCTGGAAGTGTTCTCGATCGATGGACCAAGAACATCTTCCCTTCCTATTTTTGCATTAAAGTCTCCCAGAACAATTTTAATGTCGTGGCCAGGGCAGCGGTCGCATGTATCCTCTAGGCGCTCGTAAAATGCATCTTTAATCTCATTGTCTTTATCTTCCGTCGGGGCGTGTACACAAATCAGCGTGATGTAAAAATATTTCGCCCGGATGCGAATGGTGGCTATTCGGTCACTTACAGGGTTAAACCGCGAGACCAGGTGTCGAAGTCTCTTGCCGACTATGAAACCACATCCAAATTCGTGTCTTTCTGCATGGCAGCTGTAAAAGATGTCACAGTTCTTTCGTCGTGTTCATCCCTGTTCCGTCCATCTCATTTCCTGTATGGCGGTGATGTCAGCCTTGTATTTGTCGAGGACATCCGCCAGTTGGACAGAGGCACCATCTCTGTAAAAAGTTCGGACATTCCAGGTGCATATCCTTAAATCATGGTCCTTATATCGTTTGCGGGGGTCGTCAACATTTGGAAGGGAGTTCTTGTTTTATTTATTCTCCGTGTTTTCATAATAAATTTTGTTTAAGGAGAGTGGCTTATTAGGCCACCGCTCCCGATCCTAGTTTCTTGGGGCTGCCAAAGCCACTAGGAGAGCCTGTGTTGAGCTTCAGTAACTTCTGTTACCAACTTCCTAAAACGCATCGGTGGTAGCATGCCGATTAGGTTACTCAACGTTTCGCCTTCTAACTCTAGCTTACTTCTAAGCGGTTGCTTTAAAGTCATTGCCCAGGGAATACTTGGTCTAAGACCGGAAGTAGTTAGCTGCTTGGACAGTGCCGCAAAGGAATCGATTCTGGTCACTCCCAAGTGAGTGACAATCAGTAACTTTCAGCCTCTGGGCAAAGTCCCATTCCTTTACTTAGTTATAGCTTTACTAAAAATAGAATTCGGGTACGATAACGTTTGATTTTTTGATATTATTCCTCCATCTCTATAGTGGGCGGAGTGGTACATTTGTATGGGAGGTACCAGATGGGGCGTGTCTATACTTCCAGATTTTTTCTCCAAAACTTTATCCTGCTTGAACTTTACTAAATACAGAATTTGGGCACGATCGCGTTAGTTCTATTAATAATATTAATCGATTTCTAAAGTGGGAGGTACCAGATGTGTATGGGAGGTACCAGATGGGGCGTGGATTGACTTCCAGTTTTTTTTCTCAAAAACTGTATCCTGCTATAGCTTTACTAAAATAAAAGATTTGGGTACGATCGCCTTGGATTTATTGATATTACTACTCCATATCTAAAGTGGGCGGAAAAGTACATTTGTATGGGAGGTACCAGAAGGGGCGTGGCTAGACTTTACATTTTTTTATCCAAAACTTTATCCTGTTTTAGCATTACTAAATATAGAATTTGGGAATGATTGAGTTCGATGTATTGATATTATTACTCGATTTCTAAAGTGGGCGGAATTGTACATTTGTATGGAAGGTACCAGAAGGGGCTGGCCATGTAGCCCATTTTCAATACCGTAAGTAGTTTTGGGGAAATATTAACTGGTGCAAAATTTCAAAACATTTGGTTGCGTCTTTCAAAAGTTATCGTGCGAACCAGCCGGACAGCAGACAGACAGACAGACGGACATGGCTCAAACGACTTAAAAAGTCATGAATCGAATTTGGTTCAAAGAAACCTAGGGTCTAAAGTAATACCTTCTATGTGTTACTCTTTTGGGTCGTATCAAATGATATATACCCTCATCCCTAAGGGTGATGGTATAAATGGGGAACAATGGGGGGAGCCACGCCCTCTACATTCTGTGATCGACCAAGCTGCTATATTATGTGAATATTTTAAAAAGAGTTTATCAGTTTTCATATATGTATATAGATTTGACCTTTTACCTCTTTGGCTTAAAGCTAATTTTGACCTTAGCTATTTTTTTACAACTGACATAATATTCCGCTCGAACATTACCTAAAAATCAAAGTTGTATTTCGTTGCCACCCTAATGTATAAAAATGTTCAGTATATAGTATTAAATATATTTTAAAAGAAATCTTAAATTCAATTGTAAGTATCGTGGTTTAAACAGGTGTTCGTCGAGTTTCGGCCATGTATTTTAGCTTGGTCTGACTAACCTTCGACAGCTGCCAGTGAAAAAATGGAGCAGGAAAAGCACAAGCTGTTTAAACATCGAACAGTCAACTTATTGGGCTAACTCAATTTTACTGTGCCTCAAGTGTTAAACATGTTTCAAAATTAAGCTACTTATTAAGAAATCATTCTACTCATAGCCAATTCATAGCTGAGACTGTTATACATATTAGAGATGTTTTAGAGTAGTGTAAAAAAACACAACAACTTTATAATATAAAATTTTACAACCACTATATGGAGTATGCTAAGGTACTATCACTCATATTTTTCAAATAAAATTCTAATGCCTCGTTTTCCTTGGTCGCATTTTGGTTCCCAAGCATTCAGTTGAACTCTTTGTGCATTCGGTGCAAAGTGTCGCTAAGATTTAAAATTCCATTCATTTATGCTAGCGAATGAACGGGCAAACATCAATACAATTGACACTTGCAATTCCATTCATTTAGAAATAAAATTATTAATTTTCTTCGACATGTAAGTGATTTATGGACGCATAAAATTATATTTACCATAGGAATAAATTGTTTTAGGGGTTTCCAATGTAACACAAAGCAACTAAAGTCACAGCTCAATAGAAATTCATATATTACTGAGTCTATGGTAGTGCGTCCAACGAATGTACAATAACTCATATAATTACAAGGAAACTGTTTGAAAGTCATCATAAATGCCAATAAGTTAAATATGGGTAGAATAATGCCTTATACAATGTTGTACCGCCACTTCTTATATTCCTATTGCAATAAACAACATTAGCTATCGCCGTGCAGAACATAATAGGAAAATTAACATATTCATATGTAAAAATTGCGCTAATTTTCACCGGAAAAAAGTTTTAAAAATAGTTTTTGATGTCTATAAACAACACATGCTAACTGTAAAGAGGGTCCACATTTGGTTATTTCCATTACCTTTTTCAGTTAAATGTTACAGCAGCATATGGTTGTACCCATTCTATGCCTTTAATGAATACCACATTTAGTATTTACTCAACGTACTTACAATTCATTCCATAATTTACCTTTAGAATTTGTTGTGTTTAGATTTTCAATGCGTTAGAGGTATTTGTGTTTGGTATTTTAATCAGGTGAAACTCATTTCCTTTGTGTTATAGAACTGCCAGTGTTTGACAGAATGTTGAACAATAGTAGATGTTTAGATGTTTTCTATACGAAGTAGACGCATAAACAAAATTTATCTATTACAATCACCAAGGCGAACAATATTTTAAATGGAAGCTAGTATGCAGGTCCAAAGGTAGACGTATAGGTGGATAGTAACAACGAATATTAGATATAGTAGGTATACAAATATTATATAATTTCTGATATATTACCCTACGGGTAAGAGGGTATATACCATTTGATATACCATATCCACGAAACTACTTACGGTATTGCAAAATGGGCTACATGAACACGCCTTTTCTGGTACCTCCTATACAAATATATAAATCCGCCCACCCAACGCTGTCGTGCTCAAATTCTGTATTTAGTAAAACTATATCATGATAAAGCTTTACAAAAAAGCTGGTAGTCTAGTCACGCCCCTTCTGGTATCTCCCATACAAATCGGATACCGCGTACTTTAGAATCGATTAATATTATTAAGACACCCAAAGCGATCGTGCCTAAATTTTGTATTTAGTAAAGCAAAAGGTTTTGGAGAACAAATATGGAAGTCTATCCACGCCCCATCTGGTACCTCCCATACTAATCTGATACCGCCTACTTTAGAATCGATTAATATTATTAAGACACCCAAAACGATCGTGCCTAAATTATGTATTTAGTAAACCTAAAGGTTTTGGAGAACAAATATGGAAGTCTAGCAACGCCCCTTCTGGTACTTCGCATACAAACTTACCACTCCGCACACTTTAGAAATCGATTAATACTATTAATACCCTCAAAGCGATCTAAACAAATTCTGTATTTAGTTAAGCTGTATGGCCGCAAATTGGAAGTTTACCCAGTCCCATTCTCGTACCTCTAACAAATGTACCAGAATCGATTAATATTATTAAGATATCCGACGCGATCGTCCAAAAATTATGTAATTAGTAAAGCTTAAACAGCATAAATTTTTGGCGAAAAAACTGAAAGTCTAGCCAAGCCCCTTCTGCTACATACATACAAATGTACCTTTCAACCCACTTCACAGATGGAGTAATAATATCTATACATCCAAAGCGATACAGTATTTACCGCTTATATGCACTTCGTAATTTGCTCGACTTTTAGTGCTTATAAGCGGGATATGCATTTACCAAAACTCGGTTATATGCATTTGCAGTGCATGTAGAAAAACTCGCTTAGTTGCATCGGTGGTGCTTTTATAAAAAATATGTTATGTACATATGTATTTAGTAATACATGCACCAGAAGTTCAGAAACGTAAAATGTAATTGTAAAAACATAATTTACAATTTCAAACAGAGATGGAACATCAGATATGCAAACGTACAAATGAGTCAAAAGGGGTGAAACAGTTTGCTATTTAATTGCGATGAAACAATTTTCGTACATTTTCCTTATTGATGGTGAAAAATTTAGACAGTGCATATATGAGAATTTTTTACATGCAATTTCTCAAAATCCTACATAATTTTGGTGCATAAATGCGAGAAATGCATATAGGTGAAATGCATATATTAAAAAATATTGCGTGTATTTTATATACAAAAGAAAGATTGTTCAAGTTCGGCTGCATATAAACGATAAATGCTTATAACCGGCGTGCATATAAGCGGTAAATACTGTAGTACCCAAATTCTTTATTTAGTAAAGCTATAACAGGATAATGTTTTGAAGAAAAAATTGGAAGGCTAGCCACGCCCCTTCCGGTACCTCCCATACAAATGCACCACTCCGCTCACTTTAGAAATCGAGTAAAAATCAATCGATTGAAAGACTCATTGAAGCGAGCCCTGATTTCACCACACTGCTGTGGGTTCAATTAGATCTGATGCAACAAGTTTTAGCACAATATCGTCCGCAAATCCAACAGGATAATGTGTTGGAGAAAAAATTGGAAGGCTAGCCACGCCCCTTCTGGTACCTCTATACAAATGCTCCACTCCGCCCACTTTAGAAATCTAGAAAAATCAATCGATTGAAAGGCTCATTGAAGCGAGCCTTGGTTTCACCACACTTCTTTGGGTTCATTTAGATCTGAAGCTACAAATTTTAGTACAATATCGTCCGCAAATCCAATAGTCTTAACTCAAACTAGTATTCAAATTCCTTAAGACCCTCGACCATATTATACAGAACCACTCGGTTTTTGAGTAATTCTTGTATGATTGATATCAGGTATTGGGGAATATTTGCATTCTGCAGTACCCGTATAGTTTCCTTCCAGTTCGCAAAGTATAAGGCATTCTTGCCTTTTATGGTTAAAAGGTAATCTTTTGAGTGTATTCTTTTATTTATTGCTTTTCTCGTTGTTTCCAGAAGAAGTTAAATAGTATTGTGTTGATTTGGATTTTCTGAACCCATTTGCTCTATCAACGCTCTCCTGCAGCCTCTTACAGATGATGATGATGTATCAAAGAGGCATATTGGTCGGAAAGAAGACCGGTCGGGTCGTCTAACGGTTTTTTTGTACCCTTAGGCAGCAGTACAAGTTTTTGTCTTTTCGATACCGAGGGAAACGGTGCATATTTGAAGTACGGACCGGCCTTGACATGATGGTTAGAACACGTGACTACTATGCGGGAGATCCGTGGTTCCATTCCCGACTTCAGTCAATTACATTTTTCTTTCATTTCCGGTTCCCTCGATATTGTCGACATCAACTTCGCAGTAGTAAAAGCTGCTCAAACAGTGACGTTCGCATTCGTCGATAACAAAGTACGTGCCGTTAGTTGTGAATCTAAAAATAGAAAATTAGGAAAATTAAGTTTTTATGTTATTAACAAGTTAGAAAGTTTCAGTCGGGTAAACCGATTTTAATATACCCTCTCTCTCAGTAAAAATATAAAATTTGCTTAACAAAAAAATTAAATTTACTCGATTTCTAAAGTGCTCGGAATGGTACATGTGTGGGAGGTACCAGAAAGGGCGTGGCTAGACTTATAGTTTTTTCTCCAAAGCTTTATCCTGCTGAGGCTTTACTAAATACAGAATGTGGACACGATCGCATTGGGTATATTGATATTGTTACTCGATTTCTAAAGTGGGCGGAATGGTGCATTTGTATGGGAGGTACCACGCCCCTTCTGAGACTACACTTACTTTTTTTTCTCCAAAGCTTTATCCTGCTGTAGCTTTAGTAAATTCAGAATTTGGGCACGATCGCGTTGGGCGTATTGATATTATTACTTGATTTCAAATAGGAGCGGAATTGTACATTTGAATGGGAGGTATCAGAAGGGGCTTGGCTTGATTTCCAATAATTTCTCCGAAAGTTTTCCGAAAATACAAAATTCGGCCACGATCGGTTCGGATGTTTTTTAGTACTTCTCGCTTTTTAAATTGGACTGAATGGTACATTTGCATGGGAGGTACCAGAGGGGCATGGCTTCACTGCTAGTTTTTTGTCCAACACTTTATTATGCTGTTCAAAAGTTGGCAGAATGGTACATTTGTATGGAAGTCAGAAGGGTCGTGGCTGGATTTCCAATTTTTTTCAAAGAAACATAGGGTCTAAAGTGACTCCTTCTATGTGTTACACTTTTGGGTCGTATCTAATGATAAAAACTCTCCTACCCGTAGAGTGAGGGTTAAAGAATTCACTAAATACTCTCGGTGTGTGACGACTACTTCCATTAATACAAGGTTAGGTATTCCACAAAAGCTTCAAAACAATAGCTCTGAGTGCGTCACGATGTGTCGGTGTTGCAATGTTGCATGCTTTTAGCCCCTTCATAGCTAATTTGTATGCCAAACCAAACGGGTTATTTTTAAGAAGCACACATTTTTTCTCTTTTTTATGGCGTTTTTAAGCTCCTTTTTGAAGATTTGGCGGAGTTCAAGATCTTTAGGGCATCCTCTAGATTTGATGAAGTCTCTACGAGCTCAAATGCACTACCTTCTAAGTTGAAAGATATTTTCATTCCACCAGTAAATAGGATTCTTCCTGAGTCCGGCTTGTCTCCTTTTCATTGACATGTGACATACTTTATTGATGAAGACTTTTTTCGGTGGGGAGTACATATCGCAAGTTCTCCACTGGATAAGGTTTGCAATATTGCTGCTGGCAAATGCATCTATTATCTATACGTTTGTTCACTGCCATGATTCAGCAAAACCGTATACAGGTTTGCAAGTGCTTGTAGGAGTATTATTCCGCGAGAGGAGGTTCGTGGACATCTCAAATCGGTAGCTCAAGCTTTAAAGTCACCGGTTATAAGTACATTCTTCGGTTTGGCCGCACAAAATATCCACAATGGTTCTAAATCTTCAAATTCCGTGTCGAGGAGCAATATAACAGCTATGTACCTCAATATCAGATATGTTAGCCTATAAAAAAACCTTTCTGGCTTGTAACTATACGTGTTGGAATCTTTCCGTTTGCTAGTTCGATATTTTTAGAAAAATAATTCCTCAAATAAAATATAAGCCTTAATGGAGCAAAAAACTTCGAAAACATAGCCGATGGTTTTTTTTTTGCAATCCTCATTTGATAGTGTCAAAAATACATTTATCCATCGTCTTCTCCTCACAACTAATTTCAATTTCGTTGTTATTTTTATTCCCACTTGTTAATTTCGGGGTTCCTTCCCCCAACTAGCTTGTAATGTTGTATCTTTTTAAATCCGAGACAGATTGCTACTTACGAAAACCTTGATCACGCATCTTAACCGTTGATGTGCATGATATCTCAAATCACATATGTATATATGTACAACAACAGCAGCAACAACAACAACCGCAAATATATACAACCCAATATAATACTGGATCAGCAAAAAAGTATAGATTTTGTATATATTTTTCACATGTCGGGTCTGAGCGAAATAATTCGCTGACTCTGTAAGAAAACATTGTCAAGTTCTCGTGAAGGCAAAAGAGTCAAATCGGTGACGAAGGGGTTATCCATCGCCATAGACCACTTGTCAAAATTTATTTAGATTGTGTGACGTTTTTGGTTTTGTTTTTCCTCCTTTTTGTTTTACTCATTTATATTCGGTTTTTATTATTTCACTGGTCTTTTATGTATTACTTCTGTTTATGGCTGACAAATTGCAGCAACCAAGTGGAAGTGAAAAGACGATGTTGAAGAGCAAAAAAACGTGTAATAAATTGCAAAAGAAAACAATAAAATAGAATACGATAAACATGCTTTAACAGTAAATAAAGAAAATAGAGCAAAAACAAAAAACGAATGGCTGGAGACTTATCATTGCTGTCTAAAGCAGACTGGGAACCAACCAGACAGACAAAAAAACGATCAACTATCGGACGGACAGACCCAGACTAATAAATAAATAAACTGTCAAGTGATGAGAAAAGAATATAATTGCATAAATGCAATGCAAATAGCAATGGGAGATCTCATTGAAACGAAAAATAGTGAACAAATTTAAATAGTAAACTTCATGTCTTAAATATTTTGTGTTGTATTTGTCAATCAAAAATTTTTGAAAATTTGGAATCTGGGTGATGGATATTAAAATAACAAATATAACCACTAGGGTAGAAATAGTAGTCGGCTTAACTGACTGATAACACTATGCAACAAATGACGACTTTTTGAAAAATACAAAAACGGGATAGTATAGGTTCGATTCTACTATCGAAGGGTAATAAAACCCTATACTCAGTTTGGCGAGATTGGTGACCAATTTTTTTTTATGGACCCCTAAAGATTCTCAAAATCAGTGAGCCCCATGCAAAAAGGTGTGATCAGTTTTTGTCCAACAGCTAACTCACACTTCGTGATAGCGCTAAACTGTATTCGGCAATAATGTAGCTGGGAGTTTTGCGCACTAACTTTATTAACAAATTATGTCAAAAAGGTTGGTTATTCCTGCCCTTTTTCAAAAAAAATTGAAGAAGAATTTATTATTTTTTCACTTTTTTGAGCATTACTTTGAGGGAGTCCAAATTTTCCTCTAACACTGTTCGCCAAAATTGTTGCCCTGGTAAAGGTAAACAACTTTCGTGAACATATCAATCTAATCTGAACGTGTCTAGGCAACCTAAATAGCTCATAAAGTCCAAGTTGATACCGGTTTTTCGAACCTTTACGCACTTAAAAGCCAGTAACGTGGTTGAATATCAACCAATTTGAAGTTTCTCAGCTGTTTTATAAAGAAGAGACTACGGCCTTTGCAATGGTATATATAGTTCTATTGATAACTTATCATAAATGTCTGTTTTTTGCCTCGAAATTTCAAACTTTTGTGACTTTTTCACTATTTTTTAAGTTTGACGAAGTTTGTAGCCACTATTTTATAAGGACACCCTAATGTTTACTACTTTATTCAGAAAGTGCACGCTATCACGAGTTAAACGCATATTTGTTTGTAAAAATCGGTTAACAAATAGTTAAGTTATTCATGTTTTCCGAGGGACGCAACTTTCATATCCTATACTAAAATCAAAGAGTTGAAGAAGAAGCATTGTTTTGGTGTTGCTGTTAATTACTTCAATTTTGATTTTAGCATGGTTGCGTCCCTCGGAAAGCATGTATAACTTAACTATTTGTTAACCGATTTTTACAAAAAAATATGCGTTTAACTCGTGATAGCGTGCACTTTCTGAATAAAGTAGTAAACATTAGGGTGTTGTAGTCTCTTCTTTATAAAACAGCTGAGAAACTTCAAATTGGTTGATATTCAACCACGTTACTGGCTTTTAAGTGCGTAAAGGTTCGAAAAACCGGTATCAACTTGGACTTTATGAGCTATTTAGGTGGCCTAGACACGTTCAGATTAGATTGATATGTTCACGAAAGTTGTTTACCTTTACCAGGGCTACAATTTTGGCGAACAGTGTTAGAGGAAAATTTGGACTCCCTCAAAGTAATGCTCAAAAAAGTGAAAAAATAATAAATTCTTCTTCAATTTTTTTTGAAAAAGGGCAGGAATAACCAACCTTTTTGACATAATTTGTTAATAAAGTTAGTGCGCAAAACTCCCAGCTACATTATTGCCGAATACAGTTTAGCGCTATCACGAAGTGTGAGTTAGCTGTTGGACAAAAACTGATCACACCTTTTTGCATGGGTCTCACTGATTTTGAGAATCTTTAGGGGCCCATAAACAAAAATTGGTCACCAATCTCGCCAAACTGAGTATAGGGTTTTATTACCCTTCGATAGTAGAATCGAACCTATACTATCCCGTTTTTGTATTTTTTTCACTGTTGCACTGTGTAATTTTCCTCAGTCTATGTGTTAGTTAAGATCAAAAAATGTCAATAGTAAACAGGTGTTTACCAACTTACTTCTGTGCCCAAAATTACTTACTTACTTACTCACTTAAGTGGCCCATTACAACCTACAACCGTGGTTCATTAATTTGAGGCCTGAAGTATTAAACAATTCCACTCGCTTCGGTCTTCTGCGTGCGTTCTCCAGTTAGTCCTACCAGGTGGTGGCACGTCGCCAACCACTTGGTCCTTCCAACGATGTTTGGGTCTCCCTGCTCTGCGTGGTCCTTAAGATTCGCCTTCAAACACCTTTCTCGCTGGAGCATTTACATTCTGAAATTGGGTGGCACCTAGAGGGTTAAAATGTTTCGATCAAATATTCCCCGGATAATTTTAATATATGTCTGCGAAGACATGAACTGTCCTAAACGTATTTTTACACATGGTTTTTCATATGCTGTGATTCGACTTTAGACCAAAAATATCAAATTTAAACCAAAAAAAATTTGTGACGTAGTGGAGCAAAATTGAGTTTAAGGTTTTGTTACTGAGGTCAAATGCTGTGGTTTCATTCACCCCCGAGACATAAAATCCTAGACCGTATAGTTGATCAACGTGGGGCATTTTAACAGTCCGGAAAGTGTGTTTCAATTAGCAGCTCTAGTGTTTCAGCGCCGAACTTGGCTCATCAGCCATCTGTCTTAGTAAAGAAAGCTAAAACTTTCTGGTCGTTAGACAGAACCCTGCTGAATTGGGCGACATCATTGACACCGAATATGGACTTACAGAACTTTATGCATGTAGCTCTTTTTGAACTTTTTGTCAATTATATTTTATATCGGCGCATTGTTTTTGGGGTTCCTTCCCTAGTTTGTACAATACAACTCTCCTCTCGCTGTCACTACGGACAATGATAACCTGCTCCTTGTTTTCAGGTGTTCTTCCAGTTTCTCTCTTCATATCTTCTAAATGTTACCTAAACTCGGGAAACAACACATACTGACTGACACATAGTTTTTGCCAATGATTTGTATTAAAACCAACGGTTCTGTAAGTTTTAATCATGTTTTCTTATATCTCTCCGTCCTTCCGTCTGCCAAACCGCTGATTCACAGTTCCACTTAAATAGCTGTTAACTGTGTAATAGGCGATTACGTTCAAAATGCTCTTAGAGAGAACATCAATTATCGTTTGATGATGTTGTTAAGAGACCGTTTAATTAATAGACAATTTTAAGCATATTTCCTTCACAAGCACAAATCAACAACTGCTATGCAAAAATGCAGTTTCATTATAACCTGACAAACTTTCGGATAAGCTAAGTTAAGAAATCAATTACGGTGTAGTAAATGAGTTTTATTTTGCAATCATTTTACATATTGCATGGGATTTTTGTAAGCCACCGGAATGGTGTATTTGAAAATAATATTTATGTAAGATGTAGTTTTTGCATCCATATTTTAGCCATAGCTTAGAATTTGTTATGTTTTTGCCATTACTTTGCTTTACTTGGCCACGGTTGTGAGGGGAAGATGGTGAGACATTAGGTATTACTGCGGATAATTTTTATTCAAAAAATCACTTCCCCATACGGTTATCTATATGAGAGTGGTTAATGAATGTAAGGAAATACCAAAAGTGGGGTTTTAAAGTTTGCGTTTTAAATTAAAATATTTTTTATGAATCCGTCATTGTAACTCAAACTAATGATGCAGTTCTATTCCTCATGTCCAAATTTGGGTAAAATCGTCGAGTCCGGCCTTGTCTTTAAACATTTTTGTCAAAAACTATCACAGTGACATTTAAAAGTTCGAAGGTGGTTATATTGTTACAATATTTGAAAACCTGTATCATTATTTTGTAAGAACTTTTTGATGGTAATCAATTTTGGTTTAGACGAAAATATTTATGGAATATTGTTGGCTTTTCCTTTGTTTTATTATTTTATTTCTGCTTACATAAGCGATAATATTTAAAGACTCAAACAGTAAACAAATATCTTTATTAATATTTGTAAATAGCTCCCGTGTTACTCGAGTTTTTTATGTTACTTATTGAGTATAGCAATTGTTTTATTATATTTACTAAGCTTTCATCTCTCCCTGATTGTCTCCCCTTGTATTTCCATTCCATCTAATGTTCATACATACCTATTTTACAGTTTTTCTGCAGCTGTCGATCACTTAATTTGTTCATGCATGAATATTCATGTAATCATTTTATAACCAACTTTTTATTAGTTTTTTTTCTATTATTCTGTTAGTACTTTTAACCTAATATTCGATTATCTTTGGATTTTGCTATATCAATGTTCATTCATCCATAGTGTGCACCCTGATGTGAACTATCAGCATCATAGCAGTCATCAGTAATTGAGTTCAGGTAGAAAGAGATTTTCAATAAACGTCAGAGAGCAAGAACAGTTAATCATGTTATGTGTTACGCAAATAATTTAAAAACGTTTAACTTTAAAGGGAAACTTCAAATACTAACTAGTGGGATAATGCAGTACAAAGGCTTACACTTTTGTTATAAAGGGTGTCCCAAAAAGAGCGTAATTTTTAAATTTTAAATAAAACACAGATATTTAAAAAAAAATCGTGAAACTTTATTATATTGTAAAGTAGACAGAATCAGGTTATGTATGGAACAATATATCGTGCAGATGGCCGCCGCGGCTTTGCTGGCATGCACGCGATCTTTTAATGAAATTTTCAATTACCGTTTCGCATAAATGCTGCGGTATTTCATTAATACAGCGTCCAATTTTCTCTTTTAAGGCTTTAGTCGTCGTCGGCTTATTCGCGTAAACCATCGACTTCAAAAAACCCCAAAGAAAAAAATCTAATGGTGTTAAATCGCACGATGTAGGCGGCCAATTCTGATCTCCAAAACGCGAAATAACACGACCGGGAAATGACTGATGCAGCAATTGAATTGTTTCTCTGGCTGTATGGCATGTGACACCGTCTTGTTGGAACCACATGCCCTCCACATTCATTTCTTCAATTCGAGGCAAGAAAAAACTGATTATCATTTCACGATACCTAACACCATTGATTGTTTGCGCTTGACCTGCCTCATTTTCATAAAAAAAGGTCCAATGATTCCTCCAGCTCAAAAACCACACCACACAGTGACACGTTGAGGATGCATTTGCTTCTCGTGAATCACTCGAGGATTTTCCTCACCCCAAATGCGACAATTCTGCCTATTGACGAAGCCATCAAGATGGAAATGGGACTCGTCACTGAAGATGATTTTAGCGGCAAAATCAGCGAACTGTAGCCGCAAAACTTTCACCATTTTGGTAAAACAATTTCACAATGAGAATGCGTTGTTCATTCGTGTAGCGCTCCATTTTTACTAACCTCGTACCTTCTACTAGCAAACAATAACAATTGTTCAAATGTCAAACAATGACACTTCGAATGTTGCCTGATTTAGAAATTGCGTTCTTGTTGGGACACCCTTTATAATCTTCTTGTATCACTGTTTAAGAAAAACGGAACTAGTAAAATTCATTAGTTGTTTTACCGTCTTAGTTAGATCGGTTAATTACTTCCCGGGCCCCAAAGAGGTCAAAGGTCAGGTTCTTAGTAAATACTATGTTGTTTACCAAAGTTCGATTAAGGAATTGTGTTTTTTTCTCGCAATTATGTAATAGTCAAATATTGACGTGTGTTGGTTCCAAATAGCCTACTATTATATCTACTATACTGTGCAATTTTCAGGACAATTAATTATTATGGCTGTTATAACGGTTTCCTTTAAATGGGGCGTGGCACACTTTCTATTGCACAAAGTGCTTTTTTTGTACCAAAAGTAATTTTAATGTACTTTTTGGCACAAGTACTTTTTATGTGCCAAAGTGCTTTTTCATGCCAAAAAGTACTTTTATTAGCCCAAAAACACTTTTTGTTGCACGAAGTACTTTTTTTTGTACCAGAGTACTCTTTTGTACCAAAAAGTACTTTTAATGTACTCTTTGCCACAAACTACTTTTTTCTGTCAAAGTGCTTTTTCATGCCAAAAAGTACTTTTATTGGCCCAAAAACACTTTTTGTTGCACAAAGTACTTTTTTCCAGAGTACTTTTTTGTACCAAAAATACTTTTAATGTACTTTCCGGCACAAAGTACTATTTTGTACCAGAGTACTTTTTTTGGGCCAATATAAGTACTTTTGTTACATAACTTTGGTACTTAGCTCGCGAGCCAAGAGCCACAACATTTCAAATGGGCTCTTGAGCTGGCTCGTGAGCTGACTCTTTTTTGGGCTCTTGGCTCCTAGATCGCGAGCCAGCTCTTTTTGGGCTCTTGGCTCCTGACTCGCGAGCCAGCTCTTTTTGGGCTCTTGGCTCGAGAGCTCATTTGAAATTTTGTGGCTCCCAGAACGCGAGCCGAGACCTCCTTTGTAGTTTTGAGGCTCCTGGCTCGCGAGCCGAGAGCCGAAAAGAGCAACGCAATACGTACTCTGGTAACTCCCTAAAATAGTTTGTCTCGCTTGGCTTCAAAATATTTTGAAAATCCTTGGGCACCTGAAAAAAAAATGACACCAGTTTTTGCCCAACAGTTCCTACAATTTTATCCTGAAACAAAGTTATTTCTTACACTTTGCTAAAGATATTTCTAAAATATTATTTTTTAGTTTAGATAACTCCGAATAACTTATATGAACAAACCCATGCAGTCTGAATATGTCTAGACTATTAAATATCACTCAAGACCCACTATTTGCTTAACTCAGCTCCGGTAGTCACGTACGTGTGTTTTTTCACTGTCGCACTGTCGAATGCAAGGCATTTTATGTGGATTTACCCTTTCTGTAGGCATGTTGAGCCTTGGGTAATGCTTTCGGTTAAAGAAATATTCTGATATATACATCAATTATTCTCTCCAAAGTTATATGTAGGAAGGAAAAAAGGCTACTCGGTCTAAAATTCTTGGCCTAAGTATGGGATGTCTCTAGGGTTTTCCACCCCTTTGGAATGATTGACAACTGCAGCCAGGTTCTTACTTAACTTAATTTCCCTTTACACTCCATGAATGTGGTATGGGATAGCTTCTCGCGTTGTTGTGAATTAACACGCTTTCGATTTTAGATTCACACAAACGGCACCTACTTGTCTATCGACTAATGCGAACGTCACTGTTTGAGAAGCTTTTAACTAGATATGCCGATTGACTCAAAACTATACTGCGAAGTTGCTGACAACAACATCGAGGGAGCCGGCAATGAAAGAAAAATTTAGAAAAATGGAGCCGGGAATCGAACCACGGATCTCCCGCATGATAGTCGCGTGTTTTAACCACTATGCCACGGCCGATAGCAGAAAGGCTGTGCAGATTTAAAAGAGTGAAAACTTTTGAAAGCCCATTGAAACTGTTGGTTAGTAATGAGTATGTCGAAAATATCGAAAGTATTACTGTCCAAGTTTTTCATAAATTGGTAATCACTCTCCTGACAGCCTGGGAAGTTTGCCTGTACCTCCAGGGTTTCGTGACTGTTGGTATTTCATGAACCATTTGTTATCTGTATGTGCAATGAAATTGTTGGATTCGCACTACTGCAGAATTTTCTCCATGGCCGCCTTTTTGATTTCCTCGTCAGGTTTTAAAACTGTTAATTTAAGGCATACATGCGCTCCAGTTAACGACAATTTCCGCATTGTTGAATAGTTTCCTGCATTCCTTGCGTTTACTTCCAATCTCTACATTCCGCCAGTATGACTTAGCATTGCCTTTTCTATAATTTTTACTGCAGGATTTCTCTTTTGCTTCAGCTAAGATATTAGTCAATAACTCAACAGTGGAGTCCAGTGTAGAAATATCACCTATATAGGCTGGACTCCAGTGTATATTGCTCTACACTTCCTTCGTAAAGATGGTCCAGTTTGGTTTCCTTTTACTAATATAACTATCTTGGGAATCCACTTTGAACGAAATGTCAAAGTATATATACAGGAACAGTCTGTCGACACTTTCGACGACATTCGAGTATCTGTCGTCAAATAACCTCGTCAATTACCTCTCTTCAGTTAGTAACACTAAAAGTGGGTTCATAACCCCTATTAACTACTGTTCGTTTGTTCTCACCTCTTAGGTTGATGTCTGATCTTCTCCAGATAGTATGATGCACATTGGTCTAATTTCGATCTGTCTTTATTATAACTCGTGCATTGGGAGATACGCATGAGAGAGTGATTGTAAATTCCTTTTAGTTTCTTTGTCACCATTTGTTTTAAATTGGAAATATTTCTTTCGCTTCAGCATTTGAATTTCAAAAAAAAAATAATGATGTTATGTATATTATTCGCTATGTTATATTACATGTCCAAAAGTTATACAAACATAACACAGTACAACATTTTTTAGCTCATTGATTTGGGACTCAATTCTGAGAACTGCACGTGAAAGTAACCCCAAAAAGAAGAAGTTCTGCATCATCACCATATAGTATTTTTGTTATGTCAAACAAATGACCCTAAAACGATACTTACTTACTTCAAATCGATATTAAATTATTATGGCATGTAACCTGACAAAACTAATGATGCACAACTTTTTCTTGTTGGGGCTATTTTCACGTGCAGTTCTCAGAATTGAGTCCCAAAATCATGTGTACTTCAACAGCCCGAGAGTTGATAGTATTATTATGATGCACTTTGTTTAAAAGCAATACCAGCCCTACATTTGTATCCCATAGGAATTACAATGCAGTCACAGGATGAGAGTATTTTTTGTTACAGTATTGAATCACCAAAAAACCAATTTGTTTTTGTCTCTCTTACCATCATAACTTTAAACCAGTCCTTCATTTCGCAAACATCAATAGTAATTTCAATTGCGAAATTCACATAGCAGCGCTTTGTTAATTGATTTTTCTTAAAGCATTCGCTCAATAACTCAAACTTTAAGTATTTTATTTTCACAAAACTTATTGTTGATTTATTGATTTTAAGCAAACGATAATGTGTGATTTTTCCCAGAGAGTATGGGGTAACCTAACAGTTCTCCTCCCTGTTGCCCCAACAATGTCCCTGTAGCTAGTAAAACTAGAGGAGGTATTGTTTGGTCTATTCAGTCTGTCTGTCTGTATGTTTCGTCGTGGCAATTGCAACAAGTTGCAAAGTAACAGAATTATGCAATATAGTAAAATACCCCCTTACCCGAATCCTCGGCAGTCCACGTCACGCAACAGCCATATAGAAACTGTAAATAATAAATATGTATGGCATTTTATATATTTTTGTAGTTGTTTTTTTTCTGTCTGTTTCTGGCTTGTTGAATTTCGTTGCCTTTTTGTAGCTATTTTAGCCATGTAGTCTTACCGGCCGTTTGGTCGGTCTAAAGTCGTTTAGTGGGTAATCGTTATAAGACCTATATTTTCCTTTTGTTTTGTATTTTGTTGTTTTGTGCATTTTTTTTCTTACATTTTACATCCGTAACTGTGGCATTGTCTTCTAGGAGAAGGGGGCGATGTGCTTGGCAACCTATTGTTATTTTTTACAATATAATGCAACTTTGAGCCGGGTATGCACTCGTATGAATAACCAACTAACCAAGCAACCGTATGTTCTACCCTCTGCCTGCATTGCCTGTTGTTGCGGCGGCCGTCCTTCCTCTTTTAGTCTTTAACTTGTAATACCCCTTTTAGGTCGGATTTAATACCTCCCTCTCCATTTGTGATGTATCTTCTATTTTGATATGTTTCGAATATGTTACTGTTGATTTCGTTATTGTTGTCGCTGTGGCTGTTGTTATTGCTTTTGGGTTCAAGCTATTAACCTATTGATCTAATGAAATTCGCTTTTGTGCGATTTTTTTGCTTACAACAAACAAACTAAACACAAAAACAAAAAATAAAGGGGGGGAGTCATCAAACTCTAATAGTGTCACACTTACACAATGACGACAACGACGGCGACTCTTACCTGACAACTGACCCCAGGAGACCTCACATGTAATGCAGTGCCTGGCATGTAAAGTTACATAAAAACTATTCATCCCATGGGCAAAGTGAAAAAAAAAAACAATAGCAAAGCTGGTAAAGCCTTATAGAGTTGTGCAACTCCACAAGCTTAATGGAATTTGTGTAATCATTGGAAATCTCGGGAATTCATTGTATGTGATGATAATGTTACAAAACCTTAACAATACTAGGAAATATCGTATAATGTGGTACTTGTGCTGACTTAACGCAAGCATCGTAAGTGTTACTACTGGTGTATGGTCAATTGTTTGCGACATGTAAAAGTTGTCACTGATTGTATAAGTATAAGTAACAATTTTATGATCTTGAGAATTATGTGCAGGAACACGTATGTTTAATGTATGTATATAGATTTGGAAATACATTGTAGGTAAAAAGATATTTTACATTTCACAGAATAAACTTATATAATATTATTGGTAAAGTAGCCACGCCCCTTGTGGGCCACGCCACTACGTATATTAAACAAAACCGAAAACCGTAAATTGTTTTTTTTTAACAACTAGCATATAGTGCCATGATGGCTAGAACACACTACTATCAGCCGGGAGTTCAGGGTTAGATTCCTGTCTCAATCATCTACATTTCTTTCATCGGCCGTCCCTTAGGTATTGTCGACAGAAACTTCGCAGTAGTATCGAGTTTTACTAGACATGCCGTAAAATCTTCCCAAACAGCTGACATCTGGTTAAACTACCTATATCGTTAAACTACCCAGCCAACCAAATTCGGATTGATCCAAAAAAGGAGCATGTAGGATAGATAGCGTTAATGAAAGCTCGACGCCGAAACGGGATCCATTTAAACAAAATCTACTAATGTGATGGGTGTTACGAATGCATTGAGAGGTATATATGATATTACGTATACAAAATTAAGTTAAACTATCAATAATTTTTTTAGGCGCATTCGACACAATGTTTTTCGCTGCTGCAAATGAGTTTAACAGAGGAAGCGTAAAGTATTTTCAAACATCAAGAGGAAGAGGTAGCAAAATGGAAAAACTTTAATTTGAATATTTTTTGTCATTTTTATTATTATTTTTATTAATTACTGAATTACTATTCATCAAGCCCTTCTTTCATTTTGTAAATTAATTTACAATTTTTTAACTTTACTTTCATTTAATTTTCAATTAATATATTGTAATTAGGGTATTCAAAACCGAAACCGAAAAAGCGTAAACCGGTTTTTTTATTTAAAACCGTATGCCGGTTTTTGTAAAAATGCCATTTTCGAATAACCGGTTTAACCGAGTTTTTTCCTTCGGGTACTCGGTTTTTTTAAATTAGTTTGAAAAAAGCTTCTAAAAGCATTCTTGTTTATAAAATGTAAAAAGATTTTTCTAAATTAATTTGAAATTGCATTTTAAAACTTTAAAAAGCTTCTAAAAACATTCTCGTTTACAAACATTGAATACCCTAATTATATATATTAGGAACGGAAAATATCCTTTAAGCTAATCCTGTGTAAAGTAGTCTAAAAAGGCGGAAATGATGGAATTTGCTAACGAGCTTTTTAAAAGACTTTATCCTGCAATTTCCCCAACTACGGCAGAGTCAAGTAACAGTTCAGATTGTGAGATGGGGAAGCTCCTAATGGTAGTCTTTGCAACGATTTAAACAGGACAATAAATAATATCTGAAATCCACCAGTGAAAACAAATTGCAATGACACCAGCCAATATGATGATTTCAACTATTTCGATAGATTTAATAAAAGGACAGAAAAGCTCAACATCCTTCTAAACGCTCTTTTGTCAATAAATACTACTTCCACAATAAGTGAGCGCGTGTTTTCTGTATCAAGCTTCAACTCCATCTCTGAAGTGGGCGGAATGGTGCATTTGTATGGGAGGCACCAGCAGGTACGTGGCTAGGCTTCCAAATTGGTTCTCCAAAATTTTATCCTGTTTGAGCCCTACTAAAAACAGAATTTGGTCACGATCGCGTTGGATCTATTAATAATATTAATCGATTTCTAATGTAGGTGGTACCTGATGGGGATGGGAGGTATCAGATGGGGCGTAGCTAGACTTCCAGTTTTTTCACCAAAACGTTGTCCTGCTATAGTTTTACTAAATGTAAGATTTGGGCACGATCGCATTGGGTGTATTGATATTACATACTAAATAAATGCATTTTTTTAAATCAAATTATTTTTTTTTTATAAATATTTTTAACTTTTTAGGAAAAAACCGGTTAAACCCGTTTTCTTTTAAATGCTGTATTCGAAATCCGATTCTAAAAATTCCGAATTCTAAAAAATCTATTTTTCGAATAACTCGGAAACCGGGTTTCTAAAAAAATTGGTTTTTGAACACACTAATTGTAATATAACAGAAGAAATTGTAAGAAAAAAATAGTATTAGTATTCGGGATGATTTAGGAATCCTTTTTCAAAAATTAGAGGCGAAAAAAAGACTCTGTGCGGACTCTTTGCGGGCTATTTAAATGAGTGTGTAGGTATCTGAAGGAGCGTGTAGGGACTCCGAAAACACTCATTTATAGGAGTCCGCACGGATTCCTTGTTTATTATCTAAATGAGCATGTAGGGACTCCAAAAACACACATTTAGTCCATAGGGAGCGCTTTTTTCATATGTTTTGAGCGTGCTCTTTTCTCCGGCGAATATGCTCCTTTGGGACTTCTTTCGGAGCCTCCCTTGGAGCGTTAGCACACCGTGAGGGGAGTCCTACAGGAGCACCTTGCGGACTCCGTTGGTTGTTTATCGACAAATGCGAAGGTCACTGTTTGAGAAGCTCTTACTAGACATGCCGATTGACTCGACACTGATACTGCAAAGTTGCTGCCGACAACATTCGAGGGGAGCCGACAATGAAAGAAATTATTTTTTTTTTTAAGATGTCTGAAGCCAGGAGTTGAACCTGTGATCTCCCGCATGGTAGTCGCGTGTTCTAACCATCATGCTACGGCCGGTACTCTGTCACCTGGTACATCGAACGATATTTTGCTCGCCCCTTTATGCGCCGCTCATCGAGCTTATTTCCGAAGACTTTTTGAGCCTGAGCATTATCATTCATTCGTACAATATGACCCAGCAAGCGCATTTGGTCTATTTGAATGCGCTAGACTACATCGATGTCGTTATACAGCTGATGGTTCATTCGACGAAGGTAATCGCCGTTGACGATGATGGGTCCAAATATTTTTCAAAGTATTTTTGTCTCGAAGACTCCCAGAATTGATTGATCCTTGCCATTACCCAGGATTGTGCGGTGTATAGCAAGACTGGTAGGTTCAGTGTCTGATAGAGTTGGATCTTTGTTTGTCGGCAGAGAGCTTTTTTATTATATCGCTTTCTAAGCGCATAGTAGCAGCTTTTTGCAGTCAAATCTTGACTCTTGATTTCCAGGCTGAAATTATTATAATAGACAAAATCATCTTCCACTTCAAAGTTATAGCTGTCAACGTTCAAGCAGCGTCAGAAATGAGTAGACTCGTTGTTCGTTTAATAAATTACTTGTTTTTGTCCTCATTTACTACTAGATTCACCTCTGTCGACTGCTTCTTAAAGCTTTAAAAGACCGCAGTAACATCTCGGAGTCCTCGAGCTATCGCCCTTTTTAAGCTCAGGTAACATACCTATTTAAAAAGATAATGTGGAAAATTACAACAGCTTCTTTTTAAACCCACTTTACAAGCCATTAATTAGGCATGAAGTTCGAATGATCACAAATGTACAATTCCCGAATACGGTGCCGAATTCATGATTGTAGACCAGTGGTAGGCATAACCGAATGCACATACACAACAATATAGTGTGCTTGTGTGCGATGGCATAAGAAGTGTCAGTGCTGTCGAATTGTATACGATGAAAATATTGTCCTCTTCCAACAATCGTGTTGTCATGCTGGCTCTCAACAATCGTTGAACATCTTTTCCATCGTTTACTTATGTCTTCTTTTGTATTGAATGCGAAACGAGCATACGTGATGGTGCTTTCTAGGGTGATCAGTTCGGTTTTCAGAAACCGGCTACTCGGTTTTTTCACTCATAAAAACCGTCGGTTTTTTTAAATCCCTGTTTTTCGAATATCGAATAATCCGGTTATTTTTTTGTCGAATCTCGGTTTTTTGGCGTTTGATACTTTTTATTTAAATTCATTCATAATTGTGTTAAATGTGTAGTCGTACATGTTTTTTTCCAGCTTCTGCCGGCTTCTGAGACTACAATATGGGAGAAAATATATGATTTCTATCTATCCAAAAAAGATAAGTTAAAGAAAAAATTGATTTACTTAAAGCAAATAGACATCGTGAAAAAATAGCCTTTTTCCCATATTTTTGCAATTTTCATGCACTGCATGCAATTTTTTTGGGTCGGTCTATTTTTTTGCTCAGGTTTAGATCTACAACTATGCCGAAGACAAAAAGAAAAAAATCCGAACGGTTTATGAAATATGGACTCCGTAAAAATGGTCTTTTTTTTTCAAAAAATCGCGTTGGAGTGAAAATATTGGAGTATCCATAAAAAAATGTTTCGATGTAATGGGGACAAGTCCTTTGGGGTTTTTTTTAGTTACGGTATATACTTCAAAAATAGCTGGGTACAAAGGTGGCACCACTTTATGTGTTGCACTGTGTTATAATTAAACTAAAAGTTTACTTTTTTTTAAGTATATTTGAATTATTTTCTGTTATTTTTCAATGACTTTTTTTTTGTCAAAATTTGTGTTTTAATTTGTTATGTGGCATACATTTGAAAACTGGATTATCCGGTTTTTTTTTGAATTTCAAAAAAGCAACCGGTTTTTTTTAAATACCATTTTTTGACTAATTCGAAAACCGGTTTTCGTAAAAACCCGAATAATTGATCACCCTAGTGCTTTCATTATGCTCAAGCAGACACACTGTTTTGAATCAAACAAAACTTTCGAGTATATTGACAGCCTCACGAGGCTCTGTGATGCCTATCACTGTTCTAGCAATGCTTAGCAACACTGTCACAAGTTTCATTAACGTGTTTTTGTTAACGAACTGCCTAATTCAAATTTGATCAAGTTAAATCACTTTTTTGACCAATATTTTTTCTCAAGTACAAAAACATCTGTGAGACAGAGCTAAATTTGTATCTGTTTTAATATTTTATGAAATAAATAAAAATGGTTCACTTTTACCATCTGGAATCGCCATATTGAAAACACAAAACAAGTTGGGCCCTTAGAGAAAACTAAATTGTACCTGCTAACCTACTTATTGATAAACTCTTAGACAATTTCCTAAAATCTTTCACTAGCAATTTCTGACCCCATAGCATCGATACATAATACTCTATGAGATTTCAATAAATCAGCTGGCTGTAAAACTGTATTATCTATTTTATGTCGTCGCCTGATCTGTCTGATTATTTGATTGAATAATGTGCGAATCATTTGAAAGCAAAAAAAAAAATAAAAAAATACAAGAACAACAACAACATAGAAACCCAACGTTGCAACCCAAATTTCAACACTTATTTCTTCTCATGATATCGATAATTTTCAATACGTTAAGGCCCTTAAGTTATATTCATGTTATGAACTTATTGCTATTTGGTTGTTGTTATTGGTGTTGTACACTCTAATTTTCTAACGGCAGTGAAACCCTCTAACGTTATTTAGACAAACTGTGGTGGTATCGACAACGTGGTGGTTGTTATATTGCAACCATACACAGGTGTATTTCAGCCAACCGTACCGAATTGTATCAAATTAAACAACAACAACAAAAACAGCAACAAAACGAAATATCTCCCTATGTTTCGTTTCTCCATTAAAATCTCAGAAATGTGAATGTTGGCTGCGTTGTTTTAGCCAAGTTGGAAATGATGGTGATGATTGAAACCGACACAGAAAGGTTGCAAAAATCTTAGTTGCATGAATATATCCATAGATATTGCTGGGCAGGAGAGGCAAAACAAAGATAATAATACTGTTAACACAAGCATATGATGATCATTACAAATATTTTGATATTACCCATTACAATTGTGTTGAGAAAATGTAAACTTGCGAATAGGCTCATTTGAGGTGATGTGATAGAAGTTTGATATAAAAAAATCGATAAAAACATCAATACTAGATGGGCAAAGGATCAGAACGACATGAAATATTAATAAATTAAATGTCAAGTAGTGCCGGAGGACACCACTAATTTCTTGGCATGAAGATAACATTAGATATTTTATCTGTTCATATGCATCCGATTTATAAGATGTTTTTAAATTTTGAATTTGACTCACTCGATATGACTTCCTTTGAATGACGACTCAATAGCCTTTGCCTTCACTAGGTTCCCCAAAAATTTTAATTTACCCAGAAGACATAACCTCTAAATTGTTTGTCCCTTTGAAATTGTCTAAGTTAAAACTTCTAAAAAATGAACCACATTGTTTACTAGAATTACGTCGAGTCTATTTAACTCAACAAATTTTAAGATCGACCAACGAGAGGGTCTCAATCCTTGACAACTTGCCAATATACGAGTCTTTCAAACCCATAAGCGCTCCATTTAGTGGGATGAGAGCCCAAACTAGACAGGAAACGATCACGCAAAATGGGCCAGATGATCTGTTTCTAGCTTTGAGATATGTCAGGAAAATTCTTTTCACTTAAGCCAAAATGCGGTCAATGTGCCCATAAATTCAAAGTTTTCCTGGAAGAAAACTATGAATCGGTCGCTGACGGCTATAGTTTGTTCCCCAATTTTCAAGGTTGAAATGAAGCCCCTTGCGCTGCGGAACAAATACTTTATCATGCCCTTGAATAACTTAGCCACATTTTTCGATCCACCGCACTTGCACAATAACCCGAAACTGCGACAAGTATGCCATCAGCATATAGGAGCAACCGTCATCCCCTTCGGGGGTATAAAGCATTTTGCGTTTGAAAAACTCAGCGACATTTAGCATGCTACTTCTTAGAAGGAGTTCAGTCTTGATTTTACCCCACTTGCACAAGATTCCGAAGCTGCTACAAGTAGGGCATGAGCATATAGGAGCAACCCTCATTCCAACTGGGTGTATATAGAATTGGACCCAGGAGAAAGCTCTGAGGTACGGACGCTATAACATTCTTTGCGTTCGAGAAAACTTTTTCAACACCAAGTCTTAAGGTCTGGTTTCTGAGGAAGTCGCCTATAATCCATCTCAAATGTCTATCAAAGCCTAATGATAGAGTCTTATAAACAACACCGTCATGCCAGACGGAGTCGAAACCCCTAGCAATATCCAGGCTGACAGCAATGGTTATATTTCGTCTGTTTAATGCTGGGGACGGTCCTTGGCAAAGTGTTGAGAACACTCGTCTACCATGCGGAAGATCCGTGGTTCGATTTCCGGCTCCAGTCATCTACATCTTTCATTTACTGCCGGTAACCTCGATGTTGTAGACAGAAACTTCGCAGTATAAGTGCCGAGTTAATCGGCATGTCTAGTAAAAGCTTCTCTGACGCTTCAGTGACGTTCGCATTCGTCGATAAACAAGTAGGTGCCGTTTGTTGTCAATCTAAAATAAAAACGTATTAACTCACAATAACGCATCCCATACCTCATTCAGCGGGTGTAAATGGAAATTCAGTTTTAAGTTTGATGCTCTGAAGATAAGAGTCCTCAGTGCCACTGTGAGTGATATAATGTCCCATTTAAAAACCAAATTAGTTATTCCTAAAGGTGAACCATAGCCTGCCTAGCAAAATTTTCTCTAAAAGTTTGCACAGGCTGAAAACATTGAGATCGGCTTTTCCTCAATTTAGGACAGGAGCCTTTATCTAATGGTTTAACTAAATCATCTTAAGGACAACGTCCGGCACAAGTTGAACTCTATGTCCTCCGATACCAGGAACCCGAGCGATGAGACGTTCGTCATCACAAGTAAGGGTCTTGTTATTAACAGAGTTCGTGGCATCTTGCCTCTTAATCAGGCCCATTACCTTGAATGGAGTCCGCAAGAAGATAAGTCGTTACAATCCTCAAAGTGAGGTATTAGTCTTCTGGCGGTGATGCCAGCGGCAGCCTTTACCTTTCTTAGTATAAGTATTGCGAATGTCGGACTTAAGAACGTTCTGTCGAGCGAAATCACTTGTTCTGTTCTTTATTCTACGTAGTCGTTTCTTTTCCTCTATAAACCTTAAAATTTAGGTAGGTAAGTGGCGGAGTCCAATTTTACCATTATAAATCTTGGGAGAAGAAATTGTCAAATAAGTTTTTCCTTATAATGGTTAGGTTAGCCAGTAGCTGATGTCCGTCTAAGCCATCTCAAAAGCGCCTATTAAAACATCCATTGTCCATTTTGTCATTGTCAAAGAACGATGGTCGTTGGACTAGTTCGATTTCTACCGCTTTATGGTCAAACTCATAGACAAAGGTCCTGAACCCATTTTTGTGGTGGACGATCTTTGCGGAAACTATAATCATATTAAGGTAGGAGTACGTATCCCCATCGATTCTTCATGGTCAATCTGTCAGTCTAACTTCCCAAGTCAGGCCAGGTTAGTAGAAAGTCAAATATAACCCTCCCACCACACCAAGCAGAATGCCTACTGTTAAACACAACCTCTGTCTGGAAGTGGCCGCTCGAATTTGAAACAATGTGGAACTCAGACGTTCGTGAACAAACTCATAAATGAAGCTTAATCAATGCACATAAATGAACATTTCTGAAGTCTGCTCTAATGGTAAGGCCTTTTTGTGAATTCCGGTCTTTTGCGCTTCTTACATAATTAGTCACACCAAGCGTAGATAACAGTTCTTCCACTGATCCATCCAACGAAGTTTTTTTTTCGCCCCCTTAGGTATATTCCAACGCCCTTTACTACGTCGATATCGTTATACAGCTCATATAGCTCGTTGTGCATTCGACGACGATGCTCGCCGTTAGTGATGATATGTCCAAATATTATATATTATATTTTGCTAAGTATTTTTTTCTCGAAGACCCAGTATTCTGCGCTGTAGAGCAATACAGGTAGTATCAGAGTCTGGTAAATTTTGATCTTTGTTCTTCGAGAGAGCGCTTTGTCATTAAATCGCTTGCTTAGCGCATAGTAGCAGCGGTTCGTCTTTTGATTTTTAGGCTGACATTATTATATTTGTTTAAGGTAGACAAAATCACCAATTCAAAGTTCTAGTTGTCAACGTTGACGCAGCGTCCCAGACGAGTGGACTCTTTGTTCGATGAAACGAATAACTTGGTTTTGTCCTCATTTATCACTAGACTGACTTCCGCCAACTGCTTTTCAATGCTCGAACAAGCCGCAGTAACATCCCGCAATACACCGCCAATGATATCTATATCATCGGCATACATGAGCAGTGTGTGACTTTTGTTGAAGATGGTACCATTCCTGTTTACTAAAGCCTTCCGCATGATCATCTCCATTACGCTATTAGAGAGATCGCAAGACAGACTATCGCCTTGTCTAAAGCCTCGCTTTTCTTGTGACTCCCACGCTCGGAATAACTTAACCGATTAATTTCACAGTTGTCCATGCAACGTTATCCATACGCTCTGGTCTAAAGCGGGTATCATTTTTAACTTGGGATAGGCTACGACAGATCTCTAAAGTCAAATGATTTTCGTCAAATTTTGAATTATAATCTAAGATTTTATTGTCTTTCTTAAGTGTCTGTAAAACAAAGGACAAACGATTCTCCTCTGTCGGAAATAATGTCTACAATATCTCATCTCCTGTCATACCACTTCAACTCCAATAATCGAACCTTTTGTACGCCAAATCAATTTCGATGGCTAACATTTTACTCCATACCAATTGATTTCATAGCCAAAATGAAATATCCACATTACCTTCACTTTTTTGTAGTCTTAATAATTTTGAATTTTAAACTTTATCAAATAATTTAAAATATTTTATTAAGCAACAAAGTACGGATTTACGAAGCCTAAAACACTATACATTTCCAATAATGTGAAGAAAAAAAACATATGACGAATTGTTGAAATCACGTTCAGTTGCCCAACATTTAAGGATATTTATTTGTATTTATGTATATCGCTTGATGTTTTGAGCTTACCGCCCATCAATTGACCTTTTTGTACATGATTTTAAGAAATCAAAGATCGTTGCGACTCAAACTTGTTGTTCACTTGCAACGGCGGATTTGGTAACATTGGGTTGTTCTTTATGGCACACCAAAACATGCAATTGTTGCAGCAACAATGTTGCTTTATTGCCCACAATCAGTAGTGGCCAAATGCGATTTTCATTTGGTAAACTCAATTCCCAAAATGTACGCCTATTTTTTGGCCTTATTAAGGGAAATTTGGTAATTCGCAAACAAGGTGTTTTTTTTTGTTTCTTTGCTGTGAGAGATCAAAATAGGTCATCTTACAATCAGCGCTGTGTAATACTGGTGCTTAGCATGTTCAAACATAGGGCGTTAGAGATTGGAAAAGTAAAAGAAATACCAAATGATTGGAGATAAAAAAAGCTAACCAGCGATAAAATATCAATAAAAGCAACGTATATACAAGAAGAATCATAAAACTATTTATTAAAAAAGAGAATTTATAAACCCAAAGAGATAAACAAATAAAACTTAACACTACTAGAGATTACTATTTGTTAATGTCATATTCACATTACCTATCTGTCTCTACACTTTAAACTAATTTTTATTTTATTTTTATTTTCAGGTAAGTTTATCCAGCACTTTAATAACAACAGTTGTAAAAGTTGTATGTAAGTAAAAAAAATTATGTTAAATCTACAACGATCATCGTCAGTTCTAATATGAGCCCGATCGGTCAAAAACTACACCCATGTACCATAAAAATTTCCCCATTTTGAGGGTCTGTCCCTACAACTACCTCCGTAGTTTACAAGATCTCGAGCTCAAAGCGGAGGTTAATATCTAAGATGAGCTCGATCTAGCAAAAACTATTCCCACGTACCATACTACTAAGGAATATCGAGCTGAAATTTGGAACAAAGCGAAGGTTAACTTCTAAGACGAGCCCGACCGGTCAAAAACTACTCCCACATCCCATACAACTTTCCCCTCTTTGGAGTCTGTGCCCGAGATTAACAGATTAACGAGATTACAGCTCTGAATTAATTAGCTATAGTGCTGAAATTTGGTTTGCAAGCTTCCGTCCCCCTACTGGAGGCTTATTTCTAGGATGAGAAAGATCGATCAAAAACTACTTGTACCTGCCATACAAATTGTCACTTATTGGGGCAACAGTTGCAGTTTAAAAACCATCGAGATGAAACTTTGTATGCAAGCTTCTGTCCTCTAAGTGGAGATTAAGTTCTAAGATGATCAAAATCGGTCGAAACCTACTCACACGTCCCATACAATTTGCCCCTTGTTGTGGGTTCTTGCCTGCATTTACAGCAACAGTTTAAGAGGTAACGAGCTAAAATTTGTTGTACAAGCTTCTGTCATCTAAGCGGATGTTAAGTTCTAAGATGAACATTAACGGACACAAACTACACCACAATTTCATTCAAACTCCGTATATCTGTCTCCTCGAGTGCTGTTGTTTAAGAGCTATCGAGCCTAAATTTGCTATTTAAGCTTCCATCTTCTAAGTGGAGTTTAAGTTCTAAGATGAGCATACAAACTTTAAAATCGCCTTTTTTACGAATCAGAGTTTATAGTATAGGAACTGGCCGAGGCATAGTGGTTAGAACAAGGGACTGCCATGCGGAAGATCCCAGGTTCGACTCCTGGCTCCAGTCATCTACATTTTTCTTTCTTTGCCGGCCCCCTCGATGTTGTCGACAGCAACTTCGCAGTAATTTCCCAAACGAGTAGACTCTTAAAACAAATAACTTGGTTTTGTCTTCATTTATTACAATAACATTTCCGCCGACTGCTTTGTAGTAGATGAACAGATGGGAGGTGTCGATCTGCATTTCTTGGGTCTTCTCCAGGATTTGTCGTAGTGTGAACATCTGGATCCCTGTTCCAAAACCTTTGCTTTTAAACCTTTGGCAGAACTTGCGGTCCTCACCTCTATCCCTGTAGTTTCCCATGTCCTGGTTCTCTCTATTGTTCCACAGACACCTTTTTCGCTTGAACAGGCGTTTCATCTCCCTCCATTTCTCATGATAACGCTCAGTCATTGCACGCGTCGCCATTGGCTGCAGATTTGTCTTGTATGCAGCATCCTTTTCCTCAGACATTTCGCGACGTTCATCTTCGTACTACGGTTGTCCGAGCGTGGTTTTTCATAACTCAGTAAGGTCGTTGCGGCATTGGTCATAGAATTCACAACACAGTGGCATCGTGTCGGGAACATCACAGCTAGGGGGGTTTGTTTGGAGTAGTTGAGACAGTTGGTTTGAATAGGCATAGGCTATCTCTGTGGTATGTGATCTCTAGTTTCCTTTGCGTTTGATTCCGAGTGTTTTAGCAATACTTATTCGTGCGCGTACCTTGGTTGCAACTAGCTGGTGATCCGAGTCAATATATGCGCGGCGCATCACACGCACGTCCATAACGCTTGAGACATGACTTCCATCAATTACCATGTGATCAATCTGATTTCTTGCATTTTGATCGGAAGATATCCTTGTGGATATCTTTATGCGGGAATCTGGTTCCACTCACAACCATGTTTCTTACCGACTCGAAAATAACCAGTCTGAATACGATATCGGCGGTGTTGTTGTGTAGACTGAATTTTCCGACTGCTGAACCAAGGGCACCTTTTTTTTATGTTTGCACTAGGTTAGGTTAGGTTAATTCGGCAGCCACGTTGAACACAGCTCACTTGGGTCCTAGTATGAGTCCCGTTGTGATACCATTTTATGATTTCCGCACCAAATGTTCCTATTCTAATCGGTCAACGTCGCTGTCAAGCCATTTCGTCGCCCTTATGAAGGCATGGATGTTCCGCATATCGCCTGCTGATAGACAGGTGTTGTCTAAAAGTGTCCGATGACCAAGTTTTTCGTATCGCAGGTCACCTAAAGCAGGGCAGTGACATAGAAGATGCTCCGTGGTCTCCTCTTCTTCTTCATCATTGCAGCTTCTACAAAAATCGTTGTAGGGTAGTTTCAGCCTCTTAGCGTGTTTACCAACCGGCCAATGACCAGTTATCACAGCTATGATATTCCTCAAGTGGACTCTGGATAAGTTTAGCACAAATCGTGTCCTCTGTATATCCATTGTAGGCCAAATCTGTTTAGTCGCCGTGCAGGTGGGTTCTCTTGCCCATCTCTCTTCAGCAATAAGGTCCAGATTTCTCGCAATGAGTTGTTTCCCCCTTGTAAGAGGGATCCCAATGAGACCATAAACTTCGCCCGAGTTCACGGTTGTGGCGGCCCTTGCTAGCGTGTCGGCCCTTTGGTTTCCATATATGTCCCCATGTCCTGGAACCCATGTTAGGGTAACCGTCGAATGTCTCGCTATCTCCTCCAGAGACGACCGGCATTCTCGAACATTTCTCGAAGTGGTGTACACGTTCTCCAGGGATCTGATAGCCGCTTTACTATCAGTAAGAATATGAATATTGCCGTCCAATATCCCAAGATACTGAATTTTCTCTACGGCTATTCTAATGGCCGCTATTTCGGCCTGAATTATGCTACAGTGATCTGGTAGCCTGATTGATAGACTCAAATTCAACTCTTCCGAAAAGATTCCACAGCCAGCTCTTTCTTTTGATTTTGAACCATCCGTGAAAATTAGGATGACATTCTCTCCAAAGTTCAGGGCATTATCATTATCATCATAGTAGGACCTATCCGGGATGTTCCTTATAAAACCCGGATCGAATAGAGGTTCAGGTATGGTGTAATCCGTATTGCAGATCACATTAATTAGGTTCAGGATTTTGGCATGGCCATAGTTCCTGTGCATCCATGCTTTTGTGGCGTCTAAACGCATTGCGGTATTCGCTGCTATCCTCTTCGCTAATCCTGGTCTGAGTGTTCAGATTCCAATTCAGTTTACTGTCCAATGTTAGCCCGAGGTATTTGGCACTATCGGAGAGTGTAAGTGCGACTCCATTTAATCTTGGTTTGGCAAATTAAGGGATTTTGTATCTCCGTGTGAATAGCACCAGTTCTGTTTTACTCGGATTTACACCCAGTCCACATTCATGACACCATTTCACAAGAAGTTTCAGTGCAGATTCCAGTAGCTCAGAGAGTAGTTTTGGATCCTTACCTGTAACTATTAGTGCCACGTCATCCGCATATGCGACGGTTGTGCAGCAAGTTTGTTCCAACTTTCTCAGGAGAGTGTTGATGTTAAGATTCCATAGTAGTGGAGAGAGTACTCCTCCTTGTGGAGTACCGCGAACCGCCACCTTAGAAATATTTGACGCTCCCAGACTGGATCCAATGCGCCTAAATTTTAGTAGTTTATCAACCAAGGCGATTACCACTGGGTTAATCTCCAGCTGTTCCATTGAGTCAATTACAGATTCAGGTTTGACATTATTAAAAGCTCCCTCAATGTCCACGAAGGCAGCAAGAGCGTATTCCTTGTAGTTCAGGGATCTTTCGATGAGGCTGGTTATCGAATGTAAAGCAGTTTCCGTGGATTTGCCCTTCGTGTAGGCATGCTGAGCCCTGGACAGGACATCTGGTTTAAGAGATGATCTGATATATACATCAATTATTCTCTCCATAGTTTTGAGTAGGAAGGAAGATAGACTGATTGGTCTAAAATCCTTGGCTTTAGTGTGGGATGCCTTACCCCCCTTAGGGATAAATACAATTTTGTAGGTTGTCCACCTCGCTGGAATATACGACAGTTTCAGACATGCTTTAAAGATAGTTAAAAGCCAGGGCGTCAATACTTCGATATTCTTTTGTAGATCCGCGGGAATGATACCATCGGGTCCCGGTGATTTAAAAGGGTGGAAACTTTTGATAGCCCATTGAATTCGATGTTCGGTAATCGGTATGTCTGAGATATCATAGTTATGGCCGACCGAGTTTTCTATAAACTGGTAGTCACTTTCCCGACAACCTGGGAAGTGTGCTTCCATCAGCACTTCCAGAGTTTCGAGGCTGTTAGTGGTCCATGTACCATCTGGTCCCTGTATGTACGATGGTATTGTTGGACTCGAGGATAAAATCTTGCGTAGCCGACTAGTTTCCGAAGAGCTTTCTACATTACTGCAGAATTTTCTCCAAGACTGCCTTTTGGCCTTCCTTATCAGGTTCTTGAAGATGTTAACTGAAGACTTATATGCGCTCCAGTTGCCATCTGTTTTAGCCTTATTGAATAGTTTCCTGCATTCCCTGCGCTTTGCAGCAATATCTGCATTCCACCAATGTGGCTTAGCCTTGCCTTTCCTGTCAGTTCTGCTGCAGGATTTTTCCCTTGCCTCAGCTAAGACGTTTGTTAGTATTTCGACCGTGGAGTCCAGTGTAGACTTATCATTGATAGAGACCGGACACCTGGGTAACTTGCTCTCTATAACTCCCTTAAAGATGAGCCAGTATGTTTGCACTAAAATCTTGTAGAAAAATTTTAATGGCATAGGTAGGGCAACGGTCATACATTTCTCCCAGGCGTTCATGTCTTTCGTTAAGGCGTGCACACAAATCAGCGCGATGTAAAAAAAATTTTACATTGATGCCGAAAGTGGCTATTTAGTCACTTACAGAGGTTAACCGCAAGATCTGATGACAAAGTATCATGCCGACTATGAATCCACATCCAAATTCGTGTCTATCTGTTTGTCAACTGTAATATATATGTGTTCCTCTAACTCCCATTGGAGCATAGGGCGTCAATTACAGCCGTCCGCCATCGGACACGGTTTTGTGCAATCGATCTTAATTGGTTCCAGGATACGCCGAGGTTACTCATTTCGCTTTCGGTGGAGCGTCGCCATGTTATACGTGGTCTTCCACGCCGACGACCTGCCTGATGGAAGGGATTCCATTTAAGTGCCTGCTTAGCCACGTTGTCATCATTTCGGCGAAGAGTATGTCCAATCCACTGCCACTTACGCTTACGAATTTCCGTTGCCAGTGGTATTTGCCGTGATCGCGACAACAATTCTGCATTTGAAATGGTACGCGGCCAGAAAATACGAAGTATTCGTCTAAGGCAGCGATTGACAAAAGTTTGAAGCCGATTGGTAATACTACTGGTAACTTTCCAAGTTGTACATCCATACAGCAGAACAGACTTCACACATGCTTCGAAAATTCGCAGTTTTGTATGGAGGCTAATTTTGTTATTTTGCCATATTGGAGCTAGTATACCGAACGACGATCTTGCCTTGTTTATTCTGCCCTCTACATCTAAATCGGAACCTCCTTCAGCATCAATCTCACACCCCAGGTAGCAAAAGTTTGGAGCATATTTGTAGGTTTCATCACCTACCCTTAATGGAGCTGTTGTTTCGGTTCCTATGCTAAGAGTCTTTGTTTTGCTGGTGTTTATTTTAAGACCCGTATGTTGCAGCTTTTCCTGGAGATCTAATGTTGTCCGTTTTAGATCACACAGCCTATGGGAAAGCAAGCAAATATCGTCTGCGTAAGCCAGGTAATTTAGGTATTTGCCGTTGATTTGCCATTGTATTCCTTGGCTTCGGTTCTCGATGGAACTAAGAACATCTTCCATAACTACTAGGAATAATAGAGGTGACAATATGCATCCCTGACGCACTCCACTTTGAACATGGAATGGGTCTGAGAGCTTTCCTTTATGGAGAACGAAGCATCTGGCCTGGTTATAACTTTCCTTGATCAGAGATATTAATTTTTCAGGTATATATCTTCTTCGCAAGGCTAACCAAATGTATTCACGGTTGATGCTGTCAAACGCTTTCTCAAAGTCCACAAAGAGAAGATGAAGATTGGAATTGAATTCCAAACATTGTTCTACAATAATGCGCAGCGTATTGATGTGGTCTGCACAGGAATATCCACTGCGAAAACCTGCTTGACAGGAGCTAATACTATGTTCTAGGTGTTCTTTAATTCGGTTTAGAATTATTTTTGCCATTAGCTTTGCTATCGTTGGAAGAACACAAATTCCACGCCAGTTGTTACAATTTTTCAAGTCTCCTTTTTTTGCAATTTTGACAATTATCCCATTTTTCCATTCTTCAGGGAAGGACTCAGTTTCCCATGACTCAGTAATGAGTGGGTGTAATAGCTCTGCAGTGAGTGTTGGATCACACTTATATAATTCAGCAGGGATACCATCTGTGCCGGCGGCTTTACCGTTCGGAAGTTGTTTTATCGCTGCTATAATTTCGGATAAACTAGGTGGTGAGGTTCCAATCCTGTAGTTTGTGGTATTTATTGAACTTACAGGTATAGGTAGTTCAGCTGCAGGGTCTATTATGTTATTTAAGACTATGGAAAAGTGTTCTTTCCACCTTTGCAGTTGTTCCTGGTCGGTGCTGAGAAGATTTCCAGTCAGATCTCGGATAGGATGTTCAATGTGCAATTTGCGTTCCGCTAGTTTTTTGGTGACATGGAAAACTGTGCGAGTGTCGCCAGAATTTGCGGCATTTTCAGCCTGTTCAGCGAGACAATCTATACTTCTTCGGTTGTCCCTACGCACTGCACGCTGTACCGTTTTATGGCCTTCGTTATACTTATTTTCTAGTAAATTCTTCTCTTCGGGGTTCTTGGAAGCATTGAATTTATCTTTCAGCTCTTTGCGTTCTGCAATTAAACTCCAAGTAGCCTCAGACATCCAATCTTCTCTTCCTTTGGGGGTTGGTCCGATTGACTTATCTGCACATGACCGTATTATGTTTTTAAGATGGTACCATTTCGAATCAATGGAAGCAGGGAGTACATTTCCGGTGGTATTCATCGCCTGTCGGAGTTGGGAGGTAAAGTTGTTTCGGACGTTCATATTCCTTAATCTACCAACATCGTATTTCCTGGGTCGGAGGTTCTGTCTGTTGTTTTGTATGGCTGTGGTACATAAACGTATTTTGGCTACTACTAGGTAGTGGTCTCGAGATTGGCCAATATCCGCACCTCGTTTACTACGTACATCAAGCAGGCATTTTTTAAAACGGTGGCTGATGGCGCAGTGGTCAATTTGGTTCGCGGTGTTATGCCTGTCGGGAGACAGCCACGTTACCTTGTGACAATCCTTATGGGTAAAGAGAGTGCCACCGATAACTAACTTTCTAGCATTGCAAAAGTCAATAAACCGTTCCCCGTTGTCATTCCGTGTACCAAGCCCATGCTTGCCCATTACATGCTTCAGCGATTCATTGTCAGAACCGACCTTGGCGTTCAGGTCTCCCATGACTATGACGATATCACCTCGTGGAATATCGTCATACGTTGCATTCAGCTGACTGTAGAACGCGTTTTTCAAATCGTCTGTGGCAGCTTCGGTTGGGGCATAGCACTGTATTAGAGAGATATTTCTAACCTTAGATCCAAAACGGGCAAGAATAAGTCGGTCCGATACAGGCTTCCAATTTATGAGGCTCTTACGCGCATTTGTTGACAACATTATTCCAACGCCTGATTGGTGATTGCTTCCTGTTTCCTTTCCAGAATATAGCATGACCGACTGTGAGCTTGGAGACGAATACTCACCAGAGCCAGTCCATCGAATTTCACTTAAACCGAGGATAGCAAGGCCGTACCGTAACATTTCACGTTCTGCTTGCAAATACCTGGCGTTCAAACCGGTGGCGATGTTATCGCCGTCTCTGAGCGTTCTTACATTCCAGTATCCAATCATAGTCCTAGTTCGATATGCAAAGGTCGTCAACGAGTGTTTCGGTTTTTTATTTAGAGGCTGATTTTTTAACGATTCGTTAGCAATTTAGATTTCGGAAGATGTGGGTTGCTAACCCTCGTCTCCTAGATTGGTAATAGGGCTGCTATCTGCGCGTCCAATCCCACGATGCAACCATGCTTCAGCGGTTTAAGCCTACTTTCCTGAGACGTCTCTTTGACCATTCAGGATACATGGTTGTAATGCCTTCTAACTTTAGCTAACTTCTAAGCGGTTGCTTTGAAGTCATTGCCCGGGGAATACTTGGTCTAAGACCGGAAGTAGTTAGCTGCTTGGACAGTGCCGCAAAGGAATCGATTCTGGTCACTCCCAAGTGAGTAACAATCAGTAACTTTCCACCTCTGGGCAAAGTCCCATTCCCCAACTGTCAACTGTAAATGAGTCACAATTGTTTTGTCCTATAGATCTCTGCCACGTCCATAAAGAGAGATTCTGGAAAGACTCGAATGAATAAAGTTTAGAAAACATAAATAAGAAAATCGCCAAGATAAGATCACACCTATTGTGAAGGAAACATAGATCGGCAAATGCACTACGCGGCGCTTTTGCTCTCCCACATTGCTCACACTTATTGCACACATATATTGAAAAAGAGTAAACAAAATAATTTAATCTCGCTCTATCAGTCGATCGTGGTGGTTGTTTAATCGCACGTTGCTTCGTTGCTAAGCGTCCACTCAAACCAGTACAGAAATTTCATCACCATCACCCACTATAAGATATTGTTTAAGTCTTGAGTTATTGAAATTAACCGTATTGTAACTAAAACCAGTTAAAAAGTTTCAGTCGGGCAACCCGACTTGCATATACCCTTACCCTCAGTAAAACAAATAATTTTCTATTATATTGATATTATCACTCGATTTCTAAAGTGGGCGGAGTGGTACATTTGTATGGGAAGTACGCGAAGGGGTGTGTCTAGGCTTCCAGATTTATTCTCCATAACTTTACCCTGTTATAGCTTTACTAAATACAGAATTTGGGCACGATTGCGTTGGGTGTATTTATATTATTACTACATCCCTAAAATGGGCGGAAAGGTACATTTGTATGGGAGGTACCATAAGGGGCGTGTATAGACTTCCAAATTTTTCTCCAAAACTTTGTCCTATTATAACATAACAAAATTCGGAATTTGGGCACGATCGTGTCGAGTGTATTGATATTTTTACCCTATTTCTAAAGTGGGTGGAGTGGTACATTTGTTTTGAGGTACCAGAAGGGGCGTGTCTAGACTTCCAGATTTTTTCTCCAAAGCTTTATCCTGCATGAACTTTACCAAATACAGAATTTGGGCACGATCGCGTTAGGTCTTTTAATAATATTATTTGTATGGGAGGTACCAGAAGGGGCGCGGCTACGCTTTCACAATTTTTTCCAAAACTTTATTCTGTTATAGCTTTACCAAATACAGAATTTGGGTACGATCCCATTGGGTGTATTGATATTATTACTCGATTTCTAAAGTGGGCGAAATGATGTATTTGTATGGGAGGTACCAGAAGGGTCGGGCCATGTAGCCCATTTTCAATACCGTAAGTAGTTTTGAGGAAATAATAACTCGTGCAAAATTTCAAAACATTTGGTTACGTCTTTCGAAAGTTATCGTGCGAACCAGCCAGACAGACAGACAGACGGACATGCCTCAAACAACTTAAAAAGTCATGAATCAAAATTGGTTCAAAGAAACCTAGGGTCTAAAGTGACTACTTCTATGTGTTACACTTTTGGGTCGTATCAAATGATATATACCCTCATCCCAAAGGGTGATGGTATAAAAATAATAATGAATGACAAATGGCAGAAAGATTCTTTGTTGTCAAATACAATATTTGAAATTTTCCTTATTCTATTCAGAAATGTTCGTATTGCAAATTTATATTTTGTTTTCTCTTATTCAATGTGTGAAAGAAAAAACGCCGCGTGGTGGGTAACTAAATCGAACTCAAATTTTTTTGCAGTGCATAGAGCGAAGGAGGTGTTCACAAAATACAGTGGAGTTTATGTGCCAGTCCCTCGAATATAATGCGTTCTTTTCTAAGAAAATGAGCCGAGAAATTGTTGTATTATTTACAATTAAGTAAAGGTGTCTCTCTCATATTGACAAACATTTGGAAAATTTAAGATAGATTACTATTGCTTCTGTTAGTTATTCAAAAAGTTGTAATATCAGTAAGTAATTCTAATCTTTATTTTATATTTTCTATTTTATCATATTTTTTTGACATCAAATATAAATATCTGAATTGTGACTTTGTAATTATTAGTCGACCCTCAGGTAGTACATAGTATACTCAACTTTTTATATTATACATCTAACTTGTCTGATTAGAAATATTTTGTGTATTCTGTTTTATGGCTGCTATTAAATCATTAAAAATCAATTTTTTCTAACTAATTCTTAAGTTATATGAATCTAACAACTATAGATTGATCAAATATAACATAAATGAGGGGTGCAACCAATAGGCCAGCTTAAAACATCTTTAGCACAGAAACAAGACAATAAAACATTTGAAGAAACACAAATCTCTTAAAACTTCTTAACTACATTTTAATACCACACAATAGAGATTAATTTCTCAAATAAATGATAAGGGAACAAGAAAGAATTCATCGATGTGGTTATTTATTTCGTTCCCTTCCTCTCTCTCTCTCTCTCTCTCTCTCTCTCTCTATCTTCGCTTTTCCAGATAAAAGGCCAACATCAACACGGCCAGGTTAAGACTGTATAAACCTCAATATTAAAATGACAATGCATTTAATCAAATCATCACAAACGAAATGGAAAATGAAATGGATGAAAATTGAAATTTCGTGTTGAATAGTTGGGCGGGCAGCCAAGCCAACTCGAATTGATTTTGGTTGCCTATTGACGCTGCCGTGATATGCATTCACCTGTGCAACCTTCGGCTTTACGCTTTGAATTCCAAAAATCCAATTCGTAGAGGAATTGTTGTGTTAAATTAAAATACCAACCAGTTTTGTCTCCCTCATGTGTCCACTATGTTTGTATGTCTGTCTGTCTGTCTGGGCCTTTGGGGTGTAAATCAAAATGTGTGTGGTTTTTGTTGTTGTTTTATGTGCTTAATTTTTACGATCCAATAGAAATTGTCTAGTCTAGGAAAAAATGCAGGCAATGAAATGATTGGGAAAATCAACAACAAAAATCGCAGGTATTAGTGGTTTGCTTTACAGATTTCGGTGAGTACCCTACAAAGGTATTGATTGTCTAGATTTAAGGGAGGTTGTTATGTTTTTTTTTTTATACATATTACACTTGTGGTCGTACCAAGTACCTAAGTACCCCTCCGCTGACAAGAAAGTACCCAATCACTTTGTAAATATATTATCGATACCATTCTCCACAGATTTGAAAAGTGTTTAGTGTTGAAATGAAGGGTGTTATTTGGTCGTCTTGCTAATGGCCTCAGCATTCCTGTCATGTCTTTCTACAGAAATTTTTGTGTTTTAGGTCTTTCACAAACAGCGTTCAATCTTTGTATTATTGACTCCATCCAACACTTAGTTAAACTGAGAGTGCTCAGTGTTGGCCTGAGCCTCTAATACTCCAATGGACACTTAACACATTGGCTGCGTTTGTCTACAGTGGCTATGTTATGTGTGTCTTTATGTAAAATCTAGGAGAAGGGGGGGTCCAAAAGTTGAAAAAACCTCATGTTATGCATATGTAATTAATTAATTCGTGTTAATTTGAATTTACACAGTCTATCACATGCTGTTGTTGCTGCTGCTGCTGTTGCAGCACCAAAAGCAGCTGCTGTAGGCTGCTGGCGGTTGAAGAGTAAGGTTGCTGTTTAGCTATTGTAACTTTTGTTGTTGCAATGGATTGAATTGGTTCGGTTCGGTTCGGTTTTGTACGTCTGGGCATGAGATGCTATGTTGGGTTGTAACAACTTTTCAACGATACTGTAGGCTTTTCTACTACAGATGTTGGCTGCTCGTTTTATGTTTTGTTGTTGTCGTAGTAGTTGTATAGTTCCCCCCATTCGTTTTGTTGTTGCACAGAGACGTGATCAATGTATAAAGTTTGAAAGTTACATTACACACATGCCATTTTTGGAAAGTCATAAAGGTTTTTCCTTTCATTTGTTTTTAATTAAAATATCTCGTTTTTTTTCTCAGTTGTTTGCTATGTCGATTCCATGATGCTGTCGATGCTTCTTGGTGATGATGGTGATGCTGTTAAACCTCTGCCAGACATGCAACAGTTGTTGTCATATGCGCACAGACCATTTAAGACAATAACAATCATTTCATTATCATTGATGTGATCATCATCATCAACGTCAGCGTCATTTTCCCAGCATTAGAGTCATAGAGTTGAAAAAGTAACGCATAACCAAAAACTTATTGACATTTTTGTTGTTTTGCACAGTGACTTCAAGTAAAGTTTTGAAAGCAATTTATGCTTTAGTTTGTTGTTATATATGGATTAAATTTTACAACAACTAGTTGGTTTTGAATTTAAACCACTAGGCTATATTGACTTTGTAACGTTGTTTTTGAGGTGCTCAAATTACTCCGCTAAGACTGCCTGAAATGCTCTTTGATCTAGAGGCTCTCTCTTGTAGCGTTGGACCTCGCACTCTAGATCATGAAGGGGTTTCCTGACCTGCCTGGGGGGTGGGAGCATATCCATAAGATGGTGGTTGGTGTGGCTGAACCGGTAACATCCAAGCAGATACTGCTTCGACAGCAGTGTGTCGGCGCACGGGAATGACATTCGACTCCTGTCACAGTTCGCAGGGTGGCATTTTGAAATGTCTGCAGGTTCTTCCACTGCGTCTCGCACACATTCGGTGGCCACACTGGAGCTGCATAGTTTACCACAGACCGACCTATTGCTTTGTAAGAGGTCAACAAGGTTTCATTGTCAGTTCCCCAAGTGCTGCTGCTAGGGACTTGAGGACCTTGTTCCTAATTCTCATCTAATTGCAGATAGCTGTGGCGAGCGCGTTGAATCTGAGGAGGCTGTCAAATGTAACAACAAGGACATTTGGGTTATTGGTGATCGAAATTGTTATGCCATCGACTATCACGTTAAGCTGTTCTTTCATTTGCGCTGTCCATGCAGTGAATAGTGTGGCCGATGATTTGGTGGCGGAAATTTGCAACTTTCTCCCAGCTAATAAATTGGCAATTTCATCTGAGTAGACGTTCAGCTTTCCACATATATCATCAATCGGGGAAACCAACGCCAGAATCGTACAATCATCGGCGTAGGATGCGATATTACCGCCGTCAGGTGGTGGTGGAATTTCAGAAAGTTAAACAGTATCGGAGAGATCAGCCCACATTGGGGAACTCCCTGGTTAACTCTACGGGGCTTGGATTTCTTGTTTCTGAATTCCACATACGACTGGCGTCCACACATGTAACTTACGATCCAACGTTTCAAACAGTTCGGGAGGGACGTGTTGGCGATGTTCCCGAAAAGCGTGGCGTGGTAGACAGTATCGAAACCCTTCGAAAAGCCAAGCGCCACGCAGACCGTCCTGTCACTGGGCTTGTGCTGTTTGAGAACGCGAACTTTCGGAATCAATGCTGATGAACCGTAATTGGAAAATGTGTTGTCAGGCTCGGGAGGATTAAAGCTTTAAGTGTCTTTGCTACTGGCGAGAGAAAAGAAATAGGTCTGCATGATTCTCCCCTACCTGAATCTTTGCCAGGTTTCAGCAGCGGGACTACTCTGCCTGTTTTCCAATTTGACGTTGGTACTCACCGTTAACGATAATAGGTCCAACTGTTTTGAAAAATATTTCGTTTATTCCCAGAAAAGGTTGATTCGCTTGTGTCATTACCTAGGATTCTGTAGAGAAAGACAGGTAGGATGACGTCCATATTACCACGTGCTTAAACTGCTTTTCTGTCTTTTTATCAGAGGTTATCCAGATTTCTTGTGGTTATCGTTATGCGGGAATCTGTTTTCATACATTATCATGTTTTTTGCCGTCACTACTGAATTTTCCAACAGCTGAACCAAAAGCATCTTCCCTTCGTATTTTAGCATTAAAATCTTCCAGAACAATTTTAATGTCATGGGCAGGCCCACGGTCATATATTTTCCAAGGAGCTTATTGAATACATCTTTAATGGTGTCGTCTTTGGACGGAGCGTGTACACAAATCAGCGTGATTTAAAAATATTTCCCCTTGATACGAGACCAGATGTTGATGTATGTTGCCGACTATGAAACCCATCCAAATTCTTTTTGCATTGCAGCTGTAAATACTTTACAGTGATTTCTTTCTTCCTATATGACGGCGATGTCAGCTTGTATTTGCGAGGACATCCGCGAGTTCGGACATTCCAGGTGTATATCCTTCAATCATGGTCCTTATAACGTTTGTCGTCATCATTTGGGGGGTTCTTGTTGTTTATTTTCTTTGTTTTTTGGGGCTGTCAAAACAATGATCTTTGTGTTGAGCTTCAATAACAGCTCTTACCTACTTCATAAGCCGCATCGGTGGTAGTATGCCATTAGGTTACTAAGCGGATGTTCAGTGGCATATTTCGGGGAACATGTGATCTATCGGACAGTCCTTAAGATGCATTGCGCCTTCTCACATCTGCTACCACTCAACAGATGTTCAGTAGCATGAGCCAGGGAACACGCTTGGATACCTCCAAAGAGAGAATTCTGGTTATTCCCAGGATTATAACGATCAGAAAACTCAAATTAGAAAATTCCCCTCTCCGCAGCATTAATAGAAGCTATGATTCATCAAATTGGAACCGAATTACTAAAAATGTCCAATTTTTGACAGATTCTATCTAATCTGACATAAGCTACCATAACCGTATTCAAAACCAAGTATGCTGTATCTCCCAATTGGTCTACAGTACACTAAATTGGAGAATGTTAACACTGTTTTAACATTCTCCAACGTTGCCGAAAAAAAACATCATTACAACGAGGGTTGGTTAAAAGAGCTTATAACGAATAACATCAACGATAAATATTTCAATTGAGAAAATATGTTGTTAACTAAAAAAAAAAATAAAAAATATTTTGGCAACAAGCTGTCTCTAGATATCGTTTTTCGTGGTTGTATATAATTATATGTTTATTGATCTAATTATTCCCTCAGATTTTCATTACCTTCACCACTGTATGTCCGTCTATTCTCTCTCCTTGAAAGTCTGCCATTAGTGTGTACATTTGTAATATATATCTAAGCACCAACAGCAACAACAACAACATAATAAAAATGCACATGTTTTGTACAACAACGACTATAACAACATATATGTATGTATGTATGTACGAAACCTTCTCCTCTCATAATCGAATCGAAACAACAGCAAAACAACAACAACTTCATCACATATTACACACGTACACTTGTGTGTTGTATAGTTTTCAAGTGAAAGTTGTATCTATCAGATATACTATAGGTCTGTCCGTCCGTCCTTCCTCTAACCATATGTTTCAGCTATAAACAAATGTTAATACGAAAATACGAGTGTTGGGTATTTTTTTTATCTGTAGATACATGTTGTTGATACCCGCTATAGTTGTTGCTGTTATTTTTCTTTTATTACCATTGTTTATGAACAATTTTCATTTTAAAATATTTTATATATTTTATGTATGTATTTTTTCTTAGCTACATTTGTTCCTTGCGGTTTGATTAGTTTTGGTTGTTTTTTGCTAGCTTCTTTCTATTGTATGAACGGAATAGTCGTTTCCACTTTACTCAAAATTCTCATTTATATCTTAAGAACCTGTTGCTGTGGTCAAGGGATGGAATGTCTGCTTAACCATCATTCAGTCGGCGGTGGTAATAGGGGCTTATTTCATCATGTGGCTATTCGGCAATTAGCGAAAAAGTAAAAGTACAATAGAAAGGTTGGACTGTAACAAATGTAACCTAGTATTTTTGGTTCACAACAAATAACTTGTGTACTCGTTTATAGCCAACAATTAGTTGTGGAAAATAAAGAATGGGAAGAGAGTAGCATAAGAGCAGGTAAAATGGTTTGTTGAAAATACTTTGTGGCTGTTGTGCATATTGTCAGAATCCCTCATGGGAATAAAAAGAAAACGATAAAACGATCTTCCAAAGCTGATTCGATCTATATGCCTTTTTTTTGTACAATTTTCACAAAAAAACCCTTTGCATCTTACGAATGAGATAAAGAGGTTTTTGCATTGGACTGAGTTAGCACGCTCCTATTTTGAGACAGACTTAAACAACGGAACTTACAGTTTAATGATGAATCTGAACAGCTTAAGCTTTAAACAGCTTTTTACTTGACAAATGCCATTCTGCCACGGTCGGTTCTTGTAGATCCCCGTAATTATCCATATTACAACAAAGTAAGCTACATTATGACTCTATACGTGTGACGACTGCATGGTCTATTGATTTTGGAAAATTTAAAGTTCTTCAGAATGTATGTGTACGAACGTAGTTCATAAATTTCAGACCTGAAGTGTTAAAGAATTCCACACGCTTCGGTCTTCTGCGTGCGTTGTCCAGTTGGCCCTACCAGATGGTCGCACGTTGTCAACCACTTGCTACATCCAACGAAGTTTGGGTCTCCCTACTCTGCGCCGTCCTTCAGGTTCGCCTTCAATCACCTTTCTCGCTGAAGCATTTACATCCATCCTGGCAACATGTCCCAGCCATCGTAGTCGTTGCACTCTGATTCTTTTAGCTACATCGATGATGTGGTAACCCTCATACAGCTCATGGTTCATCCGATGGCGAAACTCGTCGTCGACACAGATAGCTCCATATAATTTTCGGAATACTTTTCTCTCGAATACTCCCAGGTTTTGTATGTCCGTTGTCGTAAGTAACCATGATTCGGCAGCATACAAAAGAACGGGTAAGATTAGCACCAGGTAAAGCTGTTTCTTAGTATTCCGAGATAAGGTGGTGTTACTAAAGTGCTGCCGAAGTCCGTAACAACATCTATTGGCTAGCACAATTCTCCGCTTGATTTCATGGCTGACATTATTTTTCTTATTGACGGAAGATCCGAGGTAGGTAAATTCATCTACTACCTCAAAACAATAATTTTCAACGTTCACGGTGCGTCCCATCAAGAGGACTCTTTGTGCGTCTAAATCATTATTTACGTTTTTACTCCTTGACCGTTTAGGCTATTTTTACTGACTCCTTTTCTATTGATGAGAAAACTGCAGTAACATCCCGCAGATTTCGGCCAAAGATGTCTTTATCATCGGCATAGGTTAGTGGCATGTGGCTCTTGAGGAATATGGTGCCAGACATGTTGACACCAGCCTTTCTCATCACCTTCTCCATAACTATATTAAATAGTGTACAGGACAAGCTATCACACTGCCTGAGACCTCTATCCGTGTTGATTGGTGCAGAGAGATCCTTACCAATCTTAACCGAGGATTTGGTGTTTTCCAAGGTACATCTGCAAAGTCGCATCAGCTTTGCAGAAATACCTAACTCAGACATGAATATTTGATCTGTCGTCGAATTAGTTTTTCAACAATTGGCTTTAGACGTTCACACAATATGCTTGAAAGGACCTTGTACGCAATTGGTATTAGGCTTATTCCACGATAGTTCGTACATTCACTACGATCTCTGTTCGTGTATATGGGACATAACAGACTGAGACTCCAATCTTTGGGCATGCTCTCGTCTAGCTAAAGGTTCTCCATGAGCTGATGCATACTTCTAATCAGCTTCTCTCCGCTTACCATAAACAATTCAGCAGGGAGACCATAGGCTCCAGCCGCTTTGTTGTTTTTTAGGCGGGATCTTGCGACACGTATCTCGCTCTGGCTCGGAGGTGGACAGTTAATATCATCGTCATGGATCGGAGCAGGGTCTTCTGGAGTGGTGTCCGTATCCAGTACATTTCTGAAATGATTTCTCCATATCTTCAGAACGTTTTTCGGATCCGTCACTAGCTGGTTATCGCTGTCCTTGCAGGAGGACTAACCTGTTCCACGCATTCTCGCCTGAACTCTCTGGTAGAATCTTCGGGCTTCCCCTCTACTTTGGAGCAACTCTGTGCACTCATCCTGTCTTTTCTGCAGGTCCTTCTTTATCCACTTTTTTTTCCCTGTGCCGTTCAGGAACAGCATCAGTTTGTCATTGCCTGCAGTTTCGCCCTGTATGCAGCGACCGTCTCTCATTGCGACATTTATCGTCGTACCATTCATCTTCTTGAGACGGCATACCCGAGTATGCTTTTCGCAGGTCGTTCTATGGAGTCGGCTATATATTGCCACTGCGAGGTAATATTATCAGGGGTTGGAGCATTCCGTAGCAGTTGAGTAAGGTGAATTTTGCAATGGTAGGCTCAAATGCGGACCGGCTGTGGCATGATGGTTAGACCACGCGACGACCATGCGGGAGATCACAGGTTCAACTGCTGGCTCGAGTCATCTAAAAAATAACTAAATATAAAAAGATTTCTTTCAATGCCGGTCCCCCTCGCAGTATAAGTGTCGTGTGAATCGGCATGTCTAGTAAAAAGCTTCTCATACAGTGACGTTCGCATTCGTCGATAAACAAGTAGGTGCCGTTAGTTCTGAATCTAAAAATAGAAAGCGTGTTAACTCATAACAACGCGAGAAGCTATCCCATATCTCATTCATGGGGTGTAAAGGGAAATTAAGTAAGTTAAGGCTCAAATGCGGTCTCCCTGCCTATTTTAGCATTAAAATCGCCAAGTACAATTTTGATGTTATGGCTCGTTCTACGGTCATTTACTTTTTCTTGGATGTCGTAGAACTCTTCTTTGTCCTCATCGCTCTTCTTTTCTGTCGGAGTATGGATACATATAAGAGTTATGTAGAAAAACTTGGTTTTGACTCTTATGTTGGCTACACGTTCACACACCGCCTTATATGCCTGTTTAAATTGCAGTAATTTTTACATATTTGTGACTGAACTGAACTGATTAAGGAGCCTGGGTTCCAACTTCCTTGCAGGTTGACCCATAATTTCGTTTTAAAGTCTGTCAGTGTCGAGAACGCCCATCGGTTGACTGTCCACTGGGGGACCGACCCATGGCCCCCATACAAAAAAAAAAAATTAAGTCAACGTGTTTTTCGACCCATACTGCTATCCGCGTAGATTGTGACGGTGCTTGTTACAGTTAAGATACTGAGCCGAGCAAACAATAAAGTCAGCCAAGCCCCTCTTTACAGAACAAAATAATCGATCAACGTAATCATATAGACTGTTCCACTTATGCAGTCCTTACCCACTACCATGCTTACTAAACAATACCAGCAAATCAGCTTCTTGTTTTCTTACTGTGATCTCAAGATTTGGCCTGTTGCCGCAAGACTTGTTGAGGATAACATCCAGCACTGCTTGTAGTGTACTTCGATCAGCGCCGTTTAACACTAAGTATCATCCAAAACTACTCCCCGTATCCACTTCTATACCCCTACACAAGCCTACAGATCTTTTTTTTCCATCCGTCCTTTTCTCTATGTTGCGCGTCCAGTTAACTTCCTATCTAAAAGAACCTAATTCATCTTCGGAAGAGAGTTTCAGTTAGTAATCTTGAAAAACAGAGACAACGCATATAGTATGGAACTTTTTTAAACCAGGCTTCTGCCCAGATACCTTCTCCAAAATGCTTGCTGGAAAGCGCTCTTAGTACACGAAAAACTAAAAAAACTCTTTATCTTGTTACCGTTTCACTCGTCGACGAATTCATCGTATATACTTGAACCAATCCAAACTCATTCTGGCGAGTATGGAATACCTATCAGACCACACGACGATTAGGGTTCGAGCCTCGACACCACAACCGTCTACATTTATTTGACGCTATGTCAGTATGCAAGTCAATCGATACTTGTTGGGTACAAGCTTTTCGTTTTTAGCATTTTAAGTTATGTAAATGGGACAAGCGGTACACGTATGTAGTTAATTTTTTGTTCTACACCATTCTGCCAGTGAAAACTTCCACATTCCCAAGGATGTAAAATACAATCCTTCCACCTCAAGCTTAGCCCCATCAAAGCTTTGATATTTCTAACCGTACGAAATCCAAATTTCGTCATCTTTGTCCGACAACACAATGTGATTATTTGGCTTACTCTTAAAAAGTCATTCCAACTGAATCGAAAAATTTCGATTCATTGTAAATACAAGCATTTCTATTGCCAATGTAAGATAAATGAGCCTCGTTTTCCGGTTGCTAGGCCAGTCAGATAGATAATTCCGTCTGACCTTAAAGGCTGTTATGTGGCTTTGTATTACTGTCGCTTAATATAGAATACAAGTCAAATACAATATTGTTTATCTCCATTGATAATATGTAATTCAGATATTTGAATCCAACAACCCAAATACAACTTGAACTCCAACAATGAAGTTGAAAAAACCTCTATGACAAAAACGTCAATGTTAAATAACAAATTGAATAATAATGCAGCGTTAGTTTAAATTTGTTTTAATTAATTGTGTTACATCTTTTATGAATATTTAAAACGAACAGCAACATTTTCGAGAGACGATCAAAATCACAATCAACTGGTGATAGCTCGGCAACTTAGCAGCCAACCATCACCACCACCACATTCACATTGGTTCAGCTCCAATACGAATCGAAGACCTAAAGTAAATTAACATTTTTCAAATCAACCTGAGCAGCGAGTGCGTGCGCTCAGTTGATCGTTGATCGTCGGCCCATAAAACAATCACGTGTGAGCGAGCTAGTAAATACAAAACGCTGAAAATTAAGAAGTATAAGAAGAAGACTGTCTCAAGCAGGAGCAAAAGAAAAAGGCACAAAATACAATAATAATCGAGAGATATTTAGCTTATTCAAAACTTCACAAGTTTCGTGTTTGTTGTACAATTCATTTGGTCTCTATAATGAGTTCGTTCACCTCCAGACGTCGCTGTCTTGCCGTCGTCTTTATGTGTTTCTTTAGCGGTTTTTTGTTGTATTCTTCTTCTATATCTCATCTTATTTCTCACACACCTGAATATGTCTTCTTGTTGCTGTTGTTTGTTATTATTGTTATTATTAAAGTTGTTTACTTTTGTCTTTGAGCCAATGGTGGAGGAGATCATCTTAATTTTAGTATCTTTCAATAGCCGATAGATACCCCACCAGTTTTAAGCGATAGTTGGCGGTATTGAGAGCGTCAAAAATAAGTACACAACACCTTTTCTTGTAAACTATGTCATAAAGAGTATATAATCATATTACAGTGCATTTTTGTAACTACCTTCGAGTATATTATTTAGTAAACATCAAACGCGGTAAGAAAAAATCCTTTTAAATGCCAAGACACTCTATACATCGTAGTCCTTAAAACATCAATTTTATGACGATAATGCAAAACCAGAATCTCCTAATCATATTGGTGGAATTTAATATCAATCCTCTATATCAGTCAACGGCGTAAGGTACTCCATGGGCACGAGAGAAACACACGCAATTCGATTGCGCATTGAACGGCAGCCCAATATAACCACAATATGAATTTGTGTTGATGAGTTTCTCTCTTCCCACTCTCACTGTAGTGAAGGAATTTGTTATAGAGTTTTTTCATAACTATGAACAAAATTATAATATAAAACTCCAGGAAATAACTGCGCATGGCAACGTACATTAACATATTACAATTAATTTTTACCGGAAAAATTCATTTCTTCTATTGTCATGCTAACAACAAGCGTCGACACAACTGCGTCGGACGAATGCTCAAGCGCGACTGAATGCATTTATTTGTTTAAGATCAATGTGTGAGCTAATGCGTGTGAGTCTCTCGTGCCCATGGGATACCTTACGCCGTTGACTGCTTTATATATACTTATTTTGGATAGAGTTGCAGAAGCAGGCAATAAAATAAAAAAAACGTTATATTACCATATTTTTATATTGTTTAGAAGGTATTTATCCGCCAAATTTCTCTGTTTATGACTATTATTGTGGTTAAGGCATTCAAATGCCAAAAACACATTGAACAGTTGGGTGGAAATGTTCAAATACAAGAAAATTCTTTGGTAAAATTTAAAATTTAAAAATTTTAAGTCAAGTCTGTGGTAAGCTAGGGTTTAGGTTGTGAACACGTGTAATCTGCGATCTGAGATACAAAGACTATTAAATTCGCTACTCAGACTGAGAAGACAGTCTCTAAGTCCTCTATATAACATTTCCCTAAGTATCTTAGCTATCAGATATGGACAGTTACAAATAAGATTTTCCATCGTCTCGGAATCCTCCTCGTCCTCACTCACACGGCAGTAGTCTTGTATGGATCTATACCAGGGCTGCGCCAAATTGTTTTGTAGTTGTGTTAGTGAGCGAAAGAGAGGACTGCACTGGGAAAAACAGTTGAGCAAATTAGGAAATAAACTTTACAAATGTATTCCGTGCAACAATTGTGGTTAAAGTACTTCACTAATATTTGCATGCTTTTTCATTAAGTCGTAAGTGAGACAGTGACGGCTGCATATGTTAAATGTATATTTTGCATAATGAACACAAAGACTTGTCTACGCATTTGTCCATCGGACAGCGTAATATATCAAATGTTCAAAATATTTAAAAAAAAAATAGTAAAATTATTAAAATAGTTTGAATGTTAACAACAACAAAAACAAATATTAAAATTATTAAAAATGAAAATATAAAAAAGTCGTTAAGATTTTAAGTAGTATTTGCAAGTTCAATTCATATTATTATCATTCATATCATATTATAAAAGAATCATAATGTCTTTAAGTGACATATTTCCTACATTCCATAAATATTTTATAACATTAAAGTCATAAGATGTTTTAATCATATGGTATTGTTCGAGCATCTTAGTTAATTTTGTTCAGTGCACATGCAAAAAATATTAAAACACCCGCTGAGCATGTGCACTCGTCGCTGTCTCAGTGACGACTAAATGAAAGAGCATAAAAATGTGTGTGAAGCAGTCGTAGCACAATTGTGCTATGAAATGCGCAGCCCTGATCTATACCATTTGCCTGTCAGGTGCCTGATATTGCAGTGGGCAGTTAGAATTCCAAAGACCAGTCTCAAATCACTTCTGCACAGGCCAACCATGTACGCAGATTGGGTATTGCTGCATTCAAACCACAGCGATCTAGCAGTTATACAGTTGGTTCTGGAGATCCAACGTATGCTGGTAGTTTTCCACATCTAATTCTCCACTAAGCCTAATAGGTAAGAGAGAGAGTCATGATCAAGCATTGGACGGCCTCTTCCGGCTGATTAATGTGCTGATTAATTAACAATATCCTGGGATCCAACAGAGGCTCTCACATCTTCTCCTTTGAGTTCCCTACCAACTTTGATGTACACAATGTAGAATTGATCAATTTCATTGCAGGCTGGCTATTCACACAGATGGTTATCCATCTGTATCGATTCCACGTCCCTACGATTCAACAGGGGCTCAAATCCGGAGGCTTCAGCCCATTCAACTTGTCCATTAGTAAAGTCATCACTAACTTTGATTTACACAATGTAGAATTGATCGCTTTTATTGCAACCTGACTATCCACACAGATAGTTATCCATCTGCTGGTACCAATTCCACATTTCATAATGGCCTACGTGGCGTTCTGAATAGAAAGTGCTTAAAACTTAACACGCTTTCTTTTTTTTAGACTCACAACCAGGGGCACTTATTTAGACGTATGTGAACGTCAGCTAATTGAGAAGTATTTACTAGACATGCCGATTGACTCGACCCTATACTGCAAAGTTGTGTTGACAACATCTGTTAGAGGAGGCCGCGATGAAAAAAATGTAGATGACGGCTGTCCTCTTAGCCTAAAAAACACGGCATTCATTATGTAGCCTGAAAGAAAGGCTTAGCTGCAGGGTCTATCTGTAAACACCAGCTCCTGTGCCATTTTCCATCTTCTATCCGTCAGTAAAGACAGAAATGGAGTCACCATAAGGAGTCCCGCCGTCATTTCATTCCGATCTTTCTTTTAGTAAAGACATAAATGAAGTCACCATAAGGAGTCCCGCCGTCATTTTATTCCGATCTTTCCGGAATTTCGACGTCTACCTTACGGAAATACATAAGCTTTGTCAAAAAATTCGGAAGAGGTAACATGTGAAAAGAGTCGTCATTACCCAAAAGCCGGAGAATATTCACATGACCATGTGGGTATTGATCCCAATCGCCAGCTTTCCCCAGTCTGATAGCCCCACAGACCATAATAGCCTTGACATAAAAGTCCAGGCGCGGAAAGCGCAAGAACAGATCCTTCTAGCTCCAGAAATCCCCATTGTAGGCATCCTTTGCTGATCATTTTCAGTAAATTACTATTATTGAGATCCTATCACCAGACCAGATATACATTTTTAAAAATTTTCCGGACTACCACAGTATTAGCCACAGCTTTCCAAGGGCAGTTTGCATAAGGTCACACTTCGTTAGTTGAAATTTCCAGCCTATCATAATGACTATGTTGTCCTCATATGCCACAAATTTGCCTATTGAATGATTTAAGTATTCCGTTTATCACAAGGAGTCTTAAAAGAGGGGACAGGAGTCCCCCCTGAAGAGTTCCACTAGAAGCCATATTTTTTACGCAGCTTGCACCAAGTTCTGAATTGACAACGCCAGTTTCATCACCGAAGTTTTCCAAGGGCAGTTTGCGTAAAGACACACATCGTTGGCAAAAATTTCCATTCTATAATGAAGCCGGTAAGAAAGTTTCAGTCGGGAAAACCGACTTACATATACCCTCACCCTTAGTAAAACAAAAAATTTTCTAAAGTGGGCGGAGTGTAACATTTGTATGGGAGGTACCAGAAGGGGCGTGGCTCACAATTTTTCTGCCGAAATTTTAATCCTGGTATAGTTTTAATAAATACAGAATTTGGTCACAATCACTTTGGGTGCATTAATATATTTGTACTCCATAACTTTATCCTGCTTGAGCTTTACTAAATACATACGTTGGTCACGATCGCGTTGGATCTATTAATAATATTCATGTTTTTAAAGTGGGCGGTAGCCGATAGATATGGGAGGTACCAGATGGGGCATGGCTAGACTTCCAGTTTTTCTCTCCAAACCATTATCCTGCTATAGTTTTACTAAATATGGGATTTCTGGACGATCGCGTTGGGTGTATTGATATTATTTCTTAATTTCAAAAAAGGGCGGAATGATGTATTTGTATAGGAGTTACCAGAAGGGGCGGGCCATGTAGTCCATTTTAGCCGGACCGACATGGCTCAAACGACTTAAAAAGTCATGAATCGAGTTTGGTTCAAAGAAACCTAGGGTCTAAAGTGACTCCTTCTATGTGTTACACATTTGGGTCGTATCAAATGATATATACCCTCATCCCTAAAGGTGATGGTATAAAAAACCATCTTGGGTTGGTATGCGGTGGGCATGACTGATTTTGTACCAAATTTGAACACATTTGCTTCGTTAGGACCAGTTTGGTATGGCATTTTGCTAATCAAATACAAAATTATGTACTTGGCCGCATTTTATCCGTTGAAACAATCTTTTAATCTTCTTTTCTTAAATTTGTGTATTTTTCATATAGTTTGAAGTAGCACAGATTACTTTGTGGTATTAGAGAAATAGATAGTATCTTTGAGAAGTCGCTCTTCATTTGTATATTTAGCACAATTTGCATTTAATTACTTACACAGTACCGCACATGATTTTGGGACTCAGTTCTGAGAGTTGCACGTATAAGTAGCCTCAAAAATAAGAACTTCTGCATAGTTCCTTTTGTCAAGTTGGCTGCATTAATAATACAGTACAACATTTTTCAGCTCATTGATTTGGGATTCAATCCTGAGAACTGTGCGTAAAAGTAGCCTCAAAAAGAAGAAGTTTTGCATCATTCGTTATGTCAAGTTACATGCCATAATAATTTAATATCGATTTATAGTTCGTAAGTATCGTATAGGGGAATTTGTCACGTTATAAGCTCTTTTGTTATATAGTTATAACTTTAAACAAAAATTAAAAAAGCTTTGTTTTGAATTACAAAACATTCATTTTGATAGATATGCCTCTTAAAGGGAAATATATAAAAAGATTTAATTTGAACAAAAAAAAATGGGTGCAAATTTTAAAAAACATAAAAGAGTTTTTGAGTTGAGAAAAATTATTATAATTTTTTTTTTTAAAATTGTTCAATATACAAATTTTGCAATGGATGAAAAGTTATATGGATGGGAAAAAATCACCTGGTAGGTTAAAATATCAAATTTTGACCCCCTCTAACTCAGAGAGATCTTGACCGATTTTGTTGAAAAATTTTGTCTAAACTACTATCCAATTGGACTTACCTTGGTAAAAATTTAATACCGATCGGTACCTATGGTACCTATACAATATCTACAACTTTGCTTTAGATACAAAAGAGATATTCCGTACGGTATACCGAGATATGACCGTGTTTAAATATAGAAAAGTGCTAAAAATCCACTTTTAGCCATTAAGTTTGTAATGCAGCTAACTTGACAAAACGAATGATGCAGAAGTTCTTATTTTTGGGGCTACTTTCATGTTCAATTCTCAAAATTGAGTCCCGAATCCATGAGCTGAAAAATGTGGTTCTATGTTATTTTTGCAACTCTCTGTATAGTATGTTTACCATCAGTGGTTTATGTTTATCGCCAGTTCAGTCATTCATGCTGTTAGTCCGTCATTCAGGTACTAGCTCATTACCACATCCAATTTTCTTTTTCGCTTTTGTTTCTTATCGTTCGTCGTTTTCTTGTGTTCAGTGTGTAAAACATTCAATATTTTGCTATTAATTTGTTTATCTTTTGGGATACAAACATTTAGCTTCTTTGCCTGTAAGTAGGTAAATTGATTTGAATTTGGCGCAAAGTTTGCTAACCGCATACCGCTTACATTCAGCGTAGAATAGTGGGGCCATTCACAAATTGCGTAGTCACTGCCGTAACTATGGTGTATAATTATATTTCGCATTATTTTTTTCTACACGTGTGAAGTTTTTGTTTTGTTTCGTCTTATCGCTGTGCATAAACTGTTAGTAACAAAATTTTTTTTCAAAAATGTTGTTAACCGTTTGTGTTACGTGCGAACGAAAACGAGTGGTTAGAATTTATGGTAATTGGACACATTTTGTAATATTTCTTCTAATGATTATAACAGTTGTTTGTCCTAAGAACTGGATGTGAAAGAAAGTTAAACTATTAGGCTGAGGATTGAATCGTTGTTGCACAGTTATAAACAAATTTGGCTAGATCTATGAGAGTCTGATGAAAGCGATCTTTTCAATATCTTGGTTCGGGACCTGTCGTGGCATAGTGGTTAGAGCACGTGACTACCATGCGGGAGATCCGTGATTCGATTCCCGGTTTTGCTTCGATTTTGCTTTCATTGCCGGCCCCCTCGATGTTGTCGACAGCAACTTCGCAGTATAAGTGTCGAGTCAATCGGTATACCTAGTAAAATATTCTCAAACAGTGATGTTAGCATTCCTCGCTAAACAAGTAGGTGCCATTTGTTGTGAATCTAAAATAGAAAGCGGGTTAACGCGAGAATCATCTCATACATCATTCATGGCGTGTTAAGGGAAATTAAGTTATCTTTGTTGGTTGGGAGTGCAATTTTCGGTTTGAACATGAAATTATCATAATTTTCGAAGTTTAATTTCTGAATTTCGAATTTCCCCATTTATTACGTATATAAATATAAGTAGATATCGAAATATTCTTTCCTTGGAAACGACGAAATCTTTCCTACTGAAAATTTATAAACAAACTTCACTCTAACATCTTAGACACTATTGTGCTCTAATACTGACTAGTTTTTCCACATGCACATGATACGATGTTGCTGTTTCAAATCTTTGCCTTCAGCAGCTCTATTCTTGTTTCCTAATTAAAAACTATTACAAACAATAACAATTTGTAACCATATATGGTTGGAACAAATGTTCATTGTACAGCTCGATTCTTTGCCTGGTTTTTTCCCTCACCATTCCAAACAATTAGCTGTTATTGTCTTTGGAACTTGCTAGTGTGGAAGTCACCAACCAATAGAGGGAAAAGCACAGCAGCACAAAACCAAAATAATGTTCAAATAAAACTTTCAAAACTTTCTCATATTATTATTATTATTATTGTTTGGGTTTTTTCAATTCACTTTAGTTTTGAGACACATTATGCTATGCTACCATTGTTGGAACTTGTTGTTGTTGTTGTTAACAAATTGTCAACAGCACTTTCCATTTTGTCATCAATGGTAAAAATTATGGGTTTTTCATCCGTGTAACCATTTCGGTTTAACACAAAGCTGGAAAAACAACAAAGAAAGGGTGGTGCTTATAGGCCATGTAGTAGAGGAAATCTATGGAACAGGAAGAAGAGAAACTAACATAAGAAACGGAAAAGAAGGTTACTACATACACTGATAGAATTACTTTCAAATATTCGTTAAGATTTGTGATGGTGCTGAGCGCCACATTTGCTGCTACACCCATGAAAAGCAGGCAGTCATTTTGTGGCAACTACTTGGTAACCCCCTCCCAACACCACATGCTGTGGGAAAAAGCCTTCTTCATCATTAGCACTCCACTTGTTTTCGAATGTTGTTTTAATAATGCTTAAGCGTTTTTACCTTTAATTAGTTATGCTGAGGATTTGTAATATTTACTGTTTGGTTTGTATTAAGAAATCGAGTCGGGTGCTTTGTTTCTATCAATTTAAAAGTGTTTGACCCCCTTCTGTGGGGTGTTGACGTTTTTCGTCATTTCTTTGAAAATGTTAAATATCATGCACCATTAAGTCAAAAACCAATATATATCGGCCAGCTATAACGTATAATTAATCTTGCTTAATTTATGTTTTTTTGTTGAAATATTATAATCATTAGTTTGTTTTAATTCTTGTGCAAAGAAATATATGAACCTATTTCAAAACATGAGACAAATGGTGGAAAAAATAAAAGAGTCCTACAAAACTTTAATTTTTAGCGTTTGCCGCCAATTGTTTGAATGTTGTTAAGATATTTTAAATTGTCTCGCTGTCGAGAAATAAAAACTGAAAAACATACACTCCTCATAAGATTGGGATTAATCTTATTTCAGATTTAGGTTCGTTATTCTCTTGGTAAGAGCCAGAAACTCTGTACGTAAGTCCCAGGAGTCCCCAAGATGGACAGAATGATTAAGTACTTCCGGACAATATTACTGGACGTCCTTCAAATGGAAGCAAATTTGAGGTGACGCAATGTGGCGTTGCACCTGTGTCGTGCTACCACCACTGTCACGTAGGTGGTAGACAACACCCATCATAGTGCAGTCGCTGAATAAGTCACTCTCGTTTAATTAAACAACTTTTATGAAAACACTAGCTGACCCGGCAAACGTTGTTCTGCCATACAACTTCTGACTTCGCGAACTTCGTCTCGCTCCAAGTTAACGCCTTCATATAAGCTCTAGAGTAATATTAAAACACATATAGTTCAAATTTTAATATTAAAACACATATAGTTCAAATATTAATGTGACTTATTTGAATTTAATCGAAATCTGTGAAGAGCGGTCTGATAAACAATGTTTTTCGATTTGTTTTCCGGCGCTAAAATAAACAATCAAGACAGTTTGCCAACACGCGAAAAACTGAGAAATTCGAGGTTGATCCCACAAACTTCCAATGCCAATCGAATGGGGAATTGAATTCGCTAGAATTGCGTTGCTAACGCAATTTTAAAAATTATTTGAGCTAACCTTTTTATTCGTTTCTTTTCCTCATGACTTGTAAACAAACCTGTCGTTGTATTGACCATCTTTAAATTGTGGTGATATTCACCCTCTCCATCATATGACCGATGAGTCTCCCGACGCTTGATAACAATATTGTGTGATTCCACATTCTCACCCTGGGATCTCATCTTAAAATAGATTGGGATCCCACCTCGAAATGAGTAGCACGCCGTCGATATTCATATGGAATGGTAAAAAGGTGGTTAACATGAATGTGATCAAATCGATAACTTAATTCTAAACCACATACCTTGGTGAAAATATTACAGAAAACGCCTTTAAAGTTTGTGAGTACATCATATAGATTGCACTTATATGTTAAGTTAAAATATCATGTATTCGAGAACCGAATTGTTGGAAAATTGTTCTGAAAAATTCAAGTATTTGAACACTATAATTGTATCCAATGCAAAACATTTTGCAATTGTTCGATAATTTCGTGTTTTATCGAAGTAAAAATTGCACAACGTTGATCTAGTTCTATTGCCGAACCGCCAACGAAATAGATCTGAAGGAACTTATGATCTTCGTTTGGTGGTGGTAACAAAGAGCCAGCTCGATGATGTATTTGCCCTTGAATCTGAATGTGTGAAAGCAATTTCGAGCAAAACTTTTTCAAAATTATTCGGAAACACTCGAACGTTGGGCAAAACCTTACCTCAGTTTACACTTTGCTTTCATTGCGAAATGAAATAAAATGTTTTGCGACCTATTTTAAAGAAGTCAAAAAAAAATATTTTTCACTGAGCTAGGGGTTTACTCAGCTCCAGTAATACTATCTGAACTGCATAACTACGTTCGTGCGTTTTTTTTTTCACTGTTCCACTGTGTAATGAGACGCCATTACCTTTTAACTCGGCATTTAAAAGCATCCTTCATATTTTTGTGTATTTGCCAGGAAATGTTTTGATTAGATTGTATTTCCGTAGAGAAAGGAATATGTTACAATGGCACTGGCGGATGAGTCAAAACGGCAATTTCACCTTGCCACCAGCGCAGCATAAGCGGGGGTTTCTGATTGTAACTTCAATGCATTGCAATGCTGGCATACGACGGACAATGAACCGATATCAACGCAGCGAAGATCTTTGTAGGCGATTGTGGAATCGTATTCAAAAGCAGCGCGATTCAAGTATATTACTTATTCTAGTAACATTTTGTCGAATTTGAGGTGATGATTATACAGCGCGAAACTGTGCAATATGGGTACGTCTCCATTCATTTTTTGGCACGTTCCTTTTGCGTTTGATTACTAAGTACGTTCTGACTAATTATAGCACGATGCGTACGTCGTCCAAAGTTTGATTGTCTAATAGGAGTCATTAGTCTAGTAAATAACTCTCCCTAAAAACAACCAAGTCCTATTCGAAAAATCCAAATTTTTCGAGTTTTTCACCAAGAATTTTTTTGTCTATCTATTGTCTATTTTGCCATTCGGAAAGTCATGTCGGAATAATTATCTAAAATTTTCCGCAGTTGCATCGTCCAAAACTATCAAATCATACGACAAAAAGCTAAATTTCGTCGAAAAAAAATTAAAAATTTTCGAATTTTTCCGGTATTTTCCAACAAAATTTCGTCGATAAAAACCAAATTTTTTGCGCTTTTTGGAATTTTCCGAGTTTTACGTTAACAACTTTCTATTTTTGCATTCGTAAAGCCATTTCGTAGCAATTGCACTCAAATTTCCGTGATTTTCCCAAAATTTTCTTTCTCATAAATCTACTCCTGGCAATAACGAACAACTGAAAAAAAGTTTTAGCAAAATCGGCCCAGACGATTTATGAATTACTATACATTTTGTACACCATTTTTAAATATATAGATATTTCACAATAATCCGAAATTTTTCAGCAACACAACGATTTTTGTACCTTTGCGTCGTCTGAAATCATCAAATCAAGCGATACAATGCAAGATTTCGTCGAAGGCATCCAAATCTTTCGATTTTTCCTGGTATTTCCCGAGTTTCTACCAAGAATTTTTCTATTTTTCATTCGAAAAGTCATAATTGTTCGAAATTGTTCACATTAACATCGCCCAAAGTTACCAGAACATACGATAAGATGCAAAATTTTGTCGAAAAGAAAAGAAATTTTTTTTGGCATTTTCCATAATTTTCCAACTAAAATTTTCTATTTTTTCCATTCAAAAACCGACAAAAATTTAATTTTCGATTTATCTTAAATCAGGCGATGAAATGCAAAATTTTGCCGAAAAAATTAAAATTTTCCGATTTTTTCGAAATTTTCTGAGTTTTCCACCGAGAATTTATCTATTTTTCCATTCGGAAAATCATTTCGGAATTATTATCCGAAATTTTTCGCAAGTTACATCGTTCAAAACTATCAAATCGTACGACAAAAAGCAAAATTTCGTCGAAATATAGTATTAAAATTTTTCGAATTTTTCCGGAATTTTCCAACAAAATTTTTTTATTTTTCAATTCGAAAAATTATTCGTAACAATTGCAAACAAAATTTCATACAAACAAGCAATTTTCGGTTTTTCCAATTTTCCGGCTTTTCCGGAGGATTTTCCCAAAATTTTCTTTTACATAAACCTTCTCCTGGCAATTACGAATAACTGAAAAAAAAAATCCAGCTAAATCGGCCCAGCCGTTCTCAATTGATGAATTACTATACATTTTTGCCACCATTTTTATATATATAGATTATATTGAGTTGGAATTTCCGTCATAAAGAAAATGAAAATTAAATCAAAAATATCACGTGCCTCTAAAAACTACGGAATAAACCTATTTTACAGGAAATTGACCAACGATTTTAAATATGCTACTCTTATTACAATAAGATTTTTGTTGCAGAAGATATAGCCCTTCAAAGTTGACCGATTTTCAGATATAGTGTCTCGCAAACGGAACGGAAACGGTAACGGAACGTCATTCTCTTTGATTCTATTGACTATTTGAATATTTTCAAAATAAGTTCTTTAAAATTCCTTTACCTAATGCAATGCGTTAAATCCATGACACTAATTTCACAGGTTGATTTCAAACGATAGCATTTGAAATCACTAACAAAACCCTAAACTCCATTTTGCTCCACTACGTCACAAATATTTTTTACAGTGGTTTGAAGTTTGAATATTTTGGTCAAAAGTCGATTCAAAGAATATGAACAATCATCTATAAACGTACATTTGGCGTATTTCATGTCTTCGGAGACCTATACTAAAACATTCAGGGGAATATTTCCTCGGAACATTTTAACCCTCTAGCTGCCACCCGTGTGGGACATCTTAGGATGATTTTTAAAAAACAGCTTAAGAGTCAAATTTCTTAAAATGTTCAGCATGGGTGGCAGATAGAGGGTTAAAATCTTCCGAGGAAATATTCCCCAGAAAGTTTTAATGTACGTCTTTGAAGACATAAACTTACCCAAATCTGTTTTTACACATGATTTTTCATTTTCTTTTATTTAACTTTTGACCAAAAAAATCAAACTTTAAACCACTGTAAACAAAAATTGTGACGTAGTGGAGCAAAATGGAGTGTACGGTTTTGTTACCGAGGCTAAATGCTATTGTTTAATATTTGTTTGGTTCACTCCCGAAACAGTGTATTGCACTATTTTGGAACCTTTGACTCATAGAGGTTATTAGTCTTCGGTGACTCTTAGTGAAATTTTCCGGAGAATATTTCTATCAAAGATTCTAAGCCTTCGTTCAAAGTTGACCTTAAAACAGTTTTTCAAAATTGGGCCAAAAATGTCCCATATGGGTGGGAGCTAGAGGGTTAAAATGTTCCGAGAAAATATTCCCCTGATTGTTTTAATATAGGTCTCTGAAGACAAGAAATACCCTAAAAGTATTTTTATAAATGATTTTTCATATACTTTGAATCGACTTTTGACCAAAAAAATCGAACTTCAAAACACTGTAACAGAAATTTGTGACGTAGTGGAGTGAAATTGAGTTTAGGGTTTTGTTACTGAGGTCAAATGCTATCGTTTGATATTGGTTTTGTTCACCCCCGAAAAAGTGTGTTGCACTGTGTTATCGATCATAGCCTTTTAAATTTTTTGATTATCTCTTTTGGCGCCACTGTGCGTCAATGAAATGTAACCGTACAGAAGACCGAATTTGGATGTAGATTATAGCGGTTTACCCCTATAAGAGACCGAATAGTCAGGGCGAAATATTTGACCCAGATGGGTAGATTTCTACCCGCTTAATTTAAATAGTCTGGAATTATTGTTACTTTTATATAAATTAAGTTTATGAATTGGTCCAAGAGTTAGAAACTTACTTACTTAAGTGGCCCCTTACAACTTACGAACGTGGTTCATAAATGTGAGGCCTGAAGTATTGGAGAATTCCACCCGCTTCGGTCTTCTGCGTGCGTTCTTCAGTTAGTCCTACCAGATGGTGACACGTCGCCAACGACTTGGTCCTTACAACGATGTTATGGTCTCCCAGCTCTGCGCCTTCCTTCAGGTTCGCCTTCAATCACCTTTGTCGCTGGAGTATTTTCATCCATCCTGGTAACATATTCCAGCCATCGTAGTCGTTGGATTCTGACTCTTTAAGCTACATCGATGTCGTTGTAAAGCTCATACAGCTCATGGTTCATCCTTTGTGCCGTCGACACACTTAGGTCCATATATTTTTTGGAGTACTTTTCTCATACAACAGAACGGGTAATTAGCACAATTAGCAACTGCAGCTGTTTCTTAGTATCCCGAGATAATGTGGTGTTACCAAAATGCTGTTGAAGTCCTTAAAAACATATATTTGCGAGCACTATTCTCCGCTTGATTTCTTGGCTGACACTATTTTTCTAACTGACAGAAACTCCGAGGTAGATAAATGCATCTACTACTCAAAACAATAAATGTCAACAACGTTCACAGTGCGTCCCCATCGAGAGGACTCTTTGTTCGTCGAAATCATTACTTTTGTTTTTTTCCTCGCTGACCACTAACCCAATTTTAGCTGACTCCTTTTCTAGTGATAAGAAAATTGCAGTAACATACCGCAGATTTCGCCCAATGATGTCTATATCACCGGGATAGGCTAGTGGTATGTGGCTCTTGTGGAACATGGAGCCGGACATGTTGACACCAGCTTTTCTCATCACCTTCTCCATAACTATACTAAATAGTGTACAGGACAAGCTATTACCCTGCCTGAGACCTCTTTCCGTGTTGAATGGCTCAGGGTGATACTTACCAATTTTAACCGAGGATTTGGTGTTCTGGATTTTTGGTACATCTGCTAAGTCGAATCAGTTTTGCTGGAGCATACAACTCAGACATAGCCTCATATAGCCTATTCCTTATCGGAGAGTCGAAGGCAGCTTTGTAGTCGACAAAGAAGTGGCAGGTGTCGACCTGCTTTTCATGGGTTTTTTTTCCAGGATTTGTCGTGAGATGAAAATTTGATTCGTCATAGATTTGCCAGGTCTAAAGCAGTTCTGATATGGTCCAATTAGTTGTTCTACAATTGGCTTTAGACGTTCACACACTATGCTTGAAAGGATATTGTACGCAATTGGTAATAGGCTTATTCCACGGTAGTTTTACATTCACTACGATCTTCTTTCTAGTTTATGGGACATAACAGATTGAGACTCCAATCCCCGGCATGCTCTCCTTTAGCCAGATGTTCTCCATGAGCTGATGCATGCTCCTAATTAGCTTCTCCCTGCCTGCCTTCAACAATTCAGCAAGGAAACCATCGGCTCCAGCCGCTTTGCTGTTTTTAAGGCGGGATATTGCCATCTCGCTCTGACTCGGAGGTGGACAGTTAATATCATCGTTATGGATTGGGGCGGGGTCTTCTGAAGTGATGTCCGTATCCAGGAAATTTCTGAAATGATTTCCCCTTATCTTCAGAACGTTATCTTGGTCCGTCACAAGCTGACCATCGCTATCCTTGCAGGGCAACCCTGTTCTACGCGCTCTCGCCTTAAATCTCTGGTAGAATTATCGGTCTATTCTTCGGCTCCTTCGTTTTCCGTGTAAAAAGTCAAGTTGCCTCTTGTCTCTTCTGCCTGTGCCGTTCACGAACAGCTCATGTTTACATTGTCTGCAGTTTCGCCCTGTATGCAGCATCAGCCTCTCTCGTGACATTGCGACATTTACCATCGTACCAGGCATCTTCTTGAGACTACTTTGAGTATTCAAGTACGCTTCTCGCAGTTCGTTCTATGAAGTCGGATATATTGTCACTGCGAGGTAATATATCAGGGGTTGGAGCTTAGGTGGTTGTAGTAGGCGTCCGCTACATCTGTGGTCCGCAGTTTGCCCATGTCCAGCTTTAATTGTGCCTGGTTACGTTAGTTTGACGTCATGCTTAGACCTTAACTGTCGTAAGGTTGTGGTCGTAGTCAATGTTTGCACCCCTGATCACATTTACGTCCAGAACACTTGATGCATGCCTTCCATCGACTACTACGTGATCAATTTGATTCCTCGTCAATTGATGTGGAGATAACCATGTTGCCTTATGAATATTTTTATGGTCAAATCTAGTGCTGCCAACTACCATATTTCTTGGCGCAAAGAAATCAATCAGTTTGATGTCATTGTTCGACGTTTCGGTGTGCAGACTTAATTTTTAGATGGTAGGCTCAAATGCGGTTTCCCTGCCTATTTTAGCATTAAAATCGCCTAGTACAATTTTAATGTCATGGCTCGGCCTATGATCATATACATTTTCTAGGCTCTCGTAGAACTTGTTTTGTCCTCATTGCTTTTCTCTTGTGTCGGAGCATGTGCACATATGAGTGTTGTGTTGAAAAACTTTGATTTGACTCTTATGGTGGCTATACGTTACCACACCGGGTTGCCAACCACAAATCCACATCTAAACTCGTTCTTGTCCGCATGGCGCTTATACTAGATGTCACAAGCTTTCATGCGCGAGCACCCGAGTCCCGTCCACCGGAATTCCTGCAAAGCGGTTATGTCAGCCTTATATTGTTCGAGGACTCCCCCCAGTTAGATGGAGGCAGCTGGTCCATACAGTGTTCTAACATTCCAGGTACATTTTCTCAAATCCTTAATTCGTATGCGGTGGTTGTCAACATTTTGGGTGGCGGTTTGCAAGCCCAACGCACTACGTCACAGTTTTCTCCGCCTGCCAAGATTTTTACAGCCGTCCATTCTAGATCAGACGCTGACCAGGGTACCGCTCTCTCTCTGAGCCGACGTGCCTGGGATTAAAGTTTCACCTCTGACAGTTAGCCTTACTTTGACGGGTTACAAAAGCACGTTTCTTGGCGTCACCACGTGAAGGTACTCCGTTCGCAGTAGTACCACGAATACGAAGCTCTGTTTGTAGACTTTAAATGCAATTGGCAAGGATCACTCTGGGGTTTGAAGTTTTGCTGCAGAATTTTAGATTGTGAGATAGATTGCATTATATTTGATATAATGTTACATATCTTCAGTTCGGGTATCATATCAATTGATTGATACAGTTTTCTCAAATGTTCTGATGTTATTGAGTCCAATCGAAAACGTAATATAACATTGTCATTACTTATAGAAATTCAATGTGCAACTAGTTTGTCTCTTATAGTAATTGTATTGAAAAGTTTATAAATTCTTAAAAGTTAAGTTTTCCTCCAATTTTAATTAATAACCATTCCTTTTACTTTTTCAGGTAAGTTTTCAATACTCCAAATGACTGTGTGACAATATTCGATGCAAGGTAACACCACAATATTTTAAATATAACTATAAGTAACAACACATCTGTCCGTAAAATTTCCATCGCACTTTTTACTTACATGTAAAAACAAATATATTACGAACTTTAGCAAAGTCTCCTAAAAATTTGCTAACCCTATTGGAAAGAAATTGTTTCACATTTTTTTCTTGTTAACTTTTTACCAAATAAATACCGCAGAGTTTTTAAACTAAACTTTCCCATATTTTTTTGTTTTTCGTATAAATACCTAAAATTAGATGTTAATGCTACTGAAATAAGTAAGCAATTACATATATTGCCCGAAGATTCCAAACCAATCCAGAGCCATACCTTTCTTTTTTTCCTAGAAAAGAGAGTCTAAACAGCAAATAGGCCCTTCTTACACAACACCATCGATATTTACTTATTTTCTCTTAGCATCGCATGAATGAGATATGAGGGCTTCTTGTCGCATTTGAGATTGAAAAATAACAAACACGGACTATTAATTAATTTGTGCCCCCAGGTATCCTCTTTAACAAATATTTTTTTCGTTAATTTTAAATTTTGATATTGTCTACTCTAGCTTCCATCTATATTTGTTTAGCAAACAAATGAACAGGCAATAAAATGGTTATGGAAGCTGGGTTTTGTCCATTCTATTGTTATAAAGTGTTTTTTTTTTTTTGCGTGAATATTAATTATTAATGAATTTCTTTTGGTTTCTTTTATGACTGAATGGTTTACCAGTAACTTAAATTTTAAAGATCTCTCTTAAGTTTTTTCCCTTAAATAAATTAAATAAATAATTTCCCTAAGGCTACAAATTGGTGTAAAAAGTTTTCAATGAATGTTCCAGTGTTGTAACCTAAGAAAAACCTAGAATTATCGGAATGTGTTATCGGAATAAGACATGGAATCCTATGATAATGTAACAATTTTAAAAGCGCTTTAAGTTCGCAATACAATGGAAAGATATATTTTGAATCTTTACATAATTTTTAGTATCAGACATATTCCTATCGCCTTTGGTTGAAGTCAAGGATAATTTTGAATAGCCATATTACAGGTAAAATCGAATTCTATTTTAAAGTAGCACAAGTTCATTTAGTTTTATAGTATTCAAAATATGCAAAACATCGAAAAATTGTCTTAGCAGTAGGTTGTTGTTGAAAAACATTTTCTGAAAATTTTTATGGACAATTTATTTCAAAAGTTGGCCGCGAATATATCGTAGTTGGTCTATCCGAAAGGTATAACTTTCGATCATTCTTTCCAGCATTCCCACCAGTATTCCCAGTATATCACAAAAACAAGAGGTTTGATATCTCACTATCTTCGATTACAAGCAACGGCAGCGATCGCTAATAACGGATATGTTTTGTTCCGGTCTCATTTGTAAAGATAAACCACACCAAACATGGTATTTTTGTTGATGAAACGATCTGCGCTGTAGATCAAGACAGGTAGGATTAGTGTCTGGTAGAGTTGGATCTTTGTTCGTCTTTGAGAGAGGGCTTTATCATTAATCGCTTGCTAACCGCATAGTAGCAGCGGTTTGCGACCAATATTCATCTCTTGATTGCCAGGTTGGCATTATTATTTTTAATTACGGCGGAGCCAAGGTAGACAAAATCATCTACCACTTCAAAGTTATAGTTGTCAACGTTCACGCAGCACTCCAAACGAGTAGACCTTTATTTGTTGACACAAAAAACTTGGTTTTGTTTTGATTTATCACCAGAACCACTTTTGCCGTCTGATTCTCAATGCTTGAAAAGGCCGCAGTAACATCTCACAGTCTTCGACCAATGATAACTATATCATCGGCATATGCTAGCAGTATGTCACTTTTATTAAAGATGGTGCCAGTGGTTTTTACTTCAGCTGTTCGCATGAGCATCTCCATTACGATATTAAAGAAATAGCATGACCGACTATCGCCATGTCTAAGACCTCTCTTTGTATAAAATGGCTCTGTCAAATTTTTTGTCTATTTTCACTGAAGACTTCGTAAAAATCAATTATATCCAGCAATATAGTATCAGCATCGCGGGGATACCAATTTCAGCAATATTATCTAATAGTATATGTTGTATTGAACTGTCCAATGAAACCACACTGATAAGTTCGCTTTTACATAACACACTCGTATTGCCTTTCTTAAGCACAGGACATAGTACACTGAGATTTAAAACATCGGGCATGCATTCCTTGAACCAAATCGTGTTTATGAGTTGGTGCATGCATGTTGCCGGCTTTAACAAGCTCTGCCGGTAGTCCATCGGCTCCCGCAGCTTTATTATTTTATTGGAGGTGTTGTTGTGTAGACTGATTTTCCCGACTGTTGAACCAAGAGCATCTTTCCTTCCTATTATAGCATTAAAATCACCCAGAACAATGTTAATGTCATGTGCAGGGCAGCAAAGACTGGAACACTCTGATTGCAATCATCGTGCAAACATTCCTTTACCCAAAATTACCCGCACGTGCCAGCTCATCGCCGCCGGACTTGAAGTGTTCTGCCAGATGCGATATTGTAATTCTTGCCTTGGTTGGGCTTGGTGTTGGGCAATTGTTACGCGCGGTCAAGACAAAAGTTGTCATTAATAAAAAAAAATATAAAATCGAAAAATTGGGCCTAAGGCATATAATATTATCTGGCTAGCTCCGCCACAGTGGCAAGGTTCTCAACCCATTCTTCGCCGCGTAAACATATATAAAAAAAAATGCCATTATGACCACTTTTGAATTTGAATAAAAAAAAAGAAACACTGGTATTATTTTTGTACACCGCAGCCTGACAACATTTAAATAAAAGGAAAAAGAAATCTGCCGAGCCATGCCCCTACGCCCCATTACCTTTACCCCCCCCAGAAAAGAAAGAATTAGAGAAGCATATTTTTCAATTTATAATTCATATTAAATTTTTAATAAAAACAAAGAAAATTAGTATTAGGAGACTTAAACCTATACTTACAAACTATACTTACAACTAAACTTAATGCTAAATACAAATAAGGGGCGGTTGATAATGATGATGAGGATGATGGTGTTGATGTTGCTGCTGATCCGGTTCTGCTGAGATGATGTTGCTGGTTGTTGTTTTTTTGTTTGTTAGTCTTCAGTTTCCATTTTTTTTTTCTTTTATAAATATTTTTGCCTTTAGGCGTTTATTTTCTTAATGTTTGTTTTTTTATTTTTTTGCGTATAAACATCTTGATTTAGTTTTTATTTTGTTTTGTTTTGCACTTGTTTATTGCTAATGGTTGTTATAGTAGCTCTGTTGTTTGTTCTTCTTACAATTTTTTGCTTTTTTTTTTGTAGAATTAATTTTCCAACTTCTTTACTTCTTTGCAATTAATTCCGCCTCCTTTTTTTGTTTATAATAAATTGTAATTATGTTCACATTTTATTAGCAATTTTTTTTATTATTTAAATATTTTCTTAACTTTAAATATTTTATTTGTTTATCTCTTGTATTATTTGTAGTATTCTTGTAATTAACGGGGTTTTGTTGCAGTTGAGCCTGTGTTCGCTTTTGTTGTTGCCGCTGTAGTGTGTTTAGTTAAAAATTTTTTCAAATGTTTTACTTTTTATTTGTTGTTTTCTTTACGGTACTTTTATTAAGTTTGTTTTTTTTTCTCTCTAAATTACAGCAAGTTTTATAACTAATTGTATATAAATTAATTCTGGTTGTATCTTTTGTTTCTTTTTTTTTTTTTTAATGGTTTGTCCATTTTTAATTATTTTCATTGTCTCATTTCTGTTTATAACTATAATTCTTGTATGATCTTGTTTTCTGGGTTTATATGGCCACCGTCACCTTTAAAAGCTCACTCACAACTGTCCCTCGTTGATTTTTTTATTTCTTTCCCTAGTTACAACGCCAACTTCACGTTGCATCAGCCATCATTAAAAGTAACGGTTGTTTCGAAATCGGATGATTTTGAGAACAACAACGATGAGAGTGCAAAAGGGAAAGAAATAGAACACCAAAATAAATGAGAAGTGGAAATGTCAAAATGGAAATATGGGCACATGGTTGCCATCTAGTATTAGTACACAGATTATTCATCGGTACAGTACTAGCTTAACCCTTACAGAACCAAATGAAAAGATCCCCAACAAAACTGCTTCGTTATGAAAGTATTACACTGATTAACGAACAGGAAAAAGGAGGTTTTCATCAACAGATTTAGTATGTGCAAACGTGTGGCACGACCCACGAAAGCCGGGCATAAACAATGAACATTAAATCAAGGAAATATTACACATAAAATGGAGCTAATAAAGCGGACCACTGTAATTATGGAAAAATAAAAAAAACAAATCTTATGCATGAAGCACTAAATGAGGAGGCAATACAAAATCTTACTGTTTTAGATCAGAAGCATGGAATCTACCAACCAAATTTCCTTGCAAATCCTCAATATCATATAATGCATTACCAATTACAGCTCGCACTCGACCTTTTATATACTTTGGATTGAACTTTGCGTTTATCGCCTTTGAGAAATTGCTGAGACTATGATTTTTTCTGAAAATTTCTTGACCTACGCTGTATTTAACCTCTCTAGTTCGAGTATTGTATACTCGTGTGGCCTTATCATGGGCATTCTCAAGGTTTCGCGAAATCTTCTCCCGTATATCTGACAGCTTATCAGTTCGCCTAACAATGGTGTCGTCTACTAACATATCGAGTTTCTCCAAAATGGTGTATGTAGAGCCATGTAAACACATGTTTTGGCCAAACAAAGCAAAATACGGACTGCATTGAATAGAAGAATGAAAGTCGCTTCGTAAGGTTGCCAATATGCGAGGTATACAACGATCCCAATTCAAATGATGCGATTCAGATTTAAGGTAAAAACGAATTTTAGAAATAATTTCTCTGTTGGCTCTCTCTGAGGAATTGGCCTGGGGTGAGTAGAGGCCAGTTTTAATATGCGTGATGCCATATAAATTAAAAAAATCTTGCATTTCTTTTGATACGAATTGTTTTGCATTGTCACTGTGGACAAACTGGGGAACGCCAAAAGTATTAAAAATATGGTTTTGAAAGAAATCAATCACGTTTATAGAGGTCGCTGATTTTAAAGGCTTGAGGAAAAGAAACTTTGTAAAATGGTCAATTGCAATGAAAATTTGGGAATTACCTGATTTAGTAGACGGATAAGGACCAAGAAAATCGCAGTAAATGCGCTGTAACGGACGGACAGTTATGAACGCTTGACCCATAGGTGGCCGTTGAGTCTGATTTGGAGCTTTGATGATTTTGCAATCATCACACTTTGAAACAAAAGCTTTAATGTCACGCGTCATAGAAGGCCAATAATATTTTTCACGTACCCGAGAAAGTGTTTTGAAATAGCCGCCGTGACAACTAGACTCGTGTCCTAATATAATGGCCTTTTCCGTTAAGGATTTTGGGAGCCATATCCTCCAAAGACTTTCCTCTTCATTATAAACACCTTGGCGAAATTTTACTCTTTTCATTATTATATTATCGGACAACCGGACGTCAGGTAACAGGTCTTTATTATTTTCTATGGTTTTAGCCAAATCTTTATAGTCAGGACATTCAAAATCATCTGATGCCAAATCAATTTCGGGAAAACTATTCTGAAGCTCAATAGCGTCAACATCGAACCGCGATAAAGTGTCAGGGACTACATTCAATGAGCCCTTACGGTGCTCCATCTTAAAATCGAAGCCCTGAAGCTTCAAGCTCCAGCGAGCAAGACGGCCGCTCAGATCACGTTGGCTCATGAGCCATTTTAGACTTGAGTGATTAATTATTCGGAATGGTAGCCCTTCCACGTATGCTCGAAACCTTTTCACGCTTACAACAGCTGCAAAACACTCTAACTCAGTGACTGTGTAGTTGCGCTGAGCTTTATTAAGTTTCTGAGAAACAAAAGCTATAGGCCGCTCTCTACCCTCGTCATCTACCTGAAATAAAACTCTACCCACGCCAACTCGGGACGCATCGCACTGGATGAGAAATTCTCTAGTGAAGTCGGGCTGAGCGAGAACAGGGGCGGTGCTCAAAACGGTTTTAAGTTTCTCGAAACTATCTATGGCCTCTTCGGTTAAATGAAACTTTCCTCTATCACGTTTGAGGCAATCAGTTTGCCATACCGACGAAACGACGTACTTGGCGAGGGGTTTTCGGCAATGGAAAATCAACAATCGCAGAAACTTTTTCAGGGTCAACCTTTAAACAGCCGCCACCAATGCGATAACCCAAATATTTGATTTCGGCCTGACAGTATTTACTTTTCGCGACATTAATAGTTAGGCCGGCATCCCTTAAGCATTTTGCTACATCGCGCAGAATCTCCAAATGTTTCTCAAAAGTCGCACTGCATACCAGCAGATCATCCAAGTAGACAAATACGTTCTCCCTCAAGCGAGAGGGTATACATTTGTCCATTAGCCTGCTCATCGCTTGAGGACCATTACAAAGCCCGAATGGCATGACCCGGTATTGGTAGAGTGGTCTACCAGGGACCGCAAAGGCTGTCTTCTCCTTGGATGATTCTGTCAGTGGGATTTGGAAAAAGGCATCTTTTAAGTCAATTCCACTTATAAAATGTGTGTCCTTAAGTCTGCTAAGTAAGCCATTGATATGGGGCAGAGGGTAAGAATCCTTTTTGGTAACGGCGTTTAATTTCCGAGAATCCAGGCAAAGACGCACTTTACCGGGTTTTCGCACATTAACCACAGGAAAACACCACGGTGAATTGGACTCCTCTATAACACCCATATCTAACAGACGGTCAAGCTCTTTACAAACCTCAGCTTGCCTAGGCGGGGACAACGGATAGTGTTTACACTTTATCGGTACAGAATCGCCAGTATCAATGTCATGACTTAAAAGATGAGTGCGGCCTAAGCCCAATTTTTCAAATGCAGGAAATTCAGAAATAACAGAATCTAGAAGAAATTTCTGCTCAGCAGAGAGTTCATGAAAACAAATATCTTTATTATTTTGCAGACCTTCGATTGTCTCGATGGCAGGGATTACATTTGGGGCTATTGCAAATTTTCGCCAAAAGTCAAGACCTAAATATACCTCCTGGCTAAGTGAGGGAACAACATAAAAATCAATTTCGCGGATAACGCCTTTATATAAAACAGGTAACTTACAATGGCCTAAAACTTCAATTTTAGATCCGTCAGCTGTAGAAACAAACGATTTATAGGATTTAAGTGAAATTTGATTACGTTCGATGAAAGACAAGCTATTTTTACCCAATACGGACACATTTGCCCCCGAATCGAGTAGTCCGAAAAAATTGTCATTTAAAATTTTGATATTCGCAAATGGTCGGTCATCAGAACTGTTAGGAAGCAAAGAAGATTCAATTAATTTTCTATATGATTTTCTAATCTTAAAACGCTTTCGATCTTTTTGAATTTTATTTAAAATTGTACACTCAGGTTTAAAAGCTTGAGTTACAAACTTTGAAAATGTATCCTCCTCCGAAATGTTGGACTGGGATTCATCTTCCTGTGGAAGACTACTCCTTATTTCCGTTGTAAACTCGGGGAATGGGCTTGGGAACGAGAGTCCCCGGTGGCCATCTCGCTCCGCTTGCGGTTTCCCATGTGAGGATTTTTGCAATTAGGCGTTGCTATGCCACGCTCTCCACATTTATAACAAAATAAGTATCGCGTCTCATCAGGACAATATATGTAAGAATGTCCGAGGGACAAACAGTTCCAACACTTAATATGCGAATAGTCAGGTTTAAATGGGCGACGAGAGATATTAATGGCCTCTAATTGAGGGTCAGATTCAAATTCACTATCTTCTTCAGTTTCAGAGTTAATTTCTAAAGCATGCACTTGCTTAGATGCATTTCTCACGGGTAAGACGCCTTTATTTTCCGCTAAAACTTTTTCGGCCTCACGAGCAGTGTCCCTAAAAGAATGCAGATTCATTGGGCCGGAGCCGAATAGCATGAATTTTAATTCGGGCTTTATATTTTTACGTATTATTCCCAACAGTTTATCCTCAGGAAGAGGGTCTGACATTCTAGAATTAATTGACACCATAATTGAATGAAAATCGTCATATGACTCTTTATAATTTTGTTTTCTCGTATTTAATTGCATTAAAAGGTCTTCATCTGTTTCTAGAGTCGCAAATTCTTTAGCTATGGCCCGTTTTAAAAGACGATATGGAGGATCGTTATGTGTTTTAATAAAATTCCAATACCAGGATTCAGCTTTCCCTGATAAAAATGTTTGAAAATTTTGTTCTAGCTGATCTGAGCTACAACGAGTCCTCTCGACCAAAATATCAATTTTAAATAAAAAATCTTCCACTTTACCCGTGCCATCAAATTTTATTTTCCATTTTTCAAAATCCACTTTAACGGGTCTGTCAGCCATGGTATGATCTCCACGATCTTGAGAAGGTAAACGCAAATTTGGCAAGTTAGGTTGGTTACTTGTAGGTTTTGGATCCACTGTGCTATCTGAACGCTGGGTTAGATTTGAAACGGTTGCTCTCAATGAGCCTAATTCAGCATTGAAATTAGCCTGTGTCTGCTGGATGGTGCGCAAAACAGACAATATTTCCCCCTCATGAGCAGTATTATTTTCAATTTCTTTATTAGTTGCCATTTTAGATGATCTTGGATTAATAGGGAAGCCTAATAAGGTAGTGGTGTAACTAGCAGGGTCAGAACGTTCAGGGAAGGAGTCAATTGTATCCGAATTATTACTAGGGTCGCTTTGTAATTCCACAAGATTAAAACTAGAATCGGCTATATTTCCACCTTGACAATTTCCACTTGCATTCAGTTCCTCACTATAATTCAAAGGAACACTAGCGCTACGTTGTGGCGAGTGGACTACCAAAGGTCTTGACGGAGGTGGTTCCTCAAGATTATCTAAAGATTTGCTAGGCGACGATATACTTCTTCCTCGACCGCGAGATGAATTCAAAATATTAGACCTATCAGTTCTACTGCGCAGAGACATTTCATGTCTACCCGTCATGAATTGTATTTTGTATAATATAGTTAGGGTTTATGTAAATATAATAACTATAAACAAATTAATTTGGCAATATGTAATTAAGTAATAATATAGTTATATAATATGTAATTAGGTAAGAAATAGAAAAAAAAAGTGTGGAAAAGAAAAGGAGAATATTTACCTTAGATGTATAGGTGTAGAGCTGTTATTCGAAAGTAATAGAATGATAGAATTAGGGGTTAGGGTAAGGTTTGTATGGGCATGGCAAGGTTGAAAGAGATTCTGTGTTGAACCGACAATGCAAAATTTGTAAGTTTGAAATTGTAGTTGTCTTGTTCAAACAGAGACACTGAACCAATGAACATATATTTCAATTAAAATTCTTGTGAAATAATGTCTATTGAGCAAAAAAAAATTAGGTTAACAATAAACGTTGTTAGCTTTCTTAAAAAAAAATGTTAAATGTTTTTGGTTCATCCATCGTTTTATCGCAATAAATCACACAATTTAGTCATCGTCCCATGATTTAGACTTATAAAACGATGGATAACTTCACTCAAAAATTTGCACCCAAAACATCAGTCGCAAATACAAGAAAAAAATAAAAAAAAATCTTCACTTACACGACTTACTGATGATTTTGGTAATAAACTTTTGAATATGGTGTTGTAAAAAGGAACTTGAAAACGATTTATTGCTTTTGGGGTGGACAATAGTCTTCATGTAGGTAGACTTGAATGTCTCACCACCAAATAGAAAAGAGAAAAAAATATGAAAAATTTAAATGTTTTGCAGGCTTTGGAATTTTATTTCTTTATTGTTCGCTGATATTGATCTGGCTAAAATTGATATCAAAAACTTCATGTACTTGGCTTTGTCTTCAGCCGAAAACTTATATGCCAGATCAAATCAGCGAAACAATTATTTTTATAAAAAAAAAACTAAACATTTCAGTATGTGCTCTTGCTTTACGTTGGGCGCCATTTATGTTACGCGCGGTCAAGACAAAAGTTGTCATTAATAAAAAAAAATATAAAATCGAAAAATTGGGCCTAAGGCATATAATATTATCTGGCTAGCTCCGCCACAGTGGCAAGGTTCTCAACCCATTCTTCGCCGCGTAAACATATATAAAAAAAAAATGCCATTATGACCACTTTTGAATTTGAATAAAAAAAAAGAAACACTGGTATTATTTTTGTACACCGCAGCCTGACAACATTTAAATAAAAGGAAAAAGAAATCTGCCGAGCCATGCCCCTACGCCCCATTACCTTTACCCCCCCAGAAAAGAAAGAATTAGAGAAGCATATTTTTCAATTTATAATTCATATTAAATTTTTAATAAAAACAAAGAAAATTAGTATTAGGAGACTTAAACCTATACTTACAAACTATACTTACAACTAAACTTAATGCTAAATACAAATAAGGGGCGGTTGATAATGATGATGAGGATGATGGTGTTGATGTTGCTGCTGATCCGGTTCTGCTGAGATGATGTTGCTGGTTGTTGTTTTATTGTTTGTTAGTCTTCAGTTTCCATTTTTTTTTTCTTTTATAAATATTTTTGCCTTTAGGCGTTTATTTTCTTAATGTTTGTTTTTTTATTTTTTTGCGTATAAACATCTTGATTTAGTTTTTATTTTGTTTTGTTTTGCACTTGTTTATTGCTAATGGTTGTTATAGTAGCTCTGTTGTTTGTTCTTCTTACAATTTTTTGCTTTTTTTTTTGTAGAATTAATTTTCCAACTTCTTTACTTCTTTGCAATTAATTCCGCCTCCTTTTTTTGTTTATAATAAATTGTAATTATGTTCACATTTTATTAGCAATTTTTTTTATTATTTAAATATTTTCTTAACTTTAAATATTTTATTTGTTTATCTCTTGTATTATTTGTAGTATTCTTGTAATTAACGGGGTTTTGTTGCAGTTGAGCCTGTGTTCGCTTTTGTTGTTGCCGCTGTAGTGTGTTTAGTTAAAAATTTTTTCAAATGTTTTATTTTTTATTTGTTGTTTTCTTTACTTTTATTAAGTTTGTTTTTTTTTTCTCTCTAAATTACAGCAAGTTTTATAACTAATTGTATATAAATTAATTCTGGTTGTATCTTTTGTTTCTTTTTTTTTTTTTTAATGGTTTGTCCATTTTTAATTATTTTCATTGTCTCATTTCTGTTTATAACTATAATTCTTGTATGATCTTGTTTTCTGGGTTTATATGGCCACCGTCACCTTTAAAAGCTCACTCACAACTGTCCCTCGTTGATTTTTTTATTTCTTTCCCTAGTTACAACGCCAACTTCACGTTGCATCAGCCATCATTAAAAGTAACGGTTGTTTCGAAATCGGATGATTTTGAGAACAACAACGATGAGAGTGCAAAAGGGAAAGAAATAGAACACCAAAATAAATGAGAAGTGGAAATGTCAAAATGGAAATATGGGCTCATGGTTGCCATCTAGTATTAGTACACAGATTATTCATCGGTACAGTACTAGCTTAACCCTTACAGAACCAAATGAAAAGATCCCCAACACAATTTAAGCCATCCTCAGAAATTGGTGTAGTACTTTCATGTGCGCTGAAATCCAGAACCAGCAATTGTTGGAAGTGTTCTTTCCGTATAAGCAGCACACTCTGCGTATCTGTAACCAGATTTCCATCCTTGTTGTTATAGAAGGGAAGCGCAGGAGTTGCTCAGACGCTATGGATATTATCATCGTGCCAAGGTTTGTCTAAAAGTCATTTTTCATATCCTGTTGTCATGAAATGCGTCATGTGCTGTCACTGTGAATCAGGAACATTAGATGTATAAGCGTTGTATCGTTGTAAAGGGTGGTTAAATTTTAAGGGCCGATGTTGATTTCAAGTAAAACACAAATTATTGTCATTTCTTTTTATTATGATAATATTGGTATGGTTCAATTATGTATGGAACAAAATATTGGCCACATGGCCGCCGCGGCCTCGACGATCGCCAATTGACATAGCCACCACGTTAGATAACACGGCCATTGAAAATGTCGCGCAAAAGAGCCATTGAAACCACATCATATCTTCCAATTCGGGCCACCAAAATTTCGTTATTACTTCACGATAGCGAACACCATTCACAGTAACTGCCTCATTTTGGAAAAATTACGGCCCGATGATGCCGCCAATCCAAACGCACCAAACAGTCGCTCTTTGTGGGTGCATTGGTTTTGCGACAAATCAGTCTTTGATTATCACTAGCCCAAATGCGGTAATTCTACTTATTGACGAATCCACTGAGGTGAAAATACGCCTCATTACTGATGATGATTTTCTTCGAAAATTGATAATCCACTGTTGCCCCCATTCTGACTATTGACGAAGTTTGGAATGGTCAAGAGGCTTTAGTTCTTGAGTCAATTGCACCTTGTAAGCGTGTAACGACGAGCGTGAGAGGTGGAATTTTTGGGCACGACGACGATTTGAGGTGGACGGCTCTTCAGCCACACTATCGCGAACAGCAGCAATATTTTCTGCTGTACGCGCATGCACTGGTGTTTTCACCTCTCCTACAGACCCGAATTGCTCAAATTTTTGCACAATTTTTCCGATTGTACGCACATTAGGACGATTAAATTGACCGAAAAAATCACGAAGTGCACGATATGCATTTTGATTTGAACGCCTATTTTCATAATAAGCCTGAATAACTTTAACACGTTGCTCGATTGTGTATCTCTTTCCATGGTTCAAATTGAGTTCGTCTAAAATTGAGAAATGTCAAATAAAATGAAGAAAAGAACTTGACGTTTAGGTATGGTTCACATTCAACATTGGCTATTACAATTTAACTACCCTTTAGTTTGATGTTGAACAGCTAGATAATATTTCTGAGTCTCTGGCCAATTACAAATCTACATCCAAATTCGTGCTTTCCTCATGGCATCTGTAACAGATGTCGGTTTATTACGTCGCGAGCATTCCTGTTCTGGCCATCTCATCTCCTGGATGGCGGTGAGGTCAGCCATGTATATTTTGAAGACATCTGCCAGTCGAAGACTGGTACCTTCTCTATAAAGAGTCCGGACCTTCCAGGTAGATATCCTTAAACCATGGTCCTCATAACTTTTGCGGGATCGTCAATATTTATGGGATTCCATTTGTTACTTTTTCTTCTACATGTTTTCATAGCCAGTATAGGACATGAAGGTGCGGGAGCCTAAAACTTGACAAATTCCCCTATACGATACTTACTAACTTCAAATCGATATTAAATTATTAGGGCATGTAACTTGACGAAACGAATGATGCAGAACTTCTTAAGTCCCAAAGCAATAAGCCGAAAAATGCTGTACTGTGAAATTAATACTTCATTTTGTATAGATAAAAAATTCTAACAAAATCCAAATTTTTTATGCACAATTTTTTTTCAAACTCTTTTGGATTAAAATGATTTACTCTTTTAAGGCCTAAATCAATGTACCTTACTAACTATTCCCGCATAGTCTTTTAAACATTTTATATAACAATTTTACGGTAACGTATATTTACGTTAACAATCGATTACCCTTTAAAGAACTTTTAGTAACATCAACATTCGTCTACGCTTGTTCATAAAAGTGATAATTAATTAACACAGATCTATTTTTGTTTACATAATATTACTTCGAACTCTTTTTAAGGGAATTGTTCAACAAGCTAAATTACTTAGTATTCTTAACAGCTCTTCTGCCTGTTTTCGTCTGCCACTGTAGTGGCACTCATTTAGTTAAGTATTTCAGTACTTCGCCGTGGTATTTCAAGTATTCCAATATATATTCTAACTCCTAAACCTTTGTAGAGTTTTTTTTTTTAAACTTAGATCTTGTCTGCGCTCTTCACCATTTACAGAGACAAGGATATGCGCAGTTCCCATCTACGATTACTTGTATCCATCATCAACCTCATCATCATGCATCACATCACTACCACTTACTACATCCATACCATGGATTTCATCTTAACTAAAATTTTAACTATGTCTCATTCGTTCGCTCTTGCTGTTGCTGCTGCTGGAAATACCTTTTCTCCTTGCGCGAAAGTCTAGAGGAAAATACAACAATAGCAACAACAAGAACCACATCAACGCACATTCTATATTTGTATCATATCTGAACTTATATTGAAAATCGGAATTTCCATGTATTCCAAATTTGGTAAGAAAACTGTTTTTGTCGTTGTCGTTGTGGATGGATGCAGTTCTCGACGAAAATGAAAAAAAAGCCTGTAACAGGAAAAAATCTATAACATACAAATATGTTACAAAACGTAGACGCACGGACGCAGTAGTTAAACCAAACGCGGAACGCTCCGCAATGAAGACAAACGAAATAGATGAAGGCAGCGGACTTAGATGTGGCCTGTGTCTGAATCTTTTCGAACTTGCTAAAGATGGTATTGATTCAACTGCGGCTGCGGGAGCAGCAATGCTGTTACATACACAACGGCCATGGTGGTTATTTCCATGGTAGAGTCTAACATTTCTGTTGTATATGGAACAGGCGACAGAGGCAGTATGGTAGAACTGTGTAAACGGTGGTGTAGCATTTGATGTTGGCATAACAATTTTCAGAAAGCGCATAAAGCTACATATGTATTGGCTATGTGCGGTGGTTGTGTGATAACTACTATTTGGTTGACGAAGGGATTTAACCAGCTTAAATGTGGTGGGCAAACTTTCCCTAAACATAACGGTTTTTGGTAGAGCATCAATACAAAATCTTACCGAAATTAAAATTTCTAAAAAATATTTTACGTGACTGGATAAACTTTTTAATGACTTTTTGAACTTTTCTTTTAGATAATAAAATATCAACATTTCTCTCGGGAACTATCATGTAGTAGGTAAAACCATCCAGTAATCCGCTTACGCATGAATATAGACGACTATGATAGAAAGGTGATCCCCCGCATGATAGTGGCGTGTTCTACTCACCATTCTACGTTCGGCCAAAGACTTTTGGTTTGATTTGTTGTTGTTGTTTTTGTAACAGATTTTACTATTCAAAGATTTACAAATTCTTCAATGTCCAGTCCTATAAATTGGACTACTTCCACTGGATTGTACCATAAATCCAAAGGGCTAAGTGAAGACGTGGCAGGTGTAGTGGGGACCCTGACCACACGCTGGGTATATATTGGGGACGCACGGTCTATGCGGGACCAGTAGGCATTGAGCCTGTTGCTTCATCCCGATCTAAGTTGTGCCAGGGCTACTCTTCTTCTACGTGGCAGGCTTGTCTCGGTTTCGGCTACAGGGGGCAGGCGACCTCCAAGAACGATATTCATGCGGTAACTTGAAACCGCGGAATATGTGGCGGCTCTATGAATGTCATTCAAAGCTGCAGCATACGAGGGATCATTTACATAGTTGCGTATATTATCCTCATATAATCGAAGGTCCTTCCTAACATGCCTTGGGGGAGCATCCAACTGTGTGATGTTAAACTCCTCCGATGACATCCCAGAAGAAACTGTTTGGTCAGCATGACATTGTGTTCCTTGACTGGGAGCACCTTCGTTTTTTCATGTAGATGGTGCTCAGAGGTTATCTACAGTCCTCAAGACGGCATTTTGGCAGCTTTGAAATTTCTCCATTGGGTATCACTCAGCGAAGGAGACCACACTGGAGCGGCATAGTTAACCACTGACCGGCCAATAGCTTTGTAGGTTGCCAACAAGGTTTCTTTGTCTTTTCCGCAAATGCTGCAGGCTGTCAACGGTGACCCCCAAAATTTGTGGGTGGTTCACAATCGGTATTTGGACGCCATCGACTACGACGCCTAAATTTATGTTTACCTCCTTTGTCTAGGTGGTAAATAATGTTGCTGATGACTTCGCCGTTGAGAGTTTCAAGTTGCGTCCAGTGAAGAAATTATGTAATACTCCGAAATAACCATTCACCCGACCGCCATATAAGTAAGTCGTCCGCGTATGATCGCGAACCTGTCATCCTTCTCCGTTGGGTTGGAGAGAGATCGAACTGTGGACCACAACTTACCCATCCATTTTCTTCGCTTGTCATCATTTACCAACCTGCTGATATCAACGTTCAGCTCGACGATACGTGGGTCGTCAAGGTTGGCACTTCGGATGTCATCGCGCTCATCTGCTAACATCGCTGCCTCTGCTGGGAAGTGCGGCCGCACTATAGTTATAAAGTGGGCGCTGCTGCTGCGATGACATGGCGAAATTTGCTCTCAGCTTGGTGAACGTTGGTGGGAGCTGGGAGATCACTGAAAATGCGATCGTTAAAGTCTCTGAAGCCGTGCCAGTCTGCTTTTTTCTGGTTGATGTAGGTTTGGCGTTCAGAGACGATGATCGTTCGATCGGTCCAGACAAACGATTATGGTCAGGTGATCTGATGCCAGTGAAACTACGGCTCTGCATGTTGCGTAGTTTATCAGACCAGGGCTCGAAATTATTATGTCTGGGGACCTGGTGCAGTTACCCATAATCCGTGTGGGGGCATCCTCATTCAGGGTGCAGAAGGTGGACTCATCAATTTGTTCCGCCAGTGCCGCGCCTCTCTGGTCATCCCCTAAGCATGAGTGCCAGAGCTGATGGTGCGCGTCTAGAAGGGTTCTGATATCGGGACGGTAGCCTGATAGACAACTGGCTACTCGCGGAATGTAGACATTATAGAGCTCTAGATCGGTTTCCTCCGATCTGATTGCAATACCTTGAACTTTAAGGTACTGGTCTCTGGCGTTGAGATCAAGGGAAAGAGCTCTATACTGCACGGTGCTGTGTATGATGAATGCGATACCCCCATCGTTGCTTCTGGTGCGATCTTTGCGCAGACTGGAATTACTTGTTAATTTTGTCTCTTGGACCGCAGCGACCACGACGTGGTTTGGTGTATAAATCTGGTTTTCTCGGGTAGTTGCAATATGGATATCATCCCAGGTCTCTGGGAAGCAATCGATAGTGTTAGCGCAATGGTTGTTGTTGCTGCTGTTGATGTTGTGTTTGCTGGGGTTGTTGTGATTACAATGGGGAGGGTGGAGGTGTGGTATATGAAGTCGTCGTACTGTGGTATGATGAAGTCGTCGATGCCGTTGAATTTCGTCTTTGTAATTGGCAGCATGGGGCGACAAAAGTCTCCCGTCCACTCACTATAATGGTTGAGCCCAGAGCACCTCCTGAGGTGACACCAGCCCAAACAAGCGTTGCACCTTAGTTGGATGGACATATGGTGCAACCGACTCTGGCAAACGGTGTAGAACCATGGTCCGGGATTAGTTTTGATTCCTGCACGGACCAAAAGGATACGGAGCAGCAAAGCCGGTTTATGTTGCTCCATTGGTAAAAATTTTAAAACTTGAATAGTTGTTGCTGGGATTGTCAGTCCTTGGCGGAATATTTCAGGTCATTCCGGTACATAGAACCGGCTGCCGGGGGAATGTTGATTTGATTTCATAACTACTGCTTTAAATGTTGTTATAATTACTTTTGCACTCTATAAAAACATACGACCCTCGTGTGTGAACGATATCTGTGAATATACTAGGAAGTTAAAACAAGGTGGTGGTTTTAGTTTGTTGATTCATCATCATTATTATCCTCATCATCATCATGATTACCATGACCAGGAATTGGTTACTGGTAGGGTGAGCTTAAAGCTATAAAATCAGTTTTAACGCGTTTTAACCAATAGCATATTCTCTAAAGAATATCAGTAGTTGGTTTCACCAACATCAGAAGCCTTAGCAGCAGCGACGACATCATCGTACGCGTCTGCAGCGTCTTCTGTGTCGTCTCTTAGTATCAACATCATTGACTGCAGCGCTTTTGCTGATGTAAGCCGCGGGAAAATCACTATATCAGATTTTGCATTTGCTGGATGCTGTGTTTGTTGCGGTGTTGCAGTGTTGCTGTTGCAGTTGTTGTTGCTCCTTTCCTAGCGCTGCGTTTTGATTGACAAGTCGGTATTTGGTATGGATCAACATGCTTGTAAGTACTTACCAAAACTGGTAACTCGAGTTTCTAACATTCATAGTACATGTGTGGTGTATTGTTGTTGGATGTTCTCCTTTTTTCGAAAAAAAAATCAAACAAAAATGGTTGATTAGAGTTTTAGAAACAAAGTATGTGCTGCAGAACCTACAGAGATGTACAAATTAGGGCACCGCATCCGATGATAGATTACAAAGAAATTTTGATGTGACTGGAAGATAGCTTATTAATACGGGGAAACAAAACAACGAAGATCAGAATAAGGCGTAAGGTGGTATGTTTGTTTAGGAAAAGTATTAATTGTGCATACATACATTAGGACATCGTCACGCACAGTAATGGGCAATGATGTGTATTCTAATGATGCTATTTGAGCGGAAGCATCATGAGATTGCAACTATCTACTTAGGCTTACGAATTTCAGTTGCTGGCGGAATTTATATTTGTTTGCGACAACAGTTCTGCATTAAAAATGGTCGGAGGCTACAATATACAAAGTATTCTTCTAAGGCAGCGACTGACAAAAGTTTGAAGGCGATTGGCGATACTATTGGTGACATTCCAAGTTGTACATCCATACAGCAGTACAGATTTCACACATGTTAAAAAAATTGGCAGCTTTGTAGGGAGACTGCTAAACAAGGTGGTCCAAAAGAAGTCATCCGATGTTGTTTGGCTCTCATTTTTTTTCCAAATGGAAAACTTCGATTCTGTTTTTTGATTTTGTTTATTTGAATCTTTAGAATTTTATTGGTTAAGTCGAGAAGATGATATCTGCCAAATGGGCACCGTCACGGGCACTTTTTATGGCATTTTTCATCACTTCGGTGAGAACTTAGTTCGACATTTTCTCACACTCGTGGCGAATGTTGTCCTTAAGGGCTTCCAGGGTCTCGGGCTTGTTAACGTAAACACGGGACTTCAAATAACCCCACAGAAAAAAATCTGGTACTGTTAAATCGGGCGTTCTTGCGGGCCAGTGCAAATCGCCAAAACGAGTTACTCCGTCCTGTTGGAACCACATGTCCTCCAGTCCTAATTCGACCAATTGCGACAGAAAAATCTCGGTTCACATGGCTCTATATCGCACTGTTTTCGTTTGACCAGCGGCATTCTCGAAAAAAAATGGCCGATGACTTCTGCAGCGTGAACAACGCACCTTGCAGTCACTTTGAGCGGGTGTGATGGCTCCTAATGAATCGCTCGTGTATTTTCGGTGCCCCAGAAGCGATAGGTTTGCTTATTCACGTACCCGCTGAGGTGGAAATGAGCCTCATCGCTCATTATGATTTTGGTGGAAAAATCGTCCACTTCGTCCTAGAGATTGAGGATGACTTGGGCGTAAGTTACAAGCGATTGGCGGTCGACAGGCAGCAGCTGTCGGTGTCGAACAGCCGGGAAATCGGCGACGGAATTCGCGCTGCGCCTACACCACAGACGAATTTTTACGCAAAAAATAGACAGGATTTTTCCGCGTTCTTGGGGAGTGTACCGCTCCATGGCTTGTTCATTTGTATTCTACATCTGTCTAGTGCACAAATGTCAAAACAGATTTGACATTAGCGGCCATTTGCAAAAATAAGAGCATCTTCCAATAGGGTGATCTCTTTTGGGCCACCTTGTATCTGCATCAGCATTTATTTCACACTATAGGTAGAAAAAGTTAGGAGCATATTAGTAAGCTTGGCCAACTGCCCTTAATGACGCTTTTGTTTCGACTCCTATGCTGAGAGTCTTAGTTTTGCCGGAGTTTATTTTAAGACCCGTACCCTTAGTATATGTCATCTGCGTATGCTGCTGATTTGCCATTATAATCCTTGTCTCTTTGAAGTTAAGAACATCTTCTATTACCACTAGAAATAATAGAGTTGATAATATACATTCCTACAGTACTCCACATTGGACATGGAATGGGTCTGAGAGCTTTCCTATGTGGGAACAAAACATCCAGCATGGTTATAACTTTCCTTGATCAAAGTTATTAGTTTTTAGTTGTACCTCTTTTTCGCATGGCCAACCATACGTATTCCCGGTTGATGCTGGCGAGTGCATTCTTGAAGTCCACAAAGATAAGATGGAGATTGGTTTTAAATTCCAAACATTGTTCCACAACAATGCGCAGCGTCTAAATATGATTTACACAAGAATATCCACTGCGAAAGATTTCTTGACACAAATACCTCTCCAGTTGCTGCATTTTTTTAAATATCCTTTCTTTAAAATTTTGATAATGATGACATCCTTCCATTCATCAGGGAGAAACTCAATTTCCCACGTATTCGTTATAAGTTGACGTAGTTACTAAGAAGTGAGCGTTGGACCGCACTTTTTCTTCCACCTTTAAAGTTGTTCTTTCCTACTTTTAAGTTGTTCGCGTTTGGTGCTCAGAATATATCCAGTCAGACAAAGAATAGAATATTCCGCATGTAATTTGCGAGAAATTCCATACATTTCCGTTAGTCTCTAAAATTGTTCTCTTTAGGTCAATCGGACGCATTGAATTTTTCTTTCAGCTCTTTACGTTCAGCAATTAGGTTCCAAATATCATCAGATAACAGGGCAATTGAACATACTGGAACACATTTTTTTTGGCAAAATTCGTTTTTTTTTATTCATAATAATTCCCTTCTAGGGTAATACACTGATTATAGTGACCCTCCAACTTTTCGATACCGATACCGATAGTACGATTTGTCCTTTACTTCAAAATAGCCCTAAGTTTCGGCGATCACCTCTTTATTCGACGAGAATGTTTTCCCAGCGAGCATTCTTTAAAGACCTGAGAACAGAAAATAGGGGCCAGATCTGGAGAATACGGTGGATGCGGAAGCTATTCGAGGCCCCATTCATGGATTATTGCCACTGCTCCGAACCATCAACTCTTCGTTGTTTTTGGCCAAAAGAGAGCTAGCGCGGCACCCACTTTGCACAGAGCTTTCTCTTACCCATATAGTTGTGAATGGTATGATGCACACATTCAGTCGATATCTTATGAGTGCCTGCTATTTCATTCAATTTCAATTTACGGTCGTTCAAAATAATTTTGTATATTTTTTTTAAAATTTTCGTCGGTAACAACATCTTTTTGGCGTCCACTGCGTTCACCGTCTTCGATGCCCATTTAACCACGTCTAAACTTAGCATAAAATTCCTTGATGGTTGATTTTGCTGGGGCAGAGTCCGGGAACTCGTCAAGTTTTTGCTTCAGCTGTATTTTATCCATTTTTTTTTTTACAATAACAAAAGTTGCTTCTCTCAACTGCTATAATTTACAAACTAATGATCCGACAACTGTATATACACGCGTCTTTTGAAGGTAAGGGCTTACTTAATCATATTGATTTAATTCTAGTACCGCCATCTATGTGCCTGGCCGGGGATTTTACAATTGACCTGTTATACATTCTTATCTCCTAGCGATTGGTCCGAAAGACTTATCTGCACAAGATCATATGTTGTTCTTGACATTGTACCATTTCGAATTAATGGAAGCAGACAGTTTATTACTGGCGGTATTCATAGCATATCGGACTTAGGTCCTAAAGTTGTTTCGGATCTTTATTTTTCTAAGTCTACTGGCATCGTATTTTATAGGTCGAAGGTTATGCCTTTTGTTTCTTCTAGGTAGTAGTCTCAAGGTTGGCCAATATCCGCATTACTTTTACCTTATGACCATCTTTATGGGAAAAGCGAATGACGCCGATTGCTAACTTTCTAGTATTGCAAAAAGTCCATATCTGCCCATTACATGTTACAGCTATTCATTGTCAGAAACGACCTTGGCGTTCAGGCCTCCCATGACAATTACGACATCAACTCGTGGCATAGCTTTTTTGTTGCATTCAGCTGACTGAGAGTCTTAGTCCTTCCAATGATATATCCATTTATATAGATAACTTGTCATATCTGTCTGTTTTTGTCTTGAATTCGCAAGCTTTTGTGATCTTTTTCACTATTTTTTAAGTTTGAAGGAATTTTTTAACCGTATGTCCAGATATTGAGGGTGTTAGGAAACTTTCGTATACAGGGTCATGTTGTACTCACCAGACCTATAACATGCACTAGGTCACTTCCCAAGTTCCTTAATGTTTTTTAGTTCTAAGGTGACAAGTAATGTAAATTTACCAAATGGATTTTTTTTAGCATAATCATTGGTTTCTGATTTTTAGTCGTATTTTGGTAACATTTATTTGTCGCAATTTATAAATCTTTCAAGTTTCAATTCACTTTTGTTGCTGCGATTTAATTCGAAAGCGGACAAAAGTCACAAACGAACGACAGAATAAAAAATCAAAAGTTAAAGTTTGATTACATACACAAAGAGCAGCAACAAAAGAAAGATGAAGACGAGGATGACGATGGTGCGCGATGCTCAGCATCTTTGTTTCCATACATAACTCTAAAACACCACACATGTCTGATACCCTTTTGACCCTGGCCAAAACACGAAACGCAATAGCAGCAAAGAGCTTAAGTAGCCAGCTAACACCGCCATTGGCGATCTAAAACGACACCACACAACGCCAAAACACCAACTGTAAGGCAGCAACAACACCAAAAACACAAAGCCCAATGCAAAAAATAAAGTTGAAAAAAAAAACAACCAGCACAGCCTCGTAACAATACCACGACAAAAAAACATCATAACATAAATTTTGGACAAAAAGTATGTAGTACCAACAACTTTTTGGGTAAATAGCCTCTCAAACAATCAAATCCATTGTCGTCGTCACCTTCTTTTTCGTGCTCCCCTCCCCCTCCCTCTCACACTCTGTCTGCTCTCTATACCATATCCACTAGGCGACCAGGTATAAACAACAATTTTATACATTTGACCCTTTTTTTTTAAAAGACAACACAAAGATCTTTTCATTTCATTTATTTTGATGATAAATTTTCCGCTCCCTTGGTGCCACTTCTTAGGCTTCTTAGTGAGCTTACCAGGTAAAGTATCCTGTGCCTAAGAAAGCAAATCAAGAAGAAATTATTATGCGTTAACATTATATGGGCGGGTCACATAGGGTCAAATGGACTTTAATTTATGCCCCTTTTAATAATTTTTGCTGTGTTGTGATCTGGGTCTCTCTCTCTCTCTCTTTGCCCTCATGGCTATGTTATTTGTATGTAACCAAATGTTACCACTTACTGGGTGAGGGCTACTGACTTTTACTTTTATCTGGTCAACAATGATTAAATAATCAATTTATTTTATTGGAATTAGCCTCCAGAAAATAAAAAAGGGCGAGTTCAAAAAAGATTGGAAATGAATTATTATGTTGCACAATATTATAAGCTTGTTTGGTTGAATTTTCAGGAAGAATGTTTGTTAGGGTGGGTACGATGAAATAAGTTTTGCTTAAGGTTTCATATGAAAGTTATATAAAGAGGATGGTAATTTTAATATACAATTACATAAATGTGAAGAAAATGATTATTATTATTTTTATGTTTCTCAAATATCGTTGTCCACGATCCTTTGGTTTCAAGACTTTTGTCTATCAGTCCCTCCATAAAGCTGTAGAGATCGTAATAGTCGAAATCGATCTCGCGCACTGAAAATGACCATTGTTCTAAGACTATGACAAAATGGACAAGGACGTTTTAATCGGCACCGGAACATTACGTCTGAAGAAGATGAAATGTTTTCCAATTCCTTAGGTACGGCGTTCCGGAGTGCTATTAAGTACTCTACTAATAATGGACTCCGTCGCTTACCTGCTGAAATTATGAGGTTTATAGAGGAAAAGAAACGACTAAGAAGATTAAATGACAGAACGGGTGATTTCGCTCGACGAAACTTTCTTAAGCCCGACATTCGAAATCTGGATTGAATTATCCAAGGAGGGATATTTTTCATCGAACAGGGTCTGTGAAAGACTTTCCTACATGGCATATGAGTCAATAGCAAGACTTAACGACTTATTTATCTTAGATGACCTGGGGAAGGCTAATCTTCATGCGGAATCCGTTGAAGGCAATGGGCAAGGGTAAAGGACAAGGGAGGGGATGAAGTTACTATGGAGCCTGTAAACTCTGTTAATAACAAGACCCCGACCTTTACTTTTAATGACGATTGTACTGATGAAGGATCCATTCATGGATACAGCTCAGGTTCTTGGTACCCATTGACATAGAGTTCAACTTGGAATGGTGCCCCAACCGTAGGTATAATGGGCTGGACGGTGTCCCGGACGTCGTTTTTAAGAAGTTGTATAGGTTTATATGGACAATTTTGTTTAACCATTAACTGAATTCGGGGTATTTCCCGGTGGCGTAAAAGGAATCGATAACCCAAAATCTGTCTAAAATCTCAGGCAACGTGATGGCTATAGACCGAAATTAATGTTATCGGCCTGTGGCCGTTTGCCATGACGGGGTTTTTTTTTATCAGCTTCTGTCTTCAGTTTTTGAAGAAGTTTTCTCGGGCGCAAGGAATGTTATAGCGGGTCTACCTCAAAACTTTCTCCTGCGACCGATGCATTATAACATCTTTGTTTGTGACATTCCGATACCCCCATTGGGGACTTGTTGCTACTGTGTACTAATGACATCCTTGTCACAGGTTTGGGTGCATGTGCAAGTACGGTGAAATTAAGACTGATCTTCTACTCAGAAATACTGTCAGAATACTTCTTTTGTTGGACGCTCAAGCCGAATATTGCTAAGAGCAAAGGCCTGATATTCAAACGCAAGAGAAAGTATTTGGTCCACAGCTCAAGGGTAGTCATTCCAACCTTGATAATTGGGGAATTTTATAGGCACATTGACCATATTTTGGCCAACTTGGAAGGATTACCTACCTCGGATCTTCCGTCAACAAGAAAAATAATGTCAGCCAAGAAATTAAGCGGAGAATTGTGCTAGCCAATGGATGTTTTTACGGACTTCGCCAGCACTTTAGTAACACCACCTTATCTCGAGATACGAAGAAACAGCTATACCAGGTGTTAATTTTACCCGTCCTGTTGTATGCTGCCGAATCATGGGTGCTTACGACAACGGACATACAAAACCTATGAGAATTCGAGAGAAAAGTACTCCGAAAAATATATGAACCTGTATGGAGAGTTTCGCCATCGGATGAACCATGAGGTGTATGAGCTTTACCACGGCATCGACGTAGCTAAAAGAGTCAGAATCCAACGACTACGATGGCTGGGACATGTTGCCAGGATGGATGTAAATGCTCTAGCGAGAAAGGTGTTTAAAGGCGTACCTGAAGGACGGCGCAGAGCAGGGAGACCCAAACTTCGTTGGACGGACCAAGTGGTTGGCGACGTGCCACCATCTGGTAGGGCCAACTGGAGAATGTACGCAGAAGACCGAAGTGTGTGGAATTCTCTAACACTTCAGGCCTCAAATTAATGAACAACGTTCGTAAGTTGTTATAGGCCACTTAAGTAAGTAAGTAAGTAAGAGACGTGGAAATGGACTTTATGAGAGAGTAAGACTGCTGATCTACAAAAAAATTCCTGTCTGATTTTGGATCTCATTCCACAAAATAGGTCGTTTACGACGTTGGAAAGCTCATATATGGGTAAGTTGTTTAGAATTGATGCCAACTAAACACGAGTATGGATTTCTATGAAGTTCTCCTCGTAGATTGATCTAAAATTTTTTTGATTTGGACTTTATGTAGTTAGTAAAAAATTGTTAAACCAGCGAAACCGTGTCATAAATTCAGAAAGTTTCTGTACCGTTACCCATAGGGATGGACGTATATATCGTTTGAAACGAGCAAAAGTACAATGGATTTAAGGAAACGACTTGGGTCCAAGAATCTACAGACCAAATTCGTTGCAGAATGTTTTAAGATGCGTATGAAAACCAGATTTAGGAATGTGACATATATAAGCTGAACCCATCTGGTAACCCCCATACAGCATGACCTGTCTGGAAATTTTTTTTTTATGATGGAAAAACCTCAGAAAACCAAATTATTTGACAAATCCCACCTAGTACATCCTAGGTTAGGTAAGGTTGTGATGCCATTTTAAATTTTCACCCCAATTATCCCTTTCCTATTCGGCCAACATCGCTCTTAATCCATTTCATTGCCCTGATGAAGGCATGGATGTTCCGCAGATCGCCTACTGAGAGACATGTATTGTCCACAAGTATCCGATGACCAAATTTCGCTTAGAAGAAGCTCCGTAGTCTACTCTTCTTTCTTATCGTTGCAGCTTCTACAAATATGAGGGGAGTTTCAACCTCATAAAGTGTTTTTCAACCGGGCCGTGATCGGTTATTACGCGCGAAGTGTACACATTCTCTACGGATCTTATATCGGCTTTACTGTCAGTAAGTAAATTAATATTGGCGCCCAATATCCTATGATACTGAATTTGCTCCACGGCTATTCTAATAACCGCTTTTTCGGCCTGAACTATGCTACAGAGATCCGGTAGCCTAATCGACAGATGCAAATTCAACTCCGCGGAAAGATTCCGAGAGTTGAGAACGGTCTTTCTCTTAATTTCGCCCTTGAAAATTTGCAAGACATCTTTCCCAAAGTGTAAGGGCATTATCATTTTTATCATACTAGGTTCTGTCCGAAATGTAAACCTTGATTAAGTCTGCTTTGCATGTTCTGACCTGAGTGTTCAGATTTCAATTTAGTTTACTGTCCAATATGAGTCCAAGATATATGGTTAAGAAGTGATCTGATATACATAAAATCTATTATTCTCTCTAAAGTTTTAAGTACGAATGGAGTTAGGGAGTTCTTTTGCAGATCCGCGGGAATATAACTATCGGGTCCCGGAGATTTAAAAGAGTGAAAACATTTGATAGCCCATTGACTCGATGTTTAGTTATCAGTATACCAAAAATATCAAATGTATTACTGTTACGGGTTTTCCATAAACTGGCAGTGACTTCCATCAGTACCTTTAGAGTTTCACTATTGTCTGTGGCTAATGAACCATCAAGAAATGGAAATAAGTTGAATTTCAGTATTATCATTTTCCAGCTGGATAGTGCCAGACATTTACAAAAGAGTTGCTCGGAGTTTCTTTCACTTCCTTAATGTGACAGCTATTGCGGAAATCATTTGGTTTGACCTTTAGCCTTGTCACATGCCTGCCTAACAAGCAGTGTATTGTCAAGGCTGACACAAGTATATATATAGCTATAATGCGACGCTCATTTACGTCATAGTTCAACACAACAATAGCTTAATTTTGTATAATTGTAATTCAAATAGTAGTTGATATCTAATCCAAGGTTTGTGCCCCTCCTGACTACCCTGTTATTCTACTGGTGATCATGAGTGGCGGTATAAATTAAACATGCCTCATGTTGATAACAAAATGTATTGCTTGTCTTAATATATTAAAAATAAAAATCGCTTCCAACTTAAAAAAAATGGACAAAGCTATCGTTACGGCAGCATAACTAATATATTGACCATAAATAATATCCAGAATTATCGCTTTTAAAAGCTCTTCGAAATACAGTTTCCTATCCTCCAGCTCGACCATTGGCAATTGGCTATAAATTATCGCCACTACTCACACACACACACATATATCTCACTAATATACTTAGTAAAACTTCCTGTTACGAAATAGTAGTTGCACATTTAAAGTTTGACGTTTCGCAAAATCTCACATTGATGGCAATGAATCATTTTAATAACACCCATAAATAATACAAAACAAACATCTTTTTACATTTAATAAATTCTAGCTTAAATGGCTGTAAGCATTATTCTTCAAATTACGATCAAAATGTAATAAAACAATTTCATTGATTTTTCATTGGCGATAAATAAAACACAACCGAACCGAGCAATCGCTATGACGGCGACGAAATTACAATAGTCCAGTCCAGTGGTTGAGATTCCCATAACAAAAATTGAAAATCGAACTTTATATGTTCGATCACAACGGCGATTTTCGTTTGTTTTTTTTTCACTTCACTTCACATCATAGCCTTTGTCTCTCGTAACGTCGTTATTGAACAATAAATTAAAACAAAATCGCTTGAAACGAAATGAAAATGGCCACAAATGTCGTTCTACTTTAAGGCGAAACAAAAAAATGTGGAGAGCTAAATTTTTAGAATCGTGTAGTGAAATGGATTGAAAGAAACAAAAAAAAATCGAATAAAAACGGTTTTATACGTAAGTTAGATGAAGATATCGGACAGACGAGCGTTCTATGTACTTTGTGGCATAAGCGATAACCCAGCGAACCATGTGGTGGTGTGCAGAGTAGGCAGACGACTAAATCTCCAGTTGTTCCATTAAGTCAATTACAGATTCAGGTTGGAATTGTTGAAAACTCCCTCTATGTGCTTTTAGTTTAGGAGTCTTTCTATAATACAGCTTATCGAATGTAAAGTAGTTTCCGTGGATTGGTCTTTGAATGGGCGTGCTGAGCCTAAGCTTAAATAGAGCTACCGGTTTAAGAGATGATCAAACAAATGAGCCTAAAACGTGACAAATTCCCCTTTACAATACTTACTAACTTCAAATCGAAGTTAAATTATCATGGCATGTAACTTGACAAAACGAATGATGCAGAACTTCTTATATTTGGTGCTACTTTCAAGTGCATTTCTCAGAATTCAGTCCCAAATCAATTATCAGAAAAATGTTGTACTGTGCAATTTGCGCACCCCAACTATGATCTTGGTTTTCTATGTTTAGGGGCTAATGCGAAAGGAAATGATAAATGTGTCCTACATTTATAGTGTCCAAACAACAGCATTGCTTTGCTGCTACCAAATATATGTGTATTTGTAGCGCTAAAGGTTATGTTGGGACATTTCCAAATCCAATTGGAATCTAAAGTAAAATGCGTACACAACAAAATACAGTTCAAATTCTTTGCAGTTGTTTTAGTGCATTACGAGTTGCGAAGACAAAACAAAACAACAAAAATAAAACAGAAAACCCCCGTAACGAAAACTTCACAATTGTATACGACATCGTAAAATTTTCATCAAATGATCATCAACATAAAAATAAATTTCAATATTGTACCATTTAACGGTGATGCTATTTTGTTGCCGTTTCTGGTAATGGCAATGCCGATGTTGCCGCCGCCGCCGTCGCTGTGGTTGAAGTTGCTGCTGTCATTGTACTTAGTTTTGTTGCCTCTGCCAGTAATGCAACCTAACAGTGTTTGTTTTTGATTTGGCACAAAGCCAAAAAAAATAAGACTCTAGCGTCGAACATGTACTGGGTGCATGCATCCAGTCAACCATGCCGTGCCATGCCATCCCAACCCAAATCAACGCGCCTTGCATTACCGCGCAAACTCAAAGCGCATCGGCAGTCGGTCAGACAGCAAACCCGTCAGTCAGCCAGTCAGCAAGCCAACTAAAGGGGATCTTGCCTCTCTGTACTAGCAACCATTTACTTTGTTGCTGATTTCTTCTTTTGCTTTGGTAAAGTTCTAAAGATAGCACCACAACAACAACAAATGTTCAACTGTGTTCTATAAGGCAAACATGTGCTCGCTCCGAAAGAATACGCGGGAATCACAAACGGGCAGTGACAAAAAATCTTCCATTAATATCGTACGGAGTTGTCAACTATAAAACCGCTAAAAGTTGAGCGTATGTTTGTGAACTGCTAATGTATTTGGGAAGATTTTCTTTAATTTTCGAAAAGTATTTTTATGGAAATACCAAAGAGCACTCGAGAGAAATTACTAGGAATACATAGAGTTTCTGTGGGTACATCTTGCAGTATAAGAACAACAATAACACTGTAACAATGAAGTTTAGGTAGCCCTTTGCGTCAAGCATCGAGTTTGTTGCCGAAGACTTTTCCACCTGAAACATTTTCATTCATTCGAACAACATGTTCAAGTCGGTGCAATCGGTCTATTTGAATGCGCTTGACCACGTCGATGTCGTTATACAGCTGATGGTTTATTCGGTGGCGATACTCGCCGTTCACCGGATCACCACCTAGTTGCAGCCAAGGTACGCACACGATTAAGTAGAGCTAAAAACACTCTTAATCAAACGCAAAGGAAGCTAGACATCACAAAGCTGCAGACCACTGAGATAGCCAATGCCTACTCCAACCAGCTCTCTCAATTACTCCACACAAATCCCCCTAGTTCTGATGTTCCCGACATGCAGTGGCAGCATATTGCGAATTCTATGACCACTGCCGCAACAACCGTACTGGGTTATGAAAAACCACGCTCAGACAAGCCCTGGTACGATGACGAATGTCGCCAAATGTCTGAGGAAATGGATGCTGCATACAAGGCAAAACTGCAGCCAATGGCGACGCGTGCGGTGACGGAGCGTTATAAAGAGAAAAGGAGGGAGATGAAACGCCTATTCAGACGGAAAAAGCGTCTGTGGAAGAAAAGAGAGAGCCAGGATATCGAAAACTACAGGGATAGAGGTGAGGCCCGAAAGTTCTACCAAAAGGTTAAAAGTAAAGGTTTTGGAACAGGGATCCCCACCTGTAAGGACAGAGACGGAAATCTGGTCACGGACACTCAGAGTGTGCTGCAAATATGGAGGGAACACTTTCAATCTCTTCTCGTTCCCGAAGGCAGCATAAGTGACGGAATCGCACCAATCATCGACGATGGAGTAGATTGTCCACCACCGAGCCAAAACGAGATCAGCACGGCAATTGCCCGGCTTAAAAATAATAAAGCTGCGGGAGCCGATGGACTGCCGGCAGAGCTCTTTAAAGCCGGCGGCGATGACCTGGTAACATGCATGCACCAGCTCATAAACACGATTTGGCTCAGGGAATGCATGCCCGATGATTGGAATCTGAGTGTCCTATGTCCCGTGCTTAAGAAAGGCGATCCTAGTGTGTGTACCAACTATCGCGGGATTAGCCTTTTACCCATCGCATACAAGGTCCTGTCTAGTGTGTTATGTGAAAGACTAAAGCCCCTCCTGGCGAACCTGATTGGACCTTATCAGTGTGGCTTTAGACCTGGTAAATCCACCACCGACCAGATATTCACGCTACGACAAATCCTGGAGAAGACCCAAGAAATGCAGATCGATACCTACCACCTGTTCATCGATTACAAAGCTGCATTTGACAGTCCGATACGACAGAAATTGTTGGATGCTATGGCTGAGTTTGGTATCCCCGCAAAACTAATTCGACTCTGTGGGATGACACTGACTGACACGAAGTCTTCAGTGAAAATTGGCAAAAATCTGTCAGAGCCATTTTCTACCAAGCGAGGCTTTAGACAAGGCGATAGTCTGTCCTGCGATCTCTTTAACATCGTAATGGAGATGATCATGCGGAAAGCAGCAGTAAACAGGAATGGCACCATATTTAACAAAAGCCACATGTTGCTCGCGTATGCTGATGATATCGATATTATTGGACGTGGATTGCGAGATGTTACTGCGGCTTTTTCGAGCATTGAAAAGCAGTCGGCTGAAGTGGGTCTGGTGATAAACGAGGACAAAACCAAGTTATTTGTTTCAACGAACAAAGAGTCCACTCGTCTGGGACGCTGCGTGAACGTTGACAACTATAATTTTGAAGTGGTAGATGATTTTGTCTACCTTGGCTCCGCCATAAACAAAAATAATAATGTCAGCCTCGAAATCAAAAGACGAGTATTGATCGCAAACCGCTGCTACTATGCGCTAAGCAAGCGATTTAACGACAAAGCGCTCTCTCGAAAAACAAAGATCCAGCTCTACCAGACTCTGATCCTACCTGTCTTGCTCTACAGCGCAGAATCGTGGGTAATGACACAAGCGGATCAATCTATTCTGGGAGTCTTCGAGAGAAAAATACTCCGCAAAATATTTGGACCCATCATCGTGAACGGCGAGTACCGTCGACGAATGAATCATGAGCTGTATGAGCTGTACAACGACATCGACGTGGTCAAGCGCGTTCAAATAGACCGAATGCGCTGGCTTGGACACGTTGTACGAATGGACGACAACGCTCCGGCTCGAAAAGTCTTCGGCAATAAACTCGATGGGCGGCGCAGGAGGGGGCGACCAAAACTCCGATGGATAGACCAGGTGACGGAAATGTTAAGTAAGCTTGGTATGACGAACTATCTACGGTGCGCAAAAGACCGAAGCGCTTGGAATGGTTTTCTACGTGCGGCTACTGATAGATGAATTTCTGTTGTTGCTGCCAGTAAAGAAGAAGAAGAAGATACTCGCCGTTAAGGAAGATGGGGCCAAATATTTTGCGAAGTATTTTTCTCTCGAATTAAAAAAAGTTTTTCTTGTTCCTTTTTTAGTTCCTTCATTTGTAGTTCCTTTTGATATTTTCGATCACTTATTCCTTTCCATCACTTCGTTCACTATGTTTTGATTGTTTTAAGTTCTTTTCGGAGTGGCTGTGGTAGATCAAAAGACACGCTGGTAAACTGAGAGTTTAATTCTGGAGAGAAATGGAGCTGGGTATCTCTTGATACCATACGAGACTTGCATCTCTCATTGTGCATCTTACGGATTCTTGGTTAAGTGTGGCGTTGCACTCTCAGCGTTGTGGTGATGGATAGCACCAAACCTCTGTGACGTTGTTACGGACTAGTTCCAGTCCAAAGCAATCCTATTAATATTATAAATGTGAATGTCTGTCTGTTTGTTTGTTTGTTTGTTTGTTTGTTTGTATGTTTGTTGCTTAATCACGCCTAAACGGCTGAACCGATTTCAATGAAATTTGGAAGACAGTTAGTGTACTATATGGAAATTACTATAGGCTATATATTTTTTAATTTTTTACCCTATGGGCGGAGTGGGCGTGGCAAAACTTTTTTTCGAGCTAGGGAGATAAAATTTGTTACACAGATAGTACTCGACAACACAAATATGAATATGCAGACGAAATTTAAATTTTGGACCCAATGGGCGGATTGGGCGTGGAAAAATATTTTTTAGAGCTAGAGATATAAAATTTAATACCCAGATAATACTTGACAACACGAATATGAATATGCAGACGAAATTTTATTTTTTGACCAATGGGCGGAGTGGGCGTGGCAAAACTGTTTTTTAGAGCTAGAGATATAAAATTTGATACTCAGATAGTACTCGACAACACAAATATGAATATGCAGACGAAATTTAAATTTTGGACCCAATGGGCGGATTGGGCGTGGAAAAATATTTTTTAGAGCTAGAGATATAAAATTTAATACCCAGATAATACTTGACAACACGAATATGAATATGCAGACGATATTTTAATTTTGGACCCAATGGGCTGAGTGGGCTTGGCAAAACTTTTTCAGGGATAAAATTTTATATCCAGATAGTACTCGACAACACGAATATGAATATGCTGACGAAATTTTAATTTTCGACCAGTTGGCGGAGTGGACGTGGCAAAGCTTTTTTTAGAGCTAGAAACATAAAACCTGATACCCTGATAGTGCTCGACAACACGAGTATGTTAGGCCTAGAGAAATCAAATTCAGTACATAGATAGTTCTCGGCTACACGAATATGAATATGCTGACGAAATTTAAATTTTGAATCAGTGGGCGGAGGGGGCGTGACCAAACGGTATTTTAGCTCCAGAGAAATAAAATTCGGTATACAAATAGTACTCGACAATACGAATATGAATATGCAGACGGAATTTATTTATTCGATCAGTGAGCGAGTGGGCGAAGGGGGCGTGGCAAAACTGTATTTTAGTCCTTGAGAGATAAAATTTAATACGCAGATAGTATTCGACAACACGAATATAAATATGCAAACAAAATTTGAATTTTGGGTCAGTGGGAGGAGTGGGCGTGACAAAACTGTATTTTAGCCCTAGAGAGAGCAAAATTTAGCACCCAGATAGTACACTGCAACACGAATATGTAGACGACATTTTAATTTTACATCATTGGGGGAAGGGGTCGTGGCAAAACTGTATTTTAGTCCTAGAGACATAAAATTAAATGCACAGGTAGTACTCGACTACACGAATATAAATATGCAAACAAAATTTATATTTTGGATCGGTGGGCGGAGTGTGCGTGGAAAACTGTATTTTAGCCCTAAAGAGACCCAGATAGTACACGAAAACACGAATATGAATAGATGGCATTTTGGACCAGTGGGAGGGAGCGTAACGAAACTGTTTTAGCGAAAAGAATTTTTTTTTCTTAAATTAAAATTTATTTATTTTTCAGAATTGTGTCAGTAAATTTTATGGACTATTTACACTGCGTCAATTTATTTTGTCAACAATTTTGGCAATAAGTCGTCAGAAAAAGTTTGTCGAAAAAATTTAAAGCGAAATACTGAGAATGATGTCAGTGCTATAAATGAGCCATGAATATATACATGTTTTTAGGGCTATATAAGGTAATATTTGAATACAGATAGTACTTGGTGCTATACATATGACTTTGCTGACGCATGTTTTAATATCGGTTAATGAGACGTTGTTAGTTTGATCAGGTTAAGAGTAACTTGGGATAACGAATAGTTTACAGAGCGAACAGGAACGACGCTTTAGCTTTAAGTAGGCATGCCAAACATATTATAGGTATTCGACATTTAAGCAATAGCGAAGCATTGCCGGGTCCACTAGTAGATTATAATTGTGAGATCTTCCTATCAAGTCGGACTTTTCACTTCATTCACTTTATGTTTGTGTGATGTTAAAAACGTGCAACCTACTGTTAAAATGTATGATGCGAGCCGGATGAGGTACCAGGATACCTAGCAGAAGGTGGTAATTGCGGACAGTTGGATGGAGAGCTTTGCTCCTAGCTGAAGGTGACGAAGAGTTGATCGGCAGAATACTTCGGTATTCTGGTGGTGTATGTGAGGCCGGCCTAATGGGAAACTTCGGTTCCTAGCAGATGGCGGCGTGGAGCATAATTGCAGTTTGCATGAGTGTTGAGGATGAAATGGTTACTGTCCATATGACCAATAATAGAAAATAATAACAGTGGAGGGTCAAATCGAACGGAGTGCAAGCCTCGAGTGTGTACTTGTCAGTGAATTGGGTACCCCCACATTTCGTGGCGTATTGTAGAATTAGATCCGGGCCTTACCAGTGTTCCAGTGAGCCCATCAACTGGTCAGGTCTACACGACGATACTAGATGTAAAACACAACAACTTATGTCTCACAACGCTCGAAAAGGCTACAGTAACATCCTGCTGTTCTTGGCCAGTGCTTTCTGTAACATCGGCATACAAGAGCAGCATGTAACTTTTATTAAAGAAGGAACCAGTCTTGTTTATAGCAGCCTTCTGCATGATTATCTTATAGTGTTAAAGAAATCGCATGACAGACTATCGCCTTGTCTAAACCTTCGCTGGGAAGAAAATGGCTCTGTCAGATTGTTGTATATTATCACTGAAGGCTTTGATTCGGTCGATATAATCTTCGTATCAGCTTCGCGAGGATACCAAAGTCTGCCATCGCATATAATAATTGCTGTCGTATCGCACTGTCGAATGCAGCTTTTTAATCGATAAACAGATGGTAGGTGTCGATCTGTATGTCTTGTCTGATCGGTCGTGGATTTAACAGATCTATAACCGCACTGATGAGGTTCAATCAGGTTCGCTAGGATGGGCTTTAGTCTTTCACATAACACAATAGACAGGACCTTGTTTGCGATTGGTAAAAGGCTGATCACGCTGTAGTTGAAACATACCCATCATAATCACAGGACATAAAACACTCAAATTCCAATCATTGGGCATGCATTCCTTTAGCCTAATCGTGTTTTTGAGCTGGTGCGTGGACGGTGCCAACACATTGCCGTTGGCCCTAAAAAGCTCTGCCGGCAGTCCATCGGCTCCCGCTGCTGTTTTTATTTGGCTCGGTGGTGGATAATCTACTCCGTCGTCAATGATTTGCGTACGTCACGAATGTTACTTTCGGGAACGAGAAGAGTACGAAAGGGTTCTCTCAATACTTGTAGCACACTCTGCGTGTGTCCTAACAAATGGGGATCCTGATCCCTGTTGTGTCGTTTGTTTCTAATGTGAACACGTTAATTACAGGCTGAACTTGTTAAACTTGATCTTAACGTCTGCTCTTGATTTCATCGGTTTAACTTTAAGTGTTTTTTATTTCTGGTTAACGTATTTAGTTCGTGTTGGGATCAGTTTATCAAAAATAAGACTCCGTCTTAGTCATCTTCTTTTTTTCCTCTAATCCTTAAATATAACAATTCGTTGACTAACTAACTTAAACTTAACTAACTTAAATCTAGGGTTGCCAAAGTAAACATCCCGCGGCACTTGCACGAGTGCAATAAGAGAGGGAGAGAGCTATTATACGGGAGGGTAGGATTCAATTTCACGGGAAGCTCCGAAATTCAGGGCAGTGATGGAGTGGATGAGTCTGCTTGCAAAGAAGGCACTAGGGCGATGACGGACGATCTAGGAACAGTCCGGCTGATTCTTCATCGTTTTGGAATCAGTCGTTAACCATGAGTCGTGGTGATGATTTCCTATGAAGAGTACTCGGAAGACGATGGTTAAAACGAAATACATACGAAATAACTTTGAGAAAATCTAGAAAAACGACATAAAAGTTTCACATAAAGACACTCGAGAGAAATGAGTTTGAATTTTGGGGGTTTCGAAGTTTGTCAAAATTAGAAATAGACAACTTTCTCGATGTAAAATTAACAAATTTGGCCCTTTCAAGCACATCAACATTTGACAACAAATCGTGCGCAATAATGCCACGACTTGATATGGGGACAGGGTTATCGTGTGAAACGACATGATGCCTGTATTTAGTACCTACGTTTTTCAGATTTTAATGCAACTCTGCTTGTTACAAAAGTGGGCCAGTGGCACGAGGGTTTTTGAAGCCAAAATAAAACTTGTGCCGAATCCGTTAAATATTAAGCTTCCAAAGTAGTAAGGCTCAATTCCGAGATTAGAGAACTTACCATTTTTGCTAGAAGAGCTGCACCGCAGAGCTCTAAACGGGGTAAGGTTTCCACCTTAACTGGCGCCACTTTAGTTTTTGTAGCAAGTAAATGAGTGCTATAAATACCTAACGGGAAGCTCTTAGTGTTGTCAGGTTTGTAACCAACCCACCGGGGAATGGTTATTCGTTCAATTTCAGCGCAATCATCCAGAAAGGCAAGCCAATTGTTCAGAGTTAAGGGTTTCAAGCAGTCGTTCCAGTCAGTCTTGTTTTTCAAGATTTGCTGCATAATGATCTTAGCAATGATAATTTTCGGGGCCAGCCAACCAGCTGGATCAAACAAATTAGCAATTTCTGACAAGACGTTTCGCTTTGGGACGACCGATTTAAGAGGGGTGGAAGTACGCTTGAAATATAAAATATATTTTCCAGCATTCCAACGTAAACCCAGCGTTTTCGTGGTACTAGCATCCGAGATTTTCTGAAATTCTGAATCCAACAAATGATCTGGTGATAAATCTTCTAGAAGAACTTGGGTATTTAAAGTCCATTTACGAAGTTTAAATTCAGCAGACGTTAAAGTCTGCACGACTTCATTGCGGGCACGAAAAGCTTCATCTAGCTCATAAGAACCAGCTAAAACAGCATCAACATACATTTGTTCTTGCATTATTCGAGCAGCACGTGGGAAACGAGTTGCCGAATCCTCTGCCAATTGCAATAAAGTTCTGATGGCTAAATAGGGTGCACAGATAACGCCAAACGTAACGGTATTTAGCTCTAAATCCTCGTTACCAGCGCCGGTTCTTTACAATGAACAATTCGTTGATGTGATGTTTGATCCGGTTGAACAAGAATTTGCCTATACTATTTCTCGATAGCAGCATTGAATAAAAACTGAAATAGTATACATCGGAGAGCTAATATAGTCAAATCAGACTGTAAAAGGGGTCCAGTACACAACACATTATTCAAGCTGATGCCGTTTGCGAAGGGGCTCGACGCGTTGAACATAACACGAAGTTTTGTTGTTGTGCTATCAGGCTTAAATATTGCGTGATGGGGAAGATAGTATAAGGGGACCGAAAATTGGGCAGAGTTAACCTTTTTCATATGACCTAGAGAGGAATATTCTTCAATGACTCCATTGTATTGAGCTTTTATATCGGGGGTTTTTGACATACGTGCCTCATTACCTCATTGAGAAACTGCAATATTTCGAGAGTAACCTAGTTAAAATTTGAAGGGGTATTCGGGTTTAAAAGGGAGCGAAAATTGTCACATTTAAAAAATGTGCAAACATTTTCCCTCGAGTGTTTTTCCCATTGATAGTCTATTCATTGTCTGTTGTTTCTTTATTTTAGAACTTTAACAGCGAAATTTATTTGTATAATTTTTTGGTTTTTCTTTAAACTGTTGATTGTGGTAAAAAATATTTTCTTTTGTCTGTGATGCTGTGCTGACGTTTTCCGTTTCGGTTTTTCAGTTTTAACATCAGACTTGAGTGGTTTTGTTTTGTGTTTTCAATTGCGCTTAACTGTTGTTACCATCGGTGCCAACTCTCTAGAGGGGATGTGCTGAATGTGATACAATGTGTTCTTTAGTTGCATCAATGTGACGACGACGACAACAGAGTTTGCTGTTGGCTGGATTCGTTGTTGCGCATTGCTTCTTCAGCGCAGTGTGATGCTCAGTAACACTTTGTATAACTGTGACTCACGTGCAGTTCCGCCAAGTCCTCAAAGTTCTTTGCAACATGTACCGCAAATGTCCTCCCCTGTGCGGTGCAAAGAGCGCAGTTGTTATTGGCTGATGCTGCGGTTACGGTTGTTGGGTCCATTTTCATACAATGGTCTGAACTTGATGACGCGTTTGTCCTATAAAATCCACAACACGGTTCCGCGAGTGAATTTTGCGAATTTTTCTGCCTGCTTTGATGGCTGCTTTCTGTGTGTGTGTATTGCTGTTGTTGTTATTGTTATGGCTGCTTTGGAACATTTTGTAACACATGACAGTAGTAAATTTTGGCGCGTATCAAAAACAGAAATCAATTGTCATGTTGTATGTCAATGACGGAAGCATTTCTGGCCAATTTGTGGGCCTGCAATGCCAAAAAAACAAAACCAAAGGCAAAGCCACGTCTCACTGGTGTTTCTTAACTCTTTATAAGCTTATCTCACTGGTTTTTTTTCTTGGCTAACATTATTCCTTTGCTTTTGCTGTAAGACAAAATCCCCAAATGTTTCGGTTTGGTAAAAATTACGGTCCATGGGGCTGTTGGCTGCTCTTGGTCCGTGCTGTTTAGTTTATGAACCGCAATGATTATTGTTGTACTTGTTGTTGCTGATGTCGTAGTTGTTGCTGTTTTCTTGATAAATGTTAAGGTTAATCTTTATGGATACTTTGTTGTTTTTGGCTGTCGCTTTGGTATTTGGCCGTTTGTTTGCGTTTCCATCTTAAATAATAGGCTTATATATTTAACGTAAGATAAAAATCAGGTTAACGAGGGGTTTAACGTAAATAAATTTTGTCCCACCTTACAAAACAATGCAATGCACGACGACGACGTCTAAAATTTTATATAGTTTGTATTATTGTAAATTTACAAAAAAACAACAACACAAAGAAGAACACTAGAGGCGATTTTCAGTTAATGATATTTTGCAGTTTGAAATGATTTGGTACACCGGAAATTTGAACAATAACTTCCGTGTACTATTACAGTGCTATGCAATTTTGCTGTACAATTTGGGTTACGTAGAATTAGAATTATTAAAATGTTGACAACCCCCGCAAACGAAATAAGGACCATGATTTAACGATATGCACCTGGAACGTCCGGACTCTCTATAGAGAAGGTGCCACTATTTGACTGGCGGATGTCCTCAAAAATATAAGGCTAACATCACCGCCATCCACGAGGTGAGAAGGACAGGACAAGAATGCTCGCGACGTAAAAATTGCGATATCTATTACAACTGCCATGCCGAAAAGTACGAATTTGGATCTGGATTTGTTGTTGGCGAGAGACTCAGACATCTTGTCTCGCGATTCAATCCTGTTAGTGCTCGATTAGCCGCAATCTGCATCAAGGCGAAATATTTCTACATAACGCTGATTTGTGCTCATGCCACGACGGAAGATATAGACGATGAGATTAAAGATGCATTCTACGAGCGCCTAGATCGGGGAGACTTTAATGGAAAAATAGGAAGGGAAGATGTTCTTGGTCTATCGATAGGTAAATACAGCCTTCATACCGACACGTCAGACATCGGGTTTAGGCTGGCTAGCTTAGCAGCGGGAAGGAACATGGTAGTGAGTGGAACCAGATTCCAGCACCAAGATATCCACAAGGCAACTTGGCTATCACCAAAAATCAAATTGATCATGTGGAAATTGATGACAGGCATGCATCTAGTGTCTTGGACGTGCTTGTGATTTGTGGTGCTAATATTGGCTCGGATCATTACCTGGTTGCAGCCAAGGTGTGCACAAGATTGAGCAGAGCGAAAAACGCACGTAACTAAACACAAAGAAAGCTGGACATCGCGAAGCTGCAAATCCCAGAGATAGCTACTGCCTACTCTAACCAGCTCTCCCAACTTCTACGACTCAACGCCTCTACTTCTGGTACTATGAAGAATTTCACATATCGTCTTAGGAACAGGATGCCGCTTATAGGGCTACGCTGCAGCCAATTGTAACCCGGGCTGTTAGCGAACGGCACAAGGAGACAATAAAAAAGGCGAGACAGCTATTTATGCAAAAAAAAACGTTAAATAAAAGAACGGGAGAACGAGGATATAGAGCGATAAAGGGATAGAGGTAAGGCCTGAAAATTTTACCAGAAAGTAAAAGCAAAAGGCTACGGTAATGGGCTCCCCTCCTGTAAGGACAAGGATGGAAATCTGGTTACAGAAACGCAGAGTGTGCTGCAAATATGGAGAGAACACTTCCAGCAACTGCTGGTTCCAGAAGGCAGCGCACGTGAAGGTATCACGCCAATTGTCGACGACGGCTTAGATTTCCCACCACCAAGTCAAGCCGAGGTACGAAGAGCAATATCGCGGCTGAAAAGCAATAAAGCAGCCGGTGTCGACGGACTTCCGGCAGAGCTCTTCAAGTCCGGTGGTTAGGAGCTGTTAACGAGCATGTACCAGCTCCTACGCATGGTTTGGCTTAAAGAGTGCATGCCCGACGATTGTAACCTAAGCGTATTATGTCCTGTGCTGAAAAAAGATGATCCAAGTGTGTGCTCCAACAACGCTGGATCAGCCTTTTACCCATCGCATATAAGGTCCTGTCGAGTGTGCTATGTGAAAAACTAAAGTGTTATCCAACCTGACAGGACCTTATCAGTGTGGCTTTAGACCTTGTAAATCAACCAGATATTCACACTTCGGCCAATCCTGGAAAAGACCCAAGAGAAACAGATCGACAGGTACCATCTTTTCGTCGACTATAAAGCTGCCTTCGACAGGCCGTCACGGCAGAAATTACTCGAAGCCATGGCTGAGTTTGGTATTCTTGCGAAGCTGATACGCCTTTGCGGAATGACGCTGACTGACACGAAGTCTTCAGTGAAGATTGGCAAGGACCTTACGGAGCCATTCTGCATCAGACGAGGCCTAAAAAAAGGCGACGGCCTATCGTGTGACCTCTTCGACACAATGATGGAGATGATAATGAGAAAAGCTGCAGTAAACACGAGTGACACTATATTCAACAAAAGCCACATGCTACTCGCGTACGCTGATGACGTAGACATCATCGGTCGAAAACTGCGGGATGTAACTGCAGCCTTCTCAGGTATAAAGAAGGAATCAGCGAAAATGGGTCTAACGGTGAACGAGGACAAAGCGAAGTTATTAGTTTCAACGAACAAAGAATCTACGCGTTTGGAAAACTGCGTGAACGTTGACAACTATAATTTCGAGGTGGTAGATAATTTTGTCTACCTAGGCTCCGCCATCAACAAAGAATCCTGCTTGCAAATAAATGCTACTACAGACTAATCAAGCGATTCAATGAAAGATCCCTCTCTCGACGAACAAAACTCCATCTATACCAGATACTGGTTCTTCCTGTCTTAATGTATGGCTCAGAATGCTGGGTTATGACACAAGCGGATGAATCGGTTCTGGCGGTATTCGGGAGAAAAATACTCCGTAAAATATATGGGCCCATCATCGTTATCGGAGAGTATCGGCGTCGTATGAATCATGAGCTGTACGAGCTGTACACTGACATTGACGTGGTCAGACGCATTAAGGTGCAACGATTGCGTTGGCTAGGTCATGTTGTACGCATGGACGAAAATGCTCCAGCTCGAAAAGTCTTTGACAATGAACTCGATGGACGGCGTAAAAGAGGGCGACCTCCGTTGGAAAGACCAGGTTACTGAGAACCTTACTGAACTCGGTGTGACTAACTGGAGAAGAAGCGCAGAAGATCGAGGCGCTTATAATATTTTTCTATGTGCGGTATATAATCCACTGGGATTGCATTGAAGTACCAGCTAAGTAAGTAAGTATGGGGGTGTTTTGCTGCAGGTGGGGTTGGAAATTCGAAATTTGTTGATCGGAAAATTGGCGAGAAACTTTACATGGGCATATTGAATAAGATTTGACTCTCAGCGTTGTCAAGTTGGGTCTACAAGATTGTGCAAGATTGATTACCATACCATTGCAAGCAGCTAAAATTTCGTTCGAAGAGACAGCGAACCTAGTCGGTAGTATGCGCAGGCGCTAAGAGGACATCATTAAAGCTAAAATTGACATTTTCACAATAGTTCCAAACGTTTTTTTTCCAAACGTTTTTGATATAGAATCGGGACTTTTTTACTTTTTCTTATGTGTATTCAGGATAATTAAATATGAAGAGAGTCTTTTGTATGCTCTTGTTTTGTATTGTTGGTCTATACGTGTAAATAATGAATGTATTTTCATCGTTCGGTTCAAGATCTATTCTATTATTGCTAATAGAATTTGTTTTACAAGAGTTTATTAAATTGATTATGTTGACAGCTGCCAGGGCAGATAGCTATTTCGATGGTGCCAAACCATCTTCATCAGCACCCTTTGCTGTGCCTTCTCCACTTATTATCGCAACCTTAAGTGTTAAAAGCTTCAAGAAACAATCGAATATTTTCAGCGTTGCTATACTAGCTGACAACTTCAATCATTTTATATACGCAAATCCCAACCAGATTCACCACATTCAAGTGAATGATTTTTTATAGTCCCAGTCTATGTCTGTCATAATGCAATGGGGTCCATAAAACCAATAACAATTCTGTAGTAAATATCAACAATATCCTTATGCAACTGCTATTTGCCGCCGCCGCCGCCGCCGCTGCACTTTTGGTCGTTTATAACATTCTACGATACAGATTTTATGAACAAACCATATCCATAACAGGTCCACATGCACAATTCTGGCCATGTCTCTTACTGTCCACTTTTGGCCGTCCACTCTAGATCAGATGTTATTCTTTGTTTCAGCTAAATTTGTGAAGTGCTTATGTGCAAACTAGACTCAACAACACAAGTAATAGACTGCATTTTATGGGAGGCGTTGCGGTTTGGGAGAAACCGGTACTCTTCAGTTTGTTCATTCATAAATTGCCGCCTCAATGCAACAACAAATCGTTCGATGATGTATCATTTCATTCATACAATGTATTAAATTAATGGACATACATACATATTTCTTTTAACGTCTCATGGCCATAAAAATATACGAAACTTAAATGTTGTTTGTGTTTTTTTCAGATTTTTATTATTTTTAATGTGAAATTGCTGCCAAAGAACATCGATAGGCCGTTCGTTCTTTCGATGGCTGAATGAACGTTATGAATGAATGTTTGGATCGATAGATGTCCATGGAAAATCATGTTTGTTAAAGAGAAATGAGCTTTTGACTTAAACTGGACAAAACGCGCCATAATTTTATAAAACCATTACAAAAACAGTGGAAAACACAAACTAAATGTTCTACTTAGACTTAAATAGAAGAAGGAAATCGAACATGTATGGACTTTGCCAAATAATAGGAGTATTCATGTGATATAGAAATATTGGAATCATTGATGTATTTTAGTGATATGATGTCTTCCAACGGCAATGGTGATATATAGCAGGATTACTGCCTTCAGTACATTATACATAAACTTAATTTCCATTTACACATCATGAATGAGGTTTGGGATAGCTACTCGCGTTATTGTAGATTGACTTACATAACGGCACCTACTTGTTTGTGGGCGAATGCGAACGTCACCTGTTAAAAGCTTTGGCTTAACGCGCGATAGTCGCGTGTTATTTTTTATGCCTGTTAGAAGCATGAAAATATTCATTTGGGACTTTCAGTTTAAGTTAAAATATGCGCTATAAAAGGAAAGACGGAGTGATGAAAGCGGAATATTACAAAAATACTGTTGGTGGACTTTGAACAGTTTGCGTAAAATTATCGTATGAGACATTTTTCGAAAAAAAAACAACATTGTAGCATTGGAAATGCCAGAGAGCAATGCATATAATTTTTTTGTTTTATAAACATTTTTGTTTGTTTGATTGATTTGATTATGGTAATGGTCAGGAAATGGTCAGAGGACCTTACGCGCAAAGGGAACTACCATCTTTCTATGACAAAATGGATAAGGAACGGTTCAGTCGGCACCTTAAGGATAGCTTAGACGGATATCAGCTACCGGTAAGCCAGAAAATAACGTGTGAAGAATTTGACTCTTTTGTCAATTTCTTCGGCATGGCGTTCCGAAATGCGATTGTGCACTCTACTCCATAGATTTATCCCGGGAATAGAGGACGCTGTCGCTTACCTCTTGAAATTTTGAGTTTTATAGAAGATAAGAAATGACTATGTAGAATAAAGGACAGTATTGGTAATTCCGGTCGACGAAACATTCTTAAAGCGGATATTCGCAATCTGTTTCAAATTATCCAATGAGCGACATCGATCTTCGAACGGGATTCAATTGAAACTTTCCTACAGGGCATACGAGGCAATGACAAGACACTAAAAAAAGTATAGGCTTCCACTGGCATCACTGACAGAAGAGCAAAACCAGGCTTGGTGGATTGTAACGACTTATTGATCTCAGATGACCTGGGGCATGCTAAACTTCTTACAGACTCCATTCAAGGTAAATGGACCTATTAATAACATGAACCCGACCATTACGCTCGATGACATATGTACTGCAAATGTGTCAATTCGTCAAGATAAAGCAGGTGATTGTAGCTCTGGTTCCAGGAACCCGAGGATATAGAGTTCAACTTGAAAAGGCGGCCCAACCGCAGGTCCAATGGGTCGGATGGTGACTCGGATGTCGTTTTTTAGAAGACGAATAGGTTTTTATTCACAATTTAATTTAACCATTGTCTGAATTTCCGGTGGCGTGGAGGGAATCGATAAAGGTTTCTATCCCAAAACCAGGGGAAAATTTCATACAATGTGATTTGATGATACACATCGATCGTTATGTTATGGGCGTACTGCAAACTTTAGCTAGGCAGGCTATAGCTAGTAGTGGTAGATTTGGGGCTCCTTAGAGATAACCAATTCGGTTTTAAAAGGACAGATTCCATGTCTCACGCTTTAATACCAGGAAATACGGATGTCTGTCCGCATTGGTATCACTACAGTAACTGAGTTTAGAATCGCGTTCTTGAATGAACAGTGGACGTATATAACAGCCACCCCCGTGCACCACCCCAATAAGTTGTTTCCGACTGTCTTGCACGAATAGGATAAACGGCATTCGTTGCATTGGAACACAGCTTGTGATGTTGCCAGCCCAATGATGCTGCGGTTTTTCAAAGGTTGATAACCCAATTTCTCGAATTTTAACATGAGTCACCAATATGTAGTTACGTTCTCCAAAAGGTGATCAAGTCCTCTTTCCTCGGCTTCGATAACTAAATTTTCCTATATCTGAAAGTCCTTCCATAATATTGCTCACATGTTTGAGAATTTTGGGTTCGGTAATGTCCACTAATGTGTGAAATTTTGTTGTATCACGTGTTTATTTGGGTGTAAGAAACAGGGATTGCAATTGGTTAAATCACAGTTTTGGATTTTGTAGCTAGAATAATGGAACACGGACATACACAGGCAAAATCTTAGCAGTACGCACGTTCTCATCAAAACATCTTAAACTTTAAAATTTATCGTTGTACGCACCTGTGTTACTCTCACAACTGCTATCAACAACTCCTCTATATTTCATTATATTTATACACACAAGTATAAACAGCCAAGGCTCCGTGTAATAAAGCCATAGGTAATAAAGCCATATGGCCTTATTTCCCAATCGAATGGGGCGTGCCCCCACGGCATTCGTTTCTCGCTGCAATGTTTCTCTAGTACACCACTTTGTTTATCGACTTATGAACAGAAACATAGATAGAGAGAGTAGCGGTGCTATTTGTGCAGCTAGACAAGAGCGGGCAAACACATACTAGATACATTTTATTCCAAAAATTCAAATAAAAATTATTCCAAAATTTCACACCTTCTGTGGTAATAAAGCCATATGGTCTTATTTACCAATCGAATGGGAAATAAGGCCATATGGCTTTATTATAATTTTTCCCAATAGAATGGGAAATAAGGCCATATGGCTTTATTCCGCGTCATCAAAATCTAACTAGATTGAAATAGGAAAATTATGTTCACAAAAAAAAAAAATAATAAATAGAATTAATTATGCAAAGTAAATGAAATTATTGAAGAAAGAGCGCAGATACCTAAATGTTTTTTTTTTTGTCATGGCCCTCAATACAAAATTAGCCTAATTTGAGATTCTCCCATAACTTATTCATTGGAAATCTAGGGAAATATTTTTTAACTGAATCACGGAAAATCAATATGTTGTCCATAACTTGTAGGTTTTATTACAGTCATGCTTTTGTAATCGAAGATAGTATTTGAGGAATAATCTTTGTGTTCAAGTATATTTGTTTAAATATATATTTTTTCAAACAACTTAACTGCCTAAGCAGCCAAATTCTTACATAAATTTAAATCAACTCGTGCGTAGGGTTTAATTTGAATTTTCTGAACCAATTGAAATCTAGTTCCATATTATTTCGTAGTTTGGTCAATTTTACCTCTCCCCTAATGTTATGCATTAAGTTATATTATTTCACTATTACAAAACCTAACTTATTGTATAAATAATTTCTAAACATTTTCTCACCTTTGTCATTCAATTTGTTATATCTTCTTCTCTTTGCAGGTAAGCCACTTAAAATATAAATATCGTTAACACAAAGTAACCATTCCGCGCTCTGACACTTGTGGTAAGCTTTGAACTCTTTTCAACTTTTTGGGAAGAAAACAAAAAAATTATGTTAATTATCTTGCATTAGCAATTTAAGTAGAGAAAAAGAAAAGTAAAAGCGTAATTGTAAAATAGCTTGACAATTTAGTAAACTAAAGTACAATTTCCCTAAGATAAAATGCTCGTTATAAAGATCATCATCATCGCCACCGCGACACCGCCACCATCAAGAGATCATTATCCAGCAACCCAACATCACTGTCATCATTATCATTTCAATCATTGTCATTTCTGTCACTATCGTCATCATCGTAAATACTTTGTTGCCAGTAGTTGTTTCGTTTTGTATCGTTTTTTAAGTATCTTTCGTTTTTTTGTGCAACTAATAAATCTAATTCAAAAGTTGTTTGTTTTTGTTTACTTTCACTAAATGTCACATTGACAGCTCTTTAAAGTTTTCCATCATTATTACTTGCCAATTGCTGTTTCGTGTTCCCCCTCACCATTTTCCTAGTTTTCTCGAAATCTCCATTGTTGTTGTTTTAAGTTTTCCTTGTGATGTTCCATTGGGGGATTTTTCTTTTTTTTTTATGACAATCATCGATCGTCATCTTAAATTGTTGTCAGCATTTGACGCTGTCGTATTTATCTTATGATTTGCCAAAACAATATTTTCTTTGGGGGATTTTCATTTTCCATTTCATCAGAAAATAGAAAATCGATTTCCACTTTTGTTTGTAACGGTTAGTTATTTTCTTCGCTGTGACATTCAAGGTTCATTGGCATTTTGTAATTATGGGAAGTCGCATTTTTTTCTGGTGACACTCGAAGAAAAATTGCGAGTTGTTAATAAATACATATAAAGATTTTTTAACAATATGGAAAAAAGTATTCCCTTTCATTGCTATTTAGTTTGTTCTCTACTAAAACAAAAATCACTTTCTCACAGAAAATATACTTAGATGTCGGTTCCGACTTCAGGCAAATCGAGACGAACGAATCCGAGTCAATTAAATTCTACTCAAAAAGGTTTTCCTTATTTTGAGGCTACAATTGGCTGTAGCGTTGCCTTGTTAGCAACATCCGGTTCCTCAGATTTTATGCAGCATTCTTCATCGTACAAGGATTCGTCTGAGCGCCGTTTTTCATATCTCAGTACGGCAATTGCGGCGGTTGCCATGGAATGCGCTCTGTGATGCCACAGTGTATCGGGAACGTCGGAGAGTTAGGAGAGCTGGTTAGAGTAGGCGGATTTTGTTGTTGTAAAAGCTTGGAAGGTCCTTCCTGACATGCCTCGGCGAAATATCCAACTGTGTAATTTTAAAGTTAGGATGACATCCCAGGAGGAACTGTTTGGTCAACATGACATTATGTTCCTTGACTGCGAGGACCTTCGTTTCCTCATGTAGATGGTGTTCTGAGGTTATCTGCATGCAGCCCGTTACAGTCCTCAGGGCGGCATTTTGGCAGCTTTGAAATTTCTCCACTGGGTATCACTCTCACACACTAAAGCGGCATAGTTAACCACTGACCGGCCAATAGTTTTGTAGGTAGCCAACAAGGTTTCTTTGTCCTTTCCCCAAGTGCTGCCGCTTGAGGACCTTGTTCTTACTTCGCAATTTGTACGTAATAGCAGTGGCGTGAGCTGAGGAGGTAAACAGGCTGTCAATGGTGACCCCCAAAATTTTTGTGGGGGTTCACAGTAGGTATTTCGGCGCCATCGACTACGACGCCTAAATTTATGTTTACCTCCTTTGTCCAGGTGGTAAATAATGTTGCTGACGACTTCGCCGGTGAAATATTCCAGTTACGTCCAGTTAAGAAATTGTGTAATACTCCGAGATATCCATTGTCATCCGCGTATGATATCACATCTACACCTTGTGGTGGTGTGGGGAGTTTCGAGAGGTAGAAGTTCAACAAAAGGGGGTATAGAACGCCACCCTATGGTACTACTTGTTTAACTCTACGGGGCTTTGAGCACTTGTCTCTAAACTTCACGAACGACAACCGACCACTTAGATAGTTCGCACTCCATCTTTTCAAATTATTTGGCAAAGCGGACTGCAGGATGTCCTGGAAGAGGGTGGTGTGGCTGACTGTGTCGTAGGACTTCGACAGGACCCTTTTCCAGGCATCGGGTATTATTAGGCTACTACAGGTCGAAAACTATTGTCAGATACTCGACTACCCGCCCGCCAAGGTTTTTTAGCATCAGCATGGAAATGCCGTCGGGTTCAATCGCCTTGGATGGTTTGGCTGCACTGATGGCCTCTGAGACTTCAGAAGGGGTGTAGGGTACGAGACTGGAAGGTTGTGAAGTTTGCGAACAACACTTCATTTCGCCTTGGATCTCTCTGGGTGCTCAATAAACTGCCGGCAAAAAGCACTCGAGCACCTTACTGGAACGGAAATGGTGGTGTCGGCAAACCTAATCGCGACCCTGTCATGCTTCTTCGTTGGGTTGTAGAGAAAGATCGAACTGTGGACCACAACTTACCCACTCCTGAGCTCAGATTGCAGTCCATTTTCTCCGCTTGTCCTTATTTACCAACCTGCTGATATCAAGGTTCAGCTCGACGATACGTGGTTCGTCAGGGTTGGCACTTCAAATGCCCTCGCTGTCTCTGCTGGGAAGTGCGACCGCACTAAAGGTAGTCTTCCAGCAGGTATAAAGCGAGCTGTAGCTGCAATGACAGTATTACGGAAATTGCTCTCAGCTTGGTGAACGTTGGTGGGAGCTGGGAGAACACTGAAGATGCGATCGGTGAATTCTCTGGAGCCGTGCCAGTCTGCTTTTTTATGGTTTATGTAGGTTCGGCGTTCAGAGACAATGAAGTCGTTCGATCGGTCCAGACAAACGATAATGGGCAGGTGGTCTGATGCCAGTAAAACTACGGCTCTCCATGTTGCGTAGTTTATCAGACCAGAGCTTGCAATTGTTATGTCTGGGGACCTGGTGCAGTTACCCATAATCCGTGTGGGGGCATCCTCATTCAGGATGCAGTAGGTGGACTCATCAATTTGTACCGCCAGTGACTCGTCTCTCTGGTCATCCCCTAAGCAAGAGTGCCAGAGCTGATGGTGCGCGTTAAAGTCCCCAAGGACCAGACGCATATCACCGATTAGAAGGGTCCTGATATCGGGGCGATAGCCTAATGGACAACTGGCTACTGGCGGAATATAGACATTATAGAGCTCTAGATCGGTTCACCCCGATCTGACTGCAATACATTGAACTTCAAGGTATTGGTCTCTGGCGTTTAGATCAAGGGAAAGAGTTCTATACTGCACAGTGTTGTGTATGATGAATGCGATGCCGCCACCGTTGCTTCTAGTGCGGCCTTTCGGAGAACGTTGTATACATTACAACTGCGCAGACTGGAATTTCTCGTTAGTTTTGTCTCCTGGACCGCAGCGACCACGACGTTGTATTGCTGCAAAAATCTAGTTATCTCGGGTAATTTATTCGTAGTTGGCAGCATGGGGCAAAAAAGTCTCCGGCCACTCCCGATAATGGTTGTACCCAGAGCAGTTCCTGAGGTGACACCAGCCCAAACAAGCGTTGCAATTTAATTGGATGGACAGATGGTGCAACCGAATCTGGCAAACTGTGCACCATGGTCTGGGATTAATTTTGATTCCGGCACGGACAAATTGGATACGGAGCAGCAAAGCCGGTATATGTTGCTCCATTGGTAAAAATTTTAAAATTTGTATAGTTGTTGCTGAGGTTGACAGCTCTCGGCATTCTAGTGAAATGCATATAGGGTCAATATTTAACTTAAATTTTTTTTTAAGTTGTATTTAATATAATACTCATTTCTAGGCATACACCCTAAAATATTAATATTGTGTTTCGGCGTAAACTGTTTTGATTATTGCCTCATATATATTCCGTAATTACTTCTTAAGATCTTTTTGTTATCTAAACTTTGTAATTCAGTTATTTGCTAAAAATTTCTGTTTTGGAAATTCGCTATACAGTTTTGAAGCAGACGAAATTGTAAATTTGCCTAAGAATTCATAATATCTCCCATTATCGGTAGTTTAAAGCGAACATCCAATTCTCTTCGGGCGTCTGTCTATCCGCTAAGTGGATTCCGTAACCACTGTTGATGGAGCTTGTTACTTCTACAACAACCAAAAACTCTGATCTATGTCTTCTGTCTGAAAACGAAAGTGTAGTTTTGTGCAATTATCGTGTTTTCGCTTTTCTCGCTGCGCCAAAATTTTAAATTTTCAAATTTTCCGCTCGATTACATACAAACAACAAAAAACAATTTTTGCTAAGCGTTTTTCTTCTTCTTCTCCTTCGTTTACTTATTTCATTTTACTAACAATTTGCTGTTTAAAGTTTCTACAGTTTATGATAAATTACTGTTAAAAATTATGTCCCAAAGCGTTGACATTTAATGATTGATTTGACACACAAGGGCATCATGACAAGACAACATCAGCAGCTGAGATAGGAGGCGGCAGCACTGGCGCAACTACGGCATCATTGACAACGTTAGCGACATCAGCAGCAACTCTGGCCTCAACAGAGATGAGTAACAGACGACATAACGTGAATTTCATTCAGTAAGGGCAAGTTTTGCTGTCGAAAGCATCCACTATTCTATGTCTTTAGCTGTAAAGTATCTGTAATACATATAAATTTCTGATTTGTGCAACTGTCCCACTACAACAATAATATTATCAGCATCTAGTTATATGGTGTTTCTTGGTAATGCCATCGTAAAAGCTCAACACTGGCCGGGGTAACAACAATTACATGGTACATTTTGCTTTACTGCAGCTGCGATTTCTTTTGCGGCGTATCTTGAGATTCATTGCTAAAGTAGTTAAATGTTTCGTTTCGCTTTTTTTCCAGCAACTCAATATTTATGATGCATTTTTCCTATTATAGTCAATGGGAAAAAAACTTAAAATTTATTTATGTTTTTATTTATTTTCATGTTGGCATAACCTTTAATGCGGGGGGTTATCCTGACATACCTTTCATTTTCATTTCATTTTGGAAGCGAAAATTAATATGTCGTTATTAAGTGTTTGAATTCATTTTCAATTTTCGTAAGGGATGATAATAATATTTTAGAATAGAAATTTAAATAAAATGGAATAGATACCGTAGCTAGAAAAAAATCAGTAAGAAAGTTTCAGTCGGGCAACCCGACTTACATATACCATCAACCTCAGTACAACAAAAAATTTTCTATTATATTGATATTATAACTTGATTTTTAAAGTGGGCGGAGTGGTACATTTGTAGGGGAGGTACCAGATAGGGTGTGTCTACACTTCAAGATTTTTTCTCCAAAACCTTATCCTGTTATAGCTTTACTAAATACAGAATGTGGGCACGATCGCGTGGGGTGTATTGATATCATTGCTCCATCTCTAAAGTGGTCGGAAAGGTACATTTGTTTGGGAGGTACCATAAGGGGTGTTTCTAGACTTCTAATATTTTTTCCAAAACTTTATCCTGTTATAACTTAACAAAATACATAATTTGGGCACGATCGTGTCGAGTATATTGATATTATAACTACATCTCTAAAGTGGGCAAAGTGGTACACTTGTATGGCAGGTACCAGACGGGGCGTGTCTAGACTTTCAGTTTTTTTCTCCAAAACTTTATCCTGCTTTAACTTTACTAAATACAGAATTTGGGCAAGCTCGCGTTAGGTCTATTAATAATATTAATCGATTTCTAAAGTGGGCGGTACCAATGTTTATGGGAGGTATCAGATCGGGCGTGGCTAGACTTCCAGTTTTTTTTCTCAAAAACTGTATCCTGCTATAGCTTTACTAAAATAAAGAATTTGGGTACGATCGCCTTGGATTTATTGATATTACTACTCCATCTCTAAAATGAGCGGAAAAGTACATTTGTATGGGAGGTTCCAGAAGGGGCGTGGATAGCTTTCCAGTATTTTTGTCCAAAAGTGTATCCTGTTATAACTTAACAAAATAGCTTTACTAAATATAGAATTTGGGAACGATCGAGTTCGATGTATTGATATTATTACTCGATTTCTAAAGTGGGAGAAATTGTACATTTGTATGGAAGGTACCAGAAGGGGCATGGTCATGTAGCCCATTTTCAATACCGTAAGTAGTTTTAGGGAAATATTAACTCGTGCAAAATTTCAAAACATTTGGTTGCGTCTTTCGAAAGTTATCGTGCGAACCAGCCGGACAGCCAGACAGACGGACATGGCTCAAACGACGAAGAAACCTAGGGTCTAAAGTCAATCCTTCTATGTGTTACACTTTTGGGTCGTATCAAATGATATATATACCCTCATCCCTAAGGGTGATGTTATAAAAATCGTGATATCATAGAATCATCTAGTATATTGTTAAGGACATACTTTGCTCTTGTCATATCTGCTTGTTTTTGCGTCGGAAACGCAAACTTTTTTGAATTTTTTTTCACAATTTCGCTACAAAATTATTTAAACTTTTCTGATTTCGTAAACTTTTATTTATAACCGAAAACTTCCTAAAATTGTCTAACCTAATTTTTAATGAATTACATTACCATTGATATATTTAACTTTTGTGTCTGCAATTCAATTGAACCAAATTACTTGATTACCATTATTTTCTAAACCCACCTCGTATACAAAATATGACTTCATCTGCAGCCACAACATTTAATAATGTGCAACCTGCAACAGTCAACGATGGAAATAAAATTGTTAAGGTTGAAAGACACCTGTAGACCCTGAAGTTAAAAATGAAAGTGAAAATCAAGAGCAATGAAATACGTGCCACAGATCACGTACGAATTGCAACAACAATTAATTTGTTAATTCAACAAACAACAATTCATTTTGGAGAAACAAGTGGAATTTTGCAGCATAATACAAAAAGGCAGGCAGGTGCAGGATTCGCAATATTTGTCAGGGTATTCGAAAAACTTAATAACTCAACAAAGTGCGGAAAAAAGTAAAATTTTTGTTAAAATTTATATGAACATTCTCTATTTGTATGAGATTTAATTCAATTCACAAAAAAAAACATTCTTCTTATTTTAATTTGGCAGCAGCTTAGTCCATCAGTAGCACATAGAAAAGTATTCCAAGCGATTCGATCTTTTGTGCTCCATAGATAGTTCGTCACACCAAGTTTAGATAATGGCTCTTTCATCTAGTCCATTTAACGAAGTTTTGGTTGACACCTTTGAGTTTAATGCCTAAAGCGTCCATACACGAGTACTGCCGCAGTTCATGCCGATGAACTCCACACTTATCAATCATTGTTATATTTTGAAATTTGAAACAGTAATATCTTGGCTATTCCTTCAAAAATACGTTCCACAATGCCAACGAGGAGTGGTACAATCCTATAATTTAAAAAATAAATCGCTTTACCTTTTCTCCTTTTTATTTTTGGCACCAAACTATTTCCAAATTTCGTTGTTTACACATTCATAAAAAAATTTGGTAGAATCTGATATCTTTGATAAATAAAAAATTAACAATGTTCCTCTGATTGATAGTTCATTTTGAAAATCAAAACTGTTTTGATCTTCATACTGCATCCCAGCGGCAAAAATCATGAGAAAGGAGGCCTTCGTTCATGAGTTTGAATGGCTTCTTTTGGCTCCGGTATGCCTTCCTTGACCTTCTTTCTTCCTTTCTTTTTTACATTGCGTGACATTACAAAAAGAAGGCTTTCCGTCGCCGGTTTCCATAAGAAGGCCTTATGGATGCTTTCTATGGAAGGGCTAACTTTCTATAAAAGGGCCTTATGGGCCTTAAGCTATCTATAAGAAGGCATTATGGAAGGCCTGCATACAAATGAAAAAATATTGACTTGCAGATAAAAAAAAACTATACAGTGCACCCCCAAATTATTTAAAAAACACATGAACACCTACTACTGAAATTAACTATTCTTTCCATTTGGAAGACATGCAATACCCCTGTTAATAGGAAGCGAGAGGGTATGTGTATGAAATCCCTCTGCATTCTTTTCAAAGGCCTCTGGTAGGCCTTCATAAAAGTTTAAAGAAAACGTATAAACAATTCTATCCATTTAGAAGGCTCGCAATACCTTTGTTATTTAGAAGCAAGAGGAGATGTGTATGAAATCTCTCTGCATTCTTTTTAAATGCCTTTGGCAGGTTTGTCCATAAAATGCCAAAATCTGATGAAAAATCATACGTTCTGCATTCCTTATTTGAAATATTATTCCCAAATAAGGACTACTGCATGCATTATATGAGGAAGGCCTTTCAAATTCCGCCGCTGGGATTGTCTGTGTGACAAATACATTCAAATTTACCAATACACATTTATTGCCGTTCCAGCGGCAGTTGTACAACGTGATCAAGCAAGGGCATTCGATCTATATAAACGCGCTTGACTATGTCGATGTCGTTATACAGTTCATGGTTTATTGGATGACGGTACTCGCCCTTTACGACCATGAGTTCAAATATATTGCCAAGTTTTTTCTTTCGACCGGCTGTACCATAATGGTTAGAACACGTGACTACCATGCGTGAGATCCCAGGTTGAACAAATGGATCCAGTCTTCTAGAAAAATAAATTTTTTCTTTTATTGCCGGCCCCCCTCGAAGTTGTCGACAGCAATGACTTGTCACATCTGTCATATTTGTCCGTGACTAATAGAATTTATTTTACTTTTTTTAAGTTTGAAGAAATTGTTAACCACTGTTTTATTAAGATGAGACCCGACGTGACATGATAGTAAGAACATTCGACTATCATGCAGGAGAACCCGGGTTTGATTCCCGCCTCCAGTCATTTTTAATTTTTTTTTCATCGCCGGTCTCCTTGACTTTGTCGACAGCAACTTCGCAGTATAGTGTCGAGTTCATCGGCATGTCTAGTAAAAAGCTTCTCAAACAGTGCCGTTCGCATTCATTGATAAACAAGTAGGTGCCGTTAGTTGTGAATCTATAAATAGAAAGCGTGTTAATTCACAACAACGCGAGAAGCTATCCCATACCTAATGCATGGGGTGTAAAGGGAAATTAAGTTTTTTTTTTATGTTTCTCTCGAAGACTCCCAGAATAGATTACGATTGTGTCATTACCCAAGACTCTGTAGAGCAAGGCAGGTAGGACCAGAGTCTGGTAGAGTTGGATCTTTGTTCTTCGAAAGAGCGCTTTGCCATTAAATCGTTTACTTAGCGCATAGCAGCGACGGGTTGCGATCAACAGTCGTCTTTTGATTTCCAGGCTGACATTATTATTTTTGTTTATGGCGGACCAAAGGCGATTTTCTTCTACTTCAAAGTTATAGTTGTCAACGTTCACTTAGCGTCCCAGACGTGTGGACTCTTTGTTCGTTGAAACAAATGAATTGGTTTTGTACTCATTTATCACCAGACCCACTTCCGCCGACTGCTTTTCAATGCTCGAGAAAGCCACAGTAACATCCCGCATTCTATGGCCAATGATATCTATATCTTCGGTGTACGCGAGCAGCATGTGACTTTTGTTGATTATCGTACCATTCCTGTTTACTGAGGCCTTCCGCATGATCATCTCTATTACGATGTTAAATAGATCGCAGGACAGAATGTCGCTTTGTCTAAAGCCTCGCTGTGTAGAAAATGGTTCTAGCAGATTTTTGCCAATTTTCGCTGAAGACTTTGTGTCAGTCAGTGTCATCCCGCAAACTCGTATTAGCTTCGCGGGGATACCAAACTCAGCCATAGCATCTAATAGTTTCTGTCGTATCGGACTGTCAAATGCAGCTTTGTAATCGATGAACAGATGGGGTCGATCTGCATTTCTTGGGTCTTCTCCAAGATTTATTGTAGTTTGAATATCTGGTCGGTCGTGGATTTACGAGGTATAAAACCATACTGATAAGGATCAACAAAGTTCGCTAAGCTAGTCTTTTGACTTTCGCTTAATACACCAGACAGGACATTGTATGCGACGGGCAAGAGTTTTATCCCGCGATAGTTGGTGCACACACTTAGGTCGCCTATCTTAACCACAGGACATGGAGCACTCAGGTTCCAATCATAGGGCATACATTCCTTAGCTAAATCGTGTTTATAAACTGGTGCATACACCTTGCCAGCTTAATTTTGCTGCTTTTAAGTCGTTTTGGCTCGGTGGTGATCTATCTACTTATTTCATTTTGGCTCAATGATGGACAATTTATTCTGTCATCGATGATTCGTGTGAACTCGTCACTTATCCTGCCTTCGGGTACGAAATTGTTCCATCTACATTTGCAGCAAAGATGCGTGTCGATGGCTAGATTTCCATTTCTGTCCCTGCTCCAAAACATCTGCCTTTTACGTTTTGGTAGAACTTTCGGGCTTCAACTCTATTCCTGTACTTTTCGATATCCTAGCTCTCTTTTTTCTTCTATAAACGCTTTCTTGTGATTTTGTCACTTATGCTGCCTTCGGGAACGAACAGAGTACGAAATTGTTCCATATACATTTGCAGCAAAGATGCGTGTCGGTGACTTGATTTCCATCTATGTCCCTGTTCCAAAACCTTTGCTTTTTACCTTTTGGCAGAACTTTCGGGCTATAACTCTATCTCTGTACTTTTCGATATCCTGGCTCTCTTTTTTCTTCTATAGACGCTTTCTTCCGCCTGAAGATGCGTTTCGTCTCCACCCTTTTCTCATTACATCGTTCCGTAACCGCACCCGTTACCATTGGCTGTATGCAATATCATTTTCCTCCGACAATACGCGACATTCCTCGTCGTACCAGTGCTTATCTGAGCGTGGTTTCCCATAACCTAATACTGTCGTTGCGGCGGTGTATTTCGGGAACATCGGAATTTGGTGGTTTGTTGGAACTAGCTGATAGAGTTATTTAGATTAGGCATTGGTTACCTTGGTGTTATGCAGCTTTGTGATGTCTTGCTTCCTTTGCGTTTGGTTACAAGCTTTTTTAGCACTACTTAATCGCGAGCATACCTCGGCTGAAACTAGGTGATGGTGCGAATCAATATTTGCACCGCACATCACACGCATGTCCATAACGCTTGGGACATTCCTTTCATATCAATCCGGCTTCTTGCCTTTTGATCAGGGGATATCCAGATAGCCGTGTGGATATCTTTATGCAGGAATCTGGTTCCACTCACAACCATGTTTCTTGCCGACGCGGCTGAAATGTAGACTGAATTTTTCGTTATTGTAACCAAGAGCGTCTTTCCTTTTCAGCATTAAAATCACTCAGAAAAATTGTAATGCCATGGGCAGTGCATCGATCATATATTTCCTCCTGGCGTTCAAGGATGCATCTATAATGCCAACGCCTTTGTCTTACGTCGGGGTGTTTACAAAAATCTGAGTACGCGATGTTGTAGTCTCTTGCCAACTATGAATCCTCATCCAAATTCGAGGCATTAGCTAAGATATACTACTTATGGTAACCGAGTTTAGTCCTCAAATAAAATCGCTCATATTTTGCAAATTTTGACAACGTATTTCTAAAATTATGTCTCACCCATGCTAAACTGCGTTCTCGAACGAATAAGCCTGATTTCCCAACTGTAAAAGTGTAACCACAACAGTTAGATTATTTTTAATTTTAACAACAATTTTATTCCCAGCTTACATGTCTTTTCGCGCAAAACAATAACCGGTCGATCTGAGATAACCTTTTCCCTATAAGGATTTTGTTTTTACTTCGCTGTTACCTTTCCGAATGGGGTCAAATACCTCCAGCAACAAGTGGCTGACTATTATCCTAAAGGTACTCTACGTCAAGTTTTCACATCATTCCCAAATGAAAGCGAATGTTTTCGATTTCGTCGTCGGTCTACTTCTTTGTGTGGATTTGTATTATGTACAATTCCGAATGCAATCCATTTGTGGCTTTTACCTAAAACCCAGCATGAGTGTTTTTGGTAACTATAATGCGAGACAAAAATCCCCCCAAAAAAAAAATTGAACCTCATTTTAAAGAGAACGCGGTGCGCCGCTAATCATGCGCATGACTTCGGCCCGGTATGTGTTCTCCCCTCTTGCCATCCCCCAAGGTCTATCATTTGATTGTCGGTGGCAAGGAAATAAGCACAAGTGCACACATGAGCCATTAATACTGGGTTACAAGTTGTTGTTTCGGTGCAGCGACCTCCACCCCCCCCTTTGCGCCATGCAACTCGAAAACATGCGGCATGATCAGTTTTCTTATCGATGTTGTATTGTTTCATGAATATGTTCACATGCCCGTACTACTCCTGGCGTTCATGAAGGTTCATGTGAATGAAACCTAAAGAACTGAACTAACTTAGCAGAGCTGAGCTCTGTTGGGGCAACATGCAGTTGAATGAATGAGCAACAATGATCTTTACTGGTTCGATGGTGATTGTTTAGTTGGTGGCACCAACCTCGGTCGGTTTCTTACTCACCAGTTGCATATGTTTGGACTGAGTTGGTTGACTGGTTGCTGGCTGATTGCTATTAATGGTAATGTAATGAATTTCACTGTTTTTGTTTTCAGGGGTTCCCTTGCGTCTCGTTGGATTTTGGAAACCCTTTAACCACATTTTCATGAAATGGAAAGTTGCCAGCCACAGCGGTAAATTTTGTTTGTTGTCTTAGGTCTTAAGCCTTGACGAATCGTTCGTTAACTTCTCAGGATTGTAATTCATTTTTTCTCCGCCATCGTCGTCGTCGTCGTCAACATCTCGAATCGATTGGTTTCCAGTTGTTGCTGTTGTTTTTGTTGTTGTTCAATTTGCTTGCCACATGGGGACACCATTGCCTTACCTCTGTGCCTCTTTGTGGGCCACATAGTGTGTGATTGTTACATTATGCTTAACAGTTTCCCTGGGCTGTCGTTTTACTTCGGGTGTCGTTGGATGAGTTTGCCGCCGCCACCGTGTTTGTTGTTGGTTATGTAGCTGCAACACAGCTCATACTGTTGCAGCAACACTCGTAACAAACACACTGAGTGGTGTGGGCATTTATTATTAATTTATTTATTTATTCCATTTTAATATATGTGGCTTTTATTCATTTTGTGGCCGATGACTGTGAATTTTGAATTGCAACTTTGCTGATGTGTCATGCGCCAACTGCCGAAGTAGTTTTCCCTTTCGTTAAAGGCGATTTTGTATCGTTTAGTTGCATGTGCTTAGGAAGAGGTGGGAAGTTGCTGATTAAATTATGTGTCTAACAGGAACTTTGCGTTCAATATGCTTATAAGGGATTATTTTTACTTACAAATGATTATTAGAGAAAAAATTCTTTTTACTTTTGGGAGATAAATCATATCAAAACATACTATTTCAAATTACATAATGTATATGAAGTCGGCGCTGGAGTTGCTTAAGTTCATATGAAAAAACCTTTGCTGATAAATCAGTTAATGAATATGCAGTCCCTTAATAGTCTATGGTCGGAATTTTAGCACCCTGCATCTATGGGAAGACGATTTACCTCATTCATAAGTGTTGGCGACGAGGGATAACGAGGGGTACCCGCTTTCATAATCTTATTCATAACCTAAAAATTTCGCACATTTGGTATTTTGAGCCACTCTAGTGGACACATTAGTTAATTACACACAAAATCGCATTTATTCAATGTTAACAAATAAAAGAGTACACTAAAGATACGAAGTCATATTCTTTCAATTTGATCAATGAAAGTTTTAGTTTTCTTAATTTTCTTCTTAATTGGCAGCAGCAACAGAAATTCATCTATCAGTAGCCGCACGTGGTAAAGAATTTCAAGCGCGTCGGTATATTGCGCTAAGTAGTTGGTTAGTCACACCAAATTAAGATAAAAGCTCTTTCACCTGGTCGATGTAACGAAGTTTTGGTCGCCACCTCCTGCGCCGCCCATCGAGTTTATTGACGAAAACCTTTCGAGCTGGAACATTTTCATCCATACGTACAACGTGTCCAAGCCAGCGCATTCGGTCAATATCAACGCGCTTGACTACGTCGATATTGTTGTACAGCTAATACAGCTCGTGGTTCATTCGACGACGATACTCACTGTTAACGATAATAGGTTCAAATATTTTGCAAAGTATTTTTCTCTCGAAAACTCCCAGAATAGATTGATCCGCTTGTGTCATTACCCAGGCATCTGCGCTGTAGAGCAAGACAGGTAGGACCAGAGTCTGGTAGAGTTGGATCTTTGTCGCTTTGTCATTAAAACGCTCGCTTAGCGCATAAAAGCAGCGGTTTGCGATCAATACTTATGATTTCCAGGCTAACATTATTATTTTTGTTTATAGCGGAGCCAAGGTCGACAAAATCGTCTACCACTTCAAAGTTATAGTTGTCAACGTTCACGCAGCGTCCCAGACAAGTGGGCTCATTGTTCGTTGAAACAAATAACTTGGGTTTGTCCTCATTTATCACCACACCCACTTCCGTCGACTGCTATTCAAAGCTCGAGAAAGCCGCAGTAAAATGTCGCAATCCACGACCAATGATATCTATATCATGGGCATACGCAAGATGTATTAATTACAAGGTGGTGGCATCAGCTACAACAAGTTCACAGCAACAAGAACAACAGGGAGATTGTTTTTGTATTTTATGACTATGGCTGTCAAATTTAGCTGATTTGTTTGTGATGTTTGTTGCCCGCGAAGAGTCAATATGTGAAAAAATAAAAAGAAACTAAATTTCCAGAAGTAGTATTGATTGAAAATATTCGATAGATTATTATTTTATCACAGTCATTAAAAATAATACATTTCACAATCTTTTATTAAGAATTTGTTACCGAATATGCAAACGAATGTAAACAAAACAACCATTTGACAGTCCTCGTCATAAATACAAATGAAAAAAGTTTTCCAACAGCTGACATGTCAACACCACCTTGTAATTGATACATCTTGGGCATACGCGAGCAGCATGTGACTTTTGTTGAAGATGGTACCATTCCAGTTTACTGCGGCCTTCCGCATAATCATCTCCATTACGATGTAAAAGGATCGCAAAACAGACTACCGCCTTGTCTAATGCCTCGCTTGGTAGAAAATGGTTTTGTTAGATTTATGCCAATTTTCACTAAAGACTTCGTGTCAGTCAGGTCGTATTAATTTCGCGAATATATTAAACTCAGCCATAGCATCTAACAATTTCTTTCATATCGGACTGTCGAATGCAGATTTTCAACCCATAAACAGATGGTAAATGTCGCTCAGCATTTCTTGGGTCTTCTCCAGGATGTGTCATAGGGTGTACATATTGTCGGCCACACTGATAATTTTCAGTCAGGTCCGCTAGTATGTGCTTTAGTCTTTCACATAACACACTAGATAGGATCTTGTATGCGATAGATAAGAAGTTGATACCGTGATAGTTGGTGCATACATTACTTACTTACTTAATTTCCCTTTACACCCCATGAATGAGGTATGCGATGCTTTTCGCGTTGTTGTGAGTTAACACGCTTTCTCTTTTAGATTTACAACAAACGGCACCTACTTGCTTAACGACGAATGCGAACGTCACAGTTTGAGAAGCTTTTACTAGACATGCCGATTATCTCGACACCTATGCTGCGAAGTTGCTGTCGACAAAATCGAGGGTGGCCGGCAATGATGACTGGAGCCGGGAATTGAACGCGGTAGTCACGTATTCTAACCACTATGCCACGGTCGGATCATTAGTATCACCATTATTAACCACAGGTCTTAGAACACTCAGGTTCCTTTAGCGAAATCGTGTTTCTGAGCAATCCATCGGCTCCCGCAGCTTTTTTGTTTTTAAGCCGTGCAATTGCCGTGTCGATTTCGTTTTCTCTTGGTGGTGAACAATCCATTACGTCGTCGATGGTTGGCGCGATTTCGTCAATTATGCTGCCTTTGGTAACGAGCAGAGTACAAAAGTGTTCCCTCCATATTTGTAGCACACTCTGCTTGTTCGTGACCAGATTTTCAACTTGGTCCTTACAGGTGAAGATCGCTGTTACAAAACCTTTGCTTTTTACCTTTTGGCAGATTTTTCGAGCTTCACCCCTATCACTGACCTTTTCGATATCCTGGCTCTCTTTTCTTCTGTAGACGCTTTTTCCGCCTCAAGAGGAGTTTCATTTTCCTTCTTTTCTCATTATAACGCTCCATTGGCTGCAGTTTTGCCTTGTATGCAGCATCCATTTCCTCAGACATTTCGCGACATTCATCATCGTACCAGGGCTTGTCTGACTGTAGTTTTTCATAAACCAGTACGGTCATTGCGGCAGTGGTCATAGAATTCGCAATATGCTGCCACTGTGTGTCGGGAACATCAGAACTAGGGAGATTTGTTTGGAGTAATTGAGAAAGTTGGTTGGAGTAGGCATTGGATATCTCAGTGGTATGCAGCTTTGTGATGTCTAGCTCCCTTTGCGTTTGATTACAAATGTTTTTAGCACTACTTAATCGTGTGCGTACCTTGGCTGCAACTAGGTGGTGATCCGAGTCAATTTTTCTACCGCGCATCACACGCACGTCCATAAGGCTTGAGACATGCCTTCCGTCAATTACCACGTGATCAATCTCATTTCTTGTATTTTGATAGGGGCATATCCAGGTTGCCTTGTGGATTTCTTTTTATGCGGGAATCTGATTCCACTCACAACCATGTTCCTTGCCAACGCGAAACTTACCAGTCTGAATCCGTTATCGGAGGTGTTGTTGTATATACCGATTTTTCCGACTGCTGAACCAAGAGCATCTTCTCTTCCTATTTTAGCATTAAAATCTCCCTAAACAATTTTAATGTCATGTGTAGAGGGCAGCGGTTATATATTTCCTTCAGGCGCTCATAGAATGCATCCTTAATGTCTTCGTCTTTGTCTTCCATCGGGGATGCGAATAGTGGATATTCGGTCACTTACAGGGTTAAACCGCGAGACCAGGTGTCGAAGTATCTTGCCGACTTTGAAACCACATCCAAATTCGTGTCTTTCTGTATGGCAGCTGTAAAAGATGTCACAGTTCTTTCCTATATGGCGGAGATGCCAGCCTTGTATTTGTCGAGGACATCCGCCAGTTGGATAGAGGCACCATCTATGTATAGAGTTCGGCCATTCCAGGTGCATATCCTTAAATCATGGTCCTTATATCATTTGCGGGGGTCGTTAACATTTGGGGGTTTCTTGTTATTTCTCTACTTCGTGTTTTCATAATAGTTGTTTTATTTAAGGAGAGTGGCTTATAAGGTCAACGCATCCGATCCTAGTTTCTTGGGGCTGACAAAGCAACTAAGAGAGCCGTTGTGTTCAGCTTCAATAAATTCTGTTACCTTCTTCCTAATACGTATCGGTGTTAGCATGCCATTTAGGTTGCTCATTATTGTACTTTCTCACATTTGAACGGATGTTTAGTGGAATTGGATTTATGAGGTTATTGATTAAATGATGCATTGCATAAACTCCTAGGACTGGCTACGTATAAATTCAGAAACGATTTCTTTTGTATACGTACATATAACTTTGTAAATATTTTACATCGAAAGTTCAAATCACATCATACCGTTGTCTCTTTGTCTTCTCACTGAATAAAATCTTAAAAGAAAGTTTAAAATTTTCCGCAGTTCGTCATATCATTATTTAAATTGCCAAAGTCGTCACAATACAATCGCTACATTTAATTTATCATCTGACAAATAACTGTAAGGGTCATCAATTTTGTACCCTAGAGACCTGTTTAACAATAATTGTCTGATGACTTCCCCCAACTTGCCAAAATGAAATCCATATGACCAGATCACTTTTTCTTCTGAATAAATAAACTTGCAAACCTGTTGCCGCCAACACCAACACCGCGGCGGCTGCAGCTTAAGGTGTGATCACAACTAAGGCATCATAGGGCGCGCAAGAAACCCGATGCCACAGTTGAGTTCATTATCTTAACTTTGAGAGACGGAGACCGAATTCTTTCGCTTTCATGATAAGTCTTTGGAACTTTCTTCTTCTTATGCGCGCGGCAGCATCATAATGAGCGTGTGAATTTTTAATTTAAGGTTTTATGGTATTCATATTTTAACAATTCGCTGGCGATATTTTACATTTCTGCTTACTTATTTATGTAAAAAAATGTCTTTGTCGTTGTTGTTACTTTTCTACACATTTTTTTTTATCAACCTGAATGAATGGAAATCAAAAGCGCAAAAAAAAACAAAAATATTTAGCAAGCAAATTATCCGTCCATCCATCCATCCATCCAAACAACCAACCAGACTCAGCCAACCGTAGTCCATCCACCCGAAATAGTAGGTCATGGTTTTCACGGTTTTACGCTTTTAGTTTCAGCCAAGCAACCTTTGCTTTTGTGTGTTTGTTGTTTTTTTTTTCTTTCTTGGAGGCTCACTCTGAGTAAGTACCTCGGCCCGGCCGGTATGGGCCAAACAAACAATCGAAAGCGAAATTTTCTGTTGTCGGTTTTAACAAGAATCTTTAGGTTAATGTCTCTGTTGTTGTTTTGTTTTTGGCTGGAGGAGGAGAGTCGACGTCGGGCGTCGAATTGAGTTACATTTTACATTATGAGGGAGTAAGGGGGAACGGACGGAGAGTTTTTTTCGACCACTTTTATACGAGCGTTTTATGCACAATATGTTTTGTTTTATGTTACTTCACTGTTTCAACAACTTGTTGTTGAGCACTCGAATACAACTTAAGAACCGACGTAGGAGAAGTTTAAGTAGCTTTTATTATTCACGGTAGTTAGGAGCATTTATGACACTTAAATACGTAACATATTAAATGAATCATTACGTTAATTTAGTGACAAATTATCAATAACAATGTGGAAGTACACTGAATATAAGTTGAGGAGTAGGACAATTAAAGCTAATCAGAGAACAATTTAATTTCGAGTGTACAGATCTTACTTGCAATTAGAAAATGTTCAAACAATTTCATAAGAGTTGTGTAAGGTGTAATTGCGACACAACTTGACACAACTACGTATTTAAGAAAATTGTGGAGTATGTACTCGAATGAGGAGTATATAAAACGCAATTAAATATATATTAATTTGGAAAGTGCAATCTCTTCACTGTAACATATGTTAACTGCGTAGTTTGAATAGAAACTGAAAGCGAAACGCGAAACGCGAAAGTGAAAAGTGAAAACAGATATTGAGAATTATAAAAATACGAAACTCATTGAAATTTATGTGAGCATACCATATAAAATTCGAATTACCTAGGAATGACCTAGGCTAGGAAGCGGCAATTTGTACTGTTAAGACTATTGCCAAGTAAAAATCCGTTTTATATTGTTTCACGTTTAACATAATGGAAATGCCCATATGCAAACTGCAAACCTTACTTTCTTATTTAGCTGGTACTTCTTTGCAATCCCGGTAGATTATACACCGCACGTAGAAAAATATTATAGGCGCCTCGATCTTGTGCGCTTCTTCTCCAGTTAGTCACACCAAGTTCTGTTAGGTTATCTGTAAGCTGGTCTTTACAACGGAGTTTTGGTCGCAATCTTCTGCGCCGTCCATCGAGTTCATTGTCGAAAACTTTTCGAGCTGGAACATTTTCGTCCATGCGTACAACATGACCTAGCCAACGGAACCATTGCACCTTAATGCGTCTGACCACGTCAATGTCAGTGTACAATAACGCTATATAATAGTCGCTGTTGATGGTCTGTCCCTTCTGGAGATAGTCGATGAATATTATACCATGCGCATCCCAAAATACAGACGCCATAACCTTGCCAGTCAACTGCTGCGTCTTTGGTCGCTTTGGGCGGCTTTCACCGGCTGCATGCCACTCAGCAGACTGCCGATTTGACTCTGGAGTGAAATGGTGGATCCATGTTTCATCCATTGTGATGTACCGACGCAAAAACCCCGACTTATTGCGCGTAAACATGTCCAAACAGCTCTTTGATTCATCGATTCTTTGTTGTTTTTGCTCCGGTGTGAGCAAACGCGGCACACATTTGGAAAACACATTTTTCATAGCCAAATGTTGGTGCATTATGGTGTGTACACTGCCTGCAGATATCTTTAGAATGTCAGCAATCTCCCTTACTTTCACTTTACGGTCTGACATAATGATTTTTAGTTTTTTTCAACGTTTTCCGGAATAAATTAGACAAAATTATCTACCACCTCGAAATTATAGTTGTCAACTTTCACACAGTTTCCCAAACGAGTACATTCTTTCTACGTTGAAACATAAACTTCGTGTTGTTCTCGTTCACCGTTAGCCCATTTTCGCTGATTCCTTCTGTATACCTGAGAAGGCTGCAGTCACATCCCGCAGTTTTCGATCGATGATGTCAACGTCAGCAGCGTACGCGAGTAGCATAGTAGCCACTCGTGTTTACTGCACCTTTTCGCATTATCATCTCCATCACTATGTTGAAGAGCTCGCACGATAGGCCGTCGCCTTGTTTTAGGCCTCGTCTGGTACAGAATGGCTCCGTAAGGTCCTTGCCAATCTTCACTAAAGACTTCGCGTCAGTTAGCGTCATTCCGCAAAGACGTATCAGCTTCGCTGGAATACCAAACTCAGCCATGGCTTCGAGTAATTTCTGCCGTATCGGGCTGTAGAAGGCAGCTTTATAGTCGACGAAAAGATGGTACGTATCGTTCAGTTTCTCTTGGGTCTTTTCCAGGATTTGCCGAAGTGTAAATATCTGGTCAGTTGTTGATTTTCCAGGTCTAAAGCCACACTGATAAGGGCCGATCAGGTTGGATAACACTGGCTTTAATCTTTCACATAGCTCACTCGACAGGACCTCATATGCGATGGGTAAAAGGCTGATGCCGCGGTAGTTAGAGCACACACTTAAATCACCTTTTTTCAGCACAGGACATAATACGCTTAAATTCCAATCGTTGGGAATGCACTCTTTAAGCCAAACCGTGCACAGGAGCTGGTGCATGCTCGTTATCAGCTCCTCGCCACCGGACTTGAAGAGCTCTGCCGGCAGACTGTTTTCAGCCGCGATATTGCTCTTCTTACCTCGGCTTGACTTGGTGGTGGGCAAACAAAGCCGTCGTCGACAATTGGCGTGATAACTTCACGTGCGCTGCCTTCTGGAACCAGCAGTTGCTGGAAGTGTTCTCTCCATATGTGTAGCACACTCTGCGTATCTGTGACCAGATTTCCATCATTGTCCTTACATCAGGGGAGGCCATTACCGTAGCCATTTGCTCTTACTTTCTGGTAAAATTTTCGGGTCTCACCTCTATCCCTGCATCGCTCTATATCCTCGTTCTGTCGTTACTTCATCTGACGTTTTTTCCGCTAAAATAGCTGTCTCGCCTGTTTTACTTTCAAACCTTTTTACACAAAATAAAAGGGAAAAAGGCCGGGGCATAGTTGTTAGAACACGCGACTACAATGTGGGTTCAATAGGCCCCCTCGATGTTGTCGACAGCAACTGCGCAGTATAAGTGTCGAGATAATCGACATGTCTAGTAAAAGCATCTCAAACAGTGACGTTCGCATTCGTCGGTAAACAAGTAGGTGCCGTTTGTTGTGAATCTAAACAACATACCTCACTCATGGGGTGCAAAGGGATATTAAGTAAGTTTTAAATTTCAGACTTAGGGCCGTTTTCTCATTAGGCGATTATCTTTTTTCTTAACGAAAAACTGTAGATTAAAGAAATTAGGTTTTCTCAAAGTCTCATTTGCTTTTGTTCTATGGCAAAGCTAACCAGCCCTCATCTGCCGGTTATTAATTTGTCGTACAGATAAACTCAATCAGCTGACTGCTGTTTATAGCTTTTTGGTTTTCCAAGATATATTTTTGATTTATAACCAAAACAATAAGCAGTTGGTCATCTTCAGTGGCAAAATGTTTCCCACATTGCTTTTATCTGTCATTATTTCAGTTTTATTTAGTTTTTATTAAATGTATGTGTTTTCTTATTTTTTAACACTTCGACAATAACTGATTTATATCAATAATTTGTCAACTGTCTCATTTATTTTTCGGGGTATTGCCAACTGAAAAATAATTTTTTGTCGGTATATTGAGAAAACCAAAATCGTTAACGGACAGTTTACCATTCTAACAAATTTATGTCGAGATTTAGTAACAGGGAGTTTGTCGATACATTGAGAAAACGGCCATTAATGTTTTATTCAAATTAAAGCAATTCTCTAATTAAATAAAAGAACCATTTTTAATATTTCGATCGTAGTTGACCTTTTTATGGAAATGCCCATATATTCCTTGGTTTTTTATATTAATGATCCAATTGCTTCATCATTTTCTCCATTTCACTTGTCAGATCGTATTGATTCCCGACTTGTTTGTTTTTTTTTTAACGCAACACAATTTTCACATTTCCAGTTATATTTCCCACCTTGATAAATCGGTAGTAATACATAAAAACATACCATCCTTCAAAAAAAATATCAACTTTTTCTTTGTGAATTGTGTTTCGTTATCAAAATCTTAATTGTGTCATAAAAATTCCTTATAAGAAAGAAGAAATACGCCACACTAAATGATATATGTCCGTCTGACGGACGGCCGGCCATTTGGCGAGTACAAGTTGCAGCAGTGCAACAAGTTGTACTTCCACTTTCATTTTTCATTAAAATTCGCAAAAAAAACATATATAAATAACAAATAAACAAAACTCCCATACCGGACACAATAATCATAATCATCATCTCAATGATGTTGCCATTGCCATTCGCCAGCGTCGTCAACATTGGCATAGTCATCACCATGATCGGCAGCAGTAACAGCAGTCGTCGCAGCATAATAAACTACTCTACTATACCAAACGCATGCGCGCACCAGCGCCATCAGCACCAGTTCACCGTACAAAAACAAAACTCTGCGCATACACGACATTGGAATAACTGTGGTGATCATTTCATTTAAAATCACAAGGAAACTGCTCTCTCATCCCCTCGTTTCCTATTGAGGTTATCACTAACTTTTGCTTATATGTATTTAACACTTGACCGATTCTGATAGCAGGAGAGAAAATCATTCATACACTATGGCTATTAGATCAGTGAGTGAGTAGAAGAATAGTGGCTCATAGGTTCATCACTAGTTTAAGTCTGTTTGGTGTCGTTTAAAAGAAAGTTTTATACTACTCTATAAATATGGAATTTCTTAAAATATATTTCGGTATCTTAATTTTGGTTGGTGTGATATTTAGATGTAATTTCTGATTCGTTGCGATTATGTCGTTTGAATGAACATTGAAATGTATGAAAACAAACAGAGAGCCACTTAACTTATATGTTGGATTGGCTGACGACATAGTAGAGATAAATTGACGATATTTTTACACAGCTCATTAAACGACGATACTAGCCGAAAACCATGATAGGTCCAAATTTTTTTTGCGAAGTATTTTTCGTTTAAAAACTCGCTTGTGTCAGAATTTTGCACTGTAGAGCAAGTTGAATATTTGTTCCTTGAAAAAAATAACGTGGTTTTGCCCTCATTTATCACCAGAACCACTTTTGCCGATTGCTTATCAATGCTTGAAAAGGCCGCAGTAACATACCGCAGTCCTCGTCCAATCTATATCTTCGGCATACGCGAGCAGCATGTAACTTTTATTGTAGATGGTACCAGCCGTGTTTAATGCAGTCTTCCGCATGATCATCCCCATTATGAGACTAGAGAGGCCGCTTGAAAGACATCGCCTTGACTAAAGCTTCGCCAGGTAGAAAATATCTCTGTCAGATTTTTGCCTATTTTCTCTAAAGACTTCGTGTCAGTAAGTGTCCCACTCATCCCACAAATCATATCAGCTTCGCCCGTATACCAAACTCAGTATCCATAAGTTGCTGTCATATCGGACTGTCTAATGCGACTTTGTAATGCCTTAAAATGGTAGATGTTGATCTTCTTTTTAGTGTGAATATCTAGTCGTTCGTGGATTTGCCACGTCTAATGCCACACTGATAAGGTTTCACCAGGTTCTTTGAGATGGGATTTAGTCTTTCGCATAACACAATTGCCGCGCTGATATAATTTTGGCTCGATGGTGGACAATTTACTCCGTCGTCGATGATTGACATGATTTCGTCATCTGTGCAGCCTTCTGGAATGAACAGAATGTTCCCTCTATATTTACAGCACATTCTGCTTGCCCGTGACCAAATTCCCATTTCTGTCCTTACAGTTTCCTGTTCTAAAACATTTGCTTATTACCATTTTGGTAGCACTTTCGGGCTTTACTTCTTTCCCTGTAATTTTCGATACCCTGGCTCCGGACCGGCCGACATCCGTGGTTCGATACCCGGCTCCAGTCATCTACATTTCATTTTTCCTTTATTGCCGGCCCATACCTCCTTCATGGAGTGTAAAGGGAAATTAAGTTTTTTTAAGTATGGGTCTCCCTTTTCTTCGCATTCTTTTCCTCAGAAATTACTCGACATGCCTTATAGCTGCCACTGTGTGTTGGGAACATCATAATAAGGGAGGTTTGGTGATCAGGAAATACCCAGGTTGCATTGTGGATATCTTCATGCGGGTATTTTAAAAAAAATGTCAATTTCCCTTTACACCCCATGAATGAGGTATGGGATAGCTTCTCGCGTTGTTTTGAATTAACACGCTTTATATTTTTGGATTTGCAACTAACGGCACCTACTTGTTTATCGACGAATGCGTCCGTCACTTTGCCTTGAGAAGCTTTTACTAGACATGCCGATTAACTCGTCACTTATACTGCGAAGTTGCTGTTGACAACATCGAGCCGGCAATGAAAGAAAAATAGATTTTTTCTTGTTTCTTTTTAGATGACTGGAGCCAGAGGTTGAACCTGGGATCTCCCGGAATTTGGTGGTCACTAAATGTTGTGGTCACTTAAGTTTCAAGTTTTTTGGCTAGAATTAAATCTAAGACTAATGTTCCGACTGTTGAACTTAGAGCATCTTCCATTCCTATTTATGATATAAAATTTCTCAGAACATTTTTAATGTCATTGGCACGACCGTGGTCATATATTTCATACAGGCGGGCGTATAATGTTTCCTTAATGTCTATTTGCTTCGTCGGGGTAGTTATACAAATCAGCGTGATGTAAAACATTTTGCCTTGATGTGAATAGTGGTTATTCGGTCACATACAGGGTTAAACCGCCAGGCCAGCTATCAATGTCTCTTGCCGACTAGGAATGCACATCCAAATTCATATCTTTCTGCTTGGCAGTTATAAAAGATGTCACAGTTCTTTCGTCAAGTGCATCCCTGTCGCGTCCATTGCAGTTCCTCTATGGCGTTGATGTCAGCCCTGTATTTGTCGAGGACATCCGCCACTTAGATAGAGGCACCATCTCTGTAGAGAGCGAGAAAGAGAGAAACTATACCACCAATAGATTATGACTTATGCATACGTATGTGTTTGTTGCTTTTTTTAGCGAGAAGCTCTCCGATATTTCCATCAATAACTACTTAGCGGCGAAAGTAGCATGGCCTCTTAAAGCAGGTATGCAACGAGGCCTTCTAAGACATGAAAACGTCATGTCTTTAAGGCCTTGTTTTTACATGCCTGAAAACAGACCTTCTCCTTCCTTTCTGAAATATCCCGACCAAAAGTTCCTTCCATTCTTTCAAGACCACTGCTGGAGGGCTTCTTTGAGAAGGGAAATCAACGTTTTCGATGATTAGTGTGTATTCAGATTTCGTGTGTATACACATTCCTTCTCCCTTCTCATAGAAGGCATGAGAGAAGACATGAAAAGAAAAGGCAACGAAAAAGGTGTTCGTGAATTTTCCTTAAAACAGTTTATTATTAGTTTCAGTCAAACAATTCGAGTGTAACTTCATAGGCTTCATAGAGTAGCATGGCTGACTATTAATCGCGAGGTAGTGAGTTCAAACTCCAGTAAGGTTTACTGTCGTTGGAAAAAAGTGTAAGTGTAAAAAAAAATATGTAAGTCAGAAATATCTAAAAAAAAACTAAACAACTGCAATTTTTTTTTATTTTTCAAGTCCTTCTTTTTTCATGTGTATGCAGGCCTTTCATCTGGAGTTCTTATAGGAAGCGACGATGGAAGGCCTTGTCTCCCAATGACATCCTATGTTATTTGGAAAGGAAGAGGGAATGCAGAGCGCCGGCCAACTGACTGCTTTTGAAGGCGTGCCGTAAGGCCTTCAAGGTCCTTCTTTTCGCCGCTTGGTTGGAATATAGTTTATTACGAATCTAATACTAAATGTCTAATGCGAACAACCGCACTTCCTAAACCACCATCGTCATACTGTCTTTAAAACATTTCAGCGAATATTTGGAAATGTATGATAAATAGAAGTCTGCTCGTTTTTAGCATAGCGTGACCAATCTATAAACCGCACACATTTTCAAAAATAGTTAACCCAAAAAAGAAAAAAACTGATCCCCAACATGTGTTAGATTTTTGTTGTTGTTTTGCTTTTTCCCCCGACCAGACACATTGTTATATTTCCTATCTCAACTGCTAGTAAGGGGGTAGGTGTGTAGCAGTGGTGTTACATCGCGCACGATATTTTATTTATACCAATTTCGATTTCTTTCTTTTTGCATTTTTTTTTCGTGGGGTCTTTCTTCTTGACCGTCAAAATTCATTTTACTTTCAACTATGTATTTGAAATATTTGGTTACTTTGTTATCCATATTTTTTGGGAGATCAGCGTGTATTGACACGTTTTGGAGAATGCTGTTGGGGCACCATCAACTACAACATTGTCAATAATTTGTTAAGCGATTTATTAGCTGTTATATACTCAAATGGCTCACCATCGTACCCCCAGCAGAGGTAATCGCGCACGGACTGCTTAACGGATACGCCAATATGACAAGCATTTATGTTTTATAATTTGGGCCATAATCATTTTTCAAAAAAAGAGTTTTTAAGTGAAATTGAAAGGTTTCTACTGCGTCTCAGTATTCAATTCCAATAACCTCGATAGCAATTATCAAGATGCAGTCGTGATGATGTAGTTGCTGCTGATGGTTCAATTATTATTTCATTTCACAAGATATATTGAAATTGCCCATAATCACTTGTAATTTGAGGACTCATTTCGTTAAGCCAACATATTTAGAGCATATTTTTTTTTTTTTTGAAATTTTGCCCCGAAAACCAATATCAATTAATGTGTTGTTTTTCTGTCTTGCTTGGATTCAACGTTTAAATTGATTTGTTGCCATATCTTAATCATGTAAAAACTTACTGCCACACCCAGAAGGGATATACGCATACAGAGATTTATTTCATCTTTAACAATTTTGTTTTATAACAGTTTGATGTTGTTTAAGGAAGTTTAAAGGTAAAAAGTACCAAACTTATTTTCTGTATGAACATTTTTGTATTATGTAGAGAACTTTAGAGTTATTTAAATAATATTTAAAAATTTCCGTAACAGTGCAACAACAACACATTATTTCAAAATTAGGAAATTAAATAAGGTAACAGTATTTTTGAAATCATTTTTACGAAAAAAATTATATTTCGCTTAAGATATTTCATTAAATTTTTATATTAAGTTATTAATTGGAAGGGTATTTTGCAGACAATATGGAGAAAATTCGAGTTCGAAAAAAATGTTTGATTTATAATTTCTGGACGGCGCCGTACAATAAAGTCATAGGTAATCAATCCATATGGCCTTATTCCCATTCGATTGATTCGTCGTGAAATTTTGTATCGATAGTTTGTCAGTGTTCTGTAAAGAGGTCAAAGTTCAAAATAATGTTAAAGCGAGATTATATTCGCCGCCTATTTGTCTGCTGCCTGTAGTCGAAGTAGTTATATGTCGGTGTATTCAAGAGGTTTCTTCCTCTTCTTTGGGAGCAGCAACAGAAATTTATTCATCAGAAGACGCACGTTCAAAAGAATTCCAACCGCTTGAGTCTTTAGCACTCCAGTGATAGTTCGTCACAGGTCCATCCAACGAAGTATTGGTGGCCCATTCCATCGTAAACGAATGGACTACGTCGAAGTCGTTATACAGCTCATGGTTCATTTGACGAGGGTACTCGAAGACTCTCAGAATAGATCCGATTGTGTTATTATTCTGCGCTGTAGGATCATTGTTCGTTGAGAGATGCCTTTGTCATTCAATTGCTTGCATAGTGCATAGTAGCAGCGGTTTGCGATCAATACTCGTCTCTTGGTTTTCAGGTTTTCAAAATCATCCACCAATTCAAAGTTACAGCGTCCCAAAGAAGTAGACTCTTTGTTTCTTGAAAAAAATAACTTTGTTAATCCCCAGAACTACTTCTGTCGACTGCTTCTCAATGATAGAAAAGGCCGCAGTAACGGCAATGATATAGATTACCAGTCGTGTTTGCAGCAGCCTTTCTTATGATAATACCCATTATCGCATGACAGACAATTGCATTGTCTAAAGCCTCGCCTAATAGAAAATGGCTCTTTCAGATTTTGGTAAATTTTCTCTGAAGAATTCATGTTGGTCAGTGTCATAACAGATTCGCAGGGTACAAAGCTCAGCCATAGAATTTAATAGTTTGTCTCGTATCGTACTGTCGAATGCAGCTTTGTAATCGATAAGCAGATGGTAAATATCGATCTGAATTTTCGTGGGTCTTCTCCAGGATTTGACATAGGGTCGTGGATTTACCAGGTCTAAAGCTTCATTAAAAATGCCTAATTAGATTCGCTGGAATGGGCTTCAGACTTTCATATAACATACCTGTTCCCGCTTTTGTTGGTACACACACTTGGATCGCCTTTCTTAAGCATATGACACAGAACCCTCAGATTCCAATCATCAGGCATACATTCCTTTAGCCAAATCGTGTTTATGAGCTGGTGCATGCACGTTGCCAGCACATCACCTCCGGCCTTAAAAAGCTCTCTCTAATGGGGATCCCTGTTGCAAAACCTTTGCTTTATGCCTTTTGGCAGAACCTTCGGGCTTCACCTCTACCCTTGAAATGATCGATATACTGGTTCTTTCTTTTCTTACATTGATTTTTTTCCGCCTGAAGAAGCGTTTGATCTCACCCTTCATCTTATCATATCGTTCCGTCAACACACGCGTTACCATTTGCTGCAGTTTTGGCTTGCATGCAGCATCCTTATCCTTAGGCATTGCACGACATTGATCATCGTACCAGGGCTTGTCTGACAGTGTTTTTTCATAACCCGGTAAGGTCGTTGTGGCAGTGGTCATAGAATTCGCAATATGCTGCCACTGTGCGTTGGGAACATCAAATTTAGGGGGGGTTTTGTTTTAAGTAATTGCGAGAGTTGTTTGGAGTATGCAGCTCTGTGATGTCTAGCTTCCTTTGGTTACGAGTGTTTTTACCCTCACCCTACGGGTAGGAGGGTTTATAATATTTGATACGACCCAAAAGTGTAAGACATAGAAGGAGTCACTTTACACTATAGGTTTAATTCGATTCATGACTTTTTAAGTCGTTTGAGCCTTGTCCGTCCTTCTGTATGTCTGCCTGTCCGGCTGGTACTACATACGATATTGCAAATGGGTTATATGGCCACGCCCCTTCTGGTACCTCCCATACAAATGTGTACTTTTTGGACAAGGAAATCGAAATCGGTCCTGGAAAAACTGGATATATTTTTGTAATGCACACGCCCTGGAGCCTCTATGGTATAATGGGGATTGATGTACTATCTCCAGTTTTCCAAATATGGCCAATCATCCTGGCTAGACTTTATCATATGAAAATGTACAAGAATTTCCCAAATCTGAAATCGGTCCTGGAAAAACAGGTCATAATTTTGTATTGCACACGCCCTGGAGCCTATATGGTATAATGGGGATTGATGTATATGGCCAATCATCCTGGATAGACTTTATCATATGAAAATGTACTTTTTGGTCAAGGATTTCCCAGCTCTAAAATCGGTCCTGGAAAAACTGGTCATATTTTTGTATTGCACACGCCCTGGAGCCTATATGGTATAATGGGGATTGATGCACTATCTCCGGTTTTCCAAATATGGCCAATCATCCTGGCCAGATTTCATCATGTGAAACTGTACTTTTTGGTCAAGGATTTCCCAGCTCTGAAATCGGTCCTGGAAATACTGGCCATATTTTTGAATTGCACACACCCTGGAGCCTCTGCCGTATGGTGGACATTGTTGTACTCTCTTCGGTTTCCCGGATATGGTCATATCCCCATGCAGCTTTTTACCATCGTATATGTAATTTCTGGGGAAAATTTTTTATGAAATTATAGGATAGACCTTTAGCCTGGGTCCTAGACTACGTTTTGTGTATGTTGCTCCAATATTTTCGAAGATAATTGGAATTTTCTTTATATGCTGAGAAAATTGGTTAAATAACATTCACAATAGAGAGTAGTGAAGACACCATGGCTGGTATCTTCGCTAGTTATAAACGTATATATCTTCACACACATTTATGGTTATACAATTTTATTATTAGGATGAAAGCCATAGGTGAGAAAGGCTAAGGATCAAGAAAATTGTAATGGCACTGATAGATTGAAGAGAAAATATCTCATGTCATCTAAATTTATTGATTGTTTACATATACTGATACAGTTTGGGCTTACACCAATCGCAGTTTTATCAGAATTTCATCATGTGAAGTACATTTGGTTGACTTAGTCAAAGGATATGAAACTAAAATATATTGAAAAGAGAAGAAAGAGCTTCTCGCACTTTAATGATTCTTAAGTATTCACACAAAGGATTTTTCAGTTTCAGGATGCTTTTGCTAAGCTTTTACTAGACAAATGGGCGGAATTTGTCACGTTTAAGGCTCTTTTGTTTGACATAACATAAATACTATATGATGGCGTATGATTATCATAAGTAATATTTCACGTAAATCATTCGCCACGGAATACAAAAATTTTATTGTAACTGCTACAAAATTAACCCAGAATGGAAAAGTGAAACTGTTGCTTATTTAGGGAAACGTTATATGAAGAGATTAAAGAAATTGTAATTTTAAAATTTTTTAAATTTGTTTCAGCTAAATCGGACTACTGGTTCTCAAGTTATGTCAAACAAAAGTGCCTAAAACGTGATAAATTCCCCTATAAGATATTTACTAACTTCAAGTCGATATTAAATTATTATGGCATGCAACTTGACAAAACGAATGATGCAGAACTTCTTCTTTTTGGAGCTACTTTTACGTGCAGTTTTCAGAATTGTGTCCTAAACCAATGATCTGAAAAGTGTTGTACTGTGTTACTGAACCTGTCTTCTCGAGCTTCTGAACTACGACTATAACTTTTTTAAATTTTTTACAAATATCAAAATGCCCTTAGCTTAATCGAATAGGCCATTGACAATAATTTAAAGGAATTGTACTAGTTTCTAGCTGTTGACAAAAAGTTTACCCCCAAAACGATTTAAAGTTTGCAAATTAGGTTTGTTTTGTATTTATGAATCTAAAAAACTCAAGTTCTAAAAAATTTGTTTTTTTCGACTCGATATACTCTGTGTTATTATATCCGAGACTGCTCGACGCAGCTCCCGACTCAAATGTAAACCAACTTTTGGTCCACCCTGTTTTTACAAATTTGGTTTTCGATTCTGCAAATTTTAATTAAGGTTAGTGTTACTTTAATAGATTCTGATCTAAATTAAATTAAACATTTGTCAATTTCAGTTACACGCTAGCTTAACTCTTTAAATATCATATAGTCTTCCCTACTTTGTCCCTTCCTTAAATCAATAATTTCTCAACATCTTAGTAACAATCAACGTGTATTAACATCATGACTTCTAGTCGCAAAAACAAAAAACACAAAATATTTCAGATTTATTAAACACATTTCCCATGGAACTCCACTAAGTAATCCAACCTAAACACAAATAATAAACAAAAAAATATCGAAGACATTATGAAATACTTCCCTAAAGGCTTCTTTTCGTGTATTAGATAACAACTTCGTAAACCAGTAGTTAACTCTGGTTGTTTTGTTACTGAACTCATCTGTGTTTTTTTTGGATTGGTGTTTGGAATATAGAGTGGTGGTGTTGTACCCAAAGTACTCGTACCACCACCACCAGTATTGTTAACATTTTTTATGAATTGTTGTTAAGTTTGCGAGTATTCCTCGCGCTCTGCTTGGTTCAACCTAAAATAAATCGTGACTTTTATGACATTTTCCAATTTATCAAATGTAGTATAGTTTTTTGTTTTGTTTTTATTTTTGTTATTGTTGTTGTTGCTTGCAAAGTAGTAGCTTCAATTTCCTTTAAGTTCATCCATCCAACAATTATGTTGAAGTTGTATTAAACACCGCCACTACTTATCGTCGTAGTTAGTTAGCCTGTTGCCCACAAAGCGACTTGCCAGCCAATGTTGTTGTCAGTCTACCTAAACGCCTTGTGGTGGTGGTGTGGCTATATTACCAATGAAGTTTTAAACTCTTATTTAAGCTCATCGTATTAATGTCAGCTAAATGTCATCTTTTAATCAAAATCCGTAATATTTCTTTCAGATTTTTGTAGCGGATATGGCCCAAAAGACCAGTTACGGCTACAGTTTAATTAAATTGTAGCAATTGCGTGCTGTTTTTTTAATAGAGTCATTACAAAGTTCAATTGTTGGCTAAACCTTAATGTTATGTAACCAAAAGATAATGACGAAAATTAACCATATTTTTTATATGTTTTTCTCTCTTCTTTCTTCTTTTTGTACATTTCTTACATGCTTTCTCTGTTTGAATAAACAAAACATAAACATTAACAACTAAATTACAGCCGATGATAATTAAGCCAGTAAGTAACATATAACTTTTGAAATATACGTTTGTTTCATTTGATTTAAAACATTGAACTGATCTGGATGTATCGATTTGAAAAGTTTTCACAAAGTAAGAAAATTCGATTATCTGTTGGGTAACACTGTGGCAATATTAGAAGCTGTCTCTCCCACTTGCAGAACTAAGTTACAACGACGAACAAATTTACAATGCGCCAAATTGTGGGGAAATTCACATAAAAATTACAAAAAATTCTGAATAAATAAATATTTATGGGACCATGATTATATGTGTGGGGGAACCAATAGATTTACGAAAAATTAAACAATTTTAACTTACGGAATATTAAACTAACCACTTTTTTTCAATGTAAAGAAAAATATGACATATTTATTATTTCTGAAATTTAATTTCTGCCAAAAAGGTCAGTTGCCATCTCATGCTTCAACTTCATTATCAGATTAATGTGCCTCAGAGCTCAGAGTTTTTAAAAAAAATCTAAGATAAAAATCTCCTAAGACAACAACTCAGAAAATTAAGCAATCTGTTTCTAAATTATGTTCCAAAAAATAAGAAAGTTGGTAATAGCTACATTTTAATTCGGCAGAAGCACTCGAACACATTCATAAACATTTGCATATGTATATCGATATCGTAACGACACTGATATTTTATTTTCAAATATAATTTCATTTAAATACTGTCCCCGACTACGCCGCAGGTGGTCTATTCGGAAGGATCAACTATTTATTCTATTTTCCAGCATTATCTCCAGCATCTCGCAAATAAAGCGAGTAATGGTGGCTTCAAAACCTTTCAAACACATTTGACCTTGCATATCCCAAAAGAGAACAAAATCCGTGACATCAAGTTATTCAGACGTGATTACTCAAAAACCCAATGCATTACCAGTTGTGTGCGTCTTAGCACCACCATGCAGAATGGTCTTCCGACTTAAATTTTTAACGAAATACAACCCAGTGAATCCGCTCATTAACTATAAATTAATCATAAAATGACGATGGAATCCAAGAGCCTTGCGTACTTTTCAGATGTTGCGTACGGATTTTAACCGATTGGCTTTAGTCTTCAGACACACTCTCCGCTACAGCCCAAAGTTCTCTTGCAATAACGTACTCTGCTACTCAAATTTGTGGGATTTATGCGTTGACAACAGTAGACCGATTATTGACCCCATACATTGTGCGAAGGTCACGAAAAACCTATTGTTGTCGAATTTCCAAATAAGATGACAGCTTGACACCTGACAAACGTGATTTGTGAAAAGAAATGCCAATTAAAAAAGAAAAACAAAAATTAATTTTATTATACTAAAAAGCCCCCGAGTATCGCCGTTGCGTACACGAGAGAACCACCTGTGGACCCCTTTCCGAGCGACCGAGGATTCTAAATGTCTCTTGATTTCCAGGCAGACATTAATACTTTTGTTTACGGCGGAGGCATGGTAGATTAAATCTTCAACCACATCAAAGTTATAGCTCCGTTCATGCAGCGTCCCAAACGAGTAGATTCTTTTATCGTTGAGGCAAATAACTTGGTTTTGACCTTTTTTTGGCAAACCCACTTCAGCCGACCACTTCTCAATGCTTAAAAATATCGCAGTAATATTCCGAGGTATCATCGTCAAAAATGTGTAAAATGTCACTTTAAAGCAGGGTTCGTATTGACTCGCCCTCGATCTGCTTTTTCCTGAAAATTAGCTCTTACCTCGCGAGCCACAAAATATTAAATGAGCTTTTAGCTGACGAGCCAGGAGCCCAAATAAAGAGGTGGATCGCGCTCTTTGTCTTGCTCATTTGAAATTTTGTGGCTATTGGCTCGCGAGCTAAAAGCATATTTTTAGGAAAAGAGCAACTCACGAGCTATGTCAACAAATAAAATCCAAATGCAAGAACATTCCGAAAAGTACTTTTATTGTACTTTTTGGTACAAAGTACTTTCTTTTGTACCAAAGTACTTTTATTGGGCTAAAAACACTTTTCTGTTGCACAAAGTATTTTTTTTGTACCAGAATACTTTTTTGAACCAAAAAGTACTTTTAACTTTTGTACCAAAGTACTTTTATTGGGCCAAAAACTTTTTTCTGTTGTACAAAGTATTTTTGTTGTACCAGAGTAAATTTTTGAACCAAATAGTACTTTTAATGTACGTTTCGGAACAAAGTACTTTCTTTTGTACAAAAGTATTTTTTTCTACTAAAAAGTACTTTTATTGCCCCAAAACTTTTTTTGGTACAAAAAAGTACTTCTGTTGACCCAAAAATTCTTTTATTGCCCCAAAAATACAATAAAAGTACTTTTGGTACAAAACCCGAAAAGAGCAAACCAATACGTACTCTTTTTTAAAGCCATACCGATAAGGTCCAATCGTGTTCGTTAGGATCGGCTTTAGCCTTTCACATAACGCACTAGGCACGACCTTGTATGCGATGGCTAAAAGGCTCACCACGCGGTAGTTGGTACACAATCTTGGATCGCCTTTCTTAAGCACTGGACATAGAGCATTCAGGTTCCAGTCATCGGCAGTGCATTCTTTTGGCGAATCGAAGCTTTATGGTTTCTAAGCCTTGCTGATCTCATTTTAGCTCGATTAAGGACAGTCTACACCGTCTTCGAAGATTAGCGTGATTTCATCACTTATGCTGCCTTCGGAAATGAGCAGAGTTTGAATGTTTTTCCCCTCCAATTTTTCCCCTCTGGATTTTCATGTCTGTCCTTAGAGGAAGAGGGATCCCTAAACCAAACATCTTTGCTTTTTACCTTATGTTTCAAATTTCGGGCTTCACCTCTATCCCTTTAATTTTCGATTTCCTGGCCCTCTCTTTACTTCCACAGACGTCATTGCACGTGCAGTTTTGCCTTGTATGGAACATCCTTTTCCCCAGACATAACGCGACATTCCTCATAGTACGAGAACTTATATGAGTTTGTTGTTTCATGTTTCAGTACGCTCGTTGCTGCAGTGGTCATAGAATTCGAAATATGTTGCCACTGAGTGACGGGGACCGGCCGTGGCATAGTGGTTAGAACACGCGACTACCATGCCGGAGATCACAGGTTGAAATTCTGGCTCCAGTCAACTTAAATAAAAAAAAAAATTCTTTCATTATCGGCTCCCCTCGAATGTTGTCGACAGCAACTTCGCAGTATTAGTGTCGAGTCAATCGGCATGTCTAGTAAGAGCTTCTCAAGCAGTGACATTCGCATTCGTCGATAAACAAGTAGATGACGTTAGTTGTGAATCTAAAAATAGAAAGCATGTTAATTCACAACAACGCGAGAAGCTATCCCATACCTCTTTCATGGGGTGTAAGGGGAAATTACGTTTTTTAAGAGTGACGGGAACATCTGAATTCGAAGGTTAGCTTGAAGTATTTGATGTAGATGTTGGAGTATGCATTGGCTATCTCGGAGGTTTGCATCTATGTGATGTCTAGCTTCCTTTGCGTTTAGTTAAGATGCGTACCTTGGCTGGAACTAGGTGGTGATCCGAGTCAATATTTGCACCGCGCATCACACGCTCTTCCATAACGCTTGAGACGTACCTTCCATCGATTACCACGTGATCTGTCTGGTTTCTTGTTCTTCGATCATTAGGGGACTTGATGTGGATATCTTTATGCGGGAATCTGATTCCTCTCACTAGCATGTTTCTTGCCGACATGAAGCCAACCAGACTGCCCTTCGTATTTAAGCTTTAAAATATACCAGAACAATTTTAATGCCATGGCTCGGGCAGCGGTTATATATTTCCTTCAGGCGCTCATAGAATGCATCTTTGCTGTCCTCGTCTTTTTCTTTCGTCGGAGCGTGCACACAAACCAGCGTGATGTAAAAATATATCGCCTAGATGCGGATAGCGACTACAGGGTCACTTACCGGGTAAAACCATGAGACCAGATGTCGAAGACTTTAGCCGACTGTGAATCCACATTCAAATTCGTAGAAGATGCCACAGTTATTTTGACGTGTATATTCTTGTGCAGAACATCGAATTTCAAATAGGGCGGTGATGTCAGCCTTGTATGTTATTTGCCGATTACACCCACAATTGGTTAGAGACAGCATCTATGTAGAGTGTTCGGACATTCCATATGCATATACTTAAATTATGGTCCTAAAAAGGTTTACTTACGGTGGTTGTCAACATTTTGCAAGTTTTTAAGTTTTCAATTTCTACGTGTTTACATAATAGCATTTAGGAAGAGTGGCTTATTATTCCACTACGCACGATCATAGTTCATTGGGGCTGCCAAAGCCTCTAGGAGATCCTTTGTATTGATCTTCAGTAATTCTTTTTCTTTACTTCCTAAGATGAATCGGTGGTAGCATGCCATTTAGGTTGCTCAACATTGCGTCTTCTCACATTTGCAACCCGGAACATCTTAGTATTGAATTTGTAGAACATATTAGAACAACTTCAGAATTAAAGAAGAAGAAATCCAGAAGTGAACTATTTAAACCCGATAGGGTGCCAAATCAATGTCGAATAACCCAAATTCGAAGTACTTCTGAATCAGAAATTCCACTTTGTTACAGCAACTAGGTAAGTTCTTTATATGCTGAAGTACGCCACAGATGGCAATGTTATGTCCCTTCGTTATTAAATTGTAACAGGAAATCGCTTACCTTTTATAAAGTTACTATTTTCTTCAAAAGAAATACCTATATTTAGAGGAGGGGGAATTTTGCTGGTTCAGGTAGTAATACATATTTTCCCAACTATCAATTGAAAGCTGTTTATCATACAACTTTTAGATCTATGTTACTGTTCAAAATCAATTTGTGCTATAATCAGTGTCATTTGAAAGAGATTCTTAAATTTTTCTGTTCTAAACAGTCGACCCTCATATTTCAGAAGCATCTTGCACTCGTAATGTAGATGCTTTTTATATGACAATTTCACCAAGTCGGCAAATTAATTGTCTTCTTTATGTGCATTTACATTTTCCAAAGAAATTTTTACAAAACCGGCCCATTTAATGCCTCAACGAGGTGACAAATAGCTTATGGCCCTCCCAGCCCACAATCAACCACTAAGTGGCCCATTAAAATGCCCAAACATCCACTAAATAATCTAAAGCAATTTATCAAGACAATGAATGAGTCACCTGAATAAAACTCGTCGAGTGAATAACAAAACGTTGTAATGGCATAAACGTGTTGCAAATCGTGTTATGACGGTTTAAGTTTTGGCTGCAACTTAAGTATCTGCATTTGCTTGGCGGCACATTAAAATGTGTCTTAAACGATAGTACAACGATTTGAAACAAAATCGTTTTAATCTAAGTCACAACATTTGGACCTGCAAGCTGCCAACATAAAAACTAAACTTAATAAACAATTTTATTAAGACATAAACCTTATTTTTTTTTAATGCGACACGAAATTGAAGGGAGTGCGCGCTCCGGAGGTTAAGACTAACATTCGACTATATGGAGCGAAGTTAACATTGAAGGCAAGTGTCGGCTATTAAAAATAGTTTATTGTTTTTGGTTTTTCGTCTCCCACAATATGTAGTTCAAATGAGCTTTTATCTAAGTTCACAAATAATTTTTTATCAATTAATTAAATTCACACTTTATCTATGGTCATTAACAATACCGAAAGAACAAAAAATACGAAACGATCGACAAAACTAAAGCCAAATTATAAACGTGAGCAGCACCCAACATACAGCACCGTCACTACAATAGGAAGTGCCGGTGTTCCAGTTATGTTTAAAGTACTTGATAAGTTTGAAGCTTTTTCGGTTAGCTATGAAGTCTTTCTACAGCGACTGGCTGACAAGAGGCGCGTGTAAGTAATTTTGGTTTATGATTTTTTTCGCCCAAACCAATTTATGTGAGTCAGCCCAATGTTTGGCCGACACCAACAATTTAGTTAGTCACTTTTGGTTAAAGACATCCACCCGCCAGCCCGCTAGCCTTTCAAGACAGTAGCCTAAATCCCCAGCTATAGAAAAGTAGGGTGGCTTGATAAGTGTTCAATCGCATACATGCGGTTTTCAAATTGTTCCAAAATTTAGGTTACATGTTTGGATAGCTACTCAATTTTATCGCATTTTGTAGTTTCATTGTTTGAGAAACAATTGAAAAATTATGGCCAAAATATAATAGTTGGTGTACTCGTACATTAATATGATTTTGGTTTTTTTGTTTTGTTGCTTTGCCAACGGAATTTTGTGATCCAATACTAGAGGATTTTGTGAACGTATCACGTGTATGTAGTTGCAATTGACATGAACAGAAAATTTATGGTCTGTAATAAAACTTAAAGATTTGGCGCCAATTGACAAAATATTTGTAGGTTTTCTCTGTGGGTCATGAACAAAAACAACAAACAGTAGCTGTTTATTGTGGGAGAATTTCGTAGAAATCGTGTATACCAATTAACAGAAATTTTTGGCTAAACTATTCAGAACATGTCCAAAAAGTTCGTGATTTTGTGGTGCTGTCAAGTGATGTGCACACCTTTGAAAAGCTATTATTAATTGTACAAATATGTGAAGTATTCATGACATAATTAGTGAGTCTGAAGAGGGTGTGTGCGTGATTTAGGATATCCCATATGTCTTCACAATAGTTAAGTTTAGCTGCTATTTTTAAGTTTGCTGATATATTTTCGGAAATTTGTCATAGGTATTTGATCAGCATTATTTATTGCCCGCGTGACATTTCAAGAGTGTGATTTTTTTTCTACAATATGGCCTTTGTCTGGTGACAAATTAAATGGTTTTGCTGAGTGGATTTTGTTAAGAAGTTTGTAGCATAGAGAACATCTGTCCATTTAATGATTTCTCAATAAAGCCTTAGTATTACATGTATTGCCCAGCGGCGGAATTTGAGAGGCCTTCCTCATATAATGCAATCAGTAGTTCTTATTTGGGAATAACATTTCAAATAAGGAATACAGAACGCATGATTTTGTATCAGATTTAGGCATTTTATGGACAGACCTGCCAAAGACATGTAAAATTAAGGCAGAGGCATTTCATACACATCCCCTCTCGCTTCCAAATAACAGGGGTATTGAATGCCTTCTTAATGAAAAGAATTGTTAATACTTTTATTTTCAACTTTTATGAAGGCCTGTCAGAGGCCTTTGAAAAGAATGCAGAGGGATTTCATACTCATACCCTCTCGCTTCCAAATATAAGGGGTATTGTATGTCTTCCAAATGGAAAGAATTGTTAATTTCTGTGGAATGTGTTTTTTTTAAACAGTGTATCATTAGTTTCAACCACACAATTCGAATGCATCTTCATAGGCTAGACAGTAGCATGGCTGACTTACAATCACGAGGTAGTGGGTTCAAACTCCAGCAATGTTTACTTCGTTGGAAAAAAATGTAAGTATAGAAAAAAAAATTAGAAGTGAGAAATATCAAAAAATAACCGGTGCGCTCTCAAAAAAATAATAAATGTACGTTTTTTCTTTATTTGCAAGTCATTATTTTTTCATGTGTATGCAGGCCTTCCATAATGCCTTCTTATAGATAGCTTCCATGGGCCCTTTTATAGAAAGTTTATATGAGGCCTTCTTATAGATAGCATCCATAAGGCCTTATTATGGAAACCTGCGACGGAAGGCCTTCTTTTCCAATGTCACGCAATGTAAAAAAAGAAAGGAAGAAAGAAGGTCAAGGAAGGCTTACCGGATCCAAAAGAAGGCCTTCCAACTCATGAAGGAAGTCCTTCCTTCTCATGATTTCCGCCGCTGGGTGTTTGCCATAATACTGTCTTTTTGAAACCAAATGTTGCCTATATCACGGGCGTATTTTTCATGTAACAATATCACAGAACAACATTTTGCAGCTCATTGATTTGGGAGTCAATTCTGAGAACTGTACGGAATTGTAATTCATAATTTTTGTTAAATTTGTTTCAGCTAAATCGGACAAGTAGTTCTCAAGTTATGTCAAACAAAAGATCCTAAAACGTGACAAATTCCCCTATACGATACTTACTAACTTACTTACTTTTAAATTATCATGGCATGTAACTTGGCAAAACGAATGATGCAGAACTTCTTATTTTTGGGGCAACTTACACGTGCAGTTCTCAGAATTGAGTCCCAAAATCATGTGTTGTACTATGTAAGTCCGCAATAATGGTGCGGTAGGTAGCGCTATCCATTGGCGGTTATGTTATATTCGGGCTCATTTTTATAGAAATACGGACCGATGATAAACACTAGCCACAAAAACAGTGTAGTTTTGTGAATGTAACGACAGAATTTTGGGCCGATGGGCACCAAATATGTCAATTCTGTTTTTTAATCAATCCATTGAGCCAGAAAGTTTCCTCGGCACTGAATAAATACGGGTCAAAAACACTGGACCTTCATTATAATGTTGCGGAGTTCATCGACTGGCATAGATGTAAGTCAAATAAATCAAAATTCTTGCACAAACATCACCAAGTGGTTGCATGCAAGAGGCCAAGTTGCTGCGTAAGACACCTATTCGTTGTCTCACGTACCTCACCCACACTCTTCGTTATAGTCACAACATTCTCTCTGCCACGGACTTTTGTTGATACTTTAAGTGGTCTATCGTCCAATAACGTTCATTGGAACTCAAATTAGCATATGGATTTGCCATTTATGCACACCACACGCTGTGTTATGTGTATGACAAACATGTTTCACAGCGCGCTGGTGACTCAATCGCCACCTATCGCACTTTGATTAAACTACTACAAATTAATAATTTTCCGAGTATGAATTACTTTTTATACTCTTTCAGCTCTGTCCATCTGAATCTTTGCCTGTTGTAAAATTGTAAATTAGCCGGCTTCTAAAATCAAACAACCAGAATTACACCATGCTACAGTCAATCGGCACATGGAGAGTGACCTATTGGATGTTGTAGGTCTGGTCGAGTAAAGCATGAATCTTTGGAACAAAGGTTTCACAACACCTTCAAACCTTGACTTACTGTTAAAAACCGGCTTTTGTAAATTTCCTCTCAGAAGGCTTATGACTAAGGCAATTATTAACCGTTTCCTTATTTCTTAAATTTTTGTAAAGAAGAATCTTACCCTTTCCAACGGTATATATATTTATATAGATGACTTGTCACATCTGTTCGTTTTATCATGTTTTGCATTCAACACAAATATAGACACAAGTACAAATAGAAAAACAATGTTCGTCGTATAATGGAGACGTGACTTTCTTTCTTTTGAGGGTGGTATTGTAGACTGTGTGACGATAAGGAGGAAATAGATACTTTTGAACATTTACTTTGCCACGTCCCAGGTCTTCAGATGGTGGCACATCGCCTTCCACTTGGTGCTTCTAACAAAGTTTGGGTCTCCCTGCTCTGTGTCGTCCTTCAGGCTCGCCTTCAAACACCTTTCTTGCTTATACATTTACTTACATTCTTGCAACATTTTCCAGTCATCGTAGTCATTGCAATCTGACTCTTTAAGATACGTCGATGTCGTGGTAAAGCTCATACAGCTCATGGTTCATCCCATGGCAGATAGGTGTATATATTATTCGGAGTACTTTTCCCCTGAGTAACATCCCGCAGTAACATCCCGCAGATTTCAGCCAATGATGTCTATATCATCGGCATAGTCTAGTGGCATGTGGCTCTAGTTGAATATGGTGCCAGACACCAGCCTTTCTTATCACCTTATCCATAACTATATTAAATATTGTACAGGACAGGCTATCTCCCTGCCTGAGACCTCTTTCCGTATTGAATGGTTCAGAGTGATTCTTGCCAATCTTTACCGAGGAGTTGGAGGTTTCCAATATACAACTGCATAGTCGAATTAGTTTTGCAGGAATACCAAACTCAGACATGGCCTCATATAGCCTATTCCATATCGGAGAGTCGAATTCAACTTTGTAGTCGACAAAGAGATGGTAGGTGTCGATCTGCTTTTCATGAGATTTTTCCAGTATTTGTCGCAAAGCTGCATTGATATGGTCCATTTAGTTTTTCTACAATTGGCTTTAGACGTTCACACAATATGATCGAAATGACCTTGTACGCAATTGGTAATAGGCTTATTGTACTGTAGTTCTTACATTCGCTACGATCTCATTTCTTGTATATGGGACATAACAGACTGAGACTCCATTCCTGGGCATGCTCTCCTCTAGCCAGATGTTCTCCATGAGCTGTTGCATACTCCTAATCAATTCATCCTTACCAGCCTTAAACAATTCAGACGGGAGACCATCGGCTCCAGCCGCTTTGTTGTTTTTAAGGCGAGATATAGCCACACGTATCTCTTTCAGGCGTGGAGATGGACTGTTAATACCATCGTATTAATACATACCATTGATTGGAGCGGGATCTTCTGAAGTGGTGTCCGTATCCAGTAAAATTCTGTTCCACACATTCTGGCCTTAACTCTCTGGTAGAACTATCGGTCTCCCCCTCTACCTCGGAGAAACTCTGTGCACTCATCCTGTCTTTTTTTCAGTTTTTTTTTCGTCTAAAAATACGAGTTGCCTCTCGTCTCTTCGCCCTGTGCCGTTCACGAACAGCTCGCGTTGCCATTGGCTGTAGTTTCGCCCTTTATGCAGCATCCGTCCCTTTCGTGGCAATGCGACATTCATCATCGTACCAGACATCTTCTTGAGACGGCTTTGAGTACCCAAGTACGCTTCTCGCAGTCTGTTCTATGGTGTCAGCTATATATTGCCACTGTGACGTAATATTATCAGGTGTTGGAGCATTCCTTAGCAGTTGAGTTAGGTGGTTGGAGTAGGTGTCCACTACCTCTGTGGTCCGCAGTTTACAGATGTCCAGCTTTCGCTGTGTCTGGTAACGTACGTTTTTCGGCATGTTTGTACCTTTACTGCTGTAAGGTTGTGATCGAAATCAATGTTCGCAACCCTGATTACTCGTACCTCCAGAACACTCGATACGTGCCTTCCATTGACTACCACGTGATCTATTTCATTCCTTGTCAATTGATCTGGAGTATGAATATTTCTGTGGTCAAATCAAGTGCTGCTAACTACCATATTTCTTGCCGCAGAGAAATCAATCAGTCGGATGCCATTGTTCGACGTTTCGGTGTGCAGACTGAATTTGCCGATGGTAGGCTCAAATGCGGACTCCCTACCTATTTTAGCATTAAAATCACCTAGTACAATTTTGATGTCATGACTCGGTCAATGGTCATATACATTTCCTAGGCTCTCGTAGATCGCTTTTCTCTTCTGTCGGAGCATGGGCACATATGAGTATTGTGTGGAAAATGGCTCTTATGGTGACTATACGTTCACACGCCGGGTTGAACCTTGAGACTAGGTGTCCCAATCTCTTGCCAACAACAAATCCACATCCAAATTCGTGCTTGTCCGCATGTCCACTATAGTAGATGTCGCACGACTTCATGCGCGAGCACCCGTGTCCCGTCCACCGGATTTCCTGCAAAGCAGTTATTTCAGCCCTGAATTCTTTGAGGACTGCCGCCAGTTTAATGGAGGCACCTGGTTTATACAGTGTTCTTACATTTCATTTTACGAGCGCCTAGAGGAAACATACGACCGCTGCCCTGGCCACGACATTAAAATTGTTCTGGGAGACTTTAATGCAAAAATAGGAAGGGAATATGTTCTTGGTCCATCGATCGGTAAATTCAGCCTGCATACCGACACGTCAGACAACGGGTTTAGGCTGGTTAGCTTTTCAGCGGGAAGGAACATGGTAGTGAGTGGAACCAGATTCCAGCACAAAGATATCCACAAGGCAACTTGGCTATCCCCCGATCAAAACACCAAAAATCAAATTGATCATGTGGTAATTGATGGCAGGCATGCATCTAGTGTCATGGACGTGCGTGTGATCCGTGGTGCTAATATTGGCTCGGATCATTACCTGGTTGCAGCCAAGGTGCGCACCAGATTGAGCTGAGCGAAAAACGCACGTAACCAAACACAAAGAAAGCTGGACATCGCGAAGCTGCAAACCCCAGAGGTAGCTACTGCCTACTCCAACCAGCTCTCCCAACTTTTACGACACAACGCCTCTACTTCTGACGTTCCCGATACACAGTGGCAGCATATTGCGCATTCCATGGCATCCGCCGCAACAACCGTGCTAGGATATGAAAAGCGGCGCTCAGACGAATCCTGGTACGATGAAGAATGTCGCTTAGCGTCTGAGGAACAGGATGCTGCTTATATGGCAACGCTACAGCCAATTGTAACCCGTGCTGTTAGGGAACGGCATAAGGAGAAAGTAAAACGGGCGAGACAGCTATTTAGGCGAAAAAAACGTCAGATGAAGGAACGGGAGAACGAGGATATAGAGCGATACAGGGATAGAGGTGAGGCCCGAAAATTTTACCAGAAAGTAAGAGCAAATGGATACGGTAATGGCCTTTCCAACCTGTAAGGACAGTGATGGAAATCTGGTCACGGATACGCAGAGTGTGCTGCACATATGGAGAGAACACTTCCAGCAACTGCTGGTCCCAGAAGGCAGCGCACGTGAAGTTATCACGCCAATTGTCGACGACGGCTAAGATTGCCCACCACCAAGTCATGCCGAGGTAAGAAGAGCAATATCGCGGCTAAAAAACAACAAAGCAGCCGGTGCCGACGGTCTGCCCGCAGAGCTCTTCAAGTCCGGTGGCGAGGAGTTGATAACGAGCATGCACCAGCTCTTGCGCACGGTTTGGCTTAAAGAGTGCATGCCCGACGATTGGAATGTAAGCGTATTATGTCCTGTGCTGAAAAAAGGTGATCCAAGTGTGTGCTCCAACTACCTCGGGATCAGCCTTTTACCCATCGCATATAAGGTCCTGTCGAGTGTGCTATGTGAAAGACTAAAGCCAGTGTTATCCAACCTGATCGGACCTTATCAGTGTGGCTTTAGACCTGGAAAATCAACAACTGACCAGATTTTCACACTTCGGCAAATCCTGGAAAAGACCCAAGAGAAACAGATCGACACGTACCATCTTTTTGTCGACTATAAAGCTGCCTTCGACAGTCCGATACGGCAGAAATTACTTGAAGCCATGGCTGAGTTTGGTATTCCAGCGAAGCTGATACGTCTTTGCGGAATGACGCTGACTGACACGAAGTCTTCAGTGAAGATTGGCAAGGACCTAACGGAGCCATTCTATACCAGACGAGGCCTAAAACAAGGCGACGGCCTATCGTGCGATCTCTTCAACATTGTGATGGAGATGATAATGAGAAAAGCTGCAGCAAATACGAGTGGCACTATATTCAACAAAAGCCACATGCGTAGACATCATCGGTCGAAAACTGCGGGATGTGACTGCAGCATTCTCGGGTATACAGAAGGAATCAGCGAAAATGGACCTAACGGTGAACGAGGACAAAACGAAGTTATTAGTTTCAATGAACAAAGAATCTACTCGTTTGGGAAATGCGTGAACGTTGACAACTATAATTTCGAGGTGGTAGATAATTTTGTCTACCTAGGCTCCGCCATCAACAAAGAAAATAATGTCAGCCTAGAAATCCGGAGAAGAATCCTGCTTGCAAATAAATGCTACTACGGACTAAGCAAGCGTTTCAATGACAGAGCCCTCTTTCGACGAACAAAACTCCAGCTATACCAGATACTGGTTCTACCTGTCTTAATGTATGGCTCAGAATCCTGGGTTATGACACAAGCAGATGAATCGGTTCTGGCGGTATTCGAGAGAAAAATACTCCGTAAAATATATGGGCCCATCATCGTTAACGGAGAGTATCGGCGTCGTATGAATCATGAGCTGTACGAGCTGTACACTGACGTTGACGTGGTCAAACGCATTAAGGTTCAACGGTTGCGTTGGCTAGGTCATGTTGTACGCATGGACGAAAATGCTCCAGCTCGAAAAGTCTTCGACAATGAACTCGATGGACGGAGCAGAAGAGGGCGACCAAAACTCCGTTGGAAAGACCAGGTTACTGAGAACCTTACAGAACTCGGTGTAGCTAACTGGAGAAGAAGCGCAGAAGATCGAGGCGCTTATAATATTTTTCTACGTGCGGTATATAATCCACTGGGATTGCATAGAAGTACCAGTTAATAATAATAATAATAAATAATAATAACATTCCAGGTGCATGTCCTCAAATCATGGTCCTTAATTCGTTTGTGGTGGCCGTCAACATTTTGGGGGGTCCATTTTATTATTTTCTTACTTCATCACCACGTCTCGGTTTTCTCCGCCTGCCAGGATTTTTTTTACAGCCACCCATTTTGGTTCAGACGCTGACCAGGGTACCGCTCACTCTGAGCAGACGTGTCTGGGTTTTAGGTTTCGCCTCTCACAGTTAGCCGTGCTCTGTAGGGTGTCAAAGGCACGTTTCCACGTGTCACTACGTGGAGGTACTCCGTCCGCAGTAGTACCACGAATACGGAGCCCTTTGGGTAGACTTGATGTATAATTGACAAGGATCACCCTGGGTTTACCAAGTTAAACCAATCAGAAACTTTTCCTTATACTCCCGACGCCTGACATAAAAATTTAAGATATGATCGCTACGCCGGGATAATACTTCATTTCTCACTTTGATTCTGAACTATCTTTTTCAAGATCTATCAAAAATTTTATAAATCTTGACTAATTCTATTCTACTCTATACTTTCTAATTTCTTTGTAAATAAGATACTCACAATGGACCATAATGGTCTCCGAGTGGTGTAATGACAAGGTCTTATGACCGAGTGATGACTTGTCTTTAACCTAACCTAACATACATAGGTTGTATAATAACACAATATGTTATCGTGTCATAACGAAAATTATAAATCAGTATTGATCTGTTTGTATGTCTCCCCAAATGAATTCATCTTGCATTCCAAACTGCCAACACTAATAAATCACCTTAAAAGTCGTCAGCCAAAAACAAAATAAAAAATTGCACTTAAATAGAAATACATAAAATAAATACTAACAAAAATAACCGGTAGCTAATTTCCATTGTCTGGTGTTATTTAGTCTGACTACCCAGCAGCGGCTTCTGTTTTTCATACGAAAATTATTCAAAGTAGTTTGCAGCGTAAATTACTTTTAATGGAGCATTTTTAATGATTTTTTTCACATCATTTTGTATGAGCGCATTTTCAAACTCTACATCATGCACCACGACTTGTTGATGTGATGACTGGTGGTAGTGGCAGCTGAATACTCATGGCTGATGAGGAGGTACCTCTGGTAGTACTCCCCTTTGAGCAGCGACGATAGTAGAAATGGTGGCTAAGATCATTAACATGATGATGCCGCAGAGGTTTAACTTAACTTTGATTATTTGAAAATAAAATTACTTTTTTTTTTATTCGTTTGACTTGCAAGCATTTGAAAAAGAAAATGTAATAAATAATTGTGTAATAATTTGTAAATTGAATTGGGTGTTGAAAACGGTTGAATGTAGGGTTGGCCCAAGGGCTTTACTTTTACGTGAAAGTTCAAAAGTTTTAAATTGCAGTATGCTGTATGAGATGAGGAGAGAGAGTAAAAGAGTTTTGTAAATGTTAATAAATGGATGCAAGTAGTAACCGGAAAAAATAACTAAAACAATGAAATTGCTGAAATGCTTAATAGATTATATCGTATTAACGTAAATGTAATTATGTTTTCTTGCTTTTCTTTTTAGTTTACTGATTTTATTGCTTTGTCATTACTAATTTTTTGTGTTTCTTTATTTTAGGCTTCACGGAAAGTTTCGAAATGTGGATATTTATTTGTAGCGCCAGATTGGGATTTCAGCAATCCTCTTTACAGAACTAAGGTAAGTTAATATTATAAGCAATATGTATTATACAATTCAACACTATGGTCGTAAAGTTATGTTACAAATGAAATGAAATGAATAGACTATTTCGATGGCGAAATAGTGTTTGCAACTAAGTACAAGGAAAAAAGGATATTGCGCCAGACTTTAAAAAAAAATCTCTAAGGGAATACAAAACAATAACAATATTCTTATCTTCTTAAATGTTTTTTATTTAATTCTTTTGTCATAGCTTTCAAAATTATTCGTTTAACCTTCAAATCTTCACATTCTTACCATTTCATTCTCATTCAAATTTCGACGAATTCATGTGATCCAGATTTCAAACTTCCTCGGCACGTTTCATTGTCACTTAGTTCATCTTTGTTTGTTCTTCTTTTCTACAGAAGTTTGACATTCACGTTCGAAATTCGTTCAGTCGATGTCGCTCAGACATTTCGTGTATTATTTATTTGATATGTTAATTGTTTTCATTTACATTTGTCTGACTGTCGGTAGGACAGTTGCAGACGTTTTTTTCGTGCTCCTACCACTGTGTACGTAGGAAGGCGTGTTGTTGACACACGGCTGTCAACCTATTTTCTACATATGTATAGCGTCTTAGCTGACTCTGCTGCTGTTTGTTTTTGTTTTGGCCCCGAAGAAAGTTCTGTGATGAGCCTAATTTTTTAATCTTTCATTACTCTTTTTTTTTTTTGGTTTGGTTAACTGCAAACATATTTAAAGTAAAATTTATGTGTGTATTTGTTGTGTTGCACGTAACCCAGATAAGCCATCAGTGTTTTATTGTTATGATCGTCATCATGATGATGACTAACGTTCACGGGAGACGTCATCACATTGATGATGATGATGATAAAACATATTAAAAAACGAGGTAGGGAATGGATTTAACGGTATGTAGTTGGTCAATGAGATGTCACTTAATTTCTAGCAAGAATTTTTAAGATCAGCTATTTTAAGGATGATAACTTTCTTTACATAACTATCTACGTATATTAATATATCGTGAGTATCCTGCAAAAAGGTTCACTTTTTTGTGAAATAGACTTAATGATGCAAAAGTACCCCGAAAGTCATAGTCTATGCCCTATAAAGTCATAGTCTATGCCCTAAAAAAACCAAGCTCTTTCTCATTCTGCTGCGTCATTAAAGATGTGTGTGGTCTGCCATTGTCATCTTTTTCATTGATCTATTCTGGCCGTTTTTATACCATCTCCCTTAGGGATGAGGGTATATATCATTTAATACGAAAAAAAAGTGTAACGCATTAAAGGAGACGAGTTAGACCACAAGTATCTTAAGACCAAATTCGTTTCAGGACTTTTTAAGACGATTGAGCTATGTCCGTCTGTCTGGCTGGCTGGTCAGCAGGAAAACTCGAGTAAACCTTAACGGATCTGTATGAAAATTTACCAGTAAAACGAAATAATGGGATTGTAAATGGGCAGAATAGCCCCACCCCTTCTGGTACCTCCCATACAAAATTACATATTTTTGGATAATTAATATTTCTCTGAGAAGCTTCACTTTTCTTCGCCCATGATGTTTCTCGCATATTATTGTCGTACGTGATTCAATTTTCCTTGCCGAAATCTTGCTTCAGATATGTTTCGGTTTCGATTTTAAGGGAATCACAAATGAAAATTCGGTCCATTAAAATTTTCAATATAAGTCCATGTGGCGCCCAAACATCGAGCTTCATTTTGTATCTAGCATTTTTCAAATGTTGTTCCCGTGCATAACCCGCAGCTTGCATAATCCTTAAAGCAATTTAAACGGACATAATTTATAAGTTATGTTAGTTTGGCGCCGATGTCTTAACCTATCCTCCAATATCGTTTTGGGGGTTATGTCCGTTAGGGGTTATGTCACGGCACCGCTAACTGCTTGGGGATGAATGCCTAGTCCACTAGCCTCGTTCACATTGCTAATGTGCCGGTCTTTATATTTTTTTTTGTCTTTGATTAAGATTTAGTTTGTGGACACCTCTAGGTCACACTACTCTCCGAGATCTCCTGATTCATTGTGATTGTCCGTTAAAAGAAAGGAGGGGGTGGGATGGAGAAAAAAGAGAAAATCATGTGAACCCCAATCATCTTACTGCCCAGTTAGCAGTCACAGCACCGCATGAAACATATTAAACTGTCTACTCCGACTGAGGAGAGAGACTATAAGTCCTCTCTATAACCTTTCACTAACATACATAGACTTCAACGGGCTAGAGTGGGACAGCTACAAAGAAAATAATCCATGGTCTCGGACTCCTTCTCACCCTCACACACACGGCAGTATTCCGGTATGGTTCTATTACATTTGCCTGTCAGATGCTTGTCATTGCACTGACCACTTAGAATTTCACAGGGCAGTATCAGACCACTTCTGCACTGGATAACCATGTATTATCGGTAAACAGCGATCTAGCAGTTATAAAGTCGGTTCTGAAGAGGCTGACATCCAGAGGCTTAAGTCCTTCCCAAGTTTGATTTACACAATGTAGATTTCATGGCTTCTATTGAAGCCTAGTCGTATATATCAACTATAAACACAGATGGTTATCCGTCTGCTGTATCAATTCCACATCCCATAATAGCATCCGCCTGCCGGTCACCCCCTAGAATGAAAGATTTAAAGACGAATTAAATGAGCAAATTGAAACACTGTAAACACCAGCTTCTGTGCCATGTTCCATATTCGATCAGTCAGTAGACAGAAATTTAGTCATCATAAAGAGTCCCGTCGTCATTACAATCTGGCCTTTCCAGAATTTCAACGTCTACTTTACGGAAATCGTCAAAAACTTTAGTTTCGTCATAAAATCAGTAATATGTGGGAAAAGCAGGAGAATCTACGCATGACCATGTATTGATTGAAGCCAATCGCCGACCTCGCTCAGTCTGATAGCCCCTCGGGCTGCAATAGCCTTGATGTACAAGTCCAGGGGCGAAAGACCCAGTTACACGACCAAAGCCTCTTGCGATTTGCTGCTTCTATCCCCAGTAACCCCCATTGCAGACATTCTTTGAACCTTGCTGAGGATTTTTAATAAATTACTATTATCTAGGCCGTCCCACCAAACCAGATACAAACACTTTATTTCCTTTACACCCTATGAATGAGGTATGGGATGCTTCTCATGTTGTTGTAAATTAAGACGCTTTTTATTTTAGATTCACAACAAACGGCACCTACTTGTTTATCGACGAATGCGAACGTCACTGTATGAGAAGATTTTACTAGACATGCCGATTCTACGTTTATCACAATGAACAATAGAAGAGGGAAGAGATCACCCCCCTGAGGTGTTTTCTAGTAGCTATCTTTTTCATGCAACTTCCCCCATGACCGGCCGTGGCATAGTGGTTAGAACACGCGACTACCATGCGGGAGATTGCTGGTTCAAACCTGGCTCCAGTCATCTTAAAAAAAAAAGAAAAAAAAAGAAATACAATTTTCTTTCATTGTCGGCTCCCCTCGAATGTTGTTGACAGCAACTTCGCAGTATTAAGCGTCGATTCAGTCGTCGTGTCTAGTAAGAGCTTCTCAAACAGTGACGTTCGCATTCGTCGATAAACAAGTAGGTGCCGTTAGTTGTGAATCTGAAAATAGAAAGCGTGTTAATTCACAACAACGCGAGAAGCTATCCCATACCTCATTCATGGGGTGTAAAGGGAAATTGTTTTTTTTTTTTAAGTTCCCCCATGTTATGAGTAGACCACACGACACACAATTACCTAGAGTTCGTGATTCATTAATGTTCTCCATCACATTATTGGAAGTTCCTTCTATATCCAGGAAGGCAGCTAAAGTAAAGTCCCCTGGTTTTATGTGGTTGGCGTTCCTAAAAGTCGTTCTAGAAAAAATAATGAGTGGCTAATTGGTCTGTAGTACTTTGGGAATGCATGAACGGCTCTACCAGTCTTTGGTATAAAAACCACTTCAACCTGCCTCCATTTCTCTGTAACACAACATAGCCGGATACAAGCTTTGAAGATGTCCATCAAAATTGGAGTTATATTTTACAATGTGCGAGACTTTAACACGTCAAAACACTCAGACGTCGTTCCAATCCCGGTGATTTAACCGTGAAGTATTTCTTCACCGGCATGGATAGGTTATCCAAACCTCCGCTAAGGCCGTCTAATCCCTATTGAGTTCTAGAAGAACGCGCCTGATGTATTTTGCTATACTTGCAAGTGAATCCTACAAAAACTGCATAAAATTTTCGACAGCCAAAGGGCACTGACAACTGTCGTTGTAGGTGCTCCCTTTTGAAGCTGAATCTCGGACAGATGAAGAAAACGTGTTTAGCACCTTCAATCACACTTTGACAACACGGACAATAATGTGTATCGGCAATTCTGAAACGATGAAGTTACTTTCTAAAAGCACCATGTCAGCTCAAGATATGGGTTATGTATATTCAATATCCCCATGGTTCATATAAAACCAGCTATTTAGTTCAAGTATTAGTTTGTATGTCCACCTTCCTTTTGTCGTACTAGACCATCATTCCTGCCATGACGAACTCAGCCTCATCGGATATGGTTCTGTAAGCACACCATACTCTAAGTGCAGCCAGTCTGTATACTGAGTTAAGTTTACCATAGAGGTGAGACATATAATATGATACTCTTAAACACCTCCGCTAGAATCTTCCTTCTCTGGAATTTAGGACCTTTCGTATTCGGCTCAACCTGCAAATAGACGCTGCAGACGATGTGGCCTTTGTAACGACGTAGTTTATATGGCTGGTAAATGCCAATTTAATGTCTATAATTATACCCAAATACTTCAATGAATCCTTTGAAATTATTTCGCAGTCTCCAACGTTTATATTTATACAATCTTTAACTCGTTGTCAGGATATAACGACAAGGCTCATTGAAGCGAGCTATGATTTTATCACACATAGTGACATTTGTCACTGTTTTGGCTTCATTTAGATGTGAAGCTGCAACTATAAGCGCAATATCGTCTGCAAATCCAAGAGTTTCCAATTGGTAAATTAAGTTGTAGGATTCCATTATACATAACATTCCACAAGAGGCGACCAAGTTCTAACCCTTGTGACATGCCACCGGTAACCACATATTTCCTGAGACCATTATCCGTATTACATAGAACCGCTCGGTTTCTCAAATAGTCCCTTATGATTGACATCAGGTATTGGGGAATACATAGATTCTACAATGCCTGTATAGTTTCCTTCCAGTTCGCAGAGTTGAAGGCGTTCTTCACATCTACAGTTACAACGACACAGTAGTCGCTTGATTGTTTTCTCTTATTTATTGCCTCTTTGCTGTTCCACGATAAGTTTAATAGCATCTATTGTTAGTTTAGATTTTCTGAACCCGAACTGTTGTTCCGATAGTTAATTTTCTGTATCCACGCTCTCCTGCAATCTCTTACATTTTATGCGCTCTAGTAGCTTCACGAAGATTCCATCGAGGCCTGGTGCTTTTTTGTCCTGCAATCTGCATACAGACTGCTGAAGTTCATAGTTGGAAACGAGAGGTCTGCAGCATGAAAAGTATTATACCATATGAACTAGGCAATTTGTAGATATCAAAAGTACATGACTCCTTAAAGAAGTCCATGATCCACTTCTTTAGTGATTGGTCGATCACAGCGGGGTACATCTTTACATTAAAATTGTGAGAAAATGAATTCGCTACTGTTTGTCTAGTCACAGCATTGTCTATATAAACTTCTAAAATTTTTTTTGGCATCGTGCTACTCATTTTAATCTTTTTTATAATAGAAAATCGAAATATAACGGTAATGTTACGAATTTTCAATCATAACTTGTCACAGAATATTGTGATTTTAAAAATGTCTTCTAACAAAGAGAAGCTTCAATTGTAGCCTTTCGAACAAGTTATACTGTTGCCAGATGCAATTAACAGTACCAGAGGTATGACGTATTCTATAAAAGTTGCAAAGATTACTCTAAAGTTACTGTCAGGCTTGAACTCTGATCACCACATAATAGTCTAGCCGTCACGCCACGTAATTTTTACAATGTGTTTGTAAGAATATAATAAAAAGATCATGAATTCGGCAAATTACAATTGGAGGGGTTAGAAGCAAAGTGGTACAAGTGACAAATTGACAAAAATTAAGATAAGTGTGTTCCTTAAAACTATCTCTGTCTACTATCATGAGATAACATCCATTTTTTTTACCAGTGGTGATATCTAGCCGAAAAACATTTAAAGTAATACCTGCATTTGTACCACAATTTGGAACTTTAAAGGCGAATATCTCGAAATTAACTTTTTGTCACTTGCATCCCTTAGCTTCTTACTCCATCAATCGATAAAAATGTACTCAGGCATTCTATGATGGTGTTATATATGACCAAAGCTATTTCACAACTGTTATCTCAAAATATGTTATTTGCACTTTGTAAATGATCGTTAATTCTGTTTATAAAGTATACAAAATATAATGTAAAAACTAATATGTCTTTAGTTTTATTTCTTGCCCATATTATACCGTTACCACCAATTTTTTAGCCTCCCCTCTTAGTAATAAATTTCTCTGTCATTTCTTAAGAAATCCCCAGCTAACCATCCAGCTTAGTTTCTTCTTTACTACAAATGGACTTCTTATTTTCCTACCATCTTTTGCATTCAATATGCGAGCAGAATCTTACCAGCCGTCGTCTGTCCGTTAGGCTGTCATGCGCCGCCTGTCATTTCGTTCAAATGACAAGTGTTTATTTTTTAATGAAATTTTTCATTCTTCATAATTTTTTTTCGTGCTGGTATCGATAAAACGATTCCACAGCTTTTTTTTTTCTTTTTTGTGGGTTGGTTTGCTTTAGCTTAACTTTGCATATGTTGTTCAACTTTCCAGTCTTTAGCTTGATCTGAAAAATTGTTCTTTGTCATATTGTCTGAGCTTTTTATGATCTGCGCAATGAGAATCGTGATGATGATCATGATGATGATGTGGATTGTGGTGATACTTTACTGATGATGATGAAGCCTAATTCAAATGTACGATTTAGTAGGCTTTTCTATTAGATATTTTCTAAACTTGTTTTTTTCGGTTAATGTGGAGTTAGTTTTTTCTTTGCTAGATTTTTCTTATCTACAAATGAACATTTATTGCTTATATGGTCTGTCAATTAGAAAGATGACATTTCATGATGTTATTAAGGAAATGGTGTATTTGCAGTCAATGAATGACAAACGAACGATGTGTTGAAGATGCATGAGATATTACTGAGAAAAAGTAGGTTTTCTTTCAAAATTATTTTCTTTAAAATTAATGAACAAAAAAAAATTAATTTATATTTTCAACACATTAATATTTTTCACAAATTACATTTAGTACTTTCTAAATTCATAGAACTAACGGTCATCAACGATCAGAAACAGTTTTACAGATACCCTTTGTAAAAATGGTGAAACAAATATTAGGGGTATTCACGTATATAAGTATTTGGTCAAGTGTTGTAGTATTTTTGATAAATATTATTGCATTTTCAATTTCGTATTTTAAAATTTTTCATAAAAATATTTTGAACGAAGTTCCTAACTATTGTCCCTATCCTACCTATCATACCCAAGTGTTAATACTCTTAACAAATCTGATTTTCAGTCTTTGTTTATCCAATACTTGTATTACATGCATGAGAATTTTATAGCTTTATTCTCATCAGTACACTAAAAAAATCTTTGTCCTTTTATGTAATTGCATCAATGCAATTAGCTCATGGGTTGGCCTGCTCCGAAGTTCCATGTTTTCTAGCGAACTTTCTTTCTGTACGGAAAACAATCTATCATTCACTGTCTGTGCTACAGTTTTGTCTCGAAAAACTTTACCAATACGGTAGCCAAATACATGCTAATTTTCTTTTTATAGTTTTCCATAAATTCTCTTGTTAACATTTTTTTTATTTTTATTTTTACATAAAAGTCTTTTGCCAATTTCTTTAGCGATTTTTTTTTCTTCTACACTTATCATTCTTAATTAAAGAGCATTTTCACTTGACTACTATGCCAAAATGTATGTACATCGTCAAATCATAAATTTTTGAAGGAAACTAATGGCGAGATTTAGGAAAGTACCCTACGGGCAGCAAAGGTAGGTTGTAAAATCATATGTGTATAATATTATGTAGAAGCGAGATGCATAACAATAGATTTTACGGCAATGTTATGAAATGTTAATGTTTTGAAGATAAATTTATGATTAATGACTGTAGGCCGATTTTTCCCAAAACTTAAATGTTTATATGATCCAATTAATGTCAGTATTTATATTGTCGTATATAATATTCGTATTTTGTATGTTTATCTAGTGGTTCTGTGATTTATCCTGTAAAGTATTTATGAATTGAACAAAAATCCAACTTTACCAGACACCAGAACTACCTGTCATGATCTGTGATAATGTGCTGGAAGTCTTCTATAGTAAAATCTTTCCGGATAGTATTGTCATCGTAATAAATTAACATCGTAATAAGAAAACATTTATGATCATTAAGCCAATTTGGTGTATCATTTCTATAGATTAAGACAATTTGAAATTAAAACCGTCGTCAACTCTCCAAAATACCTCTGTATAGAAATTTGAAATTTCATTTGAATTAAATCGAATTTGAATAAATTCAAGTGAATTGAAAATGCATTCCTCTAAACGTGAATAATGCTACTAGCAGTCCTTGGAATAAAAAAAATGAGTGGGGTGACAAGACGGGAGTAATTGTCTAAAATTTAGATTTTCTTACACTCGTCTTTTTCAAAATCTATTCAAATGAATTGCAAATTTATTCTTCAAACTTATTTGGATTACTTTCAAGTAGTGACTTTGATTTCCCGGCATTTTGCTTTTCCCGCGAAATCGGGATTTTTATCTCATTTTCCCTGGTTCCCAAACAAAAAATAAATAAAAAAATGCCTGTCTATTAAAAATATAGTTTTTATTTTATTGCAAACAAACAAATGTGAAATGAAACATAAAAATAATTCTAAAAATCTCGTATTATGGTATATCTTACAAGTTATTAATATTTAGACAAGCTATCATCATCAAACATGTATATAAGCAATCTCCATATAGACTTCGAGAGGTGTACGAAGGAATTTTTCGAAATTAGTACTTTAAGGGGAAATAAAATCGAGCAAGTGAGAAAACTGGTAACTAATCCAGGCCAAACGGCACAGACTAAAATCATGGAAATGTATATGAGCAATCTTCTTAAAGAACAAAAGGCTTGCTAGAAGGGATTTTTCGAAATTCGTACCTTTTGGGGTAAAAAGACCAAAAAGTGATAAAACCAGTTCCATTGTGCAATCTTCTTATACGATTAGAGAGCTGCACGAAGTGATTTTTCGAAATACGTCCTTTAAGGGATACAAAAAAGTACCCAATGCAAACGACTAAAGCTATGATCGCACAAATCCCCATATCCGAAGGCAATATTCGAAATTCGTTCTTTAGTGATAAAAAAGGTGTAAAACTTGTACTATCACCCAGACCAGCGGCTAAAGGTAGAATCGCAAAAATCTATATGGTAATGCTTTTTATAGAATTAAAGAGCTCCATGAGCGATTTTTCAAAATTATAACCCTTTAAGATAAAACCTAACCAAACCCAAACCCAAACCAAACGGCTTAAGGTAAAATAGCGAATATGGACGGAGCATTATTGTAGTGAGTAGTTGTGGGCTCTGGAATTGGTACCATCACCCAGACCAAATGCCTACAGTTAGAAATGCAGATATTGGGGCGAATATTTTTTATGGAGCAATTGCGCGATATGAATGAGTTACGAACTTTTAGGAAGACAAAACCGTAAATTGGATGAAACTGTTACCATCACCCAGACCAAATGGCAACAATTAGATTTAACATTTATTTTATAGGGTAAATTCGGCAGATTCGTACTCCTTGGGATAGAGAGGGAAAAAGTGTTATCATCGGTCAGACCAAACACCTCAAGGTACAATCACCTAGAACACCAACGTTAAATGTCAGTCAATCGGTTTAAATGGAGTTCGAAATGCGTCATCCTAGTGCGTGAATTCATAATATGCCGGTGTTAATATCTGATCGGTTGTAGTTTTTCCAGGTCTAAGGCCATACTGATATGGACCAATCATTTCGTTAACAATAGGCATTAAGTCGTTCACACAATATACTTGATAGTGTCTTATATGCATTGGGTAAAAGGCCGATACCGCGGGTTTTGGAACAGACAACAGTATCGCACAGTACACAGAGACTTCAATATTTCGGCATGTTCTCTTTCTGCCATATTGTGCATAGAAGGTTATGCTTACAATTTACCAGTACTTCACCACCATAATTGAATAGCTCAGCTGGATGTCTATCACCACCATGTACCGGCCGTGGCATAGTGGTCTGCACACGCGACTACCATGCGGGAGATCCGTGGATCGATTACCGGCTCCAGTCATCTACATTTTTCTTTCATTGCCGACCCCCTCGATGTTGTCTAGTAAAAGCTTCTTAAGCATTTCGTATTCGTCGATTACCAAGTAGGTGCCGTTTGTTGTGAATCTGAATCTCCATTATTACATGCTCTTGTTTTTTCCTTCTGAATAGGTTCATCGCTTCTACCCGTTTTTATACCCTCACCCAGAAAGGAGGGTATACATCATTTGTTCGTGCCCAAAAGTGTAACACATAAAAAAAGTCACTTTAGACCCTAGATTCTATAAACCAAATTCGATTCATGGCTTTTGAAACCGATTCAGCCATGTCCGTCTGTCCGGTACGCACGATAACTTTCGAAAGACGCAATCAAATGTTTTGAAACTTTGCAAGAGTTGATGTTTCCCCAAAACAACTTACGTAATGCCCATGGGCCACGCCCCTTTTGGTACCACCGATACAAATATATTATTCCGCCCACTTTAGAAATCGATTAATAATATCAACACACCCAACGGGTCGTGACCAAATTCTGTATTTAGTAAAACTAAGGAGAACAAATTTGGAAGACTAGCCACGCCCTTTCTGGTTACTCCGATACAAATGTACCATTCCGCCCACTTAAAAGTTGGAGTAAAAAAAGGAAAAAAATTTGGGCAAAAAACTATAACCTAGCCAAGCCCCTTCTGGTACCTCCCATACTCATCTGGTACCTGCCATACCCATCTGGTACCGCCCAATTTAAAAGTCGAAAAACGTAGGTCTTGAGAAAGTAAAACGTGGATATCTCTGGGTTAAGCAGCTTAAGCAGTTTTTTCTGCATATAATCCCGTACGTTCTTCTCCTGACTGAGCCGTGAGCGAATCTTTGCTGTGAGAAGATAATGATCCGCGTCAATGTTAGCACCTTAGATCGGACGTTCGTTCATTATGCTGGAAGCACGCCTTCCGTGAAACACCACGTGATCAATTTGGTTGCTGGTGTTTTTGTCAGGTGAAATCCAGGTCGCTTTATATATCGGTTTGTGCTGAAATTTTTTACTGCTTACTACCATGTTTCGAGCCGCTGCGAAATCATTTAGTCTCATTGCGTTAGCGACGGTATTTTCATTTAGGCTGAATTTTCTAATAGTTGGACTAAAGAAACTTTTCCTATCTAACACAGTACAACATTTTTCAGTTCATTGATTTGGGACTCAATTCTGATATAAAGCACTTGAAAGTAGCCCCAAAAAGAAGAAGTTCTGCATCATTCGTTTTGTCAAGTTACATGCCATAATAATTTAATATCGATTTGAAGTTAGTAAGTATCGTATAGGGGAATTTTTCACGTTTTATGCTTTTTGGGTCTACTTTCACGTGAAATTTTTAGAATTGAGTCCCAAAATCATGTGTTGTACTGTGTAATTTAGCATTAAAATCTCCCAGAATAAGTTTAATGTCGTGGTTAGGGCAGCGGTCGTAGCAGATGTTTTTAGCATCCTCATCTTTTTCTTCGTTCGGGGCGTGGGCACAAATCTGAACTTGTTCTGTATTTGAATCGTGGCAATACGGTCGTTCACTGGTATGAACCGAAAGATTTTTTTTATCACAAATCTGAGTCTGTGTGCCAGCTGTAGTAAACATCACATTTCTTCATCCGCCGATCGCAGTTCTTGCGTGGTAGTGAAGCCTTATAGGCTGTAAGGTACCTGGCCTATAAAGGGTTCTTACTTTCCATGTGCATTAGGGCCCTAGATAATTCTTACACTAATCTTAGCTATGAATTTTGGTGAACTAGACCTTTCTAAAATGCAGACAATATTATTACTTTTTTGCCAAAATACTTTCAAATTGCATAGAGTATCAAAAAATCGTTTGCTACCCCACTTTTTCTACTCGTACTTGTTTTTTTTCGCTTCTCTTCAATTTCAAATTCTTTGACATCACGGAAGCGATCGTACATTATTATTCCTTTTTATTAGTTCTGTCTTGTAAACATGTTTGCTCCATGCTGTTTAATTTAATTTCTAGAATCGTTGATATTTTTGTCTCTCCTTCAGCCGACTGTTAAGTTGTGGGGAGCGACCGCTTCTCACTTAGGCAAATCAAGATAAGGAAGACAAAACTAAAAATAAAATTGTTTGTAATTGACTTGACTTTATGCGATAATTGTCTCATATTAACGCTTAGTTTATGATTTGAAATGATGTTCGTTCGTCGCTCTTGCAGTCTTGTGATTGTGTGCCTGCGGAAACTTTCTTTCGCCAGCGGTATGAATAATTATAAAATAGATTATTTCCTATAAGTTATTGGCAATTAATGAGTTGGAATTTATAGCTAAGATATTTTCCGCACAGACATTGGTTAGGTACATGTCAAGCCAAGGAATTATCAAGGAGGCTGTGTGGTGAGGGGCATAAGATCTTACTTATGAAAACAAACTTTTGTGTGTTAATATCACTCAGCGGAGATAAACTTAATATATTGTGTAATAACTAAAGATTAGATGTCAGACAGATTAGATTAGATTATATTGTCGAGAAAAATAGTGTTATTAAATTATTTACCATATATAGAGTATAAGTGTCTTCTCGTTAGCCTACCACATACCTATACGATTATATTAAATGCATAAAGTGTAATGTCTGTAAGATTAATTTAATGCATACATTGTAATAAGTTAGATTTGATGTAGGTATTTACATAGGCGATAATCGCAATAAAATATATATGAAATATCATTTGATATTGAAATATCATTTGCTTTAAGCAAACTATCTTTCCAAAAACACTCAATAATTTATTATACAACGTGTCATATAATTTCCACACTTTGTTTTAATACGAAAACAAAAAAAAAACTTTGATTAGCTTAATTATCCACAGATATTCAACAAGTGACACACCCATCCACCCACTGTTTATATATAGCATTTGAATGATGTATTTGATTTCAAATGAAACTGTCAAATCACAGCACTTGAAGTAATATTTGTGGCCTGTTACATTATGGCGATCATTCAAGTCGTTCAATTCATTGAAATACGAAAAAACAACAACGCCAAATTAATAAAACATTATTATTAAACAAATGAAAACACACCTTTCTGCCAACAAACCAGCGAGCGAACAAACGAAGAACACGTTAACACAAAACAATAACATAACTTTTTTGTTTTTCATCGTAGTAGTTGTTACAAATTCATTCATTGTTTTCAGCTGTGAGATGGAAAGCACGCTACTCTAAGTTGAATGAATAATTCGCAGAGAAAATTGAAGAAAAAAAAGAATATAAATTTCAGTCAGGTAAAGTGACAGATAAATACCACCCTATGTATGATATTTTTATACCCTTACCCTACAGGTAATGATGGTATATATAATTTGATACGAGCCAAAAGTGTAACACATAGAAGGAGTCACCTTCGACCCTACGTTTTTTTTGAACCAAATTCGATTCATGACTTTTTAAGTCGTTTGATCCATGTCTCTCTGTCTGCCTGTCCTGCTGGTACACATGATAACTTTCAAAAGACGCAACCAATTGGTTTGAAACCTTGCATGGATTTATATTTCCCCAAAACTACTTACAGTATTGCAATTGGATACTGGTACCTCCCATACAAATGTACCATTTCGCCCTCTTAAGAAATCGAGTAAAAATATCAATACAGCCAACACGATCATACCCAAAACCTATATTTTGTAAAAATATAACTTTATAAAGTTTTGGAGAAAAAACTAAGTTTAGACACGCCCCTTCTGGTACCTCCCATATAAATGTACCATTTCGCCCACTTTAGAGATCGACCATATACTAGAAAATTTTATGTTTTACTGAGAGTGAGGGTATATGTATTTCGGTTTTTCCGACTGAAACTTTCTTTCTTGTTTTTAAGTGTTGAGTAATGAAATTAACCGATTTTCAATTGAAATTACTTAGGCGTTAACGGTTAGATGCAGAAAGACACGAATTTGGATGTGGTTTCGTAGTCGGCAAGAGACTTCGACACCTGGTCTCGCGGTTTAACCCTGTAAGTGACCGAATAGCCACCATTCGCATCCGGGCGAAATATTTTTACATCACGCTGATTTGTGTACACGCCCCGACGGAAGATAAAGACGATGAGATTAAAGATCATTTTACGAGCGCCTAGAGGAAACATACGACCGCTGCCCTGGCCACGACATTAAAATTGTTCTGGGAGACTTTAATGCAAAAATAGGAAGGGAAGATGTTCTTGGTCCATCGATCGGTAAATTCAGCCTGCATACCGACACTTCAGACAACGGGTTTAGGCTGGTTAGCTTCGCAGCGGGAAGGAACATGGTAGTTAGTTGAACCAGATTCCAGCACAAAGATATCCACAAGGCAAATTGGCTATCCCCCGATCAAAACACCAAAAATCAAATTGATCATGTGGTAATTGGTGGCAGGCATGCATCTAGTGTCATGGACGTGCGTGTGATCCGTGGTGCTAATATTGGCTCGGATCATTTACTGGTTGCAGCCAAGGTTCGCACAAGATTGAGCAGAGCGAAAAACGCACGTAACCAAACACAAAGAAAGCTGGACATCGCGAAGCTGCAAACCCCAGAGATAGCTACTGCCTACTCCGACCAACTCTCCCAACTTTTACGACACAACGCCTCTACTTCTGACGTTCCCGATACACAGTGGCAGCATATTGCGCATTCCATGGCAACCGCCGCAACAACCGTGCTAGGATATGAAAAGCGGCGCTCCGACGAATCCTGGTACGATGAAGAATGTCGCATAGCGTCTGAGGAACAGGATGCTGCTTATATGGCAACGCTACAGCCAATTGTAACCCGTGCTGTTAGAGAACGGCATAAGGAGAAAGTAAAACGGGCGAGACAGCTATTTAGGCGAAAAAAACGTCAGATGAAGGAACGGGAGAGCGAGGATATAGAGCGATACAGGGATAGAGGTGAGGCCCGAAAATTTTACCAGAAAGTAAGAGCAAATGGATACGGTAATGGCCTCCCCACCTGTAAGGACAGTGATGGAAATCTGGTCACGGATACGCAGAGTGTGCTGCACATATGGAGAGAACACTTCCAGCAACTGCTGGTTCCAGAAGGCAGCGCCTTCTGGAACCCGTCACGCCAATTGTCGACGACGGCTTAGATTGCCCACCACCAAGTCAAGCCGAGGTAAGAAGAGCAATATCGCGGCTGAAAAACAACAAAGCAGCCGGAGCCGACGGTCTGCCCGCAGAGCTCTTCAAGTCCGGTGGCGAGGAGTTGATAACGAGCATGCACCAGCTCCTGCGCACGGTTTGGCTTAAAGAGTGCATGCCCGACGATTGGAATGTAAGCGTATTATGTCCTGTTCTGAAAAAAGGTGATCCAAGTGTGTGCTCCAACTACCGCGGGATCAGCCTTCTACCCATCGCATATAAGGTCCTGTCGAGTGTGCTATGTGAAAGACTAAAGCCAGTGTTATCCAACCTGATCGGGCCTTATCAGTGTGGCTTTAGACCTGGAAAATCAACAACTGACCAGATTTTCACACTTCGGCAAATCCTGGAAAAGACCCAAGAGAAACAGATCGACACGTACCATCTTTTTGTCGACTATAAAGCTGCCTTCGACAGCCCGATACGGCAGAAATTACTTGAAGCCATGGCTGAGTTTGGTATTCCAGCGAAGCTGATACGTCTTTGCGGAATGACGCTGACTGACACGAAGTCTTCAGTAAATATTGGCAAGGACCTTACGAGCCATTCTATACCAGACGAGGCCTAAATCAAGGCGATGGCCTATCGTGCGATCTCTTCAACATTGTGATGGAGATGATAATGAGAAAAGCTGCAGCAAACACGAGTGGCACTATATTCAACAAAAGCCACATGCTACTCGCGTACGCTTATGACGTAGACATCATCGGTCGAAAACTGCGGGATGTGACTGCAGCCTTCTCAGGTATTCAGAAGGAATCAGCGAAAATGGGCCTAACGGTGAACGAGGACAAAACGAAGTTATTAGTTTCAACGAACAAAGAATCTACTCGTTTGGGAAACTGCGTGAACGTTGACAACTATAATTTCGAGGTGGTAGATAATTTTGTCTACCTAGGCTCCGCCATCAACAAAGCAAATAATGTCAGCCTAGAAATCCGGAGAAGAATCCAGCTTGCAAATAAATGCTACTACGGACTAAGCAAGCGACACAATGACAAAGCCCTCTCTCGACGAACAAAACTCAAGCTATACCAGATACTAATTCTACCTGTCTTAATGTATGGCTCAGAATCCTGGGTTATGACACAAGCGGATGAATCGGTTCTGGCGGTATTCGAGAGAAAAATACTCCGTAAAATATATGGGCCCATCATCGTTAACGGAGAGTATCGGCGTCGTATGAATCATGAGCTGTACGAGCTGTACACTGACATTGACGTGGTCAAACGCATTAAGGTGCAACGGTTCCGTTGGCTAGGTCATGTTGTACGCATGGACGAAAATGCTCCAGCTCGAAAAATCTTCGACAATGAACTCGATGGACGGCGCAGAAGAGGGCGACCTAAACTCCGTTGGAAAGACCAGGTTACTAAGAACCTTACAGAACTCGGTGTGACTAACTGGAGAAGAAGCGCAGAAGATCGAGGCGCTTATAATATTTTTCTACGTGCGGTATATAATCCACTGGGATTGCATAGAAGTACCAGCTAAGTAAGTAAGTAAGTTAACGGTTAGATAGGACTTTCGGTCGTAAGACCAGATGTTAGTAAATTCGTTACTAAATTCGTCAACAAGTGTACAAAAATTACTACCTCTAATTATTTGGTCATTTTGTATGGGGTTACAGAAACAACAAGCAACATTCAATGAACTCTTACCGTTGGCAAAGTTTGACTTTTTTCCGTGTACTAACAAGTAGAACTGTGAGGGCAATTTCGGTCCTTTGTTTGAGAGGTACCAAAAGGGGTCCGTCAAATAGTTCGGTTTTCTGAGGTACGTACTACAACAAAATACTGCGTACTATTACAAAATAAATTCACTGGCCAAATTTTTTATCCGCCAGTTGTCCATAACAAATTTATGGGAGAAAATTAGTTTTCTAAACAGTACAGACTTTCAGTCAGGTAAACTGACTGATAAATAACATCGCCCAATATAAGATATTGTTTAAGTCTTGAGTTATTGAAATTAATCGATTTTTACTTTATTTCGTAAATCAATGTTCAATAGTCACATTAGTTTACATACAAACTAGTAAGGCGGTTATCTTAGGCTATGCTCATCTTACAACGTAAGCTCCTATTATACGAGTAAAGCTTGCATATCAAATTGCAGCTCGATATTTCCTAACTTACGGCTGTAATTGCGGGGGCAGTTAGGCGGACTCCCATAAAAAGGTGGAGCTTGTGTGGGAGGTGGGAGTATTTTTTGACCGACCTTGCTCATCTTAGAAAGTAGCCTCCGCTTAGAGATTGAATCTAGCGTACAAAATATCTACTATATGCCTCTTAAAATACTGCTGCAATCGCAGGGACAGACCCCAAAAAGGAAGAGTTTGTATGGGAGGTGAGAGTAGTTTTTGACCGATCGGTCTCATCTTAATACTCCACCTCCGCTTAGAGTAGGGAAGCTTGCATACAATATTTCAGCTTGATTGCCCTTAAACTACAGCTGTAATCGTAGGGATAGACACCAAAAAGGGGATATTTGTATGGGGATGGGAGTAGTTTTTGACCGATCGGGCTCATTTTAGAACTCAAACTCCATTTAGGGCAACAATGCTTGCATACAATATTTCAGCTTAATTGCTCTTAAATTACTGCTGTAATCGCGGGGACTGACATACGGACACCCCCAAAATGAAGGATTTTGTCCTATATGACAAAACCTATGACAAAATTTGATTATCCCCCAGGTTTGAAAGCTAAGGAAGAAATTAAATTTTCCAAAACTAGGTAATTTTGTATGAGAAGTATCAGAAGGGTTTTCTGAGGTTTTACCTCCTGCCACAAGATAAATTAACCAACCAATTTGCGGATGATTCAGTTTCCGTAAAATGATCATGATCGATCCCACCTTTAGATGCAAATTATGCACAACTGGCACATCTAGAGAATTAAAAAATTTTGTCGAATAGTTGGTCGCCTCATTCTCGTTAAATGACCACGAAAATTTTTCATCGTTCGGTCATATCCTTCCAATGCTCGTTTATGCGCCATCGTGCATTAATTTTAAATAATGATTAAGCATTCTCGCAACAATTTCGCTACACGGTGTGTTGTCAACCGTGAGAAGAAAGCGGTATGTGCAGTTCGATTGTGGAAGCAATACCAAAGGATGCAACAGCTCAACTTCCGTTCCATCGTCAACAACTTTCATCATTGAATCATACACGTTCGTTTGCTCGGCAGTTAAGAACGCCACATTTCTTCGGACTCTTTCAGTCAGCTCAACTCGATCAAAGTCTTGTTCTTGGTGCAATTCGCGATTGAATGCAACATGCATTGAACGATTTTGCGCTGGTATTCCTAATTTGGACAGTAGACTGCATATATTAGCAAGCACATGTCTATGATCAGAAGATAATTTCAAGATCGAAATTGGAAGTTGTCGTGCGAACTCTGTGCAAATGTCGTCAGCCATCTCGTCCAACTTGTCCACCATCCCGAAGCTTGAGAACAATATCGCGTTATTCCACATTCTCCGCAACAATCACCACTGCGTCTTTATTTATAGTGGGAGCATTGAATTGTCTTACATGGCATCCAGAGGGTCTCTTGTCTGCTCTGATAATGATTTTGTGGACGTCATAATGCATTGTAATCAATGTGGATTTGAACAATCGGACCAATGCATTATGCTTATGCAGAAGATTTTAAAATTGTTCTACCATTTTGCATTTAATATTTCAACATAATAAATTTCACAATATTCCTAAATTTTTCAAGCATCATAACGAATTTTTCATCTTTACGTCGTCTAAAATCATCAAATCAAGCGATACAATGAAAAATTTCGTCGAAAAAATCAAAAATTGTAGATTTTTTTCCGGAATTTTCCGAGTTTTCTACCAAGAATTTTTCAATTTTCCATTCGAAAAGTCATTTCGGAATAATTATCCGAATTTTTCACATTTACATCATTTAAAATTATCAAAACTTACAATAAAATGTAAAATTTCGTCGAACAAAAATTTAAATTTTTGGAATTTTTCCATAATTTTCCAACCAAAATTTTCTATTTTTCCAACCGAAAAGCCACAACGAAACAATTACACACAAAATGTAATACAAAAATTCAATTTGCGGTGCAAAATCCGAATTTTTCGAGTTTTTCCTGAATTTTCCGAGTTTTCCACCGAGAATTTTTCTATTTTCCCATTCGGAAAATCATTTCGGAATAATTATCACTGTTACATTGTCCAAACATAACATATTATCACACGATAATATGCAAAATTACATAAAAAAAAAATTTTTCATTTTTCGAATTTTTCCGGAATTTTCCGCATTTTACAACAAAAATTTTACATTTTTATATTTAAAAAGCCATTCTGTAACAATTGCACACAAAATTCCATACAAAAAGGCAATTTTTGATTATTCCAATTTTCCGATTTTCCGACTTTTTGCGGAAGATTTTCCCAAAATGTTCTTCCACATAAACCTTCTCCTGGCAATAACGAACAACTGAAAAAAAGTTTGAGCAAAATCGGCCCAGCCGTTCTCAATTGATGAATTACTATACATTTTTGTCACCATTTTTATATATATAGATAGAAAACTATGAGGGTAAATTCGGTCCTTTGTGTGCTAGGTACCAAAAGGTTTGTGGCAAAGGATTCGTTTTTCTTAGGCTTTGTCTACTATTGCAAAATAAATTATCTGACCAAATTCAAATCCTCCGGTCGTCCTTTTGGAAGTTATAAAGGAAATATAATTTCTCCAAAATAGATAATTTAGCATGGGAGGTACCAGAAGGTGTGAGACTATTCTGCCCGTTTACAATCCCATTAGTTCATTTTGAAAAATATTAATACTGGTAATTGATCATACCGATCAGTTAAGGTTTACTCTAGTTATCCCGATCACCAGCCATGCAACCAGACAGACGGACATAGCTCAATCGTCTTAAAAAGTCCTGAAACGAATTTGGTTAATGCGTTATACTTTTTCTCTAATCAAATGATATATGCCCTCATCCCTAAGGGTGATAGTATAAAATAGGTCGTTTTGTATGGCAGGCATCAGGTGCGGTCGGCCGGATAGTCAAACTTTTATAAGCGTACATCTTTCGCAAAATATGGCAAAGTTCAGCGAGAAATTGTGTATGCGATTTATTAAAAATGTTATAGTACCGATAGAATATTTTTATTTTGTTTCTTTTTTTAACATTTGAACTTGAACCAAAAAAGCTTTGGACTTATACAAAAACATAATAACTTTGGACTGCTTGAACCGATTTGAATGATCTTGGGCTTGTTGTAAAGCTCTTTAATTACTCATCAAAATTGGTTAAGTTTTGTTTTTAAATTTTTTTTTATAATTGTTAATTCAAATATTATTTTTCTCAGTGTTTTACCGCGATGTGCCGTATATCATAACTTGGAAATGCAGAGCATGCAAGTAATTATCTATTATCGCAGTAAGCCGAAAAGCTTTATTTTACTTCAGCTATAGAAATCGCACACACAATTTTTTTTTTGTAAAAACGGAGAATACTGGCTCATGTACGACTAAGGGCAAATTCGGTAATTTTTATGGAAGGCAAAGGTTTCGGTTTTCTGAGGATTTGTCTACTCTTACAAGATAATTAAATTATAATAAGCTTCAGTTGTCCGTTAGGAAGTTATGAATGATTTCTGCTCAAAATTGCCATTAAAAACTCTGACGGGGTGACTTTAACATTTTTGACTTACATTATTATTTAATCGGTTTTGTATTGTTTTAAAAACATACTGATGGCAAAAAAACAATGTTTTCTTAAAAAAAAATCTGTTTAGAAAATGCGACGAGTGTGACTAGTATGCAAACTCCAAACATTTGAAGAAATTATACTTTTTTTGTCTTCAATTACCAATTTACATTTAATCACATTTACTTGTTCGGCTACTGTACAGTGGAAATAGACAAGAATTTGTTTTTTAAATTTTGGTGAATAGTTACAGCAAAAATACACAGTTATATTAAATTTTGTTTTTTCGTGGAATTCCCAAGCTTTATCATACTGACCTCGTTCTGGCTCAGTGGTACAAAATGTACACCGTTGTCGATGATACGAGTAATTTTGTCGCTTTCGCAGTCTTTGGGAACGATCAATTTGTTCCCTCCTATTTGCAGCACGTTGTGAGTATCCGTGAACCAATGATTTCAATAATTATCGTTATAGGTAGGGATCACTGTTCTATTTAATTTTCTATGTATCCCGGTATTTTTAGGTATTCTAGTTCTCGTGTGTCCTGCTCTTCTTGTATTATTCTCGTACAGCAAACGGGACTTGCTTTTGCGTGGTTTTTCACACTCAAGACCGAATTTAACAATCCAATTGCGTTTTACACCCTTATATCCATATGCCTTTAAACCCTATTATTTTGGTTATTTGGTAAGGGCATTATCTTAGCCAATTTATACCCTTGTGTCCTAAATGGTAACAAGTTTTTCTTTGCTTTTGTACTCCTTTCCATCTTTTGCAAAATGCAAATATATAATTGAACATTACACCCAAATATGTAAATTGACATATTGTATCAAATATACCACGAGAATAAGTTTACGTTGACTACTCTGGCAAAACGTTGCAAACATTGATCGCTGACAACGACGACGTCATGAAGCTCTTCCATATGGGGCTCAGTGGTAAAACACACTATCTGTGTCTGTGACTGTAGGTGTTGATTAAATGATTTACAAGCATTTTGTAACAAGTTTTAAATCATTTTCTCAAAAGTAATCGTAATCAAATGAAATCGAAACGCAATCTTATAAGCCAATACGAGCGCCACTCAGCAGTGCTCGCTTGCTGCTAGAGTGTCTAGAGCGAACAGTGTGAAACCCAAACCCGTCCTAAACATTTAAGCTCTCAAGATTAACAATGAATTTATTAGCCAATGCAATTGTTGGTTACAATCAAACGCTGTTGATTTTCAATTTAATTTATTTCGAATCAATTCAATTCGTTTCGACTTGTTTGTAGTCTCTAATTGTAGGAAATTGTGTTTAGCTATAAATCATACGACTCAGTTGTCAGGTCGGTTGATTCACATGCAACGCAGCGATGGGAGGTAAGCGTTGAAATTGTAGTGGTCAAGGTCGGCCATATTGGATAGGATAGGTAGGAAGGTGCATAATTACAATAGGTTTACATTAAACATCTTTGAAAATTACAGAGGGGTAAATTTTGTGGAATTATTAATATTTCTGAATAAATATTACATGTTTAAACTTTCAACTTTACTTGGCAGCATTTTTTCATAACATTCTTATACAGCTTGGAATGTTTACAGTGGGTATATATATGTATATAAATATCCAAAAATGTATAGGTGTTTTATTTTTAAGATTCCAAAAAAAAAGATTGGGTTTTTGGAAGGTGCTGGTGGGTCCATTACCTCTATCCAAAGCAAATTGTAAACTCTCGTCAAAGCACAGCCACCACTGCCCCCACCTCCTCTATCAACAACAATTCGTATCGGGATTGTCAATCTTATTTGAAATTTCCGTTTTTGACGTACTCGGACAGCCTTAGCATAATGTCAATAATACCGCGACAAACATGACAACTATATAGCACGCATTGATCCATCGAGCAACAATCTACAAGCACACACTGCGCTCCAATCATCCGCGAATTCATATGTTGAGAAGGTGAACCAATATCGCATATCATTATCCTAAGATACAAACAAATATGATAGAAACTTTAAAGAGAGAAAAGAATACAAATGAAAGAAGAAAAGAAACCGAACAAACTATTAAGTATTTTTATGTTTATAAAGCTTTATGTAGATAAGCATTTTAGGACGTGAAGGGAAGAATGGTTAGATACAGATATGAATTTTAATGTAATTGTACTAAGTACATATAGTAAAACAAGTACAGAAATCATGTAAATATGTATGTATGGAATATACATGGGAAGTATCAGATGAGACCAACAGTGGTATGATGGCTAGGAAAAGCGACTATCATGTGGACGATGCAGGTTCAAGACTTGCCTGCAATGTAGATTTTTTTTATCAACCGCGTTTATGTAAGCCTTCAAATAAAAAAGAATAAATTACATTAAAATGCAACAAGCTTTCTCTTATTTCAGTCATGGAATGTAAAGGGAAATTGTTATCGTCAATTTTATTGTGAGAAGGAAAAACTGCTTAAGTCTGATTTTGCACTTTCCAAGTTTAAACCTTATTTTTAAAAACTTATTGTGATTCTGGTTTAAGTAAAAGTTATCCATCGAATCATTGCTAATTAAGGAACACGTCGTTGTACATTCCAATACAGAAATTGTTTAATTTAAGGAGCTGTGGTCAAAAATAAAAAGTAGTATAATTTTTGCTTAACCACTTTTTCCTTTTCACCTTAGAATATAACATCATAAGCTGGGGGTAACAAATAAGTATTGCTTATAAAGTGGGTGTCCCTTGGTTAGGACACACGACTATGATGAGTGAAAATAGGTTCAAGCCCTCTTAAAGCCATCTACTTTTCTTTGATCGGCACCCCATCGATGTTATAGACATCAAGTTACCGATTGTAAGTCATGTGAATGCTTTCCAAAACAAATGAATAAATATGTCATTTGATACGAGAAAATCTTAATAACAAATTCGTTTCGAGACTTTTTAAGACGATTGAGCCAGGAAGACGATTAGGCAGGATAACTCGAGTAAATCTTAACTGATCCTTATGAAAATTTACCAGTTATATTTACACGAATTTCTGAGAGAGTTCCGATTAAGTATGAACCCTTTGTGGTACCTGCCATACAAATGACCTATGTTCGGATTAATATAACTAACTAACTATAACTAAACGGGCAGCTTTTTTTCAAAAATACCTCCACTTTTGCATCAAAAGTCTCAATGTCTATAAGAGATATGGTAAGCGCTAACATATACTTGTATAGGTCGTTACTTCACCTATTCGTCTATCTACAACAACAACAAAAATTCAAAAATTGAACACAGCATCGAACTTTGACCTTTTTGCGGCACACTATAACGTCTAACTATCGATGCGAAATTTCGCACATTATATTTATAACTAGCTGATCTGGGCAAACATTGTTTTGAAATCAAATTTTAAAAATTTCAAAAAAAAAACTAAATATTGCGCCATCCGTCGGACGAACTTCAAACTACACAGAAAAACTACTCACGGCCCATAGAGCATGTATATCAAATTTGGTCAAAATCGGTCCAGTAGTTTTTGAGTTTAGCGATCACGAACATACACGTAATTTTTATATATGTAGAGATTTTGTAAACAACAAACGAAAGGTGGAGCTCGATGTCCAACTTCGCTACTAATACATTTTTTCAACGAAATTCCCAAAAATCCCATGTTGCCAATCTGGATACAACGTTCCCCCAAAATACGCCTTAAATGGTACCACTGACATTGTTCCTCGGCTTATTTTTGGTAAATGTTTCGTTGGGGTATTTTAAATAAATTATTTGGGAGATTTTTCAAAATAAATTTAGAAATTTTCGTGCCTGAGTTTTGGGTAATTTTTCATTTTTTTCGCCCATTTTTTTTTTTGAGGCAGTTTTCGTTTTTTTGCCAGTTTGCATTTGGAGCATTTTCCAAGATACCCTTGACTGATGACCAAATTGACCCTCTTAGTTATACATACATATATTTTTTGTAAGTAGAATGAGTTCAGACATATTTTGCATAAGATGTACGCTTGAGAGAGTTTGACTTAGGAACGAACTGATCTATATAGGCTTACTCCTTCAGAGACCTCTTATACACAATGGCCTATTTTTATACCATCACCCTTAGGGACGATGTATATAACATTTGATGGGAAAAAAGTGTAACGCATTAAAGGAGGCGTGTTTGACCCAAGTACCTTAAGAGCATATGCGTTTCAGGACTTTTTCAGACGATTGAGCTATGTCCGTCTGTCTGGCTGGTAAGCAGGATAATTCGAGTAAACCTTAACTGATCGGTATGCAAATTTACTAGCAATAATATTTTCAAAAGGAGGTAATGGGATAGTAAATGGGCAGAATTACCCATCAAATACAAAATTTCCTATTTTTGGATAATTAATATTCCTCCAATAGCTTTAAAACGTGCAATTGGAATTTGGACAGTTTAATAATCCTGCAATAGTAAACAAACCCTTAGAAAGAATCTCTGAAAACCGAAAAATTTGATACACCCCTTCTGGTACCTCCCATATAAATGACCGAAATCACCCCCATAGTTCATATGTTTGGTGAAACTACACTGAATTTAGTCAAATATTACACGAGGCAAGTGTCTATTGAAAGTTGGTTTACAAAAAAAAATTGCCACCTTTGTCCCGGCCCTAGTAAGACCACAGATTTTGGTTCAACTTAACAAGAGACAGTTCTCATTTTTAACATTTGTTGACGAATTGTTTAACCCTTTGTTACTTAAAAAACCTTATTTTCCCTTTACACCCCATGAATGAGGTATAGGATTGCTTCTCGCGTTGTTGTGAATTTACACGCTTTCTATTTTTAGATTCACAACTAACGACACCTACTTGTTTATCGACGAATGCGACCGTCAGTGATTGAAAAGCTGTTACTAGACATGTCGATTGACTCGACACTGATACTGCAAAGTTGCTGTCGACAACATTCGAGGGGAGCCGACAATTACAATTTTTTTTCTTTTAAGATGACTGGAGCCAGGAGTTGAACCTGTGATCTCCTCATGGTAGTCGCTTGTTCTAACCACCATGCCACGGCCAGTCCTTTTTTTCAGGTTTGCTACGTTGTAGCCTTTTTACTACGTCAATAACTCAAGACTTAAACAATACGATACATAGGGTAAGGGTATTTATCAGTAAGTTTAACTGACTGCGATTTCTGTAGCGGTTTTTTTTACAAAGTTTTAAGATCGATCAGTGCATTAACTCAGTGATTTAAAAATTTCATAGTTATTACCAGATCCATTTCTCTGACTGATCACATTTGATCACATATCTCAGAAATTATACGGAAAATCAATTTACTAAATTATTATCTTACATGAGTTTGTTGAGTTTTATTTAACCACTTCCATTTGGTATACTTCCCGCCACATTTGTATTATTAAATATGTGATCTACATATAAAATTCAAACTTATATAATGTCGTATTATGTGAAATGAAAAAAGTATTAAGTTACAATGATTTTTTGTTTCATAAATATTATATATGGATTACGTCTAACTGAGATTTAATATGAAAAACGGCATAACGGATAACATTAAACCCACCAACAACAAAATGTGACAATGATATAAGCATTTGCGTCATAGGCAAAAGAGAAAAAATAACAAAATGTCTTTTTGTCCAGACAAATTTCAACATGAATGATTTATTAAAGATATTTAATACAATTTTATTAAGTAACGGACATATGTATAATATTTTTTTTACAAATACTACCAAGGGATAATAACAACACTTAGGACGCATTTTATTCATAACATTTAAACTGAAATTTTATGTTAGATCTAAGTAAAAGTTGGTTCGCTGGCTATAGTAATTAGTGTAGGTTTCATTTCGATAAATTCTCTTCCGCCATCCCGTCGCACGTTCATATGCAAATTAAAATTGGCCTGAACATAGTTTAGCGAGGACGGGCTTGGGGTGCCGGGTGGTGTTGTTGTTCATCATTCAGTAACAATTAACACTTTATAATTGTTTTGCAATATTTGAGTTTCATTCATATTTTTTTTTTTTTTGTTCACCTATTTGATTTACGAGTGTGACATTTGTATCGCCACCTACATTTATTTTACGGAAACAACTTTGTAAACCGCATGTAACGACAATTCAACCATCAGTGCCAACACCACCGCAGGCCACACCATCGAATGCTCAAACCTCCTTAATAATTTCGTTTTTAATTCACGCAGTTTGAAAATATTAACCGCATGGCATTGCATGACCTTATATAGGGTGTTAGCGTGTTAGAATTATACAATTTGTTAGGAATTGACATACGACAACATTTAGCAACACCTTAGATGTCTAGATAATGCGGGGTAGTAGCCTCGAGCATGAATTTGCTAGGTATTCCAGTCGGAGTAGCACACATTCTTAGTTTGTTCTCATAACGGACATAGATATGAAAAATGCAAATTATTATCGAGTGGAAAAATTTGTTTTTATTTCCATTTTGCATCTTCGTCACAGTTTTAAAAACATCCTCAGGAAAAAGACAAAGTCGAATACTGAGTGATCGAATAAGTCTTGAAGTACAACTTCAACATACGTCTCCATAACTCGGATTGACTCCGGTTTGTGAGAGCAGAGTTTCTTTGTTTCTCTTATAAGAGTAAAACAAGGTAATCTGCCCTTATAGGAATCATGTAATTACACTCACTGGCTCCTTAGAAGTCACCATCGGCCATAGACAGAGCTTCCTCAGGTGTGTACTTTTTTACTTTTGGCGCGTCGCCAACTCAAAACTTTATGAAAAACATAGCTACTTAAGGAACACCATAGGGCGAGTTCTCTCTCCTCTTTTATAGCTCTTTATGATAAACGAAGTATTTGCTTAGTTCATTGAGGATGTTACGGATTGTGGCATATGCGGACGACGTGGTCATCATAATTGGTGGAAAATTTCTACCAACGAAACTATCTTTGGAAAGCTGAGTGAAGAGTGAAACATCAGACAATTAATTTGGTTATCTTTACCCGTAGATATAAGGTACAAGACTTCAGGCCACCGAAACTGAATGGTGTGGAAATGAAGCTCTTAAAAATGGCCAAGTGCCAAGGTGTTGTTCTTTATCTTTATGCGTGCCTGAACACTATAGCGGCAGTATTACATTTGAATGTCTGGTTTGTAATTCAGTAATTTGTTAAAAATGCTCAGTAATTGTGTTCTTGAGCCTTCCTGGACTACGTCAAGGCTATTGCAGCCTGAGGGGCTATCAGGAGGATATTTCAGAAAGGAAGGAGAAAACCTGTATTCAGGCATGTTAAAACAAGGCTTTGAAGACATGACGTTTTCATGTCTCAGAAGGCCTTGTTGCATGTCTGCTTGAAGAGGCCTTGGGTAGTTTGGGTAGTTGACTACCCAAACTAACAATCACGGTTTAAACTTCAGCAATCGGTTTAAACATCAGCAAGTTTTATTGTCGTTGGAAAGTATAGAGACATATATGTAGAAGTATGAAATATCCAAAAATAACAGGTGCGCTCTCAAAAAAAAAAAACTAAATAATTTGAGGATGCACTGTATAGTTTTTGATTTATTTGCAATTCTATGTGTATACAGGCCTTTCATATAGCCTTCTTATAAAAAGCTTCCATAGGGACATCTTATAGAATGCTTCCATGAGGCCTTATTAAAGAGAGCTACGATAAGGCCTCCTTATGGAAACCGGCGACGGAAGGACTTCTTTTCCAATGTCACGCAATGTAAAAAAAGAAAGGAAGAAAGTAGGTCATGGAAGGCATACCGGATCCAAAAGAAGCCCTTCAAACTCATAAAAGAAAGCCTTCCTTCTCATGATTTCCGCCGCTAAGAAGTGTCAGCGCAGTTGAATTGTACACGGTTAAAATGTCGAGTTTTTCCAACAATCGTGCTATTCCAACAATCGTTAAACATTGTTTGTCTGTCTGTACTTGTGTCTGTTTTGTGTTTAATGCGAAAAAAGCGTATGTGGTATTGCTTTCATAACACTCAAGCAGATACTGACTGTTTTGAATCAAAAAACCAGTACAGAAATTTCAGTCAGTTAAACTGACTGATAAATACCATCACCCAATATAAGATATTGTTTAAGTCTTGTGCTATTGAAATTAACCGATTTGTAATTAAAACCAGTTAGAAAGTTTCAGTCGGGCAACCCGACTTACATTTACCCTTACCCTAAGTAAAATAAATAATTTTCAATTATATTGATATTATTACTCGATTTCGAAAGTGGGTGGAGTGGTACATTTGTATGGGAGGTACGAGAAGGGGTGTGGTTAGGCTTCCAGATTTATTCTCCATAACTTTATCCTGTTATAGCTTTACTAATTACAGAATTTGAGCACGATTGCGTTGGGTGTACTGATATTATTACTACATCCTTAAAGTGGGCGGAAAGGTACATTTGTATGGGAGGTATTATAAGGGGCGTCGCTGGACTTCCAATTTTTTCTCCAAAACTTTGTCCTGTTATAACATAACAAAATACAGAATTTGGGTACGATCGTGTCGAGTGTATTGATATTATTACCTTATTTCTAAAGTGGGCGGAGTGGTACATTTGTATGGGAGGTACCAGAATGGGCGTGTCTACACTTCCAGATTTTTTCTCCAAAACTTTATCCTGCTTAAACTTTACCAAATACAGAATTTGGGCACGATCGCGTTAGGTCTTTTAATAATATTAATCGATTTCTAAAGTGGGCGGTACCAGATGTGTATGGGAGGTACCAGATGGGGCGTGGATAGACTTCCAATTTTTTTTCTCCAAAACTTTATCCTGTTATAGCTTTACTAAAAAGAGAATTTGGTTCCGATCACGTTTAATTTATTGATATTATTTCACCATCTCTATAGTGGGCGGAAAGGTAGATTTGTATGGGAGGTACCAGAATGGGCGTGGCTAGGCTTTTTTCCAAAACTTTATCCTGTTATAGCTTTACTAAATACAGAATTTGGGGACGAGCCCGTAGGGTGTATTGATATTATTACTCGATTTCAAAAGTGGGCGGAATGATATATTTGTATGGGAGGTACCAGAAGGGGCGGGGCCATGTAGCCCATTTGCAATACCGTAAGTAGTTTTGAGAAAATAATAGCTCGTGCAAAATTTCAAAACATTTGGTTGCGTCTTTCGAAAGTTATCGTGCGAACCAGCCGGACAGCCAACAGACAGACAGACAGACGGACATGGCTCAAACGACTTAAAAAGTCATGAATCGAATTTGGTTCAAAGAAACCTAGGGTCTAAAGTGACTCCTTCTATGTGTTACACTTTTGGGTCGTATCAAATGATATATACCCTCATCCCTAAGGGTGATGGTATAAAAATTTCGAGTACGTGTGAGGCTTTGAAATTGGTAACACTGGTTTAAAAGTGTAAATAATGCAATTCGTATAAGAATTGGAGTAGACTAAACTGCCAGTTTTCGGCAACTTCTGAGGAGTTTGGAATCGTAGTTAAACTATAGGTTTCGTTTGTGTGAGCCTTAAATTGGAACCATGTTAGCTCAGAAGCTCTCCCACATTCTAATTATGGAAAGCAAATACTTTCAGATAAGCATGAGCTTAAGAAAGCTTTCCATAATTTGTTTGTTACTCTAACAATACTGTCCTCCGGTGCTATACCGAAATTGTTCAACTATGCTAACTGATCACATCTGTAAATGTCATTCACATTTTCATACAAATTGTGCGTATATAAAATTACTCATTAAGATTTAAAGCCGTTTCATAAAAACTCATGGCCTGAAGGGTTTGCTTTTGTCGACAGGTTGCCAACTCAAATATTTGCAGCTTGCAACACTTCTGTTAGTACCGTTGTGCCACGCCAAATCAACAGTTTCAAAAACCATACAATGTCTAATTTCAGTGAGGGAAAACCAAGCAGCAGTGTTTCAAAATTAAAACTGCTTTTCCTCTCTGCATTGAGAAAATGTCTACCTTGGCATAGGCCACAACGTAACGAGAAACAAGTTTTTATGGTCTTTCTTTAATTACGGCGCAATAAAAATACATAATAACAAAATTTAAAACCTATAAAATGCGCAAAAAAAAGCTCCTTTGATTGCCATTAAGACCCGGTACATCCACAATTTAAACACTCTCTCGCATATGGCAAGAAGGAAAAGTATCTGTGGCATAATTATAAACTGCTGCAATAACAAGAAGAAAGCAACATTTTTAAATACTTCCTAGTTTATTAAATGAAATATCTATCGATGATGAAGATGATGATCATCGGCATGTTCAGCGTCATGAGCTGACACTGGTGGCCACGGTGAGGATGATGCTGCTGCTGCTGACAATGATAGCGTTGAAGTTGTAGTAAATGTACTATATAGCATACAGGAATTGATAATAAACTTGACAGTATACGAGTGTAACTATCCATTGAGTTGTGAGCAATTTCACAAAAAACATGTAAATGCTGTTTGCAACACTTCAATCCACTCATATGCAAACAGGTCTGGTTGACTGGCTGGTTGGCTGCCAGGCTGGTGGGACTGTTAAAACTATAACTGTCATCATTTGTTTTTTTTTCCTCTCGAGCAGCATCATCATCATCATCATCATTATAGTCATCTAATTTTCCTTAGATATTATCGGCGGAATTTGGCAAATATGCCGCAGCAAACCACTCTACCGGCAATGCATTCAAGTCTTGTCAATCAACACTTGTTATTATGGGTTTCTCTAAATCATTATCATCGGCGTCATCGTCATCGGTTAAGGTTTTCCCCACTCTGCATAAGATCACTATAATTAAAGAAAAGGAAAAAGGAAGACAAACAACAGGTATAAGAGATGCCAAACTATTTGAGAAAACTTTTTCGAGGCAAAGGTTTGTGGTAAGTAGAGTAATAGCATTTGGTTAAAGATTCGGTCTATGCAATATAACTTTCCGGCACAATTTTGTATTTGAGCAGAGGTCTTGTGGTTGAGCTTTCCGACATTAGTAAATGAGTCTCAAAGATGTCGTTCAATATCGAGTTTAAAGTGTAATCTTATTTAGTAAGCCTAAAATTAAAGTGCGGCAACTCACTGCACACGCTTACCCCTTTTCTATGTATCATTCATGGTATGTATATAAAGGAATTTGTTTTTTTATGAGGACGGTTTTTATTTCTTCATAATTTATGACCCAATCGGATAATGTTAAAGCTATTGTGCTTACGGGCACAATATCTGTGGCCATATTTTGATATCACCCACACAAGAGAAATCTCGAATTCATCCCACTGTTTGGACTCTGGCAACTCTGTTCTTCATATCATCTCTCGGCTTATAAATGTTATCGATTATCATCTAGATTCAATCGAAAATACATTTCAAACACTTCCGTTTGCGAGCTCTTTTGACATGAAATCTTAGAAATTCCACCTTTTTTCGAGCAGTGCGGCATCCTCTAATGCTTTCACAGCACACCGCTTATAACGAAAGGGGAGTTTTTGAAAATCGGCTTTAAGCTTCACTCCACACAATCTCTGGAAGATCACTAAATGGAGTAAGCTCTTAACAAATGTTATACAATGTCTCTTTTATGTTCTTTTACACTTTATAAACTCGTAAAGTTTAGTATAGTTTTGTCAGAGAAAGATGAAAGACGGAAAAAACGTCATTATTCAATTTTATTGTACTGCAACTGGTGGAAGAATGAAAATAAGAACATAGTTGGTAATCTCTTCGTTTTTTTTTGTACACATTGAAAGGCGACAACATCTAATCTTTGCACCTTTCAATGATTTTAAGTACTGATCGTTGCAACAAACAACGGACTAACTGACTAAATATTAGATCAAAGTAGATATTTTTTGCTCTCTCTAGATCAGCTTAAGCTGGTCGGTCGTTGTAGTTGTGGTGTTGGAAGGGGTTTTTTTTTACTGTCCGTTGCTTCATCACCACCGCCATGATGAGGATGATCGTCATCATCTTTCTGCCAAACTCTAATGGTGTGGTTTGATGGTTTTTCTTTCAAGTCTGTTGAAGGAGGAGATGTCGGCTAGTTGTGGTATGCGGTATCCAGTCTCTCCCTGGCTCGCCAACAACAAGTTGTTAATATTCAGTGGTATGAAGAAAAAATCTAGCAGTCATTATTGTATCAAAGCAAACACGTTCCAATGTCCGCTTTTTCCTGTGTTCAATCTGTGGTTATTGTGTGTTTGTTTTTAGAAACTACTCTCAGTGTGCAGGACGTACAGATGGGGTAGACGGATGGACGAATCCATGAAGAGTCCGATCGACAACGTTGTTTAACATATGCAACCATCACTGGCAATTACGTTTGCATATGAATGCCTCGGAAAGACATTGGCATCGAGAAATTGAAATATGTACATCGGAAAATCAAATTAAATGTCTTGATATACCCTACTTCATATATGTGATGCATTCAAAATTGTGTTGTTATGCCAAATTTTTTAAAATTTTCTAATATAGATTTAATTTACTAAAGGTTTTCAATACCAAAAAATGGGCAACGATGCGACAGGTGTTGCATTTTCCATGTGAAGATAGTATATATCGTACTACAGCAGAGTCAGGCATCCCATAGACTCGCGAGGCCGGCAATAACTGTTTTTTCACACAGACACAATCAGCAACATATACGAACTTGAAAGTTTTGTTTTATTCAAAGCAGTCGGTTATTACTTCAGTGTTATGAAAGTAACACCACACACACTTGTTTCGTATTCAACACAAAAACTGACATACACACAGACAGAAAATCAATGTTCTACGAGTATTGGTAGAGCACAATGTTTTCACTATGTATAGTTTGGCACCGCTGACGCTTTTTGTGCGACTTCACACACTGTTGCTGTGTGCGTGCGTTTGGATATTCGGCCACTGTACTACAACAAGACTTCGTACGGACATCCTACTTAAATTGGTGGGCGTGACACCTCCCTTTCAGAAATGAATACTTGCAAACAGGTCAGACAACTTTGCCATACACACAATAATGAATGCATGCAACCGAGAAAATTATTGGGAATATAGTTAGGCATGGCCTTAACTATTTACTACCAAGTAAATATTTGTCATTACATAACTGCCGTACTAGTTATGAAGGTGAGAGCCATTAAACTTCTGTACAAAGCATATATTTATTAACCGTGGTAAGGTCAATGAATACACACACAAACATGAATGATCTAAACCATGATAGGATCAATAAAAACACACACAAACACTTGGTGACCATATACCCGGTAATTGTACCTTTCCGTTCAAGGCTCAACCCGCCAATATGCAAATGATATAAGGTAAATAAGCAAAGTGAGGAGGAACGCTCTTCAGTTCACTTTGGCGGTCGTGTGCATGGCGTACTTTAGTTTGCCGACGTGGCACTCAACTCACAGGTCGCGACTCGCGTTATCGCGTATGCCTACAAACCTACCCCGATCACACATTCAGGGGTTTTAAAGCTCAGGGGGCTTCGGCTCAATCGCAGGCAGGAGAAGGTGATTTCATCCGCTTCTTTGAAAGGGATTTTTTAGGTGTGAAAAAGAAGTATAGAGAATATTGAGAATAGTTCAGCATGGTGGCGTAATTTTCTTCTTCTTCTTAATTGGCAGCAGCGACAGAAATTTTTCCATCAGTAGCCGCACGTAGAAAAGAATTCCAAGCGCTTCGGTCTTTTGCGCCCCGTAAATAGTTCGTCACACCAAGCTTAGATAGCAGCTATTTCAGCTGGCCCATCCAACGAAGTTTTGGTCGCCCCCTCCTGCGCCACCCATCGAGTTTATTGACGAAAACCTTTCGAGCGGCGGAAACATTTTCACCCATTCGTACTAAGTGTCCAAGCCAGAGCATTCTGTCTATTTCAATTCGCTTGACTACGTCAATATCGTTTTACAGCTCATACAACTCGTGGTTCATTTGACGACGATACTCGCCGTTAACGACCAAATATTTTGCAAAGTATTTTTCTCTCGAAGACTCCCAGAATAAATTGATCCGCTTGTGTCATTATCCAGGAATCTGCGCTGTAGAGCAAGACAGGTAGGATCAGAGTCTGGTACAGTTGGATCCTTGTTATGCGAGAGAGCGCTTTGTCATTAAATTGCTTGGCGCATAGTAGCAGCGGTTTGCGATCAATACTCGTATTTTGATTTCCATGCTGACATTATTATTTTTGTTAATGGAGGAGCCAAGGTAGACAAAATGATCTACCACTTCAAAGTTATAGTTGTCAACGTTCACGCAGCGTCCCAGACGAGTGGACTCTTTGTTCGTTGAAGCAAACAACTTTATCACCAGACCAACTTCCGCCGACTGATTATCTATATCATCGACATACGCGAGCAACGTGTGACTTATGTTGAAGATGGTACCATTCATACGCGATCCGACATTGACTTGATTATGGCTTCCTCCTTTGCCTATGAGTTTGACTATAAAGCGGTAGAGATCGTACTAGTCGGAAACGATCTCGCGCAAAGAGAACGACAATCCTTCTATAATTATGACAAAATGGACAAGAGAGGTTTTAATTGGCACTTTAGGTATAGCTTAGACGGACATCAGCTAGCGGTTAACCGGAACATTACGTGAGCCATTCCTTAGGCATGGCGCTCCGGAGTGCGATTGACTACTCTACTCCCAAGATCTGCTGAAATTATGAGGTTTATAAAGGAAAATAAAGAATAGGACGCGTGATTTCCCTCAACCGAACGTTTTAAAGACAAAAATTTGCAATTTGGATGGAATTATCCAACGATCGATATTTATCTTCAAACAGAGTCAGTGGGAGACTTTCCTACAGGGCATACGAGTCAATAGCAAGCAACTAAGAAAGGTACAGGCTATCGCTGGCATCACTGCCAAAAGGGCGATGCGGTGGATTGTAACGACTTATTGATCTCAGATGACGGGGGAAGGCTTATCCTCCTGTGGACTCCCTACAAGTTAATATACCTAATGAGACTAGACCGGAGAGGAGGATGAAGTGAACTTAATAACAGAAACCCGACTATACCTTTTGATGACAGATGTACTTCTGACGGATCTATACGTGGCGTGGAGACATGGGCAGGTGGTGATAGCTAGGTTTCCTGGTACCCGAGGACATAGAGCTTAACTTGAAACGGTGCCCAAACCACCGGTTACACTTTAACTATTTTATCAAGTCTGTTTAACCATTGACTGAATCTGGGGTACTTCCCGGTTTACCGAAAGAAATCCCAAATGTTATCGGCTTACAGCAGACTTTTAGAGAAGGTTTTACCAGGCAGGCTATGCCTGGCACCGGTCGATTTGCAAGTCCTAAGGGATAACCAATTCGGTTGTTCAAGGGTGTCCGCCACGTCTCACGTTTTAATGGCATTAAACAGACGAAATATAACCCCCAAAGGGTTTGCCATTTTTACTTAAACTTTTTTTATAACCTTTTATATTTATGCTTACATCGACGTTCGCTTAATTTTTCGGCTATAACTCAAGAACCATTAATGATTTCTCATATCATTCTTAAGCAGAATTGTAGCGAAGGTTTTAATAAATAGTATATATTAACCCCCCTTTTGGTGTTTTACTATACTGACCTAATACCTTTACCCTGACTTGGAATTTTTCAACTCCCCGATAATGATCCTGAAATTGTTCCACAGTGTTATTTACCGAAAATTACATGCCCCCAGAGGACCTCTTAAAACTAGATAGTGAAGGAGTTTTGTTCAGGGATATATTTAAGCATAGGAGGCTAGAAACATTGGATGTTGAGAACTCGGTGTATAACACAGTGCAACACACTTTTTCGGGGGTGAACCAAACCAATATCAAACGATACCATTTGATCTCAGTAACAAAACCCTAAACTCCATTTTGCTCCGCTACGTCACAAATTTTTTTTACAGTGGTTTAAAGTTTGATTTTTTTGGTCAAAAGTCGAATCAAAGAATATGAAAAATCATCTGTAAAAATACGTTTGGGGTATTTCATGTCTTCGGAGACCTATATTAAAACAATCAGGGGAATATATTCTCGGAACATTTTAACCCTCTAGCTCCCACCCGTATGGGACATTCTTGGCCCAATTTTAAAAAACTTTTTAAAAGTCAACTTTGGACGGAGGTCAAGGATTAGAATCTTTGATAGAAATATTATCCGGAAAATTTCACTAAGAGTCACCGAAGACAAATAACCTATACGAGTCAAAGGTTCCAAAATAAAATCAAAATGAAATGTTAATGAAATGTTAAAAAGTCTATTTTTGAGCAAACAGTGCGACGCACTTTTCGGGAGTGAACCAAACCAATATCAAACGATAGCATTTGACCTCAGTAACACAACCCTAAACTCCATTTTTCTCCAGTACGTCACAATTTTTGTAAACAGTGGGTTAAAGTTGGATTTTTTAATCAAAAGTCAAATAAAAGAAAATCATGTGTAAAAATAGGTTTGGTATAGTTCATGTCTGCGGAGACATACATTAAAATTTTCAGAGGAACAATTCATCAGAACATTTGAACCCTCCAGCTTTTACCCTTAGGATAAATTTTTAAAAACAGCTTAAAAGTCAAATTTTTAAAATGTTCAAAATGGGTGGCAAATAGAGGGTTAAAATGTTTCGAGGAAATATTCCCCGGAAAATTTTAATGTAGGTCTCCAAAGACATGAACTATCCCAAATCTATTTTTACACATGATTTTTAATTTTCTTTTATTTTACATTTGACCAAAAAAATCTAACTTTAAAACACTGTAAACAAAAATTGTGACGTAGTGGAGAAAAATGGAGTTTAGGGTTTTGTTACTGAGGTCAAATGCTATCGTTTGATATTGGTTTGGTTCACTCCCGAAAAAGTGAGTTGCACTGTTTGCTCAAAAATAGACTTTTTAACATTTCATTTTGATTTTATTTTGGAACCTTTGACTCGTAGAGGTTATTTGTCTTCGGTGACTCTAAGCGAAATTTTCCGGAGAATATTTCTATCGAAGATTCTAATCCTTGACCTCCGTCCAAAGTTGACTTTTAAACAGTTTTTTAAAATTTGACCAAAAATGTCCCATGCTGGTGGGAGCTAGAGGGTTAAAATGTTCCGAGAAAATATTCCCCTGATTGTTTTAATATAGGTCTCCGAAGACATGAAATACCCCAAACGTATTTTTACAGATGATTTTTCATATTCTTTGATTCGACTTTTGACCAAAAAAATCAAACTTTAAACCACTGTAAAAAAAATTTGTGACGTAGCGGAGCAAAATGGAGTTTAGGGTTTTGTTACTGAGGTCAAATGCTATCGTTTGAAATTGGTTTGGTTCACCCCCGAGACAATGACCATCAAATTGTGTCATAGTGTAATAGCCCCAGTAAGCCGTGACTTGAATAAAATGTTTCCCTTTTTAAAAAAATCAAAATTTTTATGACATTCTATTGTAAGAGTTTTGGGACCGGCCGCGTCATGATGGTTAAAACACGCGACTACCATGCGGGAGATCCCGGGTTCGATTCCCGCCTCCAGTCATTTAAATTTTTCTCTCATTGCCGACCCCCTCGATGTTGTCGACAGCAACGTCGTAGTATAGTGTCGAGTATAGGCATGTCTAGTAAAAGCTTCTCAAACAGTGACGTTCGTATTCGCCGATAAACAAGTAGGTGCCGTTTGTTGTGAATCTAAAATAGAAAGCGTGTTAATTTACAACATCTCGAGAAGCTTTCCTATACCTCATTCACGGGGTGTAAATGGAAATTATGTATGTTGTATGTAACTTACTGTTAAATGTGACCGCGAGATACCACGGCACTTATATGTTTGCGTACTGTAATGTGCTGTCGGTTTGAACTTTTTATATTTGTCAACCATGCCATAAGGTAAGAATACACAGCATTAGCAAGCCTTATATTAAAAGCACAAGTAATTCATGGCATACCACCACTACATTGCCGCTGAAAATGATGTGCAAGACTTTTGTCACTGAGGATGAAGCTCATAATGAAGCATACGCTGTCGTTGTGACTTGTGCCTTCCGCCATCATTGAGTTAAGCAAATTTATACAATATCTGTATAGTACGATTATATATCTATCTTAAAGTTAATGCTTACAAAATTAATATTACCAAAGTATTTTGTATGCAAAAATGCCATCACCACCGCTCGCTCACATGTGATAAAAATCTGCATAATTTCTTCTACTCGAAAACATTAAGGCCTAAACTAAATATTTCGAGATGTTTTTACTTCTTGTGGTGGTGTTTTTGGATGTCTTGACATGTCTTGGGTACGCTATTGGTGTTTATATGTACATATGTACCAACTTAGGAAAACATTTCCATGGTCGGAGTAGACAGACGTGTGTGTTCCTCAGAGGTAGTCGGAGGTGTTTGGCTTTGCCTGTGCTCTGCTAAATTTAAAGTTTTTGACGAAGGTTTGCTGTAGCTGATACTGATGTTTATGGGCTCTTAAATGAATTATGATATATTTTTTGATGCAAATTGCTGCAATTAACTTGTCAAAGAAAATTAACAGAAATTATGCTAAATAGTTTTTTTTTCAACGTTGCAATGTAAGTTTGGCTTGCGAGAGTAACATTAGTATTTTTTTTGTTTTGTCATTGCATTTTTCAGACATGTCGAAAAATAATTTCGGAGTCTCAGTCGGTTTAAAGTAAAGTAATATGTACTTAAGTGAATTAAATTTGTTGATGTTGTACAATGTTAATGTAAGAAATTGTGATTATGATAATTTTTGATTTTTAAGTTCAGTCATGTACATTCAATAGTCATGCAAACTTTTATTTCTCTACAAATGTTCTACGAAACTAATTTAATTTTTTCTTATTTTTTAGGTACGTTTTAAACCCAGTGTGATTGGTATACCCAAACAATCCATGCAGTGAGTTTTTATTGAAAAATGTTAAAAGGTTTTTAGATTACTTATGATAGAAAGTACGCCTATATTGGTAAAAATTTAGTTTGGACCTCCAAACATTAAAAAACCCCTTCTACCCCTCGGAAAATGTGTTTACATCAGTTTTTGGTCCACAGTTCCTACAGTTTTGCAAATAACGCTTTCTATCCTTAAGCGAAGTTGTAGCCATTAGTCCGATAAGATATTACAACATTAGAATATTGAAAAAAATGTGCTATCCTTATTTTTGTTCTAAAAACTTCGAAAAAAGTCGAAATTGTTCACATTTTTAGTAAAAGTCGTAGGAAATCAACATTTTTTTCCGTACTCTATTTATTAAAATCGTAACACTATATAACTCCTAAAAGAACACTCATAAAATCTGAACATGACTAGGGCCTTGAATTTAGTCGCTCACCAAAATCATTTATCAATCTAAAGTGTTTAAAACCGACTAACCGGTTTTTTCACCGAAACCGTATGCCGGTTTTTCTTTATTTTCTAAATTAAGCGTCCAATTGTAAAAAGGAGTTTAATTTGTGATTATATCAATACCGGCGGTGGCATAATGGTTAGAACACGCAACTACCATGCTAGAGATCCGTGGTTCGATTCCCGGCTCTAGTCATTCACATTTTTGTTTCACTGCCGGCCCCCTTGATGTAGTCGACAGCAACTTCGCAGTATTAGTGTTGAATCAATCGACATGTATAGTTTAAGCTTCTCAAACAGTGACGTTCGCATTCGTCGATAAACAAGTAGGTGCCGTTTGTTGTACATTAATTCTAAACTTAGCTGAGTGTAAAATGAAGGTTTTTCAGGAAATGCGGCCAAAGTTTGTGAGTAAACAACACTAAACAGTAAATTTGTTGGATAGTCTAGAAGCTCTTAAGTTTAGTCATCTGACCAAGTTCGGAACTTTTTTATTTAGGTACAAGCAACAACAAAATTCGGCAAAATAAAAGCGATTCATTGATGAGCTGTTGTAGAGGTCGTAGACCGAAATTAAAGCATAATTTCAAGCCTAGTGGCTTCAATTCTTAACAAGTTAGATCTTGACAGCGTTTAAACCAGTAACAGACATCCCATAGTGTTGTGTGGCCGGCAATAATCGTTTTTTTTCTCACACAGATACGATCGGCAATTAACACGTACTTGAAAGTTTTGTTTGATTCCAAATAGTCAGTTTCAGTGTTCTAAAAGCAACACCAAACACGCTTGTTTTGAATTCAAAACATAAAACAGAGACAAGTAAAAATAGAAAAACAATATTCTACGATTATTGGAAGAAGAGAGAGCAGGACGATTGTTGGGAGACCACAAAATTTCCACCGAGTACAATTCGACAGCTCTAACGCTTTTTGTGCGACTGCACTCAAGCACACAATATTGTTGTGTACGTGCGTTCGGTTATGCCTACCAATGGTTTTCACCGCTACCCTTGTCTAAAATAAGCCAAGTTGTTGTGTTTGAGAGGCCAAGAGACTACGTTTTTGGATGCTCATCTGACCAAATTCGGTACTTTTTTATATTAAAGTATCCATTAAGTCAGAAATAGCCTTACGAAGCCGGCAATAATCGTGTTTAGAAAGTTTTGTTTGATTCTAAACTGTCAGTCTTTGATTGAGTGTTCTAAAAGCAACACCACACTTAAATTTTTAAGAGTTTGATCTTGAAAGCGTTTAAAGCAGTGATAGGCAGCCCATAGGCTTGCGAGGCCAGCTATAATCGTTTTTTCCACACAGATGCCATCGGTAATTGACACGTATCCAAAAGTTTTGTTTGAATCCAAACAGTCAGTTTCTGCTTGAGTGTTCTAAAAGCAACACCACACATACTTGTTTCGCATTCAACACAAAAACAGACACAAGTAAATATAGAGCAACAATTGTTAGCAGAGTATGAAAGCACGATTGTTGGGGGAGCACAAAATTTTCACCGAGTGCAGTTCCTCAGCGCTGATGCTTCTTGTGCGACTGCACACAAGCACACCATATTGTTTTGTACGTGCTTTCGGTTACACCTACCACTGGTTTACACTAATACCCTTGTCTGCAATACGTCAAGTTGTTGTGTTCAAGAGGCCAAAAGACTTTCCACGTCGTCGAATCTAATGGCACGGTATTTACACACATTACACAGTACAACATTTTTCAGCTCATTGAGCCTAAAACGTGACAAATTGCCCAATACGATACTTACTAACTTCAAATCAATATTAAATGGCATGCAACTTAACGAAACGAATGATGCAGAACTTCTTCTTTTTGGAGCTACTTTCAAGTACAGTTCTCAGAGTTGAGTCCCAAAATCATGTGTTGTACTGTGTTATCGTCACTTATTCTTATTTGCCAGTAACAACAGAATTATCCGTCAGTTGCCTCATACAGAAAATTATTTCACGCGCTTATGTCTCTGCTCCGTAAATAGTTCTTCACACCAGCATGGAAATGACAGCTCCAAAGTTTATTTTTCAGAGAATCCACTTCAAACCATTAACAACCCACCACCGAAGTATCTCTTAGAGTAGCATGGGCCTTCGCGCAGATCCCTCTAGTAGCAATAAAAATTGTCAGGTCCGTTTGCAGGCCGTTGGGTTTGGAACCGTTTGGTATGGGGTGGATACTCTGAAAAATTAACTTTGGAGCTGGCCTTTCCAAGCTGTCGGAGAGTATGAGAATGAGATCCGGAAAGTATGAACTCGGAAAAGACACATTAAAAATGTATTTAGTGCCCTTCTTAATGCTAAATCAGGAGATAAATGAAATTTTTCAGCAAGAGAATGCCTCTACTCAATTCAGTAAGGAAACAAAATGTTGGGTTTGGTCACAAAACGTTGAAGTCTTATAGGCACCAGCGTGTTTCCATGACATGAATCCTTTTGAAAATGTATGGGGCATACTTGTGTACTTCAACAATATGAAATATAATAGCGTTACAGATCTAAACTAGGCAGAAATAGCGGCTTGGGACTCCTTAGAAAGTCCAATCCCAAAAACCCTAATAAATAGTATGACCGAAAGGCATTTTTGAACTTCTTAATAATAAGTGATGTCATACGCATTATTTAAAGGTGTTTTTCGTTTTAAATTTGGTTTTTGTTTTAATAAAAAAAGTTTTATTTCGTAATTAAAAACCACTGCGATTAATTTTATGATCACCCCATAATGTAAAGAAATACACAAAAGATAAACTTAACTAAATACAATTTTGTTGTTGTTGGATGCCAAGTATAGTTTTGGATTATATTTCATTCCTCTAATTCGGTTTTTGGAGTAGGACCCCTCAAGTACATCTACAACGAAATACAGTGGAGCGTATAATTTTCAGCTCTCCTGTGTAGTTATTGACGTTCACGCAGTCCCAAACAAGTAGACTAGTAGACTAAAAAGATAGGTTGGTTTTGCTATCATTTACAGAGGGCACTGCTTCTCAATGCTTGATAAAGCTACAGTAACATCGCGCAGTCCTCGTCCAATGATATCTATATCACCAGCATACGCGAGCAGCATGCGGCTTTTATTAAAGATGCTATCAGTCATGTTTACTGCAGCCTTCCGCATGATCATCTCCATTATGATGTAAAAGAGATTGCATTACAAACTGTCGCCATGCCTAAAGCTTCGCTTGGTAGAAAATCGCTCTGTCAGATTTGTATTTATTTTCACCGAAGACTTCATGTCGGCCAGTGTTATCCCTCAAAGTCGTATCAGCTTTGCAGGGATACGAAACTCAGTCATAACATCTAATAGGTTCTGTCGTTTCGGACTGTCGTATGCAGCTTTGTAATCGATATACAGAAAGTAGATAACGGTCTGCACTTCTTGGGTCTTCTCCAGGATTTGTCGTATCGTGAATATCTGGTCGGCCGTGGATACACCAGGTCTAAAGCCACTCTAATAAGGGCTAATCAGGTTTGCTAAGATGGTTTTTGGGCTTTACATAACAAACTAGATGACCTTGTATGTGATAGGTAAACGGTTGACCACGCGATTGTTGGTGGACACCCTTCCTTAAGCACGTGACATAGATCACGCAGATTTCAATAATCGGGCATTCTTTTACCCAAAAAGCAACTGAACTTTCGTGAAGATAAATGAGAAAAATAAATGTTTCGTTCGCTTTAGATATTGATCTTCAGTAATGGGAAACAAAAAAATTTAGAATGAGTTATTTCTATCACATATCTATCACACATAATTTATGGTTATAATGTGTCTAGGCAAATGGAACAACATCAATCTGTTTTCTCATAAGAATATAAAAAAAATACCAAAATATAGTGCGAAACGCTTAATGATACTTTTATTGTCACAACAGAAGTTTTTGTTTTCTTAATTCGCCAATAAAATGCTATGAGATGAGCGATTTTCGATTTTAATGTGCGGCACTCTAAGATAATAAAAAAAATAATGACTGAAATGAATTTTATTGATAAAATAACTATAACGCAAAAACAAACAACAACAAAATAAATACTCCTCTTTAAAATATGCACTTAACAGACTAATGTGTATAAATAAAAATCATATCATTAAAGTTTTATGATCTGTTGCCTAAGTTCGCATACAAACAGACAACAAAAGAAAAAATAAAACAAGAAGAAATTGTGATAAAACTCAAATATATTTATTTCTATTTTCGACATATAAAATGATCACAATATTTATTGAAAAACAAAAAGTATTATTAATCTGTCAGACTGTCATACAAACACAATCGAAATGTTTAGACTTTTTTAGTAATTAAGTAATTAAATTGATAGATATTTGTATCACACAATGGGGTCATATAACTATCTACGGAATTTATTACCATATTGCAAGGAAATTCATGTCAATTTTGAAACTATAATTATTATTAGTCTTGTGTGAAAAAAAAACATTAATACTTTACAGATCTCAATGAAACTATATACAAATGTACGTTTATACAACGACGACATATATACTTGAATATGGCATAACCTGTCAAATGAAACGGAAACTGTAACTTTTCGTTACAGCATTTGTCTCTCACACATATCAAACGAATCTGACTCAACGTGGTTGGCCTTTTTCCCAGCAAACGTGTGGTAGTAATTACCACCTAAACTTCTCTCTCTGTTGTGATTGGGGTAATTTATATTTAATATTCGACAATTGCATATTACTACTATTGCGATAATTTGTAAAAGCAATAACATTAGAATTGATTGGTTCGTATTTGATGGCTTTAATTCAATTAAAATGATACATTCGTCGAGCATTAGACTTTTACAAAATATCGAGGACAAAGGGTGTTATGCATACACATTAGGGTGGGTCGAATATTGTATGGGTAAAAACTATAGTACTAAAAAGTAACCAAAGCGTATAAGTAACACCAAGTTGGTGGTTTCGTTTACTTTCGTTACCTTCCTTTTATCGACCTGGCCTCAAACTCTGTCATAGCCTTCTACTTTTTCTTGATTGGCGGGCGCCTCGATTAAGATTAAAAAGTTTGTTGGCTGTAGTTTAATGCATGGTAAAATAAACATGTATGTTGGAATTTCGAAGTGAAATTCGCTGTACGCGGCAAAAAAATTTTAGTGAATCGCTTTTTTGCTTTCTGTAGCCAGATCTCTTGACCACCTCGATGTTGCCGCACAGCTCGTGGTGGTGATGATAAAATTACCTATTTTTGACAAAGTAATATTTCTCCCATAACTTCCAAATTGGCACCTAGGGGATAATAAACATTGGTCAGTGATTTTATCTTGCAATAGGAGGCAAAACTTCCAAAAACCTAACTAGTTGACACACCCCTTCTTGGACCTCCGTTCAAATGACCGAATTCACTCTCATAGTTTTACATTGATATTTTTTTTTGTTAAGATGTACGATTATAAAAATTTGACTCAGGGACGAATATGAACTATATCTGTTGACCTCGTATGGTACCTCCCATAAAAAATTACCGATTCTTGGAAAATTATTATTTCTTCCACAACTTCTAAAGCGTCACCCCGTAAACGGCCTCTGCTATACATTTGTCTTTTCCTTTACCCGACGGTATCTTTGGCACTCCCAAGAGTTCCTATCATATGTGACGACAACAGGAAGTCGATCAACTTTTTTTCCACCGCCTTTTAAGTTGGCCAACATTTTGGCCCCAGTAAACATTAAACCACTAAGAAAGTTTCAGTCGGGAAAATCGACTTACATATACCCTCTCCCTCAGTAAAACATAAATTTTTCTAGTTTATTGATATTATTACTCGATTTCTAAGGTAGGCGGTGTGGTACATTTGCATGGGAGGTACCAGAAGGGGCGTGGCTAGACTACCAGGTTTTTCCTTAAAACTTTATCCTGATTTAGATTTACTAAATACAGAATGTGGGCACAATCACGTTGCGTGTATTCATATTACTACTCGTGGCTCGTGGGCGTGGCTAGACTTACAGTTTTTTTCCCCAAAACTTTATCCTGATTTAGCTTTACTAAATACAGAATTTGGGCATGATCACGTTGCTTGTATTGATATTATTACTCTATTCCTAAAGTGGGCGGGTACATTTGTATGGGAGGTACGCAAAGGGGCGTGGCGCGACTTCTAGTTTTTTCTCCAAAACTTTATCCTATTATAGTCTTACTAAATTTGGGAACCACCGCGTTTGATGTATTGATATTATTACTCGATTTCTAAAGTGGGCGGAATAGTACATTTGTGTGGGAGGTACCAGAAGGGGCGTGGCCATGTAGCCCATTTTAACTACCGTAAGTACTTTTGTGGCAATATTAATCCAAATTGGTTGTGTATTTCGAAAGTTATCGTGCGTACCAGCAGGACAGACGGACATGGCTCAGACGACTTAAAAAGTCATGAATCGAATTTAGTTCAAAGAAGCATATGGTCTAAAGTAACTCCTTACACGTTTAGGTCGTATCAAATGATATATACCCGTTGGTTGAGGGTATACAAATTTCGCTTCAAACAACAATGGATTTTCACTTATCCAAGGCTGGAAGAAATTTTTATAACATTTTGATTTTTGTGTGGAAGCACCCTAAGGGGCTGAATATAGGGGTAGGTATGTGCGGGAACAATTTTAGGAGGGAAATGCTACCTGAAGTCTTTCACACATTTTACCCCTCTAGAAGGCATCATCGGAGCAATAGGAGCTAATTTTATAAAAAAAAAATATGAAAATACCTAAGAATTGTATGGGAACCACCATAAGTTTTGGAGAATTAGGATTGATATATTCCGATGAACTGTTTATAAAAATATGATTTTCTTATGGGAGCTCCTTTAGAAAGTGAAGATGGGGGGGAAGTCATTGGGAGGGAAAATGACTGGGGTCGGTCATACATTTTACCCCTCTAGGAGGCACAAAGAGAGAGACAGGAGCTGATTTCTTAAACCGACGAGTTGAGGTCGGGATCGCTTCAATTATTGTTTCAGTGGAGTGCACATTCCTGTGTTTCGTTTTGTACACCTCTTGTCCGACATAACCCCATAAGTCTGGAGTAGTCAAGTCAGATAACCTTTGGAATTTTCGTTGGAGCTCCTCCATTACCGGTCTCGCTATGTTTGAATTTTCTTCATCTGGCACCAATGCTGGAATCAAATGCTCTTGAAAGGATACGTCTTCGGCACAATTCTGGATAAAATAAATCGCATTCAACTTCTTTAAATAACGGTTCCCATTGATAACACAGTAGCACATTTTCCTACTTCAAACTCTTGAACCAATTGAAACCCACAAAATCTGAAATCTTATGACAGTAAAAGAAAAACCCTAACTGGGTTTTGAATTATTAGCTAAGGGTTTCTTTTAATTCATTTTTGAAGTTTTCGACGAAGAGGAAGCTTTTAGTAGTCTATATCTCGTAAACTATTCCAAATATAGCTTTTCTCTCTTCAACAAATTTTTAGCTTTTAATCAGATCTAAAAATTTTGCCTTGAGATAAAATCAAGAAACAACAACATCTTACTTAAAACAGCAAAACTGTACAGCTAGGGGTTTTCTTCTACCATCATAAGCTTTCAGATTTTGGCGGCCCCAATTGGTTCGAGTTTTGCTGCTGCACTGTGTAATTACTGTTACACTGTTTTTTTTTCTTCCAAGAAATATGGTCTACAATGCACCTTGATGAATACGCTTTCCAGTCATTGATATTGCAAGATAGTCATGTGACATACCGCGAGATTAATGCAGTCTTGTGCATATAGTCGATATTATATTCAAATTAGTTCGTTTGGATAGTTTGGATAGCATTCTTTAATAATTACTGAGAAAGGGGTCGTGTTCATTAGCGCAAAAAAAAATTTAAACGAATGCAGAAGTGTATTGATCTTCATGGAGAATATTTTGAATATTTTTTCTGTCATTATTATATTTTTTTCTTGCTTTTATTAACTATAAATATCTATACAACTATAAATATCTATACAACTATAAAAAATGTATTCATTGTATCTTCTATTTTTATAAGACTCCCTCCCAACATATCAAAGGTTTTAGAAAAGTCATAACATTCTAGGTGAATATCCTTACATAACTTTTAAACCAATTGCATTTCTTATTACTTTATTTTTTGTTATGGCTCAAATAACAAAATCGAAGTCTATAAAATTAAATGCTCCAAGCAGCTATTGGTCACAGTGTTAGTGGTGGTTACCAAGCGAAGGTGAATAATCATCAAATAATCCCGTTTAGATCTGAGCCACATATTTAACTACCTCCAACAACGGAAATTGAGAAAAATTTATTAAAAATAATGACAATATAGATTTTTCTAATTTATTATTAACCGCCGAAATAGCCAACAACCACAAAGTCTATGGCTTACATAACCTCAAAATTGGCAAAACCAAACAAAGAAAAGAAGTAGGAATTTTAACAAAGATCTTTAATCAATTTTAATTTTTTACCTCCGCTGATTCGTTTGTTGTGTTTTGTTGTTTTTTTTTTTTGCTCGGCGCTTTTACAATGTAGATATGCCACAAACAAAGAAACCATGACAGAAAAATTCTATAGACTTCATAATGCAACTCTCTGGGCTGGCGCTGTATTTCGCGCTGCTGCGCATGCGCAACGGTTAATGTTGTTGCTTTTCGCTTGATTTTTCATTTTGTATTGTTTTTATTGCATTACAGCACTCATTCAGCCATTAAATGCCGTTATCTACTTATTACACAATAAAAACACTACGCGGACAGACATACGAAATAACAACAACAACAGCGCCGAGAATATTAGCGGCCTCAGCCAGCAGCCAGCCAGCGACTAGAAAATCGGCAACAACAAAAATAGTGGTCACAGAACCACTAGCATAGTTTAGCTATGAGACCTAATTTCACACAGCAACTTTTCAACAACACAAAGTTGATTTGGTGGTGGTACCCCCCTGGTCCAAGAGAAGAAGAAAAAAAAACAACACCAACACAACAGCAATAATTATATCAAACCAACAAACACTTGGCAATTGCATTGGCGGCGCAAAAAGTCAATGGAAGACAACAAAAACAAGGAACGAAACTACTACAAAACAAAACTCACCGAATGGTAGCCAATATTACTAGTCTATAACGTAATATAACATAACATTTAGAACGTTATGTATTACGTTTTGGCGTAGTTTGTTTTTTTTGCGCTTTTCTGTAGATACGAATGAAAAGCACATGAAATGGAGAAAAAAATGCGCAAAAACAAAAAGCAGCAGCATAAACACAAATTGCAATTACTTCGTAAAGATTACAGTGGTTTGTGGGGTGGCAATTTACATTTAAAAGATGTCATGTTGTTGTATTTGAAGTGAAGACTTCTTAAGCACACTTGTGATGGAACAAGAAACTGTGAAGCGAAAAATCGGCGTAAAGGACTTTCATTTTTAAGAAAATGTACTCAATTCATTTAAAAATTTCAAATTTCTAAGAGGCAAAAATAAGGATTATAAGAATCGATGTATTATTTATTGAGTTTACCCGTGACAAAACTTTTCATATAACCAATGCAACGTTGTTTTCTCGTCGGCTGATGTATATGTGCCATAAGAACCCACAAACCCTTACGGAGTAAGAACTCTGATTCCCTGACTAGGACAAAATAACAGTATTGTTTATTGATGCTGTAATTCAAACTTAAAATCTACTGGATAAAATATTAAGATATGAAAACAATTCAAATTCGGATTCAGGGATAGCGTTGTTGCCTTGTCCAGTAATTTGTACTCAGGCCAATTGTAGATGATCGATAACTTTTACTATACGTTCGACGAGTATTGATGTGACCTATGACTGTAATGACAGGTTTTGGGACTCGGGTCGATTTAAGATAGTCGTGAACTTTACGAATCGGTCGATTGGAGGTGATGGGGAACTCTATACTATACTCATAAAACTGTGGTTATGATTTATATCACCAGTATGTGGTCAGCTTGGTGATTCGGGTTTTGTCGGTGTTTCAGGTATATCATATCAGCAAGTGATTTTATATCAGCAATACTGGGTCATCTTGATGATTCTGGTTTTGTCGAGTTTTTTTCAGCTAATCGACTTCTGCAGCTCGTGGTAGTATCGAAGATTCGGATTTTGTCGTAAATCTGTTTGGTATTTGCAATTCAGGATCGTGTTGATGACTTACGTTCTTCAGAAAATTGATTTTGCAACTCGTGGTTGTATCGATGATTCGGATTTCGTCGTAAAACAGTTTGGTATCCGCAACTCAGGATCGTGTTGATGACACGTGTTCTTCAGCAAATCGGCATTGCAACTCGTGGTTGTATCGATGATTCGGCTTTCGTCGTAAATCAGTTTGACATCTGCAAATCAGAATCGTGTTGATGACTTGTGTTCTTCTGAAGATAAACTTCTGCAACTCGTAGTTGTATCGATTCCGAATTCGCGACCGAACTTATAATCGTAGTCCACTTTAACAGACCGAAGTCCGATTCAACATACCGAAGTCCGATTCAACAGATGGAAGTCCGATTTAACAGACCGAAGTCCGATTTAAGAGATCGAAGTCCGATTCAACAGACCGAAGTCCAGTTCAACTGACCAAAGTCCGATTCAACAGATGGAAGTCCGATTTAACAGACGGAAGTCCGATTTAACAGACCGAAGCTTGAATTAACAGACCGAAGTCCGATTCAGTAGACCGAAGTCCGATTTAACTAGACCGAAATCCGATTTAACAGTCTGAAGTCCGATTCAACAGACCGAAGTCCGATTTAACAGGCTGAAGTCCGCTTTAACAGACCCAAGTCCGATTTAACGGTCCGAAGTCCGATTCAACAGAACGAAGTTCGATTCAACAGACCGAAGTCTGATTTAACAGCCCGATTCAACAGACCGAAGTCCGATTCAACGTCGAGTTAAACCAATGGAATTTAGGTTAAACCCTGAGAAGGACCAGGGAGAACGGGTACAGAGCTACATAGCAATAAACTTCGCTGCGGTAGCAACCGACGAATTGAGCAAGCAAAATGCTCGATCATTTAAGTAAGTGGATCTTTGATGCAATGCGAATTATATCGCATTCACTGCATCGATTAACACTTTTCCTTGTAATGTCGTTTTCTGAATGTGTTTGGTTGGATGTTGGTCGTTGCAATCATTCGCCGTTCGTGTGCGATTGCCGAATGTCTCGTTTGCAGCGGTCTTGTGATCGGTGGTTTTGTTGTTTGCCCTTGATGTAATTGAAACAGTGTATCCACATTAGAGTGGCCATAGTGGAAATTTTTTTTAAAAGTTAAATTTTTCGCACTGAAAAATATGAGGTTGGGGATAAAAATAATTATGCATATTTTTTTTTAATTCCGAGTACCTCCGGGTTGAGCCCAAACTTTTATTACATTACCCATTTAGGCTGAAGTGCAGAATATGGGGCGGGAGCCCGATTAAAAACCAAAAATATGCCATTGTCTTCATCTTGGTCCCCAAACATCGGAATGGTAGGTCAAAGTTGGCGCTCAGGCCCATGGGGCCCGGGGGTCAAAAAAGGGGCCCCTTTCGGTTCTATGATGACCCCCAGGTGCGGGTACTCAAGTGAAAGATATTTTCGAGACGAATCCAACGATGTTATTTTGTAGTTAGGTTTTTGGTCGCAATGACATGTTTTGGGCGAATGTCATAGTTGTTTTTGGGCGATATGTCATTTTGTATTTAGGTTTTTGGTCGAAATGACATGTTTTGGGCGATATGTCATGGTTGTTTTTGGGCGAAATGGCGGTACGCCTAGGAACCTAAAAATAACATCGTAGGATTCGTCTCGAAAATATCTTTCACTTGAGAACCCGCACCTGGGGGGTCATCATAGAACCGAAAGGGGCCCCTTTTTTGACCCCCGGGCCCCAAGGGCCTGAGCTCCAACTTTGACCTACCATTCCGATTTTTGGGGACCAAGATGAAGACAATGGCATATTTTTGGTTTTTAATCGGGCTCCCGCCCTATATTCTGCACTTCAGCCTAAATGGGTAATGTAATAAAAGTTTGGGCCCAACCCGGAGGTACTCGGAATTAAAAAAAAAATATGCATAATTATTTTTAACCCCAACCTCATATTTTTCAGAGCGAAAGCTTTTGGATTTCACATTTTTAATTTTTTCTATATAACGCTATGGCCAGTCTAATCCACATTTAACCTAAAGTCTAGTCATTTGTTTCAGTGATAATCCCTTAAGTTGCTTAAATCTCTTACCGTCGAATCATTTCTTTAGTATAAAGTCCCATCAACAAGACCCACTGTACTCTGTCTACTTCTATTACTTTTCAATAAACCACAACATATAAAAACGTGTCCATGCGTTTCCTATCATTATGTTGTGGTGGCAACCATTGCAAACTCATAGCGACTCATAGTTCAAATATTCGACTCTCATACCTACCTCCCTAGTACGCCAATGGGTTTGCAAAAAATGTGTTCCAAGTGTTTTTCGTTTCTCTTCACAACAACAACAACGACAACAACATGTATGCGAAAAACCAAACCGCTTACAGCATATAGAGAAAAAAAATGCAATGTTGTTTGTTGCAGAAGTACCAGGTATATCACACTTGGTATCTGTGGTGTGTGGTGCCACATTGTGGCAACAACACCAATGATGAAACTTTGAAAATAGCTAAACTTTAAGGTCGTTTAGTTCTATTGTGGTTCTTGTGCGCAATAATTCTTGCTGCTGTTTATTCTTGACTAAAAGAGAAAAATATCATCTCTTAGTGCAAAATATATAACTTTATGTTGCAAACAACATAACCAAAATCGTTCATTACTTTACAGTCCTAGTCGAAGACTGCAACTATTATACTTGCTCATACAGCTAAGGCATCTATCTAACATATGTGCAACAAAATGTTGTTATGGCCATAGCAGTCAGTCACCAAAAACCACACAAAAATTGAGCAAAAACGTGGAAACCTGAAATGCTGAATGACCACATTTTTCTACACTGTGAGGAAAATGCTTAGATTTAAAATGGGAAATTGTTTTTAACACCATATCTGTTTGAAGTTTTTAAAATAACTAGTACACTTTTATAATTAAAAAAAATTGGCAAACTCGAATTAGTTCAACTGACTTCGACATCGAAAAAGACTTCAATAACATAGTATCAACTTTATTTTCCCTTAAAACCCCATAAATGAGGAATAGCATAGCTTTTCTCGTTATTGTGAGTTAACAAGCTTTCTAATTTTAGACACAATGACACCTACTCATTTTTACTTGACTTTTATTGCAAAGTTGCTGTCGACAACATGAAGATATATTAGCTACAACATTCCTAAATTCATAACATGATCTGGGTGGTTAACAGTTCAGTGAGTCACGTAATTGGGATGATTAAGGTGGAAAGAAATCTCAGAGCTGAATAGTGATGGGGAATGTTAATAGAAGGACACCTTAAGAGAGAAGTTCTGTCTCCACTTTCATGGTTAACCACATTCCATTAACTTATTCTCCAAAGCCGGATATTTGCCACGTCAATAATCTTCCTATCGTACGTCCAGGTAAATACCTCAATTTACTTATCATTTGCCCGCTTATTTAATCTAGTATCTGTAATCCCATCTAAAACTAAAAGAGAAATCTAATGTGCAGGGGCGGTCAAAGAGGCAACTGTTGCTCATTACTGTTGTAAGGCAAGTGCCGGGGACTGTCTCCGAAGGATTTTTCCATCAATAGGAGGTGGAGGGCCCTTCTTAAAAGAACTTTCTAAATTCCTGGACAAAAATTTAAAGGTCAGCAATGCCTACCGGAGAAATAAATATAACGTCAGATATAGCACTTACTGTCATTCTAAACATCTGGACTCCTGGTTCAAGTTTGAATCGACCGCTGCATTTCTGGGGAGAATCAGGAAAAAGAGGGTAAAGCAATCGAAGCATTCTTGACATGGTAAACTACTAAAACTCAATTCCTATTAAAACGGACTACTCTATTTCTCTATTCCTTTTACCAGTAACTAATCTATAGACTTGTATTTCGAATAGGAATACCTGAAAAATTACACTTGAGGGGGGATACCAGTGACTTGATACTAGACATTCATATAAATATCTCCTTCAAGATGCCAGACGACTGCTGAGTGTTTCAGACAAAAATCTCTGCTATACTTAAGATTGCTGAACTACTGAAAAATAGTGTCAGCAGTGCAGACGTATCTTCTCGCTCTTTTTGCATCTCTCCAAATTTCAAACGAGCTCTTAAATTGGAAGCTGGCTCTCGTGCCAAAAAGTATTTTTATTGGCTCAGTAGCACAAAGTACTTCTGTTTGTACCACAGTACTCTTTTGTACCACACAGTAATTTTAATGTACTTTTCGGTACAAAGTACTTTTTTTTACCAAATTCCTTTTTGTAGAAAGAAGTACTTTTGTTGGCCTAAAAGCACTTGTCTGTTGCACAAAGTGCTTTTATGGTACCAGATTTCCTTTAATGTACTTTTCGGTACAAAGTACTTTTTTGTACTAAAAAGTACTTTTATTGGCCAAAAAGTACTTTTAATGTACAAAGTACAATATTTGTACAAAAGTACTTTTTTGAACCAAAGACTATTTTTATTGCCCCAAAAGCATTTTTCTGTTACATAAAGTACTTTTTTATACCATTGTACTTTAAATATATTATTCGGTACAAGGAACTTTTGGTACAAAGTACTTTGTACTTTTGGGACAATAAAAGCAATTTTACTTCTATAACGTCATTCATTTGGTACCAAAAAGTACTTTGGTACAAAATAAAGTACTTTGTACTTTTTGGTAAAAAAAGTATTCTGGTACAAAAGAAAGTACATGAATTTTATTTTTTAACTTGGCTCGCGAGCTGCTCTTTGCCGACTGTCTAGGCGGCTTTAGACGAGCCAGCCATTTTATTTTAATCGAATCGGCAATATGTTTTTTTGAAGTATGTTCTCAACTGCCTGATGCTCGGACAATTTCAAATATCCTGTTCATAACTCCAGGTTTTAAGGAAAATCGAACTATTATTATGGCTGTTATAACGGTTTCAGTTTTAAATGGGCGTCCACTTCCACCCTGGCTTTAATTCATACTGTACCAACAATATAAACATATACGAAACTTCATCTTCATACCGCTGATAGTTCATAAAATATAGGCAATTTAAAGTTCAAGTTGAGTTTGGAGGTCGCAGGATTTCCCGCCCATTTTTTGTTGGTTCACAAATGTTGCTGCCAAAATTCTTCACACAAATTTTCAAGGCGATTGGTGTCGCAGTCCTAAAAATGGGGTCCACGGCCACTACAAGTACCCTATTTCTACTGCCGACCACACAACTATATTCGGTGAAAACTTCAAAAAGATCTGTCTAAAAAATGCAAACGAACATTTATATGAACATTAATTTTTAAATAAAACATTCTATATACTAAGAACAGAGATCGCCATAATTTTTTTATGATTTTGCTGTAATATTTTTCTCAGTGTACATATTTACCACTACCACTTATTGACTTGTCTACAATTTCTATAAAAATTAAATACATTTTTGTTCAAATATGATTTGTCTTACTTAAACAGGTTGTTTGCAAAACAGTTGCTAGTTTTATTTCAACTACCAAAAATCGCAAGCCACATTTTTGTTTGGCAAGAAATGGCGCCTTAAGGTATTGTCTTGCTCATAATAAAATGAATTTGGTTAGTATGTAGATCTGCGTAGCAAAACTATAATCTTAAAGTTATCGTTAGAAGCATTTGTTCGCGATATCCAGGTATATCACATATTTCTGTGAAGCATATGATGCTATGCCTGTATTCTAGATTGTAAAATCAACGCTAGTCTATGGTTATAAGGACATAGGATATTGGGAACCTTCTGCACTGTCGCACTAACGAGAAATGGAACAAAACATTGTTAACGTCTTTTCTTATTGGGATGAATGAGGAAAAAGATTATTAAAAACATAGCATATCAATAATTTTGCAATAAAATATTCATTGCATCGCCAACATGTGGCTGCAGTTTCAAGGGCACTAATGAATAAGTAATATGTTGAAAACGTAGTTAATGCTGTCCAAGAACTTTTGTTGACATGCAATTAGATAAATGCCTATTTTATGATAAGTTACGGATCGTAAAGACATAGACAAGGTCTAATAACTGTATAGACGAGTAAGTGCAGCACCACTTAAACATACGTTTCCGCATAACAGATTGACTCTAGTTTAGGATAACAGATTCTATTTGTTTCTCTTATAAGAGTATAACAAGAGAATATACCCTTATCTTGTGGTAACTCCCACTTCCTTCTTCTAAAGTCACCATCGACAAAGATGTTCAGAACTTTTTGTGTACTTTATTATTGTTGGCTTCTGAACGGTATTTATTACTTTTCTGTACCGTTTAGCTTTTGGTGGTGTTGAGACTGTAGCATTTCCTAACATCCGTTGACTTACGCTAGCTGCGAAGCTCCTTGACATGTACCATCTTTCGATGTTTACTGCGGTCATGCAATTCACAGCAGTCCTTGCTTGGGCGTCTCGGTTTAGAACTCTGTGGCCAGTAATGTACAGATACACGTTTTCTTCATAAATCTTTATTCAGCACACTCGGAAGATATTCATCTTTTCTACATGCCTTAAATCGTGACTTTAGGTTTGGAAATTGTTTTAAGGTCACCTCATAATTTTGCAGGGTTTATGTTCCATTCTTTCAGGCTTTCTTGAAAGTCATGTAAATTAGCGTTGCCTGACATTTGTTCCGAGGAAAATCAATGATATTTTTAACTTGAAGGGTATGCCGAAGATAAAACTGGTTATTTGCACAATGCTCTCACATCCATTTTTTGTCAATAATTTTTTCTGAAAGTTCTAATTCCAAACTTCAATCGTTTATGTTAACTGAGAATAGTGTTATGTATTTGTTAACACCCAAAAAGGGGGAGTTTTGTATGGAACATGTAGTAGTACTTGTCTGATTTCGCTCATCATAGAACTTAACCTCAAATTTTAGCTCGATAATGCGTTATTGCGGGGACAGACTGGCGGACACAGCCGGCTGTGGTCGCAGGGACAGACACAATAAAGGGAGAGTTTTTATGGTAGGTGGACCTATATTTCTCATCTAAGGAACCTTTACTTAGAGGATAGAAGCTTGCATTTCAAATACCAACTCCATATCTCTTAATCTACGTCTGTAATCGCTAGGACAGACAGATATCCCTCCCCAAAAAAAAGGTTCATTTTAGAATTCAATTTTCGCTGAGAGGACACGTCAGTAATCACGGAGACAGATTTGGATGTTTGTAAATGCAAATTTTTGAAAGTAATGAAAAATTTTCGGATGTAATCGGAGAAAGTAGTCGGATTATTATACCCTCATCCTACAGGTAGGGGGGTTAATATCATTTTATACGACCCAAAAGTGTTACACATTGAAGAAGTCACTGTTGACCATAGGTATCGTTTAACCCATTAGTGACGACTGTTACCATATGGTAACGTCGACAGCGTTAGATATTGCACGCAATAAAATAAAAATACATGTCAAGAATTTTCTTTTTTGATTTCATCTATACCGCTATGCGATCAGACGTCAGTAGCGAGCGTGGGGGATCATTTAAAATAGGTGTTTTTCACATGTGCGCAAAACGACAATATGGAGGGATACAAAAAGTCACTCCATATCAAGAATATTTTTTGGCTGCTTCAAGATTGATATATTAAAAACTTTTAGTTTTTGTTATTTGAGAAGAATATGAAATATCATAAAAACGTGTTGCATGAATTATTTTGAACTTGGTTCTTTTTATTTACCTGTTTTAAAGCTGTTACCATATGGTCACATTCGGCATAACACCAGTTTAAATTGATATTTTTCTGACATTTTGCGTCCTACTTTTTTATGTAAAATTTATTTTTTAACTAATTTATATGTAGCACTGACAAAATTTTTAAAAATTTCCATTTTTTCGCTCTCGTCTTTAAAGGGTTATCCAAATTCAACTCATGACTTTTTAAGTCGTTTGAGCCATGTCCGTATGTGAGTATTTGGCTGTCCGACTAGTGCACACGATAACTTTCGAAAGACGCAACCAAATGCTTTGAAACTTTGCACGAGTTAATATTTCCCCAAAACTATTTACGGTATTCCAAATGGTCTACATGACCACGCCCCTTCTGGTACATATAAACTACTCCGCCTTCTTTAGAAATCGAGTAATAATATCAAAACATCCAACGCGATCGTGCCCAAACTTTATGTCTAGTAAAGCTATAGCAGGCTATAGTTTTGAAGAAAAAGTGGTAGTCTAGCCACTCCCCTTCTGGTACCACCCCTTCTAGTACCACCCATGTGCCACTCTGCCTACTTTAGGAATCGAATAATAATATCATAAACTGCAAGCCTAGCCACGCCCCATCCGGTACCGCCCACTTTAGAAATCATTTAATAATATCAATATGTTTGTAATTTTCTTGTCTGCCATATTGGATCCCCCATTTTGAAGTTTCAAAAACTAACATCGAATTCGTAATCGGTGACGCCCAAAACTACCGAGTAAGAAGTTTGAAGCCATTAAAGCGCGAAGAAGTACCAATATTAATTTGAGATTTGCATGTAAGCCCTCTTTTCACAGTCCAGGTTACACATAAGTTTATGGAGCTGGCCTTTCCAAGCTGTACTCCGAAGAGATATACTGAAAACGAATTTATTAACCTTTTTGAAGCTAAACCAGGAGATAAATTAAATTTTTCAGCAAGGAAACAAATGGATGGGTTCTGTCTCTGAAGTCTTTGAGGGGCCAGCGTGATTCCATGACATAAACTCTATTGAAAACGTATGGGTTATACTTGTTCATAAAATTTTCTCCAACAACAGGCGTTACAAAAGCGTTGCAGAACTAAAATCGGCAGTAATAGCGGCTTGCGACTCCTAAGGAAGTCCAACCCCAAAAACCCCGATAAATAGTATGACCAAAAGGCATTTTTGAAATAACTCAAAGTAAGAGAGGACGAATTATTAAAAAAGTGTTTTCTACTTTAAATTTGGTTTTTGTTTAATAAAAATTAAAAAAATATCTTTGCGTATAATTTTATAATCACCCTATAATGTAAAGAAATGCAAGAAAGATAAACTTAACGAAATACAATGTGATTGTTGTTGAATGTAAAAGTCTAGTTTTTGTTTCTCCTACATTCCTCATATTCGGCTTTTTAAATATGACCCTCAAGTACATTTGCATCTAAATATAGTGGAGCGCATAATTTTTCGCTCTCTAGTGTAGGAGATACCAGTAGGGGTGTGGCAAATGTTTTGATTTTGTGAAATTCTGCCTACTATTGAAGATAATTAAACTGACCAAAGACAAATCCATTTGGAAGTTATGGAGAAATATTATTTATCCAAAAAATTGTAATACTGTATGGGAAGTACCTGAAAGTGTGGGGCCATTATGGCTATTTAGAATCCTATACCTAAATTTTTCATAAGGATCAGTAAAGATTTATTCGAGTTATCCTGCCAACAAGTCAGCCAGCCAGCTGTCTTAAAAATTCTTAAAACGAATGTAGTCTTAAGATACTTGGGGTCCAAATGGTCAGTATCCTGCAAAATGTCTCAAGTCATCTTTTTGTGTTTCTGAGTCATTGATGATTTAAAGTTTATGGCCGTTTGTGGTTTAATACAAAAACTACAAAACTCCTTTAATTAGACATTGGATTTTTCTAAATGCCATAGACTATGATCTTTGGGATACTTCTGCAAAATGTTCTTAAGTCCTCTTTTTGTGTTTCTGAGTTAATGATGATTCAAAGTTTATGGCCACCTATGTTTTGATACAATAACAACAAAACTACTTTAAATAGACGTTGTAGTTTTTACAGGGCATAGACTATGACACTTTTGGAACACTTCGGCATCATAAAGTCTATTTCACAAAAAAATGGACTTGAGACCTTTTTACAGGATACCGACGAAATATATGAATGTTGTACACAAATGAAATTGACATATCAGTTAGGATTATTGCTTATATTTTGGCACATTGCGGCCAAATGCAAATCTCTTTGAAATCGATCTCAATCATTCATATTGTACGTTAAATGTACTCCAATACCTGACACACACAAAAGGGGTAGGCCTCATGCCTCATGTGTAGAATATCATCAAGAGTCAAGAACGGCTAGTATTAGTAGAGCCATGCAACCTGACATGTTATAGAATCAGGAAGTAATTTTTGATGATGTACTACACACTATGCATCATGTGGCTGTCTGTCCAGATTTATCTATCTTCTCCTGTGCATCATTATGGTTTTGTTTGAGATTTTGCTATTTGCACGCACCACACAATAAAGCAAGCAGGCACCAGCAGGCAACGAAGTCGGTTGTTCTTGAGGCGGCAACAAAATGTAGCAGTTGCAGCAACAGTTTTTCAAACAAAACTGCATAAATTTCTCTATAGCTTGAAGGTTGTATGTTATAACTATCGATATGGAGTATCTTTAGAAACCAATTGATATTGGTTTAGATACAATAACCGTGCCTCTCTGTTTTCTCAACTTGTTTGTAATTCGTGCAGCAACATCATCAACGTTATCATCATCAGCACCACCACCAATACCACCGCCAACCATTGTATGCAATCTGTGCAAAAGAAATATGAAATTCCAGTAGTTCTTTATAAAAAAAACACAATCTTGCATCTATTGTACAACTACTAAACACAATAGGGTCGCCCCCTTTTTTTTGGTAAATCTAAGTTTGTGGTTTATCATCATCATCATTGTCAGTATTACATTTTTGTTTATTCATCAACTCATAATTGTGTTGCATGGAAAAGAGCCTCTCGTTGCAGTATAGGATGGAAAATCTCATTATACCTTTATTATGTCGATGAAAATTTGTTCATGTAATACAAATGATGAGGTTGCCCCCTGTAACTCTTGCATCTCAGTCATTGTGTTTTTCTTTTCACTAATAAAGAAAATAATCTAGAATTACTTTCAATCAAGAAATGTCGAAAGAAAAAATATGCAGTTGCATGTGAGCACCTTTTGATTTCCTAGCTCAAAAGAAGTCATTAGCTGGCTTATTTTTTTTGCGTAATTTTGATATAGAGTAGTTTCAGGTACGATATGATGTTAGATTTTGATGGAACAGATAATCGAGCAGAGTGTATTTCTATGAACAAATTATTAGTGGCATAATGGATATGGTGCAATACCAGAGAATGCGGTTGCATTATAAAGTATTCTGTGACACATGAACTGTGTATGTCTAAATTAGGAAAATTATTACAGTAAAAAGTTGAAATATAATTTAGGATGCAGTGAAGTAAATTGACATATCGTTGGTATACAGGAAAAACTAATCAAGTCCACTTTTAGTGTTTCATAGTAATTGATGATTTATAGCTTATGGCTGCGTGTGTTTTGATACAATAACTACAAAAGTATTTAAAATAGACATATGAGTTTTATAGAGGGCGTAGACTATGACACTTTTGCATCATAAAAACCATTTCACAAAAAAGTGAACTTGGTCAGTTTTTCCTGTATACCCATGACATGTATGTCAAGAAATTCCAGCATTTTGTGCTATAACTAACTAGTTTCGGAACGACCGTGGCAATAGAACTCGCTACTATAATGCGGGTAGAGTAGTCGTGTCGATCGGAGTGTTTAATTAAATCTTTAAAATATAATTATGATGTTCCGATTCGTCGGTAGCTACATAATCTCTTTGGAGTCCTCTCCGGAAGGCATTCTGAAATGACGTCCTTGAGTACCAGAATGAATCACCGCACTGTAGTGCCAAAAAGTTTTTTTTTTGGAATTTGTCTATAACTTTTGAACAGTAATGGTATAATGATAAAATTTAAAATTGTAAAAGCCGAGGTGTTTTCAAAATGATTTGCCTGCTGGGTGATGGGGCCACTGGTTGGCCCTCCAAAGTTGGTCCCCTCGGGTGTTTCAAATTTTTAAATGTTCGTGAAAAGTGCATTTATGTTCAGATTTAAAAGATTTTGTGCATTTCAAAAAATAAACCTTCAATAAGAAAGTTTCATTCGGGAAAACCGACTTAAATAATGTATATTTACTCGACTCAGTGAAATATGAAATTTTCTATTATATTCATATTGTAACTCGATTTCTAAAGTGGGCGGAGTTGTACATTTGTATGGGAGCTACCAGAGGTGACGTGGCTAGACTTCCAGTTTTTTTTCCTTCAAAACTTTATCCTGATTTAGAACGCCCCAAGCCGCATACGCGGTAGTCAGTCTCGATACTCTCTCTCTGGCATTATTTAAAAACGAATGCGCATACGTCTCACATTTTTCAAAAGTTGATAAAAAATATATAGTAGTGGGGGTTGCCAACCACTTTGGGAATTATTTCGTTCCTCATTTGGGGTTTTCAAATTATGAAATAATCCCCAATGAAATAACACCCAACCAATTTTTTAAATTCGGGGCTTGTTTCATACCGTATATAATTTGGGTGTTATTTCATTTTTTATTTTGGGGGTTATTTCATTTTTAAAGCTCTTGGTTTTTAGGCGTTATAATTGGCTCCACGAAAAGCCCCACAATGAAATAACGCCCAAACGAGAAATGAAATATTCCCAATTTTTTTCATACATTTTTGGGTGTTATTTCATATGAAATAACTCCCAATTTTTTTGGGCCATTTTTCATTTTTCTTTGGGAATTATTTCATTCTTCATTTGGGGTTTTCAAATTTTGAAATAATCTCCAATGAAATAACACCCAACCAATGTTTTAAATTTGGGGCTTGTTTCATACCGTATATAATTTGGGTGTTATTTCATTTTTTATTTTGGGGGTTATTTCATTTTTAAAGCTCTTGGTTTTTAGGGGTTATAATTACATAATTATATAAAAATAGGCCTTTTACAAGAATACTTTTAGCCTGTGAATATATTACAATATCTTTCGAACGTTTACATATATTTCCATTTGTGTTCATATTGACGGATGATTTGCTTGTAAACACTGGAGGTGGTTGTGTAAAGGCCAAACGTAAAAGGCAAATTGTCTTCCGAACTGCAAAAATAGAGCAGGGCTACAATGATCTACTTCATTTCAATAATTTTGCGACTTTGCTGATGGTCCATATTGACCTTATGAAATCCTTGGTGAAACTGACTTTTATGAATTTTGGGCATAATTTCATTTTTGTTGCTGATGGGGTTTATTTCATTGGGGGTTATTTCATTTTCATCATTGGGTGTTATTTCATATGAAATAACTCCGAAATAACATATTATCTAAATAGACACTTTTCATTCATGAATAACATTTTGAAAAATATTTCTCCAAAATTCTTCAAAAATAATTTGTAAATAATGAAATAAATAACAATGTAATCGGTATCCGATTATAATTTTAACATGAGGAAAAGAAAATCAAATATTTTAATATAATTTTTACTTTAACGTCTTTCTTATCATCATGAAAATCGTAGTCAATGAAAAATTGTGCTACAATAATGTTCATAGTTATTATAAGTGCCAATTCATATTTGGTATCCGATTATAAAGCTTTTGTATCCGATTACAAAGCTGTTTTTGTACATCATTAACGAGCAATAACAGTCGGCGTTGCCACCTGAACACATAAAGCTAAAGTACTGATAAAAAACATTTATGAATACAATTTCTTATTAAAGGTTTGTTAGAGCTAAAGAATACTTTAGCTAGAGAACGCTTCATACCTACTTTAGAAATTTTTTATGAATATGGCCGTTAGATCTTTAGTCAGGGTGATGGTGCCAGATTAGTCCCCTTTCGGCCTTTTTTACAAGGAGAAAGCCCATATAAATTAGCATGATTATATCTCCTTTCGATTATTTTACCTTCAATCCAATTTGATAGTGATCATACCCATATCTATTTTCGCGATTATAGCTTCAGCCGTACAAGTTTTATCCCTTATGGGTAATTTTTACCTAAAGTACGAATTTCCAAAAATCCACTCTTAGTTGACGTTTACACGAAAAGGGGTACAACCACCCAAATTTAATCATCCTATCTACAGCCATTTCATCGAACACTATGACACAATTTGACATTTCCCCGGAAAAGTTTAATCTAGGTCTCCGAAGACATGAACTATCCCAAATCTATTTTTACACATGATTTTTCATTTTCTTTTATTTGACCTTTGTCTAAAAAAATCCAACTTTAACCCACTGTATACAAAAATTGTGACGTAGTTTAGGGTTTTATTACTGAGGTCAAATGCTATCGTTTGATATTGGTTTAGTTCACTCCCGAAAAAGTGCGTTGCACTGTTTGCTCAAAAATAGACTTTTTAACATTTCTTTAAAATTTAATTTGGATTTTATTTTGGAACCTTTGACTCGTAGAGGTTATTTGTCTTCGGTGACTTAGTGAAATTTTCCGGAGAATATTTCTATCGAAGATTCTAATCCTTGACCTCCGTCCAAAGTTGACTTTGAAACAGTTTTTCAAAATTGGGCCAAAAATGTTTCGAGAAAATATTCCCCTGATTGTTTTAATATAGGTCTCCGAAGACATGAAATACCCCAAACGTATTTTTACAGATGATGTTTCATATTCTTTGATTCGACTTTTGACCAAAAAAAATCAAAATTTAAACCACTGTAAAAAAAATTTGTGACGAAGTGGAGCATAGAGTTTAGGGTTTTGTTACTGAGGTCAAATGTTATCGTTTGATATTGGTTTGGTTCACCCCCGAAAAAGTGTGTTGCACTGTGTAATCAGTTAGTCAATTAATTTTAAATATTTAGATTATGAAAATGTTATTACAATCGTTCTATTAATTTGACCGATATAAAATTTTTTTCAAACTGGGCGTGGCATCGCCCATTTCCCAGCGAGACGTAGTCCACCATGTACCATTTACACATTTTTGTTTGTGTGTTTAATTATGTTTTTATTTAGCCTATGATATAGGCCCTACGGATAGTACTATAGAGTAGAAATTTCATTGCATTTGGTCCTTTTATATCGCCCAGATAACGATTTGCTCAAAATGGGTGTGGCACCGCCAATTTTCCAGCGAGACGTAATACTTTTTGTATCAGTATAAGATGTAGCAAATCTCCTCTCCATACCTCTAATGGCTCTTGAGATATGACCGATTGAAATTTCGGATTGTGTGGGCGGTGCCACGCTCCTTTGTCTAATTATGTTTTCATGTAGCCTATGATGTCCCTATGGACAGTAGCACACAAAGAAAATATAATTGCAATCGGCCCATTTATTTGGACCATATAACGATTTTCTAAAATGGGGCGTGGCACATCGTAGGGCGTAGGGTTTTTCAACTTTCCAATTTCAAAATTTTAATGATGTGGTTTTGTAAAGAATATTTGGATAAGAAAAATTCAACAAGGTTTTTTATGAAAAGTGAAATTTTGTAGTTAAAAAAACTAACAGGTCAACGGAAATTTATTCAATGAAATTAAATTTAAATTATTGTCCAAATAAATAACTTTCTGTGTGTGTAAGTTTATACCTGTGGCTTTTGTTTTCTTTTTTAGTAAAAATATAGCACTTACTCTCTTATAAAAAAAAATTATTGAAATTGAAAAAGCTAACTAATTATTATAATATATCAAAAATTATACTAAAAATATCAACTTTTCAGTTTTTGATGGAAAAGAACTTTATGTGCTTTGCCTTGCTTAGTCCTCTAACTAAAAAAAAAATGAAAGGTCCGAGTCTGGACTTTCAATTAAGAAAAAAAAAAATAACAGCAAAATACCGTCCCTTTTAGTAACATCGATTTTAATGCATGTATTTGTGCGATATTTTCGGTGTATTTGAAGGCTAATATCTTTCGCGCAGGGCTGATGGGCATATTCTCTTCTTTTGTATGGAGATAACACATGTTTATCTTTTGAATAAAAATTAACATTTTATAACTTATATGAAATTTTCATATGATTCTAGACAGGGAAGAAAAACACCTAAATTTACAACTTTCAATGGGCTTAAAATCTGAAGTAGGCGTGGCTTCCCCAATATGTTTAATTTTTTTTTTTCAGAAGGAGAACTCAATTAAGAAGTGTCCCAAATTTCGAGTCCCTAGGTCCAAAAATTTTGGCAACTGCAGTTATATGGGAGGTGGGTGCGGCAGTAGGCGGTTATCCAATATTTTTTAAAAATTTCTTAATTTAGCCCAGAGAAGTGTTTCTGCAAAATTTCATTGCTGTACGACCGCTACTTCTATTTTTTCCAAGAAATGTATGGGGCGGTGCCACTCTGCGTGGCATCTCCCACTTTCCACAAAGTTTTTTTCTTATACGACCGATATACGTACCAAATCTCGACTTCCTACCTATAATGGTTTAAAAGATACAACCATCTCAAAGTCCGAGTTGTATGGGGCGGTGCCACCCCCATTTTACCTCCTTGCAGTCAAAATTTCCAAAAATCCCAATTTAGTGCGCGCCTACGTCATAAAAAAATCGTTTTAGCTCTCCTGTTCTCCGGTAGACCGATTTAGCTCTCTTTTCGCAGCTTCGACTGAGGAATTAAAAGACTGTTGTAAGTGACCCAAGGTGCTCCAAGGTAGCTTTCTGGTTGCCTAAAATTTGGTTCTAATGGAGCGAAAGTCACCTTCAACGCATGTGAAATCTTCTACACAAATGTAAAAATTTAGTTTATTGTCGTGTTTATTGAGCCAGAAAGTTACCTCATCAGACATAATCGTGAATATATCTGTACACCATTTCCTGTGTTCTATTATAGGATTTCTAAACTATTTTATCAGACTTTAATTTCTCCAATTTATTTGTTTTAAAAAAAACCAATAATTTTTCATTACTTCTGAATGTGTATGAACATTAAATAAAACAAAGCAAACATTTCATGTTTCTTTTATTTCTTTAAAATCTCAATGTTTATGTGTTTTAATATTTGCATTTATGTATTTTTTATAAACGGCACAGTTATGTAATAATAAACATTATTTTGTATTGCAGGTAAGGATTTTCACACACGTTGGGTGAGTTGTCATATCTGTTGTGAAATTCCAGCGGGAATTTGTTATCTTTAGGATAATCCCACATAATAAACTTTATGGAATAGGGAAAGAACATTTCTATTATATACTCCTCCTTGTATATAAAATTTACAAATTATTTTAAAATTTGTCACTCCCCTCCCCCTCCTATGCAGCTGTGTGACCTGTATTTACGTATAATTTGAAGCTCCCTTCAGCGTATCTCATGGATATAACCTATTTCTCTAGCTTTTTAACAAATAATTTCATTGCGCCAATTCAAATTCTCACTAGTGATTTTACAACAAGATTGGCGGAAAACACATGAAAGGTATTTATACAACATTTTGTCTCCCTTTCCACCCTACATTGTGCCGTTTTTTTTTAGTAAGTCATACAATGGCTTAATTGCATTTTCTAATATACGCGAAGAATATGCGCGCATTCACTTACGTTCACGCTCCGTCACTTCACAAGCACGCTAGCCATGCAGCCGTACACTCAACCAACTAAAATATAGAGAATACCATTTAGAAAGAAAAAAAAAAACGCCGAAAACGAACAAAAGAACCGCAAAAATTCACAAGAAACCAATTTTCTTGAATGTATGCCAAAAGTTTATTTTTCGAAATGATTTGCCACACGATATTGCCTATTTATGGCGTCAGTTTTCAGGGGGAATTCCGTAATATTTTTAGAGATAGCAAAAGATTTTCTAGAACGTCAGCGTCAGCAGCAGTAACAACTAAACTTGGCTAAAAGGCAGAAACCATAAAAAATCACACACACACACACACAGGCACTATAATGGTTTTCTAAGTTTATGGCAAAAGTTTATTGACCCTTCTTTTCTTGCTGCAACAAACAACATTTCATCATCAACATCAGCATCATTAACCACAGCGCCACGACTCCTTGTTGTTTGGCATAAGCAGCATTCCTTGTGTAAACAAATTTCTATTTTGTTTATTTGTAGTCTTTTTCTTTTAAGTTTGTTTTTTTTTTATTTGGTTACTTTAGCGTTCCATATATTGTATCAAATCTTCGGACATTTGCCAGTAGAGCTGCGGTTTAACAATGTCCAAGCGTTCATTGTCCGCCAACCATATTTGTCCATTTGAACCCATTTCAATGGCTCGCACTATATTGCGTGCACACACTGCGGTTTCTTGACACGGTGCCCCTTTTAATTTGTCCACATATTCTTGACCATATTCAAGAAACGCTTTCATCGTATGCCGTACAAAAGTCTTGGTGGGGCCACAACAAATGGCCATGACAGCCACACCGGTTTTATTGTAGTAGATGGGATGCTAAAAGTAGGATTTGTACAACAAATATATATATACAGAGATAGATTTTATACGATACATTAAAGATTTTAAATATTATAAAAGAATATATTGCAATATGCGGTATAGTAATGTAACTGCGGGGCTCTGAAAAGATAAATGTATGAATTGAATAAGACATTGTTTTCAAACTCCCCAACGTCATTTTTTTGTAACAGAATATGAAAAAATTGGTGCTAGACTTGTAGACAACAACGTTTTTTAGCTCAGCGATATATTAATTTCCCTAAGTATTTAAATTATTAACTTCACCTCAATAGCCTTCATTCAATATGCATGTACGGCCCCGCTTATATTTAGCAAATCCAGTAATTGACAATGAATTCTGTCCGTGTAAAACATCGAAAACATCATTAGGGACAATCAATCTAAGCGATGACAAATTTCGGCTTAGACCTCAATTTAGAACATACATTTTGTAATCTAACGTGTCTAGTGAAAGTCATGAAATTAAAATGGCCCTTCTAGATTTCACGACTTTAATTTCTCGTTGGGTTATCGTTTGTCAGAGACAAATGAGACATGAAGTTAAACAGTGGTTTTCGGACATTTTCTGGGCGGAATTCTACTACAAAATTGCTGAAAAAATAGCTGAAAATCTATTAGGTAGATTCTCAATATAAATCAGTGCCATCAATGGTCTTGGAATCGAATTCTATTAAATTCGGGACGAGAGAATATATTTCTGGGAGATTTCAATGCAAAAATTGCCTTAAGCATGTGTTCGGCTAAAACAGTCGGAAAATTTTGCCACATCGCCAAACGGAATCAGACTGATTGATTTCTTTGTAACAAAGAACATGGTAGTTAGCCTCACAAATGGATATCTCCTGATAAAGTTACGGAAATTTAAATAGATCACGTGGTAATCGATTGAAGTGTCTTAGACGTACATCTGCAACGAGATGTTCCAACTTCCGAACATACTAGCGCGCAGTGGTAATATATAGGCCACTCGATGGAAAGGACAGCGCGGACCGTACTTGGATCAATCAGATGATAATACCTGGTGCGATGACGAATGTCGCAATGCCACCCGGGAACATGATGCTGCATACACGTCCAAATTGCAGTCAAAGGTAACGCGAACAGCCAATGAAAAGTACAGGGAGACTACTCGGCTCTTCAAAAAAAAAACGAGAACTTAAGGAGTGAAATGGTGTTTGAATTGGAATATACAGGCATAGAGGTGAATCCCAAAAATTTTATCAGAAGATAAATGGTAAGGTACATGGAACAGGTCGTGAATATTTGGCTTCAGGAGAACATGCCCGATGGCTGGAATCTTAGAGTCCTGTTTCCAGTCTACAAAAAAGGTGGCCATAGTGAGTGGTAGTACCACCTCTAAAGCCAATTGTGGACAACCTAATTGAATGACCATATCACTGCGTCATATTTTGGAGAAAATCCATGAGGAACAAATCGACACTTACCACCTCTTTGTCGATTACAAAGCTGTCTTCGGGGCTTTCAAACTACTACGATGTCTAAGTTTGGCACACCTCCAAAAATAGTCCGTTTCTGCCAATGAACCCTTACAACACCATATCCTCTGTTCGGATTGTCAAGAATCTAAGAAGAGAGGTATTAGACAGGGTAATGGTTTGCCGTTCATACTTTTCAACATACGGCTGGAGAAAGTGATGAGGAAAGCAGCGTTGAACATGTATGACATTATATTTGATAAGAGCCACATACTGCTGGCATATGCCGATGATATAGACATTATCGGTCAGACGATGCGAGAGGTAACAGCTGTCTTTTCATCTGTGGAAAAGGAGTGAGCGAAAAAGGGTTTGGCACTAAATAAGGACAAGACAAAGTTACTGGTATCATTAAAATTAAGTGACCACCCGTTAGAGACGCAACGTGAATGTTAAGAACTATTGCTTTGAGGGAGTGGTATTCATCTACCTCAGATCCGCCATGGACAAAAACAACAGTGCTTGGAAATAAAACGGAGAGTAGTGCTCGCCAACTTAAAAAAAAAAAAACTTAATTTCCCTTTGCACCCCATGAATGAGGTATGGGATAGCTTCTCGCGTTGTTGTGAATTAACACGCTTTCTATTTTATCGACGAATGCGAGCGTCACTGTTTGAGAAGCTCTTACTAGACACGACGATTGAATCGACTCATACATGTTTTCTAATTAGGCTATCTCGCTCATGTTGTTGAGGGGATATGAGTAGATATGGGTAGATAGCGTGTAAACCAGTCTTAATACTGCGAAGTTGCTGTCAACAACATTCGAGGGGAGCCGACAATGAAAGAAAATTTTATTTATTTATTTTTTTCTTTTTTAAGATGACTGGAACCAGGTTTGAACCTGCGATCTCCCGCATGGTAGTCGCGTGTTCTAACCACTATGCCACGGCCGGTCCCCTCGCCAACTACATTACAATTTTTTGGGAGATTTTAATGCTAAAATAAAAAGGGAGGATGCTCTTGGCTTAGCAATCAGAAAATCCATTCTACACAACAACACCTCCAATAACGGATTCAGACTGGTTAGTTTCGCGTCGGCAAGAAACATGGTTGTGAGTGGAACGAGATTCCCGCATTAAGATTTCCACAAGGCAACCTGGATTTCTCCCAATCAAAATATAAGAAATCAGATTGATCATGTGGTAATATATATAAGGCGTTATTGACGTAAGTGTGATGCTCGGTCCAAATATTGACTCGGATCACTACCTAGTTGCAGCCAAATTAAGCACACGATTAGGTAGTGCCCAAAAAAACTCGTAACCAAACGCAAATGAAGCTAGACATCACAAATGAACATACCACCGAGATAGCCAAAGCCTACTCCAACCATCTCTCTCAATTACTCCAAACAAAACCCCCTAGTTCTGATATTCCCGACAAACAGTGATAGCATATCGCGAATTCTATGACCACTGCCGCAACGACCGTACTAGGGGCGGCCAGCATTTTCAGACGGAAAAAGCGTCTGTGGAAGAAATGAGAGAGCTAGGATATCCAAAACTGCACGGCGATCGCAAGGCTTCAAAATAATAAAGCTGTGGGAGCCGATGAACAAAGCTTTTCAAAGCCGTCGGCGATAAGCTGGCAACATGCATGCACCAACTTATTAACACGATTTGGCTCTAGGAATGTATGCTCGATGAATGGACTCTGAGTGTTCTTTGTCCTGGCTTTAAGAAATGCGATCCAAGTGTGTGCACCAACTATCGCGGGATTAGTCTTTTACCCATCGCATGCAAGGTCCTGTCTAGTGTGTTGTTTGAAAGACTAAAGCCAAATTTGGAGAACCTGATTGGACCTTATCAGTGTGGCTTTAGACCTGGAAAATCCACGATCGACCAGATATTCACCCTACGACAAATCCTGGAGAAAACCCAAGAAATGCAGATCGACACCTACCATCTGTTCTTCGGCTATAAAACTATATAACTGCATTCGACAGGCGGTTACGACAAAAACTGTTAAATGCTATGGCTGAGTTTGGCATCCCCGCGAAGCTAATACGACTTTGCGAAATGACACTGACTGACAAGAAGTCTTCAATGAAGATTGGCAATAATCTGACAGAGCCATTTTTTACCAAAGGAGGCGTTAGACAAGGCGATAGTCTGTCTTGAGATCTCTTTAACATCGTATTGGAGATGATCATGCAGAAGGCTAAAGTCACGGATGGCCGTGGATTGCGGGATGCTACTGCGGCCTTCTCGAGCATTGAAAAGCAGTCAGCGCAAGTGGGTCTGGTGATAAATTAGGAATAAACCAAGTTATTTGATTCAAGGAACAAAGAGTCCAATTGTCTGGGACGCTGTGTGAACGTTGCCAACTACAACTTTGGAGTGGTAGATCATTTTGTCTACCTTGGATCCTCCATAAACAAAAGAAATAATGTCAGCTTGGAAATCAAAAGACGAGTATTGATCGCAAACCGCTGCTTATATGCGCTAAGCAAGCGATTTAATGACAAAGCGCTTTCTCGAAGAACAGCGATCCAACTCTACCAGACTATGATCCTAACTGTCTTGCTCTATAGCGCAGAATCTTGGGTAATGACACAAGCGAATCAATCTATTCTGGGAGTCTTCAAGAATACTACGTTAACGGCGAGTATCCTCGTCGAATGAACCATGAGCTGTATGATCTGTACAAGGATATTAACGTAGTCAAGCGCGTTGAAATAGAATGGATGAAAATATTCCAACTCGAAAGGTTTTCTTGAATAAACTCGATGGACGACCAAAACTTGGTAGGATGGACCAGGTGAAAGAGCAGTTATCTACATTTGATGTGACTAACTATCTACGGAGCGCAAAAGACCGAAGCGCTTGGAATTCTTTTCTACGCGCGGCTACTAATAGATAAATTTCTGTTGCTGCTGCCAATTAAGAATTAAGAAGAAGTGCTCGCCAACAGGTGTTTCTCTGGGCTTACACCACCTTATCTCGAACCACCAAAGTTCAACTGTATAAGGTACCTTTTGTATGCTTCCAAATTGTTGCTTAGACAGGCGGTTGCAGCCAGAGTGTTCAAAACCGAAACCGATAACCGTCTAACCGGTTTTTTACTACGAAACCGTATACCGGTTTTTCCAAAAATTCCAGTTTCAAATACTCGGTTTAACCGGTTTTTTGATGTCGGTCTTTTTCACAGGACATTGCAGGTTTTGTTCTAGGCAAATCGGCATAAAAGAGCATTTATGCTTATACGATATTCTGTGGTCAAACCTTTAAGGATGCTTTCTTTGAAATTTCCTTATACAATACGAAAATTTATTTTGAATATCATCCTAAATGATTGTTTCCTCTCATTTTGAAATGGGAGGAAGTATTCATATGTCTTTCTGTCTGGCTGGCCGGCTGGTGCGCACGATAAGTTTCGAAAGACGCAACCAAATGTTTTGAAATTTTGCACGAGTTAATATTTCCGCAAAACTACTTACGGTATTGCAAATGGGCTACATGGCCCGCCCCTTTTGGTACCTCCCATACAAATACATCATTCCGCTTACTTAAGAAATGGCGTAATAATATCAATACATCCATCGGGATCGTACCCAAATCCTTTATTTAGTAAAGCTATAATAGGATAAAGTTTTGGGAAAAAAATGGAAGTCTAGCCATGCCCCGTCTGTTAACTCCCATACCCATCTGGCACCGTCCACTTTAGAAATCGATTAATATTATTAATAGACCTAACGCAATCGTGCCCAAATTCTGTATTGAGTATGGCTACAACAGGATAAAGTTTTGGAGAAAAAATCTGATAGTCTAGACACGCAATTCTGGTACCCCCGTACAAATGTACCCTCATACCCGTAGAGTGAGAGTGTAACGAGTGATTTTAAACTAAATTTAAAAATCTATCTATTATTTTTAATTTTAAAATCAATAAGTGGAGTTAATCGATTAGACTTTTCAGCCGTGTTATACTGATCCTCAAAAACCAACGTGCAGTATGTGCAGTTACCATTGTAATAACTTTCGGTACACGTCCCTTTTTTCCGGTACTTCACCTGCTAAAATATCAAATATTTCTTACTCGCCGCTTCTTACTCACCGCCAAACTTCTCGTGAATCCCATAAGACCAAATTTGGCAGCACTATACACGCAAAAAACTGGCGATGGATCCAGGCCGGTAACCGAGTTAACATTGACAATCACGCCACCCCGTCCTCCGTTGCTTTTGTCCATAAAGGGCAAGACACAATTTACAATATTAATAGGTGCTACTAAATTTACATTGATGCTGCCATCCACGTCTTGTTCCTTACACAAGGTAGAGCCATTAACCAAAATATCAATATAATCAATTTGTACTATGACCTCATCAAAGTAACGTTTCATTTCAGTGGCGCTCATAGTGAATGAGAATTTCCAAAAATATATATGAGTCTTGGGGTTTATAGACTGAAGTTGGGCTATGGCCTGAGGATTTTCCACACTATGTAAGATGACTAATACCTGAAATTTCATGTAACTGGATGAGTTTTTATTCTGCTATAATATCAAATTACCACTCACCGCTATTCTTTTGGTTAGCAAAACTTTACAGGTATCGTAGGCAAGGCCTCCACAATCAGCCACATATACAACATGTTTACCGGCTAAATCCATGACGATCAGCTGCTGTAAATACTTAGCTACTTCCTACTACTTCAAAGTGAACTATTATTGTATTTAGATCGTACAATAAATGTGGGGCTGTTTTGAAAATTCAACCAAAGCTTCCATTATGGAGAGATAATAAATTATCTATCCACTCGCAGTAGATAAGTGATAATATTCGATAAATTTGTATAATATTAATATCAATATTAATAAATAGACTTTAAACTTTTAATTAGTCATTGCACTATGTGATAAGAGTCAAATAATATAATTTTTGGGCAGCAATATTTTTTACGATATTTCGGGTTTTGGCTAAAATTTAGCCAGAAAAAACATTTCAAAAGTTATTTTAAAGATCTGATGTATATGTATTACATTTCCCATATACATCATTTAGTTGTTATAAATTGTTATCCATTGCTCGACTTACTCACCCCACAGTCTATGGAACACAACTGCTTGACACCCTTTTATCAACTACATATTCGAAACAATAACGTTTTAATTAACCAATTGTTCAAGATTTTTAAGATTTCATCTACATTAGTGTTAACTATTTCAAATCGTTATTTATGGAATTACATATGTATTTCTATGCACATAACAAAATGGGTGGTACTAACAGACTGACAGACTTCAAGACGCCTATCAGTCCCTCAGTCTGGCCATGTTAATGCAAACTGACATTACATGTGAGCTACCGTTGAGTTTGTGTGATGGAGCCGATATTATAACAAACATTGTGCAATTACTCGAATTACTCTCCACATATTAAATAATGGGGGAATATAAAAAACAGTTTAGGAATAACAACAGGGTTGTGCAAAAAAGTAGCTAGCTGCAAGTACAAAGCAAATACATACTCCCATATATAGTGTTGGGCGCATACAAACAAACACCACTCAAATGTGTAACATGACAAAGTTTTAAATTACCAAAGATGGTGAACACAAGAAAAAAAAAACGCTCATATGAAATTCATAATACGAAATATGCCGAAACAAAAAAAACAGCTACAAAAACTTAAAAAAAAACACAGAAACACAAACCACAAATGCATTTCATAATATTGTTTGTAGATATAAATACTTTACTGTCGGTACCTCTACACTACTCGTACGTACACATGCAATGCTATTTGTTACTCCTATCGAGGTAACTGAGGAGCAGAAGGGTAATACTTGCATTTAGCTTATGAATTTGATTTTATTTATAGAAAGTTTTCATGCGGTTTAGCGCTCAGCGCAAATGAGAAACGTTGGGTAATGAATAACTCAAATTGCATTTCCTATAAGACGAACTGTCAGTGATACCGACAAACAGGCGGAAAAACAGACATCATACGTATAACAAATATCTAGCAATTATACAGATCTCGTTAAGTGTTATATAGATGTTAGATGAAAAACGTGAAACTTTATATCTCTTAATAGCTTTAAAATTAATACTTACATACGAAGTGGCGCACCAATTTTGGTACAATAAGAAATTTAAATTTATTGTTTTAATCATGTATTTTATTTAGTATCACAATTTACGTTAGTGTATCAAATGATACATCAAATTCGGTTAACGATCAGAAAAGTGTTTTTATTGTTTGATATTTTTGGTCAAATTCAGTCAAATTCGAACTCAATGGCGAGTTCACCTTCAGACCCCTTTGTAACGAACTGATGCACAATGGTAGATCATCAGCTGTATATATATCTTCAATTATGTCAAACATGTACATGCGAAGTAGATATCAGCCGAAAATATCCAGCACCAATTATAGTTTTGAATTTGACCGTTAATATTCAAACATGAAAATTTTATTGTACAGAAAATTTAAAGAGTCTGGTGCAGCTAGGTGTGGTGGCCATGGGCCATGGCATCCACGACTGTGCAGCACCACTCTTTTGAATATACCAGGTCTTATTTCGTCAACGGTGTGTAGAATCGGAGCTGGTTGTCAGCATAGACTAGAGGTTTGAAGTTCAAACGAGTTGGGCAACTCACAGATCCATTTCTTGAGGTAATTCGGTCACCAAAAGTTTGGCACAACAAAGGGATACTTTCGCGCGTTGTATTGTATATTGCGCCATCTTTTTCGAACTGTTTCTCCTTCAAATGATTTGCAATGACTTAAGGTATAAAAACCAGTAAGAAAATTTCTGTCGGGAAACCCGACTTAGATATATCCTCAATCTAAGTAATACATAAAATTTTCTAGTATATTGATATTTTTACTCGATTTCTAAAGTGGGCGTAGGGGTACATTTGCATGGGAGGTACCTCAAAGGATGTGGCTAGACTTCCAGTTTTTCCAGTGGGTGGAAAGGGGAGGTATCAGAAGGATCGTGGCTAGACTTCCAGATTTGTTCCCAAAACTTTATCCCGCTTTACCCTTACTACATACAGAATTTGGGCACGATGGCTTTGGGTGCATTAAAAATATTAATCCATTTCTAAAATGGCCGGTACCAAATGGGTATTGTAAGTACAAAAACGGGAGTGACTAGACTTTCCGTATTTTCTTTACGTTTGGTGCATTGATATTATTACTCGATATCTAAAGTGTTCGAAATGGTACATTTGTATGGGAGGTAGCAGAAGAGGTGTGGCTAGACTACCCGTATTTTCTCAAAAACGTTATCCTGTTATCGCTTGATTAAATACAGAATTTGGGATCGATCTCATGTGATATATTGATATCATTACTCGATTTCTAAAGTGGGCGGAATGGTACATTTGTATGGGAGGTACCCAAAGGACCGTGGCCATGTAGCCCATTTGCAATACCGTGCAATGTTTCAAAATACTTGGTTGCATCTTCCAAAGGTTATCGTGAGAACCAGCCGGACAGACAGACAGGTGGACATGGCTCAACCGACTGTAAACACACATGAATCGAATTTGGTCCAAAGAAAACGAGGGTCTAACGTGACTTCTTCTATGTGTTACACTTTTGGGTCGCATCAAATGATATATACACAGAAAAAAAAATATGTAGTTATGTCAAATACTTTTTGCAGTTGACCAATTTTTATTTGTCGTAAATAAAAAGTTTTTGATTCAAACGATATTTTATTTGCCACAAAAAGTCGCGCTGAATTAGCTGCTGTTATCGCAACAGCAAAATTGCAGTTGGCAAAAATCAAGAGCAAAATCAATTGATCCAAATGCGATTTTCATTAACTTAAATGTAATCGCATTTGAAAGTGTATATCAACAGCAATTTGGTAAAATCAAATGTTTTTTATTTGTGATAAAATGACAAAAATTATTTAAGTCAAATACAAATCGTTGTTGTTAATAAAGATGATTTGTCTTTTCAAATGCAATTCGCATTTATTTTTGTTGTGTTGTTTGACAGCGCAGTCTCCCCTTCATTTGTGTTTAGTTTGTGAATGTTAAAACACGTGCGAAAGAAGTTAAAAACATCCCCAATGCAATGGAAATCATAGAAGGAAATATTTTGGAATTAGAAATATTTGATTTAGTAAAATCATGGGGTGTAAGTGACGAAACTGTTTTAAATTTAGTAGAATGTGGTGTAACCACATACGAAAAATTAAAAATGATGGAACTAAGTGACATAAACGAAATTTTTAATTAAAGAAGCCTAATTGGCGAAATAATTCTTTTTCGGTACAATCTTATAAAGTGGCGTGTGGAAAATAAGGTAAGTAAATTTATAATTGTGTTTAAACATATGCAAACAAAATCAAATTGATTTTGTTTTAGTACGAGCCATTATTATGTAGTGCGTCCGATCGAACATTTACAAGTCCACCCAGTATCCAAGAATGGGTTTATTCCCCTACATCAAACAATTCGGACATCAATGTGAAGGAGATATTGGAAAAAGCAGTAGATGGAAAGGATATTCTTTCAAAATATTTTGCCATCAACTCATTAAGCGAGCTGGATCAAACTTCGATAGTTCGAATAATTGTGGACCACTCCATTTTTCACAACATTAGGTTGGATTCTAAATCTATGGAAAACATAGCAATGTCCATAACAAAGCTTTTTCCAAACGAATGTCAGACGACATATTATGTACCTCGATGTAAAAAGAAGAACGCTTCTGGTAAATTGTACGACCGGTACTACAACCAAAGGAATAAGAGGAAAAACATTGAAAATCCAGATGCAGCAAAATTATATAGAGTGAATGATATTGCCGATTACAGTCCATTGGATGTCAATGAATTCGAGGCTAAAAAAATGGTTGGTACACAATTTCCCCACTGATATAGAAACCCATTGGAAAGCTACATCAATCCTACGAATGAGATATCAATCCTACGAAATAGATACAAAGATCCTAATGGCTACAAATTGATTGACATCGATTTCGAGACCTTGTATGCAGGTAAAGGAAACCTTATGTTTGAACAAATGTCATTTCTTGGAAATGTGCTTACTGACAAACTCAACATGCAATACCTGGAGAAAATAAAAGCAGCAACAGACAAAAGTAAGCTATACCTTAAATAAAAAAATGTGACATTAATTTTGGTTGTTTTTTAGATACTAAGCACTTCTACATTTTCTACCTGTTACATTCAATAATTTTACTTTAAAGCCGCCCATAACCGAAGCTCAAAACGACATGATCGTCCAATTATTCAATGTAAATGATTTTATTCAAAAATAGGACGAGCAACTGTAACTCGTCCTCCAAGAGCAGTCGACCATTCAACCTAAGGTTTTCGTGATTGGTGAGGATGTTAACAAACTTACAAAGTAGAAACACTTCTTCGGGCTGTGGATTAAGTGATTAAAATATGTTTTACTTTCAATTTGAAGTATTCGGCTAAAAGCAAATATGTGTGGGTTTTTTTACAAGAGTATATTTTCGATATTCCATCTTTAGAAATAGTTGCCAAAGTGCAAAATATTATAAATAAAATAAAACATGTCAAATAATTGTATAAATAATTTAGCAATTACCAGATTTTAATGTTAGTGTTAAAATGAAATTAAAAACATGTTATTTTCTTTTTTTTGTATCCCTATTAAATTGTATTCTTTATAAATAAAAATAAAATCTAAAAATGAAGAAAAAAACTGTTTTTGATATTGCCGGATTGTATTTAGTAGAAATACAATTGCATTTGGTAAGACATTTCTTGCATTTGTTGAATTGTATTTGGGGCAAAGAAAATTGCGTTTGGTATAACAGGTTCGCAGTTGCCGAAATGTATTTGTGGCAAAGACAATTTCTTTTGGTAAAACTGTTTTTGCATTTGCCAAATTGTATTTGAAGTAACAGCACTTTTGTAGTCGCAACAAATAGCAACTACTATTGGGAACGATCCGAATGTAAATTCTATTTGCGGTAAGGTTAAAATCATTTGCCATTACTACATTTTTTTTCTGTGTACACTCCTACCTGTAAGGTAAGGGTTTAAAAATCACGTATCATTTGCCGACAGCTTTTGACATTCACGGTAATGCTGGCACCGATTGGGCCTGCGGTATGTAAACCGCACTAAACAGTGTTTTTTCGGGATGTAATGGAATCTCAAGAGTGTCATGAGAATTGTGATCTCTCCATATGTAATCATAAACATCTCCAGAAATGAACCTCATCGCTGACGATGATTTGACGACAAACGCAATGCAATTAATGGTTCGCTGGCGTTTCAATTGTTGCACCAGTTGCATCTTTTATGAATGTGTGCCAAGATTTTCTCAAAATTTTCCGAGTATATGATGGGCAGAAACAATGTTGCTAACTATGGCATGGGATCGATAAATTCAAGTTCTTTGTCATACTCATGTCGACTGCAGGTCACCATTCGCTAAACTGCATTTAGTTAAAACTGGTAGCAGTTTCTACCAAGCTTGCCAGAGGCCATTTTTTGGTACCAGTGCGTGCCCTTGTTCATCTGTGTCTTATGGATCTCAAGGAGATTAAGATGGACCTAGCCTTGCAAACACACGTGGTTGCCGTTCACCGTCGTCGAGCGGAAAGGGTATGGAACTTCCCACGTCCCCACCGGTGAGGGTACTGCATCCTTGCAATGTGGTATCAACCGTTCATCTACTTGGGGTACTAGAGTGAAAGCATAAGTGCTCGTGAGTATGTTTCCGTCTGAAAAGGCGAAAGGCGACCAATCTTGTGAAATATGATTCTTAAAACACAAATTGACACCACCACCGGTGAGTGAGATCGGTAGCGTTGGGGATCAGGAGCCCTGATCCTTTTTCCCGCCTGATTGGTTGGTATTCACTTCCCTTGTGGGAGCAACACGCGGGCTGTGGTTTAATCAGAAATCGCTGGTAGTCTTCGGGCTCGATGTGGAGTTGCATCGCAACCGGGTGCTACAGAGTAAATGAGTAGCGGAGGTAGTCAGATAGACTTCACCTTGACCAAAAAGGAGCATGTATCATACTGTCATACCCAATTCGGTATCTCCTGGCTGGAAGAAAGTGCCGAAATTTGCGGTTACTTTCTCCCAAAATTTTCGACTCCTACTCCTAGATAGTTTAAGCTTGCATGGGTTATCCTAGGGGCGCTGGCAAACGCATTGTAATATGCCTAGTGTCATCAGCACTCCCTGGGCAAGGCCTTTACGGCGATACTCATGTAAAACTCTAGTGGACTTTCGAGCCGCGCGCGGTACTGGCTCGATAAGGATGAATATTATCCAATAGAGTAATGTGGTCATGCATCAATTCATATGTAGTATTGCGTATTAGCTGCTCACATGGACACTTATGCACAATGTAAACTTGACGAAGTGCTCTATAAGTTCGGTGAACAGAGCGCGAATTTTGAAAATAATTTGCTATGATTTGTAAACTTTTTTCTGTTGTAGACTTTGCATGATGATTTGCCAAAGCATACTGATGTTGTGCTAACGTCTCCACTTTGCCCCAGAATTTGCCAATTGATGTAATTTCAGACTCTATTTGTCTCTTCCAAGTATGGGCTGGGCGTCCTCTACTTCGATAGCCTTGTGGATTTCACTCTATAGCGTTGCTCGCGATGTCATCCTGCGGTCTTCTAAGAGTGTGCTCAATCCAACGCGATTTTCGTTTTTTTAATTTTTATGGCTATAGGTTGCTGATTCGATTGTTCCCATAGTCTAACATTAGAAATTACCCTTGGCCAGAATATTCGCAAAATTCTTCGGAGACATTGGTTCACAAACACTTGTATCTTTTGCAGCTCTCGGGGGCAGCATTCCACATTTCACAGCCAAAAGGCTGGTTTGATTTTACATTAGTGTTAAAGATGTTAAGTTTTCAACATTACGAGAGTGATGATGACTTCCATACAGGTATAAGTCGGCCATATGTTAGACGTGTGTTTTGATACAATTATCGATGTCTTCATCCAAGCCACCAGTTTTGGAGATTATACTACCAAGATTACAAAACTGGCTAACAACATCTATTTTGCTGCCTCTAATGGTGAACAAATAGAATTTATGCGAAGAGATTTAGTTTTGGCAATATTTAGTTTTCTAAAACCCAGGCACGTCAGCTCAGAGTGAGCGGTACCCTGGTCAGCGTCTGACCCAGAATGGGCGGCTGCAGTAAAATCCTGGCAGGAGGAGAAAACTGCGACGTGGTGCGCTGGGCTTGCAACCCGCCACTGACGTATAACCGATTGCAATTAAAAGAAGTAAAATAAGAATAAAACGGACCCCCCAAAGTATTGACGACCACCGCAAACGAATTAAGGACCATGATTTGAGGATATGCACCTGGAATGTTAGAATACTGTATAGACCAGGTGCCTCCATCCAACTGGCGGAAGTCCTCGAAAAATACAAGGCTGACATAACCGCTTTACAGGAAATCCGGTGGACGGGACACGGGTGCTCGCGCAAGAAGACTTGCGACATCTACTATAGTGGCCACGCGGACAAGCACGAGTTTGGTTGTGGATTTGTGGTTGGCAAGAGACTGCGACACCTAGTCTCAAGGTTCAACCCGGTGTGTGAACGTATAGCCACCATAAGAGTCAAAACTAAGTTTTTCCACATAACACTTATATGTGCCCATGCTCCGACGGAAGAGAAAAGCGATGAGGACAAAGACGAGTTCTACGAGAGCCTAGAAAATGTATATGACCGTAGCCCCAGCCATGACATCAAAATTGTACTAGGCGATTTTAATGCTAAAATAAGCAGGGAGACCGCATTTGAGCCTACAATCGGAAAATTCAGTCTGCACACCGAAACGTCGAACAATGGCATCAGACTGATTGATTTCTCTGCGGCAAGAAATATGGTAGTTAGCAGCACTAGATTTGACCATAAAAATATTCATAAGGCAACATGGTTATCTCAAGATCATTTGACGAGGAATCAGATAGATCACGTGGTAGTCGATGGAAGGCACGCATCGAGTGTTCTGGACGTACGAGTGATCAGGGGTGCGAACATTGACTCCGATCACTTCCTTACCGCAGTTAAGGTACGCACTAGGCTAAGCATGGCGAAAAACGTACGTAACCAGGCACAACGAAAGCTGGACATCGGTAAACTGCGGACCACAGAGGTAGCGGACGCCTACTCCAACCACCTAACTCAACTTCTGCGGAATGCTTTAACCCCTGATAATATAACCTCGCAGTGGCAATATATAGCCGACTCCATAGAACGGACTGCGAGAAGCGTACTTGGGTACTCAAAGCCGTCTCAAGAAGATTCCTGGTACGATGATGAATGTCGCAATGCCACGAGAGAGACGAATGCTGCATACAGGGCAAAACCTGCAGCCAATGGCAACGCGAGCTGTTCGTGAACGGCACAGGGAGAAGAGACGAGAGGCAACTCGTCTTTTTAGAAGAAAAAAGAAGGAGCTGAAGAAGAGGCAGGATGAGTGCACTGAGTTGCTCCGAAGTAGAGGGGAAGCCCGAAAATTCTACAAGAGAGTTAAAGCTAGAATGCGTGGAATAGGGTTGCCCTCCTGCAAGGACAGCGATGGTCAGCTAGTGACGGACCCGGATAACGTTCTGAAGATATGGAGAGATCACTTTAGAAATTTACTGGATACTGACACCAATCCAGTAGACCCTGCTCTAATCCATGACGATGGTATTAACTGTCCAGAAGTTGCGGATGAGGAGGAGTAGTATTTTAGAACTAATAAGTGCATCATCTTTAAGTAGTTCAGCGGCAATGCAATCTACACCTGGTGATTTATTAGATTTTAAGTTGTTGATGGAATAAACAGTTTCGTCTAATGAGAGGCATGTCGACGCTATGTCTGAATCATCTCTATGTTCGTCACACCCGTAGTTAAAGTAGTAGTTTTGTCCGGCTGATGTGAGTAATCCACTATAAAAGTCTGCCCAGATACCTAGTTGATCCTGAGTGGATGTTGCTAGTTCGCCATTTGATCTTCTCAATGGTCTTAGTTTCTGTTTACCCAACCAATAACCCAGACTCATTGCAATTACTGCATTAGACAAATGTTAAATTTTATAAAACTTATATAAATTTCATATCATTCGTAACAAAGACTGCGTTAGTAAATTACTTAAATATCATTACATCTAAGAAATTCTACCGCCTTACATTTTTCAAGTCTCTCTTTGATAAACTATTGTATAAGTGCACGTGTACCTTAATTACCGCTATGAAACTGTAGTACTATATGCGGTGTTATTTATTCGATGTAACTGTTTCAGCTAATAATTCATAGATTTCATTTAATATTATTTTCTTTGATTGTTCGGGACGAACGATTGACATGTGATGTATGATTGTTTTATATATTGTTTCTATAACTGACATTTGACATTTCATTGGCAATTAAAAAAAAAATCAATAGTTGCAATACAAGTTTCATTCGCAGTTGGTTTTTATTGATTACATTGTATGTACACATGCATGATAGTATCGAAGGTAATTTAATTAATTTAAGCAAATACAAAAATAGATTTCTAAAACATTTGAAAGGTTTCAATTAAGAATATGATAACAAGAGTAAAATAAACTATGTGAATTCTTGTTGCAATTAACTGGAGCAGAAGAGCCCGAGCCATCGTATTCCTAATCATATGTAGTAGCAGAAAATAAGCAGTGGTTTACTTTATACATGAAAACAAAAAGAGGTCGTAAAATTGTAAGTAGATTTTTTTAGCAACGTGTGGTATGTTTTTAGCATTACAAAAATTGTATGTTATGTTATATATTTATTAACAAAAATATTGAAAATACTGATCCTATATACACCCAGGGAAAAAACAACTTAAAATGAAAAAATTCTAATGTGAATCAATAACAAACACCTTTGAAAAGCAACCAAAGTGGGAAATTATGAAATCAACAACGTGAATTATAAAAACAACTTTAACCCGTAATCAAAGTAGACGCGTCATTGATTTGAAAGTGTTCATATTCAATATTTTAAATTAAACTATAAAATTAATATATGAAATAGAATTATAAATTATTACTATATTCAAAACACGTTTCACCGATGAATTGCAAGAGGATGGCGAAGAAACATTTGGAGAAACCCTGTTGAGGCAGCCCTTAATTTTGCTCGGGTTCGATATAGTTTCGTCATCAATTCCGAACTACAATGGAATAAAATTTTAAATTTTAAAGGAATTAAGTGTAAAATGCAGAAAGTACCTCTTTTTTACACCACATAAATAATTTCTCTCGAAACTCTACTCGAAGTCCTAAATGTGGGATAACTTCAACAAGATCTTCCTTTTGAATATACTGCAAACATCTGTATGTCACATTAGCACCTTTAAATAAACGAAATATCAGATGACGCCAATAATAATAAATAAAAAGTGTACTTACTTTGTAGTGCAGGCAGGAGCTGAATCAAATTGAATTCCCTTAGTAAGAATTTTAATTTCTCAGATTCGTCAGTATACTCCGAACAATTTTCAGTGGTCTCATATACCACAGATTCCACTAAAAGAACTTGCTCTATTCCTTCTGAGGTATTTAATACACTCATCCCACCCTCATTATTACTAACAAGTATATTGCTAACGACGTCTACGTTATCCATTATAATAACTTTTATTTTCACGTTCCGAGGTATTAAGCACTTATTCTATAACTTTTTCTTATACAGACTATTTTTCTGACCGATATGACACGTGATTCGCAAACAATTAAAGCTTGTATTGTTTGCTTCGTGTATTGATAGTGCTGTCACCTCGATTCAATAACGTTCTACTTTGATGTACAGGTGCACAATCTTAAATCAAAAACGAACCACTTCAAATAAAAAATGCGTTTTTGATTTGAATACGCATATTTATTAACTTAAGGTTGTTTCATTATAAACGCATACTTAAAAATGTTCATTATAATTTCATAAATGCTGCCACTTTGAATCAACAATTTTCGTTATTAATTTTAAGTTCTGCGTTTTTAAATAAATAATTTAGTTTATTTGAATTAATAGTGAAACATCTTCAATTCAAAGTAGACTTTGTCAATATAAAGTTGATGTAGAAATCAAAAATTTTCATTTTCAATTCAATAAAGAAAGTTTTCAAATTAAAAACAACTTTTTTATTTTCAAGACGAATATAATTTTCAACGTTGTTTTTAGTTGATTTAAAGTTGTTTTACTTCATTTCAACAATGTTCATTCTTGAATTAACGTTGAAATGCTCAAAGTTGGAAAATTTTAAATTCAAAAATGATTCACTTCGATTTTAAGTTGCGATTTTTCTCTTAGTGTAGAAATTCATGAACTTCATCCTGAAATTATTTGTATTCGAGCGCTCCCATATTACAAATATTATTTCCCTCTACTTTAGAAAGGACGTGTAAATCATTTTGTGCTATTCTCCTTTATTCACCTGATTTGGCCCACTTTCCCAATATTCGTCAATTACTTTTCATAGAGCAATTTTCCTTAATGATGGCTCCATTTAAAAACCATAAAGATCAAATTATGTTATTTTGACAATGCAACAATCAACATAAAAATCATTGATTACTCATGCCGCCAAACTCTGTAATCGATCGATTTGCATAAAACTTGCATTTACCATAGAGAGAAATTTTGTTCACGAAATGTATATCTCTACACCATATGATGGCCAATAGAAAAGCCTCCCACTGCAACTCACAACAAAAAATGAAAGGGGCAACAAAGAAAAAATACGACTAAAACTTCAGTTTAATTTGTGTAAGTAACGTAAATTATGTAAATTTTTATTGTAGCATTTTCTCGCTGCATTCGATGTTTGTTATACTCTCGTATGTAAATTGCAAACACAACAAAAAAAAAAACTGTTTGAAGACGAAAGAAAGAAAATCTCAAAAAAATTGCACATATGGTCCGGGGGTCTTTCGTCTTCGACGGCCGCCTTCTTACGTTTTGGCATATTGTCTAACAAAAGATGTATATTTATGAATATTGTCGAGTGTACTCGTATCTCCTCATATCTGCAAAGGTAATTTGATAAAAATTACCCATAACAACTGGCAAAGAGTAAGACCAACGCCTTTTTTTGTGTGCCCATTTCTAAGTTATGAGCCCAAAAGAAGAAAATCATCTTGGCGGAAAAGTGAAAAATAAATAATGGATGAAAAGAAAAATGAGTGCACACATCTACAACTACAGTAGGGGGCATTTAAATAGGAACGCTGTGTAAACTTTTCAAGAGTTGTGAAACGTATTATTAGACAGCGGGTAAGTTGTTTTTTCGTCATTTCGACATTCACCCCAATCCCTTGTCAGCGCCCTATGCTGCGACTTATTTAATAAAAAAAATAACATAAAACAATGTGAACAACTAGTTTGTGTCCAATATATTTGATAGCTTGTAAGGAATCTTCTTCTTATTTGGCGACATTAACAGAAATTCATCAATCACTAGCCGCACGTAGAAAAGAATTCCAAACACTTTGGTCTCATTAGCTCCGTAGATAGTTCGTCACACCATGTATTGATTGCAGCTCTTTGGACTGGCCCATCTAACAAAGTTTTGAGTTTATTGACGAAGACTTTTCTAGTTGAAGCATTATCGTCCATTCGTACAACATGGTTCCCACGACGACTGTACACGTCATTAACGATGATGGGTCGAAATATTTTGCGCAGTTTTATTTATCTCTCGAAAACTCCCAGAGCAAGACTGAGTCCATGACAGTTTTACATGAGTCTCGTCATGAAGGCCTTACTCATGGTTTGTTAAACTCACTTGGCTTGATCTAGGAATAGCAGTCGACAATTTGTAAGCAAGTTAAGCAATTATCGGCTGTTTCTTCCAGCCGAAGATACCGAATTGGTTATAAAAGTATGGGATATACCTCTCCATTTGGCCAAGGTAGGGCCTATCTTTCCACCTCTGCTACTCTTTGGGTCTGTAGCACCTCTGTATTAATCACAGCCCGTGTGATCTCCAGCAAGGGGGCCTACATCACCGATCACAGCGGAAATAATTCCTGGGGCTGATGATCCCCACGATACTGGGCACTTTCACCGGTGTTTCGCAGAAAGCTGTTTAACAGTATTGGTCAGTATTGTTTTTTCATCAATACCTCAAGCAGATGGAATGGTCGATGCTACATTGCAAGGATGTAGTAACCAGGCCCGTTTAAACCCCCGTAAGGTCAATAAGATACAGATGAACAAAGGCACGTTCTGGAGACCTTGCAAGTGGTATCCAGAAAAAGATCTCTGGTAAGACTTCGTAGGCGAACTTACTTAAAATTGTAACCCCTTGCAGTTAGCGACTGGTGCCCGCGCAACGGGTAGTGGTAACTGTTATTAGCAGAACAAGATCCTTGCGAACTGAGACACCTCAAAAAGACCTGCTTAGTCAAAGCTCTCGAAATAGCTCTATGACGTACTAACAGCCTGGAAGCAAACCCATATGCTTTAGCCAACGCTACTATAGTAGAGAGCATCTTGCTCACATTCCACTGAATTCTGCTGCTCTTAATATTGCTAATTCATTGAAATCCCTTATATCGCCATATAAGGAACAATCACAATACTTGATCGGACTGGGCTGTTTTATGCAAAAAGGCATTGAGTGACCCATGCCCATTTAGTAGAAAACCAAAACAATGGTTGAAGCCAAAGTCAGGGTTCTCCCCCACATACCTAATACCACACAAAAACCTATACGTAGTACGTCCGTTCTCACACTTGATCCAACGTATTTACCAGAGAACGGCAAGGGTACACCCTAACAATAAGTGTACCCGAATCATTTGTGCGTTTACGACACTTAGAGTGTGATCGGCACTCTAAAATAAGGCGTGTTTCCTTGTACTGATTATTTCGAACATGCTCATACGCACAATCGCAAACCAATTTCGTGCTCTTTTTCTGCATGTATACATGAGTTGAGGCCGATCAAAATGCTAAAGCAATAGGAATGATCGAAATTGAGAGCACAACACTTGAGACAAACAATATGTGAGAGACATGTGTGTTATTCTTGCATTAGCTTCATACGTGCATACATATTTGTTTTTTAATAAACACATATATGTGAAATGAAAATAAAAAGCCGTGTTTTGCTGCCTCATTGCGTGTTGTATATTCATATGCACTTATGTATTTAATTTACAGTTAAAGGAACAGGTAATTCAGTCGTTAATAGTTTTCCTTTTGGTTTAATTGTAATCTGTTTTTAATCTTATTTAATCTTATTACTTCTAAGGCATCAATTAACACCTGAAATCAAGCGACTAAAAAACAAACCAGCGATCAGTGCTCAATGCCCTGCTAATGCATAAAAGTTGAAGACACTCGAAATCATAACTGTAAAACATGAACGTTTCGCTCACAGCGCATTATTGCGCAATGCTTTTTGTGATCTATCGTTGCTGTTCGTACATTTGCTTTGGGTGCACAGTGCCGTTCACTTATCTACGCAAAATTTTTGGGTGTCTGGTGAAATAGAATCGACGCTTACTGTTTGTAGGAGTGACGAAATGCAAAAACACGAAACACGGAAAGCGATTTGTGCGTTTGGTTGTGTTATTCTTTTCTTGCTGTTCGTGAGTGCGACAAGCACTCCAAATTTATAAGTGTGATTCGAGTGCAAAAAGTGTCACCCTTGACGTTCTCTGGTATTTACCATCTCAACAAGTCACGCTCATCAAAGAGCGCCTATGCTGAGCCCTACTCAATGGACTGTCTACTTCCTCAACAAGCCAGTCCAAACCCATGCATGGCTACCCTTTCCCGGATTTGAAATCCGCCGCACAGCGATTCTTAACTCCGCAATTGGATCAACAGTTCGCCTATGGCGACACCCAAATATATCATCAGTTAGAATCAGTTGTGTTTCCGCCTTGCCGTAACGGTTAGCACACGGATGTTATCACCAGCGAAGTATTCTGCAACACTTTTCACCACCTGGACGAATAACATAAACCTACATTTAGGCGTCGTAGCTGATGGAGTGATGGAGAGATTGAGTTCGGGACCAGCCGTGGCATAGTGGTTAGAACACGTAACTACCATGCCGGAGGTCTGAGGTTCGATTCCCGGCTCGAGACATCTACATTTTTCTTTCATTGCCGGCTCCCTCAATGTTGTAGACAGCAACTTCGCAGTATAGTGTCGAGTCAATGGGCATGTCTTGTAAAAACTTCTCAAATAGAGACGTTCACATTCGTCAAAAAACAAGTAGATGCTGTTTGTTGTGAATCTAAAATAGAAAGCGTGTTAATTCACAACAATACGAGAAGCTATCCCATACATCATTCATGAGGTGTAAAGGGAAATTAAGTTTTTTTCAAGAATCAGTTGAATGTTTGTTTATCGATAGAGGGCTTTGTCATTAAATCGATTGATTAGCGCATTTTGCGATGATTAGTCGCCTCTTGATTTCCAGGCTGACATTATTATATTTGTTAACGGTAGAGCGAAGGTACCCATAATCATGTACCACTTGCAAGTTATAATTGTCTGCGTTCACACAGCATTCCAAACAAATGGACTTTTGTTAAAAAAAAAATAAATAACTTGGTTCGTCCACATTTACCACCAGACCCACTTCTGCCGACTGCTTCCCAATGTATGAAAAGGTGGCAGTAACATTCCACAATCCTCTATAAATTATATCTATATCATCCGTATACGCGAGCAGCATGTGCCTCTTATTGAAGATGTTACCAGTAATTTTTACTGCAGTCTTCTGCATGATCATCTTCATTAGAATATTAAAGAGTTCGCATAACAGACTATCGCCCAAAGCCTAAAGCCTCGCTTGGTCTAAAATGGATGTGTCAGATTTTTGCCTTTTTTCACTAAAGACTTCTAGTGTCATCCGACAGAGTCGTATATGCTTCGCAGGGATACCAAAAACACAGCCATAGCAGCTTTGTTATCGATAAACATATGGTAAGTGTCGATCTGCAAGGCTTTGAAATGAATGAATATTATTTCTTAACGGCATAACTGCCACTGCTCGAAAATGTAAATATCGTCTGCATATTCATATCATATGTGCCAAGTACTATTTGCATATCAAACTTGATATCTCCGGTGGTAAACAACAAAATGTACACTACTCTAACTATACCTGTACTTAAGTGAGATGAATTATTTGTAGCCAATTCGAAAAACGAAATTTTGCCTAATAACTTTCTATAAAATTGCTTCAATATTAATCTTTAACAAAGATTTGAGCAATCTCATTTTCATTGGCGATTAAGCACACTCTACCACACACTTGTTAGTTAATTGAAATTTTCCCAATGCGTCTAAACTTCTGCCCACCACTGTCCCCAAATGTATTTTATATGTAAATTATGACATGAATGGTGGGCCTAAAGCAATCATTTACGCACTTAAATAAAAAAACGGCACTAAATTGTGATTTCCTCTTTTATTTATCTCAATAGTTTCCAAGTCTTCGCTTCACTTTGCATTGTCGCGTTTCCAAGAACCAGGCCAAAAATCATAATGTTCAGTTCAAAACTTCCTAAAATCGAATGCAGTTGTCTGGTAATCTGTTAAACACATGTTTGTGATTCAGATCAACAGCAAGCAACAACAGCATTAAAATATGTCATTTCTGTTGCCAATATCAAAAATAATAATAAATTTCCCTCTTTCTCGTAAAATGGAAACAACAAAAGTAGACATCAAAATTTGTAAAAGTATTTTACGACGACTAATAATGATGATGTTGACAAAACAAGCTACAGCTGTTGATGGGGCAGTCAGACTCCGTCTGACATGCAAGACGCATTATATTATACAATTAATGACAAACGCAGCTAGTGGTGCTCTCCTTTTAAACTAAATTAAATTCATAATTCTGAAAATGTACAATCTCAAAATGACCCAATTTGTATTTCTTAATCACGAGTGTAAAATTCAATTGTACAATTATTTTTTATCACATGTGGTTTTTTTTTTGTAGCTTAACAGATGATGTCAGAGTATTCTTTTGTTAAGTTATGAATCTGTTAAGTGATATGTGCTTTAATATATTTTTACTAATATAGCATTATTTCTCTTTTGTTTTTTTTACAGAGATGGCAAAGAAGGTGGTTCGTTTTATATGATGACGGTGAACTCACGTATTCTGTGGATGAGCATGTAAGTATAAATAGGTTAGGTATAATAATAACATAAAAGGTCAAAGTATGGTATACATTAATGAGGTAGTAACCTGAAAAAATACCTTTAAGATTATTAGAATATGTGTGTCTCTCTGGACACATGATAGGTTGAGGAAATTTGAATTAGTCTTCCTAAAACTTGGGATAGTTTAATCGTTTTCTGTACGAGCGTTTTTCTCTGAGCACCTAAAGGCTTTCATACATTATCACAAGATTGTTGGTTTTTGTTTGAGGGGATTCCGGGATGTTTTAGATCAGTGGTAGGCATAACCGAACGCACGCACATAACAGTGTGATAAAACGATCGCGAGGCTATGGGAAGTCTCCCACGTTTAAAAATGTAACAAAGAATTTGCTTCCACCGCTCTAACTGTCCCAAATGTTCCTCTTGAGTCAAATGTATGACCGACTCAGAATATTTTTGCAATCATAACAATTTGTCAGAAAATATGTACCGTCTATCTTCAACACTTTAGGTGGTTTTATGGGATCAATTCCTCTTTCTCTAAAGGTTCCTCATATAGGGGAGTAAAATGTACGACCGAAATTTTTTCAGAATATACATACCCCCTATCTTCATCCCAAAAAGGGATCCCATACAAATGTTATTAAATTTACTCCCACTGTTCCAACTGTCCCAAATATGCCCCTTAAGAATTCAAATGTATAACCCCTAATATTTTTCCAACTGCAACTGTTTCTCAGAACATATGTATCTACATTTTGTATGGGGACCACCTTAAGTGTTGAAGATAGAGTGCAGCTATATTCTGAGAAACTGTTGGGTTCGCAAAAATATTGGAAGTAGTTTATTCATCTGTCTGCGCTAGGGTCACATTTGGGTCAGTTAGAGCGGTGGGAGAAAAAATACTATGTGTCGATCATACATTTTTCGCTTCCTGATATAGAATCGTACAACATACCCAGAAGAATGATATAATATTGATTATCTTCCCTAAATCACCAAATATTTCAAACGATAACTGGTTTTGTGTTTTTCCAGAGCATTTTTATGATTACATGTTTTATTTCAATAGTTAGTCGGGTTTTATGCAGCATTTGCCTCGGCTAAAATATTATTTCCTACCCCTAATATGTCTATAAATATATTCACGATACATGAGATTTTATCTTTAATTTCTCATTTTATTCTTTTTAACGTATTAATATATATTATAAAACTTAATTGATGATTTTTTTACCCCAAGTGTGCATGTGCAATAAATTAGAATTTATTATCAAGTCTAGACATATTAAACGAACTTTATAATGACATTCAACATAGTTTTTTTTTTCTCGAAAAAGCAAACTGTAGACAATTTGTGAATAATTACAAATAAAAGTGTCATTAAAATCAACGAAACGAAAATGATGTCGACATTAGAGGCTTCTTAGCTTAATATACCATGCCAATTAAGAAAACGATGGAATACAAATAAAATTCTGTCAATTACAATGTTGCCACGAGCAATGAAATATTGAAGAGTTCATTTAAAGTTTTGTTAATGATTTGATCAAGCTGATCGGATATTCATTAGAATTGATTCGCCCTGTGTAAACGCTAAAAAAAAAGTAGCGTTTGCGATATAACTGACTTTTTTACGTATGACAACAAATAGAAATCCTCTCGTTTGAACGATCAAAGAGAACATTATGTCTGTCCATAGTTAAACTTGTAGCCCAAAAATGAATGACAATACCAAAAGTGAATCCGGGATAAGGCTGCAAATGTAGATACTTTTTTTAAAAATTTCTTGTAAACATAAATTTTTAAATGCACAGACAAATCCTTTTTGTATTGTATTTTGCTGATTTGTTGACTTGTTTGACATCTTCTGGCTGACAGAAAGAGACGAGATTTGCATTAGCTTTTTCCCAAAATTGTCGACTACTATTTCTATATAGCTTAAGGTTGCTTGGCTATCATGGCTTTAACAAATGATTTCTGTTGGGTTATGTTTTGAACTAAAATTTTAATTTCAATGAACTTTTTCTCGGCTGATCTTAGCTCTTCTTTAACTTGCCACATCCAGGTGTTTTTCGGGCGGCCTATGTCACCCTTGCTACTACAACTGGCAGAGATTATACTACCGAGGAATATTTCTATGGTCAAATCTAGTGCTGCTAACTACCATATTTCTTGCCACAGAGAAGTCAATCAGTATGATGCTATTGTACGACGTTTCGGTGTACAGACTGATTTTTCTGATAGTAAGCTCAAAAATGGTGTCCCTGACTATTTGAGCAATAAAATCGCATAGTATAATTTTGATTTAAAGCTCGGGCTACGGTCATATACATGCCCTAGGCTCTCGTCTTTGTCCTCATCGCTTTTCTCTTCTGTCGGAGCATGGGCACATATAAGTGTAACGTGAAATAACTTTGTCTTGACCCTTATGGTAGCTATTCGTTCACACACCGGGTTAAACCGTGAGACGACATGTCACAATATCTTGCCAACCACAGATCCGATCGGTCCCATACAAACTACCTCTTTTTGGAGACTATCTCCGCGATCTGTCCTCTAAAAGGTTCGAAGATCAGTTCGAAGATCAGCCCCATCTGGCATAAACCCAATAACTACACCCACTTTCCTAACAAATTGCCCCGTTTGGGGTCTGTCCCTGCGATCACAGTCGTAGTTTATGAGCTATCGAGCGGAAATCCGATATGCTACCTTCTAAAATAAGCAAGATAGGACAAAAACTACTCCCTCCTCCCATCCTCCGTCTATCCCTGCGATTACAACCTAAATTTCAGCGAAATCAATCTGAAATTTGGTATACAAGCTTCTATCCTCTAAGCGGATGTTATTTTCTGAATTCAGCAAAATTGGACAAAAAAAAACTGCCACCTGACTCTCATTCGAACACCCCTGGTTTGATGTACAAAGTTTAATAAAAAATAGTTATATTGCAAATAACTAGTTTTATCGTAATTTTTACTAGTTTTTATTTCTGCATTACTCCACTTGGAACCAAAAGGCTTCAACAAGAATTTTCCATCTTACTCTATTTTGACAATAAATTTTAATATCTTCCCATGACTTGTTATTATTTGAAAGCTCTTGCAGCGTCGTTCGGATTCAATTATTCTTTGGACGACCTCAACTAGCTTTTGGGCTTCATTTCCATTACCTTTCGACATTGATGATGTCTCGTGGCCAAAAATAACACTATGTTACAGCCATTTGGAAGTGATCTAGTTCCTGATGTTGGTACATTCGAGTACAACATGAATCTGTTAACATTCTCAAAATCTTGACTTACGGTTCAAAAGCCGGATCTTCGGGTCTTTCATCACATAGGAGTTAATAACTCAGTCAGTTTTGAACCAATTTTGAATTTATTAACGGTTTTGGAACCTTATTATGATATTCGCACATAAAGTATACCTTTATTTTCCTATCTAAACTTTTTAATTTCATTATACTCTTCACCATGCGCATGAACAGAGTGAAGGGTATATTAATTTTGTGCTTCCATTTGTAACGCCTATAAGGAGGCGTGGTAGGTATGACAATATATATATATATAAAAATGGTCAGCATCGAAATATGAGTCGGTTTAAAGTTGACCGTCTGTACGTCCGCCTGTCTGTCCCCGCGATTACAGCCGCAGCTTAAGAGATATCGAGCTGAGATTTGGAATGCAAGCTTTTATCCTCAAAGCAGAGGTTAAGTTCTAAGATGAGCCCGATCGGTCAAAACCTACTCCCACCTCCCATACAAACTCCACCTTTTTCGGGTCTGTCCCTGCGATTACAGCCGTAGTTTAAGGGCAATCAAGCTGAAATTTTGTATATGAGCTTCCCTAAACTTAGCGGAGGTTGAGTACTACTCTCACCTCCCATACAAACTCTCCCTTTTTGGGGTCTGCCCAGAAGCAGAGGTTAAGTTCTAAGATAAGCAACATCGGATCTAAACTACTCCCACATCCCAAACAAATTCCCATTTTTGGAGAGTTACAAAATTCATAAAAATATTCTCCAACTCATAAACTTATCGGTAAATCGAATAAAATCGATAAAAGTTATTGACAAAAAATGGATGTGTGAAGCTAAAAGTCGCATCCACTTCTTACTAAATCCCCTTTTTTGGGGTACAAAGTTTAATAAAATATAGTTGTAGTGCAAATAACCAGTTTTATAACCATTTTTACAAATGGTGAAGAGTATCTGAGCTTCGGCATAGCCGAAGATAACCGCCTTACTAGTTAAATCTTATTATTAATGTCAAACTTTCGATAAGAAATTTCACAAAATATGTTTGTCATATTGTCAGAAATTAATAATTAATTAATAATAATTGCCCATTTTCGCTAAAATTTTATAAAATGTCATATAAGGAACACCCTATTGTATTATGATCTATTAGCATTGAGTTATTCCACCGGTATGTAGAAATGTTCGGCATAGTATCGATAAGATGCGATTCCCTCATACAAAATATTGTATACCTCCAACGATTGATTCTCTAACTCTATCTACTACTGCTTTTTAAACACACTATTTTCTCAACGTTCATATTAATGTCCCAAATTCCTTGTCAGTTTCCTTTTTTCTTTTATTTATTTTGACGTTTTAATTAACTTTGAGCCAAAATAATTTGGGTCATTTAGGCGCTGAAAAAGAAACAAAGGAAATAAATAATTGACCATATGGGTCATTCATGTCTTCGTACGCCCATTTTGATCAACACCTATTTTTTTATTTGGCTGCACGATATCTTGCTACTTTATTCGCAGCTGGTGCACAGTGCTTTGGAGCATCTAACGATAACTGAAAATATCTTTTGTTATATATATAAAAATAAATTATACCGTTTTAAAGTATATTTTTGTATTTGGCATTGCTTACAGTTATCTACTTATGTACGCCGTTATCATTTTAACAATGTTCTTCCGTTTCACTGGCAAATTTTAAAATCAACAAAAATATATCATATTTACGACATCATATATAACCTTAAAGCATTTGAAATTCACTGTGCACTAAATCGTTTAAATTGCTGCGTTTGCCTACTTATGTTAGCAAGCTGCTATACATAGTAATACTAACTAAAGTTTCTTAAGCATTTCTCACGCTGCGATTTGCGATTAAAAAAATTTTTGCGATTAAAGATAAAATTAATAAGCAGTTATTTGCCTCCTTTCTCGCGATTTTCAAAACTTTGCGCACATTTACGCGCATATGCTGCATACATGTCGTTACTTATCGCACCGCCAATGTAGCACCATGTGTTGCCGACATTTGTGCATGTACGAATATGTAGTACGTAGCCATACCATCCCAGTGTGCCATGCGGATCAGGATCGGATCCGATACTGATCCGATTCTACGGACATTTTATCCGAATCGGATTCCGGATCGGATCCGATCCGGATCCGATTTCGTTTGAAATTCCTTTTTTAAATCGGATCCGTTTTTTATCCGCATTTGAGTCCGATCCGGATCCGAAACTGATTTCCGATTCGGATCCGAAACTGATTTCCGATCCGGATCCGAAACTGATTCCGATCCGGATCCGGATCGGACTCAAATGCGGATAAAAAACGGATCCGATTTAAAAAAGGAATTTCAAACGAAATCGGATCCGGATCGGATCCGATCCGGAATCCGATTCGGATAAAATGTCCGTAGAATCGGATCAGTATCGGATCCGATCCTGATCCGCATGGCACACTGGGATGGTATGGCTACGTACTACATATTCGTACATGCACAAATGTCGGCAGTATCGGATCCGATCCTGATCCGCATGGCGCACAAAAACGGAAATCATGTAAAGAAAAAGTGTTTAAAATTGACACAATTAAAAAAATTTCAGGAAAACATGTGAAACATGTGAAAACTAATATTATGTTATATATGTTTATATTATACAATTTAATTACAATTGTATAATACTTCCTACAATAAAAAAAATAATATGAATGCATTTTCAACCAAGTTTGAGAATTTTTACGATAATTATGATTTCACGGATTCCTGAAACTGATCAGTTCCGGATCCGACTGCGCGGATACCGTTTTGTCGGATCCGGATCTGATCAGTATCGGATCCGACTGTGCGGATTCCGTTTTGTCGGATCCGGAACTGATCAGTATCGGATCCGACTCCACGGATTCCGTTTTGTCGGATCCGGATCTGATCAGTTTCGGATCCGACTGCGCGGATTCCGTTTTGTCGGATCCGGAACTGATCAGTTTCGGATCCGATTCCACGGATTCCGTTTTGTCGGATCCGATACTGATCAGTTTCGGATCCGCGTCCGCATTTGTGCACATTGGGATACCACTGGTCTCAGTTCGTTACTTCTCTGTGTGTGAACGGATATGCGATTGTGGTGTTGCAAGTGCCACATGTGTTTAATAAGCTCATATCTCGCTTTGAATAATTTTCGAAAATTTTATAAATGACATTAAATGAAGTGACCGCTACAAGTTTGGCCATCGTGTATCGCTGCCTTTTATATTGCGAATTTGAAGAGTTTTTCTTTGTGGCGTTGCGGTGTTAAAGAGTTGTAATTTACAACCTCGCCAAGGCTCTATTAATAATAACAACAGCAGCACAAGTTGTACATATATATCTTATTTCAGAAGAACGCATAATGCAAGAATGCATAAAGTGAAGAGCGAAACTAACTAAACGAATGGGTATGGCCATTAATAATAAATTATATTGTCAATATATTAGCGATATATAGTAATAATAATAAAAGACTTCAACAGTTACTTCTATAGCTTAGGATATGATTTGCGTACTACATCTAAAAGAATCAACATGCATAAAATGTTTCTAGTTATGAAATTAAATTCCCCTATAATGCATGAATATATATTACAAGATTTCTGAGACAAACAAAAGGTATAAGATAACTGAAGTATGTGGGATAGCTTCTCGCGCTTTCTATTTTTATACTCACACAACGCCACCTTCTTCTTTGCAGATGAATCCCAACGACAGCTGTTTGAGAATCATTTTGCATAGACTTTTACTGCGAAGTTGCTACCGACAACATCGAGGTGGCCGCCAATGAAAGAAATGTAGATGACAGAGACAGGAATTGAATCCTGGATCTCCAGCATAAAAGTTGCATGTTCTAACCTCATACCGGCCTTAATCAGTTCCAGAGTTTCAACTGAATAAATATATAGAATTTCTTATATATCTAAAAGTGATTTTATGCATAAAAGTGTCACTATGTCTTTGCATTTTTCTTATAAATCCAGTAAGAAATTTTCAGTCGGGAAAACTCTCTTACGTATACGCTCACCCTCAGTAAAACATAAAATCTTCTAGTATATTGATATTATTACTCGTTTTCTAAAGTGGGCCGAGTGGTACATTTGTATAGGAGGTATCAAAAGGGGCGTGGTCATGTAGCCCATTTGCAATACCGTTAGTAGTTTTGGGGAAATATTAACTTGTGCAAAGGTTCAAAACATTTGGTTTCGCCTTTCGGAAGTTATCGTGCGTCCTTCTATGTTTTACACTTTTGGATCGAATAAAATGATACCCTTGTACCCTTCTATGGTAGGCGGTACCTGATTGGTATGGGAGGTACCCGGTGGAGTGTGGCTAGACGTCCAGTTTTTTCTCCAAAACTTTATCCTGCTATTGTTTTACTAAATTTAGGATTTGGGCACTATCGCGTTGGGTGTATTGATATTATTATTCGATTTCTAAAGTGGGAGGAGTGGAACATTTGTATGGGAGGTACCAGGCCATGTAGCCCGTTTCCAATACCGTAAGTAGTTTTGGCGGAATATTAACTTGTGCAAAGGTTCAAAACATTTGGTTTCGCCTTTCGGAAGTTATCGTGCGTACCACACGGGCATGGCTCAAACGACTTAAAAAGTCATGAAACAAACTTGGTTCAAAAAAACATTGGGTCTTAACTGACTTCTTCTATGTTTTACACTTTTGGGTCGAATCAAATGATTCGGGTAGGCGGTACCTGATGGGTATGGGAGGTACCAGATGGGGTTTGGCTAGACTTCCAGTTTTTTCTCTCCTGCTATAGTTTTACTAAATAAAGGATTTGGGGCCGATCGAGTTGGGTGTGTTGATATTATTACCGGATTTCTAAAGTTGGCGGAATGGTGCATTTGTATGGGAGGTACCTAAAGGGGCGTGGCCATGTAGCCCATTTGTAATACAGTGTGTAGCTTTGGGGAAATAATTAACCGATTGTTTCGAAGCTTTACAATTGGTTGCGTCTTTCGAAAGTTATCATGCGTACCAAACGGACAGACGGACATGGCTCAAATGAGTGTAAAAGTCATGAATCGAATTTGGTTTAAAGAAACCTAGGGTCTAAAGTGACTATTTTTATGCGTTACACTTTTGGGTCGTATCAAATGATTTATACCCTCCTCCCTTAAGGTGAGGTGACGCTCGATCGCTTTTAGGCGTTGCGATCGAAAATCAGTTATCAGTTATGTCTGGCCGACCTTCTTCTACTTCTTCTCCGCACGTTGTAAGAATTACAAGTGCTTCAGTCGTTTGTGCTCTGTACATAGTTCGTTACACCAAGTTTTGATAACAGCTCTTTAAGCTGATCCATCCAGCAAGAGTTTGGTGGCCCCATACTGCGCCGTCCACCGAAGACTTTTCGATCTGGAGCATTTAGCTCTATTCGTACAACGTGTCCAAGCCAACGCATTCGGTCTATTTGAACGCGCTTGACTACAACGATGTCGTTATATAGCTCATGGTTCATTCAACGACAGATGATAAGAAGTATTTTTCTCTCAAAGACTCCCAGAATTGATTGATCTACTTGTGCCATTACCCAGGATTTTGCGCTGTAGAGCATGACAGGTAGGATCAGTGTCTGATAGAGTTGGGTGTTTGAGCGTCTAGAGAGGGCTTTGTAAATAAATCGCATGCAGTGGTTTGCGATCAATACTCGTCTCTTGATTACGGCGGAGTCAAGGTAGACAAAAACATCTACCACTTCAATGTTATAGTTTTCAACGTTCACGCAGCTTCTCAAACGAGTAGACTTTTTGTTTGTTAAAACAAAAAAATAATGTTGTCCTCATATAACTCCAGATATACTACTGCCGACTGCTTCCCAATGCTTGTAAATGCGTGAGTCCTCAGCCAATGATATCTTTTTCATCCTCGCGTGTACATTAGACTGGCCATAGCGTTATATAGAAAAAATTAAAAATGTGAAATCCAACTTTGACCTACCATTCCGATGTTTGGGGACCAAGATGAACCCAATGGCATATTTTTGGTTTTTAATCGGTTTGGTTTTTAATCCAGCCCAATATTCTGCACTTCAGCCTAAATGGGTAATGTAATAAAAGTTTGGGCTCAACCCGGAGGTACTCGGAATTAAAAAAAAAATAAAAAATATGCATAATTATTTTTATCCCCAACCTCATATTTTTCAGTGCGAAAAATTTAACTTTTCAAAAAAATTTCCACTATGGCCACTCTAGTGTACATATGATATAGATGTGGTAGCATGTTAATTTTGTTAAAGAAGATACCAGTCGTGTTTACCGCAGCCTTCCACATGATCATATCCATTGCGATATTAAAGAGATCGCAAGACAAACTATCGCCTTGTCTACAGCCTCGCTTGTTAGTAAATGGCTCTGTCAGATTTTTGCCTATTTTACCAGATGCATTTATTGGGTCTTGTTCAGAATTTGTCGCAATAAGATTATCTGGTCAGTCGTCGGTTTACTAGGTCTAAAACTATATCAGTGGTGCTGTAATGAGCTTTAGTCTTTCACGTACAACACTAGAAAGGACCTTGTATGCGATGAGTAAAATGCTGATCCCGCATTAGTAGGTACACAAAATTGGCTCTCCATTTCCTAAGCACAGGAGTTTAAACACTCTGATTCATTCCTTTAGCCAAATCGTGTTTATAAGCTGGTACATCCACCTGGTCGTGAAATTTCCGTGCTGATATCGGTTGGTGTCAGTGTTGAACTATATACTCCGTTGATGCATCCTGGAACGAGCATAAAACGAAAGTTTTCCCTCCATTTTTGCAAAACACTGTGTTCATGACCAGATTTCATCTCTGCCCTTGCAGGGGGTTCCAAAACCTTTGCTTTTTACTTTTTGGTATAAATTTCAGGTTTCACTGCTACCCCTATGCTTTTTGTTATCCTGGCTCTCTCTCTTCTTCCATAGATGCTTTTCCGTCCGAAGAGGCATTTCATCCCCCTCGTTTTCTCATTATATCACTCCGGCACCGCACGCGTTGTCATTGGCTGCAGTTTTGCCTTATTTTTAGTATCCATTTCCTCATGGTACCAGGGTTATAGAAATCTCAATATGCTGCCACTGTGTGTTGGGAACATTGGAATTAGAGGGCTTTGTTTGTTTTAGTTGATAGATTTGGTTATAGTAGGCATTGGCTATCTAGGTGGTATGTAGCTTTGTGTTGTCTAGCTTCCTTTGCGTTTGGTTACGAGCCTTTTTAACACTACTTAATCGAGTGCGTAACTTGATGAATGAGGTATGTGATAGCTTCTCGAGTTGTTGTGAATAAACACTCTATCTGTTTTTAGCTTCACAATTGACGGCACCTACTTGTTTATCGACGAATGCGAAGGTCACTGTTTGAGAAGCTTTTCTAGACATGCCCATTGACTCGACACTTATATTGCGACGTTGCTGTCGACAACGAGGGGGCCGGCAATGAAAGAAATGTAGATGTAGAATCGAACCCGGGATCTCCACAATGCCATTGCCGGTCCCGGGGGGTATACTTGTTCATAAAATGTACTCCAACAACAGGCAATTCAATAGCGTTGCAGAGCTAAAATTGGCAATAATATCGACTTGGGACTCATTAGAAAGTCCAACCCCAAAAACTCTGAAAAATAGTATGACCGAAGGCATTTTTGAACTTATTCAGAATAACAAAGGTCATTTGCATTATTAAAAAGTGTGTTTTTTTTTTTGTAAATTTAATTTTTGTTTTAATAAAAAAGTTTTATTTCATAATTAAAAACCACTGCCTTTAATTTCATGATCACCTCATAATGTAAAGAAATGCAATGCAATGTAAAGAAATGCAAAAAAAACATAAACTTAAATAAATACAGTTTTGTTGTTGTTTAATGAAAAGTGTAGTTTTTGATTCTTTTTCATTCCTCATATTCGATTTTTGGATTATGACCCCTTAAGTACATCTGCATCGAAATACAGAGGAGCGTATAATTTTTCGCTCTCCAATGTATTTCCATACTCCTGCGGTAAATAAGACATTATGTGAATTTTTCCAAAAAAAATAACGAATTTTGTAAAGTATTTACCCCGTAATAGGCATTTATGCATTTTTGAAAAATATGGAATCATTTTCTTATTTTATCTACATATCTCTAAAACTGGGTTAAGATATTCCAAGCCGATTAAACTGTACTCTATTTTTAATATGACATTATTTTCCTTAAAAAAAATAATTTTGACAAAGTTTTAACCTTTACGTCAACTCATTTACAGTTGATTGATTTTTACAAATTATAAAAGCCCGAGAGCTCAAATTTCCAAAAATAAATTATTACTTGTAATCTACGTTTCTATTAAAGCTTTTTAGGGAACTAACATTATTTTAGAAGGTTACTTTTCCATATCTTTTGCAATTAGAAACATTATCTTACTTATTTTCCTTGCAATAGAAAATAAATTATTTTCGATTTTCTTAGTCTATATCAAAAATTAATGTAAACCCATAATAACTTCCATATTATAGCATCGAACTATTTCCTATTTTTTTTGTTGTTGTGTTAAAAAATGTGACTATAAACGAAAGTGGACTTTATGGCAAGCAAATAAAGTTAAAAATGATTTTACTTTAAAGATTAGTTTCATAACAGGTTTCATTTGAAATAAAAAAGCATTTAAATCAAGATTTGTTTTTCTTTTTTTTTCGCTCTTTCCAAAGATGTTTTCTTTTTTAGAATTCCTCGCTTATTTCGATCTCTGTAAACAGCGACAACGTTGGTTGTCGTTGTTATAAGTACTACACCAAAAAAATATATATATAAATTATGATAAAGTAATATGGTTATAACCACATGGAGGATGACGACCATAACCACATTTGGCCACTTCCACAACACCGACGACCACAACAACAGCACCTCGCTGCGTTATGTGCGCCGGAGATAAGCAGGTTTTCCACTCTTGTCATCCGATGGTTAAGGTGGTAGTTTCTGGTGTGGACACGATTGTCTGAGCATCTTTCCTTTCCTGGTTTTAGCGTTTTGGGTGAACACCATAGAAAAAAGAACATTTCCTTTTGAGATCTTCATGATTTACAGTCATTGAGGAAACATAAACAATTTATTTTGGGTTGTCTTGACTAGCTGGATATCTGGTTAGTGGCTAGTGGCTGGACTTGGTCCCTTCTGTGAAAGTAACACTTACATTTCCTCCTTCAACTCCCATGCCACATGGAATCTCTCCACACACCATGGAACGCTTCTCCTTACTCAAAGGACGTGAGACTAAGAACAACAACACATGTGACTAGTGCAATAGCGATTAGACAAAATCATAAACATTAAATCACAGCAGCAAGAAATAGTAGGAAATTGAATACTAATTGGCACCCTACTGGAACTGTCATAACTCGTTTGAATATGCTGTGCCTGGTTTGAGAAACTATGTATGTAGCCAACAGCGAGTCAACCAACAATCCTGACCAGATTCGAACAGATTGACTTGGCTTGGTGGCAACAAAGTGATGTGAAAACGACAAACGAGTGGCAAGATCAAATCCAGTAGAGTAGTCATGCTTTGGTTTTGTGTTAGAACATTCAGTCTTACAATTAAATAGTGTCCAAGGAATAATATTTTGAGAGAAAAGCAAAGGATTTTGGATCGCCACAAATAACTTCTAATCCAAACGACAACTAAGCTTTTATGACATTATATTTAGTTTGTAACTTAAAGAATATATTTATGATAGTTGAGACAGAAACAGACAACATTGCTTGGAACTCGCCTGAATAGTAAATAGATTGACTTAAAATGGTAACAAAAACGAAAAGTGGGGTTTTGTTGTGAGTCAATTGGACATTAAAAATCCACTTGAATCAAAAATTCTAGCTGATCCTTTTTTTGAGATAGGGGGATTTTTTGTTTTTTATCTCCGTTTTATGATTTTTTTAGAGGTGACATACTTTGCCCTTTGATTCCACCATCAAATTATATCGTTTTATATCTCATTGGAAACGCACAAATTTACATTAACCAAATGAAACATGACTGGTACAGCTTTATAGAATTAACTGATCGCATTTTCAATGATCTTCCATCCTCCAATGTAAGCCAAGCAGAGAGCAATTTCCGTCAAACTGTCATCGCAGCAGTAGGTCGCTTTATATTTGCTGGTCCGCGCCTGGACTTCCCAGCAGCGGCAGCAAGACGAGCGCAATGACATTCGAAGTACCAACATAGAGCAATATAATAGATAGAGACTCCAACTCTCTCGCGAAAATGAGGTTCCATAGGTTCGAGCAAATTGCAAGGGAAATGTTTAAAGCGAAGGACAATGTGGATCGTATGTTGAGAAAGAGATTTAAAAGAGAATACTGCGTTTTTTGTTTGCTGGGTACACAAATCGCAAAAACTTAACATATTTCACATTTTAAAATTTTTAACAGTGTTTTTGATCAATATTCAAGAAAAGAAGTGACATATCCCCGCACCCAACATCGAACATATTAGTATTCGCTTGAGCCAATTCATAAAACAGACGTCTAACTCAAACCCAGAGAGAGTTGGTAGGGCACTGAGTACCATCCCCGAAGCCCCATGTATTGTCCAGCTGAACCTCGATATCAGTAGATTGGTAAATAAGGACAAGTGGAATAAATGGTTAGATCAGTAGAGGAACCGCAACTTGAGCTCAGGAGTTGGTAATAACTGTTCTACAGTTCAGTCTTACGGTGAGTCGAGTATTTGACAATGGTTTTCAACCTGTCAAAGAGTAGCCTAATAATACCCAATGTCAGCAAAAGGGTTAGAGTCATCCCGATACTTAAACCAAGGCAGAACGAGTAGCGAAGACTCTTGGACACTCCTCCTCTTCCAGCAGTCCAGTCACCTAACAGCAGCTCGCCACCAACTTTGATTCCAAAAAATACACAGAACTACCACCATAAGCACTCAGATCTCACATTGCTTACATCAACAGAGCTCATGTGAAAGGACACTCCTAGTGGCACTGGACTTGTGGAAGGCCTTCGACACATTCAGCCACACCATACTTGTCCAGGACATTCTGCAGTCCATAATGCCCAACAACTTGTTCGTTGGGTTTAGAGACAAATGTTCAAAACCCTGTAGTGTTAATCAAGGACGATTACAGGGCGGAGTCCTATCTCCCCCTACTTCTTCCTTAGAAGTAATATCATACCATTATGGCGGCGGGATAAAACATTTAAGAGCAATGCGATCTAGTGAATGTTTGAATGAATACCGACCAACAAAAAAATCTGGAGGTCACCTTTGACAACCTGATTATCTCCTCAGTTAATGCCACTGCAATTACACACAGATTCCGAAGTAGGAACAAGTTCCTCAAAACTGGAGCGAGCAGCTATTTGGGTATGGACAAAGAAATGCTGTTACCTACCCACATAACAACTGGCCGGTCTGTGGTCAATTATGCTCCAGTTCGGTCTCCTTCTCTGAGTGTTACCCAGTAGAGAAATATTCAAAGCTTTCGAAATGCTATCCTACGGACTGTAACTGGTTGCATCCAAATAACCTCTGAGCATAGTTTTAACTGTTACAACAACTACTAATGAAGTCTTCAATTGGATCCAATTTTGGTTACAGTTTTATGTGATGAAAACTTTTTACTTATGTGGAATACAAATAAGGATTTCTTGTATCCTGGAGCAGAAATTTTCAAAGACGGCTTGATAGGGGTTTTCTGAAATGTTCTGAAATTTCTAGAGAATACGTTCCTTTTATTCCTATAGAGACACTGCGTTACTGATGAGACTTTACTGTTAAGGTATTAAAATGGAAAAAAGGTCACAAGGAAATGCGAGGTGGCCAGTTAAAGTCAACTATTGAAATTTGAAGCGCTGGAGAAAAAAGTAATGTAGCGTGGCAATAAACTGTTCTCTACCCATTGTATGTTCTTTGATCTTCATAAGACTACGAACCATAACAGAGTACACAAATTTTCAGGTCATTGATTTGGGACTCAATTCTGAGAACTGCACGTGAAGTAGCCCCAAAAAGAAAAAGTTCTGCATCATTCGTTTTGTTAAGTTGCATGCCATAATAATTAAGTATCGATTTGAAGTTAGCAAGTATCGTATAGAGGAATTTGTCACGTTTTAGGCTCTTTTGATTGACATAACTCGAGAACCACTAGTTCGATTTAGCTGAAACAAATTTAGAAAAAATTAAGAATTACAATTCCTTTAATCTGTTCATATAACGTTTCCCTACATAAGCAACAGTTTCACTTTTTCATTCATCAAATGATTTTGAACTCGGTTTATTTTGTAGCAGTTACAATAAAACTGTTGTACTCCGTGGCGTATGATTAACTTGGAATATTACTTATGATAATCATCCCCACCATATAACAATATAACAAAAGAGCCTAAAACGTGACAAATTTTCCTATACGATATTTACTAACTCCAAATCGATATTAAATTATTATGGCTTGTAACTTGACAAAACGAATGATGCAGAATTTCTTCTTTTTGGGGCATTTTTCACGTGCAGTTCTCAAAATTGAGTCCCAAAATCATGTGTTGCACTGTGTAATGTCTCTTTTCGTCTTTGAATATACAAAAACCATTATTGGCTCAATTTCAATTAAAAGTTTTATTGGATTTACGAAATTAAATGTTCCTGTGTGTAGTTGGTAAAATAATCAGTTTTATATTTTCTAGTATTAAAAATCTTAACCTCCCAAATCCATAATTATAAACACCAATTTTTCCATGCTCTTTTTTACAGCCCGAAACAGTCCCGCAAGCCTGCATTGATATGACCAAAGTTCTGGAGGTCACGACCGCCGAAGATGTCACCGGTCATACCAACTCAGTTGCCATAACCGCACCGGATCGTGTTACGTTCGTCAAAGGTACCTGCCCCGAAGAATCTAAATGGTGGCTTAACATTTTGATCGCCTTTCCCAAGTCTAAAGGACGCCATAAACGCAATGCAACATTTCCGGGTGCACAGGCCACAACTATGTTGCAATCAACGAACTCGGATGCCGCCGCCACTATGGCAGCAAGCGCACGTAATCGTCATAATTCCTATCATAAGGATATTTTAACGTCCACCCAATCAACTGGTGTCTTAGTTCCAACTACCGTTTCTAAAACGGTCGGCGATGAAAAGAAGACGACATCGTCATCATCATCCTCATCATCGTCTATGACAAAAGCTGGTGGCACTGGCAACGGTAGTTCAAAATTATGGTCGCATAATGATGTTGTCGTTAAGACAGCATCGACAACAACTGCCAAGAAAGCAGCAGCAACGACAGTCTCATCAAAGATCCGTAAAAATACTGGAGGCATTAAAAGCAATCATAATAATGTTGCTAGCAATGTTGTAGCTTCTGTTGTTGGTGGCGTTGATGAGGACGATGATGACGTCGATGATGACGACGAGGATGATGGCGTTGAGACGGGCGAAGATGACGACGAGGATGAAGACGAAGAGGAAGAAGAGGAAAGTGGCAATTCGACGGGCGAGGAATGTAATACCAAAAAGAAAAGCTCCTCATCAAGTGTACATGATGAAAATAACCGCAATGCTGTTAATGAAATTAAAAATAGAGGTAAGTTTAGTGAAAATTGATTAAAATCGTTAAATTAAATCTATTAGAAAATGGATATATGTATGTTTAAAGATTTAATAGGTTATAGAGTGTTATACACTATTAGGTTGTCAAGAGATATTTCTATGTTATAGTGATTTTGAAAAATATCATCCTCTCGCGACCTGATGTAAAGCTCTAAATAAATCAATCTCATCTAAATACATAGGTCAGAGAATCGTTGTATAAATAGGCATTCGTTATATCTTCCTTGTCGGAGAGACGACATTTACTTTTTAAAGGCAATTTCATTAAAATTAAAGCCGCGCGGCGACTTCGTCTTATTTGATATACTCAAAGGTTAAACTGTTGATCTCTCTTTACAACATTACTTCCATATCTTAGCTGGCTTATCGATGAAAACTCTTACTTACTTCAAATAAAATAATCCATAGGTGTGATATTAAACGGTCTAGGCATACAGTTGGCTGGTCTAACACGCGAAATTAGATGCTCACCGTCTTGCTTAAACCAACTGTCGACGACATTTGACTGAAAGTCTGTTGTCATGATACGGTAGTACTTGCCATTAACGGTTATTTTCAAATTAATGTGGAACGATGAATTCAAGAGCCCATGAACCACACCAACGTGTGGATTTTGTTGAATATATTGATAGTTTAAGTATCTATTTGGGTTGCTCATCAGCTCAAATGCAGTAATTTTGTTTATTGGCGTATACATTGTACGAGATACCTTGCAGAGCCTATTGATTGAAATTATTTCGTATATTCAAGTCTGCCGACTTTAAACGCCTTCGATGTTATAGGCATTTAAGCATAGATCCTTGAACAGAATTCGTCGAGTAGTCTTGTATAGTTTTCGTCATAGATCTTTGCATAAATTTCGTCAAGTTGTTGCATACGAAAAGCCAAAATGATCCGCACTGAGTCAAATCATTGGAATAATATCTTCTGCCTCATTTTTCGAAATGTTCTCCTCACTACGGGCTGGGTCATGGCTTCATTGATGACGGTACTCGCCGTTAACGATGATATTTTGCAAAGTATTGTTCTCTCGAAGACAATCAGAATAGATTACTCCCCTTGTGTCATTACCCAGGATTCTGCGCAGGTAGGATTACTGTCTGGTTGAGTTGGATTTTTGTTTGCGAGAGAGGACTTTGTTATTATATCGCTTGCTTAGCGTATGGTAGCTGCAGTTCAATACTCGTTGCGTTCTAGAGTTATGTCAAACAAAAGAGCGTAAAACGTGTCAAATTCCCCTATATAATACTTACTAACTTCAAATCGATATTAAATTTTTATGGCATGTCACTTGACAAAACGAATAATGCAGAACTTCTTCTTTTTTTGGCTAATTTCACATGCAGTTCTTAAAATGAAGTCCCAAATCAATGAGCTAGAAAAATTCTGTACTGTCTTGATAAAGATCCGCGACTAAAAAGCGGGAGATCACAGGTTCAACTCCTGGCTCCAGTCATCTTAAAGGAAAATTTTTCTTTCATTGTCGGCTCCCCTCGAATGTTGTCGACAGCAACTTCGCAGTATTAGTATCGAATCAATCGGCATGTCTAGTAAAAGCTTCTCAAACAGTGACGTTCGCATTCGTCGATAAACCAATAGGTGCCGTTAGTTGTGAATCTAAAAATAGAAAGCGTGTTAATTCACAACGACGCGAGAAGCTATCCCATACCTCATTCATGGGGTGTAAAGGGAAATTAAATTTTTTTTAACAAACTCAGCTATAGCATCCAATAATTTCTGTCGTAGAGGGCTGCCGAATCCAGCTTTGAAATCGTTAAATAGATGGTAGGTGTTGATCTGCATTCCCTGAGTCATTATTAAGGATTTGACATATCAAGATGGGACCATTCAGGATGGGCTTGTGTATTTCACATGACACAGTACAGAGGATCTTGAATTTTGGTACACAGTTTTGGATCAGTTTTCTTTAGCACAGGACATAGAACACTCTGATTCCTATCATGCGGCTTGTATTCCTTTACATAAATCGTGTTTAATTGTTGGTTCATGCACGTTGCCAGCTCATCGGCGCCGGTCTTAAAAAGCTCTTCCTGTAGTGCATAAGTACTCGCAACTTTGTTGACTTTAAGCTGAGTAATTGTCGTGCTGGCTCAGTGGTGAACAATCTACTCCAATGTAGATGATTGTCGTGATTTGGTCACCTATGCTGCCTTTGGGAACGAACAGCGTACGAAAGTGTTCCCTCCATATATGCAGCACACTTTGCGTGTCCGTCATCAGATTTCCATCTCAGTCCCTACAGGTGGGGATCCCTGTTCCGAAACCTTTGCTTTTAATCATTTGGTATTACTTTCGGGCTACACCTCTATCCCTGTAATTGTCGATATCCATAGACGTATTTTCTGCCAAAACAGGCGTTTCATCTCCCTTCTCTTCACATCATGCAGCATCCATTGGTGTGTGGTTTTTCAAGTACGTTTGTTGCGGCAGTGGTCGTAAAATTCGTAAAATGAACGTATGTTCAGTGATATTACCCAGCAGCACGTGATCTTCCGAAAGTTGTGAGCTGCTTGGCGACCTCCAAAGAGAGATTCTGGTCATTCCCATGTGTACAAATTTAAAACAACCCCACTGTATGAGTTTTTTATGATCGTATAAGTGCTAACATTGAAAAAATATCTTAACTAATACTAAACTAAAGAGCAAGAGCAAATGTAATTTGAACACCAAGTGAATAACGATCAGAAAACTTAAATTAGAAAACCTTCATTCCCTAACAACAGTGATACAAAAATATTCAGTTATATTGAATATAGAGTATGAAAAGAAAAACTAGCTTTATATCCGATTTTTGTATAGCCTCAATTTCGTTTTTTTTTTGGATTATGTTGTGATTTGTCAATATAATCTATAACACAGTGCAACAGTGAAAAAAATACAAAACCGGGATAGTATAGGTTCGATTCTACTATCGAAGGGTAATAAAACCCTATACTCAGTTTGGTGAGATTGGTGACCAATTTCTTTTTATGGGCCCCTAAAGATTCTCAAAATCAGTGAGCCCCATGAAAAAAGGTGTCATCAGTTTTTGTCCAACAGCTAACTCTCACTTCGTGATAGCGCTAAACTCTATTCGGCAATAATGTAGCTGGGAGTTTTGCGCACTAACTTTATTAACAAATTATGTCAAAAAGGTTGGTTATTCCTGCCGTTTTTCAAAAAAAATTGAAGAAGAATTTATTATTTTTTCACTTTTTTGAGCATTACTTTGAGGGAGTCCAAATTTTTCTCTAACACTGTTCGCCAAAATTGTAGCCCTGGTAAAGATAAACAACTTTCGTGAACATATCAATCCAATCTGAACGTGTCTAGGCAACCTAAATAGCTCATAAAGTCCACGTTGATACCGGTTTTTCAAACCTTTACGCACTTATAAGCCTGTAACGTGGTTGAATATAAACCGATTTTAAATTTCTCAGTGAATTTAGAAAGAAGAGACTGCGGCCTTTCCAACCGTATATAGTTATATTGGTAACTTGTCTTATCTGTTTGTTTTTTGCCTCGAAATTTAAAAATTTGTAATTTTTTCACTATTTTTTTAGTTTGATGAAGTTTCTAGCCCCTATTTTATAAGGACACCCTAATGTTTATTATTTTATTCAGAAAGTGCATTCTTTCACGAGTTAAATGCATACTTGTTTGTAAAAATCGGTTAACAAATAGTTCAGTTATTCATGTTTTCCGAGGGACGCAACTTTCATATTCTATACTCAAATCAAAGAGTTGAAGAAGAAGCATTGTTTTGGTGTTGTTGTTAATTACTTCAACTTTGATTTTAGCATAGTTGCATCCCTCAGAAAACATGGATAACTTAACTTTTTGTTAACAGATTTTCACAAACAAGTATGCATTTAAATCGTGAAAGTTTGCACTTTCTGAATAAAATAATAAACATTAGGGTGTCCTTATAAAATAGGAGCTACAAACTTCATCAAACTAAAAAAATAGTGAAAAAATTACAAATTTTTAAATTTCGAGGCAAAAAACAAACAGATAAGACAAGTTACCAATATAACTATATATATGGTTGGAAAGGCCGCAGTGTCTTATTTCTAAATTCACTGAGAAATTTAAAATCGGTTGATATTCAACCACGTTACTGGCTTATAAGTACGTAAAGGTTTGAAAAACCGGTGTCATAGCGGACTTTATGAGCTATTAAGGTTGCCTAGACACGTTTAGATTGGATTGATATGTTCACAAAAGTTGTTTATCTTTACCAGGGCTACAATTTTGGCGAACAGTGTTAGAGAAAAATTTGGACTCCCTCAAAGTAATGCTCAAAAAAGTGAAAAAATAATAAATTCTTCTTCAATTTTTTTTGAAAAACGGCAGGAATAACCAACCTTTTTGACATAATTTGCTAATAAAGTTAGTGCGCAAAACTCCCAGCTACATTATTGCCGAATACAGTTTAGCCCTATCACGAAGTGTGAGTTAGCTGTTGGACAAAAACTGATGACACCTTTTTTCATGGGGCTCACTGATTTTGAGAATCTTTAGGGGCCCATAAAAAAAAATTGGTCACCAATCACACCAAACTGAGTATAGGGTTTTATTACCCTTCGATAGTAGAATCGAACCTATACTATCCCGTTTTTGTATTTTACAAAAAGTCGTCATTTGTTGCATAGTGTAATCAAGAACAACAAGTTGTACAAGGCCAGAAGCAACCATGAAGTTAAATATTAGGTAGAGTTCGCTAAAGCGTGTATTTTATGAGAAAACATATGTATATGTCGGCGGCATTTTATGACACTCTTCTTCAATTGTCATTTTATTGGAGCGCCACTTTAGGTAATCAGAAAGCTGTTGTTTTAAAAGATTAGGCACTTCTTGGAATTGAATAGAATCAGAATGACCGGGAATAAGAGATGATATAGTCTTGATATACATAACTAAATCAGAGGAACATAGTGATGAAACTTAAATAAAATATAAACTAATTTTCCGAAGTCATATATGTTCGTCTATGACAAGCAAAAAATACAACCAGTTGATATTTCCAGACTATGCTTTGCAACCATTCTCTGCAACAGTGCTAGGCAGCCCATAGCCTCGCGAGTATGGCAATAAACTTCTCTTTCACACGGACACGATCGGCAGATCACACGTGAGCAAAGCTATGTTTGATCCAAAGCAGTCAGTCTATGGCAGACATGAGCGAGAGAGCCACACATGAATTCTCACACACATTGAACGAAAAAAAAAGAAATGCATTTTTTTCGGTAAAAATTAACTCTGATATGTTAAAGTCCGTCGCCAAGCGCACGGCTTTAATATGTATCAATTATTTCCTAGATTTTCAAACTATAATTTTGTTCATAATTATGAAAAAACTATATATCAATTTCCTTTACTACAGTGAGAGAGGAAAGAGTGCAACTCACCAACACAAACTTATATTGTGGTTGTATTGGGCTGCCATTCACTGCTCTACACGAACAGTCGACTAGTTACAAGTGGGCATGGTCAGATCGGTTTAAAAAAACATCAGAGACTGGTGCATTGAATGTTAACTGTCATATTCAAAAAGTGAATTTGTACTTGGACGTTTTCGGCTGATATCTACTTCGCATGTTCATGTTCGACATACATACTATTAATATTATAAATGTGAATGTCTGTCTGTTTGTTTGTTTGTATGTTTGTTGCTCAATCACGCCTAAACGGCTGAACCGATTTCAATGATAGTTGGAAGACAGATAGTTTAGTATATGGAAATTGTCGTAGGCCATATGGGCGGTGTGTGCGTGGCAAAACTTTTTTTAGAGCTAGGGGGATAAAATTTGATACACAGATAGTACTCGACAACACGAATATGAATATGCGGACAAAATTTTAATTTTGTACCAGTGGGCGGATTGGGCGTGGCAAAACTAATTTTTAGAGCTAGAAAGATAAAATTTGGTACACAGATAGTACTCGGCAACACAATTATGAATATGCGGACAAAATTTTAATTTTGGACCAGTGGGCGGAATGGGCGTGGCAAACATATTTTTAGAGCTAGGAAGATAAAATTTGGTTCCCAGATATTACTCGGCTAGGCGAATATGAATATGCAGACGAACTTTAAATTTTTAGACCAGTGGGCGGATTGGACGTGGCAAAACATATTTTTAGAGCTAGAAAAATAGAATTTGGTACACAGATAGTACTCGCCAACACAATTATGACGAAATTTTTATTTTGGGCCAGTGGGCGGATGGGTATGGCAAAACTATATTTTACCCCTAGAGAAATACAATTTGGTACACATATAGTACACGGCTACACGAATATGAATATGCAGACGAAATTTAAATTTCGGATCAGTGGGAGGAGTGGGCATGACCAAACTGTACTTTACCCCCAGAGAGAATAAATTTGGTACACAAATAGTACTCAACAAATTTAAATTTTGGATCAGTGGGAGGAGTGGGCGTGTCAAAACTGTATTTTAACCCTAGAGATATAAAATTTGATACACAGATGGTACTTGATAACACGAATATACTACTTACTTACTTAATTTCCCTTTGCACCCCATGAATGAGGTATGGGATAGCTTCTCGCGTTGTTGTGAATTAACACGCTTTCTATTTTTAGATTCACAACTAACGGCACCTACTTATTTATCGACGAATGCGAACGTCACTGTTTTGAGAAGCTCTTACTAGACACGACGATTGAATCGACGCTTAATACTGCGAAGTTGCTGTCAAACAACATTCGAGGGGAGCCGACAATGAAAGAAAATTTTATTTATTTTTTCTTTTAAGATGACTGGAGCCAGGTTTGAACCTGCGATCTCCCGCATGGTAGTCGCGTGTTCTAACCACTATGCCACGGCCGGTCCCGATAACACGAATATGAATATGTAAAAAACATCAGTGGGCCGAGGTGGCGTGACCAAACTGTATTTTTGCTTCAGATAGATACAATTTGGAACACTGATAGTACTTGGGACTTCATGTTCAAATTTGCAGACGAAATTGTTATTCTCAATCAGTTGATGGAAAACTGTATTTTATCCCTAAACTGGTGATATTTGATACACAGATAATAAGTACAATTTATTGTACCAAAAAGTACTTTTATTGTACAAAAGTTACAAAAAGAACTCTTATTTTTATTAATAAGTAATGTTGTTGAAGCAAAAAGCAAGGACTACAATTGTTTTTTCTTAATTATCATAATATTTTCAAAATTTTTTTTGCTGACATTTTTGCAGCATTTTGAGAAGATTTTTTACAGAATTGTGTTATTAAAGTTTAAGGACTATTTACACGGCGTCAGTTGGTTTTATCCAAAATTTTGGCAATATGTCGGTAAACTTTGACAAAACAATCTTATTTACATGATGCTGACACATTTAGAAAGAGAACATTGACATTGTTGTCAGTAGTGTAAATGAGGCTTTATAGTTCTCGGCAGTGCAGACATGAATATACCGACATAATATTTATTTTCGCTCAGCCGGAATATGAAGACGGGCATTTTATTTCCGATCTAAGGTTGTATTTGTATACAGGTAGTACTTGGCGCTATAGATATGAATGTTCTGAAGGTTTTTTTTATTTTCGGTTAGTGAGATGTTATTAGTTTAATAACGTTAAGGAGTAACTTGGGGTAGCAAATTGTTTACAGAGCGTACAAGATCGACACTTAAACTTAGCCCTTTAAGTAAGCAGGCCAAATATATTATAAGTATACGTCAAGTGCGCAATAGCGAAGCATTGCCGGGTCCACTAGTAATAGATATATATACAGCTGATGATGTACCAACGGGCTCCAATTTGTCACAAAATGATCTGATGATGAACCGCTTGTCTGAATTAACCGTTAACTCAAACCCAAAAAACATTCTGATCTCTATACCCAATTTGGTGTATTGTTTCAATACACTAAACAAATTGGTATCCAAGTTTTTTTTTAAGTTAATGCCATAAAAATATTAGGGACCAGTGTGTACTGCTTGTATTCATTCCCATCAAAAATTGTTTAAAATTTGTTGTGACTTTTTTAATAATTTTTTTTATTTGGTTTGAGACATTTTACCAACTCTCAAACCCATGAAATGAAATCAAAGCATGCTAATCAATTCTCTGGCAAATGATCCCCATCAATCATTGGGATCGATAACACACATTCACATCAACAAATAATATTTTCCATAAAACTGTCAAAGTTTTGTCCGCCTGCCACTTTAAGCATAAGCAAAAAAGTCACATTGGTTCAAAAAAAATCAAAGAAATGTCCGTCTTTCTATTAACGTGGTGGTATTTAAAAAATAATGTCCATACAAAAGGGTTAATTTTATTTTATCGATTTGATTTTGTGTGAGTGTAAGTGTAAAGTAAAACCAAATAACGAGCATACAATTTATAAAGAGATCAATCACCTCGTTATGTTTTTTTATTGAATGCCTACATTTAAGTTTTCACACATGAAGTTCAGTTCTTAAGTCAATGTAATGACTGACATGCAAACAGGCTATATATTTACAATGTTATCAATTGAGCAACAAAAGATTAATCTGATTGACAATATTTTTGGAAAATGTATATTACTTCATTGCAATACATTCGTTTATACATATTATGAGGTGGGTAAATGAACTAATGCCAAATAATTTTTATAAGCAACACACACATATTAAAAACTCGTTAGGTCTTCCCTTCCATAGACAATCTATTCAAATTTAAGAACGAAAAGGTGTCAAGATTAAATCAATACGCCAAGTTTTTGCCTACACACTATCTAAATTACCCATGTTGTTTATTAAGTTTTACTGGTAAGATTGCTTCTAAACCAATCAGTACAATGCCTTCCTTAGGATGTTTTAAGTGTCGACCAATATTTCCTTTCTGCCTTTTCCTCTACTTCAGTACAAAGCAGCGAAAATTTTATGTTCCTTTATTTAAAAAATATATAACCCCATAATTTGCAAAAATAACAATTTGAGCCCGAAAAATATTATTAAAAGCTTTTTGGTGTCTGATCAAAAAGGAATTTGTAATAAGTTTAATCAATCAACATGATGTATGTTTTTAATAATCGAATTTAATTTGTTCAACGAGAACAACAACGGAACGGAACGGCAGCAGCAACAACAGACACAACAATATATTGGTCATCGAAAACAAAAAATATTGTTTATTAATCTGAACGATGGTCCAGCGCGAATTGTTGTGATGCATACAATCGCTTTGGGTTTTGGAGAAACCTTAAGCTTTTGTAAGCATATTCTGTATATGCTTTTACTGGAGCAGTACATAAACGATAAGGAACGTGTGCTTTTGGTAGCGCTGTTGTTTGCTATTGGTGTGTAATACCATATTTGATATTATTACCACAATTTGTTGCCAAAGGCAATCAAAATTATCAACAACAATAAAGCAACAGTAGACCAAGGAGCAGAGTAGTGCGTGCAGCTTGTTTATGAATGCGATCATCACCATCATCACTCGTCGCACAGGTCCACAAAACAAAAGAAAAACAAAACATCTGCTGCATCTACCCTATACATTACGTTGTCTGGTGTTGTTTAATGTTTTTTATTTTTTGTTGGTTAATGCTTGTGATCCGCCCGAGTGTTGTCGATAGTGTGTATTTAAAGGTAACCTTGAAAATAACTATGTTTTAACACACAAAAAGTCGTATGTATTCCTTTCATTTTTTGTTGCCGATGTTACACAAAAACATTACCCGCAGTCTGTGTCAGGACTGTTGTGGCGCTACATTTTCGTGTCATTTTCATTTTGTAACATATGCTATTGCAGAAACATTAACAAAATAATTTTTATCAAAAGTATTCAAAATTACATTGTTTTCTACTGGTAGAACTCCAGCTTTTATAATATTGCACAAGTGAATTTTCAAAGTCTTAATTATGAAAACAATTAAGGTTTACAATTAAATTTAAACTGTAAAGTTCGTGACAACCAATTTGGATAATATCTCCTTAACCTAGACCATCCCACGAGGTTTTGGCCTCTACTACTACTACTTCATTGCCTAAGACTTTTCGAGCTGGACCCTTTACGTCCATTTGCAAACAAGTGCTACACAGCGCATTCGCCCTATTTGGACAGGTTTTATTCCGTGATGTCTTTATACATGATTCATTCTACAATGGTACTCTTCGATAACGACTACCTTTCCATAATATCATTCTATCAGATTTCCTTAATAGATCCACGCGCGTGTTTTATTACTTAGGGTTATGTGTCTAAAACAGTCAATGGCGTAAGGCAGCCCAAGTTAATTCTGATATGTTAATGTACGTTGCCACGCGAACGGCAGTAATATTTGTCAATTATTTCCTGGATTTTTGTGCTATAATTTTATACATAGTTATGAAAACCCCATATAAAAATTACCTTCACTACTGTGAAAGAGGGAATAAAGAGCAACTCACCAACACGAACTCATATTATGGTTGTATTTGGCTACCGTTCACTGGTCTAAAAGCGAGACAGGTAATACTAGCGGTTTGCGATCATTACCTGTCTTTTGTATTTCATGCTTATAAATATATTTTAATTGTTCGACATAAACGTCCGCGAGCATCTTCAGAAGCAGCAGAATTTCGGTAATCGGTAGTCGCACGTAGAACAGAATTCAAAGCCCTTCGTTTTTTTGCGCTCCGTAGATAGTTCGTCACACCGAGCTTAGATATAAGCTTCTTCTCCATCCAACAAAGTTTTGGTCGCCTCCTCCTGCACCGACCATCAAGTTTAATGCCGAAGACATTTCGAGCTATAGCATTTTCATCCATTTGTACAAAGTGCTCAATCCAGAGCGCTAGACGACGACGATGTAGTTAAAAAGCTCATACAACTCGTGGTTCTTTCGACGCCTGTACTCGTCACGCCTTTAACAATAGTGGTTCCAAATGTTTTTTGAAGTATTTTTGTCTCGAAGACTTCAAAAATATAATGATCCGTTGTAGAGCAAGACAGGTAGGATCTATGTCTGGTATAGTTGAATATTTTTTCGTCAAGAGAGAGCTTAGTCTTTAAATCGCTTGCAATCCATACTCGTTTTAAAAGTCCAAGCTGTCATGTGTAAAACGCATATTTGTTTGTTAAAATCGGTGAACCAGAGATTAAGTGATTCAAGTTTTTCGAGGAACGCAATTTTTATATCATATCATATCTTATTTTCATATCGTTGGAAGGGTTTAAGATTATTCTTTCCAAAACGGCTTTTGAACCATAAGTCAAGATTTTAACTGTGTTAGGAAACTTTGGTATACAGATTCAGACCTACAACATGCACTATGTTACTAACCAAGTTCCAAATGACTGTAACATAGTGTTTTAGGTTATTTTGTATGGGAGGGGTTCAGAAGGGATCCGCCAATATAGTCCGTATTTATTCCTGAGTCAAATTTCAGGACGACATCTTGCGCAAATCAGGACTGTATTAAGTGCTCTTAAAATATGTTTATAAAACCATGAGGGTTAATTCGGTTATTTGTATAGGAGGTACCACAAGGTTTGTGGCAATGGTTTTAGTTTTTGGATGGTCTTAAGATTCGCGGGCATATAGCAGAACCGGTAAATTTTGTATCTGGTACAGTTGGACTTTGGTGGTTTGAGATAAGGTGGTGTTTATGAAGTGTTCGTGTAGCCCAAAGACACGTCTGCTATTCCCCGAATTATTTTTAGACTGACAATGTTGTTTTTGTCCATGGCGGATCCGAGGTATATTAATTTATCCACTACCTCAAAGCAATAGTTTTCAACGTTCACGCTGTGTTCGCAATAACTTCGTACCCATTAAAATTCACTGCCAAACTCATTTTTGCTGATTCCCTTTACACAGATCAAAAGATTGCTGTTACCTCTCGCATTGTCCGACCGATAATGTCGATATCATCGGCATATGCGAGCAGCGTGTGGCTCTTATTAAATGATGCCTGATGGAACTATCAAAGGCACCTTAGTAATCGACAAAGAGGTGATAACTCTATTTGCTTTCATGGGTTTTCTCCAGAATCTACTGTAGTGTATATATATGATCCGTCGTGGATTTGCCTGGTCTAAAGCCGCACTGATAAGATCCAATCTGGTTTTCCACAATTGGCTTTAGACTTTCACACAGTATGCTAAAGAGGACTTTATATGCAATCGATAAGAGGCTAATTCCACAGAAGTTTTTACACTCATTACGTTCACCGTTTTTGTAAATAGGACATAGCACACTGTGATTTCAATCGAGTGGCATGTACTCCTGAATCCAAATATTCTCTATGAGCTGTGGCATGCTAAGAACTAGCTCACCTTCACCCACCTTAAACAACTCAGCTGGAAGACCGTCAGTTCCAGCGGTTTTGTTGTTCCTTAAGCGGGATGTGACAGTTTTATATCAGCTTGGTTCGCGGTGGACATTCGATGTTATCATCTCGGATTGCAGCCGAATTTTCAGACATCACTTGGCTGCAGAAGTCATCTTTCCAAATTCTCAGTACGCTCTCGGAGTTAGTAACGAGTTGACCATTCTTGTCTTTACAGAATTCCCTCCTGTTCTATGTTCCTGTATTCGTCAATGCACACATTATGCCTTCAGTTCTCGCCTGAAGAGTCGAGTCGCCTCCCACTTCTTCTCTCTGTACTTTTCATGAACAGCTGGAGTTGCCATTTGCTGCAGTTAAACTGTTTGCAACATTTAGTTCCCGGGTGACATTCGTCATCGTATCAGGCATTATCGTTTAAGGGCTACACATACCCCTGTATGGACCGCGCCGTTCTTTCCATCGAATGGGCAATATATTTCCATTGCGCGCTAGTATTTTCGGGAGTTGGAGCATCACTAAATAGTTAAGTGAGTTGGTTGAAATAGGCTTTGGCTATCTCCGTGGCCTGTAGATTAGCGATGTCCTGCTTTCTCTGTGCCTGGTTATGCAGGTTTTTCGCCCTGCTTAGCCTAGTACGCACCTTCACTGCAGTGAGGTGGTTATCTGAGTTGATGTTCGCATCCCTGATCACTCGTACGTCTATGACGAGTTTCTCGTCTAGTTTCTAGTTTCTCGTAACTTGATCGGGAAATATCCACGTGGACTTGAGAATGTTTTACGTGTACGTGCATTACCCAGATTAAAAAGAAACTAAAGGCTATTATTGTAATACCTTCAAGTTATTTTTATTAAACCGAATTCTTTAACTTTTTCCCTAATATCTTATTAAATTACTAACATATTACTTTGATCCACATGATTTGACCTGCTTGAATTTACTTGTCTTCAATTATTTTGAATTAATATCATCATATAGCATTCACATGGTCTTTTTTTATTTTGATGTGATGTACTATTTTTGTTTTTTGCTTACGTTGATTGTTAATAAACTCATAATGATCGTTTTGTATCAATTTAAACTCGACATCTCCCATACCCTTAGACTGTCATCTTTGATCAATGTCAATTGTCATCGTCGTTCATGGGAACTATTTTGGTTTTGCAGAGGCGCAAAAACCGCTTTTGTTGTTGTTACATTGACATTTAGGGAGAAAACTGAAGATTAATTAAAAGAGCAAAGAATTTTTTTTATAAGAAAATATAATAGTAATAACAATATAAGAAAAAAGTTGAAGGTGTTGAGTACGAATGAGTCTTTAGTACAAAAAGTGTTATTAGTAAAAAGCTGTGAGTTTCCGTAATGAAAATCGAAATTGTATTTAAACATTTTAATGGCAATTTCTATTGGTATTTTCCATTACTTTTTAGTGAAAAAATTATATATTAAATTAAATTTTTTGCAGCAAAGTTTTGACCCTACAAAATGTGAACCCTTTTTAGTTGACCCTTCAACAACTTATGCATCGCAGCACAACCTTACCCACAAAAAGTGAAAGAAGTAGAGTTATTAAACAAATTTCACATAAACTTCACTTAAATTTGAAGTGGTTCTAAAATATGCTACAAATTCGTTAATAAGATGTTCATTTAATTTTATGAAGTACGAATATTTTATATATAATTTTATTTTTTTTATGTTCTTACAATAAACAATTTACTAATATAATACATATATTGTGGAATTTGTAAAAACTACTAATTTTTTTTGGAGCAATTATTATAGCTAATACGTATTTCAGTATATTGTTTCTCAGAATTTGTTACTTAGGTTTAGTTTATCGCACCAATTTTAGTATTTTTTTACTTAAGATTATGTTGTTACAATCAAAATAATACTATTTTATTCAACAACTCCTGCCCTTTACAAATGGTAGATACTACAAATCGTGTTATTAATTTTTCTTTTTTTGGAGCTGCATCCACGCACTGCATTAACTTTACAGGAAATAGCCGATAACAGTTTTCATTTTTTAGAAATCAATCAGGCGGTGGTGCAACCCACACATCAATTTCCTAGCGCATGTTTTGATTAAATTTGCCTAAACTTAATTTTTAAAGTCAGTTTAGCCAACGTTGAGTGCGGCAACACATTTTGCACTGTATAATTAATTATAAATTGAATTTGTATTTTACATAACCTTGCTCGACATGCGTTGTACACTCCATCATTTCGCACAGTTCATTGACAGCCATAAAAATCGCTCAAAGAATTTATATGTACACGTTTTCAATTTATTCGCTTAAACGCTTACCTACCCAAATTGTACACACACACACACACGCACATGTTGGCGAGAAATAATAATTAAATATATTTTTTTAGTATTTAATAGACTCTCTAACATGTCGCGGGCCAACTTACACAACAAGTCATTTTTAGCCAAAAATCACAAAAAGTGCATTTTAGTTGCAAAATTTGTTGTTGTTATAACCATAAATTGGCTTTCGAATACCAACCGAAAATAACCAACAATCCCATTAAATTGTAAATATTCGTTTCGTAGTTATTAAACAACCACCAAAACACGAAAATAATTTACAATAATGTTGTTTGGCAGCAGCAACAAAATGTTGTTTGTTTAAATCTTGGCTGTTTGTTGCACTGATGTTTGCTTACGCTGCGCGCATGCCCACTTAAGGTTGGCGTGAATTAAAAATCGAACAAAAAAATTTGTTAAACTGTTAAAGAGACTTTTTAGCACTGTCACACTAATAACAAGAGCATTTGAGGTACGAACTGATCTACAACAAATCATGTAAATCCATTTGAAAGCAGGTAAACAACGGCTAGATTGGTTGGTTCATGACATAAGTAAAATGAATAAAGGGAAAAATAAAAAATTCTTAATAAAAATAACTGAACATAGGTTAGGTAAGGTAGATAGCAAGACAGCTAATGAATCCCATTGTGATATATCGCAGAACCAAGGGTCAATGGTGTTTTGAGAGGTTGTATGGATGCCATTGATGAGCAAGTAACTTTCGTTTCAATTTAATATTGTAACTGATGCTGTCCAGCGAACTCTAAGGACTATTTATACAGAACAGGTAATTTACAGGATCCTAGACGATCAGTATGTAGGGACGCCTTCTTACAGTGTACAGGTAAATAGCAAGTGGCCATATTTGTAGTGTATGTAAGGATTCTTTAGAATGTAAGAACGGCTACGCGTATGCCTTATGGCGGTTTTGGTAGTCTGTGTGTGTGTGTGTGTGCAAGGATAACTTGATTGCTTTCAGTGGTCGGGTTAATTGCAAATGGTGGCATAAGTAGTTCAATGTATGTATTTGTTGGGCCTTTTCCTGGAATTGACCTTGTCCCATTACATCTTTCGAACGTAGTTCAAAAATTAGAGGCCTGAAGTATTATATAACTTACACGCTTCGGTCTTCTGCGAGCGTTCTCCAATAAGTCCTACCAGATGGTGGCACGTCGGCAACCACTTTTTTTGAATCGCTGCCATTTTATTTGCTGTCGTTGCTGTACCTTATGGTGTATTATTTGCTGCGAGATCAAATAAATCAAAAAACTAATGGGATTCAGTCACACATTTTAAACCTCTAGGGGCGATTAGGGTGCAGTTGCGGCGTGTGTTGTGGATTTTTCCCCCTTCCCCCACCTTATTCCACGATATGCAGCAATTTTTTGATCATAAATATTTTTTTCAGTCGCATACAATTATAGGGTGGGTCGTATCCTAATCGTGTTACTATGGATCTTAATACAACACTATCCCACCCCTTACATGAAATACGAAAAGTTTCTCGCTAAAAACCGGGGGCTCGTCTTTTAATTTAAGACCCTTGGTTTCTTGGGCAAAATTTCAGTTAGCCAAGGAACGTACCGCATGAAACATATTAAATTGCATATTTCGACTAAGGAGAGATACTTTAGGTCCTCTATATGATCTCTTCCTAATTATATTAGCATCCTAGGGGCTAGAGCGGTACAGCTAAAAAAAAGATGTTCCATCGTCTCGGACTTCTCCCCATCCTCACACACACGCCAGTAGTAGTAGTATGGAGCTATCCCTTTTGCAAGTCAGCTGTCTGATATTGCATTGGTAAGTTAGAATTCTACAGGCCAGTCTCAAATCACTCCGGCATATGCCAACCATGTACCCCTGTCGGGAACTGCTATATTCGGGCCACATCAATCTGGTTCTGGAGGTCCAACTTCTGCTGGCTGATTTAGACAAGCTAAAAAGGTAAAAAAAAATGTCCAGAAAAACATCTTCCAAAGGGTCATGATCAGGCAAAATACAGCATTCCAAACGGGGATCTCGCAATGTCCTTGTACCCAACAGAGGCTTTAGTCTATCCAACTTCTCCTAACAGTTTTCCACCATCTTTGATTTACACAATGTGGAATTGATCGCTAGTATTGCAGCATAGCTATCAACACAGATGGTAATCCGTCTGCTAGTATCGATTTCATATCTGCTAACATGCAGTTAACATGCTCAGTGGCTTTCTAAATTACCTTAAAAACAGTGCATTCATTATATTGCCTGAAAGAGAGGCTTAGCTGCAGGTTTTCGCTATAGACACCATCTCATGCGTCATGTTCCATCTTCGATCTGTCAGTAAAGACAACAATTCTGTGACCATAAGGAGTCCCGCCCACATTCTATTCCAATCTATCCGGAATTTCAACGGTAACTTTACGGAAATCTACACATTGCGTCAAAAACTCTGTAAGATGTGGCAGATGAAATGAATCTTCATAGCCCAAAAGACGTAAAATATACACATGACCATATGTGGATTGATGCCTATCGCCAGTTTCTCTCAGTCGAATGGACCTTCGGACCGCAATAGCCGTGACGTACAAGTCCAGGGACAGAAGGCCCAGGTATACATCAAAAGGCGCTTGCGAGGTGCTCCTTCTAGCCACAGTAAACACCATTACAGCCATTCTTTGGACCTTGCTGAGCATTTTTAATTAATTACTTTTATTTAGGCTCTCCCAGCAAACCAGATATCCCGATACTGCGACTACTGCAGTATACAGCCAAATTGTGACTTTCAGGCCGAGGCCTCATCTTTTACCTGTAGAGTTCTATCACTCATAAATGGCGTTGACACTAATCTTTAACCTTTCCTCGATGTTCCTAGACCAATTTCGCTTTTGGTCAAGAACAATACCTAGGTACTTGGTCTCCGTTTAGAGCTAAAGTCCTTGACCTTACATCTATGTGTAAAGAGACCCAATTCCGTTTTCTGAGGCCCAATTCCCTTCATCTTGACCTTATATCTATGCTTAAAGAAAACCAATTCCGTTTTCTAAGGGTTGTCCACCAGATCACAGGTCATGGCCCATAGTAGCAGTTTTCTAAGAACAGTTCGCATATGGTCACACATCGTTGGTAGAAATTTTCCACCTATCATGATGACCACGTCGTCCGCATATGCCACAATTTTCTGGTTTATTTTAGAATGGCTGAAATATTTCAAAACTGGCCCTCCCCAATTGATACCTCACTACACACGTTCACTAACTAGGCTAAATTCAACGTAAGATTCAATTATTCATTCATTAAAACTAATATTCTAGCTCTTCATTTTTGTTTCACTTAAAACTAGTAAGGGGGAGTTTGTATGGAAGGTGGGAGAAGTATTCGTTCGATATTGCTCATCTTACAACGTAAGCTACAATTATAGGATTAAAGGTTGCATATACAATTTCTGCTCAATATTTCCTAACCTACGGCTATAATCGAGGGGGCAGTTACGCGGACACCCCAAAAAGGTAGTTTAAATGGGAGGTGGGAGTAGTTTTCGACCGACATTGCTTATCTTAGGAAGTAGCCTCCGCTTAGATATTGAATCTTGCGTACAAAATGTCAGCTATGTACCTCTTAAAGTACGACTGGAATCGCAGGGACAACACCCAAAAAAGGAGAGTTTGTATGGGAGGTGAGAGTAGTTTTTGACCGATCGGTCTCATTTTAATACTCAACCTCCGCTTAGAGCAGAAAAGCTTGCATAAAATATTTCAGCTTGATTTCCCTAAATTTCTACTGTAATCACGGGGACTGACATACGGACAACCCCAAAAGAGGGATTTTGTATGGGAGGTGAGAGTATTTTTAACCGATCGGTGTAATCTTACCACTCAACATCCACTTGGTGTAGGGAAGCTTGCATACAAAATCAAAATCAGCTTGATTGCCCTTAAACTACAGCTGTAATCGTAGGAATACCCCAAAAAGGGGCAGTTTGTATGGGAGGTGGGAGTAGTTTTTGACCGATCGGGCTCATCTTAGAACTCAACCTCTATTTAGGGCACCAAAGCTTGCGTACAATATTTCAGCTTGATTGCTCTGATATTACTGCTGTAATCGCGGGGACTGACATACGGACACCCCCAAAAATAGGGATTTTGTATGGGAGGTGGGAGTAGTTTTTGACCGATCGGTCTCATCTTACTACTCAACCTCCGCTTAGTGTAGGAAAGCTCACATACAACATTTCAGCTTGATTGCCTTTAAACTACGGCTGTAATCGCTGGGACAGACCTCAAAAAGGGGGAGTTTGTATGGGAGGTGGGAGTAGTTTTTGACCGATCGGGCTCATCTTAGAACTTTACCTCCATTTCTGGCAGCAAAGCTTGCGTAAAATATTTCAGCTTGATTGCTCTTAAATTACTGCTGTAATCGCGGGGACTGATATACGGACACCCCCAAAAAAAACGGATTTTGTATGGGAGGTGGGAGAAGTTTTTTTACCGCTCGGTCTCATCTTATTACTCAACCTCCGGTTAGTGTAGGGAGCCTCACATACATTATATCAGCTTGATTTCCTTTAAACTACGGCTGTAATCGCAGGAACAGACCCCAAAAAGGGGGAGTTTGTATGGGAGATGGGAGAAGTTTCGGGCTCATATTAGAACTTAACCTCCGCTTTGAGGATAGAAGCTTGCATTCCAAATTTCAGCTCGATATCTCTTAAACTGCGGCTGTAATCGCGGGGACAGACAGACGGACAAATCGACTCAGATTTCGATGCTGATCATCCTTATGGGCGTTACAAATGCAAGAACAAAATGAATATACCCTTCACTCCGTTCATGCGCATGGTGAAGGGTATAAAATTGTTTGTTTTTTCAATAGTTCGGTTTAATATCATTTTTATTATTGCCTATAAAATTGATATTACAACATATTGCTAGATATCATTTACTGTGTTTGTTACACTTTTCCTTTTTTTTGTTTTTGCTGACCTACTGTAGGGTAAAATCAAATAATTGTGATTAACGAGCTATTGGGGTTTCTCTTCGTTGATTTCTGTATGTGAGTGTCATTTTGTTGGAGGGGTTTTCCTCTGCATTTGACAAATTGTCGTGCAAATAGTAGTTTTGCTCTAGCAGCTCTACAACTGCTTAAGCAGCAGCATTAAACTGTCATTCAAGCTAACAACATTTAATGTTGTTGCGCATTCGCTGGTGATAGACAAGACAACAGACAGATGAACGGACGGACCGAGCGACCGCCGTATACCAAACGGAGACATCAAGCATTGATTTGACTACAATCACCGAAATCAGTTGCCACAACATTTGACAATTGTTGCCCTAAAATGGTGGCAGTGCCGGCAGTTGTAGTTGGCTGACGCTGGTGATCTTTTCTGACTCTTGCAATGATTTAACGAATGAAAACATATAATTTTGTAAAGAGTCAAAAAGAAGCAGAGTAAACTTTTAAATTAACATAAACAAAAATGGTATAATTTGATCAAAACCAAATCAATTTGAGGGGCTTAATTCAAATTAAAGATGATTAAATCTAATTCCAAGGCAAGATAGCAGCAACAGAATTGCTGGGGCCAATTGTAATTATAGGGTGTCGTCATTGTTGTCTCTCTGTGTGTGTGTGTGTGTTCACAGAGGCTACTTGTTGATTAGTAGTGACCAACTGAAGTCACTACTGCTGCTGCCAATTAACTAATGGCATTTTAATAATTTATTTTTATTTCTACAGAAATTATACAAACGAACAACTAAATTTGATCATTTTGATTTGTTATTGTAAGCGTTTAGCTGCTTAGAACTTTGAACTTTTCAAGGTTTACTCCGAGTTGATGTGTTTTGGGTGTAATACACCCAAAGCAAATTAATTCTAAACAATTATTTATGATGTTTAGAAAAAAAATTGTGTCTGTTGCACACATTGTAAGTAATCGGAGGACCACCCGGTTTTTAATATAAAATCGGAATTAACGAAGATCATTTACGTAAAAGACAGAATTTGCATGCTTGGATGCTATTTGTGTTCTTCGTGTTGTAATGGTGGAGCATCAGTGCTCTACTTTGTAAACATTTTTTTTACTGAAGTCAACATTATTCCAGTTTTCATTAATTTTAATCTCAAGTCAGAAAATGATCTTAAACTGTCCATTAAGTTATTTGTCCGAACGACAACGGCATAATTCGATTTGACAATAACATACAGTGGAAATGAAAAATTTCACAGTGAAACTTAATTTGTGATTATTTACTTAACTCAATTATCAAATTATTCCAAACTTATGTAATAAAAATCGGAATGCAGAAAATATCACCATTAGTTATCAGTTTTTCTGTGGTGATATTGATTTGATACATTTCTCTTGAACATTATTCAGGTAGCATTGAAATACTTACAATTTATTTATAGTACCAGCAATAAATATTATATGAGTTTAATTTCAAACTTTTTACTTAATAATATACTCAATTGTAATTCTGCTGAAACTTCTTTAATAACTTCTTTTAAATTTTACCACAAAAATCATCTTATTTATAAACATTTCCACACTTTTAATCCCCACTGTTACCACTCAACATTAATCAAGTACAAATGACAAAATATGAACTTAACAAAACATATGTAGCAGCATGATGCTACTAACTAAAATTAGGTGTGTTGCAACATTGTTGCAAAGTTAATCCCAAATACAGAAGAAGAAACCCTTTCAAAGCGAGCGATAACACCAACGTTGTTACGACCACCAATGACATCATCAGTACTGTGCAACATATAAGGAGAAAACCTCAGCATATAACATGCAACGTTCATCGGGTGGTCTGAAGATGCAACAAATTCAAAAAAATATACTTGCAGCTAAAAATCAGTCATTGAGACGGACAAAAATAAGACATGTATAATACAAAAATAAAACGTCTTATGGTAAGAACCTGAGGAACAGACACAAACAACAACAGACAGATGAAAGACTGATAAGGACAGTCCTAAATGAATGCTGTAGGAGGAAGAGCAATCAGGGAAATTTAAATGCCGGACGGCCAGTCTTCAAATCAAGTAGACAAGAGGACGGACTTATAAACAGGCGCAAACAAGAGGACTCATATAAACGGATAAAAATATATGGCACTGGTACCAATGGCACAGAATGAAAAGTGAATAGAGAAACAGGATGAATATAAAGAACGGAAACAGTCAGTTGTACAGCAAAAGAACGGATATGCAGCTAAGGACACATTTACAAACATTAAAGACTTACTATCATAAAAATGTTAAATAAAGGGGACAAAATTACTTCAAAAATATTAATGCAAGCTGTGCACGCACATATAGGTTTAAAGAAATAACACTGTGGTAGTCGAGAAAAATTACATGACCGGCAGTCATGAGCTTTTCATACAAAGTTTTTTTTACTCAGGGTAGTGTTTTTTGAGGTTATATAGATCAACAGCTATAATTGGGTTATCGGATAAGCTTGACTTGTTTAAAACAACTTTGTCAAAGACGGCATATACGAAAACACAACTATAGCTTGCCAAAACTCGATTTAAGCTCTTTAAACTGAAAAAATATTAAAAAAAATCCAACAAGTTTGCGGATTCGAGGCAAAACCAGAACAGATATGGCAAGCCATATATATAAATATTAGAGTGGGGCAATTAGTATGGAAGGAAACAAATCTTAATGGGCGCTCCGCGTTTCTGATTCTTGGGATTGTACTGAGCAAAAAAGTCCACTAGACCATATGGCTACAGTGAAAATCGAGCTTCCCCATTTTGACTTGAAGTTTTTTCTCAAACCTTATTTTTTGGAAAATTTGCAAATTTTCTTGGGCTCATATTTCGTAAACTATTTGAAATGTTGACTTATTTTCAAAAGTAATTTCTCTGAACATGTTATTTAGAAAAAAACTTCGTTTTCATGGTCAAAAAATCGAAAATGTATGTTAAATTAAAATCGTGAAAATATTGTTAAATTACCATTTTCAGTTGTTCACAGCGCAAAATCATAAAAATGTTCTATTTTTTAAATAACAACTAGTAAGGTGGGGTTATCATCGGCTATTCCGAAGCTCAGGTACCCTTCACAATTTTTAAAAATGGTGGTAAAACTGGTTATTTTCACTATAACTATATTTTATTAAACTTTGTACCACAAAACAGGGGAGTTGGTGAGAAGTGGACGTTACTTTTAGCTTCACACATCCATTTTGTCAATAATTTTGTATCGATTTTATTCGATTTACCGATAAGTTTATGAGTTAGTGAGTTGGAGCTTATTTTTATGAATTTTGTAACTCCCCAAAAATGGGAAGTTGTGTGGGATGTGGGAGTAGTTTAAATCCGATCATGCTTATCTTAGAATTTAACCTCTGCTTCTCGACAGAAGCTTACATACCAAATTTCAGCCCGAAAGCTCATAAACTATAGGTACATACAGACGGACAACCCCAAAAAGGGGGAGTTTGTATGGAAGGTGGAAGAAGTATTCGTCCGATATTGCTCATCTTACAACGAAAGCTCCTATTATGGGATTAAAGCTGCATATACAATTTCAGCTCAATATTTCCTAACCTACGACTATAATCGCGGGGCAGTTACGCGGACACCCCAAAAAAGGTAGTTTGAATGGGAGGTGGGAGTAGTTTTTGACCGACATTGCTTTTCTTAGAAAGTAGCCTCCGCTTAGATATTGAATCTTGCGTACAAAATGTCAGCTATATACCTCTTAAAATACGGCTGCAATCACAGGGACAAACCCAAAAAATGGAGAGTTTGTATGGGAGGTGAGAGTAACTTTTGACCGATCGGTCTCATTTTAATATTCAACCTCCGCTTAGAGCAGAAAAGCTTTCATACTTTCATAATCGCGGGACTGACATATGGACACCCCCAAAAAGAGGAATTTCGTATGGGAGGTGAGAGTAGTTTTTGACCGGTCTCATCTTACTACTCAACCTCTACTTGTTGTAGGGAAGCTTGCATACAAAATTTCAGCTTGATTGCCCTTAAACTACAGCTGTAATCGTAGGAATACCCCAAAAAGGGGGAGTTTGTATGGGAGGTGCGAGTAGTTTTTGACCGATCGGGCTCATCTTAGAACTCAACCTCCATTTAGGGCAGCAAAGCTTGCGTACAATATTTCAGCTTGATTTCTCTTAAATTGGTGCTGTAATCGCAGGGACAGACCCCAAAAAGGGGGAGTTTGTATAGGAGATGGGAGTAGTTTTCGACCGATCGGGCTCATCTTAGAACTTAATCTCCGCTTTGAGGATAAAAGCTTGCATTCCAAATTTCAGCTCTTAAACTGGGGCTGTAATCGCGGGGACAGACGGACAGACGGTCACCTTTTAATTGACTCAGATTTCGATGCTGATCATTTATATATATCTACCACGCCTCCTTATGGACGTTGCAAATGGAAAAACAAAATGAATATACCCTTCACTTCACAAGTTTGCGGATTCGAGGCAAAACCAGAACAGATATGGCAAACTATATATACAAATATATATATATCGTTGAAAATTCCATAGTTTCTTCTATCCATAACCGTAAAGAAATCAAAACAAACTGAAGAATTGACTGATTTAAAAGCCTTCAAGCTTTGAAAGTAATGAAAAGTCGGTTTTTTACCCGTATATTATGATACAGATGCATGTTGTAATATTACAACCAGCACTAGTTCACTCTTCAAGTTCCGTTTGACTGTAGCTCGGTGTTATTTACTTTTCGTAATATGGCACTAACGTGGATATAACTGTTTTTTTATAATTCAACCAGTAAGAAAGTTTCAGTCGGGCAACCCTCACCCTCATTAAAACAAAAAAATGCTTTATTATATTATTACTCGATTTCTAAAGTGGGCACTCCGCCCACATTTGTATATGAGGTACCAGAAGGGGCGTGACTAGACTAGACTATCAATAATAATTCTCCACATACAAAAGTTCCGGAACTAGAACCGGTTCATGCAACCCAGGGAACCGGTCCCGTGACTGCTACTGTACTGGTTCATTTTCCCGTAGGGTAATTACTCGTGCAAAATTTCAAAGCATTTAATTGCGTCTTTCGAAATTTATCGTGCGCACCAGCCGGACATGGCTCAAACGACTTAAAAAGTCATAAATCGAATTTGGTTCTAAGAAACCTAGGGTCTAAAGTGACTCCTTCTATGTGTTACACTTTTGGGGCGTATCAAATGATATGTACCCTCATCCCTAAGGGTGATGGTATAAAAATGGCATATGTTTTTTATTGTATATCCACTAGAGTGGTGCAAGAGTGCACGATTTTTCGAATTCAATACGAACCATCCGATAATTTTGTGTGGTTGGGAAAAAACCGAAGGGATTCACAAGTTTTAACAAATATACTCAAATTTAATGTTTGTTTACAGCCATTTGTATACCCTACACAATGCACTACCTAGGAAGGAAGGTTTTATTCATTTTGTTCTTCTATTTGTTACGCCCATTAGGAGGCGTGGTATCCTCTAAGCGAAGGTTATTTTCAAAGATGAGTAAGATGAAACTATTCCCACCTCCTATACATACGTATCGAGCTGAAATTTGGTATACAAGTACAAGATAATATTATCAGAATCCCTATTTTGACAAAAACTGCCTGCAGGAGAATTCGCGTACGCTGATAGTACTAAACGCGCACAGACACCACGCAATGCGTTAAAATTTTCCATCCAGTTTATAGATTTTGAGCTCATATATGTATATTTAAAATATATGATGGTAAAATGGTAACTATGTATAATGAACATGTGTATGTTGATGTCGCTTTTATAGACATCATTGGCCGAAATCTAAGGGATGTTGCTGCAGTTTTCTCATCGCTATAACACGAGTCAGCAAAATGGGTTTAGCGGTCAACGAGAACAAAACAAAAATAATGGTTTCAACGAACAAAGAGTGCTCTCGATGTGAACGCACCATCAACGTTGAAAATTATTGTTTTGAGGCTGTAGATAGGTTAACCTACCTCGGATCTTCCGTCAATAAAATACAAGAAATTAAGCGGAGAATAGTGCTAGCCAATAGATGTTTTTTCGGACTTCGGCAGCACTTTAGTAACACCACTTTATCTCGAGTTACGAAGAAACAGCGGTACCAGGTGTTAATTTTACCCGTTCGTGGGTGTTTACGACAACGGACATACAAAACCTTGGAGTATTCGAGAGAAAACTTCTTCGAAAAATATATGGCCCTATCTGTAACGACGGCAAGTTTCGCCATCGTATGAACCATGAGCTGTATGAGCTTTACCACGACATCGACGTAGTTAAAAGAGTCAGAATCTAACGACTACGATGGCTGGGACATGTTGCCAGGATGGATGTAAATGCTCCAGCGAGAAAGGTGTTTGAAGGCGAAACAGAGAGACTCACACTTCGTTGGAGGATCCAAGTGGTTGGCGTCAAGTCACCATATGGTAGGACTAACTGGAGAACGTACGCAGAAAACCGAAACGTGAGGAGTTCTTTAATACTTCTGGGCTCAAATTTATGAAGCACCTTCGTAAGTTGGGTTATCTCGGCCTTTTTCTGTATCATTTTGATGTACTTACAGTGTAATTTGTATGGAGGGGAATGGCGAAAAATTTAGTAGAAACTGGTTTCAACATCAGAAACATGCCGGTTCGCCTGTAATTATCACCCTATTCTATTTTATTATCCCCCTATTCTCTTTTTAATATTCGTAAACCTGGGATGCAAAATGTCCCTGAAAGTGAATTTTTTGTACTCTCATTATGTGTCCGTCTGTCTGTCAACGCGATTACAGCAGTAGCTTAAGAGCTATCGAGGTAAAATTTAGTTTACATGCTTCTATTCCCTAAGCATAGTTAAACTTCGAAGGTGAACAATATTGAACAAAAACTACTCCCTCCTTCCGTCTGTCTGTATCCGCAATTACAGCCTTAATATAAAAGCTATCGGGAATTTTATATGCAAGCTTCTATCCTCTAAACGGAGGTTAAGTTCTTAGATTTATTCTTAGATCATAATCGTTTCATTGTGTTTTCAAAACATGTAATTAAAATACTATACCCAAAAATCTTTAAAGGCAACTTAAATACATGTTGATTTAAGAAAACCCTAACGATGCGTAAATTCTCTTAAGCCCCTGGACTCACGATCGCGATTATGCTGCCATAATTAATGGCGCTGTTTCAGATTATTTTAGCTCAGTTCTGGCTTAAATAGTCTCGTCCTAATGTTTTGTTATTCTAGTCCATTTTGGTAGATTTTTTTTTGTAATTTATGTAAAACATTCATTATTTAGACATTTTTACTATGTTTACCACATATACCTTCATATACGTGGGTTTATAAAAACGATTTTAAATTTGTTTCATCGTTTCTGATTATTAGAGCTTTTTCTCGTTTTCCATATCAGTCATTAATTTTGTTTTTATGAGCCATTTTTATAGAGTTTTATTGAAGTTTTTTTGCAGAAAACATCCTTGTATAAAGTAGTATATTTGGAATGACGAGATGTGTACAATCAGAATTTTAATGAGTTTGGTTTCATTGTTCGATTCAAAATCTATTCAATTATTGCTAATAGAATCTGTTTGACAAGAGTTGTGTGAAATGGATTATGTTGACAGCTGGCAGGACGGATGCTATTTCGATAGTTGCCAAACTATCTCATCAGCACACTTTGCTGTGCCTTCTCCACACATTATTACAATCTTAAGTGTTAAAAGCTTCAACAAACCATTGAAAAGACCACACGTCAATAATCAATAATTTACACATAACTTAGATAAGTTCTCTAAACTTAATAAAACGACACACAAACTTTGTGAATTTTTAGATAGTTTTTAAGAAAATGCAAATTAAAAAAACATTGTAATACTTATGATATATATTGACTTTAACAATGACGTATTTTTCCTTTGCATCATTCGCATATTTCCATTTCCAATCGATCATTGAAATGTCGATGAATGTGACGCATGGTAGTCACGTCACGTGTTCTAACTATCATCACGCTGTCGGTTGAGTGGCTAAGAAAATGATACATTAGAAAAATCAACATGCTGTATCCTTTTGCATTGGGCTTTTTCTATTATATGTACACGTCATTTACAATTTTCTATCATTCCAATCGCTTCACCTTGTCTCTGCAAACTATAACCCTTTTTTGCCTTGAAATGGGATATAGTTTGAACAACGTCTTTCTTCTCAACCTATTATAGCGTTTTATTAGGGTAATAATAACAATTGATATGGGTTTTGTGTCTCATAAACTCGAAAATATTTTAAAGACTAAGAATTGCTTTTTGCTAGCAAAAAAAGTGAGAGAAAAAACAGCAACAGCCATAAACCTCATGTGTTCTTAAGGAACTTTGCAAAAACCCGCTTTTAGAACGTGTCAACTTTTCTAGATTACACATGCTTTAGCTGCATCCAGTTGCTCCCCTTTAGCGTTTAAAATGAAACATGCATTGCATCATCACAAAGTGGCATCCACTTTGTGTTGTTGCAATGTTATGTTGTTCAGTTTTCATTCACAATTATTTAATCACTTTGTTGCCGGCAACAATTTTCCATGAAGATCAAACAAATGACAATTTAATGATGCATTTCCTCTCAATGTTTTGAGTGCATTTGTATCTCCTAGCTTTTTCTAAACCAACTATAGAAAAATATGAAGTTGGTATATGATTCAGACTTAGTATGGTGCTGCTGCATCTTTATGGGTAGTATATATGAGTACCACATCATTTGTGTGTCACTGCGAAACATCAGTAGTTACATCTTGTTGCCACAGCAATCAATCTTAATCAATACAGTTTTGTGCATAAATCCATATAAATATTCGAAGTGAAACACAAAAACTAGAAAATTTCAATTATACAAATATTATAAGTCAGCAATTTGAACACAAACTTGTGACAGCTACAGAAAATGCAACAAACAAAACTATATTGCTGACAAACTGACTTTCGCTCTATCGTATAGTCAGATTTGAATATGTGAACTATTTCCGTTGCGTTTGTCTAAAATATTTAGATAACTTAGTATGGAATACATACATTCAAAAAGTAGTAGAAGCTTCAAAATCAATATAAAACAAATGAGGACGTTTCAGTGGGGTAAACCGACTAACATATACCGTAACCCTGAGTAAAAACATTAAATGTGCTTAACATAATACAGAATTTGAGCACGTGTTGGGTGTATTGATATTACTATACGAATTCTAAAGTGGACGGAATGATACATTTGTATGGGAGGTACCAGAAAGGGTGTGGGTGTGGCTGGACTTCCAGCTCTTTTCCAAAACTTTATCCTGCTGTAGCTTTAATAAATACAGAATTTTTGCACGATCGCATTGGGTATATTGCTTTTACTACTCGATTTCTAAAGTGGGCAGAATGGTACATTTGTATAAGAGGTACCAGAAGGGGCGTGGCTAGATTTCCAGTTTAATCTCCAAAAACAGAATTTAGTTACAGTCGCGTTGGGTGTATTGATGTTATTACTCGATTCCTAAAGTAAGCGGAATTATATATTTGTATTGGAAGTACTAGAAGGGGCTTGGCCATGTAACTTATTTGCAATACCGTAAGTAGTTTTAAAAAAATATTATCTCATTCAAAGTTCCAAAACATTTGGTTGCTTCTTTTGAAAGTTATCGTGCGTAGTAGCAGACAGCCAGACAGACAAACGGACATGCCTCAAATACTTAAAAAGTCATGAATTGAATTTGGTTCAAAAAATTCTAGGGGCTAAAATGACTCTTTCTATGTGTCACACTTTTGGGTCGTATCAAATGATATATGCCCTCCTACCCGTTGGGTGTCCTAGTTTTTCACCAAAACCACTTCTACCGACTGCTTCTCAAAGCTTGAAAAAACTGCAGTAAAATGCCACAATTCTCAGCGTCGTTTGCGTACCCGAGCAGCAAGAGTAACTTTTATTAATGATGCTATCAGTTGTGTTCACTGCAGCTCTTCGCATTATCATCTCTATTAGAATGATAAGGAGAACGTTTGCATGCGTCCCTATTTTCAAAGTTTCGCTAGGAAATAATGGTTTTGATAGATTATTGCTATTTTCAATGACGTCTTATGTCGGTCAGTGTTAACCCCGCCAAACTCAGTCAGAGCATATAAAATTGTTAATCATATTGAACTGTCGAATGCGGCTTTATAGTCGATTAAAAGATCTTAAGTGACGATATGCATTTCTTAGGTCTCCTTCCTGCCTTTGCTTGGTCTTCTCATACACTGTAAAGTCCAGTCGGATTAATTATAGTGGAATTTAGCCTTTCAAATATCACACAAAACAGGGCCCTATATGCGATGGATAAAAGAAGTTGCTGACGACAACATAGAGGGGGCCGGCAAAAAAAATTATTTTTTATTTTTTTAGATGACTGGAGCCAGGAGTTGAACCTGGGATCTCCCGCATGGTAGTCGCGTGTTCTAACCATCATGACACACTCAGATTTCAATTATCGGGCTTCCTTTTTTTATTTGTGAAATCGTGTTTATGAGATGGCCGGGATTAAAAAGCACTGCCGGCAGGTTTCTGCGGCTTAATCGTTTTTAAGCCGTGCACTTGCAATGCTGATCTCGTTTTGGCACGGTGATAACGAATCTACTCCGTCGTCGATGATTTGCTTGCTTCTTCACTTATGCTGCCTTCGGGAACGAGTAGAGATTGAAAGTGTTCCCTCCATATATGCAGCACACTCTGAGTGTCCTTAAACAGATTTCCATCTTTGTCCTTGCAGCTGGGGGAATTCCTTTTCCAAAACCTCTGCTTTTAACCAATCTGTTCTATTTTCAGGCTTCATCTCTATCCCTGTAATTTTAGATATTCTCGCTCTCTCTTTTCTTCCATAGATCATTGTTTTTGCATGAAGAGTCGTTTCATCTCCTTTCTCTTCTCATTATATCGTTCTACCACAGCAGTAACGTCTGCAGTTTCGCCTTGTATGGGGCATATATTTCCTCATGCATTACGCAACAATCCTTATCGTACCATGTCTTGTCTGAGCGTGGTTTTTCATAACCCAGTACGGTCGTTGCGGCAGTGGTCATAGAATTCGCAATATGCTGCCACAGTGTCGGGCACATCACAACTATGGGGGGTTTGTTTGGAGTTATTGAGAAAGTTGGTTGGAGTAGGCATTGGCTATCTCGGTGGTATGCAGCTTTGTGATGTCTACCTTCCTTTGCATTTGATTACGAGTGTTTAAGCACTACTTCATCTCTTACGTACCTTGGCTGCAACTTTGTGGAAAGTCGAGTCAATATATGCACCGCACATCACAAGCACGCCTATAGACCTTGGGACATGCCTTACAGCATTTACCACGTGCTGAATCCGAATTTCTTGTCTTTTTATCAGGAGATATCCAGGTTGCCTCTGGGATATATTTATGCGGGAATCTGGTCCCACTCGCTACCACGTTTCTTGCCGACGCGAAGCTAAGCTGCCGGAATTCGTTATCGAAAGTTTTGACGTGTAGACTGCAAAACCAAGAGTATCTTCCTCCAATTCTAGCATTAATATCTCGCAGAACAATTTAAATGTCATGGGTAGGACTGAAATCTTACATTTTCTCCAGGCTCTCATAGAATACATCTTTAATGTCGTCATCTTTGTCTTCCGTCGGGGCGTGCATGCGAATCAGCGTGATTTCAAAATATTTCGTCTTGATGCAAATAATGGCTATGCAAATAGTGGCTATTCGATCCCTTACAAGGTCAAACTTTTTCAGACTATGAATCCACATCCAAATTCGTGTCTTTCTGCATGTCAGCTGTAAAAGAAGTCACAGTTAATTCGTCGTGTGCAACCTGGTTCCGTCCATCGCATTTCATATATGGCGGTAATTTTAGCCTTGTATTTGCCAGGAAGGCAATCTCTGTATAGAGTTCGGACATTCTAGGAACACATCCTTAAATCATGGTCATTATAAAGTTTGCGGTGGTCATCAATATTTGGGGGGTTCTTTTTTATCTATTCTTGAACTGCAGCAAAAAATTTAGTTTTGCAGGCCTGCAAAGTCAGTCAAAAGCTCTACCCTACAAATACAACTTTCATTTTAAATAAACGTAGGGCGCCATAGACAGGCAAAGCCTGCTCATTCCCTTTCTCATTGAAGGCGTTTCAGCGGGCATGCCTAGGAAGTTTTGCTTGGAGTCCTAAAAACAAGGGCCTTCTATGAGGCATTGCTACTGCAAACCAGCTTGCAGGTCTGCAAGAGAGCATTTACAGCTTGCAGGTTCGCAAGAGAGCATTTATAGAAGAACTGCAATAAAAAAAACCATATGCGAGTTATTTCCACATCAAATGCTTTCAATTTTTATTAATCTGTTATACAATATTTATGTTTCAATTTGTGATAACTATTTTTTTTAACTCCAGCAGCAGGAATCGAACTCGCGACCTTAGTACTCATTTTTGTGAGGTACACAATAAGGCTGCTCGCTGGCAAGGTTTAAGAAGGGAAAGACGCATGTCTGCCGGATCTTTTCTCACCCTGGTAAGAGGCCTCATTGCAGGTCTTATTTTAGAAGCGAAATGTGCAAAAGTGTGCAATTTTTTGTACGTCTTAAAAAGGACTAACTACGGCCTGTATATATGCCTGGTAAATAAAGGCGTACTTGAGTGTAAACAAACTGCCTTTGAAGGCATGTTAGCAGGCCTACTTTTATCATGCATCGGCATTTCCGCTGCTGGGTCGTATTATCATAACAGATAATAATTTAGCGAGGATTGGCTTATTACTTCCTAGGACGCATCGGATAGCGTCTTTCAAACTAAACGAATGTCTAGCAAAAGTAAAAGGGTTATATATGACCTAAGAGGCATTGTGAGCTTCTTGCAGATGGCCACAGAAAGTTAATGTTTATTCCATGTGTTAATTAAGATCAGAAAATGCAAATAAGAAATAATTACGTTAATTTGGCAATTAGGAATTTACATCGATAGTTAGTCTAAGATTTACTTTGTGCTAAAAACAAAACCGTCATCGAATTTACATTAGTAAACTCCCAAAAAAATATTTCGTGAGCAACCTTTATATCATTTTAACTATTAAATGTATGTTAGAATGCTCGACTATCATGTGGCAGATCCATTGTTCAATTCCTGTCTCAGTCATCTACATTTTCTTTCGTTGCAGTTTGTCTTACCTTAAAATCCCCTCCCTTTTTAACGAAGCAACTTCGTTTGCTTTACGCCAAATACTTCTACGTACAAATAAATTTGAGATCCCTGAATAATATTTATCTTACATCTAACTATATAATTTCTTGCCTATTACTTATACTTCAATAATTGAAAATCACAAATCCGTTGATAGACGATTAATATCTATAATTGCCGCTTACCAATACAGTTCTGATGCCTCCAAATGCCAACCTATGATTTTCACATATCGTACATCGTCTACACCTACTTTAACGCCTCTTTGCGGCGGCATTTTAATAAATGCCAAGACTGCACCAAAGATATTTTACTATTGTGTTGCTTCGGCACCCAATCGACAATACTTTGTTGCAACAGTGGTGCACACATCAAATTCTAACATTTCCAACATTTTCGTATTACTGCCCATGATAGTCATCAACATCATCATCATCGTCATCATCGACATCGTCGTCATTATCTGCATAGTATTTTGTGTACTCTCCTCCTTTTTTCTGAAAAGCAATTTTCAATACGTCTGGTATTGAAATCAAAAGTGTTTTTCAATGAATGCCGCGCTTCATCAGACCGACAACCAACAATGAATGCCTTATGCATTTGTTAAAGAATTACGAAAACATTGTTTGCACTTAAACTATTTCAACACCAAGGAGAAAAGTTTTAAAGTTCTCCATTCTTCATTCCCCACAAGCCGCCGCCGCCGCCGCCGCCTGCAAAGGCAAAAGGTAACAATTTTGCATGACATTGCTCTTGTAAATGTATTCTTTGCCCATTTAATCATTACAAAAACGTCGTCTGCAAGCGGATAGTACAATGTCGCGAATACTGTGTTGTATAATGATCGCACTTGCACCTCACTTCGCCCGTTTGCACAAAAGCAACTCTGTGCAGCGTTCAAAGCTAATAGACATCAGGGTCGCCATTCTCGCCGTCGTTGCTGCTTGAAAGCGAATCACATGAAAAACGCCAAAGTTTAATCAACTTTACCAAAGCCCCAGCAAAAGTTGTTATTTTTGCCATTATGAAATCATGTTGTGTGTGTTAGTTTTTCTTTTTTTTTTTTGTACCCGGTAATTCTATGAAATATGATTTGCCTCAATCGAAATTGTCAGACGATTGTTGGGCTGCTTAGCGCATATAGAAATTTGTTGCATACAAAGTATTACGCTAAGTGGTTCTGCCATGGCAGCGGATTGTAAAGACAGGGAAAATTGTCTCGATTAGGAGGCGCAGGAGGATTCATTCCATGCTCCTGATTGCATTGCCATTGTATTGATGTTGTGTTTTTTTCCGCTTGGATTTAGTTTGATGATTAAGTGCAAAGGCAACTTCAAAAGAAGACTATGATAACTAGATGAGTGAACGAGATTGCCATGAAGTGAGTGGCAAGAAATTGGGAAATTATTTAGTAACAAATGCATATGAAACCGTCGCCATTGATATTCATATAGTTTATGAGGACTAATTGAAACCACTTCCAACCTATTATAGACTAAATGATAAATTTTACAACTGAGGGGGTTAGAAGCAAAGGGTTGCAAGTGTCAAACTAACAAAAATTAAGATAAGTGTACAGTTGTGTTCCTTGACGCTATCCTTGACACTAGCATGAGATGAGCTTAATTACTTGATTGCCAGTGCTGATATCTAGCCGAAAAACAAGTCAAGTAATAACTCCATTTGTACTAGAATTTGAAACTTTGAAGGCTAATATCTCGAAATTAACTTTTTGCTTCTAACACCATCAATTGATATTTGGCGGTTATCAGATAACCACAAAACGTACATATACAAGACCTTTTAGAAAATTGTTATCTAATTCCAGAAAATTTTCTAAATTCTAATAACAACTGTTTCTTTAGTTTAGTGCTCCTAAGTTACAAAATAAATATTATTCATCATGTTGGGTGATTGACACAAATATTGACAATGTGTTTTTACACTTTCAACTTTTGCTTTCCTTTCAAGATGTGAGACTTCATCATTTCAGTTTTTACAACATTGCCAAATTACAACATCTCCAAGCCTCTGTTGGATATTCGAGTATTATTATCACTACTAAAACTTCTTACAATGTTGCACAAAAAGATTTATTTCGCCGTGCAATTATTCTTTGATGCAGTGGGCAGTCTTTGAAGGTTTACCACGAAGCGCTTGAGTTCAACTATTTCTCTAGTTCTATTCATTTAAATGAATAAGATTTAAGAGTGAGTAACGAGGGCATCAACAATAATTGCATACAAAATTTCGTGGCGGCGGAAAGAAATTGATGTTTGCGGAATTGAAGTTACTGTAATAATGTAAAGTTATAATATTAAGGGGACCGATCGTGCCATAATGGTTAAAATTTGCCACTATCATGCGGGTGACCTGGGTTCTAGCCCTGACGGTGCCCGGACATAATCCCCAAAACGATTTTGGGGCCTATGTCCGACACGCTATGCGGACATAACCCACAATTTGAATTTGGGATTATGTCCGCGGATGCGGCGGGGGGCGTGCTAAACTAACTACGGCGGATGCGGCGGGGGCCGTGCCCCCACCGCATTCGTCCCTCGCTACAATAACAATATTTCAAATTGTTCTCTTCATATGTTGAAATACTAAATACAACCAGTACAGAAATTTCAGTCAGATAAACTGGCTGATAAATACCATCACCCACTATAAGATATTGTTTAAGTCTTGAGTTATTGATATTAACCGATTTGTAATTAAAACCAGTTAGAAAGTTTCAGTCGGGCAACCCGACTTATATTTACCCTTACCCTCAGTAAAACAAATAATTTTCTATTATATTGATATTTTTACTCGATTTCGAAAGTGGGCGGAGTGTACATTTGTATGGGATGTACGAGAAGGGGTGTGTTTAGGCTTCCAGATTTATTCTCCATAACTTTATCCTGTTATAACATTACTAAATCCAGAATTTGGGCACGATTGTGTTGGGTGTACTGATATTATTACTACATCCCTAAAGTGGGCGGCAAGGTACATTTGTATGGGAGGTACCATAAGGGGCGTCGCTCAACTTCCAATTTTTTCTCCAAAACTTTGTCCTGTTATAACATAACAAAATACAGAATTTGGGCTCGATCGTGTCGAGTGTATTAATATTATTACCCTATTTCTAAAGTGGGGGGAGTGGTACATTTGTATGGGAGGTACCAGAAGGGGCGTGTCTAGACTTCCAAATTTTTTTCCTGCTTGAACTTTACCAAATACAAAATTTGGGCACGATCGCGTTAGGTCTTTTAACAATATTAATCGATTTCTAAAGTGGGAGGTACCAGATGGGGCGTGGATAGACTTTCAATTTTTTTCTCCAAAACTTAATCCTGTTATAGCTTTACTAAAAATGGAATTTGGGTACGATCACGTTTCATTTATTGATATTATTCCTCCATCTCTATAGTGGGCGGAAAGGTAGATTTCTATGGGAGTTACCAGAAGGGGCGTGGCTAGGCTCTCAAAATTTTTTCGAAAACTTTAGCCTTTTATAGCTTTACTATGTACAGAATTTGGGTACGATCCCGTTGGATGTATTGATATTATTACCCTATTTCTAAAGTGGGCGGAATGATGTATTTGTATGGGAGGTGCCAGAAGGGGCGGGGCCATGTAGCCCATTTGCAATACCGTAAGTAGTTTTGAGGAAATAATAACTGTTGGTTGCGTCTTTCGAAAGTTATCGTGCGAACCAGCCGGACAGCCAGACAGACGGACAGACGGACATGGCTCAAACGAATTAAATAGTCATGAATCGAATTTGGTTCAAAGAAACGTAGGGTCTAAAGTGACTCCTTCTATGTGTTACACTTTTGGGTCGTATCAAATGATATATACCTTCATCCCTAAGGGTGATGGTATAACAACAAATTCGGTCATAATCCCCATTGGGGCTTATGTCCGCAGATTAGTATTTCATTGGGGATTATGTCCAGCAAGTTGTCCGGACATAAGCCCCAAAATCGTTTTGGGGATTATGTCCGTGTGGCGTTAATTCACGGCACCGCCCTGACACAGCCAGCAACATTTCTTTAATCGGCGAGGCTCTCGTTGTTGTTGATAGCACTGCTAGGGAAACTAAGTTAATACACACATTGCAATCTTTATCTTCCTTCGTCATTTCATTATCAGCTTTATCCTTTCACCGGAGTCTTGTCCGTTTCATTCTACGATTTCCTTCTGGTTCACTTTCATATGATTTTACTCACCCTTGCGCTTTCGTTCAACTATGTTAATCTTTCCTTACAGCATATACAGCTCGTGATTCATTCGATGTCGATAACCTCCGTCAACGCATACTGGTCCATATATTTTACGAAATATTTTCCTAAACCATTTAATAGCACGGGCAGTATAAGCGTTTTGTAAGTGTTATCTTTGTTTTTCGAGAGAGAGAGAGAGAGAGCTTTGTTCCTTAACTGCTTACCAAGCCCCGTTGCATCTGTTAGCAATAGTTTTTTGTTTTATCTGTAAACAGGTGTTATAAGCTTTGTTTATGGCTGTACCGAGATAGACAAATTCGTTCACTAGTTGTAGTCACCAACGTTCGTTGATACCATCAACTTAACCTTAAGCTTTTCGATACTGGAGGTCGTAGCAGTTACATCTCGCCATATGATATTGATATCATCGGCATATGCGATTATCATGTGTAGTTTGGTGTAAATTGTGCCTGTTGTGTTAACTGCAGCATATCGCAGGATCTTTTCCAACCTCGTATGGTTTAAACCAGCGATCACGTGCCAAGTAATGTCATTCTGCATAAACGTATTAGCTTTGCAGGTCAACCAAACAGAAATAACTTTGCTTATCGGTTTGTTAAAGGCGGCTTTACAAACAGGTAGTAGGTCAATTTGTTTTTCGTTGTCTTTGTCTTCTCTAACACAGTACAACATTTATCAACTTATAGAACTATATAGAACTGCACGTGAAAGTAGCCCCATCATTCGTTTTGTCAAGTTACATGCCATCATAATTTAATATCGATTTAAAGTTAGTAAGTATCGTATAGGGGAATTTGTCACGTTTTAGGCTCTTTTGTTATATTGTTATATGGTGGCGTATGATTATCAAAAGAAATATTCCACGTAAATCATACGCCACGGAGTACAGTTTTATTGTAACTGGTAGGGGCTAGATTTACCAGGTCTAGAACCGCATCGTTCCGTGGTACGCAATGGGAAGTATACATAACACACCCCGCGTTCTAGCCCAAATATGCAGTGTTTTTGGATTTTTGTCATGGAAACACTTGATCCGTACTCGGAGGTTTTTGCAGAACTTTTCATGGAGTTTGCACTGCGTTGCCATTCTCCACAAATATCATCGGGACAAGGTATGCTCACTAGAAGCATTTGGATTATATGAGGGGAATAGGTGATAGCAGATTGTAGTAATATGTTTGAATCTAGAGATACTCGCCACCAGGTTTCGTGCCGCGGTAAAGGATATTAGTCTTAAGCCATTATCATTCGTGTCCTCGGGGAGACTGAATCTGCCGATTGTTGGGCAAAAATTGCCCTTCCAAATCTTTAATACACATTTTGTATCTGTCACAAGATTTCCGTCTTTATCTTTGCAAGAGGAAATACATGTTTCAAAGCCCTCTGTCTTGTATTGCATCCTTTGGTAGAATTTGCGTACTTCGATTCTGCACATCTAGATCTCCACACACTTACTCCTTTCTACCTACCTTCTCTTACGACGGAGCAGGCGATTCTCTTCTCTCCTTTTCTCCTGGTACCTCTCCTGCGCACTCCTCGGTCTGATATTTTGCCAAATAAGCAGTGTCTTTGGATTTTTGTCATAGATTTTTTTGGGGAAGCTCTTGATCGGCCGTGGCATAGTGGTTAGAACACGCGACTACCATGCGGGAGATCGCAGGTTCAAACCTGGCTCCAGTCATCTTAAAAGAAAAAAAAAATAAATAAAATTTTGGCGATATGAAATAACTCCCAATGAAATAAGTCCCAATGAAATAAATCCCAATGAAATAAGTCCCAAAGAAAATGAAATAAGTTCCAAAAAAAATTATGAAATAAATCCCAAAGAAAATGAAATAATTTCCAAACAGAAAATGAAATAAGTCCCAAATTTGGGATTTGTTTTCAATTGAAATAAATTAAACACCAAAAATATGAAATAAATCCCAAATTTATAAATACATATTACTTAGTAAAATATATTGCATATTAATTGAGTGTAGTCATTGATATCTTCATGTCATATGTAGTCATTAATACCATTTTCGGCCTAATCTGCAATAATATCTTATTGCAAATATAACAAACATTCTTCAGATTTTTTATTTTTGAACTTTGATTTGCTCAGGTTTTAATAATTATTCACAATAGTTTAAAATTGTTTCTGCTCCGATATATTTTTATTATACGTATGTACAAAAAATAATTTTTAATTAACGTTTTTACACACAACAAAGTATGAAAATTTTTAAGAAAAAATCGCGCGATTTTTTGTTACAAATTTTCGCCTGCGGCGCCTCTGCTACGATGGTCTTGGTGAGAATCCAATTATAATAGGATGATATTTACACAATAATTACCAATTTCTTCTGCGCCGGATTATTGTTATTATATGAATATACAAAACCGAATAATTAAATACATTTTTTACACACAACAAAGTATGAAAATTTTTAATAAAAAATCGCGCGATTTTTTGTTACAAATTTTCAACTGCGGCGCCATTCCAACAATGTTCTTAGTAAGATATCAATCGTACAAACAGATATTAAAAAAACTTATACACAACATCATATGTTCAAAAATTACTTGGGATATTATTTGTTGCGATTTTTAGTTGGATTGTCCTATTATAATATAATATAAAACTAAAAAGTAAGTAAATATGAAAATTAAAAAAAAAAAAATTGTTAAGTGCTGATGCCCACGGCTTTCTTATAAGATATCATATACAGACATGTTTTTTGCTCCCTTATACAATTTTTATACAATAAATAATATGAAAATTTTACAAAAAATCATATGATTTTCCCTAAATTCATTATGTATTATTATAATTACTAATTCAAATACCAATACAGATGTTTAAATACAGAAAAGTTGAAGAATTTAAAAATACATTGGTCACTTTTATAATAATATACATATATACAAATAAATCAATACGTGCTCATTCTAGGTTAACTATTTTGTTATTTTTTTCCATAAAACTCAAATTAAACTCAGTGTTATATATTATTCGCTAATAAAGTAATTCCCAAAAATTACCAATATAGAATGAAATAAAACCCAAAAAAAATTGTTTGGGACTTATTTCATTTCAATTTTTTTGGGAATTAAAATTTGATGAAATAAATCCCAAACAATAAATGAAATAAATTCCAAAAAATATGAAATAAACCCCAAAAATTTGGAAGTTATTTCACATGAAATAAATCCCAAAATATATGGGAATTTTTTGGGACTTATTTCATTTTTTTTCTGGGACTTATTTCATTGGGAGTTATTTCATAGAGCCAAAATTTTCTTTCATTGTCGGCTCCCCTCGAATGTTGTTGACAGCAACTTCGAAGTATTAAGCGTCGTTACAATCGTCGTGTCTTGTAAGAGCAGCACTCAAACAGTGACGTTCGCATTCGTCGATAAACAAGTAGGTGCCGTTAGTTGTGAATCTAAAAATAGAAAGCGTGTCAATTCAGAACAACGCGAGAAGCTTTCCCATACCTCATTCATGGGGTGCAAAGGGAAATTAAGTTTTTCTTGATCCGTACTAGAAGAATTTTTCATGTAGTGTACAACGCGTTGCCATTCCGCGCAGATATTATCGGGACACGGAGTGTCCTCTATTAGCATTTGGATTAGATGAGGCGACTAGGTGTTAGCAGATTGTTGTGAGTTGTTTGAATCTAGAGGTACTCACTACCATGTTTCATGCCGCGGTAAAGGATATCAGTCTCAAGCCATTATCCTTCGTGTCCTCGTGGAGACTGAATCTGCCGTTTGTTAAGCCATAAATTTTTTCCCTTCCTACTTTGACACTAAATTCGCCTACAACAATTTTTACGTCGTGGTTGGTGTAGCGATCATATTCTTCATCTAGGCGCTGATAAAATAAATCTTTTTACCTAATCGTCTTTATCCTACGTCGGGCATGGACACAAATAACTTATATACTTACTTAAGTGGCCCATTACATCTAACGAACGTGGTTCATTAATTTGAGGCCTGAAGAATTAAAGAATTCCATACGCTTCGGTCTTCTGTGTGCGGTCTCTAGTTGGTCCTACCGATGGTGCCACGTCGCCAACCACTTGATCCTTCCAACGAAGTTTGGTTCTCCCTGCTCTGCGCCGTCCTTCAGGTTCGCCTTCAAACACTTTTCTCGCTGTAACATTTACATCCATCCTGGCAAAATGTCCCAGCTAGCGTTGTCGTTGGATTCTGACTCTTTTAGCTACAACAATATCGTAGTTAAGCTCATACAGCTCAAGGTTCATCCGATGGCGAAACTCGCCGTCTACTCAGATAGGTCCATATGTTTCTTTGTATCTCGAAAAAAGGTGGTGTTACTAAAGTGCTGCCGAAGTCCGTAGAAACATCTATTGGCGAGCACTATTCTCCGCTTGATTTCTTGGCTGACATTATTTTTCTTGTTGACGCCAGATCCGACGAAACTTTTTTCACTGAAATCTTTTTTTGTTTTGTCATCGTTGACCGCTAAACCTATTTTTGCCGACTCCTTTTCTAGCGATGAGAAAACTGCATTAACAGCCCGCAGATTTCGGCCAATGATGTCTATATCATCGGCATAGGCTAGTGGCATGTGGCTCTTGTGGAATATGGTGCCAGTCATGTTGACACCAGCCAGTATTTGATCCATAAATATTTGATCCGTCGTAGATTTTCCAGGTCTAAAGCCGCACTAATATGGTCCAATTAGTTTTTCTACAATTGGCTTTAGACGTTCATACAATATGGTTTTAGGGACCTTTATTCGTTTGTGGTGATCTTCAAAGTTTTAGGAGGGCAGTTTCTTATTATTTTTATATTTCATTGTATGACAAATGTTTTTGGTTCCTTTTCCGATGACTTGATAGTGTTTTTGGGTAAAAATTTCGTTACAATCACAAATAATTCAAAGAATTGTAGGAAAATATTTTCAACAACACCGTAATCCTTAATAGCATAACTTTGATTGTTTCCATTATTTTATGCTCATATTTTGTGCTTTTGGATAATTTTTCCGAGAATATTGAGAGCAAAAACAGCTCCAACTTACTTATACAACTATCCTCGTTTCTTCAAGCTATTTCGTTCATAAAGTTATCCACCTTCTACTGCCGCAAATATCGTTAACTATTTGCAGCTGAATTTGTTGCCATACAAAAAGGTGTAACAAATACATTCATGTAGTACTCGCATCCATAAACATGAGACATTTTGTGACTATTTTTTTTTTCTTTAGCTAAGGGGTGTAGGGGCGTTTATCTCCACTCGACGCTGTGTTGAATTTGAATTATTTCGTGTAGCCTACACACTCACAAAATCTCTAGCATTTTACTTTGGTTGCAGTATGTTCACTATAAGCGCTAGACGCAGTCGCAGACAGGCAAACAAAAAGGTGAGTGATTACACCCTGCATATGCTATGGGGAGCAAAGTTGTCGTTACCTTAGGTTAATGTCTACATACTACAACACCTCTTTTATTATAAACATGCGTTGTACACATGAAGAGTTTGGCATGAATGCTCTGAATTTTCATTAAAAAATACTTTTCTCGTTTTCTTTAATATGCCCCTAAGCTATTAGGAGAAAAATATTTTCAAGGAGGTTCATGCATATTTCATACAAACTCCTCTATATATATGATAATGGAAATGTAGAGTTGGTTCGTCCAATTGTTTGTTACAGCCAGTGCTGCCAGATTTAAGGAGTTATTTTTCTCGTAAATATGACAAATTTAGCAACGAAGCTTGGAAAATATAACATAGGGTGTCAGTACGAGGCGAGCTCTTCCATCGCTTCCTATAGGAGGGCCTGCTGGAAGGCCTGCGTACACATGAAAAAAGACTTGAAAAATAAAGAAAAAATTGCAGTTGGTCACCATCAAATTGTTTAGTTTATTTTTATATATTTTTCACATTTATATTTTTCTTTATACTTACACCTTTTTCACAACGACAGTAAACCTTCCTGGAGTTTGAAATCACTATCTTACGATTGTTTGCCTATGAAGATGCATTCGAATTGTTTGTCTGAACCTAATCACAAACTGTTTTAAGATAAACACACGAACACCTTCCTCGTTACCTTTTCTTTTCATGCCTTCTGTGAGAAGGGAGACGGAATGTGTATACACCAAAAGAATGAAAAGGTCATGTGCTTGAGATGTTTTAGAATGGAAGGAGTAGGCCTGTTTTCAGGCATGGAAAAAAGGCCTCAATACATTCCGTTGGAATGTCTCAAAAGGCGGATTCAAAAATCTTCGCAGATCCTACATCTCTCTTCTATAAGAAGGCCTGCAGCATAGGTTTACAAATAATGAAAAGATTAAGAATGGAAGGATTAGGCCAGTCTTCGGGCATGGAAAAAGGCCTCAAGACATTGTTTCATGCCTGCATGTAGAAGACCTTGCCAATTTCTCCGCTGAGTTGTTGGGAGAGCATGAGAGCACGATTGTTTGGAGAGTACCACATTTTCACCGAGTACAATTCGACATCGCTGACGTTTCTTGTGTCGCCATCGATCCCTCAATTTGCTCAACATGTCCAAGCCAGAGCATTCGGTCTATTTGAAAACGCTTGACTACTTCGATGTCGTAATACAGCTTATACAGCTTCTGGTTAATTCGATGACGGTCTTTCCGTTAACGACGATAGGTCCAAATATTTTGCTAGAATAGATGTATCCGTCTGTGAAACTACCTATGATTCTGCGCTGTAGAGGAAGACAGATAGCACCAGTGTCTGGTAGAGTTGAATCTTTGTTCTTCGAGGCAGGGCTTTGTCGTTTGCGATCAATTCTCATCTCTCACTTCAATTTCCCACTTACTTACTTCAAATTACCCATGATTCTGCGCTGTAGAGCAATACTGGTTGGACCAGTGTCTGGTAGAGGTGAAACTTTGTTTGTCGAGAGAGTGCTCCGTCGTTTGCGATCAATTTTCATCTCTCACTTCAAAGTTATAGTTGTCAACGTTCACACCGCGTCCCAAACGAGTAGATTCTTTGTTCTATGAAACAAAGAACTTGGTTTTGTCCCCATCTCTCACCAGACTCACTTCTACCGACTGCTTCTCAATGCTCGAAAAGGCCGCAGTAACATCATATAGTATAAGCATACGCCAGCACATATGACTTGGTGACATCTGATGTGGTATTAGTCGTGATTACTGCAGCCTTCCGCATGATCATTTCCATTATGATTTTAAAGAGATCGCTTGACAGACTATCACCTAATCTAAGACCGCGCTTGGTAGAAAAGGCTTCTATCATATTTTTGCCTAGTTTCACTGAAGACTTCGTGTTAGTCTGTATCATCCTTCAACGTCGTATCAGCTTCGTGGGTATACCAAACTCCGCCTTAGCATCTAATAATTTCTGTCGTATCGGACTGTCGAATGCAGCTTTGTATATGTCGAGGACATCCGCCAGTTGGATAGAGGCATCATCTCTTGTTATTTATTTTCTTTGTGTTTTCAAAGAACTTGTTTTTGTCCTCATCTATTACCAGGCCCACTTCTGCCGACTGCTTCTCAATGGTCGAAAAGGCCGCAGTAACATCATATATTATAAGCATATGCAAGCACATATGACTTGGTGACATCTGATGTGGTACTAGTCGTGATTACTGCAGCCTTCCGCATGATCATTTCCATTATGATTTTAAAGAGATCGCTTGACAGACTATCACCTAACCTAACACCGCTCTTGGTAGAAAAGGCTTCTATCATATTTTTGCCTAGTTTCTCTGAAGACTTTGTGTTAATCTGTGTTATCCTCCGTATCAGCTTCATGGGGATACCAAACTCCGCCTTATCATCTAATAGTTTCAGTCGAATCGGACTGTAGAATGCAGTATTGTATATGTCGACGGCATCCGCCCATTGGATAGAGGCATCATCTCTATAGAGAGCTAATGCTTCTTATATCGTTCGTCAATATGTAGGGGTGTTCTTGTTATTAATTTTCTTTGTATTTTCATAATTGTTTTTTTCATTAGAGGGGAATCTTTTATTAAGCCACTGCGCCCGATCCATGTTTCTTGGGGCTTGCAAAGCCACTCGGATAGCCTTTGTGTTGATCTTCAGTTATTTCTGTTACCTACTCCCTAAGATGCTTTAGTGATAGCATGCCATTTATGTTGCTCAATATTGCGCCTGCTCACATTTGCTACCATTGAACATCTCAGAGAACTCGTAAAATATTTCACATTGTGAGCTGCTAGGGGACGAATGAAAGATAGTTTCGAGACGACTCTAACGGTGTATTTTTTAAGACTCTGCGGGGGTGTTTAGTCTTAAAAAATACACTATTGGATTCATCTCGAAAAGATCTTTCATTTGATTACCTGCACATAGGGGATCATCATAGAAACCAATTGCCCCTTTTTTGAGCCTCCCAGGGCACCATGAAGAGATACATACATTTCAGAGGTACCAATCAACTCAGTAGTCCTGCCTCTAACCGGTACAATTTTCTAGAACGCTGATAAATTTTCGACTACAACAATGTTCTCGAAAAGCCTGTTTAAAATCGACCTCGCCTTGTGTTATCCCAGCTTCTTCCTTTTCTTATTCTAAAAAATTTTTCCCTTGTCGATTTTTTTTTGCCTATTCGTTGTCGTCTCCTTAGATACCTAGCAACATTCTTCTCGTTATACCATGTGGTGGTTACGGGCACTCTGTAGTAGTGTTGTCAAGTTGCAACCATTCTATCCATATCGCTTTTAAAATGTTTCACCCAACTTGTGCTTATTGATGAAATGTAATTAGTCAGTGTCAGGTCCGGTATTCATGGACTCTGCACAACGATGTCGCTGACTTTGGTGGGTATCTCTTTATAACGCTGTACGTATGTAGTTTGTGGTGTAACTTGTTTTGTCTCCATGGTACTAGTGGTAAGTGATGTTTTGCTCATCCATTGCTGCTACTTCCAATTGCTGATGTTTGCATTGAGAGTGTACGCGCGTCCATTCGTCTGTCTTGTATCTATAGAAAATGTTAATATTTTCGTTTAGTATTCATTGCCACGTTTTATTCCACAACGTTTGCGGAACTGTTTCGCTGTTGTTTTTTTTTTTAATTATTAAGCTCTTTGTGTACATACTCGTATAATATCAAAGTTGACTTAGTATTTTCTCCTGTGGAATTTATTTGACTTTAAGTTCCGGGGATAAATGTTAATTAAATAATAAATGCCCATTTTAATGCACATAGGCTTTCAAATATTTGGGAAACTTTAAAAATGTCGTCACAAACATATTCGAGATTATTGACTATAACAATTATTTTCTTAACAAGATGAATTGGATTGCACGAATAGAGTGAAGGGTATATTGATTTTGATCTTCCGTTTGTAACGCCCATAAGGAGGCGTGATAGGTATGAGAATATATATACATATATAAATGATCTGCGTCGAATTGCGAGTCGATTTAAAGATGTCCATCTGTCCCTGCGATTGCAGCCGTAACGTAGGTGATATCGAGCTGAAATTTGGAGTACAAGCTTATATTCTCAAAGCGGAGGTTAAGTTCTAAGATGGACCCAATCGGTCGTAAGCTACTCCCAACAATTTTTGAAGTCTCTTCCCGATTACAATAGTAATTATGCAGTCCTCCTACTGGAGGTTTATTTCAAAGATGAGTAAGATCGCTCAAAACTACTACCACCTCCCATACAAACTCCCATTTTTTTGGATCTGTCCCTACGGTTGCAACTGTAGTTTAAAAGCAATCCAGCTTAAATTTTTTATGCAAGCTTCCCTACTCTTGTACGCAAGATTCTATCCTTTAAGCGGAGGCTACTTCCTAAGATAAGCAAGATCGGTCAAAAACTACTCCCACCTCCCATATAAACTCCCCTTTTTTGGGGTGTCCGCCTAAGTGCCCCCGCGACTATAGAAGTAGGTCAGGAAATATCGATCTAATATTTGATATGCAAAAAGGAATTATGATGTACAAAAAGTCCACAATTGGTTTTTTGAGTCCACATATCAGTTGTTTGAAATGCAAGGATACAACTATTATTGTCCTCTATAGAAATCGTACATTCACCAACAATATTTCGACGACATTAAACGTCGGATTTAAACGATGTATTTCCGGAGGGATCAACAGAAAAACGTATTTTGGTTGGTGATTTCAAGTTGCACTGGAAATAAAACTTATCGAAAGCGGACTGTAACCTCTTCTAGACAAAACTGTTTTCACCACAACTGGATCAACACATATCTATTGGGTTTTGTCAAACATTAAAGATGTCCGAACGATATCTTATGTAACCGTACACAGTTATCATGAGGCAATATCAATAATTTTTAACTTGGAATAAAATATCTTTCATAAAAGTTTGAAGAGAATAGAGTTATTTACAAACGTAAGTGTAATTTTTTTTTTTTTTTTGCAATTTGGTGTGTGGTTTGTTTGTGAAAATTTTGTAATTTAAGGATGCAAGTGCGTTTTATATTTTGTTAATTTAGAATAAATATGCTCTTTTTAATAAAAACCTTTTCGGTTTGTGTAGGGGATATACTACTAAAATGACTAAAAATTACGAAAAAAGTTTAGAAAAACAACATTTTGCTATATGATTCTCAACCGATTTTTATGAAATTATATCATAAAAAAGGTGATTGTACAATATTTTATTTATCCTCAACAACTCTTACTATATTTGGCCACAGAATATTTTCAAATCATCATATCCCATACAAATTATTCAATCAAAAAATAATTGTGTCACAAGACATTTCCTATACATAGAATGCTTATTTTCCTCTAATACCTCGAATCCAATTTAATAAAGATTATTACCTTTTTATTAAAAATCGTTCAACTAGTATTCTATAGCAAACTTTTTCTGTCTTCTTATTTGCTCTAGTTTAATCACCCTGTAAAGTATATTATAACTTTATAGCAACAATTCAGTTTATGCGAATATGCTATAATGGGCAACAAAAAAAAAACCGTTCACGATTTAAGTGTAAAAATGGGCTGTTACCAAAACGCACTTAAAATCATGATGATAATAAAAATATTTATATTTATATCTCTATATAAGACATAAAAAGCATGAAAGAGCTAAAAGTGCAGCAAATGGTTTACTTAGCAATACATATCTATAAATGAATGTATATCGTTGTATATGAAATGCATAGCGTTGTATTTACTCGTATAAAATAGTCGGACTGAAAACTAATTTTTTTGTGTTTTATACTTTTAGCTATCGCATAAAAATTAAATTATTGATAGCTTTTGTCAATATTATGAATTTAGAGAAGAATAATTAAACTGGAATGAAAGGTGAAATATGAATACAAACTGTATTTAACACCGTTCCATTTTTAAATAGAATTATTGGCAAATTTTGAATTTTTATTATACTTTGAGCTTTTACACAATTTTCTCTTGAAGTAAAAAAAAGGTTTTTTGTGTAAACACTCTAAAATGATGCCACAACAAATATGCATATCGGTATTACAAAGATTTTTCGTTGGTTTAAGGCTTTTAAACCATAGGTTACATTGGCAACCACATTTAGCAAAGCTTATCTGTTAAAGTCCTGTTGTGATACCGGCAGTGGCATGATAGTTACAACACGCAACTACCATGCGGAAGATAAGTGGTTCGATTCTCCAGTTATCTACATTTTTCTTTCATTGCCTTCCCCCTCCATGTTGTCGACAGCAATGTCGCAGTGTAGTGTCGAGTCAATCGGCAGGTCTAGTAAAAGCTTCTCAAACAGAGACGTTCAAATTCGTCGATAAATAAGTAGGTGCCGTTAGTTAGTTGTGAATCTGAAAATAGAAAGAGTGTTAATTCACAACAACGCGAGAAGCTATACTATACCTCATATATGAGTTGTTAAGGAAATTAAGTTTTTTTGTGATACCATTAAAATTCTAGCTCCAATTATTCCTTCTCCAATTGGTGAACGTTGCTCTCAGACCATTTCGTCGTACGCCGATCGCCTACGGATAGACAGATGTTATTCATAAGTGTCCGATAACCAAACTTTTTATATCTCGCGGTTAACGATAATGGGTCCAAATATTTTCAGAAGTATTTTTCCCTGGAATAGATATTCTGAATATATGGATCCGCTTGTGTTATTGCTCACGATTCTTTCTTTGTCGAGGCAACCCTTTGTCATTACATCGCTTGCTTAGCAGCAATGCTCTTCACTTGATTTCCAGGTTGACCTTATTATTTTTGTTTACGGCGAAACCTTGTTGACAAAATCATCGCAGCGTCTCGAACGTGAAGACACTTTGTCCGTTGAAACGAATAAGATGGCTTTATTCTCATTTATCACAAGACCCACTTCTGCCGATTGATTCTCAATACTTGATAAGGTCGCAGTAACATCCTGCACTCCTCTGCCAATGATATATATATCATCGGAATACGCGAGCAGCATGCCACTTTTGTTAAAGAAAGCACCAGTCGTGTTTGCAGCTTTCCGCATGATAGTCTCCCTTATGATGTTAAAGTGATCGCATGATAGACTATCGCCTTTTCTAAAGCCGGTAGGAAATGACTTTGTCAGATTTTAACCTATTTTCACTGAAGACTTCGTCCCTTAAAGTCGTCTCAGCTTTGCGGGGATACCAAATCCAGCTATAGCATCTAATGGTTTTTGTCGTATCGGACTGTCGAATGCAGCTTTTTAAGACTTGTGCGTACTTTCAATGAATACTTCGTTGCAATCAGTGTTATCCCTTAAAGTCGTATCAGCTTCGCGGGGATACAAAACTCAGCCATAGCATCTAATAGTTTCTGTCATACCTAAGGCTCGTATCTGTACTGTTTTTCGCAGTACAGTACTGTTTTTCGACATCAAAAACTGCGTACTGCTTTTCTCCCTCAAAGTACTGTTTTTCGAAACATAATAGAAACATAATAGAATAAACGGCGAACAGCGAATTCATGCAATAATATTGTTTACTTCAAAAGTAAGTTCGAATCAAGAGGATGATTTTTTATCCCCAGCTGTAGTAGCAGAAGATGGCTGCTTTACGCACTGATTTTTTCGGTAATTTTGCCTGCTTTGATTTGAATGCTTTTATACTAATGGAATACAATTTATACAATGCCAATGAAAATGCGGTATATTTACACACCCAATTTAGATATATCAAAAACAAGCGACAAAATTATGCAATGGAGAGAAGGCAATGTTTCGAATATGGATCGGTGAGTGGAGATATTTATTCGTCTCAATATCGCTGATTGCGAATTCAAAGAAATGACCACGATCTCTGCAGTGAACAAAACTTGGACGTCAGCCTAAACCCGATTAGGTGTGCAAACATTGAAGGCGATCATCCCGGTATTACCGGGAATCCCGGGATTACCGCGAAATAAAAAATTGAATTTTTCTTCGGTTTGTGAAGCAAAGATGCACAGAATGGCTTGAAATTTTGCACATATCATAAACAGAGACTTTGTTGTATTCTTTCTATTAGTTTCATACATTTGTATGAAGTAATAATTTCAAATGGATCGCGAGTTGGCAATATTGAAGAACAGCATTAGTAGAGCATTTCCACGCATTTCTGTGACGTTTGCTTTGAAACTGCTGAAACGCCGGTGCGGGGGAGAAGAAGTTTCTATTATTTTTTTTCAGTTCTCCCGTATATTCCGGACCGGCATTTCTGCAGTTTTTAAGCTAATATCATAAAAATTGGTGAATATGTTCAACTAATGTTCTTCTTCAAGATTTCCGACTCGCGACCCATTTGAAGATGTATTTTAAAAACGCCGCTCCGGGATAGACCGGAAAACTGAAAAATTTCATACAAATGTATCAAAATTATAGAAATTTCTTCGTTCCCGGACCGGCGTTTAGACAGCGTTCCATCAAATGGCATAATTTTTTGGGAGAAAATAACCAAGTCTCCGTTTATGATTTCTGCAAAATTTCAAGCCATTCTGTGCATCTATGCTTAACAAATCGAAGCTCCATATATATACATATGTGAAGAAGTTACTGTTTTTGGTTTATCCCGGACCAGCGTTTCACAAAAATTTGTAAAGAAAAATCAATTTTTTCACTTCCCGGAAATACCGTTTCCCGGGAAATGGGGAGCACTATTAATATATATATGCTATGTAAATATGTACTGCGAAAAGTACTGTTTTTCCAAACCGATGTACTGCTTTTTTAAAAATTTTCAGTGAAATGTACTGTTTTTGTCCAAAAAAAATATACGAGCGTTAGTCATACCGGACAGTCGAATCCAACGAAAAACAGTTGCATTTCTTGGGTCTTCTCCGGGATTTGTCGTAGTGCAAATATCTAGTCGGTCGTAGATTTTCCTAGTCTAAAACCAAAATGGTAAAGTCCAATCAGGTTTGCTGGGATGGACTTACGTCTTTCACACTACAACCTCGACAGGACCTTGTAAACGATGGGTAACACGCTGATCCCGCGATAGTTGGTACACACACTTAAATCGCCTTTCATAAGCACAGGGCATAGAACACTCAGATTCTATTCATCGGGGATACGCTTTTTTTAATTTCCCTTTACACCCCATGAATGAGGTATAGGATAGCTCCTCGCGTTGTTGTGAATTAACGCGCTTTCTATTTTTAGATTCACAACTAACGGCACCTACTTGTTTATTGACGAATGCGAACGTCACTGTTTGAGAAGGTTTTTACTAGACATGCCGATAAACTCGACACTTGATACCGCAAAGTTGCTGTCGACAACATCGAGGGAGCCGGCAATGAAAGAAAAATGTAGATGACTAGAGGCGGGAATCGAACCCGGGATCTCCCGCATGGTAGTCGCGTATTCTAACCACTATGCCACGACCGGTCCCGTGTAAACTGGACATCGGGGATACGTTACTCTAACCAAATAGTGTTTATTAGCAGGTGCATGCATGCTCCCAGCTCATCGGCGCAGGCCTTAAAAAGCTCTGCCGCAGTCGATGATTGGGGTGATTTCGTCATTTATGCTGTCTTTGGAAACGAGCAGAGTACGAAGTGTTCCCTCTATATATGCAGCACCCTCTGAGTGTCTGTTCACCTCTATCACCTCTATCTGTGCAATTTTCGATTTTCTGGATCTTTATTTTCTTCCATAGAGGCGTGCCATCTCCCTTCTCTTCTCAAGCTAACGTTCCGTCACTACACGCGTTGCCATTGGCTGCAGTTTTTCCCTGTACGAAGTATCCTTTTTCATACACATTGTACGGTATTGCTTATCGAACCAGGACTTGCTGAGCGTGGTTCTTCGTAACCCAGTACGGTCGTTGCAATGGTGGTCATAGAATTCGCAATATGCTGTATAGGGTTTGGTCATATACTTCCTCCAGGCTCATCTTTACTGTCGTCGACTTTGTCTTTCGTCGGGGCAGGTACGCAAATCAGCCTAATGTCAAAATATGTCGATTTAATGCGGATAGTAATTATTCAGTAAATTACGGCATTCCCTCGAGACTAGATGCCGAAGATACTTGCCGACTATGAGTCCACATCCAAATATGTGAATTTCTGCAACTGCAAAAGATGTCACAGTTTTTTCGTCGTGTGTATCCCTTTCCCGTCCATGTCATTTCCTGTATGGCGGTGATTTCGTCCTTCCATCGGGTCGTGTACGCAAATCAGCGTGATGTCAAAAAATTTTGCTTTGATGCGGATAGTGGCTATTCAGGAAATTACTGTAATAAATCTCAAGACTAGATGTCGAAGATACTTGATGACTATGAATCCACATCTAAATATGTGTATTTCTGCAGCTGCAAAAGACGTCACAGTTTTTTCGTCGTGTATACCTGTCCCGTCCATGTCATTTCCTGTATGGCGGTGATTTTGGCTTTTTATTTGCCAAAGAAAATTTCTTTCTTCGTGTGCATCCCATCCGTCCATATCATTTCGTGTATGGCGGTGATTTCGGACTTGTATTTGTCAAGGACATTCGCCAATTAGATTCCGGAATTATCTCTGTGGAGAGTCCAGACATTCCAGGTGCATATCCTTAAATCATGGTCCTTATAACGTATGCGGGGTCTTCAACAATTAGAGGGGGTTTTGTTGTTTTTGTATGTGTTTCAGAGTGACTTGTATTGCCACCGCGCCCGATTCTAGTTTCTTGGGGCTGCCAAAGCCACTAAGAGAGCCTTTGTGTGAGCATCAGTAACTTCTATTACTTTCTGCCTAAGACGCATCGAAGATTGTATGCCAATGATTGTATGTATGTATTGCTAAGAATTGGGCCTTCTCACACTACCCTCGTATGAATATAGTTTTATAATTCATGTCACAGGATATTATAGGATATGTAAAGGGAGGAGATTTATATAATCATAGGCGAACCATAACAATAAATAAAACGCAACTAAATGATGCTTGTTTTCACGTGAGTTAACATCAGCAAAAACAAAAGCTAACAAACATCCATGTCTGCGACTAACTGAATATTCACAAATCGTCTGGCAAGCGAAAAATAAAACTTCATATGCTTTTAACATTTGACCATTGTCTAAATCAGCACCATTCATTTGACTGGGACGACAGCCTTGTGAACTACCTTCAGTTGGACAGCTAGCAACTTGGCAAACTCCATTGAAGACAAGGTTAAACCACCTCAGCATCACTGGGTAGCATCAACGTCATCATCACTATGGCCGTCATCGTCTCCGTCATTGGGTTCGTCGTCGTCGTCATCATCATAACAGGAGCGCGAATGCCGGGTTTATCTTGATTGGGCTTCTTTTTTTTCTCCTGCTCCCTTTAATTTCAGGGCACATACAATGTTATTGCTATTTGTTGGCTGGCTGTTTAATGATGATGATGATGACGATGATGGTAGTGTTGGTGTCCCTCTGAACCACTTGTAACTGCACAAAAACGTTGGCAGTATTGTTTAGTTTAGCAACTGGATTGCATAGCCAACGCATGCTTATGATTATTATATAGACAAACCGACTGACGGACAGACAGACAGACCAACCAACCATCCAGCCAACCACCAAACAATCGCTAAGTTGCCTGGTATGCAATCTCAGTTGTTTTAACGACTAATTAAGTAAATATGCTGAAAACAACACATTTTTCAAGGTCAACATATTTTATTAAATAAAGAATGAAAATCATCCAACGACTAAGAAACGTCAATTTAAATGCATGCTAAATTATAGCTTTTAGAAGAAATAGCTTTAAAATAGTTGCAGATGTGTGTTGAAGACGAACTCGAATTCAGATTTTTGCGAAAAAGACTAAAGACGATTATTCGAATTGTAAGCTGTTTCATTTTGAGAGCTAGTACAAGTTGTAGCAGCGAAAAGGCTTTTCATGTATATTTTATAGATTTAAAACGTGATGGTGTGATATTAACATTGGGTGCGGGAGAAAATCCACTATTCCCATCAAGCAAATGCCGACACACAATTTCTCGATTTTAAGACTATTAACAAGTTCAAAGTGGTAATGGATTGGTAACTTTTGAAAGCAAAACAAATAATAACACCAAAAACATCAGTATCCCCAAAATAGTAAACATGTAATATCAATTTATTTCTAGATCATTATTTTAAGTAAATCTAAAGTATTTTTTTTTTAAATCAAATACAATAATTATTGTTCTAATTCAAAATCATTTTAAATGAATTGGAAATGAATTGCAATTCATTTGGATTGGAACTCAATTGCAATTCATTTTGCATTTAAATTCATTGGCATTACGCCACAATTACCTTTGTTGTACTTTCATCAGATAAGCAAAGTTGAGTTTGGTCGACGTGATAGTTTATCGGTGATTTCATTATGGTCTTATAATGTCAGATCTCATTAATTCTACTGCTCCTCATTACATAAGATTATTATTTATGCTTATTATTTCTAATATTTCCAGCTATATATTTTCCATTTTCACCTTAAAAATTCCGTTTCTTTTCCATTTACAGTTTCACCTCCCTGCCTGCTTATCGAGGATATACGACGTGATGAGAAAACCATTAAGGATTTGGCAAATACCATAACCAATCTAAGTCAACAACAAAAGAATCGCTGGACTTCAACGGCCGTCAATAATGTTCTCAATACACATTTGCATCAGAGCAGTAACAAAGGCCAACAAGACGACAGAAATTCACGTGATGAAACCGATTTCTATCGGCCTGCGAGCATGGTCAAACAATCGACGAATGGCGAGGCGCAAACACATTTGCGACCTAAATCGTTACCATTGGCCGCTAATTCCACACCCGCCATTGTCTCGGCCATTGTTAAGAAGATTCCGCCAGTTTTGGCAACATCAGCGTCACCAGCCGCAACAACATACACGAAATCTAGTCTACGCTATCATCAGCAGCAACAACAACAACATCTTCAAACCCGCAAGCAGCAGAAACAAGCCTTAGAGCGCGGCGATCCGGACGGCGGCTGCAATTTAGATGATCTTTCGTCCAACTATTTGTCGAAAACAGTAGAATTGCGTGTGAATCCGACGCCACCACATCCATCCACGGCAACCACGACGACCACGGCACCCACCAGCACACCCTCAGCTCTCAGCGAGTCCCTGAATGCCAAGAAAGGTTGGCTAATGAAACAAGATAATCGTACTGGTGATTGGACCAAACACTGGTTCACTCTAAGTGGTGCTGCTTTATTTTATTATCGTGATCCGGTTTCGGAGGAGCGTGGTGTCTTAGATGGTGTACTGGACGTTAATAGTCTTACCAATGTGGCCGAAGTCAATGCCAATAGAAATTATGCTTTCCAGTTAACAACATGGGATAAACGGCGCCTAATATTGGCCAGTCTCTCGCCGAATTCACGTAATAGCTGGATAGCGATTCTTAGAAACGCTGCAGGGTTACCAAACTCCACAACCAGTGCCACCGCCGCCATGCAGAGTGGCAGCAGTGCCAGCAACAACCAAAGCAATTGTGGCATCAACCATTCCTCCTCGCCAACGACTGCGATTATAAGTGAGAAGAATAAGTCGATGCCTACCACAGAGCTGATTATCAAAGATAATACGAGCGATGATATGAAAAGTGAAATTGAAAAGGATTTCATGAAGGCTCAAAGGATCATGCAGACATATCCCGAATCCACCAACAGTAATAGTAACAGCACCGTCAACAATAGCAAATTGAAAAAGTTAGCCACCGAAACTAGTCCCCAGGTGATCATCACCAATGCCAGTGGTCCCGGTTCCGTATCCAAGCCGTCATCGCTAATTAGTCCCCAAACTCCAATGACACCAAAGACAGCATTGCATTTTTCGTCTGATGAAGAGTATCGCACTGCATCCGAGGGAGGAAGGCGCGATAGCATTGGCGACTGGGGATCACCCCTATCGCCATCTCCTCCGACTACATTGAACCTAATGAGAGCCAAAGATAGAATGAGACCACGTACCACAACTCCCTGCCCACGAATGCATAAACGAAGTCGATCGTCTCCACCCTCGTCCAGACGTAGCACCGTCGATAGCGTTGGATCCGATGAGCTTCCCGTCATTCATACAGTACATGAAGAAATCAATTTAAACGTGGACAAGGAACTGCAATTCCGCCTCAGTGTGGTGGAAAAGGAGCGTGACATGTTGAGGGATGAAGCCAAAGAACGCGAAGCCAGAATGTCAGAACTGCTTACTACTCTGGAGCGGACCGAGCAGGAGCTGAATAGTCGCATCCAGGAAATGGAAGAGGTTAGGGAAAGTCTGACCACCCAACTAGAGGATGCCAAGAGAAATGCTTCGGAGATTATCGAACGACTCACAGATGAGTTGGAAGATAGCCAAAGAAAAATCAAAGATCTCGAAGATCGACTAGCGCGGGGCATTGAAGAAAATGAAAATCTGTACAAGCGTCTGCGGGAAATGGAAAGTTGCAGTCCAGCCAGTTTTATCAATCTCCAGAGGAGTAAAATGAAGCGCATGGATTCCCTAAGCGATTTGACGCACATAAATGACATCGACCCTTATGGACTAGAAAGAGATTCTTTAGCGGAAGAATATAACGAGCTAAAAGGAAGATTTGAGAAAGCTGTCAATGAAATCCGAGCAATGAAACGTGAACTAAAAGAGTCACAAAATCAATATGATTCCTTGGAGATTTCATATGCTTCTTTAAAGCAGGACTTGGAAAGAAAAGAAATTGAAGATCAGTCTCAACTTCAAATGATGGCGGATCGTATTCAAGATCTCACACTCAAGTACAGTTCTTCCGAGAGACAAGTACGCACTCTCAAACAGAAACTAGCAAAGTCCGAACGTAGAAGATCTCTGTCACTTAAAGGGAAAGAACAAATGACAGTCAGCAAAGAGTTGGAAATCAAGTTAACAGATTTGGAGACAAAAATTGATGAGCTGGAAAAATCGCATCATTTGGATATTAAGCAGCCCATCATGGAAAATCCCCCGGTCTTAAGGACATTAACCAAAAAATCTTCCCGTCGAAGATCTTTAGAATCATCCGCATCAGATTCTTTGCAATTCTTAGTTCGAGTAACTGATTTGGAAAAACGCTGCGAAGGTGTAAACAGCTCGAGAAGTTCTTCTTGTACACCTACTCCTAACTCAAATACGCCCACTTTAGAATCTCCCTCCAGATCCTCATCGGCTGGAAATGTACGATTGTCAGAACACTTGATCGAACGTTTGCGGTGTTTGGAAAACGTCTTGGTGACCAGTAAAGATCGTTTAGAACAAAGTCTAAGTCAATTACAAAATCTTCGTTCTTCAAGAACTCGTCGTTCGGTCTCACCAATAACTGATCGCAAGGATTCATATCGTTTCGTTGAGCGTTGCTTGCAAGAAGTTGTAAAACTTATAAGGGAGTCAACTGAGACCTGTGTCCTGCAAGGTTCACAGCCAGACATAACGCAACCATCTGTGTTTATGCTCCCCGACTCTAGTCCAGTTAAAAAAGCTTTAACGCAGTTGGAATCACAACTGAGATCCAAATTGGCCGATCTGCTGAAACAGAGAAGAATGCTTAGAGAACGCAATGAGCTTACGAAGCGGAAAGATTTGGAACTGCTGGCTGAGAGAATAGCTTTCGAGAGTGTATGCTTTGGCAAACTGAGGGACTCAGTAGAGAGAGCAGAAAATCCTGAACTCTTCAGTGAGCGGCAAACTAGGGCCGAAGTTGCCGAAACATCACACCTGATGTCAATGCTTAAAGCAAAGCTGCAAGGCAAATGTACTGTTAAAACCAGCGGCAGCCTAGATATATTGGCGGGTGTACTGGCAAGACGGCTTCTACTATCCAGCTACCAAAAGACTCATGGTTCTCCGCCACCACAAGACGCTAAATTAGCCATGGAACCCGTCGATCAAAACATGTTGGACGAGCTTTTAAGACAGCAGAATGAAATTAATGTTATCGTCAAGCGCTATAAGAACAATGCCATGGAGAATTTAGCCACCAGTCTAGCTGCGGAAACATTAAGTTATATATCAACAAACGACTTGGTGCAAGGAGCAGTACAAGAAGCATGGCGTCAAGCGCAAGAGACTGTCAACGCTGAATTAGTACAATCCGAAATAGCGCATATAATGATGCGCAACGCCGAGAGATTAGAAAGCTCTATCACTCCCTCATTTGGCTACACCCTAACATCTGAAGAACGACTGTCCTTCGAGAAATTCGCTGATGCTGTCCACGATGTGTTGCGCAAAGAAATGGAACTAGCAGTCACTCAACTTACCCAGTGCTATGAGGACACTATGCAACAAATGAAGCGAGGCCAATGGCGCATGCATTTGCAGCAAGAGCGCAAGGCTAGTGAGGGACGACATCTCCTATCCGAATTCGCAGACATCATAGCCAACAAGGCTTTGGTCGATGCTCGTATTGGTGTTCTTCGAGGAGAGTATGCTTCCCAGGCTACCTCGAAAATTGACGAGGAGAAAGAAGTCAAAACATTGGGCATCACAGCACTGCAGAAGTATGAAAACCTTTTCGAAGAGCTTTCCTCCGACTTGCAAATCACCAACCCCGATGACATACTGCTCGAGGCCGACTTTGAGTTTATGTACAAACAACATGCAGTAGATTTTCTCAGCGATCGCCAGGTGTTGTGTGACATTTCAACCTTCCTCGGTCAGCTGGAAGACTCGCTAATAGCACTGCAATGCGAAGCTACTTCATCCAACGAGCACATACCACGCACCGAGATATCCATCGAGTCGCTACAAGACGTTTGTCACAAATGCTGCGAACTGCGCAAGCGCGCCGATCAATTGCTGCAAGAAGTCCACCGCAAATTAAACGACTCATGCCAACATTGCTTGCAGGTGCGCGAGAAGCTACATAGTATGCAGGAGCAGCATGAAAGTGAAATTCTACGTTTACAGCAATCACATGCCAAAGATTTAACAGCTCTCATGCAACAAGTCGAACACCAACGTACGGCCATACGGTGTCTGGGGGCCGAGAAGAATGCCATTAACCAAGATTTAAATAAAAGCGAAGAGCTAATGGAGGAGCGTGAACGTGAACTGCAGACTTTAGCACAGCGTCTGCAGTCCAAGGAGCAAACACTGCAAGCCACCCAAGGTGAACAGTGTGAATTATTGAAACGCCTCGAATCGGAAGAAGAAAGAGTGCGTTCATACCAGGAGGAGAGTGATGCCCTAACAATGAAATGTGCACGCCAAGATGACGAGTACGTAATGTTGTTGCAGGAACGCGATTATCTGCAAGCAGAATTAGCCAAAGAACAAGAACGTAGTCGGCGTTTTGAGAAACGCCTGGAATTATTGGAAATGGAACATGGCAAACAGATGGAATGCCTTCAACAGGCGTATCGTGATCAAATGTTGTCACATTGTTCGGATTTCTCAAATGCCGTCGACGAGGAGAGTTTCCGTCAGCGATATCAAACGGAAATTGAACAGTTACGGGTAAGTAAAAGAGGCTATGTTTTAAATATGCTGTGAGATAATCGGTGTTGGCATTTACTGTTGCCTTCTGAAATTCGTTTTGTAATGTGATCGTGAACGTCAGTCATAAAGGTTTTGATTTTAATTGCCAAATTGCGTTCTTACGGAATAGATTATTGGGCTGACCCTAACAAATCCAAATCGAATTGTCAACAGTAGTGAAAATGTGAAACCGTTTCATTAGCATTATATTAGATAATTTATCGATTTAAACCGTAAAATTAATTCAAAATTACCTCTCTAGATGCCATCTAATTATCAATTTTAAACTTTTAAGTTTCGGTTATAATACTAAATTCTCGCTTTAAAATATTCCTTAAAATTTTAGATACATTCATTATGTGCATACTTGTACTGCTCTATTCCTTACTCTTAATATATTTTGTCACATTTTGCCTTTACAGACTCTCTGCGAAAAGGGTTTGTCAGCGATGGAATCGTCACATCGACGTACTATTAATGATTTAGAGGAAAAGCATAAACAAGAAATGGAACGTTTGCTAATCGAAAAGGAAACAGCCTTGGCCGAAGAAACTCAGGTAAGCAAACCGCGCGCCACCAACAAATCCAGCCGTTCCTCCCATCAGCCTTCCAGCTCTAGTTTCAGTCCCAGCTGTAGGTAGACTCACTGTATTCTGTCTCCGATCAGGACCAAACAAAAAACAACAAAAAGAGCCAACTTATACGTTATGGTCGTCATAAGACCACAAACATACTGGTAAATGCCATACATATGAGGCATAAGTATAACAACCATGTCATATATAATTATGAGGCTGAAAATCATCTACTCAGACACTGTTGTTTTCATTTGGCAACTCCTCTTCACTGCGTCGGGGTTGATGGTAAACCGCCGGCCTGTTTGCTGATCGTGTGGCTGCTTTGTCGAAATTTTCTGGTTGGAGCACAAAAGGCTAGAGCTGTAAACCTTGAATTTCCCTGATAATGTTACTTACCCCGTTGTATCTTATATGCTGATGTGTGTGTGTGTGTGTTCTTTTTCCCGCAGGCAACATTAGCTGCTCTCGATGCGATGCGTAAGGCACACCAAAGTGAGGTGCAACGTGAAGTTGCACGCTTTAAACAGGAATTTCTTAAGCAATTTCAACAAAAAGGCGAACGTACTTTGGATTCAACCAAGGCGAAGGAGTATGTATTATTATTACGTTTTTGCTCAATACTCTATCATAAAGATGTACACACATAAGAGTACATATATCCATATACCCATATTTTATTCCGTACTCAGCATAAGAATAAGCAGAAAAAGTACTACTAGCAAAGTACTTGAACTGAAACGGCATATGGGCGATTTTATGTTAAATTAACAGCACAAAAATTTAAATGAAGAAATCATAGGAAAAGTATTGCTTTACAGATTTTCGCGTCATTAAATTACGTACATTAAGTAATACCTCACTGAAATTGTTTCAAAGACAATTTTTTTCATATTCCACTAAACGCAATCTTAGTTAGAGGTGATAAATAGATTTAGAATTGAAAACTTTTATTTTGACCCGCAAGAACAATCTCTGACAATTACTTTTTAAAGATAGTTTCACTTTATTTGACTAAGTCTGAAAGTTCAACTTTCGATCACTTATTCCAACATTGCAAACCGAATCTCATGAACTGCGCACGTTATGTTGTCTTTTACGTCTTGCATCGTAACTGGCTTATCGGTGAAGACTTTTGACTTCACGTTACCCTATAGCAAAAATCAAGTTGTGTAACAGAGGCGGCCAGTTTACAGGTCCGAAACGTTAAATAAAATGATGACCGTTATGGCTTTATCAACACAGCCATTGCATCGTGCGCTTTTAGTGCCGGATCCCTGTCTTAAAGGAGCCAAATTTCGCCTACATCATCGGTTAACATAATGTTCATAAGCATGGTGGGCTAGCACTTGCATTTGACGGTAAAGTTCTGTCCCACCTCTTTTTTAAAGAAATACGAACCGATGATACCACCAGTCCATAAAACTAACCAAACATTGCAATTTTGTAGATGTAACGGTAGTTTGAGTATAGATCTTCAGATTCAGAAAATTTGTTTATAACGTATAATAGAGCCAGTAATGTGCCTCATCGCTTAACAAAATTCCACACTGTTGGCCCAATGAGGTTCACTGGGACTAGCTTTAGTATTTCATACAACACAATACACAGGACCTTATATGAAATAGATAAAAGGCTGATCTCGCGATAGTTGGTACACACACTGGGATCACCTTTCTTATATACAGGACATAGAAATTCAGATTCCAATCATCAGGCACGCATTCCAACTCCTCAAGGCGGCTTTAAATGCTCTGCCTGTAGTCCATCAGCGCCTGGTGATTTTTAGCCGTGCAATTGCTTCGATGATCTCGTTCGGCTCGGTGGTGGACAATTTATTCCGTCGTCGATGATTGGTGTGATTTCGTCACTTATGTTTCCTTCGACGTGAGCAGAGTACGAAGTATTCCCTCCATATATTTCCGTGGCATAGTGGTTAGAACACGCGACTACTATGCTTGAGATTCCGGGTATGATTCCCGCCCCCAGTCATCTAAATGTTTTTTTCATTGCCGACCTCCTCGATGATGTCGACAGCAATTGCGCGGTATAAGTGTCGAGTCAATCGGCATGTCTAGTAGAAGCTTCTCAAACAGTAACGTTCGCAATCGTCGATAAACAAGTAGGTGCCATTTGTTGTGAATCTAAAATAGAAAGCTTGTTAATACGCAACACCGCGAGAAGCTATCCCAAACCTCATTCATGGAGTGTTAAGGGAAATTAAGTTTTTTTATATGCAGTACACTCTGAGCGTCCGTGATCAGGTTTTCATCTCTGTCCTTACAGGTGGCGAGCCATGTTCGATCCTAGTATACTGGCTCTCTCTTTTTTTCCATATATGCCTGTTCCGCATGAAGAGACGTTTCATCTCCCTCCCCTTCCTAAATGTCACTCCGTCACCACTGGCATGGGCTTAGTTTTGCTTTGCATACATGAATCGTTTTTCTTAGACATTGCGTGACATTCATCATCGTAATAGGTCTTCTCTTATCGTGATTTTTAATAGGCCAGTACAGAAGTTGCGTCAGTGGCTATAGAATTCGCAATATGCTGCCATTGGGTGTCGTGAACATCAGAATTAGGGGGGGTTGGTTCGAAATAATTTGGAGTGTTGTTTGAAGTAGGCATTGGCTATCTCGGTGGTATCCAGCTTTGTGATATCTAGGCATTGTGCCACATTCATCATCGGACCAGGGCTTGTCCGATCTTTTTTTTCATAACCCAGTACGGTCGTTAGTGCAGTGGGCAGAGAATTCGCAATGTGCTGCCACTGTGTGTCGCCAACGTCAAAACTATAGGAGTTTGTATGAAGCAATTTACAGAGTCGATTATGTAGGCATTGGCTATATCGGTGGTATGCAGCTTTGGGATATCTAGCTTCCTTGGCGTTTGATTATGAGCGTTTTTAGCACTACGTGCATAACTTGGCTACAACTTGTTGGTGATCCCGAGTCAATATTTGCACCGCGCACTATAACGCTTGAGACACGTCATCCATCAATAGCCAATCTGGATTCTTGTATTTTTGTCAGGGGATTTTCTTAATGCCTTGTAGATATCTCTGTGCGGGAATCTGGTTCCACTTACTACAATGTTTCTTGCCGACTTGAAGCTTACAAGTCTGACTTCATAATCATGGCTATGGTCATATATTCCTGCTCATAGACTGCACCCTTAACGTCCTCGTCTTTGTCTTTCGTCGAGGCTTGTGCCGAACTCAACGTAATGTAAAAATATTTCGCCTTGAAGCGAATATGGGCTATTCTCTCATTTCAAGGGATAAACTGCGAGACCAGATGTCGAAGTCTCTTGCCGACTAGGAATCAACATCCAAATTGGTGTCTTTCTGCATGGTAGCTGTAGAAGATGTCACAGATCCTTCGTCGTGTGCATCCCTGTCCCATCCATCGCATTTCCAGTATGGCGATGATGTCAGCCTTGTATGCATCGGGGACATCTGCGAATTGCATAGAAGCCCCATATCTGTAGAGAGTTCGGACATTTGGAGGGTCTCATTATTTCCTTTTCTTCATGATTTCATAAAGTTTCATTATTTAAAGTGAGTGACTTATTAGGCCACCACGCCCAATCCTAGTGTCTTGGGACTGCACAAAAAACAGCACAGTACAATATTTTTTTAGCTCATTGATTTGGGACTCCATTCTGAGACCTGCACATGAAAGTAACCCTAAAAAGAAGAAGTTCTGCATCATTCGTTTTGTCAAGTTACATGCCATAGTAATTTAATATCGATTTGAAGTTAGTAAGTATCGTATATGTTGTTTGACATCACTCGAGAACCACTAGTCCGATTTAGCTGAAACAAATTAAAAAAAAATTAAGAATTACAATTCCTTTAATCTGTTCATATAAAGTTTCCCTACATAAGGAATAGTTTCACTTCTCCGTTCAATAAATTAATTTGGGTTTATTTTGTAGCAGTTACAATAAAACAGTTGTACTCCGTGGCGTATGATTTAAGTGGAATATTACTTATGATAATCATATGCCACCACATAGTATTTATGTTATGTCAAACAAAAAAGTCTAAAACGTGACAAATTCCCCTATACGATACTAATTAACTTGAAATCAATATTAAATTATTATGGCATGTAACTTGACAAAACGAATGATGCAGAACTTCTTATATTTGGGCTACTTTCACGTGCAGTTCTCAGAATTGAGTCCCAAGAGCATGTGTTTTACTGTGTAGAGAGTCGTTGTGTTGAACTTAAGAAACTTCTTTTACCTACTCCCTAAGACGCATCGGTGTTAGCATGCCATTTAGGTAACTCATCATTCTCACATCTGCTACCGCTAATGGATGTTCTGTGGCATTTCCCGGGGAACACGTGGTCTATTTTATATTGTAAGCTGATTGGGCAGCAGCATTTTCTAAATTCTGTACATCATAAATCTGAAATTTGTATTTTTAACACACGTTATTTAACTCTTTGTTTTTTCGCCACATTGCTCATTTTGCATAACATCGCCCATACGCATACACTATCGAATACAGGATATTCCTATGCTATTATGTTCTTTTATTATGTGTAAAATTTTCAACAATTCACAAAAAAAGCGATGAACAAAAATCGTACAGTGAAAAATGATTTATAAGTCATATATTAAACATTTTTTTCTTTTCTTCTGTTTCTTTGTTTTTTCTTTTCTGCTGTTTGCTCTTATATAATTACAGAGAAGAATTGGAGGAATTGCGTCAAGAAATTCTATCATTCTCCGAAAAGTATTCCATCAAATGTGTTGAAAATGCTGCTTTGGAAGAGAAATTACGTATTGCCAATCAAAAACTAAAGCATTTTCAGCAAATGCAACAATTGGAATTAAGGTAATCATCAGTTTTACATACGAAACGACACCAAACTTAGGCATCGTTCGTATCCAACCAAATGAATCCAGGTGAAACTACCCATCCATCCATCCATCCATCCAACGGGGCATCCTTAATTTTAGGCTCGACATCAGAAAAATAAAGTTGTATGTACTTGGGTTACTGATCTCGGTACTGGGACTTTGTTTACATTTACATTCAGTCATTACAGTTTCAGCGGGATTTTTTTTATTTATTTTTTTTTTTGTTTTTTTTCCAGCCCACAGAAATGAGTTCAGTTGGATTCGTTGTCGACGACTGACTTAAGAATGAATGAATGAATGAAATTGCTTCACAATAATATTTATACAGAAAAATCGTGCTTACATGTCATTATAGAGATGTAAAGTAACAGAAAAATGCATGAAGACAAAAACAAGAAAAATCGCTCACATACATTGTAAAATCCGAGAAATTATTATAGGTTTTGATGAAGATGAGGGCCAGCCTCTTTTTTTGCAAACACACATTGGCAACATATGCATAGGCGCTCTGCCAACACTTTGCTCCAAAGGGAGACATCTTAAATAAGCCATAAAATGGCAATTTGTTTGGGAATTTTTTAGGTCCATTATTATGTTTGTACGTTGGGATTGAGAAAAATGGCTGTAGTCGTCATAAGTTAATGGCCATCAAATGTTAAGTTTAAATTAGATAGAAGTAATCACCAAAGTTTTAAATGTATCTATGTCTATTTAATGATATTTATAAGTAATTTTTAATTTTGTTTTTTTCAAACACTTGTTCACTAAAAATTATTCTTAATTTGCGGGAGGTCATACAAAATAAAAATATTAAGTTTTTTTATTTTTTTAGTTGTGAAAATATTAATTTACACTATGAAAGAAACAACTGTTAAGGAGGAGTTGACACTGCTATTAAGAAAGTTCAATTCAATATTGGGAACGTTCAATTGATATTGGGAAAACACAAATTTGTAGCGAAATACATAAAGCTATTTTTAATAAAAGCTTTAAGTTTACCTATGCATATGTTGCCAACGTGTGGGCTACCATAATGGGCTCCCCTCATGTAAGGACAAGAATGGAAATCTGGTTACAGATACTCAAAGTATTCTGCATATATGGAGAGAACACATCTGCTGGATCCAGAAGGCAGCGCACGTGAAGTTGACACGCCAATTGTCGACGACGGCTGAGATTGCCCACCCCAAAGTTAAATCGAGTTAAAAAGAGCAATGTCGCGGCTGAAAAATAATAAAGCAGCCGGTGCTGACGGACTTCCGGCAGAGATCTTCAATTCCAGTGGCGAGGAGCTGACAACGAGAATTCACCAGCTCCTGCACACGGTTTGGCTTAACGAGTGCATGCCCGATGATTGGAATCTAAACATATTATGTCCTGTTCTGAAAAATGGTGATTCAAGTGCAAGCTCTAACTACCACGGGATCAGCCTTTTACCTGCCGCATGAAAGACTAAAGCCAGTGTTATCCAACCTGATCATGTCTATTCAGTGTAGTTTTAGAGCTGGTAAATCAACAACTGACCAGATAATCACACAACGGAAAATCCTAGAAAAGACCCAAGAGAAACAGATCGCCACTTACCATCTTTCGTTGATAATAAAGTTGCCATCGACAGCCCGATACGGCATAAATTACTCGAAGCCATGGCTGAGTTTGGTGTTCCAGCGAAGGCTGTTCGCCTTTGGGGAATGACGCTGATTAACACGAAGTCTTCAGTGAAGATTGGTAAGGACCTTACGGAGCCATTCTACACCAGACGAGGCCAACATACTGATTGAGATAATAATGAGAAGAGCTGCAGTAAATACGAGTGGCCCCATATTCAACAAAAGCCACATGGTACTTGCGTACGCAAACTGTCGAAAACTGCGGGATGTGGCTGCAGCCTTCTCAGGTATACAGAAGGAATCAGCAAAAATGAGTTTGGGAAACTTCGTGAACTTGGCAGCTATGATTTCAAGGTGGTAGATGATTTTAATTATCTAGGCTCTGCCATCAATAAGAAAAATAACTTCTGCCTCGAAATCCGGAGAAGAATCCTGCTTGCTAATATTACAACGGACTAAGAAAGCGATTTAATGAGAGATAGGGATCTCGACGAACAATAATCCAGCTATACGAGATACTGGTTTTACCTGTTAATGTATGTGTTATAACACAAGAGGATTAATCGGTTTTGGCAATGGATTAATCGGTTTTGGCATCATGGGCTGTACGGGGCGATCAGTGATATTGACGTGGTCCGGCGTATTAAGGCGGAGCGGTTGCGTTGGCTACGTCATGTTATACACATGGACGAAAGTGCTCCAGCTCGAAAAGTCTTCGACAATTAACTAGGTGGACGGCGCAGAAGAGGGCGACCAAAACTATCTTTGGAGGTCCCGAAGCAGCTCACATCGTCCGAGGGATCACGTATTACCCTGGAAATGTCACTGAGCACCACTTTAGTAGTAAAAAATTTGCGAATGTTGAGCAACCTAAATGACATACTACCACTAATGTGTCTTAGGGAGTAGGTAAGAAATGTTACTGAAGCATAACACAACAGTTTGCTTAGTTGCTTTGGCAGCCCCAAGAATCTATGATCGGGCGCGGTGGCCTTTTAAAACATTATCCTTAAATAAAAAATCTATTATGAAAACACGAAGGAAAGAAGAAAAAAGAACCCCTCCCCCCAAATGTTGACGACGCTCACAAACGTTATAAGATGATGGTGCCTCTTGTCCTTGACAAATACCAAGCTGGCATCACCGTCATAGAGGAAATGCGCTGGACAGGACAGGAATGCACACGAAGAAAGATCTGTGACATCTTTTACAGCTGCCATGCAGAAAGTCACAAATTTAAATGTGGATTCATAATCGGCAAGATAATTTGACATCTTGTCTCGCAGTTCAATCTTGTTAGTGACCGAATATCCACTATCCGCATCAAGACGAAATATTTAAGACATAGGCGAGAACATTAAAAAATGATTGACATTAATATTGTTCTGGAAGATTTATATGCTAAAATAGGAAGGGAAGATGTACGATGGAAGATGTACTTGGTGCAGCAGCTGAAAAATGCAGTTTACACAACAAAACCTCCGATAACGGATTCAAACAGCAAGAAACATGGTAGAGAGTGGAATCAGATTGCCGCATAAAGATAAGCACAAAGTTACCTGAATATCCTCTGATCAAAAGACAATAAACTAAACGTGGTTATCGATGTTAGGCATGTCTCAAGCGTTATGGACGTGGGTGTGATGCGCTGTGCATATATTGTCTGGGATCACCTATTAGTTGCAGTAAAGGTACGCAGGCGATTAAGAAATGCAAAAAATGCTCGTAACCAAACACAAAGGGGGCCAGACATCGCCAAGCATCATATTACAGAGGTAGACAATGCCTACTCCAACCAACTCTTTTAATGACTACAAACAAACGCCACTACTTCTAATGTTCCCGACACACTGTGCCAGCATATTGCGAATTCTATGAGCCGCAACTTGCGTACTGGGTTATAAGAACCACGCCTAGACAAGCCCTCGTACGATAAGGAATGACGCGTATTGTAAAACCGCAGCCAATGAAAATCCTCTTCGAGCAGAAAACCTGTCTATATAAAAATGGGAAATCCAGGATATCAAAAATTACAGGGATAGAGCTGAGGCCTGCAATGTCTACCAAAAGGAAAAGTAAATGTTTTCGAACAGGAACAGAGATGGAAATCTGGTCACGAGTACGCAGAGTGTATTTCAAATATGGAGTTAACACTTCGGTACTCCGCTCGTTTCTGAAGGCAGCATAGCTGACGAAGTCACGCCAATTATCGACGTCGAAGTAGATTGGCTACCACCTAACCAAAACAAGATCTGTACGGCAATTGCACGACGTAGGGTAGGATAATTTGACAGTTAATTCGAGTTCACTCGGGTCATAGTGTAGATCCAGTTCTACTCGTAATGCCATTTTAAATTCTCGCACCAATTATATTTACTGTTTTGGATGTCAGCGTCGCTCTCAAGCCTTTTTGTTGCTGACGAAGGCATGGATGTTCCGCTGATTGTCTACCGATGGATATGTATTGTTCACAAGTGTGCGATGACCAAACTTTTCAATCGCCGGTTGTCCCGTGGTCTCCTATTTTACCTCATCACTGCCGCTTCTATAAAAAATATTGTAGGGAAGTTTCAACCTCTTAGCGTGTTTTTCAGCTGGCCAGTGACCGATTACTACAGCTATGATGTGCCTTAGATAGACTCTTAACAGGTTCAGCTCAAAATGTGTCCTCTGTATATCCAATATAGGCCAAATCTGTTTGGTCGCTGTGCATGTGAAACCAGAGAAACTCCAATGTGACCATAAACATCACCTGAGTTTACGACGGTGGCGATCCTTGTCAATGCTTCGACGCTTTGGTTACCACATATGTCCCCATGTGACGGTTACCCATGTGAGGGTAACAATAACTCTGCGGTAGCCGATGGCCGGTAGAGCTTTGTAATGCCGACTGATTTGGCTAAAGGAATGCATGGTCGATGATTGAAATCTGAGTGTTATATGCCTCAAACCCATCGCATACTAAATCCTGTCGAGTGTGTTTTTTTAAGACAAAAAACCATCTTAATAACATAACTGGACCCTAACAGCATGGCCTCAGACTTGTTAAATCCACGACCGGCCAGATATTTACGCCACGACACATACTGGAGAAGACCCATGAAACGCAAATCTACACAGTATATTACAAAGCTGTGGTCGACAGTATGTCATGCGATCTCTTTAATATCCTTATGGCGATGATTATGAGGAAGGCTGCGGTAAACACGATTGGAACCATATTTAATAAAAGTCACATGCTGCTCGCGTATGCCGATGGTATAGATATCATTGGCCGATGACTGAATATTGACAACTATAACTTTGAAGTCGTAGATGATTTTGTCTACCTTGGCGCTGTCCTAAACAAAAATAGTCATAATGTAAGCCTTGAAATAGAGCGATGCGCTTACCAAGAAGCTAAATGAAAAAGCCCTTTTTCGACGAACAAAGATCCAACTCTACCAGACACTGATCCAACCTGTCTTGCTCTACAGCGCAAACTCCTGCGTAATGCGCTTACGAAGAAGCTAAATGAAAAAGCCCTTTATCGACGAACAAAGATCCAATTCTACCAGACACTGATCCTACCTGTTGTTGTTGTAACAGCTGGTGGTAGCAGGGGTGATAATTCTTTATACCGATTTTCAATTTATCGGCACTCGATCGGGTATATAATCCAATTATCATACGATCATTGTTGGCCACTCTGTTTTCGTTCCTTTGTAGATAACAAGGTTTGTGTCAAGGATTGTAAGGTGTTGTTGATGTGAGTTTTAACCGCCAAATTCCACCAAAGATGGCGCCAGCTGGCTTGTTGATTTATATGCGATATTGATAAATCATTTTTCTTATTCCTTGATCCTTGCGCAATCTGGATTTTTGTAGTTGAATCATCTAGTATGAGTTTTGTTGGCTGGAGAACTCGAAAGTATTTGATTTTTCATCTATGTTGATTTGGCCAGTGCCACGGCCGAATTGCTAGTTGACGTCGCTTCCACTGAGCTACCGAAGGCCACCTGTTACCTGAAGCTACCTGTCTTGCTCTACAGCGCAAACTCCTGGGTAATGACATAAGCGGATCAATTTTTGAAAGTAAAATACTTCTCTAAATATTTGGTAACGATAATACCAGCGAGTACACAGGCTTGGACGAAAATGTTCCAGCTCGAAAAGTCTTCGATGGGTTTCACAGGAGGGGGCGACCAAAACTTTGTTGGATGGACCAGGAGAAACAGCTGCTATCTACACTTGGTGAGACAAACTATCTATGGAGCGGAAAAGACCGAAGCGCTTTTAATTCTGCTCTTCGTGCGGCTACTGATAAGTGCATTTCTGTTGCTGCTGCCATATAAGAGAGTTGGTTGGAGTAGGCATTGGCTATCTCGGTGGTATGCAGCTTTGTGATGTCTAGCTTCCTTTGCGTTTGGTTACGATCTCTTTAAGCACTACTTAATCGCGTGCATGTCTTGGCTGCAACTAGGTGGTGTTCTGAGTCAATGTTTGCACCGTGCTTCGCACACATGCCATCGATAACCACGTGATCAATCTGGTTTTTTTGTCTTTTAGTCAAGGAATATCCAGGTTGCCTTGTGGATACTTTTATGTGGGAATCTGGTTCCACTCACTATAATATTTCTTGCCGACGCGAAGCTAACCAGTCTGATTCCGTTGTTGGAGGTGTTGATGTGTGTACTGAATTTTCCGAGTGGTGAACCAAGAGCATGTTTTCTTCCTATTTATATCCTCACCCTAAGGGTAGAGAGGAGTCACTTAAGACCCTATGTTTCTTTGAACCAAATACGATTCATTACTTTTTAAGTCGTTTGAGACATGTTCGTCTGTCTGTCCGTCTGGCTGTCCGGCTGGTACGCACAATAACTTTCGAAAGACGAAACCAAATGTTTTGAAACTTTGCACGAGTTAATATTTCCCAACAAATACTTACGGTATTAAAAATGTGCTACATGTCCACGCCCCTTCTGGTACCTCCCATACAAATATCAATACACCCAACGTGATCGTGCCAAAATTCTGTATTTGGTAAAGCTAAATCAGGATAAAATTTTGGGGAAAAAACTGTAAGTCTAGCCGAGCCCCTTCTGGTACCTCCCATACAAATATACCACTCCGCCCACTTTAGAAATGGAGTAATAATATCAATATACTAGAAAATTTTATGTTTTACTCAGGGTGAGAGTATATGTAAGTCGGTTTTTACGACTGAAACTTTTTTATTGGTTTAGCATTAAAATTTCCCAGGGCATAGGTAAATACTTTTTATAAAAATCCATCCTTGATCCCATTGTCACAGTTCCTTGTCCAGCCCCAGCAGTGTTTTTGATGTTATCTGCAACGACTTTGATCAAATTAAATGCAATGTCGCTTGTTTGGTTTGGTGTGGTTTCTTTACTTATTACAATAGTTTTTGATATAATTAATATTTGATAATTTAATTTGTTGTTTTTTTCCTATAGAAATAAACAATTCCGTGCCCATTTGGCAGCCGATGACCCATCCAAAGATATGCAATTTGTTCAGGGTCTTAATGCTCCAAAAGATGGCGATGATGATACTGTGTGTCAGGACAGTGAGGTTAGTATGTGAAACTATGTCGCATCACTGTAGATTACTTAAAACGATCGCTATAACTTTATACAAATAACGTACTTACATACCACCTAACCCAATTTGTCACTAATCAGCCTGAGCTTATCATCAATTAAATAATATTAGTTACATACAGTTTATTTAACTAAATGAATGATTACCTAAACTACAATACTATCACAAAACAAAAAAAAAACACAGAGACACGCAAACACTACAAGAAACTTGTTAAATATTAAAATCTTTACATTAAGTATTTATGCATGAGGAATAAAATTGTTGAACTGTCCAAGTTTTGAAAGTGCCTTAATGCTGTAAAGTTGATTGGAAAGAAACTCCTTTGTAATTTTTTAATTGATTCTGTGCCTAAATTTAAAGTTAGTCGATAACATAATTGACGAAGAATGTCTCAATCTTTGGCTACTAACACTGATTCTGGGACTCAATTCTGAGAATTGCACGGGAAAGTAGCCCCATAAAGAAGAAGTTCTGCATCATGCATTTTGTCAAGTTACATGCCTTAATAATTTAATGTCGATTTGAAGTTAGTAAGTATCGTATAGGGGAATTTGTCACGTTTTATTATATTGTTATATGGTGGCGTATGATTATCATAAGTAATAATCGGTTTTATTGTAACTGCTACAATAAAACTGAAATTTGATGAAAGGCAAAGTGAAACTGTTGCATATGTAGAGAAATGTTGAATGAACAGATTAAAGGAATTTTAATTCATAAGTGTTTTAAATTTGTCTCAGCTAAATCGGACTAGCCGTTCTTGAGTAATGTCAAACAAAAAAGCCTAAAACGTGACAAATTCCCATATACGATACTTTCTAACTTCGAATCGATATTAAATTACTATGGCATGTAACTTGACAAAACGAATGATGCAGAACTTTTTCTTTTTGGGGTTACTTTCTCGTACAGTTATCAAAATTGAGTCCCAGACAAATAAGCTGATAAATGTTGTACTGTGCAATTTTCAGATAAGCTTATAAGAAGTGTTATACATACAAATTTAGTTTTTTTTATAAATTTGACCAAGTTTTGGGATATTTAAAGGCATTAACGTTAGCGGTAGCTCTACCGGCGATAGATAATGTACTGATACATATGATAATTTATTAGGGTTGCCACCTATTTTCATGCTAAACGGCGATGCGTTCCGTATCGCACATAATTTAAATTAAAAAAGAAGTTGTTATTGCAACTTATATTTACTATTAAGTTTAAAACTTTATGTGCGAAAATTGTTCCAAACATTTCAACAGCTAAAATGTAAACTTTACAAAATTTTGTCACCAACTTGAACAGTTTAGCAATTTTTTCCCCATGTATATTTACAATATCGACAACAAAACAATACATTATTTTCAACAAAATCCTTTAAACAATACACCAACAATATATATATATATATATGTATGTGAAGCATGTGCATGCAAAAAGATGGAATTCTAATCATGATGTTAATGACCAAACCGAAGGAGAAGACAAACAGAGGGAACGACACCTCTATGAGTTAGAGGAACAAGTTTATGGACCATATCGACAACAACCGCAATTCACATTAACAAAGGCAACAGCGCAAGCAAAATTATCCCAAACACCAGCGACACAACCACCAGCAGCACCAACAACACCAACATTGCCAAAGCAACAACATCATCGGCAATTACAATCTATCATCATAGCTTCAGATACAACAACCCCTGTGACGATTTCTACAGACCCTGATTATCGATATGGCATCGTCAATGATGCCCATGATAATGATGATCCCAATGCTTATGGTGATGATGATGATGTTGTTGTTGGAGTCACAAACAACAGTCCCACTTCACCTTCTTGCGCTACAACAACAACATCAATAAACCACACCAGCACCACGTTTACCAATGCTGTCACTACCACCACCAACACCACTACTACTTGTCCTTTATCCTCTGTCACTGCCTCAACCAATATCTGTAGTGCTGCAACTTTACCCATAACATCTACGAGCAAGCACCAGAAAGCCCATAACAATTTGCCCGGTATTATTGTTAGTGGCTTGGTTGCCGATAATGCCGTTGATTCCGTGGCTGATGCTGCTAGCCCTGCGGACGTTCCAGTAGACGTTACTGATGATGACGATAATGATGAAGCGATCGTCGTTAGTCTTCTCAGTGGTCGTCGTAGTGGTAGTCAGTGTAGTGATGATATTGATGATAATTTAGCCAATTGTCGGTATTCGTATGAGCCATGTTATAAACAAACCAATTTGTTTAACTATCAAAATAGGATGTTAAACTTTGAAGGTAATCATCACAATCAAACAACCAACAACATTAAACAACAAATTGAAACAATTTCAAGCACATACACAACAACGGCATAATGAATTATTAATTACTTAGTCATATGTATAGAAAACTGTGGGCAGTTCTACATTTTTTTAGAAAATGTCTGTTTACACATTCCTGGCAAAGCAATCTTAAATTATCTTAACCGGTTTTATGACACCAATTGAAATTGTTCTAAGATTTGCAATTTATATGCTATTGTATTTAAGTATAAAAACGTAATTTTAGGTTAATTCTATTCGATTCGGTAACGTTGCGGTTATGCATGGTCTCCTACGCCACTCAACGATTTTATTGCTGATGCATTTTCATTCATTCACACAAAATGCTGCAGTCAGCGCAGTCTCTCTATTTGAACGCACTTAACTAAGAGCTTAGGGTCAGCCGTAGTATTATAGTTAGAGCACGCAGCTATCATGCAGCAGATCCAGGTATCGATAATTTTCTAAGTCGTCTACATTTATTTAATCGGTGGCCCCCTCGATGTGATGATTCAAACGACGTCGGTAACTACCGTAATGATGATAGTTCAAATATTTCTATCGAGAAGACTCTCAGAATCAATTCATCTGCATGTGTCACAGCCCTAGAATCTTTGCCTTAGTTCAAAACAGGTACTACTAGTTACGTTTGCTTAGCGCACAGTTAGAGTGGTTTATACCACATATCTCTTTTGCAATTCATCCACGAGTAGCCGCACCTAGTAAAGAATTCTAAAGGCTTTGATCTTTTTTCGATGCATTGATTGTTTGTCACACAAAGCTTAGATATCTAACACTCTTTAACCTGGTCCATCCAACGAAATTTTGGTCGCCCCCACCTGCGCCGTCCATCGAGTTTATTGCCGAAAACTTTTCGAGCTGGAGCATTTTCATCTACCACTTCAAAGTTATAGTTTTAACGTTCACGCAACGTGCCTAACGAGTAGACTCTTTGTACGTTTAAACAAATAACTTGGTTTTGTCCTCATTTATCACCAAAACCCACTACTGCCGAATGCTTCTCAATAATTGAAAAGGCAGGAGTAACATTCCACAGTATACTCAGTATCTATATCATCGGCATACGCGAGCAGCATGTGACTTATTAAAGATGGTACCAGTTTTTTACCGCACCTCCTTTGTGATGTTATATAAATCGTATGACAGACTGTCGGCCTGTCTAAAGCATCGGTAGGTAGAAAATGGTTCTATCAGATGTTCGCCTATTTTTACTAAAGACTTCGTGTCAGTCAGTGTCATCCCGCAAAGTCGTATCAGATTGACGGGGATATCAATCAGTGTTATTCCGTAAAGTCGTATGCTTCGCGGGGATACCAAACTCAGCCATAGCATCTAAAAGTTCCTATCGTATCGGACTGTCGAATGCAGCTTTGTAATCGATAAACAGATGATACGAGGAATGCTATTTATATTTGAACATCTTATAGATACTTGTCATACTTATACATAAGGATGCCTTTATCTCACGGTATGTCACATGTTGGTTTAGCTTTAACAATTCACGCACAACATCAATGGTTTCCAGCAAAACGGCCGAAGATAAACAACTTTCACGAAATTCATTCTGGAGCGAAAATCGTTCGAGTCTGAACTCTTGGTACCAGCAAGTTACAGTGGTTGTCCATGGTGTTTCATCACCAAAAGCCGAAACAAGTTGATTGAGGCACTCTTGTGTTGATAAGCCACATCATCGTGCGTGCGAACGACAACATTTTATTTATGTTTATGCTTAAAAATGTCGAACTTTTCAATGGAAAAGGAAGTACCAGTTTGCACCCGAAATATAAATATCTTGGGTCTTTTCCAGGATTTGTCCTAGTGTGAATATCTGGTCGGTCGTGGATTTAGCAGGTCTATAGCCACACTGATAACACACTAGACAGGACCTTGCATGCACTTTGATCGCCTTTCTTAATCACAGGACAAAGTACACTCATATTACAATCTTTGGGCATGCATTTCTTTATCTAAATCGTGTTTATAAGCTGCTACATGCTGCCAGCTCATAGCCTTACTGAAACACTTAATTTCCCTTTACTCCCCATGAATGAGATATGGGATAGCTACTCGCGTTGTTGTGAATTACCTACTTGTTTATCGACAAATGCGAACGTCACTGTTTGAGAAGCTTTAACTAGACATGGTGATTGACACTTATACTGCGAAGTTGCTGTCGAAAATGAATGAAATTATTTTTAGATAAATGGAGCCAGAAGTTGAACCTGGGATCTCCCGGGTGGTAGTCGCGTATTCTAACGATCATGTCACGGCCGGTTTAGCCAACTCGTAGCCGCCGGCCTAAAAAATCATTGTCCATCGGCTCCGTGCAGATATCGTTTTAACTTGGTGGTATACAATCTACTTCGTCGTCGATGATTGGTGTTATTTCGTCACTTATGCTGCCTTCGGAACCGAGCACAGTGCGAAAGTGTTCCTTCCCAACGTATTTGCAGCACACTCGGCTTATGCGTGACCATCTTTGTCCCTAAAGGTGGGGATTCCTGTTCCAAAACCTTTTCTTTTTACATTATGTTAGAACTTCTGGACATCACCTCTGTCACTGTTATTTTCGATACACTCGCTCTCTCTTTTCTTCCATAGACGCTTTTTTCGGTTGAAGAGGCGTTACGTCTCTTTCCTTTTCTACTCATATGTTATTGTTCTCTCTCAGCATACGTTCCCATTGCCTGCTGAGTTACCTTGTATACAACGTTCTTTGCCTCATACAATAAGGGACATTCCTCTTTAAACCATGACTTGGCTGAGCATGTTTTTTTCGCCTCAAGTGCCGGCGTTGCAGCAGTGGTCAATATACTTTCATTGTATATCAGGAACATCCATATTAGGAGCGTTTTTTGCAGTAAATTAGAGTATTGATAGGAACTGGCATTGACTGTTTAGCTCGTATGCAGTCATGTAGTATCTACCTTTTTTAGCTTTTGATTCAGAGAGTTTGTAGCACTGGGGATTTTCCGAAACTATATCTGCACCAGGCATCACTCGCACATTAATGGCACTTGAGACATGCCTTCTATCGATTATCACTTGATCAATTTGGTTGTATCAATAAAGAGCGCAGTTGTGTTGAGCTTCAGTATATTCTATCGCAATACCAAAGACGCATCGGTGGTAAAATGCCTTCTCACACATTATACCCGTGACTGGATGTCCAGAGGCATTTCTCGGGCAATACGTTATCTTTCGAACATTGTGTACTGCTTGGAGACCTACTTTAAGATATTATGCTAATTCTGAAGCGAAAAGCGATCTGAAAACAAGAGTAAGAATATCCCCCAGCCCCTAAATGCGCTGCCTGTTTATATTCAAGTTCTTCGATTGCAGTGAGGAACTTTAAATCTATTATGTTTATATTTTGAAAACTTAAACTGTTTTTGCGGGAGTGTGTTGAGGAGATGGCTTTAATCAGGCAGAATCCTTTTTTGGCAATTTTACCATTAACTGTACACCTTCCGATGCCGAAAATATTGCTTTCTTTAAACAGACACGATCGAAAGTTTTGTTTGATTCAAAACAATCAGTCTCTGCTTGAGTGTTATGAAAGCGACACCACACACGCTTATTTCGCATTCGACACGAAAACAGGCAGATAAACAATATTTAAAATTGTTGGGAGAACAAAGCATTTTCATCGTGTGCAATTCGACAGCGCTGACGTTTCTTGTGCGACCGTACACAAGCACATCATATTGTCAAGTGCGTGCGTCCGGTTATGCCTACCACTGCTCTACACGAAAATATTTCAATGTAAAATGGGGAACATAAACAATATAAGAAGCATGTGATGGCTGTTGGAACTCATTTATAGTGTATTTTTTTAATTAATTTACATTTTGTTGTCTTGTCATCGTTTTGGGCTAGGTGGAAATATGTCCAATCAAACAACTCTGGGTATGCATAAAATATTGTAATATTTTGTTATTCATTACGTTTGAGATCAAAGTCACCAAACGGAGTGGCGGTATAAAATTAATACAAACAAAATTTCGTGTAAAGAGTTTTAACTGATGTTTTGGTTTGTATAGAAATGTTTAGGATCTCAAATTTAGCCTTATACATTTCATGCGAATCATTTCTTTAATTGCTGTCTAGTTACATTTTTATGTAAATAATTTTTTCCAGGAACTTGTGGAAATTATTTTCCGTGTACTACTTTTAAAAATAAAGAACGCCCTAGTTTTAAGTTATGACCGAATTTCATTGAGTTTTGTGTATGCGCTTGTTTTAAAAGTTGTTGTTCCAAAGTTAGATTTATTTCTTCTATACTATTAATTTACTGAATTCACTGTAAATTGTCCACCGAAGATGTCACTTTTCTATGTCTGTCCTTTTACTTTCTACGTACGTACGTTGCTATGCACATTCTTCTACTATTTCACACTTACACAAATCCATTCACCGAACACTTTGTATCTGTCCCAATAGCACTACACGCATAAATTTAATTCATTACTCACAAAACGAAATCTCAGTTTACTATAATTGGTTTATGATATTAAGATGGGGTTAGACGATATTTAATTGTCCCAAATATATGTTGAGGTGGTTTTCGTTTGAAGCAAACATATTATTTTTATACCCTGTCCCTAAGGAAAAGGGGTTTATATCATTTAATACGGGAAAAAGTGTAACGAATTAGCCATGTCCGTCTATCTGCTGGGCAGCATTTACCAGTATTAATATTATACGGATTGAAGTAATGGGAGTGTACATGAGTGTACACTAGGGCGTTTCACTAAAAAAAATTTGCAACTCTTGAAGCGGAATATTACAGCTTGTGATCTAAAAGAATTTCGAAAATTTTTTGGGATTTTTTGAAGATGGGTGTGGGGTCGCTGAAATTGATTTTATCAAAAAAATGAGGTTATGGAGAAAAAAATTTTATATTATTTTTTTCTGGTGCTTTTTGTTCATACAACTAAACAATTGTCTTAGCAAGGATCCGATCCCACGACAAAAAAATTATAGGTGTGAAAAATTATTATATTATGGACCACTTTGATAGTCTTAAAAGTGAAAAATTATTTTTCCTAGATTTTAAACCTCGATAACTTAAAAAGTTTTCAAAATTTTTTCAAGATGTAAAATGCGTTAAAAAGATAATTTAGATACCTTTATTTTGGTATATATCAGTTTATATCTTACTTGTGAAAAATGTTGCAAAAAATAAAAAATAGACAAAAAAATATATTTTTTATTTTTAAATTCACACTATTTGAATTTTAAAATATTTGAAATAGGCCCTTTTTAAAATGTAACAAAATTCATAATGCATAATTTTGTAACCTCAAACAGTAAAAGGGTTTTTGATGAATTAAAGTTGCCCACTTCCCTTTTTCGAAAGATACACTTTTATGGGAAAATGATGATGATTTTGTTTCTTCAAAGTAAAAGCTAGAAAAACTATGTGTTGTGAATGATTTATCAGAAAGAGGCGTGGCGTCGACTACAATATATAACAAACAAATTACAAAGAATGAGGATGATTTTCAAAACTTATTGATTAGAGTTGATAACAATCAAAAAATTATATCTAATGTTAACAAAAATGTTATTGAAAAAGCTCTTAAGAAACCAATTTGAAAATACTTCCACAGTTGTTCCACATTTAGTGGTTAATGTATTGTAATTTTAGATACAAATTTACTTTTTAATTTTAATTTGTTCATTAAATATGTTGATTTTGTTTATTTAATATCTTTTGATTTTGTATGGGAATACAAATATATTGATGATATTTTTATTAAAGCAATGTATTTTAGAAGATTTTTGTTTAATTAACCAAGAACGAAACATAATGAAATTCTTTTAATTTTCATAAAATTTGATAAATAAAAAAAAAATTCTTAAACTTTAATTTTTTTCTTATATTTTTTTCAACAAGTAAAAATAAATCTATGTACCGAATGAAAGGTAATTTAAAGACCTTTCCAACGCATTTTACATCTTGAAAAAATGTTGAAAACTTTTCAAGTTATCGAGGTTTGAAATCTAGGAAAAATAATTTTTCACTTTTAAGACTATCAAAGTGGTCCATAATATAATAATTTTTCACACCAATAATTTTTTGTCGTGGGATCGGATCCATAAGAAGAGAATTGTTTAGTTGTATGAACAAAAAGCACCAGAAAAAAAATAATATAAAATTTTTTTCTCCATAACCTCATTTTTTTGATAAAATCAATTTCAGCGACCCCACACCCATCTTCAAAAAATCCCAAAAAATTTTCGAAATTCTTTTAGATCACAAGCTGTAATATTCCGCTTCAAGAGTTGCAAAAATCGCAAAAAACGCATTTGGTGAAACGCCCTAGTGTACACATATGACCGAATGGACCATCTTTGTTTAACTTACATATTTTTTTTGTTATTATACTAAACTTGGACATATTTTTTGTAATATATACGCTTGTAAAAGCTTAACTCAGAAATGCATATGGACTATATCGGCCAACTCCTTATGGAACCTGCGATATTACCTATTTGTGAATAATTAATCTTCATAAAATCCTAACGGATGGATGGTATCTGAATTTGGTCAGTTTAATTATCTTGTAATAGAAGACAAATCCTCAAATATACCGAAACCTTTCCCACGCCCTTACGTATCTTTTTTCTAAGAATAATGAATTCAGTCATATTTTGCGAATATGGACTACATCGACTGTCCTCTTTTAGTACCTCCCATACAAAATAACATATTTTTGGAAAATTTATATTTCTTCCATAACTTTCAGACGCACAATATGGAGGATATTTAAATTTGATCAGTTTTATTATTTTGTAATATTAGATAAACCATCGAAAACCGAAATCTTTTGTCACATCCCTTTGGTATCTCGCATACAAATATCATTTTTGCAAGTGCAGTGAATAAAAATTAGTTTTCCAAAGTCGAGCGCAACTATTAAAGACCACCTCGCGATAACTTGACAACAAAAAAATCTTTTTTCCTCTCCCACCCCCAAACAACCAAAATCGTTGCGTTTTTGTTAGTGGATTAATCGTCACGTACAAGACATCATTATATAGGTCTCGATGAGTACTATATTTGTCCTATAGGTGTCGCTGACGTATGACATCGTTTTGTTATAAAGATGTTGTCTCGGGGTGGTTTTTAATATTTGCCCTCGACTTTGGGAAATTTATTTTGTGACCCGGTCTTGTATCCAACGCCACAAAAACTGGTACCATTTAGCGCACCCCTTCTGGTACCTTCTCCCAAAGTTGGACATGCATATGCTATTTGTATGTACACTGAATTTAGTCAAATTTTGCACAAGCTACGCGTTTATTGAGCGTTGATTTATTAAACCAGTAAGAAAGTTTTAGTCGGTATATCCTCACCCTCAGTAAAACATTACATATTCTTAATAGTGCTTTTATTACTCGGCATCTAAAGTGAGCGGAATGGTACATTTGTATAAGTGGTACCAGAAGGGGCGCTGCTAGACTTCAAGTATTTTCTCCAAGACTTTGTCCTGATTTAGCTATACTTAATACAGAATTTGGGCACGATCGCGTTAGCTGTATTAATATTATTAATCGATTTCTAAATTGGGCGGAAACAGATGGGTATGAGAGGTGCCAGATGGGGCGTGGCTAGACTTCTAGTTTTTTTCTACAAAACTGCATCCTTCTATAGCTTTACTAAATAAAGAATTTGGACACGATCGTGTTAGTTCTATTAATAATATTAACCGATGTCTAAAGTGGGCGGTACCAGATGGGACGTGGCTAGACTTCCAGTTTTTTTCCTCAAAAACTGTATCCTGTTATAGCTTTACTGAAATAAAGAATTTGGGTACGATCGCCTTGGATTAATTGATATTACTACTCCATATCTAAAGTGGGCGGAAAAGTACATTTGTATGGGAGGTACCAGAAGGGGCGTGGCTAGTCTTCCAATATTTTTTCCAAAACTTTATCCTGTTATAACCTAACAAAATGCATAATTTGGGCACGATCGTGTTGAGTGTATTGATATTATAACTCCATCTCTAAAGTGGACGGAGTTGTACATTTGTACGGGAGGTACCAGAAGGGGCGTGGCTAGACTCAATTTTTTTTCAAAAACTTAATCCTGTTATAGCTTTACTAAATATAGAATTTGGGAACGATTGAGTTCGATGTATTGATATTATTACTCGATTTCTAAAGTGGGCGGAATTGTACATTTGTATGGAAGGTACCAGAACGGGCGTGGTCATGTAGCCCATTTTCAATACCGTAAGTAGTTTTGGGGGAGTATTAACTCGAGCAAAATATCCAAACAGTTAGTGGCGTCTTTCGAAAGTTATCGTGCGAACCAGACGGACAGCTAGACAGACAGACCGACAGACAGACAGGCAGACAGACAGACGGACATGGCTCAAACGACTTAAAAAGGCATGAATCGAATTTGGTTCACAGAAACTTAGAGTCTAAAGTTTCTCCTTTTATGTTTTGGGTCGTATCAAATGATATATACCCTCCTTCTACTAGGGTATGGGTATTAAAAGAAATCGGACAAGTTGTGATGCCCCTACTGGGACCTCTTATACTAATTAGTCAATTTCGCAAAAATTATTATTTTCCGATAATTTCTTAAAAGAAACTCCTTAAAACGTTAAATATAAATATATAAATATATATTAAATATAAAAATAAGTATAAATATACTTTCAATATTTTGTATTCATAGGTGAAAATAAAGAAGCCAAAAAGTCTACTCATCCAATTTAAAAATATGATTTCTCTTAAGATTTTTGTTCGAATTAATAATATAACTTTTCCTTAGACTCTTTCGGTATACCCGTACAAAAGACCACTAGCAGGCAACAATAATTTATAAGTAATTGTATTCAAACATCGGCTAATTTCAATAAATCAACGGCCATATTCATAAAAAATTTCTAAAGTAGGTATGAAGCGTTCTCTAGCTAAAGTATTCTTTAGCTCTAAAAAACATTTAATAAGAAATTGTATTCATAAACGTTTTTTATCACCACTTTAGCTTTAAGTGTTCAGGTGGCAACGCCGACTGTTATTGGTCGTTACTGATGTAAAAAACAGCTTTATAATCGGATACAAAAGCTTTATAATCGGATACCAAATATGTATTTGCACAATAACTATGAACATTATTATAACTCAATTTTTCATTGACTACGATTCTCATGATGACAAGAAAGACGTTAAAGTAAAAATTATATTAAAAAATGTGATTTTCTTTTCCTCATGTTGAAATTATAATCGGATACCGATTACATTGTTTCCTTGTTTTGATTGTTTTTACATCACGAATATTATTTCATTATTCCCAAATTATTTTTGAAGAATTTTGGAGAAATATTTTTCAAAATGGTTTTCATGAATGAAAAGTGTCTATTTAGATACTTTTCTATGTGCGCAATGATTAAAAAGAAAATTTCCTACACAATGAATGTATGCAACAACTCTTTTCAATATGAAAAATGCCGAAAATCTCAAAATAAAGATCTCAAATTCATAAATATGCAATAAATTGTACAAACGTCAAGTTATAGGATGCTTAAAGTAGAGACAACCCTACTTTAACTTATTGAAGATGTGAATCGTTTATGAATATTGTTTTCTCGAAAATTGCTTAAAAATGGTTTATAAACCTCTTATAAGTTTTTATGAATAAGGCCGCAAGACTTTAATAATATCATACATAGAGTGACGGTGTTTTTAAGCCATAACTTAAATATGACTTCTGCTTTCAGGATAAAAATTTGCATGTCAAACTTCAGCTCGATAGCTCTTAAACTACGGCTGTAATCGCGACAACTGACAGACGGACACCCTGTTAAAGGGGGGAGTTTTTATGGAAGTGGAAGTAGTTTTTGTTCGATTTTACTTATCTTAGAACCTAACCTTCGCTTAAAGGATAAAAGCTTGGTACCTTTTTATCTAAAGGTCTAATTTAATCGCAAGGACTGACAGACGGACACCCGCAAAAAGTAGGAATTTGTATGTAAGGTGAAAGTAAATTTTGCCGATCTTGTTAATTTTAAAAGTAACCTCCGCTTACAGGATAAAAGCTTGCATCCTTAATACCTTTTAATCTATAGGTCTACGCCCGGGACTGACAGACGGACACCCTCAAAAAGGGGGAGTTGTTATGTAAGGTGAAAGACTTAAAACTTAACCTCCGCTTACACGATAAAAGCTTCCATATAAAATTTCAGCTTGATAGCTCTTAAACTAAGGCTGTTATTCCGGGTACCGAAAGACGAACAACCCATATATTATATATATATGACTAATGTGAAGTTTTTCTTACACGCCTTTTGACACAAAATATTAACCCTCCCTAGAGTATACATAGTTTTGCATTTAAAAAAAAAAGTTTTTTAAACTTCATATTTGACCATTGTCAAGTTAAAAGCTTAGTTCCACGTTTGAGGTTTTCATGGTTTTTCACACAAAACTTGTTTATTTGTATCTTAAATGCATATTCATTACTACTAACACTGCAATGTACATTTTAAGCATGTCTACCTTAATATCTGTATTATCTTATCACCTTCATTATCTGAGCACACTATCACATTTTCATACTTTCTATATGTATACTGAGAGAATTTTTGTATTGGATTTTCTGTACACAACGAATTTTAACCAACTCAACTAACTAAATGTTATTTTAATTTCCCTTCCCGCCGTTTGACGATGTTTCTCCCTCCCGGTCTACAGGTCTAAGGACAAAAACAACATTTGGTAAAAATTTGAAAACATTGAATAACCACAAGAAACTGAACGATACTAAAACTACACAACAGCAACAACAACACCAACAGACATCAATAACCATAACACCCATAATAACAACAACAACAATACCGGCTACCAAACCACCAATCTCACCAACATCATCATCAACAACATCAGCAAAGACACAACCACCACCACCACCAACAACGATAACAACATCGTTGCCGGCAAGCAAAATCGAACAACAACAAATGTTCAAATCTATGAGAACATTTCAAATAAATGAGAATGTACCAAATTGTCAACTAAGCCAATCCACTAGTGGATTTCAGAAGCAACATGAAATGTTGCCGCCAAAAACACCAGCAACATTACCAACAACAACAACCACAACAACATTAAAATCTATACTAAACCCAGTGGATTTACCAAAGAATTTTAGTGCTAATAATACAATTAATTTAAATTTAAATTATCTCTTAAATATGGATTATAAACAGCAAATAAATACAACAAAACAGAAAACAGAAATTTCAAATACTAATTGCAACAACAAATTATTAACCACAGCAACACAATCTTCACCAGCATTAGCAACAACAACTGTAACAACAACAAATGATAAAAAACAATTAAAAATTGCTGAGAAATGTGCAATTAATTTAAATAGTTTTACAGACATCATACAGAAAACCACAGCAGCAGCAGCAACAGCAACAGCCAACATAAAATGTATTGCTGATGATGATGATGAACAAGCACAAGAACAACAACAACAACAACACCACAAAAAAGTTAAGAATTTGCCTCAAACGCCACAGAAGGTTATAAAAACTTGCAACACTTTCTATACAACTGCTGCCAGTTCCCTAGCGAACAAAAACACTAGCACGGTGTACATCACGCAACAGCACCAGCAACTATCCCAGCAGCATCAACAACAACAACAGCAACGCCAACGACTCTATCAACAGCAGCAGCAGCAACACAATCATCAATATCAACAACACCACCACAACCATCACACTCTATATCAAGATACGGATGCGATGACGATGAAAACGAAAAGGTCCCGCATTAGTAGCTCACCCCCTCCCTTAGATGGAAGGGACGTTGAGATCACGACCAATCCCGCTACCAGCAGCAACAACAGCAACACCATTATCAACATTAATACATCCACCACAACCACTTCTGCTAACACTTTATGCATCCAAAGCCACCAGGAAAATAATCAACAACATTTAACGGTCACAGACCCTCCTCAACAAACTGCATCTTCAAAACGTTTTGAATTGGAAATATAATATGTAATTGTAAAATGATTCCCTTTTGAAAACAATTTGCCTAATGAAGCTGAAATAAAAGTGTCTCTTGGAGGGATTACACAGTTATGAAGGAAAAAGACAAACATTGAAAATGGCTATAGAAAAAAATTTTCACAGAACTTTTTTTGTTATGAAACTCATTCTTAATTGAGCAATAATACTTTTCTATTCCAGAGCTTTATAAGCGAAAGTGTTATATAATTAGATATAGAATTATATTCAAATCGTTTAAATTTTCAGTGTAATATGAACAGAAAGAAAGCGTTTTAACAATAGCGAACAATTAACTATGAAAATAAAAAATTTTCATTATCTTAAAGCGTTTGGACTCTACATTTTGCTTAAGAAAACTTAGCCATTTACATTTCTTATAACCTTTCTAAGTCATCATTCAACAACTAAAAAGCTTAAGGCTATTTTCTGTACTGAAGGATACAATTTCACACTATGAAACATGTGGTACCATTTTCAGGTTTAATAGATTTTAGGAAGACATTGTTTGTTCTTGTGCTTTTCTAAAAAAAACGACACTTCATTGAATGTCATCGTTCTATTGTCTACAGCTGTCTGTTATAAAATTAATCCTCTGTGAAGAGATTCTTCTAAGAAGAGATTCTGACCGCATCCTTTTGAATTTCGAATGAGTTTATTTGTACTCCAAACTGTGAATTATAAAAAAATACAGTGTTGCAAGCTTTTTTTTAACGAAAAGCTGCAGCCATGTTGCGCCTAAGAGATACTTTTGCTTTCACGAATGAACAAAATCGTCTCAGAATTGGAATAGACAAAATGAGATAAGCAAAAAAAACACCATTCATCATCATCATCATATATCTGCATCGTAATACTATATATACATAATATTCAACATTGTCGTGTCAATCTTCATTTGAACAGTCATTTTTATTGAGTGTATGCTCTAATCATCATTATGAATGTAAACATATTTCTGGTTTGCCCTATGCGCTGATAACATACATACGTAAACAATTAGAAATATTTTTTTATCATGTCCAAATATTATTTGTTGTTATAGTACTGTTTACACTCTGTACTTTTCACTTTTTTTCTATAAAATAAAAGTTTGCTAAAAATATGTTACATAAAATAAACACCAAATACTATTTTACCAATATATTTGATATATAACTTCTAATTAACTTTATTTTTATTCTCTGTTAATAATTGGTTAAATGTTTTAAAAGTCATATCTGTTAGTTGAAAACTTAAATATATCGTGGTATAGAAACATTATATGTTTTTCCCCTGTTTTTCTTGCAATTATAATTTTTTAAGTAATGTTAATATTTGTAAAATTGATTCGCCCTGTTTTTATGTAGCTCTGTTCTACTTAATTGCATATAATTCATATTATTATTTTCTTATTTTTATAGAGAAAATTTATATTATTCTCTTTAAACATTATATTGTTTACATAATTATATATACCATATACATTATACATACATATTTACTTATATATGAAAAATATTTTGTTTTGTTAACCATTGAATATTAATTATATTACATTACATATTATTTATAAAGAAAAAAAAACATTAAAACACAATAAACGTAAAACGACAAAATTTTATCAACTAAAATAAATTTTTAATAAGATGAAAACAGAAAACAATTGAATAAAGTTATTTGTTAAATAAAAGTGTTAAAAATGTTGATTTATTTTTATGTAACAATTAGGTAAGTTTTAGTAATAATTGAATGAAATAATTTTATGTTTTCTTGTCATAAGGAAAACAGTTTTCCCTGCCACCTTTTTATACCCTCACCCTACGGGTAGGAGGGTATATATCATTTGATACGACCCAAAAATGTAACACACAGCAGGAGACACTTTATACCCAAGGTTTCTTTGAACCAAATTAGATTCATTACTTTTTAAGTCGTTTGAGCCTTGTCCGTCTGTCTGTCTGGCTGTTCGTCTTGTAAGCACGACAACTTTCAAAAGACGCAACCAAATGTTTTGAAATTTTGCACGATTTAATATTTCCCCAAAACTACTGACGGTGTTGCAAATGGACTACATGGCCCCGCCCCTTCTGGTACCTTCCACACAAACCGCCCACTTTAGAAATCGAGTAATAATATCAATACACCCATTGGGATCGTACTAAAATTCTGTATTTAGTATAGCTACTACAGGATTAGATTTTGGGAAACAAATTTTTACCTCCCATAGAGTAATAATACCAATAAATCCAACGCGATCGTACCCAAATTCTTTTTTTTAGTAAAGCTATAGCAGGATGCAGTTTTGGAGAAAAAAACTGGAAGTCTAGCCACGCCCCATCTGGTACCTCCCATACCAATCTGGTACCGTCCACATTAGAAATCAATTAATATTATCAATAGACCAAACGCGATCGTGCCCAAATTCTGAATTTGGTCAATCTCAAGCAGGATAAAGATTTTAAGAAAAAATCATGCCCCTTAGCCAAGATACTGTATTTAGTAAAGCTCAAGTAGGATAAAGTTTTTGAGAAACAAATCTGGAAGTCTAGCCGCCTTCTGGCACCCCCCATACAAATGTACCACTCCGCCCACTTTAGAAATCGAGTAATAATATCAATATTTTATGTTTTACTGCGGGTGAGGGTATATGTAAGTCGGGTTGCCCGACTGAAACTTTATTACTGGTTTTTATGTCATATCAATTTTTTCCTTGTTACATTGATCGCATTCTTATATACGTCTAGCCAATTCAGGTGCTTTAAATTTTCTACAGGTGACGATTTCTCTCAATAAGTCATCAGCAGGGCAACCTGAAATATGCCCTAAAAATCGCGTTTTATGCGCAAAAAATATGACCCAAAAATGGACAAAATATGACCCTACAATCTTAAAATATGACCTTAAAATCAACAATTTTTTTCATATGAATTACAATCATTTTTATTTAAAGTAAATAAACGGCTTAAAAATTAAAAAGAAAAACAAATAACTTTTTAAACATAAGTATTTCTTATCCGATTTTGATGGCCAAGGGAAAAAATTGTGTAAGATATTGTTCTATTATATAATCATTGTCTGAAACCGTAGTAATTTTTACGGAAAGACGGTAAAAACTTAATGAAAGGCAGCGAAAACTTGAAAAAATCACAAAAATTTTTATAAAAATTCAAGTGCCATAACTTCATCATTGATTTTTGGATATTAATTCGATATTAAACAACTGTCGTTTTTTAAGAAAAACTTTTATTATCTTGTATTTTCGTCCTAGTATACAAAAATCGTTGAACTATAACCTGAGAAAATGGAATTTTAGTAGACCTACCTTTTTTCAAAACATGAAAAATTAATATTTGGCGATATCTCAAAAACTGTTCTACTTTTCACATATCTCAGATCATAATTGAATTCAGCGTAAAATTTTACATAAAAATCAATTGTTAAATCTCCCGGATACAGACACTTTTGAAATTTTGTGACATAGTGTTATCAATCAATTTAATTATGTCTTCAATCACCTTAACTTGTTCAATAAGCGTAAGAACTGATGTGTGAACATTTTTAATATGTTTTGCAATAAAACCGTAATTTGAAGCAATATAAATTAAGTCAGATCTAGTTTAGGGGTCTGTCAAGACATCCTTTGCAGTTTTAATGGATTGTGCATCCTCATCGTTCAATGCACTTAGGACCTTTAAAATCTATATATTATTATCTATATATATAAAAGGCTTGGGTGACTGTCTGATCACTCCCCAGCCCAAACGGCTAAAGCTAGAACCGTGAAATTTGGAATGAAGGTTCCATTTATGACGCGCAATAAGACTTGATTTTTGGAAATTAGGACTGGAAGGGGGTAAAATAGGCGTGGTACCGCCCCATACAACTAGAATTTTGAAATAGCTGTATCTTTTAAACCATTATAGGTACAAAGTTGAGATTTGGTACGTAAGCCGGACGTGTAAGAAAAAAATACTTTATTTGCGGACTGGGGGCGGTGCCACGCCCCTTTTTAAAAAATAGTTATATTGGCCAAATAAATGGACGGATTGCAATTATATTTTCTTTGTGTGATACTGTCCATAGGCTCTCTGTCATAGGCTATATGAAAACATAATTGTACAAAGGGGCGTGGCACCGCCCACACAAACGGAATTTTCAATCGGTCATATCTCAAGAGACATTAGAGCTATAAAGATGAGATTTGCTTCATATGTTACTGATACAAAGAGGATCACGTCTCGCTAAAAAAAATGGGCGGTGCCACGCCTCTTGTGAAAAAAATCGTTATCAGGGCGAAATAAATGGACCGATTGCAATGATATTTTCACTGTGTAGTACTGTTCGAAGGGCGTTTTTCATAGGCTACATGAAAACATTATTAGACAAAGAGGCGTGGCACCACCCACACAATCCAAAATTTCAATTGGTCATATATCACAGGCCATTAAAGGTATGAAGATGAGATTTGCTACGTATGTAAATGGTACATGGAGGATTATGTCTCGGTTGGAAATGGGCGCCCCATATAAAAACATTGTTATGTCGGTCATATTAATAGTTTTAATAACATTTTCATTACATATATATAAAAAATTCCTTGACTAACTGATTTGGTGAAATGGCTGTACATAGAACGATTGGTGGGTGTTCCCCTTTTCGTGTAAACTTAAGCTATGAATGGATTTTTGGAAATTCGTACTTTTAGGTGTAAAAATTACCCAAGGGATAAAACTTGTAACATCACCCAGACCAATCGGCTAAGGCTATAATCGCGAAATCCGATTTTTCTGGGTAACAAGAATAAAAAGGGATAAAATCATCATAATTGATTTGGGTTTGCTCCCCGTAAAATTAGAATGAAGCAAGGACGGTATGTGAAATTCGTACTTTTTAAGTGCAAAAATGGGCGTAAAGGGATAAAACTGGTACTAAACGGCTACAGGTATAGTCGGAAAAATTAAAGTCAATATTTTAGTTATGGGATATAAAGAATTTTTTCGGAATTCATTCTTTAGGTGTAGAAATAAAAAGAGATAAAACTGGTACTATCGCTCAGACCAAATGAAAAAAGGTAGAGTTACGAAAAAGTATTTAGAATTGCTCCCTATAGAATTATAGTCACTAGATGGGGTTTTTAGAAATTCGAACAGTTGGGGGTAAAACTAGTAGCATCAGCCAGACGAAACAGCTAAAGCTATAATCGTATATGGGCATATTTAAGTTGTGCGATACGAATGTCTCTTGTGAAATTCGAACTTTTAGCGATAAAAAGGGATTAAAGCGGTACAATACTTCGACCACTGGAATAAAGATGCAATCACATAAATGTCTGTCCGTTCGTCTTATGAAGCGGTTGCATTTTATCTGCATTGATTAAATTCTTACGATGATTCACGGTAAGTACGGGTGAAGCAACGCGAGCCGGGAAAGCTAGTGTCTTCATAACTGTAGGCATAGTATTTAACTGCTTCAAGCCATGTTCCCCATCGTGTTGTTATAGGTTCTGGAGGTAATGGAATAGTCTGGAAACATTTATTTAAAAAGTTCCACTCTGCATGGAGCTTTTAAAAATACCTTCTTCACATTAGCAATAGCTTTATTTACGTTTTCTTATAAAGTTCATACAATACATGTCAGCCTTTACCATGTATGGAGCTGCAAAAAAAACTAAAAAAAACTTAATTCCCTTTATACCCCATGAATGAGGTATGGGATAGCTTCTCGCGTTGTTGTGAATTAACACGCTTTCCATTTTTAGATTCACAACTAACGGCACCTACTTGTTTATCGACGAATGCGAACGTCATTGTTTGAGAAGCTTTTACTAGACATGCCGATTGACTCGACACTTATACTGCGACCTTGCTGTCGACAACATACTGGGGCAAAAAGCAAAATGTAGATAACTGGAGGCGGGAATCGAAACTGGGATCTCCCGCATGGTAGTCGCGTGTTCTAACCATCATAGCTCGGCGCAATTTTTCCTAAAAATCATGTTCTTTTAGAGTCTACCAGAACATTCTGACAAAAATAATTGTTTTGTCTGCTTATTATCACTTCCATGATTTAGTTGAATATGTTTGCCGCTTTCCAAATGCTACTTTACTTGAAATCTGCGATCTGCTGCAATAACTTTGATGCAAATTTTACAATAGAGGAGTTCTTTATTAGTGCCGTTTTAGCTTTAGGCATTATGTCCAAAAATACAGTAGATTTAGTAGTAGGCAAACATGTAGCAAATTTGGCTGTTACATTTGAGAAAAGCAAAGTTGCAAAGACATAAAATATGCTTAAAAAGGGATATTTTTTAAAAAATATGCCCTAAAAAATATAAATTAGGCTTAAAAAAAGGAGGTTTTTTTAAAAATATGATCCTAAAACCAAAATATGCCGAAATATGACATTATGGGTAAAATATGCCAAAATATGATCTAACAAATAGGTCTCAAAACACTTGTAGGACTTTGAAACATGTAAATACACTACCCATTTGTTAATATCTCGTCGTAAAAAAAACATGCTGTAGCATATTTCCGGTTGCCCTGATCATCAGTTTAAATGTTTTCCAATTCTTGGACTACAATCCCTATTAATATTATAAATGTGAATGTCTATTTGTTTGTTTGGGGGACAATCATGCCTAAACGGCTGAACCGATTTCTATGAAATTTGGCATAAACTTTAGACCGGGTCACGAAAAAAAATTTTCCAAAGTCGAGAGAAAGTATTAAAGATCACCTCGAGACAACTTAAAAAAAAAAAAAATTCCTCCCCCATCCCCCGTGAAAACAGCCAAAATCGTTTTTTTATCACTGCTTGTGTTTGTGGCTCAATCGTAACATACAAGACATCGGTGTATAGGTCTCGACAAGTACTACAAGTACGCATGTCAGCGACATGATGGCCTCATTGAGAGCAATTTCTACCCCTAAAATTTACAAATATTTTTTCCCAGAATTAAAGTCCTTTAAGAACCAAGAGCATTTTGCTTTGGAAGTATACAGTTTTATTCAAAAACAAAAAAGTTACGTATGAAAGATGTATTTACAGCATCAACACAAATATTTATACCATCACCCTTAGGGATGAGGGTATATATCATTTGATACGACCCAAAAGTGTAACACATAGAAGGAGTGACTTAAGACCCTAGGTTTCTTTGGACCAAATTCGATTCATGACTTTTTAAGTCGTTTAAGCCATGTCCGTCTGTCTGTCTGCCTGGCCGTCCGGCTGGTTCGCACGATAACTTTCGAAAGACGCAACCAAATGTTTTGAAATTTTGCACGAGTTAATATTTCCCCATAACTACTTACGGTATTGAAAATGGGCTACATGACCACGCCCCTTCTGGTACCTTCCATACAAATGTACAATTCCGCCGACTTCAGAAATCGAGTAATAATATCAATATATCGAATTCGATCGTTTCCAAATTCCATATTTAGTAATGCTATAACAGGATAAAGTATTGGGGAAAAAATTTAAATTCTAGCCACGCCCCTTCTGGTACCTCCCATACAAATGTACCACTCCGCCCACTTCAGAGATGGAGTAGTATTATAAATAAATCCTAGGTCGATCGTACCCAAATTCTTTATTTTAGCAAAGCTATAGTAGGATATAGTTTTTGGGAAAATAACTGGAAGTCTAGCCACGCCCCATCTGGTACCTCACATATACATCTGGTACCGCCCACTTTAGAAATCGATTAATATTTTTAATAGACCTAACGCAATCGTGCTCAAACTATGAATTTTGTTAAGTTATAACAGGATAAACGTTTGGAGAAAAAATCTTGAAGTGTAGACATGCCCCATCTGGTACCCCCCATACAAATGTACCACTCTGCCCACTTTAGAGATGAAGTTATAATATCAATATACTCGACACGATCGTCCCCAAATTCTGTATTTTGTTAAGTTATAACAGGATAAAGTTTGGAAAAAAAATTTGAAGTCTAGCTACGCCCCTTATGGTACCTCCCATACAAATGTACCTTTCCGCCTACTTCAGAGATGGAGTAATAGTGTCAATACACCCAACGCGATCACGCCCAAATTCTGTATTTAGTAAAGCTATAACAGGATAAAGTTTTGGAGGAAAAAATCTAGAAGTCTAGACACGCCCCTTCTGGTACCTACCATACAAATGTACCACTCCCCACTTTAGAAATCGAGTAATAATATCAATATAATATAAATTTTTTGATTTTACTGAGGGTGATGGTATATGTATGTCGGGTCGCCCGAGTGAAACTTTTTTACTAGTTTTTCCTGTTGTTTGCATTATTACAGAAAACTATTGCATACTTCTTAGCGATATGGAAAAAAATTAAATACAGCGTCACCAATATTCAATATTGCAACACTGAACATTTGTGCGAAATGTAAGTAAATCAGCGCTTGGAATGACTAGTCAAAATTAAAAATTATTCTAAACCAAAAAGTCGTTGAGTCGCGCCAATATTTGCTGTAATTAAATACATATCTTTGCTCTTTTTGGGATTTTATTTATAATAAAAAATTATATTTCGTCGGTAACTAGATTAAAAATTAATTATCTTAAGAAAATATTTAAATTTTTTTCGATGTCTTTAAGAGCTACAAAGTATAGAATCATTTTTATACACATTTTACAATCAGCACTATAAAGTATGCAATAATTTGCGATAATAATGCAAACAATATAAAAAAATGTTTTTGTTAATGCTGTAAATACATCTTATCATTCGTTACTTTTTTGTTTTTAAATAAAACTGTATACTTCCAGAGCAAAATGTTCATGGTTTTTAAATTTTAGGGGTAGAAATTGCTCTAAATGAGGTCATCATTACAAGATGATGTTGTATGTCAGCGACATCTATAGGACAAATGTAGTACTCGTCGAAACCTATACACCAATGCCTTTGATTTAACGATTGAGCCACAAACAAAAAAAGCAGCGATAAAAAAAACGATTTTGGCTGTTTTTTCGGGAGAGGGGGAGGAAAAAAATTTTTTTTTAAGTTGTCTCGAGGTGATCTTTAATACCTGCCCTCGACTTTGGAAAATTTTTTTCGTGACCCGGTCTAAAATACATGCCAAATTTCATAGAAAACTAACAAACAAATAGACAAATTTTTTTTGAAGTTGTCTCGAGGTGATCTTTAATATAATATTTGCCCTTGACTTTGGAGAAAAAAAAATGTATGGGGGCCGACCCGGTCTAATGTACTTTATGGAAATTTCCGCAGGCAGGATACCGTATAGCTAATTACACTATGCAACAAATGACGACTTTTTGTAAAATACAAAAACGGGATAGTATAGGTTCGATTTTATTATCGAAGGGTAATAAAACCCTATACTCAGATTGGTGACCATTTTTTTTTTATGGGCTCCTAAATATTCTCAAAATCAGTGAGCCCCATGAAAAAAGGTGTCATCAGTTTCTGTCCAACAGCTAACTCACACTTCGTGATAGCGCTAAACTGTATTCCGCAATAATGTAGCTGGGAGTTTTGCGCACTAACTTTATTAACAAATTATGTCAAAAAGGTTGGTTATTCCTGACCTTTTTCAAAAAAAATTGAAAAACCATTTATTATTTTCTCACTTTTTTTGAGCATTACTTTGAGGGAGTCCAAATTTTTTTCTAACACTTTTCGCCAAAATTGTAGCCATGGTAAAGATAAACATCTTTCGTGAACAGATCTATCCAATCCGAACGTGTCTACGCAACCTAAATAGCTCATAAAGTCCACGTTGATACCGGTTTTTCGAACCTTTACGCACATATAAGCCAGTAACGTGGTCGATTTTAAATTTCTCAGTAAATTTAGAAAGAAGAGACTGCGGTCCTTCCAACCATATATAAAGTAATATTGATAACTTGTCATATCTGGTTGTTTTTTGCCTCGAAATTTCAAACTTTTGTAATTTTTTCACTATTTTTTAAGTTTGATGAAGTATTTAGCCCCTATTTTATAAGGACACCCTAATGTTTACGCATACTTGTACTATAGTGTACTATATGGAAATTGCCGTAGGCTATATTTTTTTTTAATTTTTGACACTATGGGCGGATTGTGCGTGGCAAAACTTTTATTGAGCTATGAATATGCAGAAGACATTTAAATGTTGGATCAGTGGGCGTGGTAAAACTGTATTCTAGCCCCAGGGAGATACAATTTAATATATACTCGATACCAAAAAGTAAAATTTAATTTATGAAAAAGTACATGTACCAAAAAGTACATTTATTTCACCAAACAGTACAACGAATACGTAAAATCTATTGCACTAAAAAGTCAATTTATGTATTAAAATGTACTTTTGTTGTACACGAAAGGAACAATTAATTGTACCACAGAGAACCTTTATTGTACCAAGAAGTACTTTAAACGTACTAATGAGTACTTTTCTTGTACACAATTAAAGTAGCTAGGACTACAATGGTTTTTTCTTAACTTTATAATATTTTTAATTTTTATTTGCTGACTCTTTACGAGCATTTTGGCATGATTTTCAGAATTGTGTCCTTAAAGTTTAAGGACTATTTACGCGTCGTCAGTTTTTTTTTTTATCAAAAATTTTGACAAAAATCATCAGAAAAAAATATGTCGCTAAATTCTTACAAAACAATCTCATTTACTGACTCATTTTGAAGGAAAATACTGACAATGATGTCAGTAGTGTAGATGATGTACTCGGCAATGAAGGCATGAATATACCGAAAAAATGTGTATTTTCGGTCAGCGGGAATATGAAGGTGGACATTTTATTTCTTATCGGTGGGCAAAAGTTCTCGTGGGAAACCTGTTTTTACGACTTTATAATGTAAAATGTTTATACATATAGAAACGAACTTTTCTATAACGTAGTCACTGAGGATCGCCGATTTCTACGTTATATAGAAAATTCGTTAGAGAGGTTAAAGTGTGTGAAAAACGTTAGGAAAACGCTGTGTTTTTTAACAAAAAAAAATGGTTATAGAGAGAAATTCGTTATAGAGAAGATCTTTATAGAGAAGTTCGACTGTAGTTCTTGGCGTTGTAGATATGAATTTGCAGACGTTTTTTTTTCTCTCGGTTAGTGAGATGTTGTTAGTTTGTTCAGGTTAAGAATTAACTTGATGCTACGAATTGTTTACAGAGCATATAAAATCGACTCTTAAACTAAGCCCTTTAAGTAAGCAAGCCAAACATATTATAAGTGTTCGTCAAGTATGCAATAGCAAAGCATTACCGGGTCCACTATTTATGTATATATATTTAATCGGCAGCCCTATATTGTGGCACTTGCTGTAAAAAAAAACTGACGGAAATTTGAGTAAGCTCGGACGACTATTTCGCGTGCCCCATAGAGGTCAAAGGTCAGGTTCTTTGTAAATCCTACGGTTAGGAGGGTATATATAATTTGATACGACCCAAATGTGTAACACATAACTTTTTAAGTCGTTTGAGCCATGTCTGTCTGTACGGCTGGTACGCCCGATAACTTTCGAAAGACGTAACCAATTGTTTTGAAACTTTGCATACATTAATATATCGCCAAAACTACTTACGGTTTTGGAAATGGGTTACATGGCCACGCCACTTTTGTTACCTCCCATACAAATGTACCATTCCGCCCACATTAGAAATTAAGTAATAATATCAATACACCAAGCGCGATCGTGCCCAAATTTTGTATCAAAAACAAATAAAACTGTAGCAGGATAAAGTTTTGGAAAAAAAACTGCAAGTCTAGCCTTACACCTCCCATATAAATGTAACACTCTGCCCACTTTAGAAATTGAGTCATAATATCAACACCCCGATACGATCGTGCCCAAATTCTGTATATTGTTAAGCTATAACAGGATAAAGTTTTTGAGAATAAATTGGAAGTCTAGCCACACCCCTTCAGGGACCTCCTATACAAATGTACCTTTCCGCCCACTTTAGAGATGGAGAAATAAAACAATACAACACACGCGATCGTGACCAAATTCTGTATTTTGCTAAGAAATAACGGGATAAAGTTTCGGGGAAAAAATTAGACGTCTAGTCACGCCCCTTCTGGTACGTACCATTCAAATGTATCATTCGGCCCACTTTAGAAATCAAGTAATAATATCAATACACCTAACGCAATAGTGTACAAATTCCGTATTTTGTTAAGCTAATTTTATGTTTTTACTGAGGGTGAGGGTATACTCAAGTCGGTTTACCTGACTTGTTTTTTTGCAAATATGTAATGGTCAAATATTGAAAAACATATTTGTTGCAGTATATCGCAGAGGCGAAATTAGCAAGGCCTCTGCAAGCAAGGCATGCAACAACGCCTTCAGAGACATGAAAACGTCATGTCTTCAAGGCCTTGTTTTCACATGCCTGAAAACAGGCATTCTCCTTCCTTTCTGAAATATCCCGAGCACATGTTCCCTCCATTCTTTCAAGACCAAAGGCCTTCTTTGAGAAGGGAGATTCAACGTTTTCGTGTGTATACACATTCCGTCTCCCTTCTCACAGAAGCATGAGAGAAAAGGCAACAAGGAAGGTGGCCGTGTTTCTTTCTTAAAACAGTATATGATTAGTTTCAGTCACACAATTCGAATGCATCTTCAAAGGCTTGATCGTAGATTGGCTGACTAACAATCGCGAGGTAGTGAGTTCAAACTCCAGGAAGGTTTACTGTGTTTCGAAAAAAATGTGTAAGTATAAAGAAACATATATTATACTGCCCTCCTAAGAAAGAAAGTCACATCTCCATTTTAATAGTTTTGAGATATTTAGCTTTTATGTTTTTTATTACTCGCGTCTTAAAATTAAATGTTTTTAAAAATTTCAAAAATGATTTCAAAATATATTATTTTTTTAAATTTTATTATCGTAACAAATCGGGTTAATTTTGATGATAAAGTAGAGAAAATGGATTTATGACTTTTTTGCCTAGTATAGGCACCCAAAAACTTCTTACAAAAACCAAATTCTACAAATAAGATTAAAATTTGTTTGCATTTTTTTGCAAATATAATAGTGTTGTTACCTATATTAGTTGCCCTTTTTAATATATATAATAAATAAAGAACAAGAACTGGAGAAAAAAGTCATAGTATCCAAAAAAAATCATAAATACCAAGGAAAAAAGCCTTAAAAGCCGACTTTTTATCAAAGTAAGTGGCAAATGCGACTTTTTTGACTAGGAAACCCTGTATAAGTGGTAGATGTGACATTTTGCTTAACATTTTGCTGCTAATTGCAGTTAAAAATAGGTCATTTAAGTTTAATGCAAAAATCAGAATCTAATTAACGCTTCCGAATTTGCCATTATCTCAATTTTGGGATTTTGGCGCTTATGACTTTCTTTCTTGGGAGGACAGTATAAGTAGGTGAGAAATATCTAAAAATAAACTAAACAATTTGAAGGTGACCAACTGCAATTTTTTTTTATTTGTCAAGTCCTTCTTTTTCATGTGTATGCAGGCCTTCCATCAGACCTTCTTATAGGAAGCGACGATGGAAGGCCTTGCCCCTAAGGACACCCTATGTTATTTGGAAAGGAAGAGGGAATGCAGAGCGCAGGCCTACTGACTGCATTTGAAGATGTTCCGTAAGGCCATCTAGGCCCTTCTTTTCGCCGCTGGGATGTGTTACAAAATTTTTCTGATTGTATATTGCATAAAATGTATGTTTTATGGAGTTGACTTGTTATTTGTTGTTATATCTAACCCAAAGCATACCGTTGGTGTTTATGTTTAGTCAGTCGCTATATTTTTCCCTTGGTAATTTTTGACACCGATAATTATTTTTATAACTACCAATCTGTCATTACGTCAGTGAAGACGAACAGTGAATCACGAACTGCTTTTTTAAAAAAAAGTTTCATGGTCGCATAATTGTAAACTAAAAATTTTTATTTAGTCAACTTTGCCTTTCCATTTCACGCAGATAAACCAAATAGTTTCTTCACAATACCAAATTTATTGTTTAGAGTGCAACAAACAAGATTGACGACTTATATTGTAATTGTATGTATGGATGTGAATAAAACATCTTGGTAAAAGCTACGATATTGCAGTTTGGTTGCTAAATAATGTTCATAGCTGTATGTGTGTCGGGTATAACAGAAGTGTATGATAAAAACGTGATCACTGGCTCGTTGGTCTAGGGGTATGATTTCCGCTTAGGGTGCGGGAGGTCCCGGGTTCAAATCCCGGACGAGCCCAATTACGAATTATTTTTTTTATCAAACGATAGGTATTTTTTAGCGTAGAATAAATGTAGACTATAGGTCGAAACTAAAATACATGCAAATTGTTTCGCATTACATAAAATTTGGATTTCATTGTAAAAATGGAGTTTAAAATGAAAAATTTCACTTTAATATGAAAACAATACACAAATTAAGTTTTGTATTAGAAAGATTGTGGAAACTTCAAATTTTTCAAATTCGTTTTGAAGCATCGGCTCGTTGGTCTAGGGGTATGATTTCCGCTTAGGGTGCGGGAGGTCCCGGGTTCAAATCCCGGACGAGCCCGAGTTTGGATCGTTTTTTGTTTTGAGTCGAACTTTTTAACTAAATATTTAAATTATTTAAAATAAAATACATAATTACAAGATGTCCCAATAATGGCTGAATCGCACTTGTTTTATTTTAATAATAAATTCTGCTTTATTAATTCGAAGTTTAAGGTAAATAGTGATGCGGCTATCGGCTCGTTGGTCTAGGGGTATGATTTCCGCTTAGGGTGCGGGAGGTCCCGGGTTCAAATCCCGGACGAGCCCAAATTTGGAGTACTTTTTTAACAAAATTTTGTTTAGAGACATCACACCCAATTGTTTATTATATTGGATAGAAAAACGATTGGGAACTTATATAGCAAAGGTGCATATTTGTTCAATGTTTTGAAAATTGAATTAAAAATTGTAAAATAGTGAAAAAAAATTATAGAAAAATAAAAAACAATTAGTAATAAACAATTTTTGAAATAGAAATTAATATTCATACTATTTTAGTCACATCCGTAATAAAAAAAATTAATATTATGTTTTAAGTATTTTATATTTAACAAATTATTTCTGGATTTTTATCTTAAAAACTGATTTTTTAGATACTCAATATAATGAACTTTTTGACTTAACTAACAGTCCTGACAATCAATTGTGCGTTAAATAGGGAGTCGGATGTGTTAAATTTATAAAAAAATTATCATCGGCTCGTTGGTCTAGGGGTATGATTTCCGCTTAGGGTGCGGGAGGTCCCGGGTTCAAATCCCGGACGAGCCCAAATTCGGAGTACTTTTTGTAACAACAATTTTTTTTAGAGGTATCACAACCTTTGATTTGTTTTTTTTATGAGTTGGATGGAAGATTAAGGACATAAATGCCAAATGTAAATTTTTGTTCAAAGTTTTGAAGGTAAAAAATATGAATGTTATTTATAAAAAAAATAGCATCGGCTCGTTGGTCTAGGGGTATGATTTCCGCTTAGGGTGCGGGAGGTCCCGGGTTCAAATCCCGGACGAGCCCAAATTTGGAGTACTTTTTGTAACAACTATTTTTTTAGAGGCATCACACCCATTGATTTTTTGTTTCATTAGTAAGATGAAAGTTTAAGGTTTTAAATAGAAAATGTAAATTTTTGTTAAATGTTTGAAGGTGAAAAATATAAATGTAATTTATAAAAAAAATTAACATCGGCTCGTTGGTCTAGGGGTATGATTTCCGCTTAGGGTGCGGGAGGTCCCGGGTTCAAATCCCGGACGGGTTCATATTCACTAACGAAATTATAAAGATTGCGATCTAATATATATATATATTATCGGTCATTTTCTACGAGACGTGCACAACTCTAAAAAAACGTTTCCGAGATAAACGAGTTTTAAGCTTTCAATTTACTCCCGACTTGTACAGAATAAAGGGCATCTAATAGCTCTCAGGCGGAGTTTATAAAAGATACATACTAACTTACCCGGCACGCGTTGCTCCACTCGTAGTTACAATAAAACTTCATAGGATTTTAAGCTGTACGTGTAAAATGAAAACATTATTAATTTAGTTTGTTTTACACAATTATTAAGTCATTTAGCTTTAATTGTCAGGTCTGTATTGTGTGTAACACTAACATCGTCTGAACTATTTTTTTTTTTTTCTAAAAATCCATATGATCGATGGAAAATGTACGAATATAACAAAAATCCCTTCTCGTAAAATTGAATATCAACACAAACTTCACCATCCTTTCTACAGGCGTTTCATTTAGTAAGTTAGTAAGTTTCCAAACAATTTTTTAATATACAGAATATGTTAATTTTATTACAATCTGTCTATTAATATGACCGATATAACGATTTTTTCAAATGTGGAGTGGCAACACCAATTTCATAGTGAAACGTAATCCTCCTTGTACCATTAACATATGTTGCAAATCACAACTTCATACCTTTAGTAGCTTCTGAGATATGACCGATTGCAATCTTGTATGTATAGGCGGTGCCTCCCCCCTTTGTTTAATTATCTTTCCGTGTAGCCTATGATCTATGCACCGCCCATTTCTTAGCAAGACGTAAGCCTTCTTGTACTAGCAACATATGCCGGAAGTCTCATCTTCATACCCTTTATGTCTCTTGAGATATATCAAATTCAAATTTCGGTTTATGTGGGCGGTGCCACGCACAGTGGCATTTCGGCGGAAAAAATAGGGTTTTTCAACTTTCCAATTTCAAAATTTTAATAATATGGTTTTGTAAAGAAATATTTGGATAAGAAAAATTTAACAAGGTTTTTTATGAAAAGTGAAATTTTGTAGTTAAAAAAACTAACAGAAGTCAACGGAAATTTATTCAACGAAAATTATTGTCCAAATAAAGAACTTTTTACGTGTGTAAGTTTATAGCTATGGCTTTTGTTTTATTTTTTAGTTAAAAAATAGCACTTACTCTTCTATAAGAAAAAAAAAAATTTGGAAATTTGAAAGGTATACTAATTATTATAATTTATCAAAAATTATATTAAAAAATATCAACTTTTCACTTTTTGATGGAAAAAAACTTTATGTGCTTTGCCTTGCTTAGCCCTCTAATAATAAAAAAAATGAAAGGTCCGAGTCTGTACTTTCAATTAAGAAAAAAAATCACCGCCAAATACTGTCCCTTTTAGTAACATCAATTATAATGCATGCATTTGTGCGCTATTTTCGGTGTATTTGAAGGCTAATATCTTTCGCGGAGGGTTGTTATATTATATTCTCTTCTTTTGTATGGAGACAACACATGTTGACTTTTGATTAAAAATTAAAATTTTTTAACTTATATGAAATTTTCATATGATTCTAGGCAGGGAAGAAAAACACCTAAAATCTACAATTTCAATGGGAGTAAAATCTAAAGTAGGCGTGGCATCCCCAATATGTTTAATTTTTTTCATAAGGAGAACTCAATTAAAAAGTGTCCCGAATTTCGAGTCCCTAGGTCCAAAAATAAAAATTTTGGCAAGTGCAGTTAAATGGGAGGTGGGTGTGGCAGTAGGCGGTTTTCCAATATTTTTTCAAAATTTCTTAATTTAGCCCAGAGAAGTGTTTCTGCAAAATTTCATTGCTGTACGACCACTCCTTCTATTTTTTTCCAAGAAATGTATGGGGCGGTGCCACTGTGCCACGCCCCTTTGTCTTATTATTTTTCATACAGCCAATTATAAAATTTCATTGCTCTCGGCCCTTTTATTTGGCTGAAATTATGATATTTTAAAAAAGGCGTGATGTCGCCCTCTTTTCATAAAAAAAATATTTTTCTTGTACGACCAACATATCTATCAAATATCGACATCGTACCTATAATGGTTTATGAAATACAGCCATTTTAAAATTCGAGCTGTATGGGGCGATGCCATGTCCATTTTACCTCCTTGCAGTCCGAAATTCCAAAAATCGCTTCTTAGTGCTCGATTACGTCATAACAGGAACTTACATTCCAAATTACAAGCTTCTAGCATTAGCCGTATGGCCTGGGGAATTATCAGTCAGATTTAGTACGTATGTCGGTCTTGAAAAATACATACTTTGCTTGTGGAAAGTGGGCGGTGCCACACCCCTTTTTAAAAAATAATTATATTGCCCAAATAAATGAACCGATTGCAATGGAATTTTCTTCGTTTGATACTGTTCATAGGGCCTCTATTATAGGCTACATGAAAACATAATTAGACAGAGGGGCGTGGCTCCGCCCACACAAACCGAAATTTCAATCGGTCATATCTCAAGAGCCATTAGAGGTATGAAGATGAGATTTGCTACATATATGTATTTCTGAAATAAAGAGGATTACGGCACGCATGTCAGCCATGAAATTAAGCGGAGAATATTCTACGGACTTCGGCAGCACTTTAGTAACACCACCTTTTCTCGGAATACTAAGAAACAGCTATACCAGGTGCTAATCTTAGCCGTTCTGTTGTATGCTGCCGAATCATGGGTGCTTACTACAACGGACATACAAAACCTGGGAGTATTTGAGAGAAAAGTACTCCGAAAAATATATGGACCTATCTGTGTCGACGGCGAGTTTCGCCATTATATGAATCATAAACTGTATGAGCTTTACCACGACATCGATGTAGCTAAAAGAGTCATAATCCAACGACTACGATGGCTGGGACATGATGCCAGGATGGATGTAAATGCTCCACCGAGAAAGGTGTTTGAAGGCGAACCAGACGGACGGCGCAGAGCAGGGAGACCCAAACGCCGTTGGAAGAACCAAGTGGTAGGCGACGTGTCATCATCTGGTAGGACCAACTGGGAACACACGCAGAAGACCAAAGCGTGTGGCATTCTTTATTACTTCAGGACTCAAATTTATGAACCATGTTCGTAAGTTGTAATTGGCCACTTAAGTAAGTTATGTAAGGTTATCAAAGTTATTATTTGTTATCAAGGATTTTTTCGTAGGAGCTAAATATCTATCCGCTTAAGCCATTTATATAGATTTTGAAACCGAAAAAATCACTGATGACTGCCCAGCGGCGGAAATAATGAGAAGGAAGGCCTTCGTTCATGAGTTTGAAGCCCTTCTCTTGGATCCTGTATGCCTTCATTGACCTTCTTTCTTCTCTTCTTTTTTTACATTTCGTGACATTGGAAAAGAAGACCTTCCGTCGCCGGTTTACAGAAGAAGGCCTTATGGATGCTTTCTATAAGAAGGCATTATGGAAGACCTGCATACACATGCAAAAAAAATGACGTGCAAATAAAACACAAACTGTACAGTGCACCCTTAAATTATATAGTTTTTTTTGAGAGCGCACCGGTTATTTTTAGATATTTCTCACTTCTAAACATTTTTCTCTATACTTAGATTTTCTTTCCAACGACAGCAAACGACAGGGATGTAACGAACGTTCGCATTCGCATCATTTTGTACATTCGCTTTCGCATTCGTATAAATCTATATTTCAATATTCGCATTCGCTTTCCCATTCGCAAAAAAATTTCTCTAATACAAGTAATAATGAGACTGAGGCCGACATGCAAGTTGTTACGTTTTCAGTAAAGAAAAGAAAAAAAATTCATATTTCAGAAGATCCTGTATTGTGGTGGAAATGAAACAGCTCGAAATACCAAAAGTTTGTACCTTTGGCACGCCAGTTCTTAGCTACGCCTCCGGGAAATGTCCGCAGCGAACAGTTGTTTAGTAGAGCCGGACTTATCTATGATTCACTAAGAACTAGATTGCATATCGAAAAAGCAGCAAAGCTTCGTTTTGTTAAATACAACTTGGTTCTACTAAACTTTGAATACTGAATACGTCAAAAATTACTGTTTAGTTACCTTAAAGACTGAATTTCAGAGAATTATATATATTTTTGTTTTTGTTTCACTTTAAAATAAATATTTTCGGCCTTATTCATAAAAACTTATAAGAGGTTTTTAAACCACTTTTAAGCAATTTTCGAGAAAACAATATTCATAAACGATTCACATCTTCAATAGTTAAAGTAGGGTTGTCTCTACTTTAAGCATGCTATAACTTGACGTTTGTACAATTTATTGCATTTTTATGAATTTGAGATCTTTATTTTGAGTTTTTCGGCATTTTTCCTATTGAAAAGAGTTGTTGCATGCATTCATTGTGTAGGAAATTTTCTTCTTAATCATTGCGCACATAGAAAAGTATCTAAATAGACACTTTTCATTCATGAATACCATTTTGAAAAATATTTCTCCAAAATTCTTCAAAAATAATTTGTAAATAATGAAATAATATTCGTGTTGTATAAACAATCAAAACGAGGAAACAATGTAATCGGTAAAATTTTAACATGAGGAAAGGAAAATCAAATATTTTAATATAATTTGTACTTTAACGTCTTTCTTATCATCATGAGAATCATAGTCAATGAAAAATTGTGCTACAATAGTGTTCATAGTTATTATAAGTGCAAATACATATTTGGTATCCGATTATAAAGCTTTTGTATCCGATTATAAAGCTGTTTTTGTACATCATTAACGACCACTAACAGTCGGCGTTGCCACCTGGACACATAAAGCTAAAGTACTGATAACAAACGTTTATAAATACAATTTCTTATTAAAGGTTTATTAGAGCTAAAGAATACTTTAGCTAGAGAACGCTTCATACCTACTTTAGAACTTTTTAATGAATATGGCCGTTTATGTTTAATTACTTAGGCAGACAGTAGGAATGAAACTAAATAATTCGTTTAAGTAAACCATTTTTTGACATTCGCTAAACAATTTTGGAATATTCGCTTTCGCATTCGCAAAAACCAAAAGTAAGTACATATTCGCTTTCGCAAAAAAAATATTCCAATATTCGCTTTTGCGTTCGCATTCGCTAAAGCACATTCGTTACATCCCTAGTTTGAACCCACTACCTCGTGATTGTTAGTTAGCCATGCTACTGTCTAGCCTATGAAGATGTATTCGAATTGTTCGGTTGAAACTAATGATACACTGTTTAAAAATAACCCTTTCCCCTTAAATTAACAATTTTTTCCATTTGGAAGACATCCAATACCCCTTATATTTGGAAGCGAGAGGTTAATTGTATGAAATCCATCTGTCTTCTTTTCAAAGGCCTCTGGCAGGCCTTCATAAAAGTTTAAAAAAAAACGTGTTAACAATTCTTTCCATTTAGAAGGCATGCAATACCCCTGCTATTTGGAAGCGAGAAGGGATGTGTATGAAATCCCTCTGCCTTCTTTTTACATATCTTTGGCAAGTCTGTCCATAAAATGCCTAAATCTGATGAAAAATCATGCGTTCTGTATTCCTTTTTTGAAATCTTATTCCCAATAAGGACTAGTGCATGCATTATATGAGAAAGGCCTCTCAAATTTCGCCGCTGGGTGGTTGATACTAGACATAAATTGTTAATTTCGTTTTTTTTTTTGGTATGTATCAATTGAAGAGGGCCATATTTATAAACCCAAAACATGGTGGATTTTGGTACTATGATGTACTAATTTTTTTTGTGTTTACCTTTAATAGGTATAGTGCAGGGTCCCCATAGTACTTTTCAAACTTTTTGTGTGTTTGAGCGAGTTAAGTTTACTCAATGATCATACAGATAAGTATGTTTAAAAATACTCCAGATTAGCCTTTATCATTCATTGTGGCGGGTGAACTGTTGTTGTAACCAACCATGACCGATAGTCGTTTTGTTTGATGTTTTTGTTAAAATCTATATTTTAAATTTGATTAAAACAAGTTTTCAGTTAGCTGTAAAAGCATTTAGCAGACCGGCTCGTTGGTCTAGGGGTATGATTTCCGCTTAGGGTGCGGGAGGTCCCGGGTTCAAATCCCGGACGAGCCCGAGTTTGGAAGTTTTTATCGTTAGTTTTTAAAAATGCAATATACCTGCAATGTGTTTTAAAAAATAAAAAAAAAAACGGTTTCAATAAAACTTTCCCAATACTGAAACAATTGCAATTACAAAACATGTACACAGTAATGGAATGAAATAAACGTAACGCGTCGTAACAACGTATTTTAATTGCAATTCAGCGGTGAAGCTTAAACAACTAAATGGCCTTGTTATTGTATCTGAAACGAAAACCCAGAAGAACGAAACCGATTAACTCGAAATCGACTTAAACCGGGTTTCTCTATCTCGAATGCTCTTTTCACACGAAATTACATTTGGTGTTTGTGCGTTTACCAAACGCATAATTGCCAAATCTATAATTTTTGGCTTTTCTTCCAAGTCCCATAAAAAGGGGCTTAAATACAACTCTACCTAAAAGTATGACAGATTCATTAGTTTTCTATTTAAATTTCTACTCAAGAAGAAGAAGAGTCTCTATCATGAAACTTACTAAGGGGTTTAACAACAATATTATCTACTATGGTAAACAGATGAACTGGCTGATAAATACTCTTACCTTATGTATGGCATTATTTAAGTTTCGAGTTGTTGAGTCTAAACGATTTTTAAATAAAATGAATTCAAATTTTCCAGCTTGTGTAGCGTAAACGGTTGGAGATAGGGCACTCGGTCAGACTTTTACTGACACTTAGTTGCACCGTTAAAAGGGTGACAGTGTAAAAAGTGTTAATGAATTTGCTAATAAATGTAGAAATTGTTATTCTATATCTCTGGAGATGTTGTAATTTTGTATGGGCGTACCGAAAGATCTTTTATGCACAAAAATCTCTAAGGAATTCATAATTTCTAACGGGTTGGGTAAAACACTCAGTTTCTTAAGTTTCACCTATGAATGCAAAATATTAAAAATGGCATATTTGTATAGGAGGTTTTAGCAGGGGCAGCACGATTTCCTTTTTTTGCGACATATTGTTAGAGGCAAAAATTGTTAATGAAAGATTTGGACTCCCAATGCGGAAACAAGTAAAAAGAAAATAATTTTTTCTAAAATTTTTTAAAAAGTATATCTTAAAAAAGTTTGTGCGCAAAACTCCCAGCTACATTATTGGCCAAATATAGTTTAGCTATCGCACAGTGGCCGAAACGGACAATCTAGCGGAATTTAAGTCGAATTCCAATGTTTGAAAATGCCGATCTTTTTCGTTTCCTTTCATTTGACAACACTTGTAAATACTTATAAAAGCTTTTGAATGGGCAAAGTAAATAAAAATTTAGCACATCGCCCGCAAAGATTTGGCAGCATTTTTTGACTTCTGTTGGTTGAGTCAAATTACAGACAAAGTATTCTTTATTGGGTTAATATGTTTTTTTTAGAGAAGGTATGTACTTAATTAAAATTATATGGTTGGGAGCCGTCTTTCATGTGTACCAAAAAAAATGTGGTAGAATTAAGCTGCTATAGGATATATGGTTTTAGAGCGAATACTGACATCTTTGGACTATAACTAACGTCGTTCAATCGTATTTAAGCTAAATTTAGCATTTATGTAAAGTGCGAGTCCTTGTGGGGTAAAAATATCCTAAATGATAACCAACTATGACCAACTGTTGGAGATGTATGGTGAAAAGTACCACCATCTCTATTACCTCCCAAACAAAATGACCAATTTTTGAAAAAATAACATTTGCTCAATAACTTCTAAACTGGCAAATGGAGGATATTAAAATTTTGTCTGTTTAATTGTCTTCCAAGAGTGCAGAAATACAGAGAAAACCAAAGCATTTCCAAACTCCACCTGGTACCTCCCATACAAATGGTCGAATTCAGCCTCATAGTTTTAAATAAATTTTTTGGTAGGTACACTGAATTCGGTCATATTTTGTACAAGATATAATATATATATATATGTGTTCCTCTAACTCCCATTGGAGCACTGCGTCAGTTACAACCGTCCGCCATCGGACACGGTTTTGTGCAATCGATCTTAATTGGTTCCAGGATACGCCGAGGTTACTCATTTCGCTTTCGGTGGAGCGTCGCCATGTTATACGTGATCTTCTACGCCAACGACCTGCCTGATGAAAGAGATTCCATTTAAGTGCTTGCTTAGCCACGTTGTCATTATTTCGGCGAATTGTATGTCCAATCCACTACAACTTACGCCAGTGGTATTTGCCGTGATCGCGACAACAGTTCTGCATTTGAGATGGTAAGTGGCCAGAAAATGCGAAATATTCTCCTAATGCAGCGGTTGACAATATGAAGCCGATTGGTAATACTACCGGTAACTTTCAAGGTTGTACATCCATACAGAAGTAAAGACTTCACACATGCTTCGAAAATTCGCAGTTTTGTATGGAGGCTGGTTTTGTTGCAATATTGGAGCCAGTATACCGAACGAAGATCTTGCCTTGTATATTCTGCCCTCTACATCTAAATCAGAACCTCCTTCAGCATCAATCTCACACCCCAGGTAGCAAAAGTTAGGAGCATATTTGTAGGTTTCATCACCTACCCTTAATGGCGCTGTTGTTTCGATTTCTATGTTAAGAGTCTTTGTTTTGTTGGTGTTTATTTTAAGACCCGTATGTTGCAGCTTTTCCTGGAGATCTAATGTTGTCCGTTTTAGATCACACAGCCTATGAGAAAGCAAGCAAATATCGTCTGCGTAGGCCAGGTAATTAAGGTATTTGACGTTGATCTGCCATTGTATTCCTTGGCTTCTGTTCTTTATGAAACTAAGAACCTCTTCCATAACTACTAGGAATAATAGAGGTGACAATATGCATCCCTGACGCACTCCACTTTGAACATGAAATGGGTCTGAGAGCTTTGCTAAGTCCACAAAGAGAAGATACTGATTGGAATTGAATTCCAAACATTGTTTCACAATAATGCGCAGCGTATTGATGTGCTCTGCACAGGAATATCCACTGCGAAAACCTGCTTGACAGGAGCTTATACTACGTTCTAGGTGTTCTTTAATTCAGTTTAGAATTATTTTTGCCATTAGCTTTGCTATCATGGAGAATACAAATACCCCGCCAGTTGTAAAAATGTTTTAAGTCTCCTTTTTTTTTGTTGCAATTTTGACAATTATCCCATCTTTCCATTCTTCAGCGAAGGACTCAGTTTCCCATGATTCCGTGATAAGTGGGTGTAATAGCTCTGCAGAGAGTGTTGAATCACACTTATATATTTCAGCAGGGATACCATCTGCGCCGGCGGCTTTACCGTTCGGAAGTTGTTTTATCGCAGCTATAATTTCGGATAAACTAGGTGGTGAGGTTCCAATCCTGTAGTTTATTGTATTTGTTGAACTTGCAGGTATAGGTAGTTCAGCTACAGGGTCTATTATGTTATTTAAGACTATGGAAAAATGTTCTTTCCACCTTTGCAGTTGTTCAAACAAAATAACCAGACGTTTTTTCAGCCGACCAGATTTGGTAGCCCGCAAAACAAGAGTTTCTGATTCACTTATATACTATACTATATAACGTACTACCATACCTATTGGCATGATGTCTGAAGAAGCCCTTGAAACACGGAATAAGAAAATGCGGGATTTACATCAACATAAATATGTCAAATTCAAATTGATGTTAGACATTTTCGGCTGATATTTACTTCGCATGTACATGTTTGACATAATTGTAGATATATATACAGCTGATGATGTACCACATTGCATCAATTCGTCACAAAGGGGTCTGAAGATTAACTCGTCATGGAGTTCGAAACGCGTCATCCTAGTGCATTACAATGAATTGACCATTAATATCAACAATAAAAAATCTATTCTGATCGTTTAGCCAAAGTATCGTATGATACACTAACACAAATTGATAAATAATCATTACGATCGACAAACTCTCTTGGATAAATACTTTATATTTCTTTAAATAAATTACTTTAAAATGTAAAATGTTAAGAACTGTATACTGTAGAAAATGTCAGTTGTATGGGAGCTATGACATATAGTTGACCTAGATAATTGAAATTAAGAGAATAAGTGGTAAATGCGTTAAAAATCTTAAGTTTACTTTTTTATTTCTTGGTTGGTCTATAAAAATTTTGACAAATCTTATTTTTTCTCGATTCTTGGTGAGCATAAAAAATTCTTTTAAATCAAGAAAAATTAAGACCGTCTGGCATTCCTACATATAAGGCACATTCTGCCGTCTACATAAATTTCCTACCATAAGAGACAAATTTAATAGGGATTTTTAAGGAGAAACTGTATGTTCATACCGTGGCTATAATTTTATTTTTGTCCAACTTTATCTTTGTCTACTAGCTGGTAATATGTATAGCAGACCGCCTGTAGAGTCACATTTTAATTTATTTGAACATTTTGTTTAAACAAATGTTTTCATTCAATTGTCCCACAAAATCAATCAACTTACTCTGCACATGTTGATTGAATTTCGAGTTTTTTTCATTGTTATACATACCTTTGTTTATAATCGAAAAACAATATTTTTTGAGAGTTTTTATATCTTGCAACTTTGGTTTAATTACAACAGTTGGCTCAGCCACATCGGCTCGTTGGTCTAGGGGTATGATTTCCGCTTAGGGTGCGGGAGGTCCCGGGTTCAAATCCCGGACGAGCCCAAGTTTGTAAAAGACTCATTATTTTAAATAAGGTAATTTTTAAAAAATCAACGAATACAAAATATCGATCTAAAAAAAGACGAGACCAGTATCCAGTATCAATAATTAAAAAAAAACTTGAAACAATCATCAAGCCAACATGAAAACAAGATGATATCAACTTATGTATGAGCTAATGCGGTCGCATCCAACAACTGCAACAAATTCATATTTTTGAATCATGAATTGTCAAATATTTGGCAGTAAATATAAGCATTGGACAGATACGACACAATAGAAATGAAGGAATGCTTAAAACAGCTGACATGTTAACAGCACCACCTTATAATTGATACATCATGATAGAAACAAACATCTCTTGTAGTTCGGCAACTTAAATGCTTTTCAACATTTTTAATACATAATGTAAAATATAAACTACCAAAGATAACGTTTCATTTCTTTCTTTCTCTCCAAAATGTCTTGCCTATTGCACAGTTTGTGATCATAAGTCTTGGGAAAAACACATGCATTTGCGTCTCTGTTTATAAACACCTCGAACTGGTTTTGTGGGGAAATGAGTACAAGAGAGTGGTAACATATACGCCGCTCCTACACGCTTGCATTCAATTCCAAACTCATTTATATTCAAAACGGAAACCAAAATTATCGTTAGTTTTTTATAGATTGTCCGCAGCTATTTATAGTCAACATAGTTTTTAAATACCTATAAAATAACAGCATTTTTTTGAAAAATATATTTTTACCTCTGTGCAACCGGCTCGTTGGTCTAGGGGTATGATTTCCGCTTAGGGTGCGGGAGGTCCCGGGTTCAAATCCCGGACGAGCCCAAGTTAGATGAAGTTTTTTATTGTTGGTCATTCCTTTTTTTAAGTTATTCCATGACTTTAAACCACTTTTTTTAATTATGCTAAGTCGTGTAAAGTTGGACAAACAAAATTTTTCAAATTGGTTTAGAACAAAGTATCGTACTTCAATACAAATATCGATTTTATCTTCGCTTTCCTTCCAAATCATATTTAAATTATTATTACCTTTCTTATTTTGCTGCGGCAACTTCATTCATTAGTATTCCATCGTACTTCCTTAGGCGCATCTGTGGTAGCATGCCAGGAACGCGTGGTCTACTGCGTGAGATTCTGGTTATTCTCAGGTGAATCACGATCAGCAACCTCACATTAAAAATACCACATTCCCTATATTACTGGTATAGTTTAATGAAAAAATTCATCAGGCTTTAAAACATTTAGAAATAGGGGGATCAGTCGTCCCTACATTTCAATTTACTCACCCAGAGCTTTCATTTTGCAGAAGAGTCATTAAATAATATAAATTTTTAATTTTTTATATCAATTGTACCCAACATAGGTATTTCCTCGAATGTATTTAAATTGAATTTGAACTCAAACGATGATTTCTACTTTAGGAATTGCTAAACTATCTATTGTTAAATAGATTTCCAAATAAAATGAGGAAAAAGAGCGTAGTTATTTTTAGAATCAGCATACTACAGTCTGTCGTTGCCGGCTCGTTGGTCTAGGGGTATGATTTCCGCTTAGGGTGCGGGAGGTCCCGGGTTCAAATCCCGGACGAGCCCTATAGCATAAGATTCCGTTATTTCTTTTAACTATTATTTCTTAACATATTTCAAGACAGTTTTAAATTTAAACTGTAAATATGCAGTAACTTGTCAAAAATCAGGCTCAGCTTTGCGAATTTTACGAAACTTTTTAATAAAAACAAAAAATTAATACGAAACTTGGGCTCGTCCGGGATTTGAACCCGGGACCTCCCGCACCCTAAGCGGAAATCATACCCCTAGACCAACGAGCCAGTCAAAATCATAGCAAGTTTATAGTGGAATCTACTCGATCTGCTATTATATGCAAAGTTATGTCGTAATTTATAAACATATTTATGACATAATTAATTTTTAAAACAATTATAATAAATAAAATTTTATTTTTTTAAATTTGTTTGGTTATTTACTTGATAACTTTATGTGACAGCCCTTCGGAACTTGAACCTATTGAGGTATGGTCGAGTAAAGCATTAATCTGTAAAACAAAATTTCCTTACACCCCCTTATAATCTTGACATACGGTTCAAACCCCGTTTTTTCGGGTGTGAATTTATTAACGAAAGAAGAATCTTAAACTTTCCCAACGATATATACCAATATTTTTATAGATTACTTGCTACATCTGTCTGTTTTTGCTTCAAAATATTATTTTTTTTTTAAATTTTTTTTTAACATTTTTTAAGTTTGATGAAATTTTTGGCCACTATTTTATAACATTACTCAAATGTTTATTATATTTTTCAGAAAGTGAATTTTGTCATGTCTAAAACGCATATTTATTTGTAAACAAATGGTTAAGTTATTCATATTTTCGAGGAACGCAATTTTCATATCCCATAAATCTAATATTGGTTTAGAAATTAGTTATAAGCTCTTAAGTGGGCCCAAACCCCGGTATTGAATCGTATATCAAGATTTTAGTGGTGTAAGGAAACTTTGGTTTACAGATTCATGTTTTACTCGATCAGACCTAAACAATGCACTAGGTCACTACCCAAGTTCCTTTCATTTTTTTCCATTTTGTAACAGCTAAAACCAATTTAAGCACCATCAATCAGAAATGAAGACATTTAAAATTTACAAACACACTTATGTATTACACTTTTATAGCCATTGGCAATTTTTATGCAATCCAATTTAAATTATTTTTATACAATTACTATAAACAACGGCTTCTCTCGATTTTGGCAACGTGTTTTTATGTATATGTTTTTTTTTTAATTTTTTATTAGTAGTTTCTTAAAAAAAACTGTTCTAGCTGGGCTCGTCCGGGATTTGAACCCGGGACCTCCCGCACCCTAAGCGGAAATCATACCCCTAGACCAACGAGCCGGTGAAACAGTTGAGATGCAACCATAGTGTTCAGAAAATTGGCAAATCAATTATTCGAAAAAATCAGTTTTTGCAATATCCAGTTATCGGGTTCACGATGTGATTTTGATTTATTTATATAAACCACTTTTTAATTTCCAAAATCTAAAATCGAAGTTATTGTCAAAAAATATTTTTTTTTTCCAGCATTTGTGGACTAAAATAAATCAGTTCCAAGCCGATTTTAAAATGTAAACAGTTCTAGAATAACGTCTAGTTAAACTGTCCAAATATATGTACGAGAGTGGCTATTTATAGTTAAGGTCCAGCAATTGGAAGACAATCATTCATCAATGGAGGTAAGAGAGTGCGTAAGGCAACGCACACCAGCAATCCTGGTAACTAATATTAGAAAAGGGCTGCAGGGGAAGAGTTTTAGTGTACAGAGAGTTACACCACTGTCCCACTTAATACTGAGCTCGTGATCCATGTAGCGGCGTGGCGAGCTTCTGATCCAACAACTAAAACCAGATTGCTCAAAGTCGGAGGCTCAGCTGGTATATCCACTAGCATCGGACTACGGTTGCGGCAGACCAATCATTCGCTCAATCTAAACACCACCCGATTAATGAAACCGCAACAAAGTTTAAAAGAGGCCCTTTATGCCACCTAAGAACTTCTTATAGAATATAGGTGTAGGTGTTCCCGACTTAAATGAAAGTTTGTGTTGTTCTATGAACATTCCCATAACAGTTTACTGATATCAGTGGCCGTTCGTGAGCTTGAAAATAAGTTGGGTCGCACTTCACACAAAAAATTAAAAATAATTTAAGGACGCATAAAAAAAAATTAGCCACGGCCCTTAACTCCGCGCATTCTTTTTCCTGTGTCTCCATTTATAGACATATGCAAAGTGTGACATATCATTGTTCTTGGAATGATAACATCTACATTTTCTTCTTTGATCACTTTTGACTTCGACTTCTAGTTCTAGAAGTTTCTTCTGGAATCTCGGTTTTAACTCTCTAGATAATAATTTTTTCTAAACGATAGAAAAGTTTTTTAAATTCCAAGAAATTTTGTCTTTTACAGTATATTTTTTTATTCATAAACAAAAAAGTTACAGAGGTTTACTAACCACTGTGTTCTGTTTTCCATCGTCTATTGTGAATTGATTTGGCAACACCACTACTGCCAGGACCTGAAATATGAATAGCAAATCACATATCCGACCTAGGTCAAAATTTTTTTATGGCCCGCTGAAGTTTTCAGTTTAACCTAAAATAGAGTTTGAAAAAGTCACAAAACTTATCGTTTCAGATGTCTTCAACGTAAATTCACGATGAATTTTTATTGTGGAACATTTAAACTCTCTATCTCTACACCTTACGTGTTATTTTTGTCATTATTTCGCATTAAGGTCAAAAATCGATATGTATCTCTTTTACTAATCATTTTGTCTCTTTTCAAAGCACTGTGTAAACAGAAAGGTTAGTCGGACTCTAGACCTGGCGTAAAAATTTTTTTTTGGAATCTTGAGTTAGAAATGGTGCCAAAATTGATATAGCAAATTTTCACGCTGATCGGATGGTGCCAACCCGTGCCCCAATTAGGTCAAAGGTCAACATTTTTAAAAACCACCAAAAAACTCTTTTTATTGCATTTTATTATTTTTTTAAAATAAAATTGATATAGATATAATGTTTTTTCCTTAATTTTCATTAAAAAGGTTTATAAGTTTTATTTTAAATCAGTGAAGATTTTGTACAGACTGGGAGGTCCTTACGTTAGCCCTCTATAAAGTGCAGCAAGTACTGTTTATCGTCTTCGTTGTGTGTTAAGCATTTGTAAGAGTCAGTTATTAGTCAGACTATTTTTTCGACGGCATTCACAACATAAATGCTTTTGACGATCAGCTTCCCTTTAAAAAAAGCTTGGCCTAAGAAATTTGATGGATTAAAGCGTAAGAAATCCATAGAAATCTCCAAACGAGTAAAAAAATATTTTGTTTTCGTAGTCAGAAAAGAGCTCAAATACTTGGATTTGAATAATTTGAAATTATTAACATCATCACCGATATAATGGTCTTTATCAGACTTAGCCCATCTTTTCTTTTATTTCTGAGTCTACATGTGGGTTAAAAAAGGCAAATGCAACTGTTTTTTTCGATAAACACTACTGGTGGTTGCGAATTTTTCCCAATAGCACTTTATATATTTTAAGTATCAAAACAGCCAATAATCCTCTTTATAAGTTGCATATTACTATTTGGACTATAGAGACTCACTAAAAAATTCACATATTACGAGTTTCATTCAACTGAGTCGCAGAAATTTTAAAGTGTGTGCAAAAAAAAAACATTTTTAAACAATAGATGTTCTTGTACATGAAACTTGCATGTGACGTCACTCCAGGTGCACGAAATGTGAAACTGGGAATGCTACCACCAAGAAATATAAATGCAAGTTGTATATGTTCTCTATAATCATGCCGAATATGTACTTTCGCTTAATATTTAAGACAAAAGGGCCGTTTTTTGCAGCAGATGTATCAAAACATATAATTTCTAATGAATTCAGAATATCAATTTTTAGCAAATAGGCGTAGACTGATTGAGCTACTGTAGAACCAGTTAAATCTTCAATGCTGGGGATAGCTACAAATTTTTCCTATCACGTCAGCCCAGTAGCTAAACTATCAACTTTATCTATTCCAGCAATTGCGTCTCGCAATTGCCGGAGATCTCAGGTACGATTCCCGCTTACATTTTTCTTTCATAGCCGGCCCCCACGGTATTGTCGACAGCAACGTCGCAGTATAAGTGTCGAGTCACTCGGCATGTCTAGTAAAAGCTTCTCAAAAAGCGACGTTCGCATTCGCCGATAAACCAGTAGGTGCCGTAAGCTGTGAATCTAAAAATAGAAAGCGTTTTAATTCCCAACAACGCGGGAAGCTATCCAATACCTTTTTCATGGGGTGTAAAGGAAAATTAATTTTGTTATATAAATGGGAAGTAGCTTTTCGTCCCAATGCAAAACTAATGTTTTAGGTATCTAAAAAACATAATATAAAAGAAATACTTATAACTTGGCCAAAATCAAAAAAATAAAATTACATTGAAATTTTCAATGCAAACTTGTGCAATTCAGAAGTTGATCCTCAATATTGAAGTTTCACTGATGAATTGTGTATCTAATAGAGATGACATATTGCCGGCATCCATACAAACTAACATTCTGTCGTCTATACAATTTTTCATTCCAAGTTTTTGAATCGGCATATTTAAGCAACTTGGAATGTTATCAATCTGTTTTTCATCCATTGTCTACATATCATCTCCCAATTCGTCATTTTTTTCACAGCCGACCCCCACGGTATTGTCGACAGCAACGTCGCAGTATAAGTGTCGAGTCACTCGGCATGTCTAGTAAAAGCTTCTCAAAAAGTGACGTTCTCATTCGCCCATAAACCAGTAGGTGCCGTAAGCTGTGAATCTAAAAATAGAAAGCGTTTTAATTCCCAACAACGCGGAAAGCTATCCAATACCTTTTTCACGGGGTGTAAAGGGAAATTAATTTTGTTATGTAAGTGGGAAGTTGCTTTTCGTCCCAATGCAAAACTAATGTTTTAGGTATCTAAAAAACTTAATATAAAAGAAATACTTATAACTTGGCTAAAATCAAAAAAATAAAATTACATTGAAATTTTCAATGCAAACTTGTGCAATTCAGAAGTAGATCCTCAATATTGAAGTTTCACTGATGAATTGTGTATCTAATAGAGATGACATATTGCCGGCATCCATACAAACTAGCATTCTGTCGTCTATACAATTTTTCATTCCAAGTTTTTGAATTGACATATTTAAGCAACTTGGAATGTTATCAATCTGTTTTTCATCCATCGTCTGCATATCATCTCCCAATTCGTCACTCTCAAATTCAACATTTTTCATAGTTAAGTCTGAGCATGAAATTAAGTGCACAAAAAATAGCCACTGTGTGGCCAAGTACTACATTAGAATATATAATAGTAATAAAACCAAGTTCGGTTTTTTATTTATAATTTTATTTTGACGTTTTTCATCTTCCTATCATTGTGTCTTTCTTTTTCTTCATTTGTGATATTGTGACATGCTACCAACACCCCCATTTTTTCGCTATATACTAATAAGCTCGAGAACGTTTACGTGGGCAAAGTCAAATATATTGTTTTGAATTATACTTCGTTCCGGAGATTTCATAATGTATGACTTTTGCAGCACGTGTACTTTGGTCTGGAGTTAGGATTCTAGCTTTTCTAGCCAAAAAGAAATATTTAATTTGACACCAATCCTGCACTTTCTTTAACTGTTTTATATTTATATTATAAATTATAATATAATTACATTTACAATTATACTATAAATTATATAAATAATTATATAAGTTATATATATGTATTTGATTCTTGTCGCATAGTGTACTTCAGAGTTAATGAAACTGATAACTAATTTACAATTTATAAATGATGTTCTAATTTATAGTATTTTTATTTATAGAATTTCTCGTTAAAACAACTGATAAAATGTAAAATAACAGAATTTTGGTGGTTTTTCAAAACTTTGACATTTGCCCTCATTGGGGCACGTGTTGGCACCATCCGATCAACCTGAAAATTTGGTACATCGATTTTGGCATCAAATCGCATATTTTAATCGCTACCCACATTTAACATTACAAAAAATAAAAAATCCCATATTAGCTGCGCCAGGTCTATTGGACACTTTAACTCGGGATATTCTAAGCAAAGAAATTAATATCTTTAATACCTCTAGGTACCAGAAGGAGTACCTCCTATAATTTTGTCTTGAAGTTTTTGGTTTTTAGTGATTAGTGAAGGCTTACTCGAGCTATTTTGCCCATCAGCCAGCTAGCCACCCAGATACTTGGGTTCCAACTCATGTCCTTTAATGCTCTTACACTTTTATAATTTTTTTTCGGTATAATCAAAATATTTATCATTACCTTAATATAACCAGTAAGAAAGTTTCAGTCGGGCAACCCGACTTACATATACCCTCACCGTCAGTAAAACAAAAAATTTTCTATTATACTGATATTATTGCTCCATTTCTAAAGTGGGCGGTGGGGTAAATTTTTATGGGAGGTACCAGAAGGGGCGGGTCTAGACTTCCAGATTTGTTTTCCAATACTTTATATTGTTATAGCTTTATTAAATACAGAATTTGGGCACGACGCGTTATTTCTAACTGACTTTTTACTGATTCCTGTTAACGATGTCAAGATACACCTTATATTTTAATCTGCTGCTGAAACTGTATCAATAGGAAGTTGTGAACAAATTAAAAAAAGGCGTCTCATTTCAAAAATTTATTGAAAAAAACCCCAACTCATTCGACGAAAGGAAATTACATTGATTTTTTTAAAATTTCCTATCCATTGTTTTGCTTTGCGTATTATAGTAACGAAGTTTTTATAGTTAGACATATATACTAAGCCGGGTCGAAAAAAAGTCGTCAATGTTACCGCCTCATTTAAACAGTTAAGCAAAAACGTCGGATTCGAGATTTTTTCTATAACATCGTTATTTGTATACCGATTGTCAAGATCAATGCATCGTTGAAAAGGTATTAACAACAGCTTTGTTAGTGAGTTAGAGACCTTGAACTACGGCGTCATCTTCCAGCGGTTCTGTACATTGTATACTTAAAAACCCCCTAAGCATAAAATTTTTTTGAAGTTGATTTGAAGGCCTTAAAAGACTAAAGATTTGAGAAAAAACCGTTAACTTTTATTCATAAACAACATTACATTCGTTTGTTACAAGGCGTGTACAATTGAAGAATACATAAAGTTCAAACAAATAAAAATCAATAATGGAAAATACCAAATAATTTGAATATTATCTAACTGAAGAACTTACAAAGACTTTATTAGCTACTAATGCGAAGTTTTGTTGAGCAAATGAAACAGTTTACAAAAGTCTACTTCGCACTATCATATGTACTAAATTGTTAAATCAATATAACATTTTTGTTTATTAAGAAGTTATTTTATAGTTTCTACATACATTTTATAGTTTATAGATCGACCCGTTTTAATATATACCACCCGGTTTTTCCAGTTTGAACTGTGAATATAAAAATTCAAAATAAACTATTTTCAACATTTTGAGAAGTTTCTTTTAACAAATTATTATAAAAATATGACATTTCACTATATTGCTTAAATTGAATAGGTGGTTCCAGTAGGACTGGCACAACTTGTCCTACTTGTGCAAAATTTGACTAAATTCGGTGTACCTTTAAAAGAGACATGAACGTGAAAATATGTGGGCAATTTCTAACATTTGTATAGGAGGAAACAGAAAGGGGGTGTGTCAAATGTTTTCTGAAGTTTTGCGAACTACATATACATGTTTGAAAGTTATAGGAGAAATATTTTTTATTCTATATTTAATATTATTTATGAGTCGGCCGGTAAGATCCATATTAATTCCTGAGTCTAACTATCAAAGGCGTACATCTTATGCAAAATATGTCCAAATTCAGTGTGCTTACAAAAAATATATGTATGTTTGTAAATCTGGGGAATGGGGCTTTGCTCAGAGGTGGAAAGTTACTCACTTGGGAGTGACCAGAATCGATACCTTTGTAGCACTGTCCAAGCAGCTAACTACTTCCGGTCTTAGAACAAGTATTTCCCGGGCAATGACTTCAAAGCAACCGCTTAGAAGTTAGATAAAGTTAGAAGGCATTACAACCATGTATCCTGAATGGTCAAAGAGACGTCTCAGGAAAGTAGGCTTGAACCGCTGAAGCATGGTTGCATCGTGGGATTGGACGTGCAGATAGCAGCCGTATTACCAATCTAGGAGACGAGGGTTAGCAACCCACATCTTCCGAAAACTAAATTGCGAAAATCCATAGCGTCTGTTTCATATTGGGGGGCTTCCTGGTCAGCGTCTGCCTCAGAATGAGCGGCTGAAATGTTTCCTGGCAGTAGGAATAAAATGCAGAACCTGGTGGGCTGGGCTTGCCAGCCGCCACCAGTATAATGGCAGTGAATAAAATGAGAAATAAGAGAAAAATAAGAGACTACGACACCTGGTCTCTAGGTTTACTCCTGTCAGTGAACGAATCGCCACCATTAGACTTAAGGCAAAATTTTTCTACATCACGCTGATATGTGCTCATGCTCCGACGGAAGAGAAAATTGACGAGGTCAAAGACGAATTCTACGCCCAACTTGAAGAAACATATGACCGTAGCCCGGGCCATGATGTTAAAATCGTGCTGGGAGATTTGAATGCCAAAATAGGCCGGGAGAATGTCTTTAGCCCAGCAGTCGGAAAATTTAGTCTGTATACTGACACATCGCCAAACGGAATCAGACTGATTGATTTCTCTGCAGAAAGGAACATGGTAATTAGTAGCACACGATTTGACCACAAAAACATTCACAAAGCAACGTGGATACCTCCCGATCAAGTAACGAGAAACCAAATTGATCACATGGTAATCGATGGTAGGCACGCGTCAAGTGTCTTAGACGTACGAGTGATCAGAGGTGCGGACATCAATTAGGATGAAGAAGGGCGAAAACCCTGCGTAACCAGGCACAGAAAAAGCTGGACATCGCTAAACTGCAGACCGCGGAGATAGCCAATGCCTATTCTGACCAACTCACTCAACTACTTCTTGATGCTCCAACTCCCGAAAATACTGGCGCGCATTGGCAATATATTGCCCACTCGATGGAAAGGTCTGCGCGGTCCGTACTGGGGTATGTAAAGCCCTTTAACGATAATGCCTGGTACGCTGACCAATGCCGTAATGCCACCCGGGAACAAAATGCTGCATACATGGCCAAACTCCAGCCAATGGCAACGCGAGCTGTTCATGAAAAGTTCAGGGAGAAGAGGCGGGAGGCGACTCGTCTCTTCATTCGAAAAAAACGAGAGCTTAAGGAGCGGAATAATGTGTGTATTGAAGATTACAGTAACAAAGGTGAAGCCCGAAAATTCTATCAGAAGATAAAATGTAAGGTACATGGAACAGGTCTTCCCTCCTATAAAGACAAGGATGGTCATCTCGTTACTCACTCCGAGAGCGTACTGAGAATATATAAAGATCACTTCTGCAGCCTATTGATGTGTGAAAACTTGACGGATGAAGACTGTGCACCAATCCGAGATGATAACATCGAGTGTCCACCTCCGAGCCAAGATGAGATAACAACTGCAGTGAATGAGGACAAGACGAAGGCATCGAACAAAGTGTCCACCCGTTGGGGACGCAGCGTGAACGTTGAAAACAATTGCTTTGAGGTAGTGTATGAATTTATCTACCTTGGATCAGTGTCAGCCTCGAAATAAAACGGAGAATAGTGCTCGCCAACAGGTGTTTCTTTGAACTACGCGAGCACTTCATAAACACCACCCTATCTCGAACCACCAAAGTCCAGCTGTACCAGGTACTAATTTTACCGGTCCTGTTGTACGCCTCCGAATCTTGGGTGCTTACACAGGCAGAAGCAGCTCATCTGGCGGTGTTTGAAAGAAAAATACTCCGCAAATATATGGACCATTTTCGTAAACGGCGAGTTTAGGATTCGGATGAACCATGAGCTGTACGAGTTGTACCACGACATTGATGTAGTCAAGCGAAACAAAGTGCAACGATTACGCTGGCTAGGCCATGTCGTGAGAATGGATGAGGAAACTCCAGCGCGAAAGGTATTCTATCAAGACCTCGAAGGACGGCGCAAAAGAGGGAGACCGCGACTACGTTGGAAGGACCAGGTGGAGGAATCACTGACGCTGCTTGGTAGGACTGACTGGAGACGGTGCGCATAAGATCGAAGCGAATGGAACTCTTTGATCATTTCGGCCTCTGACTTAGGCACTAAGATATAAATATATATATGTGTCAAGTTGTTTTAATAGCTAATAATAACAATAAAGTTTGTAAAACTATATTTTTTTTTTGTTTTTCTGAGATATTGATGATTTTAAAGTTATGGCCCCCTATGTTTTTATACAAAATTTACAAAAAAAATTTAAATATGAAATTTGAAAAGGGCTTTTGGGACACTTATGCATCATTTAGTTCATTTCACAAAGAAGTGGACTTGAAATTTCGAAATTTACATTATTTCAAAAACTCTGCCCAGTAGGAAGTGTCTGCAAGACATCCTCAAGGATAGGTGCGTGACCATAGTAAATTGTTGATGACATTTAGGGGACCGTCCATACAAATCGACAATGTCGGCCAAATTTTCGTTGATGCCTATACAAGCGACCTGTTGCCCACACAATCATGCGCGACATGATGGTTGACAATGTCGGTGAAAAAGTCGTTGAAGACTATATAATCATACACGACCAGATGGGTGAAAATGTCGGTAAAATTTTCGCATTTTAAAACATGGATTTTAAGCTGTTTTTGGTTTTTTATTAGTATGACGAATTGTTAATACATTTTTCTTCCTAAGATTTTGTTGATTGTGTTTGATGCACGACAACATTAGTATTTTGTCGGTCAGCTCGTCGTCAACCGAGTGTTTTGACGACAAGTACATAAATTTTTTCTCATTTTGTCTTGAGGACAGCATTGAAGACAAAGTCGTGTATGATGGAACTTCCTACTGGTTGTCTTCGAATATTCAGTAAAGAAAAAGCCGGGTAAACCCTATGACCTATGACGTATCTGTCCTCCCGGAATTTTTACCAACATTCCCAAAAAGTTGTTGCACTGTGTTATGGGACAGAATGGAGCTAGCCAATCAATTCGGGGAATTACCAAACAAATGTTGAACACAATAATTAAGTTGTCTGCCATTATTTTTGTAAACTCATGTTATGTATACAATTTAAAAAAAATATTGAACAAACTAACAAATATTTATAAAAATCTCTGTATTTAATAAATATTGCTATATTTTAAGAAATAATCGCAATATATTTTTAAAACACGTTTTCTTTCTATGTATACCTGTATACAAAACATTTTTTCGAAAATCTATATTTTGTTAAAACCGGCTGACGGGTTTGAACAAAAAAAATCGGTTTGGTGGTTTCCGGTTACCGACGATATGTTTCTTTCATGTAAAATTCCCACAGAAAAATTTGCTTACTAGCTTCCCTGAATATCGGTGTAAAATTTTTGTTTAAATTCATATATTGTACGTTTAGCAGAGTAATTAATATGGCTACATATTGTGTAACAAATTATAAGTTACATTTCACCAAAAAATGTCCAAGTAAGAGGTAAAGGGACCTTCTAAGATGGTTTTTTTTTAACCAAAAAAGCAAAAATATCCAACAAAAAACAGGCGTTTATAGTAAAATTTGCTAAAGTATACGAATAAATATGCTTAAACATAATTTTTTCATAAAATATGCAATAAAGTTTGGATGCCACTTCAAAGGTAATTTTATGATTCGTAAAGATACTTCAACGTTTCCATTTTAGGATGACCAGGAATAATATGCATTTGCATGGTATTTCTTGCACTAATTATAAGTATTTAAATTTATATCAATTTATGTCTTAAATAAAAATATGTCTGTTCTCATTTCATTTTCTTTTCATCTGTTCATTTACGCAGCATATGATTTTCGTCTTAATAAAATAAAAACGTATAAGACATAATTTTCTTGAATTACTCAAATTAATAGATATTCAATAGAAAAAAAATTGAGTAATTTAATAAAAATAGAAGTGAGATATCGAAACTGGGCTCGTCCGGGATTTGAACCCGGGACCTCCCGCACCCTAAGCGGAAATCATACCCCTAGACCAACGAGCCGGTTGCTCCCGACCTGACTAATACGAGTGTAGTGACAACAGTAAGAGTGTAAATCATGAGTGTACACTGGTAAAAAGGTAAGCAAATGTTTCTTGTGCTCTCTTGCGACATGCGCACTAGTGGTTTTGATATTAGTTTTGTATCAGGGATGGAAATATTTCAACTATGGTACAATTTAGTACCTACTCATAGTAAGTAATTGCCGATACCACCAACATTAATACGAACGTGTGTTTAGGGCTGATTGGTTTGGTACTAACGCAATTGGTGGCAGAGTACTTGTACAAGTGCTTGTGTAGAGGCCAGGGTTGTCAAATTCAAGACAAAAGAACGATACAATTATAAAAAACACTATTATTATAGTTTGAAGAACTTAGTAACTTAGTAAGATTAACACATATTTTTAAAAAGTAAGAAGAATGATTCATTGTTTGACCTCCTTAAATATTTCCAAATTTGGCAAAAGTGCAGAATATAGGGCGGGAGACAAAAAATGCCACTACCCCCCAAATACGCTCTAAAACACGAAAATCAAGGTTAAAGTTGGCGCTAAGGCTCACGGGGCCCCTTGGGTTCTATGAAAACCCCTCATGTGTGGGTACTTAAATGAAAGATACTTTCGAGACGAATCCAAAGGTGGATTTAAAAAATGTGCAAAAATCATGGAAATAGTTGGAGAACTTTTTAAGGAAATAAATTGAAAAATTCTAAAAAAAAGTAGAACAACTAAATACCGCGCGATTTTTTAAATACCCCGTAAAAATTAAAAAAAAAATGGGAAAAAATCATGGAAAATTAGAAAAATTTAATTGAAATATTCCATAGAAAACTGAAATGTCACCAAAAATGTGTGAAAATTTTAAATTTTTTTGAATTATTTAGGTTTTTGTTTAATTAAATAATGAAAATTAAAAAAAATGACGGAAACAAATGGATAATTTCAAGAAAAATTTAAAAAAAATATTTGAAAATAGAAAATTGATAAAAAAAAGGATAAAAGTGGAAAAGTTGAAGAAAAATTTGAAAAATATTTCAAAAAAGCTATGTTTTGTAAAAAATTTTTTTTTGTTCATATATCCCTTTAAATTATTATTTGTTTTTTAAATTAGAGTGGTAACGGTTCAGATGGTTACTTTTTTTTAAAAAATTCGCGGTATTTATATTATATTTATTTATTTATAAAAGTTTATATTTTTGGTATATTACGGGTACGGGTTTGGTATATATACGGGTTTTTTTTTTGGAAATTAGAGTGAAAATGGAGATGTTGGGAGTAAAAGCGCCGGAAGCAAAAATTATTTTTAAAAAAATCGAGCGAATTTTCTTAAATATAATTTTGCCTACGGCGCTTCAGCGACCACCTCAACCGTTACCACTCTTTTTTAGAAATCGCGCGATTTTTTTAAAAATAATTTTTTTTTGGTATATCCCGGAAATTTAAATGGCTCTAACTCGGTCCAGAAGACCCGTAGGAGCTCAAATAACATCGTTTGATTCGTATCGAAAATATCTTTCATTTGAGTATCTGCACATGGGGGGTCATCATAGAACCGTAAGGGGCCCCTTTTTTGACCACCCGAGCCCCATGGGCCCGAGGGCCAACTTTGGCCTACCATTCCGATGTTTGGGGACCAAGACGAAGACAATGACATATTTTTTTTTTAATAGGTCTCCCGCCCCATATTCTGCACTTTAGCCCCAAATTTTGTAAACAAGGAGAAAAATTAAATCAATTAGAAAAACAAATTAAAAATTAAGTATTGTCACTGAAAAAAATTACCTATTTAAAAACTTACAACAGATGGCAAAACTGTAACATAACGTTTCGAATTTTTTCTTACATTCGTCTGTCAAGTGTTTCCGATAATCAAATGATAAGTGTTTTTTAAAAAGTAAATGTAGTAAAATAGCGTCCGAACAAGAAAAATACCGAGAAAAATTGTTGTTCAATATCACCATTTCTCTGTTATAAGATCCACAGATTAGCGAAAATAAACTTACACAATGTTTTTAGGCTACCGAATTAATATTACTCCAGATGGACACCTTGTATGGGAGGTTTCGTCTTCCACTGATCTCAACTAAATTCATACAAAATTTCTGAATTTCTGTTAAATTTGTTCATAGATTAAATTTTTCGATAAAATTGCACCCTAGCGTCATCTACCGGGTCCAAAATTTATGTTTCGTTCACAAATCGAACACAGGTTGTGAATATGCATCGAACAAATAAACAATTTTATACTATTTTAAGATAGAATAAAATTTTAAGATAAAATAATTTTCTTTTTTCATAACAATTGTGTGGCAACAAAACCGAAGAAGAATGTATCCAAATTGGTACAGACGTTTTCTACCGTTAAGCAAAGTTGTAGCCAACACTTTGCTAAAGATATTTCTAAAATATTATATTCCATAAAAAATTATACTTCCCTCGTTTTATATTTTTCAAAAAACTTCGAAAGAAATTAAATTTTTTAGTATAAGTCGTTGGGAATCCATTTTTTTTTGCATCCTCTATTCAGTGAAATTTTTGTTCAGGTAACACCGAATAACTTCTCTGAACAAACCCATGCAGTCTATCAAATATCACTCAAAACCCAAAAACGCAAAAAGGTTAAAGTTCAAATTTATTCTCAAGTAAGTTTATTGCCGTGATTAATTTGATGCATTTTGAAATCTAAAGCCATAACAAAATAATTGTTTTGCTATTACCAGATTTTTTTACTGTAACCTAGATAGCGCTTTAAATATTCTAACGTCTATTTAAATATCTCACTAAAATTATTAGCAACGAATTTTAGCGACCATGTTCAAATGTTTTAATTCCAAAAAACTTTTTATTGAAGATGGTTTTTGTTTTTTTTTTTATTAGGAAACATTACATATTCTAAATGTTGAACCCGCGAGAATAGTATTTCCCATATAGATTTGGAATTGATTTTTGTTGTCCGCTCCATATTCTACTGATTTGTCAATTTTACCAATATTTTCCCAAAAGCCAATTCCCAATAATTTTCTAAATTAATAAATATGAAATGTTTATAATCAAGATCCAAAACATTTCTTTACATTTAAAAAAGTAACTTTGAATGCTTTTTGTTTTAATGGCAACTCTTCATTTGTACACACAAATCACATACACGGTATAGTACATTCAAAGAGCATTTATTGTCTATATCTGTTTCTTGTTTGTGAGTACTGTGTACAATGTCGTTTTGAGAACTACGCGACGTGATGAGAGCATGTGATACACACGCTCTCAGTTTTTACTTCGTCGTAAGAATATCTATTGACGGACCTGCGCTTTGTGTTATCTCTATTCTTTATATCATATATAAATAATGTCAAACACTTGCAAGCAGGGGATTCCCAAATTATTTTAAAATTTCAATTGATTATTGAGACTCACATCGTGCGAAGACAACAAAAAAATATGTAGATGCTAGTGTTGCCAGATGCAGACATTAAAGTTCTTTTAGCGTTTGGTCCAAAATTCCAAAAGATAATCAAATCTGCAAATTACAAACTGAGTAGTAAGGTAAAAGGTGGCTAATGAAAATTAAAAATGGAAATAAAATTATTCATCGAAAGCTGATGTGTTTTTATTTTTAAAAACTGTTATCCAAGAACAATATTAAAAACATATTACAACGTTTATGTTTTACACTCACATCATTGATTTTCTGTATTTGTTTTGTTTTGTTATTAGAAGCTCTTTGAATAAGCTGCAAATTATTATAGTCAATTTAAATTAAATATATATAAATTTAACTGATTTAAAATAAAAATGGGAATTTATTGAATAAATATTTTATGCTGTTATCTACATATAAAAATGAATTGCTGTGCAGTTGTCTCGCTAAAACTCAAAAACGGCTGGACCGATTTTCAATTTTTTTTTTGTTTTGTTCGCTATAGCTTCTGGATGGTTTAAAAACTTTTTTTTTCAAAAAGTGGGCGGCGCCACGCCCCTTTTTTCAAATATCACAAATTTTACCATGAGGTACTGTTGACCTGTAGATAGTTCCTGACTACATTTCGTTGTAATTGGATAAAGGGGCGTGGCACCGCCCATACAACTTGAAAATTAAAAAGGCTATATTTCATGAACTATCAGAGGTATGAAGATGAGATTTGGTATATATGTTGTTGGAGCAGTATTAATTACATCCAGGGAGGAAGTGGGGGTGTCACGCCCCCTTTTTAAAAATCGCTCTGACGGCTTTTCCAAAGACAGATTGATACGAAAATTTTAGAAAGTGGTACTGTTGACCTGTTGATAGTCAGTGGCTATATTTGGTTGTGATTGGATAAAGGGGCGTGGCACAGTGACACCACCCCATACATTTCTTGGAAAAAATAGAAGGAGTGGTCGTACAGCAATGACATTTTGCAGAAACACTTCTCCGGGCTAAATTAAGAAATTTTGAAAAAATCTTGGAAAACCGCCTACTGCCACACCCACCACCAATATAACTGCACTTGCCAAAATGTGTATTTTTGGACCTAGGGACTCGAAAAAAAAAATTTAACATAATGGGGATGCCACGCCTACTTTAGATTTTACACCCATTGAAAGTTGTAGATTTTAGGTGTTTTTCTTTCCTGTCTAGAATCATATGAAAATTTCATATAAGTGAAAAGTTGATATTTTTTAGTATAATTTTTGATAAATTATAATAATTAGTTTACTTGTCCAATTTCAATAATTTTTTTTTTATAAAAGAGTAAGTGCTATATTTTCACAAAAAAATAAAACAAAAGCCATAGCTATAAACTTACACACACAAAAAGTTCTTTATTTGGACAATAATTTTAATCTAATTTCGTTGAATAAATTTCCGTTGAATTCTGTTATTTCTTTTTACTACAAAATTTCACTTTTCATAAAAAACCTTGTTGAATTTTTCTTATCCAAATACTTCTTTACAAAACCATATCATTAAAATTTTAATATTGGAAAGTTGAAAACCCCTATTTTTTCCGCCGAAATGCCACTGTGCGTGGCACCGCCCATTCAATTAAAATTAAAAAATTAAAAGGGCATATCTCATGAACTATCAAAGATATGAAGATGAGATTTGTTACATATGTTGTTGTTGCAGTATGAATTACAGTAAGGGTGGAAATGGGCTGTTCCACATCCTTTTTAAAACAAACAGTTATAACTGTCAAAATTTCACAGTATATTGCTGTTCGCCTAGAGATATGAACATTAAGGTGGGCCAATTTATTCGCAAAAATCGTAACCAAAATCGAAATCTACGATGAATTATAAGAAAATTTCACCAATAAACTTTGTGTCTAAAATCAATTCCTAGCTCGCGTTGGGAAGCATGAAGATTTCAGATAGAGATTTTTTTTTGTTTTTAAATGAGCACGAACCGAAAACTTCAGATATATATTTTTTGAGACCTTCTGCGTAAAACTGACTTCCCTACAAACTAAATGAGGTATTGCAGAAGCAAGGTTAAAAAGTTATGGCCTCTGAGATTTGGCATACAGAAATTAAAATCATTTTTCAGAATATTGGGCGGGATCCCAATAAAAAAATCTAAAATATACTATTCTTTTCGTAGTGGTAGGTAAAAATTAGAGCCGGGTCCATAGGTCTGATGTACTGACTAATTGCTCATTGCTAAAAAAAAATATCTCTACCTGAAATCTTCATGCTTCTCAGCGCGAACTAGGAATTGATTTTAGACATATAGTTTCTTAGTGAAATTTTCTAAGAATTCTTCGTACATTCCAATACTGGTATACGATTAACACCTTTTTTTTTTGACGCGAAATAATTAATTCGCCCTAATGATCAGGCTATTTCGAACTAAATAAGTTAAAAGTGCCGAGGCGCTGCCCGCGCACTTCAATAGTTAACTTTATAACTGTATCAAATAATGGTCCGTACACCAGGCAGTTGAGGATGCGCAGACTAAAATAGTGTTTTTTTTAATTTACTTTACAGGTATGTATTTTTCAATTACTTTTGAGGAGAGCGAATCGGTAATAAATCATATAGATAGAAAAATTAAGCAATATTCATTGTAATTATACTACAATAGTTAAATTTTTATAGTATATCAGATGTAACATTAGCAAACAATTGTACATAATCTATGCATGGGGTATTTTTCTTGACATATATAACTTCTGATAGGTATAAGTGTAAATCTAGCTGTCATACTAATGGAGTGTGATAGACTTTCTTTACGTATACTTTGCAAAATCACCATATAAAAACTAAACAAGAACAACGTTTATAAATCTTGCAAATTTATTTTCAAAATGCACGTTATGTTCGGCGAACTTATTGAGCCCTTTCTGAAGTTGATGGTGCATATAATGATCCATATGAGCAGCTAATAGAAGCCATCGACGCTGTAGACGTAAGTGTGACAGGGGACTCGAATTTATCGAACCGACGTCTTTCTCAGCAACTCGGTCTCTGCAAATGCTGAGGAAAGATCTTGGCCTACATTGATATAAAATCCAACTGGTAGAAGAACTACAAGGAGAAATGGTTTCAACACGACGGTGTAACATGCCATACACCGCGTGAGACTCACTTTTTTAAGCCAAACGTTGGTGACCGAATTATCTCTAAAAATGGTAATACGAGTTCAATAAAAAAAAAAGTATTTGGGATTTTTCACGATCCGTGTGAGAAGAAGACATGACAAAAGAAGTTTTTATGGCTAAAGGCATGAAGCTTCAAACGGAATTTTCATTTGCGGTCAATAGGAGAAGGCAATACAAAACTGTTTTTTTATGACCAAAGAGATAGTTAGTATACAGATGGTTCCCGCTACTACGGATCAAAATAAATAATTTTGATCTTTAGAGGAATGTCTGATTCCGATTTGTGGAAGAAGTGGTTTTTCGCCCTTAATCTATATGTCGGCACTATAGATATGACTTTGCTGATGAACTTTTTATTAGCATTTACAACTATAAAACTTAAATGGTTAACTTTAATGTTAAGGAGTTACTTTAAATAAGTTACATAAGTAAATAAATTCAACATATTATTGTCGAGCTTAAGTACCGTTTTCAAAGTACTTTGTAGACCTATATGTGAAATATGTATATTACAAGATAGTATGCAATAGCGAAGCATTGTCGGGCCCACTAGTTTCTAATATAATTTCTGACGAAAATTCTTAAGTAATACTGTTGCAATTTTTACGTCATTTCAATAATCAAAATGTTATTTCTGTTTTTTTTTTTTGAACATTTCTAAATTGTCTAAAAAGATCGTCAAAATCGTTTGTTTTGTAAAGATTTCCATCGTACGAATTGTGGAAACAATGAACCAATCGCAAGATGTTTGCGGTTGTGTAATAGTTTCTCACCATTAACAAATTTTAATTCAAGTAAAGAGATGTTTAAATTAAATTTGTTTACAATTTTTAACTAATTAATTTGTAAATGCATTGTTAATTTAAACAAAAATTTGTATTAGTTATTAATTAATTAATTTTAACAGTAGTAAGTAAATAAAAAATTGTGTTTTTTTTCAGGAAGCGGACGAAATTTAGTTTATATTGCTCTTAAAGTACTACCTTAGATAGAACTCCCTGAACCGCCGTCGAATTGATTTTGTTTACATTAAAAGTGACGTGTTGGACCCATAGTACCGTTAAGACCAATTTCGTTTTAGGACCTTTTAAGAGAATTGGGCCATGTCCGACTGTCTCAGTAATATTTTCCATTTTTCTCTCATAACTTTTAAACAGAAAACTCAGGGATATTAACATTTGGTCAGTTTAATAACTTTGTAACAAACAAACCTTCGGATAATCGAAACGTTTGCCACACCCATTTTGGAACTTGCAGTATAAATGACTGAATTGACTATTTGTACATATAATGAATGTAAATTTTTTTTTTGTAACTACACTGAATTCAGACACATTTTGCGTAATATGTACGCGTGTGAGAATTTAATTTATACTACTTTGGCCGACTCTTTGTGGTATTTTCCATATAAAATAAGCCATTTTTGAAAAATAATATTTCTTCAAAAAATTCCAAGTGGACATTACAATTCGGTCAGTTTAATAACTTTGTAAAAACGGACAAACCCTAAGAAAGCCGAAACTTTTGCCACCTCCGTTCTGATACTTCCCATAAAAATGATCGAATTCACCCTCATAGTTTTACATACATACATTTTTGGTTAGTACGCTGATAATAGTTTGACTCAGGAATGACTATGGACTGTAGCGGCTGATCGATACTGGTACCTCCTATACGAAATAACTGTTGGGTACCCGTGGGAAAAGCGGGTACCCGAGAAAGGAAGGAAAAAAGGAGAATGCAAGGACTGCCTCTGAGGCAGTGGCGGGCCCTAGGCAACCTTGTAATTTCGGGCCTTGTTTTCAGTCATGACACATACATACAAAACTTAAACTTAAAGATAATTTAAAAAAAAAAACAATAATACTTAAATAAATGTACTTAGAGTGACTAGTTATATTACATTTTTCTCACTTTTAATTCTGCAAACTCGTCAATAAGCTTGTCATAATTAATAGAGTTATTTAATAACTCTTTTTCTATGTAAAGCAATGATAAACTAATAATTTTTTGTTGGTCTAATGTGGATCTAAAAAAATGGTTTATTTTGGCCTTCACTGAGAATGACCTTTCACTGCTGGCTTTGCTAATTGGAAGGGTTAAATAAATTATCAGAATTATGTTTAAATTTGGGAATGTTGCAATTATATTATTTTTCTGAATAAATGACCACATGGATACAGGCGAAATAATATTTTCTTTACTTATAAAAGACTTAAATTGTAATACTTCATTTTTCAGTTCTGCTAGATTTAAATCTTGTTCATAACATTGTAAATCCTCTATTCCTCTAAGTCACTAACATCACTATAATGACAAATTATTTTGAATTTATTGTTAATAGTTTTATATCTCTCAGATATTTTTTTAATGTTGCTAATTAAAGAATTGCATACAACAAAAAAATATCAACTTTAAAATGTTCTTTGCCACTGAATCTTATACCATGTTCAGGGATTTCATCATGAAATAGTTTTCGTATTTTCTGCCGTTTTTTATCATTAGTATATGCAATATCTTTAATTTATGTGCTTCTTTTTCTAAGTTTTCAAAATCATCTCTAACAGTTTGTATGAAATCTATATTTTAACTGCTGTAGTTAGGGATACGTTGTTGAAGTGTCTTGTTTGATGCATTTATCCTCTCTAAAATCTTTTCCCATAAGTAATAAGTAACAGTTCATATTCAAATGTATCAAGTTTTTTATGTAAGCCGGCTGCTTCGAACTTTGTTAATGGGTTTTCATCACTGTTTGAGAAAAAATGACGTAAACCATGTCTAATTTCATCATAATTTTCCTTTAAGGATTTCAATTGGAACAATGAATGGCTCGTGTTAATTCACAAAAGCTATCCCGTACCTCATTCATAGGGAGCAAAAAAGGTATTTTAAGTTTTTTTTTTTGTAAAAAACCATTCTAAAAAAAGAAACGTTTACGGTACCCCTTCCGATACCTCCCATACAATGATCGAAATCAGCTTTATATCTTTTTTGTATATAGCTTAGTTCAGTCATATTTAACTTATTATTTTTTGAGCCAGGAATGCATATGGACTATGTCGGCCGAAGCCTTCTGGTACCTCCCATAGAAAATTACCTTTTTTCGGGAAATAAATATTTCTCCCATAATCCCTTAACTTCCAAACGTAAAATAGAAGGTATTTCGAATTTGGTCGGTTTATGTTTTTGTTGGAGTTTTAAACGAGTTTTTGCCGAAAATTTTCTTTTTCCAAATTTTTACTCTTTGATTTACGATTTGATTTTAGTGAGCATTTGTATTATGTGATAAAAAGGTTATACTAAAAAAAAAATTTGGCCGCCTCGAAAATAATTTTTTTTTTTGAAATGTTTTAGTGGCTTTTTTTAATAGGACTAGGGTGGTCAAAACCGAAAAACCGTAAACCGGTTTTTTTATTTAAAACCGTATGCCGGTTTTTGCAAAAGTGCCATGTTCAAATAACCGGTTTAACCGAGTTTTTTCCTTCGGGTACTCGGTTTTTTTAAAATTGCTTTGTTACAACTCTAAAAGGAGTTATTGAAAAAGTAAAAATTTCAAAATTGAATTTGAAATTAATTTATAGTAAACTTTTTACATTTTCTAACCGAGAATGTTTTTAGGAGCTTTGTAAAATTTTAAAATTCAATTTTAAATTAATTTAGAAAAAACTTTTTACGTTTCATAAACGAGATTGCTTTTAAAAGCTTTGTAAAATTTTAAAATTAAATTTCAAATTTATTTAGAGAAATCTTTTTACACGTTATTTAAGTGGATTTACAATTCGAAGTGAATCTCGCCGACGATGATAGTGATGATGATGATGCGGTGAAATAGTGGAAGTCAAAAAATCATACGAGCTCATTAAAAACGTGTCTTAAATCATCGCAAAATTGTGGAAGCATTGTAATGCATTTAATAAGTCGAGCGAAAAACAAAGAAAATTGCAGAGCTATGATTTACAGGAGCACAATAAAGAACTAAGGCTCATTGTCGATGTGAAACACCGGTGGAGCTCCTTATCTGCAATGATTGAACAGTTTCTAAGAATTAACCCACGTGTCAACCATGCGCTTACAAGAAATAACAATTTTGAGAGATTTAAGCTCAGCGCTTCAGCCTTTAGCCCTCGCAATTAAAAGATTATCAAATGATTCAGCAATTCTAATCTACGCTGAAGGAGTAGTTATATGCGTTTATACTGAAACAGCTCAAAAATATAGACTCGGTATATGCTCGGCAGCTGCGACACAAAATTATAGCATGGTTTAAGGAAAGAAGAATACAAACATTGAATAGCCTAATTATATATATTAGCTTCGGAAAATATCCTACAATCTCATCCTGTGTAAAGTATTCTAAAAAGACGGAAACGATAGAATATGCGAACAAACTTTTTAAAAGACTTTATCCTGCAATTTCCCCAACAACGGCAGAGTCTAGTAACAGTTCAGATTGTGAGATGGACGAATCCCCTAATGGCAGTCTTTGCAACTATTTAAACAGGACAATATATAACATCCAAAATCCACCAGTGAAGCCCAATTGCAATGACACAAGACTATATGATGATTTTAACTATGTCGATAGTTTTAATAAAAGGACAGAAAAGCTCAACATCCTTCTAAACGCGCTTTTGTCAATAAATCCAACTTTCACAATAAGTGAGTGCGTGTTTTCTGTATCAAGCTTTATAAAAACGAAACAGAAGAATAGACTCAAAATTTCACACTTAAATTGCATACTATTTCTTAAATACTGTTTTAAAATTAAAAATATTCCAAAGATACTACTTTAAAAAAAAAAAATGAGAGATTCCAAAATTTTTAAAAAAGTAAAAACACAAAATAAAAAAACATATTTCTTATTTTTTGTAAAACAATGCATTTTTTTAAAAAAAATTATTTTTTTTTATTTTCATTTTTAACTTTTTAAGAAAAAACGAAAAAACCGCTTTTCTTTCAAATGCTGTATTCGAAATCCGAGTTTTCTAAAAAAACAATTTTTGGAATAACTCGGAAACCGGGTTTTTGAAAAAAGGAGGTATTTGAACACTCTAAATAGGACCCAAAGAGCCCTATTATGGGCTGCTTAAGGTTCCGCGGATGCCAACTTTGATATTTGTTTTCGTTTTACTGGGACTGATCAAATCCCGCACGTTGGCATATTCAGCTGGCAACTCTACATCTCTTGTTTATTTTTTCTCTCTCAGGCAACACCAATCCCCGGCCAGGCAAACAAACGATTCAGTTCAGTCGCTACGCAGTATTCAATCGTAAAGTACCAACAGCGATTGACCACTTGTAAACAGTTATAATTGCGTTAGATTCAAACATTTTCCGGTACTGCTATAATTTGTGCTAAATATTTAATAGTTTTGTTAACTGAGTTTTAATATTCATTGAAATCTGTTTTTACTGTGTGTTCTTATAGCGACGAAACAAAATGAGTCTTAATCCAAAGAAAAATAATACAAACGATGAAATGTTAAATGGCATAAAGTAAGTGCACATACGTACATGCATACATGTGGCCTAAGTATAATAATAATTAGTTTTGCCTATTAATTTGCCAGCAATCCCCTCTCTGTGTCTAAAACTAATATGGAGTGTGACTGTACGTTCATTGTAGGAGCCGAACTAAAATTCGCAGAGACCATTTATGCTAATAGATGGCTGTTCTCCCTCGAGTCACCTGTTTTTGAACGAATGCTGTTTGGAGATTTTCAGGAAGCCACAAAACCCTCAGTTGGAATCCGTCTTGTAGACGATGATCCAATGACAGTGCGACACTTTCGTCTATTGACCTGCTGCAGTGAACGTGCCTCTCGAATGGAAGCTTTAAGTTTACATGAAACTATACAACTGGCTCGTTTTTGTCACAAGTACATGGCAATTTCTATAACTAAGCTGTGTATTGATCAGTTATCAACCTTATTGGATACGTTGCCGAAAGAAGATCTACCAATGATGTTTGATGTTTCGTTTTTGTTCCCGAACACGACTTTTTACAGCAATGTTCAGAAGGTGAGTTAATCGTTTTTTTTCCTTGTTTTTAAGAGTTTGCGTGTTAGTATCGATTTGCCTGTAAACGTATATTCTGCAGTCCGTTCCGATCTAATAAAAAAAAACCTAACTATTAAAGATTGCCATACTTGGAAAACAATCGACTAGAGAATTTTAATTTTTTCAAAATGTACAATAAATCGATCGTAGACTAACATTAATATCGTCCCCTTAATAAAACAATAGTGTATAATTTTTTTGGTGTTTTGAGAAAATCGAGTTTAAATTTTTCGTCAAATCGGATGTCTATTAAAACCTCAATATCGCGGTTAATATAGGTTTTTTATGGTGGTTTTTACAAGGAATACATAATACCGTTCCTGTTCTATCAACTGACCAAGTTTTAATATTTTACTCATCGTTTAGGGCCATAATTATGTCATTCAAAAAGCAAGTACGCCGTATAGGCTGTTTTAGCAAAATAGCAATTTGTAACAAATAAGTAGAAAATCATTCGAATTCTTTCTCTTTCTCTGCTACATATGGCTCATCTAAAAAATTGCGCCTATTTCATCCTTGTAATTTAAAAAAATGACTGCTAGTCACGAGGAATAACAGTTTTTTCACAAACTTTTAAGATAAAATAGTGTATATTTTTATAAGCTATTTTACGAGTAAAAGTTTTGATAAATTGTATTTATTTCCACAGACTAAAATGGAGTATGATGCGTATACACTATCATTATTTTAATAACTTTGGAGAGGCAATTTCAAATAAAATAGCGCATTTGAGCTTACACACTTATTGATGGAAATTTTTGAAGAAGAAATTATACACTATTTTTTCCAATGACCTTTTGACGCACTTTGTGGAAGTAGATTTTAACGAAATTTTGACCAGGCATAGAATCAATGATGGAGATTCTAAATATGCCATAAAAATATAATGGTGTATGAGCACATACACTATTGTTATATTAAGGGGACGATATTAGACAAACGATATTAAAAATTCCCCATAAATATTCTCACCGATCTATACTCGGTGCAAAATTCTCTTAATATATGAAACAAACAGCCTTTCAAATAAAAGCAAAACAACCAAATACTTAGCGTGAGCAATAAAATTTTAAAAACACACAGCATATAGTACTCAAATTCTATGAAGAGTTCATACATTGCCACAAATAAATATCAAAACATCGTCTAACTCATCAAAGCAAAGTGATGTATACAAGATGTCCAAAAATGCAGCGATAATTCCATCGAACACAATTTCGCGCTGGGTGAGGGGTGTTAACTGAGTGAACCCAACGCATAATACAAAATCAACCACAATAAAATGCCCACGAGATTTTTGCTCTCCATACCTCTAGAATTGTGGAAAGAGCAAAGCTCCTACGACCAGTGTTGCCAGAAGCCGCCAAAAGCTGATACAAGTCCTAAAACATAAGTGCCAAGCAAAAATCAAAAATTCTGACTTTCTTTATTTTTCAATTGGTTCTGGAAAAACCATTTGGGATTTTAAGGTCAATCGCTTTAAAGGTAAATTAAAAATTATGTATTTAACTTGTAGCCGACGCACAGTAGGGCCATTTGGGTTTTTTCGTTGTAAAGCTTTTAAACCAAACGATATAATGAAAAGGCATCAAAGTACAAAGAAACTAGAAATAAATACAAAGTTGAATCTGAAAATGCCAAATATATATATGGGTCGATATCACGAAATGACTACAATCGAGAGTTGAGAATGGCCAAGTGCGAAAATGGGTTTAAATAATTATTTTTCGGTTGATACTGTTTTATAAGACCATTTTATGTCAGCAATGGGTCATGTTTTTTTTTAATAGTAAAAAAAAAAATTATTAATAATCAATGGGTCATGTATATTTCAGAATGTTAAGGATTTTACGCGCAAGTTTTTTTTCCTCTGATTATTACTTAAATTACTTAGATTATACCCATGGTAATGACTGCACGGTAATGATGGAAACGTGAGTGTTCTTGGATTTAAATGTGGAATACTTCAAAATTTGTTATAAGATATAATATAATCTACATTTTTCACTTCTGTCAATTATATTTAAATCTAACGGAAATTGTCGTTACATTAATAATTTACACCTAACCGAAAAACCGGTTTAAAGCATTTTTTTCTTAATAAACAAATTGGCCCACGGGAATGACGAAAAAAATTGGCCACGGACTAAAATTTCTTAAAATCATAAATTTTAAATTAATATTATATTTATGAAATTAAAATTGACTTGGTTCATTCTTCTTGAATAACTTGACGTACTTAATTTAATATATATATTTTGAAATATTAATGAAAATCTGTGATTTCTGAACACAAATCGATCGGACATACGCCATGAAAACATTGTGATTAAGAAACCAGCTGTCAACATAATCCAATTCCCACAACTCTTGTAAAACCAACTCTATTAGCAATGATAGAAAGATCTTGAACCGAACGATGAAAGCACATTCATTATGACACCGAAATATGTGATAAAAACTGTGACATTTAACCAAGTAGAATATTAGGAGTGTCGGGAGTGTGATGCAAGGTGAAGCTTCTGATTGGTTTAACTTGGCAAACGCAGAGTGATCCTTGCCAATTGTTCCGTATTCGTGGTACTACCGCGGACGGAGTACCTCCACGTGGTGACGCCTGGAAACGTGCCTTTGACAACCGTCAGAGCGCGGCTAACTGTGAAGGGCGAAACCTAAAACCCAGGCACTTCTGCTCAGAGTGAGCGGTACCCTGGTCACCGTCTGACCCATAATTCTTCTTTAATGGCAGCTGCAACAGAAATGTATCCATCAGTAGCCGCACGTAGAAAAGTATTCCAAGCGCTTCGGTCTATGTCATTACCCAGGATTCTGCGCAGTAGAGCAAGACTGGTAGGACCCGAGTCTGGTAGAGCAGGATCTTTGTTCCTTGAGAGAGCGCTTTGTCGTTAAATCGCTAGCTTAGCGCATAGTTGCAGCGGTTTGTGATCTGACCCATAATGGGCGGCTGTAAAAAAGTCCTGGCAGGAGGAGAAAACTGCGACGTGGTGCGCTGGGCTTGAAAACCGCCACCGACGTTTGAACTATTGCAATGAAAAGAAGTAAGTAAAGTAATAAAACTGTTGACGACCATCGCAAACGAATTAAGGACCATGATTTGAGGATATGCACCTGGAATGTTAGAACACTGTATAGACCATGTGCCTCCATCCAACTGGCGGAAGTCCTCAAAGAATACAAGGCTGACATAACCGCTTTACAGGAAATCCGGTGGACGGGTCACGGGTGCTGGCGCATGAAGACTTGCGACATCTACTTTAGTGGCCATGCGGACAAACACAAATTTGGATGTGGATTTGTGGTTGTCGAGAGACTACGAAAGTTTTTTCACATAACACTTAAATGTGCCCATGCTACGACAGAAGAGAAAGGCGATGAGGACAAAGACGAGTTCTTCCATAGCCTAGAAAATGTATATGACCGTAGCCCAAGCCAAGACATCATTATACTAAGCGATTTTATTGCCAAAATAGGCAGGGAGACCACATTTGAGCCTACCATCGGAATATTCAGTCTGCACATCGAAACGCCGAACAATGGCACCAGATTGATTGATTTCTCTGCGGCAAGAAATATGGTAGTTAGCAGCTCTAGGTTTGACCATAAAAATATTCATAAGGCAACATGGTTATCTGCAGATCAATTGACGAGGAATCAGATAAATCACGCGGTGGTCGAAGGAAGGCACGCATCGAGTGTTCCGGACGTGCGAGTGATCGGGGGTGCTTACATTGACTCCGATCACTTCCTTACCGCAATTAAGGTACGCACAAGGCTATACATGGCGAAAGACGTACGTAACCAGGCACAACAAAAGCTGGACATCGATAAACTGAGGACCACAGAGGTAGCGGACGCCTACTTCAAACATCTAACTCAACTGCTACGGAATGCTCCAACCCCTGTTAATATTACCTCGCAGTGGCAATATATATCCGACTTTATAGAACGGACTGCGAGAAGTGTACTTGGGTACTCAAATCCATCTCAAGAAGATGCCTGGTACGATGATGAATGCCACAAGAGAGACGGATGCTGCATACAGGACAAAACTGCAGCCAATGGCAACGCAAGCTGTTCGTGAACGGCATAGGGAGAAGTGACGAGAGGCAACTCGTCTTTATCGACGAAAAAAGGAGCTGAAGAAGAGGCAGGATGAGAGCACAGAGTTGCTCCGAAGTAGAGGGACAGCCAGAAAATTATACAAGAGAGTTAAGGCGAGACTATGTGGAACAGGGTAGCCCTCATGCAAGGACAGCGATGGTCAGCTAGTGACGGACCAGGATAACGTTCTGAAGATATGGAGAGATCATCTCAGAAAGTTACTGGATATGGACACCACTCCAGAAGACCCAGCTTCAACCCTTGACGATGGTATTAACTGTCCAGCTCCGAGCCAGAGCGAGATACGTGTGACAATCTCCCGCCTTAAAAACAACTAAGCTTCTGTAGCCGATGGTCCCCTTCTGAATTGTTTAAGGCTGGCGGGGAGGAGCTGATTAGGAGCTCTTCGCGAACATCTGGCTAGAGGAGAGCATGCCCTGGGATTGGCGTCTGAATGTAGGAAGTACCGTTAAATAAGAATATTTCCAATTGCACACAAGGTCCTTTCAAGCATATTGTGTGAACGTCTAAAGTAAATTGTAGAAATACTAATTGTACCTTATCAGTGCGGCTTTAAACCTGGCAAATCTACGACGGAACAAATATTCACCTTACGACAAATTCTGGAAAAAAAACTCATGAAAAGCAGAGCGACACCTACCACCTCTTTGTCGACTACAAAGCTGCCTTCGATTCTCCGATAAGGCATAGGCTATATGAGGCCATGCCTGAGTTTGGTATTCCTGCTAGGCTGATTCGACTTTGTGGATGTACCTTGGAAAACACCAAATCCTCGGTTAAGATTGGTAAAGATCAATCTGAACCATTCAACACGGAAAGAGGTCTCAGGCAGGGCGATAGCCTGTCCTTTACACTATCTAATATAGCAATGGAGAAGGTGATGAGAAAGGCTGGTGTCAACATGTCTGGCACCATATTCAACAAGAGCCACATGTCACTAGCCTATGCCGATGATATAGACATCATTGGTAGACATCTGCGGGATGTTACTGCAGTTTTCTCATCACTAGAAAAGGAGTCAGCAAAAATGGGTTTAGCGGTCAACGAGGACAAAACTAAAATAATGATTTCGACGAACAAAGAGTCCTCTCGATGGGGACGCAACGTGAACGTTGACATTTTATGTTTTAAGGTAGCCGATGAGTTTACCTATCTCGGATTTCCATCAACAATAAATATAATGTCAGCCAAGGAGAATAGTGCTAGCCAATAGATGTTTTTACGGACTTCGGCCACCTTACCTCGAACTACCAACAAACATCTATACCAGGTGCTAATCTTACCCGTTCTTGTATGCTGCCGAATCATGGGTGCTTACGACAACGGACATACATACAGTATTCGAGAGAAAAGTTTTCCGAAAAATATATGGACCTATCTGTGTATGACCATCTGGTAGGACTAACTGGAGAACACACGCAGAAGATCGAAGCGTGTGGAATGTTTTAATATATCAGGCCACAAATTTATGAATCACGTTCGTAAGTTGTAATGGGCCACTTAAGTAAGTAAGTAAGTAAGAATATAAGGAAAACTTTCAAATAGTCATGTTTACCAATATTACGTGGATAGTATTAAGTAAATTAGAGGATCAATAGATGACGTGCAATATATTAACCATCATAAGGTGACGAATAAACGATTTAAATTCAGTGCAATAAACCAAACACAGATTATGAACATTTGACAAAATAGATACTCGTATGAGAATGGAAAATTACTACATATTATAAATAAGTCGCTTCAGACGGGAAAATTCCCTGAAAATTGGACAGTGTAAATGATAACGACAATCGAAAAAAAAATCAAAGACAAATAAAAGTGTAAACACACTAAAAACATTTCAGAAAAAAAATGAAAAAGGTGGTAAAAATCCAATTGGAAAAATATATAGAAGAGAGCGAAATATTTTCGAAACTGCAGTCTGGATTCAGAAAAAAATTCTCATGCGAAACTACTGTCAACTATGTAATAAATCGATGGTAAAATTTGAAAAAGGTGGAAAAACTATGGCTATATTTTTAGACTTTAAGCGACATTGTATAGTAAAATAGTATACATCATACCTATCAAATAGGAAACAAATTAGGCTTGTAAACGGAGAAATTTCTAATGAAATTGAGAACGACTACAAAAATTACAGAACAAAGCTATGAGAACAATTTTAAAATGTAGTAAATATACAGCTACACAGGTAATGTTGAACGCACTTAAATGGTTAAAAGTTAAGCAGAGGATTAAGTTGAACACGCTTAAGTTTATATTCAAGATGAAAAAAGGTACAAGGTGATTTGGTCGTAAAATAAGATCTGTTGTGTATAAAATCAGTCCTTTCCTAAGAATATCGATGAGGAGGATAATTTCAATGTTATTAACAATTATGTGATAGCTTTCTAATTTAATTTCTTTAAAAAACGAAATTCTGTTGATCAAACAAAATTAATCTAATCTTAAGTTTTGCACATTTGAATAACATTTTCTATAATTCGTATTTTGAGAGTTGTTTTCTGTATAACAAATAACATTTAAATTTAAGCTTAGTATTAAATCTAACTTAAACTGACTATTATATTATATGTATGAAATTGAAATCTGCTTTCCTTAGGTATTTTTTAGACCTCTGGCCTAAATAAACCTAAAATATTGTCTATTTTGATGTTATTTATTTAAGTTCTTTTAATTTGTTTCAGAAACTAATTTATCACCAGTATATCATCACTGATGGACTCAATAGTATCAGCGAAGCTGCATTTATGGAATACATTTCGGGGCGTAAAACACAAGAGCTATCCCATTTAGATTCATTCGTAGCAATTGAAAAGTATTTAAAGCATAATGATTTGATACCTACAAATTTGTTGGATATTCCAGATGGCAAGTCAAATACTGATACAGAAGATGACATGCAGGAAGAGGATAAGCAAAAGCGTACATATTTAAAAAGTTTACTGAAATATATTGATTTTAGCAAAATGGATTCTCGCTCTTTCCGCAATGGTCCCGGTAGCTCAAATATACTCACATGGGAACAAAAATATCTCGTTTTGTCCAGCTTGTGTGAAGGAATTAAACCTATTATATTGTTTTAAAGCTGTAATATACATATTATGAATTGTATACAAGTTGTGTATGTACCAATAAAAAATTAATTTAAATATTTAACATTTTTGTTATACCCTTCATCACACCCACGAACGGAGTGTCACGCTAATAAAGAGGCGTGGTAGGTATGTCAATATATGTTCATTAGGGTGGCAGCGAAAATGTAACTTTGGATTTTCGGTAATGCCCGAGCGGAATATTGCGTCAGTTGTTATAAAACGGCTATGGTCAAAATTTTAGCATAATCGGACAACTTTAAGCTGTGCCTAAAGAGGTCAAAGTTCATATAAATATATATGTATATGAAAATAAGTGTGTTTGATTATTTGCACTTTTTAGTGTCATATAGACTTGAAAACGGCTAGACCGATCTTTTTGAAATTTTTACAGAATTTAATGGTTCACATATGGTACTACCATTTTTCATATATAAGGTGGGCTTGGACCCTATTTTTGAAACCGCAATATCTAGAGAACTGTGTTTCTCCAATCGCCTTGAAAATGCATTTGGCAGCAGTCGTGATGCAACAAAAAATGGGCGGGATCAGGGCGTGGTTTAAAACTTTAAAAAGTTGTGTCTCATTAACTTAGAAACAATTCCTTATTCGAACATTAGTAAAAAAACATAGGATTTACTCCGAACCTGACTTTTGACCTCTTTGGGGCACGGAAAATAGCTGTCACATCTTATTTTAATTTCAGTCATGTACTTTTTACGTCAAGTGGCACAATATTTCGGCTGAGCATTTGGAAATTTCCGCAAAGAATCGTTCATACATTTCGCTGCCGCCATAATCTACCTATATATATTTGGGTGGCCGTAAGATATAGGGGGAAACAAATTGCAGAATTTTGTCCATCTGACCCCCCAAAAAAATTATAAGCCACTTTGGGCTTAAAGTTTTTATGCTCCTATAGCCATGTTGGAAAGGCATAGCTAAAGAACGACTTGTCCAATTTTGCTGAAAAAAAAATCCGCAATTTATGAATTTCTTTAATCTATTAATATATTATTGCTTTGCATAATCAACAGTTTCGCAGTTATAAATAAACATACTCCAATCGTGTTCAAACTTTGGTTATCCCAAAATCTTATCTTCAACTTATATTTTTGAGGTCACCCTAATTTATATGTAAATGAGATCCCGGGTTCGATTCTTGCCTCCAATCATCTACATTTCTCTTTTATTTCCGGTCCCCTCGATGTTGTCGACATCATCATCGCAGTATAAGTGTCGGGTCAATCGGCATGTCGAGTAAAAGCCTCAAACAGTGACGTTCGCATTCGTCGATTAACGGTAGGTGCCGTTTGTTGTAAATCGTATACTTACTTACATACTTAAGTGGCCCATTACAACATATTTACGTATTCATAAATTAGAGGCCTGAAGTATTAAACAATTCCACACGCTTCGGTCTTCAGCGTGCGTTCTCCAGTTAGTCCTACCAGATGGTGGCAAGTCGTCAACCACTTGGTCCTTCCAACTAAGTTTGAGTCTCCCTGCTCTGCGCCGTTCTACAGGTTCGGCTTCAAACACCTTACCAATCTTAACCGAGGATTTGTTGTTTTCCAAGGTACATCTGCAAAGTCGAATTAGCTTTGCAGGAAACCAAACTCAGACATTCACCCCTATTCCCGTAGACGTCGTCGACATCGTCGTCGTTTTTATGTCAACATCACTTCGAGTCAACATCGTTGTCACATCAATGCTATTTCGGTATTCTGTAACTACTATGAGACGACGTCGACTAGTAATCGATAACATGAAAGAAATAACAACAGCTGATGTAACATTTGTACATCAGCTGATCCATTTTGACTTTTATTTTCTGTTGTGAAGAAATGTTTTTTGTGTCCGATTCAGATTCAAGTGATGAGGAAAGTAAAAATAATCTTATATTGGAAAGGAAAATACTTCGGCAAAGATCCGATATCTTTAAATTGCCAGATAACAAGTAAGTGTTAAAATCAAAATTTGTGTTTACTGCTGGGCGTCATCCAACTTTTTTATTTTTTTAGATTCGAGAACTACTTTCGCCTTAATAAGGCTGCATTGAATTATGTGCTGGAAGAAATTGTTCCAATAATGAAAAGTGATTTCAGGTCAACATCTGTTTCAGTAAAAATTAAGTTAGCAGCAACATTGAGGTTCCTAGGACAGGGATCTTACCAGCTAAGTGTAGGCAATGACTTTCAAATTGGACTTTGCAGCCATCAGTTTGCAAGATTTTGGCCGAAACCCTGAATGCATTAGAAAGGGTCATTTGTCCACAATGGATTAAATTGGAAATGACTGAAGATGAAAAATCAGAAGCAACAATAGATTTTTTTAATAAAACAGGATTTCCTGGTGTTATTGGCTGTGTGGATGGAACCCACATCAAAATTTTAGCTCCAAATAAAGAAGACCAGAATCTTTACTACAACCGCAAAAAAATTCATTTCATTAATTCTAATAATAATCATTTTTCTAGGTTCTCAAGCTCCTTTTCTTTTATTAGTAGTTTCAAACTTTTGATTTGCATTTCTTTTTAAAACAAACTTTCCTCTCTTTTGTCTCTTCTTTCCATCAATTTTAATTTTTTTTCTTCTACTTCCACAAGCTTTCTTTGGTACCGGAAGCAGAATTCTTTTTTAGCAGACTTTGACGCTCGCTTCTTACATTTTTCTTCTTGCTAGATGTTCTCTTCTTTTGAGCACTCATACTTGTTGATAGTTCTTCCTCCATGACTACGTCCAAATTCAAATCTTCTATTTCCTCTGCATTGTGTTCCTCTACTCCCTGTACAGCGCCTTGTGGATTTAATTGTTTTTTCAAATTGGAGCATGTTGGCCACAGTTTCTTCTAAAGGGCTTAGTATTTGCTGCTTATATCGCCCGCCGCCTGTTGCATTACACTCTACTTTATTTGCAAGAATTCTTTTTTTTACTTTAAATTTTAAATCTCTCCAAACCTAAAAATACATTTTGTATTATTAAAACGTAACGAGTTAGTTTGTTACTGTATTTACCTTTTGCCAACCATCATTAACGGCGGTCCAAAGGAATTTAGTTTGTTAGCAATTTCCTCCCATTGCCCCTTAAAATTGGACGGAACTGTTCCCCTCCGAAATCCTTTTGCCAATGAGGGATTTTTTTCCAACTTAGCCACAAGAGTTTTGAACTGCTTGGCACTCGAAATTTTCATTCTTGACGTCATTATAAAATCTTTTTAAAATTTCCACAAAATTATTCCTTCAAATTCTTTTAAGTCGTTACCAAATTCTGCGACGACAGGTACAGAGTCGTTTCAATTCAACATCGACGTCACATTTGCTTACAGAATACCAAATTTGTGTCAATAGTAACCGATAGTTATCACAAACGACTACGAGAATACCGATTTTTCAGCGTCGTCACAAGACGACGTCGTTTTGCGTCGACGACGACTACGGGAATAGGGGCGATTGTCTCATATAGCCTATTCCTTATCGGATAGTAGAAGGCAGCTTTGTAGTCGACAAAGAGGTGGTAGGTGTCGAACTGCGATCAGGGCAGGCTATAACCCTGCCTGAGACCTCTTTCTTTGTTGAATGGTTCAGAATGATCCTTACCAATCTTAACCGAGGATTTGGTGTTTTCCAAGGTACATCTGCAAAGTCGAATCAGCTTTGCAGAAATACTAAACTCAGACATTTCCTCATATAGCCTATTCCTTGTCGGAGAGTCGAAGGCAGCTTTGTAGTCGACAAAAAGGTGGTAGGTGTCGAACTGCTTTTCATGAGTTTTTTTTTCCAGGATTTGACGTGAAGTAAATATTTGATCCGTCGTAGATTTACTAGGTCTAAAGCCGCACTGATATGGTCTAATTAGTTTTTCTACAATTGGCTTTAGACGTTCATACAGTATGCCCGCCTCCACGGTAGTTCTTACACTCACTACGATCTCCTTTCTTGTATATGGGATATAACAGACAGCGACTCCAATCACCGGGCATGTTCTCCTGTACCCAGATGTTCTCCATGAGCTTCCATGCTTCTAGTCGTTTGTAAATTTTCCAAGTTGATAGACAAGTTTTATTTTAGATTGTATTGCGAGTGCTATGAGCCATGTTATGTTTCTTACCTTTAAAATACCACAAATAGTTTGTGAAAACACAGCAAGCTGTTAAAAGGACATGTATATTTATATCCTGTGATAACCTACACTTACATATATGTCTTCTTTAATGGCAGACAACAGAAATTTATCTATCATTAGCCGCACGTAGAAAAGTATTTCAAGCGCTCCGAAGATAGTTCGTCACACCAAGGTTAGATAACAGTTATTTCACCTGGTCCATCCATCAACGTTTTGGTTTATCTTAGTGTGAATATCTGGTCGGTCGTGGATTTACCTGGTCTAAAGCCACACTGATAAGGTCCAATCAGGTTCGCTAAAATGGGCTTTAGTCTTTCACATAACACACTGGACAGGACTTATATGCGATGGGTAAAAGGCTGATCCCGCGATAATTGGTACACACACCTTTTTTAAGAACAGGACATAAAACACTCAGATTCCAATCATCGGGCATGCATTCCTTGAGCCAAATCGTATTTATGAGCTGTTGCATGCACGTTGCCAGCTTATCCCTGATCCAAAACCTTTACTTTTTATCCTTTGGTAGAATTTTCGGGCTTCACCTTTTCGATATCCTGGCTCTCTCTTTTCTTCCAAAGACGCTATTTCCGCCTGAAGAGGCGTATCATCTCCCTCCTCTTCTCATTATAACGCTCCGTCACTGCACGGGTTGCAATTGGCTGCAGTTTTGCCCTGTATGCAGCATCCTTATCTCCAGACATTTAGCGACATTCCTCATCGTACCAGGGCTTTTCTGAGCATTTTTGCATAATCCAATACAGTCGTTGCGGCAGTGGTCATAGTATTCGCAATATGCTGCCACTGGGTGTCGGGAACATCCGAATTATGGGAGTTGGTTTGAAGTAATTGAGACATTGGCTATGTCGGTGGTATGCAGCTTTGTGATATCTAGCTTTCTTTGCGTTTGTTGACGAGCGTTTTAAGCACTTCCTAATCACGTGCGTACCTTGGCTGCAACTAGGTGGTGATCCGAGTAAATATTTGCACCGCGCATCACACGCACGTCCATAACGCTTGAGACATGCCTGGTAATTGATGACAACGTGAACAATCTGATTTCTTGTATTTCGGTCAGGGGATATCCAGGTTGCCTTGTGGATATCTTTATGCGGGAATCTGGTTCCATTCACTACCATGTTTCTTGCCGACGCGAAGTTGACTAGTCTGAATCCGTTATCGGAGGTGATGTTGTGCAGGCTGAATTTTCCGACTGCTGAACCAAGAACGTCTTCCCTTCCTATTTTAGCATTAAAATGTCCCAAAACAATTTTAATGTCATGTGCAGGGCAGCGGTCATATATTTTCTCGAGGCGCTCATAGAATGCATCTTTAATGTCCTCATCTTTGTCTTTCGTCGGGGCGTGTACACAAATCAGCGTAATGTAAATATATTATCAATATTTCGCATTGATGCGAATAGTGGCTTTTCGGTCACTTACAAGGTTAAAGCGCTAGGCCAGATGTCGAAGTCTGTGGACTATGAATCCACATCCAAATTCGTGTCTTTCTGCATGGCAGCTGTGAAATATGTCACAGTTCTTTCGTCGTGTACATCCCTGTTCCGCCCATCGCATTTCCTGTATGGCGGTGATGTCAGGCTTGTATTTGTCGAGGACGTCCGCCAGTTGGATAGGGGCACCTTCTCTGTAGAGAGTTTGGACATTCCAGATGCATATCCGTAAATCATGGTCCTTGTAACTTTTTCGGGGGTCGTCAACATTTCGGAGGGTTCTTGTTTTTTCTTTTCTTCGTGTTTTAACAATAATTGATTTTTGTTTAAGGAGAGTGGCTTATTAGGTCACCGTGCCCAATCCTAGTTTCTTGGCACTATCAAAGCCGTTTAGAGAGCCATTGTGTTGAGCTTCAGTAACTTCTGTTACCTACTTCCTAAGACGCATCGGTCGGTGGTAGTATGCCGATTAGGTTACACAACATTTCTCATATTTGCTACCACTGAACGGATGTTCAATGACATTGCCCGGGGAATATGTTAACACTCGGCCGTTGTGAGCTGCTTGGGGACCTCCAAAAGAGAGAATCTGGTTACTCCCAGATGAATAACAATCAAAATATTCAAATTAGAAGATCACCCATTCCCCTTACCATATGTCTACTCTATAATAATACCAGTACAGCTATAATGCATCCATGTCTTACTTTCATTTATTTAGTTTACTTTTGTACAACCGATCTTATCATAAATTTTGAAAGAATCCTAACAAATTTTCATTTTCATAAACATGTATAACAATAAATTGTCATTAGTGAAATTTAACATTGCCTTTACAATAAATCTCATTATCTCGGATTTAGTACCCCATCATGAAATCTATAGAAAACTTTCTTTTGTTGCAATCATCCCCACATCAATGTACTACGTTGTTCAGTAGAAGTACAGTGAGAGTGAAAAGAAATCGTACAATCTCAATCTCCGTACTACGCTTGTGTATGAGCTAAATGTAACCATTCATGAAAACTTAAATTGTTAGCGAATAATTTTTGTAACATATTATATTTTTTATTTATTTTTTTGATGTAATTCCTAATACAAAATAATTTAAAAAAAAAATAGGGACCAACCGAGTGAAGACGATTAACTATACTAATATTGTAAAGAGAAGATGTTTGTGAGCTTGTTTCTTTGTACAGGGTGGTGCGCGGTAATTAGCTTTTTGCACTGCAAGCTGTTGGTCGAAGAGAATGGAGAATGTACGTGGCTTACGGGAGTTTTGTATTCGTCTGCTTTCAGTTGCCATCATGCATTGGACTCGTGAGCAGAGGTAATTTTGTGTTTTTTTTTGATAAGGCACATTTTCACCTCAGTGGGCGTGTAAACAAATAAAATATGCGGTACTGGAGTGAAATAAACCCCAGAGAACTTTAGCAGAAACCTCGGCATTCTGAACGCGTCACTGTGTGGTGCGCCATATCGACATGGTTGTTAGAGTTCATAAAAACTTCAGAAAACGTATGCAGCAGTGTGTGAATAGCGAAGATCGACATTTGCCAGATATTCTGTTTAAAACCATGTAATTTACAAATTCCCTGCTTCGTCTTTACTGGCAGCAACAACGGAACTTCATCTATCAGTAGCCGCACGTAGAAAAACATTCCAAGCGCTTCGGTCTGTTGCGCCCCGTAGCTAGTTCGTCATACCAAGCTTACTTAACAGTTCCGTCACCTTGTCCATTCATCGGAGTTTTGGTCGCACCCTCCTGCGCCGCCCATCGAGTTTATTGTCGAAGACTTTTAGAGCCGGAGCGTTTTCGTCCATTCGTACAACGTGTCCAAGCCAGCGCACTCGGTCTATTTGAACGCGCTTGACCACGTCGATGTAGTTGTACAGCTCTTACAGCTCATGATTCATTCGACGACGGTACTCGCCTTTCACGATTATGGGTCCAAATATTTTGCGGAGTATTTTTCTCTCGAAGACTCCCAGAATAGATTGATTCGCTTGTGTCATTGCCCAGGAATTACATCAGAGTCTGGTAGAGCTTGATCTTTGTTCTTCGAGAGAGCGCTTTGTCGTTAAATCGATTGCTTAGCGCATAGTAGCAGCGGTTTGCGATCAATACTCGTCTTTTGATTTCGAGGCAGACATTATTATTTTTGCTTATGGCGGAGCCAAGGTAGACAAAATCATCTACCACTTCAAAGTTATAGTTGTCAATGTTCACGCAGCGTCCCAGACGAGTGGACTCTTTGTTCGTTGAAACACATAACTTGATTTTGTCCTCGTTTATCACCAGGCCCACTTCAGCCGACTGCTTTTCAATGCTCGAAAAAGCCGCAGTAACATCTCGCAATCCACGTCCAATAATATCTGTATCATCAGCATACGCGAGCAACATGTGACTTTTGTTGAAGATGGTTCCATTGGTGTTTACTGCAATCTTCCGCATGATCATCTCCATTACGATGTTAAAGAGATCGCAGGACAGACTATCGCCTTGTCTAAAGCCTCGCTTGGTAGAAAATGGCTCTGACAGATTTTTGCCAATTTTTACTGAACACTTCGTGTCAGTCAGTGTCATCCCGCAGAGTCGAATTAGCTTTGCGGGGATACCAAACTCAGCCATAGCATCAAACAATTTCTGTCGTATCGGACTGTCAAATGCAGCTTTGTAATCGATGAACAGATGGTAGGTATCGATCTGCATTTCTTGGGTCTTCTCCAGGATTTGTCGTAGCGTGAATATCTGATCAGTGGTAGATTTACCAAAGCCATACTGATAAGGTCCAATCAGGTTCGCCTGAATGGGCTTTAGTCTTTCACATAACACACTAGAAAGGACCTTGTGTGCGATGGGTAAAAGGCTAATCCCGCGATAGTTGGTACACGCTCTAGGATCGCCTTTCTTCAGCACTGGACATAGGACACTCAGATTCCAATCATCGGGCATGCACTCCCTGAGCCAAATCGTGTTTATGAGCTGGTGCATGCATGTTACCAGGTCATCGCCGCCGGCTTTAAAAAGCTCTGCCGGCAGTCCATCGGCTCTCGCAGCTTTATTATTTTTAAGCAGCGCAATTGCCGTGCTGATCTCGTTTTGGCTCGGTGGTGAACAGTCTACTCCATCGTCGATGATTGGTGCGATTTCGTCACTTATGCTGCCTTCGGGAACGAGAAGAGATTGAAAGTGTTCCCTCCATATTTGCAGCACACCCTGAGTGTCCGTGACCAGATTTCCGTCTCTGTCCAGGTGGGGATCCCTGTTCCAAAACCTTTACTTTTTACCTTTTAGTAGAACTTTCGGGACTCACCTCTATCCCTGTAGTTTTCGATATCCTGGCTCTCTCTTTTTTTCCACAGACGCTTTTTCCGTCTGAACAGGCGTTTCATCTCCCTCCTTTTCTCTTTATAACGCTCCGTCACCGCACGCGTCGCCATTTTTGCCTTGTATGCAGCATTCATTTCCTCAGACATTTCGCGACATTCATCATAGTACCAGGGATTGTCTGAGCGTGGTTTTTCATAACCCAGTACGGTTGTTGCGGTCGCAAGATGCTGCCATTGCATGTCGTGAACAACAGAACTAGGGGGACTTGTATGGAGTAATTGAGAGAGTTGGTTGAAGTAGGTATTGGCTATCTCAGTGGTATGCAGCTTTCTGCAATATAATTACTGTTCAATATAATTAAAATATAAAATAAATTTTTCCAAGGTTCATTCATGTGCTCCACCCTGTATGTAGGGATTAATCTTCTGAACTACACAAATGATTTTAAAAATTCTTTCACCAGTAGAATGCTACGTTATTGCTGAGTGAAATGGGCTATTTTTTATGTTGAATTTTAAATTTGAGTTTTCTGATCGTTATATACTTGGGAATAGCCAGAATGTCCATGCTGTCCTCAACATTTGTTCAGTCATAGCAAATGTGAAAAGGCACAATGTTGCTCCATGCTAAATGGTTCCATGAGTGAAGAGGCGCAATCCCCGGTAGGATTTCGTGATACACTTACTGTGGACATATGTGTCGTACAGACAAACTTATGTGCAGACCCCAAATGTTGTATACTACTGGCAAATTTGACTTCTAACAATTTGTTCTATTGGCGCACAATCAAGATAAAGGAAATTGATGAATTTGCCCATACAAAGCAAACAGCAATATGTCGAGGTAAAAACAATGAAAACGGGAGTTCAACGACAACAGCAACAACATTAAACTGTTCGACACGATTTTCAGAAGATGAAGCAAAGACAATGAATGAATAAAATGTTTGCATCGATTGAATGAATCGAAAACGAAGACTAACTGTTAGTATGTGTGAAGATGTAGTAAAAGTATTTATACATATGTTGGCTAAAGACCACACACTCTTGAAATTGAAAACAAAAGTACACTGAGCGTTAAGATACGTTATCATAATGACACAGCATCAAGTTAAAATCTGCAGAGTCCGGATTGTTGAAGTTTTCTTGAGTGCAAGCAATGTTATAGCGAGCTTAACTCAGGACTCTCTCTTTGGTCTAACCCCAATGGGGACTTGTTTATTCTACATGCTGATGATATCCTTGTCGCAACTTCAGGTACTTAGAAGTTGTGTTGGAAATCTCTGAGGTACAGACTGTGGGCCAACAGACAAATGAAGTTTTTGCGAGTATGTATTATCACCTGGTCAAAAGGTACAGGTGATTTAAAAAGATAATCACAAGTTCTCGAATAAACTTAAGGCTTAAAGTAAGGACTGCTAAAGAGATATATACAAATTAGGGGTGAACAATTTTAATAACAAGTCCTATAATTCCATTTGGTCAGGGTTTATTATTCTCCATGTACTATCTATTGGTTTGTTGTAGACAAATGTTTTTAGCCATAAATTACTACCATGGCTTATATAAATTGAAATTTGTTAAACTACAAACAAATAGTTAAACTAGCATCACCCAGACATTTCATACAATTCACATCTGTGTATGTACATATATGAATGGTTAATAGTATGAGGTGTTTCCATGTCAGATCGTGCTGAAGTGACACCAAGATGCATTAAGTTCGTTTCGACATACATATGTACATATACATAAGTATGTATACCAACTGTAAAACAATTGCATTTGTTCTTGGTAGACAATGAATTTAAATTTGTGTAGATATGAAATGTGTATACAATCAAAAGTTACACTGGGTCACATTAATCCTAAATTAAGTATATTATATTCAATCTTAAATTATTAACACTGTGAGCAAAATGGTAGGGGTCAGTGATTGGAAAGGGTTCAAACTACCGGGGAAAGTTATATCGGTAAAAAAGAAGTTATACGTGTCCCGGCGTATCGCTGGGAGAGAGAGCCACTAGTCCGAGTTTGCTCAAACAAATTTAGAAAAATAAAAAAATAATCCTTTAATCTGTTCATATAACGTTTTTCTATATAAGCAACAGTTTCATTTTTCCATTCATCAAATGATTTTGAACTGGGTTTATTTTGTAACAGTTACAATAAAACTGTTGTACTCCGTGGCGTATGATTTAAGTGGAATATTACTTATGATATTCATACGCCACCATATAACAATATAACAAATGAGCCTAAAACGTGAGATATGATAGTGACTAACTTCAAATCGATATATCTCGATTCCTAGACGTGACACAGCGAAACGCCGGGCCACGTATAACTGGTTTTGACCGATATAACATTTCCCGTTGTTTCATCCCATTCCGATTTTGACTGTCGCATAGTGTAATCAGCGTTTCACACAGACCATCCTTTGCCAACTTGTTTTAAAAGCCCTAAAAGATGTTTTAAGTAAAAACACAGCTGTCTATTCAAGAAATTTCAGTAAGTTGTACCGACTGATACATAAACTCACCATCTGTAATTTATTTAAAATTCTGGTCGATATTGTTTAAATTAACTATTTTTTTTTATTGCTAGTAGATAAACAGCTGGAGAAAGGACTTTGTACAGACATTCACAAACATGTAGATATTTATGCGATAGAAATTGTTACAGTGTGGATAGTGGTGCGCTGGGCCCGCCACAGAAGTTTAAACTATTGCGATGAAAAGAAGTAAGAAAAAAAAAAGTAACCCCAAAATGTTGACGACCACCGCAAACGAATTAAGGGCCATGATTTAATGGTAGAACACTGTATAGACCAGGTGCCTCCATCCAGATGGCGGAAGTCCTCGAAGAATACAAGGCCGACATAACCGCTTTACAGGAAATCCGGTGGAATAAGCACGAGTTTGGATGTGAATTTGTGGTTGACAACAGATTTTGACACCTAGTCTCAAGGTTCAACCCGGTGTATGAACGAATAGCCACCATAAGAGTTAAAACAAAGTTTGTCCACACAACACATATATTTGCCCAAGCTCCGACAGAAGAGAAAAGCGGTAAGGACAAATACGAGATCTACGAG